>OX016542.1:10371090-11864194 GCA_943590905.1 Sphaerophoria taeniata | reverse complement strand
AGAGGGAGTGGAGCGAAGAATAAACAGCAGAAATCAAAATGCTGCTACTGTCCCTAGCACCAAACTAAGGAATAAACGGTCGAACTGTCCCCGACTTGACAGCTCTCTGTCTGTGGTGCGCTTAGAGGAAGGGCTACCACAGAATAAACAGGCAAACAGGCGGATTTTCTGTCCTCGATACACTCAGAAGGAGTGGAGCGAAGAATAAACAGCAGAACTCAAAATGCTGCTACTGTCCCTAGCACCAAACTAGGGAATAAACGGTCGAACTGCCCCCAACTTGACAGCTCTCTGTCTATGGTGCGCTTAGAAGAAGGGCAGCCACAGAATAAACAGGCAAACAGGCGGATTTTCTGTCCCCGATACACTCAGAAGGAGTGGAGCGAAGAATAAACAGCAGAACTCAAAATGCTGCTACTGTCCCTAGCACCAAACTAGGGAATAAACGGTCGAACTGTCCCCGACTTTACAGCTCTCTGTCTGTGGTGCGCTTAGAGGAAGGGCTACCACAGAATAAACAGGCAAACAGGCGGATTTTCTGTCCTCGGTACACTCAGAGGGAGTGGAGCGATGAATAAACAGCAGAACTCAAAATGCTGCTACTGTCCCTAGCACCAAACTAAGGAATAAACGGTCGAACTGTCCCCGACTTGACAGCTCTCTGTCTGTGATGCGCTTAGAAGAAGGGCTACCACAGAATAAACAGGCAAACAGGTGGATTTTCTGTCCTCGATACACTCAGAGGGAGTGGAGCGAAGAATAAACAGCAGAACTCAAAATGCTGCTACTGTCCCTAGCACCAAACTAGGGAATAAACGGTCGAACTGTCCCCGACTTTACAGCTCTCTGTCTGTGGTGCGCTTAGAGGAAGAGCTACCACAGAATAAACAGGCAAACAGGCGGATTTTCTGTCCTCGGTACACTCAGAGGGAGTGGAGCGAAGAATAAACAGCAGAACTCAAAATGCTGCTACTGTCCCTAGCACCAAACTAAGGAATAAACGGTCGAACTGTCCCCGACTTGACAGCTCTCTGTCTGTGGTGCGCTTAGAGGAAGGGCTACCACAGAATAAACAGGCAAACAGGCGGATTTTCTGTCCTCGGTACACTCAGAGGGAGTGGAGCGAAGAATAAACAGCAGAACTCAAAATGCTGCTACTGTCCCTAGCACCAAACTAAGGAATAAACGGTCGAACTGTCCCCGACTTGACAGCTCTCTGTCTGTGGTGCGCTTAGAAGAAGGGCTACCACAGAATAAACAGGCAAACAGGCGGATTTTCTGTCCTCGATACACTCAGAGGGAGTGGAGCGAAGAATAAACAGCAGAACTCAAAATGCTGCTACTGTCCCTAGCACCAAACTAAGGAATAAACGGTTGAACTGTCCCTGACTTGACAGCTCTCTGTCTGTGGTGCGCTTAGAAGAAGGGCTACCACAGAATAAACAGGCAAACAGGTGGGTTTTCTGTCCTCGATACACTCAGAGGGAGTGGAGCGAAGAATAAACAGCAGAACTCACTACCACAGAATAAACAGGCAAACAGGTGGGTTTTCTGTCCTCGATACACTCAGAGGGAGTGGAGCGAAGAATAAACAGCAGAACTCAAAATGCTGCTACTGTCCCTAGCACCAAACTAAGGAATAAACGGTCGAACTGTCCCCGACTTGACAGCTCTCTGTCTGTGGTGCGCTTAGAAGAAGGGCTACCACAGAATAAACAGGCAAACAGGCGGATTTTCTGTCCTCGATACACTCAGAGGGAGTGGAGCGAAGAATAAACAGCAGAACTCAAAATGCTGCTACTGTCCCTAGCACCAAACTAAGGAATAAACGGTCGAACTGTCCCCGACTTGACAGCTCTCTGTCTGTGGTGCGCTTAGAAGAAGGGCTACCACAGAATAAACAGGCAAACAGGTGGGTTTTCTGTCCTCGATACACTCAGAGGGAGTGGAGCGAAGAATAAACAGCAGAACTCAAAATGCTGCTACTGTCCCTAGCACCAAACTAGGGAATAAACGGTCGAACTGTCCCCGACTTTACAGCTCTCTGTCTGTGGTGCGCTTACAGGAAGGGC
The DNA here is from genome assembly GCA_943590905.1 of Sphaerophoria taeniata. NCBI lineage: Eukaryota > Metazoa > Arthropoda > Insecta > Diptera > Syrphidae > Sphaerophoria > Sphaerophoria taeniata. The sequence continues at coordinate 11,862,122 of OX016542.1, read as the reverse complement.
TACCACAGAATAAACAGGCAAACAGGCGGATTTTCTGTCCTCGGTACACTCAGAGGGAGTGGAGCGAAGAATAAACAGCAGAACTCAAAATGCTGCTACTGTCCCTAGCACCAAACTAAGGAATAAACGGTCGAACTGTCCCCGACTTGACAGCTCTCTGTCTGTGGTGCGCTTAGAAGAAGGGCTACCACAGAATAAACAGGCAAACAAGCGGATTTTCTGTCCTCGATACACTCAGAGGGAGTGGAGCGAAGAATAAACAGCAGAACTCAAAATGCTCCTACTGTCCCTAGCACCAAACTAAGGAATAAACGGTCGAACTGTCCCTGACTTGACAGCTCTCTGTCTGTGGTGCGCTTAGAGGAAGGGCTACCACAGAATAAACAGGCAAACAGGCGGATTTTCTGTCCTCGATACACTCAGAAGGAGTGGAGCGAAGAATAAACAGCAGAACTCAAAATGCTGCTACTGTCCCTAGCACCAAACTAAGGAATAAACGGTCGAACTGCCCCCAACTTGACAGCTCTCTGTCTATGGTGCGCTTAGAAGAAGGGCAGCCACAGAATGAACAGGCAAACAGGCGGATTTTCTGTCCCCGATACACTCAGAAGGAGTGGAGCGAAGAATAAACAGCAGAACTCAAAATGCTGCTACTGTCCCTAGCACCAAACTAAGGAATAAACGGTCGAACTTTCCCCGACTTGACAGCTCTCTGTCTGTAGTGCGCTTAGAAGAAGGGCTACCACAGAATAAACAGGCAAACAGGCGGATTTTCTGTCCTCGATACACTCAGAGGGAGTGGAGCGAAGAATAAACAGCAGAACTCAAAATGCTGCTACTGTCCCTAGCACCAAACTTAGGAATAAACGGTCGAACTGTCCCCGACTTGACAGCTCTCTGTCTGTGGTGCGCTTAGAAGAAGGGCTACCACAGAATATACAGGCAAACAGGCGGATTTTCTGTCCTCGATACACTCAGAGGGAGTGGAGCGAAGAATAAACAGCAGAACTCAAAATGCTGCTACTGTCCCTAGCACCAAACTAAGGAATAAACGGTCGAACTGTCGCCGACTTGACAGCTCTCTGTCTGTGGTGCGCTTAGAGGAAGGGCTACCACAGAATAAACAGGCAAACAGGCGGATTTTCTGCCCTCGGTACACTCAGAGGGAGTGGAGCGAAGAATAAACAGCAGAAATCAAAATGCTGCTACTGTCCCTAGCACCAAACTAAGGAATAAACGGTCGAACTGTCCCCGACTTGACAGCTCTCTGTCTGTGGTGCGCTTAGAGGAAGGGCTACCACAGAATAAACAGGCAAACAGGCGGATTTTCTGTCCTCGATACACTCAGAAGGAGTGGAGCGAAGAATAAACAGCAGAACTCAAAATGCTGCTACTGTCCCTAGCACCAAACTAGGGAATAAACGGTCGAACTACCCCCAACTTGACAGCTCTCTGTCTATGGTGCGCTTAGAAGAAGGGCAGCCACAGAATAAACAGGCAAACAGGCGGATTTTCTGTCCCCGATACACTCAGAAGGAGTGGAGCGAAGAATAAACAGCAGAACTCAAAATGCTGCTACTGTCCCTAGCACCAAACTAGGGAATAAACGGTCGAACTGTCCCCGACTTTACAGCTCTCTGTCTGTGGTGCGCTTAGAGGAAGGGCTACCACAGAATAAACAGGCAAACAGGCGGATTTTCTGTCCTCGGTACACTCAGAGGGAGTGGAGCGATGAATAAACAGCAGAACTCAAAATGCTGCTACTGTCCCTAGCACCAAACTAAGGAATAAACGGTCGAACTGTCCCCGACTTGACAGCTCTCTGTCTGTGATGCGCTTAGAAGAAGGGCTACCACAGAATAAACAGGCAAACAGGTGGATTTTCTGTCCTCGATACACTCAGAGGGAGTGGAGCGAAGAATAAACAGCAGAACTCAAAATGCTGCTACTGTCCCTAGCACCAAACTAGGGAATAAACGGTCGAACTGTCCCCGACTTTACAGCTCTCTGTCTGTGGTGCGCTTAGAGGAAGAGCTACCACAGAATAAACAGGCAAACAGGCGGATTTTCTGTCCTCGGTACACTCAGAGGGAGTGGAGCGAAGAATAAACAGCAGAACTCAAAATGCTGCTACTGTCCCTAGCACCAAACTAAGGAATAAACGGTCGAACTGTCCCCGACTTGACAGCTCTCTGTCTGTGGTGCGCTTAAAGGAAGGGCTACCACAGAATAAACAGGCAAACAGGCGGATTTTCTGTCCTCGGTACACTCAGAGGGAGTGGAGCGAAGAATAAACAGCAGACCTCAAAATGCTGCTACTGTCCCTAGCACCAAACTAAGGAATAAACGGTCGAACTGTCCCCGACTTGACAGCTCTCTGTCTGTGGTGCGCTTAGAGGAAGGGCTACCACAGAATAAACAGGCAAACAGGCGGATTTTCTGTCTTCGATACACTCAGAAGGAGTGGAGCGAAGAATAAACAGCAGAACTCAAAATGCTGCTACTGTCCCTAGCACCAAACTAGGGAATAAACGGTCGAACTGCCCCCAACTTGACAGCTCTCTGTCTATGGTGCGCTTAGAAGAAGGGCAGCCACAGAATAAACAGGCAAACAGGCGGATTTTCTGTCCCCGATACACTCAGAAGGAGTGGAGCGAAGAATAAACAGCAGAACTCAAAATGCTGCTACTGTCCCTAGCACCAAACTAGGGAATAAACGGTCGAACTGTCCCCGACTTTACAGCTCTCTGTCTGTGGTGCGCTTAGAGGAAGGGCTACCACAGAATAAACAGGCAAACAGGCGGATTTTCTGTCCTCGGTACACTCAGAGGGAGTGGAGCGAAGAATAAACAGCAGAACTCAAAATGCTGCTACTTTCCCTAGCACAAAACTAAGGAATAAACGGTCGAACTGTCCCCGACTTGACAGCTCTCTGTCTGTGATGCGCTTAGAAGAAGGGCTACCACAGAATAAACAGGCAAACAGGTGGATTTTCTGTCCTCGATACACTCAGAGGGAGTGGAGCGAAGAATAAACAGCAGAACTCAAAATGCTGCTACTGTCCCTAGCACCAAACTAGGGAATAAACGGTCGAACTGTCCCCGACTTTACAGCTCTCTGTCTGTGGTGCGCTTAGAGGAAGGGCTACCACAGAATAAACAGGCAAACAGGCGGATTTTCTGTCCTCGGTACACTCAGAGGGAGTGGAGCGAAGAATAAACAGCAGAACTCAAAATGCTGCTACTGTCCCTAGCACCAAACTAAGGAATAAACGGTCGAACTGTCCCCGACTTGACAGCTCTCTGTCTGTGGTGCGCTTAGAGGAAGGGCTACCACAGAATAAACAGGCAAACAGGCGGATTTTCTGTCCTCGATACACTCAGAAGGAGTGGAGCGAAGAATAAACAGCAGAACTCAAAATGCTGCTACTGTCCCTAGCACCAAACTAGGGAATAAACGGTCGAACTGCCCCCAACTTGACAGCTCTCTGTCTATGGTGCGCTTAGAAGAAGGGCAGCCACAGAATAAACAGGCAAACAGGCGGATTTTCTGTCCCCGATACACTCAGAAGGAGTGGAGCGAAGAATAAACAGCAGAACTCAAAATGCTGCTACTGTCCCTAGCACCAAACTAAGGAATAAACGGTCGAACTGTCCCCGACTTGACAGCTCTCTGTCTGTGGTGCGCTTAGAACAAGGGCTACCACAGAATAAACAGGCAAACAGGCGGATTTTCTGTCCTCGATACACTCAGAGGGAGTGGAGCGAAGAATAAACAGCAGAACTCAAAATGCTGCTACTGTCCCTAGCGCCAAACTAAGGAATAAACGGTCGAACTGTCCCCGACTTGACTGCTCTCTGTCTGTGGTGCGCTTAGAAGAAGGGCTACCACAGAATAAACAGGCAAACAGGCGGATTTTCTGTCCTCGATACACTCAGAGGGAGTGGAGCGAAGAATAAACAGCAGAACTCAAAATGCTGCTACTGTCCCTAGCACCAAACTAAGGAATAAACGGTCGAACTGTCCCCGACTTGACAGCTCTCTGTCTGTGGTACGCTTAGAGGAAGGGCTACCACAGAATAAACAGGCAAACAGGCGGATTTTCTGTCCTCGGTACACTCAGAGGGAGTGGAGCGAAGAATAAACAGCGGAACTCAAAATGCTGCTACTGTCCCTAGCACCAAACTAGGGAATAAACGGTCGAACTGTCCCCGACTTGACAGCTCTCTGTCTGTGGTGCGCTTAGAGGAAGGGCTACCACAGAATAAACAGGCAAACAGGCGGATTTTCTGTCCTCGATACACTCAGAAGGAGTGGAGCGAAGAATAAACAGCAGAACTCAAAATGCTGCTACTGTCCCTAGCACCAAACTAGGGAATAAACGGTCGAACTGCCCCCAACTTGACAGCTCTCTGTCTATGGTGCGCTTAGAAGAAGGGCAGCCACAGAATAAACAGGCAAACAGGCGGATTTTCTGTCCTCGATACACTCAGAAGGAGTGGAGCGAAGAATAAACAGCAGAACTCAAAATGCTGCTACTGTCCCTAGCACCAAACTAGGGAATAAACGGTCGAACTGTCCCCGACTTTACAGCTCTCTGTCTGTGGTGCGCTTAGAGGAAGGGCTACCACAGAATAAACAGGCAAACAGGCGGATTTTCTGTCCTCGGTACACTCAGAGGGAGTGGAGCGAAGAATAAACAGCAGAACTCAAAATGCTGCTACTGTCCCTAGCACCAAACTAAGGAATAAACGGTCTAACTGTCCCTGACTTGACAGCTCTCTGTCTGTGATGGGCTTAGAAGAAGGGCTACCACAGAATAAACAGGCAAACAGGTGGATTTTCTGTCCTCGATACACTCAGAGGGAGTGGAGCGAAGAATAAACAGCAGAACTCAAAATGCTGCTACTGTCCCTAGCACCAAACTAGGGAATAAACGGTCGAACTGTCCCCGACTTGACAGCTCTCTGTCTGTAGTGCGCTTAGAAGAAGGGCTACCACAGAATAAACAGGCAAACAGGCGGATTTTCTGTCCTCGGTACACTCAGAGGGAGTGGAGCGAAGAATAAACAGCAGAACTCAAAATGCTGCTACTGTCCCTAGCACCAAACTAAGGAATAAACGGTCGAACTGTCCCCGACTTGACAGCTCTCTGTCTGTGGTGCGCTTAGAGGAAGGGCTACCACAGAATAAAGAGGTGGAATCGGTCCGGCAAATAAAAAAAACAGGTCAGGAGAAGCCTTTCCTAGTCGGAGGTACACTTAGAAGAAGTGGATCTTCGACGAGCAAAATAAATATAAGTTTTTAGGCCAAAAATTCCCGGTTCAGAAGGCGAAGCTGTTAATATTTGAAGTATAGTCAGCTTGCTTCCCGGCGTTTAAATTCTTCTTAATACGCAAGATTGGTATCTATTAACCACACTGAAGAAAGAAAACCTGATTTCGCATTGAAATTTTACTTCCCCTTGTTAATTTTTGTGTAAAAACCTAACGTGAATTGAAAGGAAGCAAATAAACTAAATGCATGCATTCTTTAATCATCGGTCGGTTGATATGGGATAATGAAATGTATGCATGGTGTGTATGTACGTATAGTACGAACATATGGAATCAACGCATGAGCGATGACGTGAGCTTCTGGTTTAAGAATGCATGAGCGGGTCGGGTGATAAATTGAATTTGAATTTGAGAATTCAAATTTAATTTTTTCAACGGTCGGTTGGATGGTTCGGTTTATTGTTTTTATTTTCGGTTTCGGTGAGTTGAAGCTAAAATTTGTAACGCTTCGTTACAAACTGCTGCTGGAAACGGATCTTGTAAGCTAAAACAAATTTGATGTCAGCAAAGAAATGGAATGATTGAGTGAGTGTACAAAATTTTAATGCCATGTGGCGCGTTTTTCCAGGCGGAAACAAATGTGGATGTGACTGTCAATTACTCGTTTGTCTAGTTTGTGATGATTTCGTTCTTTTTCCTCAGTGTACAAGTACGTGCTTGAGGCAAATTTATTTTTCTTCTTGAACTTTCTGTTTTTATTTTTTTTTCTGTTGCACTTTGTCGGGACAAACTTATGCCCCGAGAAAAGTCACTCACTTAGGTGACACTTATATGTCACTTTGCAAGAGAAGTGTTGTTCCCGCTGTATGTCGGTGGCAAATGTTTACGGAAATATGAAATTGTTTTGCCTTTAGTACTCATACTCACTTCTAGGTTAACAAAAGAGCAGCGACAAAACACTAAAGTGGCAATTGGGTGAGGTGTCAAGATTGTCAAGTAGACGTATAAGAACCACCCAGGCTGAGGATACATATACATTAAATTAAGTGTCACCTACTGAGTTTTTCTATTTTCCTCAAGTTTTTTTAAACTTAATGCGACAAGGAAGACATGAAAGTGGCACTTTAGTGGAAATATTGCCAGAAAACTTCTCTAATAGTCGCTGAAAACTGGCGCGTGACTTGGAAACATTTTTTTTTTTCGATAACCTATTTCGAATGAAAAACTAAACAAAGATGTCAAATGAAGCCAACATAAACCAAGATCGGGTACACCATAAAAGTTAAAGACCCTGGCTGTTTGTTATCGCCTTTCTCCTTTATGTCAAATAAAATTGAACTTTCGAATGATATTGACAAAAAGACTTTTTTAGACGGCATCAAACCTTTTATTTGAAATTAAAGTCTATTTTCTACATCATAAACATTTTGCCTAAGAAAAAATAAACATCCACTCCTCAACTGTCTTCCTGGTATTTCTTATAAAAAAAAAATTGGAAACAGATATGCTCAAAGAAAGAGTTATTGGTCGACGCAGTTATTTATAGCTTCCAAATTAATTTGTATTCCTGCAAGCGCCGTGTTTGTCGATCCCATTGAGTATTGTTTTTCTATCATTTTCAAACTTAATTCCGCTCTTGACATCGACGTTGATACATATTACAACAATATTAGAAAAATTCAATTCGAAACATTTTTTTGCTGTCTGTTCAATAGATTTTAATTTTCTTTCTCTCTCTCTTGCTTGTCTTGCAAGGATTATAACTTTTTGTTACAGTTAGAAGGCCTTCTCTTTTTAGCGTAATATACGAATTTTTCATCCTTAAAGTTATCTGCAGGTTTTGCCTTTCTAATTTATTGAGCCCACGATGTTGGCACTCGTGTGATTTGAAAACGGCAGTACGTCATGGAATACCCTCGATACCCTCGTGTTTGTTTGACTGTTGAAAATTGAAATATTGCAAACGGACCAAGTCAAGCATTTTCTAATTTTTTTTTTAATAAAGTTTGGGGACCCTTTCTCAATATTTATTTATTCTCTTTTGACAAGCAAAGGTTCTTATCACCCAGGGAATAGCAAACTGACTACAAGTCTACAACCAACCCTTTACAATTTTTTCCCAGACGGACACGTGGGACACCGAATCTGCATTTTAAATATGCAAATCCCTTTGCATAGTTAAACATTTATTTTTATCATAACATTTATTCACTGAATAGTTTGCTTGTTTTTCTTGGCCACAAGCTTTTCATCCTCTGAAATTTCAAAACAAATATTGCGGTCCTTTCAAGTCCAAATCCTTCGAGCACAGCGTATTTGTTTTGAATCCAATAATCCAAAGATCTCACCACCGACAGAAAATGTCAAGAACAATATTTGCGTCCTCGCGTATAATTTATTCTGAGCAAAAAATGTGCAAGAAGTGTAAACACGTCAAGTTCATGCCTCTCCGGACATCAAAGACAAAACGTCCCAAGATTATCGTCACAGCAAAAACAAACCTTCACCATGATATTCCAATAACGACTAACTGCCTTCGATACCAAAAAGCCACTTGCTTTTAAAAAAGTCTTCCATTCTGTCTCTCAGCGGGGTCTTCAAATAGATACCCCTGCTCCCTGCCATTAGGATTAAGGACATCCCAGAAGTAAAGTAGAAGACCATCGCCTGTCTATTTTTCTGTCGTTACCGTAAATCATTTTGTTTTTAATGACATTTTCCGTTGCAACCAACGACCATTGCCATCGGCGTAGTTCCTTTTTTCGTTCACTCGTTTGTGCAATGAAGATGGATAGTATATAAGAACAATAATGACGGCACATGCGATTGCACATTTTGGTACGTGAGTATCTACTCCTTAGTTACTTCTTCATTTTATCTATTCCTCTTGAGAGAAGGAGAGAGAAGCAAACGCGCCAAAACATTGCACAAAAATATAGATAAGAATAAAAATTATCCTTTAAGCGAAAGTTTGGCGTAACTGAGCTGAGTGTGGACTCCATTCGTATATATACGTTTCTTTTGGGTACTGACAAGGACTCTTGACACTGGACTCCTGAGTCTCCTTTTTATTGGATTCAAAGTTTCTTCTGTGCTAATTTCTTTCGGAATCGTTGTTCTTTCAAATATGGTTTCTTCGTTTTTTTTTGCTGCTGTGAATCTTTACTGACTTGTGGTGTCCTTTTGTAGTTGGGATATGAAAAACTCGACAAGAATTCGATTACGGAAAAGTCTCTTTCATTTAGCAGAAAAAAAACAAGACCAATCCAATTGGGAATTTCATGGAATAAGTTATGGAATTTGCCACAATTATCATTGCAGTTAGTGGATTTGTTTCGTCTTGGCAGTTTGAATGCCTTTGAGATAATATTGTTTTAACCGAGGACCAAAAGTCTACGTCGTGGGTTTTTGTGCCAGTTTTGAAGTTGAGAAAGTTATATTTTGTTTGATTCGTCTTTTTGTTGTTACCCTGGTCCTTTGAATTTAAAAAGTTATTTCAGGACAAGAATTGCTACAAGAGTCGCAAAGGTTGTTTCAGTAATTGAAATTTGTGTGAAATCGAGTTCATCGGTGGTGTGGTGGTGAAAATCATCGTCCTCTACCTGGACATTGTTTTAGGAATTAGGACTTGCCAAAAGGAATTCCCATAAACACTCACCTCATATTACGAACAGGAACAAGTTAAGTGTTTGAGGAAAGTTTTCCTTCGACTAACAATCGTTTTAGTTTCAAGGGAAAGGCACTGTGTGTGCCTGTGTATTGTGGACATTGTCTTTTATTGAATTTTTATTAGTTTTTACGAAAAGTTTTGTTTTTATGTGTGAGGATAGTTTTGGGAAAATTGCTTTCGTCATTTTCACCGACGAACTTTGGCATTCGAATAAGATTTGACACTTTATTAGAGTTAGCGAATATCAACTGCTTTTGGGTTAGAGGAGAAAAGCAAGGATATTCTTAGGAAAGTGGTCTTAATAAGTTTAATTGATGAGTGGGCAGCTTACTTAGTTCTTTTGAAGTCACTTTTGTTTAATTATGTTTGTGTTATAGGTCCTTTAAAGTGTGGCTTAATACCAGGATTTTCTAGGAATGTTTGCTGTCCTTGACAACTATTCAATTCACTAGAATCTGGAACGAACTTTGAACTTTCTTTGTGGAGAATTACGTCTTGAAATAAACAGGAATTCACATTCATAACACCCATCAAGAACTGCATTCTTAATTTTGATTTATTTATTTTCTTTTACAAATCGAAGGACGGAGTACAATTCTAAACGTTCCATGGTCAAAACAACTCACGCCTTTAAACTGTTTACTTTTAAGAGCATTTATGACCGCCATAAATTGATTCTTGGCCAAAAGCGATCACCTTTTGGATTTCAATTGACCAAAATCGATTTGAAAAAAAAAATATAATTTCTGTTCAGTCCACTCGAAAAAAAATCAAGGAAAACAGTTTACCTTGTATGATGAGATTCCGAACATATTTATAACGTACTTGTTTTTTTCTTTTTTGTGAAATCCTATAAATTGAACGACTGGCTCCGCTCACAAAGAAGGTAAAACATTGATTTAGTGCAACGAATCGAGAAATATATTTTCTTTGATCCGAAATTGGAAAATACAAAAAAGTTAACATAGAGAAGTTATATTTTTTAACATTTCAAGGACACTTCGGGTCATTTTTGTAAAACAAGTTAATTGAGTAATTCTTTTTTCTTTCTCATTGAAAATTCAAAACAAAAAATAATAAAATTGATTGTTTGCCAGCGGAAAATGGCAAAGGAATGTCCTGAAGCTTGAGTTGGAATTTCTGTGTGTCCCGTCGAATTCCAATTATTTTTTGAAAATTCAGGCAAAAAATTAAATCACTGACTTTTCATAGACATGGAAAACACTGTTGCCCAAATTTTGATCCTTTTTTTATTAAGAGACTTTTTTATCTATTCTAAGATCCCTGATAGCTGAACTTATTCGTCAAATTGCGAGAATCATCACCAAACGATAATAATTTCATTTTATTATTCTGTGCGTTATGATAATTGTCCATGTGTGTCGTCTTTTATGACTTCCATTGTGTTTGTCAATCTTTTTCAGAGGCGGCGTAAGGCGTGGGCGACGTGGGCCATCGCCCACGGCCTCGCGGTACAAGGGGCCTCGCGCCTCAAAAATTTGTTTGCATTGCTTCAGTGAAAATTAAAAAAAAAAAATTAACTTTGTTGTAAAATATTTGCTTACGTTGCGGAACTGTCGCGGGGAATCCCTTGTTTTATTTGTTTACATTCTTTACTAGAAAACCAACCAATCAAATCAAAGTACGCAACGCAGTCGCTTGCAAAGATTAACTAAATAATAAGATGGGAAACTGTTTTACGTCCCGAAATTTAATTTTTTTTTCGTGTACATGAATAAATGTGAGTTACAAAAACAAAGAGATGAGGTGAGATTTGTCTATTTTGACAATTTTATTGGGATACTAGCTTAAAATCATTGAATTTCTATCTAGCTAGTACCCGCGACTTGGCAATCGATTGTAGTGCCATCTTGAGTTTATGTAAGTTTTTTTTTTTTTTTTGGTTTTGATCTGGCACAAAAAATCGAAAAACCCATTCTTGATTCTACTAGGTGATTTATATACAATGCTTAAAATGACATGACTCAAACGTCATTTTAAGCTAGTATCACACTAAAATTGTTCATTAGCGGACTATAATGTTTTGCGCCATTGAATTTAGGAGATATCAGGTAAGTTTCTGTCAGGGTTCAATTTTAATTATTTCGCCAGCGTTTATTTCGTTCTTTTTTATTGTGGATATTAAGAGCCCAAGGGCGTTAAAATTCGCGCGAATTTTGTAACGGAAATGCAAAACAACTAAAAAACAAAGTGATCGAAAAACTAAGTAAAAAAAAAAACAGAAAATAGTTTGGCGAATTAAACAAAAGTTGTAGTGTGAAAAACGAAGTGACTGGGGGCCAAGTAAAAAAAGCGAAACAATAGGCACCCGTTATTGTTATGTAGCAAATTGTGACTTTAAGTTTGATCAAAACAAGGATACATTGATTTCGGTTACATTGTTTAGCTATATTCAAATTTTTAAACATTTATACAAAAGTTTCAGGCATAGAAAAAACAAAAAGATAAAACAAATTAATCTGGACTTTTACTTTTGTCAAAACAAAAAAGGGCTTTTAGTTTAGCTAAAACGAAAATAATCTGCATTAAAATTGATAAACTATTCAAACAATCGTGGTAACTTTTTCTTCAAAACATGTTCACATAATCATCTCGATATTTTTTTTGGATGCGAAACATATCTTATAAATGACTGACAGTCACGACCACCATGAAAAAAAAACTTACGGAAAAATGGAGTCTTCGGATCTCCTGTAAAATTGAACAAACAGCTATAAAATTTAAAACATTCTCATTCTCACCAAGGTTGCACAGCGAGCAGGTAGGATTTAAATCTGATCTATGTGGTCTTTAATAATTCAAATGTAATTGCATTACATAAACAACTTCTTGTCTCACAATTCAAATCATAAATAATATGTAGATTTTTTGTAGTTTCAAAACTAACATAAATGAACCGAACAATTGTTCGGTGTTTTTATAATTCATTTTTCCTTAGAACGTGTCATAAGTGACCGAGAGATCGTTTCCAAAAACGAATACAATTCAGTTTTTCATCGTTTTTGCGAAAGCATCTCTGTGTTAATAATAGATACTAATCTTTTAAAAAAGTTAAAAAAAATGTTTAAAATATTTGATCTTCATGCCCGATGATGGACGATCGTCCGTTACGCGTCGCTAATAAATTAAATATACTTGTGAAATTTATAAAGTTTAAAAAATATTTTATTTTTCGTATTAATTTCCAACAATTTTTTCATTATGAAATTTCTGTTCCTTTAATAAAGATTTAAATAAATATTTTAAATATACACTTTAAGAAATACATACAAAGTGGAGATGACAATTTAGGTCTGTTCTTTTAGTCCCTAAACCTGCCGAAAACTCACAAATTCTTCCACTTTTCTGTCCTTTTACTCCCGATTTTTGAAATTTCTGTCACTTTTGAAGGAGAAAAATATTTCCCCTATCTCACGATCTTAGCCACAAGAATTTCTTGTGGCAGCTCTTATAAGTTCTGTGTAACCATAAGTACATTGAATTTTGTTGATGTTTGATATAATTTTGTGCATTTGGGAGATTTTTGCTGTAAAGTGTTCTTTAACTTTTTGGGAAAATCATAAAATTTCATCTCCACTCCTCGTTTTGATACAGTTTTTACAATAACCGCGGAAAAAGAAAAAGAACGGACCTTTTGTATTCATGAATAAAAACTTTGCAGTGTTAATATGTTTTTTTTTTTATAAAATCCGTCTTCCATCGCCATAGAACAGGGCCTCGCAAAATCTGTCTTGCCCACATAAAATTTTGGTCTTGCGCCGCCACTGATCTTTTTTATGCAACGAATATTCCTATTTGATGTGTTTGACGTTTAATTTCACTACGATGTTATTGAGCTTAGCAAGCAAAAAACTTGACTCAACTCCTGGCTGTTGGTATTACCATAAACAGCGTCATATATAATAAATAATGATATGCACATTCTTCACATCCGTTTTCCTGTCACGTCAATTCCAAAAAAAAATCCCGAACCCCAGATTGCCTAAAACGGAAGTATGTACACATTCGTTTTTATTTGCATGTTGCTTAAGAGGGGTTTGTGGTATGGCAGCGATTGCGCTATGATAAGGCATCAAAACAGATGTGGTGTGGTTTGTAGTTGGTTTAGTCACAGTATCATCATCATAGGTGTTGATGTTCAATCCCTGATTATGGGTAAAGTTTATGAATATTCATTTTGTTTTTGAGCTTGGCAGGAGGCAAGCAGACATTCCGTTTGATTTTGCTTATTTATGTTGTCTTGTTTTTTTTTTGTTTTTTTTTTTTTTTTGTTTTAATTAAATTGATCTCTACAAATAACAAAACGAAAACCACAACAAAAATCAATGTCGGACTAAATTGTGGAACGTTGTTTTGTAATTAGTTTGCTTATTTTGTCGTGAATTGAATTTTGAAATGTGATTTGGTTGACCTCAGAAATTACAGGTGTATTTATACAATTATTCATTAAATTAATTTGGAAGGCTGGGGAAAAGGGTCTAACGTTTGAATTATGGCTGCCACTAAATAGATAAACATTCCTATGAAAATATTTTTGGGTCTAGAACAGTTTATTATGAATAACGTGCCACTAACCAAACTAAATATTTGTTTTTTGTTATAAATAAATCATTTTCAATGTGTTTTTAGTTCTTGGTGAGGTTAATCTGAGAATTCCAGTCATACGAATTAGCAGTTCACTTGGTAAATAAGAGACTGTTTGGGTTTGCTTGGAAGAAATTTTTTTGCAAATATTTCGCCTTGCAGGTCTTCTTTAGATTTATGAGCCATTTCAATGAATTAGGCTCGTGTAGACCTTTCTTTTGATTGATTATTCGATGGGTTTTGGAAGAAATTTTTTTTTTCTATTCAAAATTTTGGTTAGCCCATGATATTTTTCGAAAATCATGTCAAAAAATGATTACGCTAAATTCAACATATCTCATAGTTCTCATTATTCTGAGCTTACTGCTGAAAGCCAAACTAAATTCGAAGTTCTGGTTGCCGAGATATTAGCACCACCAAAAATTCTACAAATGGGATTAATAGAGCTGAGGACAAAAATGAAGAGAAAGTTTTCGGGGTCATTACTCGGTAACCAGAACTCGACATTAGTTAAAGGCAACTTGAAAAATAAGCACTAGCACTTATGTCGATTTGAAACCACAGGAATATTATTGACGGCAAACATCACAGGAGAGATGTTTTTTGCCAATATTTTTGCTTCCATGTTATTTATACTTCAGTTCAATAATGGTTTGATTAAAAAAAAAACAAGTTGTATCTCCAAAACGTCTTTAAAACAATGTAAGTGAACTACGGCGTATACTCGCTTCAATAATTTGAATATTTCTAGAGATTATACTTTCCGCTCGCTAGAAATATGATTAATCACCTAAACTAAACTAAAATTTAACTATTTGCAAACGAAAAGACATGCTTGTATTTAAGATTGAACTATGCAAATCTGCGCTCACCAATCCCTTGCAAATTCTCAAAGTCATTATGATCATAACAGAATTAAATCATCTCGTCAGATAAAAGTTCCACTTTCCTGTAATTTGATTAATTGTTTGTTAAGTACCATATCTTACTCCTTTTAAATCCATTTACAAAATCGTTAAGAAAAATAATGCTTAATTGGTTAATTGAAGTTCACCAGGGCTTGGTGTTTTAACAAGCAACAAGCACGTCAGCATCTTGCTTGTTAATTTATGAATAGTATTTCTTCACTCCCACTGTATGAGTCTTGACGGCATCACCTTTCCAAGCGCCAAAGACGCACGTCTTAAAGATAATTTAATGGTTTTAACTTCATAGTTGAGAGGTTAATTTAAGCTACAAAGATTTTGTTATATTTTTGTTTTTGTTTTTCTTGTCCTTCTGGCTGAGTGATTTTTTTTTAACTTTAGAAAGATACTCGCAGTCTTGTTTATACAAAAAACTACAAACGGGGTGATGATAATGTCTGCCGTTTTAAGGATATACAAGGCACAGACAAGATAGCCCTCAAAAGGCGACCTTAGAGCTATAACTAAGGATTTTCGACAGAACGGAAATGTGGTGGGTATAAAAATCAAATCAAATCACCCAAGCATAGTCTTCTGGGTTATGGTCAAAAATTAAAATAGTCTTTTAATAGACCCTAGAGTACTGGAGACAGTGGAGACTGCAGACAATCATATTTATGGTTTCAGGCGTTTACAAATCATTGTTAATATATTTTAACACTCTTGTTCGCCTTTCAGACTGTTGTTTGTACAATCTTTTGTACAATCTTGCTGTCAAAATAATTAGTCAAGAAAAAGTCTTAGAATCACAAGAGAACAGAGCAATTTGATTTCCCTCAAACGCCAAGAGTCCTTCAAGCGTCTTACAAACACATAATACAGAAATAAATCTTAGAAAACGATTCTCCTGAGAAATATTTGTTTTTTCTGATTTTTAATGTTTCTTCTTTACGACAGTCTGTCCTTCATTTACCATTTAAATATTCATCTTTGAAATTAAAAGCAACGCCGACGACAAAAACTTTGGAATTCAGCTCTTCTCGTTGGTCGTGTAGCCAAAACTAAACTACGTAAAAACAAAAAACCGAAATTCATGTTTCACATAAAAATCAAGGACCTCACAAAAGCTTTATTTCCAGTTTAATTTCAACCCAAACTCGAGTGTTTTGGTTTTTTGCATTCAAGGACATTAATCTCGCACACACACACCCTCAAATATATGGTAATTGCTTAATTTAATTGCATGCGTATTCTTTCTGCTACTATTTCTATGACAAGACTCTCTCAAGCAAAACCAAAAGCTAAACACCCAAAGAAAAAGCTTGGTAGAATCAAGCACGTTTCTTATTTGATTTAGCGTCAAACAGGAACGTGCTCATTTTCAACAACGCCGCGTGATCAATTTTTGATAAAACAAAAATTTTAATGTTACATTGTTCGTGCTCAATTTCGTGATTAAATAAGCACTATACCTAGTTGACTTAGCATTTTCATACTTAAAAAAACACGAAATTTTAAAAATAATCTTGCTTGCTTGAACATAAAAAGCTTTTTGAGTGAGCACATTCATTGTTTGGTTACAACTTTCGTGATACTTTTGGTACGAAAAACATGTTTATTTAACAATGAAAGTGCTTCATTTAAAATGTTCGTGCTTACATGATCACAAAAGGATTTTTGCTTAAGCATGAATTGCTTGTTGATTAAGCACGTTCGTTGTTTGGCAAACACGTTCGAGATACTTTTAAAATGAAAAGAGTGTTTATTTAACAATGAACGTGCTTGCATGAGCATGATAGAATTTTTGATTAAGCACGAAAGGATTGCTGATAAAGCACGTTCATTGTTTGGCAACAACTTTCGTGATACTTTTAGTACGAAAAACATGTTAATTTAACAATGAAAGTGCTTCATTTAAAATTTTTGTGCTCACATGATCACAAAAAGATTTTTGCTTAAGCATGAATTGCTTGTTGATTAAGCACGTTAATTGTTTGGCAAACACGTTCGAGATACTTTTAAAATGAAAAGAGTGTTTATTTAACAATGAACTTGCTTGCATGAGCATGATAGAATTTTTGATTAAGCACGGTAGGATTGCTGATAAAGCACGTTCATTGTTTGGCAAACACGTTCGAGATACTTTTAAAATGAAAAGAGTGTTTATTTAACAATGAACGTGCTTGCATGAGCATGATAGACTTTTTGATTTAGCACGGTAGGATTGCTGATAAGGCACGTTCATTGTTTGGCAACAACATTTTTGATACTTTCAATACGAAAAGTATGTTTATGTTTGACTTTCGGTTTTTCGTATAAAAAGTATCAACAATGTTGTTGACAAACAGTGAATGTGTCTTATCAGCAATGACATTGATGACTCACTCTTATTGTTCCAAAACACATCAATTCTATTAAAGATGTTTTTGTTGCAGATTCATTGTCATTGAAGCAAGTGTGATCAGTTACCACTATTTGCTGGGACTGTTGATTTTCCACCTGAAATTTTATTAAAATGAAAAAGCATACACGATGTATCTTCTAAGTATACAGATTTTATTGGAACAATAATAATAATTAGAAAACATTATACAAAACTATTTTTGATGTTTTTGTTACTATCATTTAGTTAGCTTAGCTATCATAATTTTATTTCTTAGCTTAGGTTACAATTTGTCTTACCAATTTTTAATTTAAAGTTTGAAAGCAAATTTTTATACATATTTTTATTAATGTAATAAATTACTACAGAGAATTTTTTAAATTGAAACTGCAAGGGTAAGATTATTCCGTCAGATTCAACCACATCAACTGATGGAGTCATTCCACCAATTACGCATACTTCGTTGTTTATAACGAAACTAGAAGGATCGCTGTATAAACTACACTCTTTTGCTATCTGAACAAATTTGTGAAAAGTATTTACACTTTCAAAAGGATTTTGTAAAGCCGTCAATACGTTTTTAAAACTCTTTTCCTTAATGACATTAATATGAGCGGAAAAGGCTGTATAAATTTTTAAGAATATAATTTTAAAAAACTCCTCTGTCAGGTCTTGTATTATTTCTTCCACTAATTTCCTGGATAAATTTGGTTTGCCATATATAAGCTACTCAAAAAATTAATGGAAGATTTTTGAACAATTTTTAAAATATCAAAATTTTCCATCAGGTGGGTATTCTCACCCTTTAGTGGAAGATTTTGATTTGTCTTTTCATTTGCAAAAACATTCTCGGCGGTATGTGATATTGTATCTGTACTAATATTAATGTTTTTGCAGGAACGTTTAAAATGCCTCTTAAAACTTTTTAAGTTATAAACTTGCCTACAGTTGAAACAGCGATAGTCATCTTGGGGCTTAAAATTGTGAATAACCTTGTAATGTAATACAAGATTATTCACATCTTCAAAAAATTTGCTTTCTTTACACAGGTCAAGACCGCATTTAAACATGTTGTTGAAGGATATTGATGTTGAAGGATTCAAAAGTGTTATCAAAGGTGCAGTAAATTATAAAAGCTCTTAAAAGTTAGAAGTAGTTGTTTATCTGGATAAAGAGGAGATTTAAAAATGAAAAAAAAAATGAATAAAAATTTGCTTCCTTTACATAAATGAATAAATAATTTATTTAAGCATTTTATCGCTGCTTCAAAAGTTCTATTAATACAAGTATATCTGCTGGGACTCTTTCTTTAGTCTCGATGTCGTAAAAATATTTTTGAAGAAAAATCCAAACAGTCCTACAGGCTGTTGGATATTCAAGATTAAATACAAAAAATATTTTTAGACATAAGTCTAGAGCAGGTAATATCGAGGAAAATTTGTATTTTACCTCGTTATAGTAAGTAATAAAAGTGTTATTAAACATGCAATAAATAACGAAAGGTTGCAAGCTCTGCCCAAGCTCTCTCACCTTTTCGGCAAGTTTATCCACGGCCGGATCAAAGTTGTTCGCTTCCTTCACCCTCAGGATAAATAGTTGCTGAGAGTCTTTGATTGTATGTTTAAAGTACTTTCTCCTCTTGCATTCGGTTGCCTGTGTTTTGGTCTGTCGTGCTGATGGAGGAAGTATGGCGTGCAAAAGTTCTAAAATTAGAACATCTTCTGGTCCTTAAAATAAAAAAAAAGAAAAATATTCATTTACATGTTCTTAATTTAAATCATAATTAAAAATACCTTTTTTAAAATCTTTTTTATTTAAATCCAAGAGTAGATCCTGACAATATTTGTCCTTGACTTTTTCATTGAAGACTGGGATTATTAGGGATTTAAAACAATCCCATTTCTCGATGAGACTATTTTCCTTTCCAGGGTAGAGCACTGCGAAATCAACATCGATCTAAAATGTAAACGCGTTAAGTTTTTCCATTTTTTTAAAGTAAGGAACATAACTAAGTTAAAATTAATAATAAGGACACAATGTAGTAAAATTAGCTAATTTGGAGTGCTTACTAAAGTAATTCCAGCCGAATGCCTTAAGAGTGGCCAGTTATTCAAAAACTCTGCAAATTTTAGCATTCGCACATCTTTAAGTCTCAGTGCATGTGTTCTCCTCCACTTTACTTTCACTTCATCCCACGGTTCCTTATTGATTTGCAACCATTTTGCTTCAGCTATGAGAAAAAACGTTTTGTAGAAAATATCAAATTCCTACTTGATTTAAAAACAAAATCTATAAGCGTATTAGCTAAAATCGAAATGTGGAGCAGGAAAGCAACTAATTCAATCATTACAAAAAAATTAATGTCAAACCTAGAGCAACTTCAGTTTCTTCAACTTCAATAATTGAAGAAGTTTCCGAACAACTTGGCTCCTCAGCAGAAGGAGGAAGGAAATCTACCCCTATTTGTTTAAATCGCCGTTTTGTGTTATAGAAACGACTGTATAGCCGTCCTGAAGGATTCTCTTTTTTTAACTTTGGTGGTGCAGAGTAGTAAATGTTCTGTTAAAAAAAAATTGCTATAGATACAATATATTAAAATAACTTCCTAGATTCTAAGTAACTTTATCTTCGCCGAAACGTTCTTGAATTTTCTCTGCTATGTTTGAGAATTCCTTCCGGGATACTGACTTGTAGTTTTTTATGAGCCAAGATGAAATGCAATCAATTAAAATTTGCCTGGATGAATCACCAATTCTATTATTTTTCTTATAATAAGTAAGCACAAAAGTGCCTGATGGATGCTCATTGAGAATGGTGTCAATATCCTATCGAATATAGGATTGAAGTTGATGAAATCAGATTTTATTGAGAATATAATAGTGCAATGAAAATAGAACACAAATTTTAAGTTCAGAATTACTCCAACCTCGCTGAAATTTGGTACCACCTTAACGGGGCGAATCAGTTTTCTTGTCAAGAACATTGTTGGCTATAACTTGCGAGTACCTTTTATTTGTAAAATTTTCGCAAAAGGCACTCATTTTTTGTAACGAAATTAAAAGAAATATGTGAAAACCATGTTTTTTCTTTTGCGAAATTTTCAGTGAGGTTGAAAACAGTGAGATGATAAATGTCTGTTCTGGATGGACTTAACCGGAAAAACAATTTGTTTTAGTTGAAAACTCTTAACAAATCTTTTCATATTTAAAATGTTTTTGTTTTTTCTTTTTATTTTCATCAATTTGTTTCCTAGTTTGGCAAATGAACATAAAGTTATTCTTCTAATAGATACATTATGCATACTATCACATCAAAAAACATTTTAAAAAGATAGCGAAAAAATATTAGTGAATAATAACAAAATAATTGAAATATGAAAGAAATAAACGGAAGTAGGTACATACAAAATTATAAGATCCAATGCTACCAAAATTTTAATGCTTTTTGCAATGTCTTCAGGTAAATCACATGGAACACCGAATCCCTAAAGAAAAGAAAAATCTATCTTATTTAAAACTTGAATATGTACTTAACTTTTTACATTTTCCCGCCGCCATTGCAAGAGTTTGTGCTTAAACTCAAACCTGACGCCAATGTCCTTATTGGCAAAAATTTCTTTCAAGTCCTCATTATCAATGACTTTTAAGACGTCAACGCTAAGTTTGCAACTTTTTAAATAATCGTAAAAGTCCACAAACCCCCAGTTAGACAACAGTTGAAACAATTCATAGTCCATATCTTCTTCATAAGCAACAGAAGTATTTTTTGCATCGTCTAGATTTGTGTAACATTGAGCCTCTTTAAGAACATTCAATAGTTCCATTGTACCTGCTCCATCATTGGTATTACGAACTGTTGTATTTGGAACAGTACCTTGGCTTTTGAGAAGATTTCTAATTTCTGGGTCATCCATATTTTTTATTCTGATCTGTTAAACAAGTAAATTGAAGGGTTTGAAAATTTAATTTTTTTGTTTTCTAAACTATTATAATAATTATAAATAGTGGAGTCGATGAAGCTTTTTTTCAGAAAGTCCTCAGAAACAGCTGTTTTTTTAAACTTTTTGTTTTTTATATTGTTTAAAATCAGAAATATTTCATTTGTCCACATACCTTCTTGCAAAGCTAAGAAGTGCCTCTTTCAATTTGCATTGAAGCAAAACTGTTTTCAGGAATATTTTTCGAAAAATTTATCTTCAAAGTCAAAATATTGAAATTTTGAACTTTTTTTTTAACTTCAAACTAATTTTTTTCGAAATTTTAACAAGAAATTCAAGTATTTCTTTTCTATCGTTTAGACCAGCTATACTCGACCTGCGGCCCGTGGGCCGAATGTGGCCCGCGAGCTTATAAAAGTTAGCCCGCGGCGTTTAATAAATTCTTAAAATATCGAGTGACTGCAGAAGAACGTGAGAAAAATTGTAAAATTGCGAAATTGCACCTTTTTTTTGTAAATCGTGAACACACCTTTACTATTCTATAACTATATTCTCATGCGTGGAAATTGTCCAGAAATGGTATCACACATGGAGTTTCGTCTATTCGCCGGGCTGGGTTCAGATAAAATGCGAATTGAGAATTCTATCGCAATTTGCTTTCAATTTGAATCCCGATAGGGAGTTGCCTCCGAAGCGCGGCAAGGAAAGCCAACCACTGAAAGACGGAGTCCGGGATATGCTTGTCAAGCATCATCTGTTCTCCTGGGATTTGTGAGGTGTGCAATAATCTCGACCTTGAGCAACACACTTGTTGCGAGGCACTTATGCGCCGCCGGCAATTAAACAATTCCTCGAACATGGCATGAAACGACCAACATTCCTCGGCAGACCTTGTCATCCGTGGCTGTTTATCGAGTAAGCAATTACTCGTGTCACAAGAGAAGGATATCAATCTGTCCGATATTGATTTGGAAGACGAGAAGGAAGGCAAGGACGAAATTCCCACCACTAACTCCACTTAGACGTTTAATGAATTTTAGTTATTGCTCGTTTTTATAATGAAAAACGATTATTACTTTCCACATGACGTGTCAGTCTGGTTTGCTATCTAAGGAACTTTTGTGTGAAATCTTTTGTATGTGTACTTAAAAAAATTATGCATTTAGATAAGAAAAGAAGATACCAAATTCATAATATAGAATAAAACCTACTAATTTTAAGTTACTTACAAAAAAGCCAGTGATTTTAGTTACTTTTTTTTTTGAATTGACACTGTTACCCGAGAGTGAACTTAGCGATTCTCTTGCCTCCTCAGCACATGAAAGACTCTTTGAAGAAGCTATTATACGGAATTGTGAACAAAGCTGTTGGTTTTTAATATTTTTTCTCAAAAAAAGTTTTTTTTTTATGTGCGGCGACAATATCGCACTCATCCATACGAAAACACAACAAGGCCAATTTAATCTTTGTTTCTCAGCAATAGACCTTCAAGGTCTTCTGACCTGAGGCACAGGCGATTATATTTTTAATCATATTATAATTCTTACTTCTTATTTCTTGCCTTTTATATTTTTTAATTTATTTCACTTCAATAAAAAAAATGTATGCAAAAAGAAACCAGCCCACTTTTAATTTTCAAAATGAGGAATGCGAATGACGACGCACGAAGCACGATGATTAGATTAGCAGATCGCAGCAGACAAGACAAAACTAAAATGAAAATCCAATCGAATGGAAGACAACGCTGCAGCCAAGAAAGTCTTCTCATCGCAGTGCGCAGATTCGAGAAGACAAGGAAGACCGAACCTACGGTACAAAGACCAAGTGACTGCGGATGCCAGAGTGCTTATGGTTTCGGCGACTGGAGAGTGCATGCGAGGGAGCGTTCACGTTGGAAGGCTGCAGTATCTCAGGCAATATTCCTGAAAACAGTTTTGATTGAATGCAAAATGAAAGACTCTTTGAGGAAGCTATTATACGGAATTGTGGACAAAGCTGTTGATTTTTAATATTTTTTCTCAAAAAAAGGTTTTTTTGGATGTGCGGCGACAATATCGCACTCATCCATACGAAACCACTCGCCAGCAACAATTCTAACAAATAACAAGGCCACTTCAATGCATGCGAGGGAGCGTTCACGATGGAAGGCTGCAGTATCTCAGGCAATATTCCGAATTGTGGACAAAGCTGTTGATTTTTAATATTGTTTCTCAAAAAAAGGTTTTTTTTTTGGATATGCGGCGACAATATCGCACTCATCCATACGAAAACACTCGCAACAATCCTAACAAATAACCAGGCCACTTCAATCTTTTGGCGTTTTTAATTTGCAATCTGGAAGCAAAAAAAAAGCATTCTGAAAGCGTTAAATTGGAAAGAAGAGAATTTCCCTTCTGATTTCAAAAACAGAATGCTTCTTTTTCGATTCCAGATTGCCAATTAAAAACGCCATTTCGTTTCTCAGCAATAGATTTTCAAGATTTTCTGACCTGAGGCACAGGCGATTACTTTCTTAATCATATTATAATTCTTACTTTTTATTTCTTACCTTTTATAGTTTTTAATTTATTCCACTATTATATTTTATTTCACTTCAATAAAAAAAAAAAATTATGCAAACCACACCACTTTTAATTTTTAATTACCCGACGCACGAAGTTAGCGGACCGCGCACATGAACAGACAAGACAAAACTAAAATGGAAATCCCTATAAAATATGCAAAGGGTAGATCGTAGATGTATTTGTAGAACGAAGAAATAACCAGTGCTGTCGTTTCAAAAATTTCATGTTGAGTATTTATTTTTGTATTATTTTGAGAATATTTTCTTTATTTGAGTAGTATAATTTTTTAACCATTAAAACGTACCCCATAAATCGCTCCCGGAAATGGTTTTTGCAGATCGTTTTGAAGTTTCAAAAATGATATGGATGAGGTTTATAAACAAACGATAGTTTCTTATAAAATTTTGGGAATTGTGTGCTTGTCGGATAGAAGTTGATATCAACTTGAATATTTTATCCTTAAATTTCGATTTAAAGTGTCTTCATTAGAGGCTGTCATTCTCAAATTAACAACTTTAGTTTTTGTCAACTGCCAAAAAACTTATTAACGCCCAATTTCTTCACAAAGTTCTAAAGTTCCCTTAAAACTCGATCTAGTAAATCTCGGTTTAACGTTAGAACTTAGTTTTTAGAAAATTTGGAACTCGGGCATTTCTTCACTTCTCTAGAACTCGATCTAAAATCATAACTGAGTTCTAAGCGCTTAGAACTTGTCATTTTTAGAACCTAGTTCTAGCATGTTTTTTTAAATTTTTGAGTCACCCGGCCACAATTTTTGACAGATTTTTCTTTCAATTCAATTCAATTCAAAACAAAATAAATATAATTTTTGAAGTTGCGCTAATTTTTTGTTTGTGTTTGTACATATGTGTGTACGGTGTAGCTATGTATGTTTATTTTGGTGATGTCCATGGCGTGTTTTGGCGTTTTTAATTGGCAATCTGGAAGTGAAAAAAAGCATTCTGAATGCGCACAAAGTGACAGTTGTGATTACAAAACCAGAATTCTTTTTTCAGATTCCAGATTGCCAATTGAAAACGCCATTAGTTTGTGTGTTGGCTGTAAGCTGTTACGCAGAATCGAATCCTACTCGTGCCCATATCCCATAAACTGTCAAAAAAAAGTACTTCGCTAATGGATGGCGCAATGACCCGTTAGTACACCTATCAGGATTTTAATGTTCCTTTTACTCAGCGATAGAATATACCGAGTATCCTTTTCATTTGTGTTAGGCCATAAACTTCTAGAGATTACGCAATCGTCCCTGGATTTCCAGGAGTTATTGATTTTCTCTTTTAATTTAAGGTCTATCTTCCTCTTGAGTACCCCAATCGGGACGAGTGGTCCCCTAACTGAATATAGGATCGGCCTTTAATTGTGCATCACATGCACTCAGAGAATTGTTAATGATAAGTGGCTTACACTTTGGCTTTGGCTTTCGTTAAGCTGTCGCCATCGCCGAAGTATACTTCACTAACCATTTTCCAACAAGATTAGCATCATTTGATTCTGATGCAATGCCACCAGATTTCGACGTTTACCATATCCCATGCTCTCTGGTAGAAAAAAAAGCTACAACCCTAATGACGCCGCCGTCTCAAACCCTCAATTTTCCATCGACAGCTCATGTGTCTACAGCTTTGTCCACCGAAACAACGGTGCCGCGGTCGTCTGACAACACCAACAATAATTATTCATTACCAACAAATGCTACAAAGTAAATACCAATTTTTCCCAACGAACGATCGACGCCGTTGTCCAATATGAAATCAGCAAATTCGTTGAAAAAACGAAATTCTAATAAATCGAAGTTCTAAGGCACTAAACCCCCGAATTCGAGGGTCTAATTTTATCGAAGTTCTAACTATAACAAAGTTCTAAATCGAAGTTCTAACGCGTTAGAACTTGGTGAAGAAATGACTTAGAACTCAAATGAGTTCTAAAATTTCACTAAACCGAGTTTTAAGGGCTAGAACTTTGTCAAGAAATCGGGCGTAAGACCATTAAACCTACCTACAATTTTCTATCGGATATTGTATATTTTCTGAATTTAGTTAAAAACCCTTTTTTTAATTAAACAAATATTAAAGTTATAAAGCAAAGAGAAAATTATGAAGTCTTGGACTTTGAAATTATGGATAGAGTAGGGGAATCATTGTGTGCACACAATTAATAGTTCCGTTTGTTTTTAAGGTGTGTAATTTTAGGAACCTTTACATTTTTGACAATTTTGGTAAATTGGTTACATGTGAGAATATTGTTATTCGACTTTTCTTTTATCTCATATGTACATATTTTGTTCACAAGGTTTTGGGAATATATTTCGTTTATGGGTAGTAGAGTAGCATTAGAATACCTCTATGGTAGCAAGTACGACAGCATTGGAAATAATTTATCAGGATATACCAATTCGTTTATTTACATTTGTATGTGTGCGAAGCACAGTAAACGAAATTGCGATTTGTGCGTTGTCTGTTAAGCACGAAGATCGTCAATTGGAATACAATTGTATTTCTGTTACACTGTGCGTGCTTATTTTAGCACATTCGTGGTTGTTCAACAATGTATATGCTTGCTTAAATACTTTCGTTAGGTGTATTTGTGTTGGAAGAAGCACAGACATTTTTAAGCAAACACGAATCTGCTTATATAACCATGCACATTCTAAAAACCAAAGCCAAACTCAAACTGTAAATATGTTCTGTACGTTTTCAACACATACATAATCCTATTTATTCTTTCAAGACGTTCGAAGCGAAATTGCGATTTGTGCGTTGTTCGTTACGCACCAGGGATGAGAATGCTTTCCTTACAATGGTAAATTTTTATTAGTTTTGGATCCAAAAGTTCTAACAGTTCCAACATTTTGTCGGTTAAATCAAATCGCAGTTTCAGTTGATTGCACAATTCAACATAAATTGAAACTAAAAACATTTTTTCTGAAATAAATCCGTGTCCGTATATTATGTTGATTCTTATTTAGCTCTTCCTCGTCAGAAAACATAAAGGCACACAATAGAATTAGTAGATTTTTGAATGTCTACCACAAAATGCCGAATGCAAATAGGTATCAAGAAAACAAAAATCTCGAATGTAAAAATCACGAAAACAAAAATCTCGATCCATAAAAATCTTGAAAACAAAAATCTCGTAAAAAAAATCCCGAATGCCAAAATCTCGAAAAAAATTAATGATTTTTCAGATATGGTTCCATTTGCGCGCGCGAATTGGACCATTTTTTGAAAAATTATTGATTTTTTCGAGATAACTTAATTTGTTAAGATGAAAATAAAGGTTATCTTTCTTTGGGATAAATTATTCATGGAAAAATAGAAAAGGAAAGTTTTGTTAAGCCGTAATATGAAAACTTTAGTCTACAAATGCAAATGCTCAAATGCTTAGCTTTTTTACCTCGGTGATATAAGTGACTATTTCTATGCATTTAGTTATCAATTTTTCGAAAGTACAAAGCAAATCGGGAAGTGGTTTGGCAGAAACTAGATAGGTACAAGATATCAGAAATCTATATATTTGCGGTCTTTGGTGTTGTGCAGGCCAAACACGAGTGATCTTACCAAGAACTCAAAACAAAAACGAGTCTTAGCATAGAAGACTTAAGGTTTTAGTTGGTAAGCCGCACGTTGCCCTGTACAAGCTGATTCATGTTTAAGTGCAGGAGTCGGTTGAGGTTGAACGTAAGGTAGAAAAACTTGAAATGGGGAAGAATTCAATATGAGGCGGTAGTATGCCACGGCTTTTGACTATAAGGGAAGAAAAGCCATATCGGTTTCTTAAGATGCTTAGCTCAAAACCCTTTTTGTTACTTGAATATTTTGTTGAATGTTCTAAAAATTTGTTGAATTTAGTAAAATTTTGTTATCTTTTTTAGAGTAAGAAAAAATAAAATTTTGAACTAAATATTTAAATCACCATTTTTTTTCGAGATATTGTCCTTCGAGATTCTTGAACGTTCGAGATTTTTGTACGTTCTAAATTTTTGCTTTCGAGATTTTATTTTGTTGTTTCGAGATTTTCTATATTCGAGATTTTTGTATTCGTGTTAAAAGAAAATGTGTTGAAATTAGACTATCTGCGGAGCAGGCTAAAATATGACAGTAGTGGTTAAATTTAACCAATATTTTAACCAAGTTCATGTAATTCGCAAACGGCCTTAGAAAAAATGTAATGAAACGAAGTAGAAAAAGTTTGTTACGTAGCGTAGCAGATACATAAAAATAAATTAATGAAGTAGATCTGCTACATATGAAGTTAATACTCGTCTCTGTTAAGCACGAAGATCGTCAATTGGAATACAATTGTGTTTCTGTTACAATGTGCGTGCTTATTTCAGCACATTCGTGGTTGTTCAACAATGTATATGCTTGCTTGAATACTTTCGTTAGGCGTATTTGTGTTGGAAGAAGCACAGACATTTTTAAGCAAACACGAATCTGTTTATATAAGCATGCACATTGTAAAAACCAAAGCCAAACCTCAAACTGTAAATATAACCGTCCTATGTGTTCGTCAATTGGAATACAATTGTGTTTCTGTTACAATGTGCGTGCTTATTTTAGCACATTCGTGGTTGTTCAACAACGTATATGCGTTGGAAGAAGCACAGACATTTTTAAGCAAACACGAATCTGCTTATATAAGCATGCACATTGTAAAAACCAAAACCAAACCTGAAACTAATTTCTGATTATTCTGTTACAATGGGCGTGCGTATTTTAGCACGTTCGTGTTTTAAGGAAACAAGAATAATGTTAACTGAATATGAGATCATACTCAAATCAAGTAGAAACGTGCTCAAAAAACATGTTTTTCTAAAATGTTTTCAAATCAAAAATGATTGAGTTGTTAATCAAGCACGAACATTATTGTTTCGTGACTTCTTTTTTTTTAATTTTCAAACCAATTAAACCCAGAAGATCATTGTTATCTTACAATGATATCATATTCATATTATCAAGAACAATCATGCTTAATCAAACACATTCGTGATACGTATTAAAGAAAAAAAATATTTTCGAAAGTTTATGTTGGTCGATTAAGCACGAAACGTTGTTGGTTTGAGTAGAAACGTATTCAATTTCACAATTCTTGGAATTATTTAGTAAGTATCACATTTATGGTTGAACAACAACGAAATCAACAATGGCATTGTTAATAAAATATTAATTCATGTTTAAATCAAGTAGAATAATGCTTGAATCAAGTATTTTTGTGATACTTTTTAAAAATTAAATTGATAATGCACGCGTTGTTGAATTGAATATCACGCATTATTTGATTCAAGCACAAACGTATTCAATTCAACAATTTTTATGTTGAGCACGCAGCGTGCTTGAATCAACCAAGCTTTTTTCTTTGGGTGAAGTAAGGATCCGTTTTCAGTGTTTTTTTTTTTTTAAGAATTTTAAATACCCAAGAGGAATAATGGCTCTATAGTGTGATTGTGATGGCGAATGGTACTGGAAGTAGGTCATTTTCGATTGAATTAATATCCCGTCGTGTGTTTTGTGAATGCAGACGATGACTACCCGACGACGACGAAGACACTTAGAATTTGCAGATAACAACTTAAGGATAAGTAAAAGCAGACAATTTAAAGTTTGCTTAGCATTACAATAAAAATGAAGGAATCGGAAGTCGACGGTTTCATGATAATTATTTTGGTTTTCTTTCTACAAATGAACTGCGAGCGTGTTCAAGACACAAGACACAAGATATTGCACAAAAAATCCATCCTTTTTTGCATGCCTATACTTTAATTCGCTCTTACTGTTCACTTCGTCGTTGCATATCGAAGTCAAAGATATAATTAGATGTTAATGGTAATAGGAAGTTGTTGGCAAGAGGAATCTGTTGCCCCGTAGCAAAGAGAAAAGGTATCACTGCGGAAGGATCTATCCGTGCCACAAACACTAACGGCTACGCCTGAAGGTGCAAATGGCTAAAAGGTTTGCTTTTTCCTTTTTCTCGATTCTAAAATTATCCTAATTGTGATTCTGTCGAGACAGGATAAAAGGCATAAGGCGTTATGAAGGTAATATACAAAGCACTTAGACCTACGGTGAGTATTTTTTTTCTCTTAGGTATTCAATTTTTAAAATTCGGTGGTTGCTTTTATTCACCTCTGGGACACCATTTTTAGCCTGTTGCTCATATGAACACAATAAGGATGTGTGTTCGTTAAAAGGAGTTTATCTTTAAGGGATAAGTTTGGTAGTTTAATTATATGCTGAGGAAGGTGTCAATCTTCCTATTGGTACTTAAAGCATCTTAGCGAAACAAAAGCGACACAGAGCAACCAAGAGCGCATATCGAGCTCTTGGTTGCTCTGTGTCGCTCTGATTTTGCACTGAGCTGTTCGATGTCGCTAGTTTGCGGTTCATTTCCACCGTGTTCGATTTGTATTCAGTGCTCGCACCGGGAGCGCTCTTAATCGCCCAAAGTTTTTTTTCGGGGTCACCTACTTTGATTTTTTCTTTCCTCTGGTTGTTTTTCGAAACTTAATGCGACAAGAAGGACATGAAAGTTGCACTTTAGGGGAAATATTGCCAGTAAACTTCTTTAATAGTCGATGAAAAATGTCGAGTGACTTGGAAACATTTTTTTTTTGTTCGATAATCATCTTGGTATTAAAAACTAAACAAGAAACAATAAAGATGTCAATTGAAACCTTTTAAAACATAAATCAAGACCCGGTACACCATTAAAGTAAAAGACCATAAGTGCCTTATCGCCGTTCTCCTCTTTGTCTAATAAAATTCAACTTTCGAATGACAAAAAGTCTTTTTTAAACTGTATTATTTTTTTGTATTTTTATTTGTATTTATTAGTTTTAATCACTTACAAAGTAAGATATACATCTTGTTAAATATTGCAAGTCTTGAATTAAATGTTAGATTACGCATAAATAATAAAAAAAAGATAAAAAATTTTATAAGATTAAAGTGAGAGATTTCCCTTTCTTTTTAATAAAATTATTACATTTTGCCTAAGAAAAAATAAACATCCACTCATCAACTGTCTTCCTGGTATTTTGTTCAACAAAAAATAATTTGGAAATAGAAATGCTCGAAGAAAGATTTATTGCTCGACGCAGTTATTTATAGTTTTCAAATTAATTTGTATTCCTGCAAGCACTTTGTTTGTCGATCCCATTGAGTATTGTTTTTATATCATTTTCTGGCTAAATTGCGCTCTTGACATCGACATTGAAACATAATACTACAATATTCCAAATTCCAAACATAATTTCTTGGTGTCTGTTCCATTTAAATAATTTTTTTCTCTCTCTCTCTTCTGTTGTGTTAAATATCAAAACAAGCCCAGATATATTCATTTTGCTGCCAAATTTGTTGTCTTCTTATATTTTTTTAACCAATTTTGAGGTATATTCTTCCATCTTCCTTGTGGGAGTTTTAGATCGCAAAAGTAACAGATTCTTAAAATAGCAAAAAAAAATATTTACTTACCCCGGGATCGGAAACGAACGCCGATATCTAATTCTTCAGCGCGATTAATGTTCAAATTTTAATCTTGGTCAAGTGGTCAGAACTCAGAACGAACAAAAATTACTCGAAAGTCTGTGTGAAGAACCTGAAGCTGGTTTTTTTGTTATTTCTATGGCAAATTTCAAATTTTTGTGTTCATTCGTTTTTTGTTCGATGAAAGCAAACCGTCAAGTCATCATCAGTTGGGAGCATGTTGAAAGTAACTAGAACCAGGACACAAAAATAGAAAAGGAAGCTTGCAAGAGTTTTTTTTTAACCGTACCTACTTGCATGTCAAATTGATTTTGCAATTTTGTTTTAATTTTCCTGCTGGTTACTGGTTTTTTGCGTTCAAGTTTCACTTAAAACGTCGCGTCGTTGAATTGATTCGAAATGGAAAAATACAAAATGGAATGTAGGGAAAAAAGGTTTTGTTTTCATCGAACAGGCAGGATTTCTCCGAGTGTTTGTCATGGTTACAGTAACATTGTTTGACATTTCCGCTATGATCACAGGTATTCTAGCAAATAGTATAGTTTCGGATATTGATTGAAAAATATCGAAATGTGTGGCGTCTATAGAAAAATGTACGGACCGATTATATTTCTAATGTACGGACCGATTATATTTCTAATGCAAGTCGACCCGTTTTTATTTAGGAAATCATCCCTTTGGGTAAAGGACGTCAGGGAGTCAATGGGGACACAAAATCATTGAGTTTTTACATTCAGAGGTGAAGCCAGTTATTCAG
This sequence comes from Sphaerophoria taeniata, assembly GCA_943590905.1. Lineage (NCBI taxonomy): Eukaryota > Metazoa > Arthropoda > Insecta > Diptera > Syrphidae > Sphaerophoria > Sphaerophoria taeniata. The sequence goes on along the minus strand of OX016542.1, from coordinate 11,830,526 downwards.
CGGAATCTTATATTTACCACATAGCAACAATAACTATATGTTACTCCATCAAAATATAAATGAAATTCATGGGGCTCTTCCAGCCACAAAAGCTTCGCATTCATCAATAAATAATGTTCCTCAATATTCCCTACTTTAAGCACGCTTAAGATCCAGCCCACACTCAATCGTCTCTTATGCCATAAAATTGGCTTAATGATGCACGCCACCACAAAGAGCACCTAACTCCTTTTATTAGATCCCATTTTACGATCAAGTGCAACATAGCAACAGGACGATATACATGTAGTTCTGAAATTTGAATTCACTTGAAACGCTTCAATAAAGTGGTTTAATTTGACTTATTGCCATGTTACCAACGAAATGCAAGAACGTTTCGAATATTTCATAGTTCATTACACACAAACTATAACACATAATAAATTCCATCAAATACTACTTCAGTATTATGCATTATGCAAATTTGTGCGATGGAGTTTATATATTTTGTATTCTGTGTAACTTTTGTGATTAGTAACATTCGATTGAACACTGAAATAAAGTCAAAATTTGTGCATTTGTGTGGGTGTGTGTTGGATCTATTTTTACGGTACATTAAATTTAGATTGAAGTGAGTGTGGGCGGGTGTAGCAATCGACAAACAGCAAATAATGCATATGCAAGGGAATGTAGGTAAATTTAAAATTTATTTGATGCGAGGTACTCACCGTGATAGCTAAATTGTTAATCTGTGTGAAAATCGAAGTGAAATGCATACATTTAATTATTTTTAAATTAACTTAGGAAATTACTTGTAATTCAATTGCAGTTAGATGGGTTTTACTGGGAACTGCGGTGATGGAAATTATATTGAAACGAATAATGGTTCTATTGGAGCAGAAGGCCTGGGAGAACCAAAAAAGCAGTTTTCTTTAGTATGTGTAGCATACAGGCACAATTTCAGCTTTTTTGGGCTTCAATATCGTTCGTTAATAATGACAAAGCTAATTCTGGTATATCGACTTTTAAAAATCTCAGTCGTAAAACCGTGCTCAGAAACATCGTTACGGAAATGTTAACACCTTTGAATAAAATCAGGATCAGTCAAGCATGTAGTACATGTACATTTTGGCATTGTTTTGAATATCTGGCATTTTCGAATTGCTGCCATTCCAAATTTCCAGTTTAATTATTTAGCTCATTCAAATGATAAAAATAATGACTGGTAACTAAAGCCAACTCAAAGAGTTATCGAGTTTTGTGCAGAAAAAAGTTTCTTCGGATTGTGGTTTTCAACAGGTTTTGTCGATTAAAATCACTTCCAACTCCGTTTTCAACTATTAAGTTGTCTTCCCAACCTACACACTTTTTCAAAGATCAGAATATGAATAGCAATAAGCACCTGCGTACATAACACCAAACGGTCTTAATGCGTCAAAGGTCAATCTTATGATTGATTCGACTAAGTCACTCAATCATACTAAGAACCAATTTATCAGTGTGAGTTTTTTCTTTTATGTTGGAAATTTTTTATTCAATCAAATTGCCGGTGGCTTTCGGTGAATATTATTATCATCCTTGATAAGGCATCCCTTAACCTAAGCAATACAAAAAAAAAATCCCTAATATATCCGTCAGAACACCGAATGACTTGACGTGCAAAATCTTTTCACTGTAAAAACAAAAAAATCGATAACAAGCTCCTTTTTTTATCCCAAGCCACCCACTGCATATAACCGCCCACTATTCAGTTCGTTTCTGTCTTGTTTGAACAATTTATTCTAATTCCTTTCTATTTTAATTTTTTTCTGTTAGTCTCTCATGATTAGTGTGTTTTTTTTCTGTTCACAGAGCAAAAGTATCCAACATGATAAACGAGGATTAATCAACGAGAAGAAAACAGTTACATTCACGGAAAGAAGTCAATTTAAATACGCCAAACGATTGGTCGTTAAACTTGGCACGCCCGTCATCGCCCGAGAGGATAGCCATGGCCTGGCATTGGGACGATTGGCATCAATTTTCGAACAGGTATTTGTATTTTGCTTTGATTATTTTCTTCTTTTTTCTCATTCTGCTCGGTGCTCGTTAGTTAGAGGTTAAATTGATATTTGTTTTTGCTGAGAATTCTGATGTAGAGCTTATAAATATATATATAAGACCAGGTGCAACCGTAACGAATATGAATAAATGTCACAACATTTAACACTGTTTTCTTTTAAGATAAGATTTATTTAATTCCAAGATCTTGGTCTTAAAAAATACAATAACTTAGGATGAATGAAGAATGGAACAAGGACTATCGGTACACAAACGATGAAGATTATTTGGGATTAACATTTTTTATTCAATTTTTTTTTATTTATATTTAACATCAAATGAAAAAAAACCAGGCTGAGCGGGGGGAAAGCAAGTTTTGTTCAGGTTTCTGACTAACAAACTTGAATAGTTTACAATTTCCAAGTTAAAAAGATTGTAATAGATTATTGTAGTAGAACTGTTTTTTTAACAATGCAAGCAAATATTTATATTTTAATTAGTTTCACTTCTAAACTCTCCAATTGCAAATCTACTACAAGAAAAGTGCTGACAATTTTTGGTCACAAGATTCAAGGGACTTAAATTATTACCTACGTAATTTTATGATGCACAAAATTATTTCCTTAATTTAACTAAGGCCTTACCCAACTCCATCCACAAATGACAGACAACAGACCCGAAAATATCAAGGATGTCATCCTAATTGCGGCTGGGTGATGATGATGAGTACAATTCATTTTATTGCTCTTGACCCACGCACGCACTCAATCGTGACCAATGTGTTTTTAATGACAAATTAACCTCATACTTCCTGGTTTAATTTTGACAATTCAATATGTGAATGAATTTTTCAAGTTTATGGCCTATTAAAAAGGAGAATAATCTTAAGAGACGCAAACAATTTATCTGTAAGTAAAACCCAAACAAAAAATCGATACTTCTCAAATTCCTTGTAACATTCAAGGACAAAATACTAACCGTGACACATTTTTTGTCTTACATGATGTCTCATCGTCATCGCCGCCGCATCATATCTTTATCATCGTAAACGTATTTTTTTAATTTTTCCATGATACAAGTGTATATGACTTGTTTTTTCGTTTATTTTCGTCTTGAGTTCACCTGAGCCCAGTTTCATCATAAAATTGTTCGTCCTCTTTCTGTCTATGACGGATTGAATTACATTTTGACTTTATGACGAACGAACGGGCAGTGTTGCTCTTAAGGACAAAAGTGTCCTTTCTCAGTGTTTTGTTTGGAAAATTATATCTCGACGTTTCGAACTTTTCCATAGACGCTAAATCAAGTCATGTGAAAAACAATTTCTAAAGCTTACTTGCTTGAACTGCAACGCATAAAATTCTTAAACTTAAGTTTTTAGGACAGTCGTCTCCCGTTCCAAAGATCCCATATATCTCAGAGCATGATTTTATAGTTCATCTAAAAAATGAACTCCTTCTCTCAGGTCCCTTCCAACAGTGCAGAGCCCTTCCATTATCTCAATCATCAGCCACCCAAAAAAGTCTATCTCCTTTTGGAATGGATAAAGAAGCATGTTGACTTCTAATTTGTATTCTTCAAAACTTGATTTTTTTTCCATTTTTAAGTAGTAAGATGGGTTTCCGGAGTTCACACAAATAACGTATTGATGCCCTTGTAAATTTTGTAAGTTTATCCTCTCAAAAATATCACATTTTCCCTTTCTTTGTATCGCCTTTCTTTTTTGTTTAGTGCGTCAAAGGAAAAAAGAATAATTTATCGAGCATTAATAAGTGTGTTTTTTATCCTTTTTGTACTTATTTGTTGATATGTCAGCAATTTCGTCACTTTTTTCGCTCTGTATGAGTTCCGCACATGGATTTTTGTATGTGAAGGAAGCAAATGACTTGGCAAATTTGTTTTGAAATGAAAATTTCAGCCAAAACGGTTGAAAATAGGGATTTCTTGACTTTGAAGTTTTTTTAGACAAAGATTGAAGGATAATGACGCGTTAAGTTTTTCTTCTTTTTTTTTTGTCAAGTAATTTGAAGAAAATATACAGTGCTTTGCAAAAGTATAATCGCACCATGTAAAAATGGTTTTGTGTAAAACTGAGGACTGCAGCAATACTAAACTATTTTTTTTAAAGACCCTCATTAGATAAGAAAATTGAGAGAAAAAAAATTACCGTTACTTTCGCCTCTAATGTTTAGAAAAGAAAACAAGTTTTTTTCTTTGTTGCATAAGTATAATCGCGGTGTCAGGACAGGCCGTACCCGGACAGGTCGTACCAGATATAATTATGGCAATTATGGTTGTCATATTTGCTAGAATCCACAGTGGTTTCATTTTTTGCTATCTTTTGCTATAAAATGTGGATGGAAGTTCTTTTGAAATTCAAACTTTTTTTTGTAAAGCTTTTCTTATTTCTTGACGATTTTTGATTGGTTGAGGCACTTCTTTTTTGTTTGTTTGTTTTTAATAGCTAAGCCTTTGGCGCATACTTTTCTTTGTGTTCTTAATGAAATAGGCGTGACGTAACTTTTTTCTTGTTGAGTTGCTGCTGAAGAAGCAAAATTAATTTCGGAACTTCATTTTTTGCTGTGGAATTCATTTCATTGCTGCCTTGTAGTATGCGAAAAAAAATGTGTGTGCGCTTATACTTGGTGTGAGAGCAGAGGAAGCATTCAAGTTCTTTTTTCTTTGAAGATATGAACGACGACGACGGCGGCGCGGCGACGACGACGACGACGACGACGACGACGACGACGACGACGACGACGACGACGACGACGCGTATTCTTGTTTGTGCTTTTATTGAGCTAATTAATTTCGTTTGTAATTGGTTTGCGTTGATTTTGGTTTTTTGCCTTGTGTAAGGTGTAAGTGTAAGGCGTATTGACGACTGTGCTAGGAGCCAAAGCGAGTCAATCGTTATTCGGTTCGTTTTCTTGATGTATTTTCGTGACATTAAAAATCAGATTGCATCGAGTGTGTGAGGTTAGCCCCCTTTTTTTCGAAATTCCAATTTTTGAAAGTTGTTCCAGGTTGTTCCCGGTTTGTTCCGGATTGTTCCAATTTTTTTTCGAAAATATTCAAAAATGGGGGTTTTAGACGCCAAAAACTTTTACAACCCGGAACAGTTTTCAAAATTTAAAATTTCGAAAAAAGGGGGGCTAGGTCAAAAAAGGTTTATGAATATTTTTCGAAAAAAATTTGGAGCTATCCGGAACAAACCGGGAACAACCTGGAACAACTTTCAAAAATTGGAATTTCGAAAAGAGGGGGGCTAACTTCACACACTCGATGCAATTTGATTTTTAATGTCACGAAAATACATCAAGAAAACGAACCGAATAACGATTGACTCGCTTTGGCTCCTAGCACAGTCGTCAAGACGCCTTACACTTAACAAGACAAAAAAAACAAAAAAACAACGCAACGACCGACGACGCGTCGTCGTCGTCGTCGTCGTCGCGATGATTCCCACTTATCATGCATTTTACTATCAATGTTTATTTTTCTAGCCTTTTGTTCATTCAATAAAAATATAGACATAACTATTTCAAAAAGTATAACCCAATAAAAACAACAACATTAGTTGTAAGTATTCTGTTTGCCATTATGTTCAAAGAAAAAAAGACATAACATTCTTCCTCTTACACCAATTATAAGAAAACACACATTTTTTCTTCATATTCATACTGCAAGGCAGCAAGCCAATTACAGATGAATTCCACAATAAAAAATTAAATACCAATTAATTGACCAATTCTACCTTTTCCAGCATCAACTCAACAAAAAAAAAAAAAAGTAAATCACGCCTGTTTCTATAGGAGCACAAGGAAAAATATGCGCCAAAGGCTTAGCTATTGAAAACACACAAGCAAAAGAGCAGTGCCTCAACCAATCAAAAATCGCCAAGAAATAAGAAAAGCTTTACAATAAAAATTTGAATTCCAAAAAAAGCTTCCATCCACATTTTATTCCACAAACTTTTTTAGGGTGGTGAAATAAGCTTGAAATAATGCTATAAAAACGATATAAATAGTTTCGGTACGACATGTCCAGGTACGTGCTGTCCCCGACCCATAATCGCATTCTCTTATTTTTTCAACATTTTTTTTATTTTTTTTTATTTTTTGAAAGATTAGTGTGGATTCTTACTACGCCGATTTTCAATCAAGTTAAAATACTCGATTTGGATTACTCTCGACCAGTTTTTTTTAATTAGGAATTGTCCAACGAGTTCCATTCGTGCAGTTTTGTCTCTTGGAGCTCAGAAACACTACCAAACTGCCTGTTATTTTATATGGTGCGATTATACTTTTGCAAAGCACTGTATGTATGAACACGAATCAAGCATAAGCAATAGAAAATGTGTTTTCTTTGTTATTTTTTTACTGCACTCAACTCTTGGATTGGAAGGATGGGAGGGATAATTCCTTAAGTCATATGACTGATTGGTAATTTTTATGGAGCTCTGTTATTTTTTTCGGAAATAAAAAATAATATCCACTTAGCGGAAATGAAAAGTGCGGATTTTATTAACCATTGTGCTTGCATCATTTTTGAAAAAGAGAAAAATATTCTCATTAAAAAGTATTTCGCTTCAGTGAAAATTCATTTCATAAAGCAAGGAGAAAAAGGATATCTCTTGTGGCTCAAGGGAATGAATTAGGTATCAATGAAAAGAAACAACAATTTCTTTAGGGTCGATAAAAAGAATTACTTTCCTAACTAAAATCAATTTTACTCGTCTAGTTTATGCTACGACAAATAGAGAAGGTTCGGTAATATAGTTTTACAAATCAAGCATGATAATTTATGTATTTAACGAGTCTAAGTCCATACATAAGGTACTCATATATAATCTCATAATAAGAGTATTAAAGGGCTTATGAGTCAGTGCTGTCGAAGGACTTATTATTAAGGTAGTGTTAGCTTAGTTAACGTTTTTCATTTCAAAATCATAAGACACATTTTGTGACACGATTGCAAGAGGTCATACCTAGGCAAGATGACTTTGAAAAAGCTTTAAGTTTCTGTATCTGACCGATTATACCCCTTAAAAATCCTTAAGAATCTGCAAAATGATGTTGTGATAATAACACAGTTACGAGACCTCGCAACTGTGTTTGTTTTCAGTAACTGATAGATGATATTCCCCGAGTAGCACAGACTTCGATTTATAACAAGTATTTTGTTATATTTGTGTTTTGTTGAAGTAATCTGCAACATTTTGAGTTATATTTCAGTTTTTCAATTGTTTATTGGAATGTTACTAATCGGTTTCATAACTGTTTCAACTTGTTTTCCAAAAATTGGTGTTGTTATTAAAAGGTAATATAAAAGTTAAAGATTTGAAAGTTGATAAAAAGTTGTTATTACATCTATAAAATTTCTGTTTCGTTACCGTCTAACTTAAACGTTTAAATAACTTACTTGCAACAATCTGTAAGAACATTAGTGTAACGTCAATATAATTTACAAGTTTGAAAAAGAAAAGAAGTTACAAAAATATTTTTGTAACGTTTTTACTCCTAGAACCTTTATTTGAACAGAATTGTAATAATCTAGTTTATATAACCAATATATAACAATGTTTCAATGTGTGTTTTCTTTAATTAATGCCCAAAATAATTACGTATGTATAAATGCAAAGAAAACAGCCATACTTTAAATAGTGAATGGCCTTTAAACGGAGTATTCATAAATCCCCTCTATTTTTTTTTTCTTTTTTTTTTTTTTGTTATTAAATTTAATTTGGGACATATAACTTCGTTGCAATTAACAACATCAAAACAAATATGAAACGTTAAATGTATTATGTAATGTTGTTGTTTTCTATTTGGAAAACAAGAATATAACAAACAAAATGTTTGAATAATCATAGTTGAACTAAGTTGAAATATAACTGAGATATAACTGAAATATAACTGTATATTTTGTTTTTGAAGACTTTGTTATATTTTGGTTTCTAATTTGTTAACGTGAAACAAAGTTTGCTACAATATTAAAACAAATATGTAACCAAAGTAGATACTAGTTCTGAAAAAAAACATCCGGCTTGTTTTTGAAACAAAATTACAACATTTCAAAAAATTCAAGAGATGTTATAGTTGAGTTTCTGAAACTAATGAAATATGAAATAACTTTTAAGTTGTATTCAAATTGGAACAATGTTACAATAACGATGGCGCTACGCTTTGCGTTTACGTTAAGGGTTTCAGAGTTGTTTTGTTATAATAAGGTTAATGTTTTGTTATTTATATGTAAGTTCAATAAATCGACAATGAAAATCTTACATGTCAGAGTTGCCGCAAGATTAAAAAAATTTACAAGTCATAAAACAATTCGTAGATTTCATTAGCGTTTTTCATTGTGTTTTTGTAAGAGATCGTATTCATTTTAATACCTGTCATTGATCGCATTCACTAAATTCAATTGAAAAATGTGACTTTAGGCCGTAGTGTCAGAATTATACCAAAAGTCAAGTTTTTTTTTACACATAACGCAATTTGCAAAAGGCCTAAAGGCCTTGTGTGAATTGGATTAAAATGTATTTTAAAACTAGATGTTTGGGTAAGAGCTGAACTATAATGCAATTTTATTCACGCAAGCACGCTTAAGTGAATCAGTGAATACAAATAAATCCTATGAGCAAACGATAATGTACTTAAGCAACGCTCATTAACTTTTCGTTCAAATTTTACTAGTGCGGTTTCAGTCGCTCATTGTTTAAGTGAATTTGACAATTCGAAGGAGAGAAGGCCAAGTCTACTTTTTTGCTTATTTAAGGAAATTTTCGTCCGGTTTTTTGACATTAGCTTAAGTTCACTTAAACGGTCAATACACAGCATACTTGTGCGTGCACATTGGTGTACGTGTGCAGAGATGTGTGCGTCTATGGGCTGGTATGCGCACCATTTTTGGTGTGAGAATAAAAATCAAAACTTTTTGATATCCAGCTGTGGAGCAGGTTAAATGGGTTTAACAAACATTTTATGGCATACGTTTTGACATTGCATTTATATATCTAGGATTTGATCTCAAATGAGAAAAGTGTTTTTTTTTTTACATTTGCGTGATTTCTTTTAAACAAAAAGTGAGCTGCGGCAACTCTAATGAACATAGATCAACCTTTAATCCTAGTGTTTGTTTGATTTATTTTCCGCCAGAAAAAATAAGGTTTTTATAACATCGAGATTTAAGTTTCAATAACGAATTAGAAATGATGATAACAAACATCAATTCATATATGTTTTACTAACAACGTAAATTAGTTACAATGACGATCTTATTGCCTGAAGTTTTTACTTTGTTGAATCTTTGTTGTAATAACATATAATCTATAATATTAAAAGACAATGTTTTACTGATGTTTTCTGCAACAAGTTTCATCTTGTTCACAATCTAATGACCCATTATTAAATTTGATCTGATATGCTTTATTTTTAAACTAATTTTTCCAATTGGTTTCACTTTTTCCATTGTGAAAGGCAATGAAAATAAATAAATGAAAAAAAAAATAAAAAAGACCCGTTTCCTAACGTAATTCATTAATATTTTTGCAACTTCAAAGCCTTAATACAAACATGAATATTTTTCTATTTTTAAAATTTTCGCCCAATTTTAATTTTTTGGGTGGCGCGTAAGTTTTATAGAAGTAGAACATCAATATTTATGACAAAACCAGCGTTGCATTAAGATTTTTTGTTCATAAATGACTTAAACTCGCATTTTCAATGACTATATTTGACGTACTGATCTTATTTAAGGCTTTGAAGTTTATCTTCTTCATAACATAATTAAAGGCTTTATACATTTTAAATGAAATTTATTAATAACTTAATAGAAACTTTTACAATGCTTTCTGAAACATTCTTTCTCATTATATTATAACAAAGTAGGTGACGTGAAATAACGCCCGACGAAATAAGGCCCCATAGGGCTTTATTTCCATTTCTTATGGAAATAAGACCCTTACAAGGGTTGCGGTCTTATTTCCATTGCAACTTAGAAATAATTCCCGTGAGGCCTTATTTCGGTTTTTCTGTTTTGATTAGAAAGTTGGCGCAGGGAAACTCGTCCCGAAGTCAGAATTCCCGATATTTTTTTCGGAACTTCTGATCTACAATGGAGGGTCATAAGTGCCGACCTCGATTTAGGAATTATTGACCCACTATGGTGGGTTAATAGTCCCAATTAGATCTTACTTTTAATGTCCAAATAAAAAAAGGTGAAACAACGAATATTCATGCTAAAAAAATAAATAAAAACCGTAAATTCCTGTATGTATACTACACTCATTATAAATAATTAGGACCCCGTTTCTTTACTAGCCGTCGACAAAATGGTCAGAGCAATACATTTTTCAAAGCTGTTGAGGTTTCCTTTTATTTGAAAAAGCAACCACTACACATCCTATAATGCAAAGAAGGATTTTTGCAAGCATTCCTATCATTCATTTTCAACATCTTTTTGAATTTCGACTGAGGATGAGGCCGATACGAAAATTTCAAGATCGATTTGATTTTATTGCGAGCGAAGCGAGCGGAAAAAATTTTGCCCAAAAGAGAATCAATTTGGGGTGTGAAAATAAAAAAATTCGCGCGAATTTTTTTATTTTCACACCCCAAATTGATTCTCTTTTGGGCAAAAATTTTTACCGCTTGTGTCCATCCATCTTTCTGATGCAGCTTTTAATGTAATTGAAACAGCTTGGTTATTTTAGGTGATAGATAGATGCAATAAGATGAAATTGGCTTCAAGTATAGTGTACTTGTAGAATGCCGTACCCTCACCGAACTTTGACATCCCATAGTGCAGAAGAACGTTTGCACATAGACTTAAAGCATGCGGTATGTTTCAGCTTAATGCACAGAAAAAACCTTGAAAATGTTATAAACTTATTTTATTGTTTTACAAAATGTTAAAATTAATCGCGAAGGTCGGAAAACCTGAATATAATTTCTGGACTAATGAACCAGCATAGTGGGTCAGTAGTCGCAAAATGAAATTCGGCACTTATCACCCACAATATTGGGCCATTGTTTTTATCTTCTGGAAATGCGGCCTTATTTCCATGTAAAATGTGGCCTTATTTCCACAATTCAATTGAAATAAGGCCCGTCGGGTGTTATTTCGATTTCTTCATGGAAATAAAGCCGCATTTAAGGTGGGGCCTTATTTCGTAGGGCGTTATTTCACGTCACCAACAAAGTAGGTAAAAAAAAAAGTATCCTTGCATAAACAGTTTTGCAACATTAGTAAAACTTATCTTCTGGTTCAATTAAAGTTGCACAAATGTAATTTTAAGTTACTTGTAACATTATTTAGTTGAAACAACATTCATGAAACTGAGAAATAACAAAATGTTACCTCTTTAAAACTTATTTATAACCTACTTGTTGCAAATCGAGAGGGGAAACGCGGCTATTTGGGTTACAAAATTGTTCTAAATTGCATTACTATAATAAATGGACAACAACTTGATTGTTTTATTGGAGTTATAAATACCAAATGAAAACCCGTCTGTGCTACTCGGGTCAGGCTCTATTTTCGTGTGCCACTTGTTTAAGGATTCCTGCAAAAATAAAGAGCTATTTAGGGTTATGATGAATTGATGTGAAGTTGTAGGAGAATTTCTAAAGGCAGGAAACGCAAGGTTGGTATTGATTTCGAGATCAATTTGAATAAGAGATTAATATCCTAGAAAACGAATAAATCCTTTTCTAATATTGGACCCATGGAAGGGATTTATGGTCATTCTGAGAAGGTCAATTGTAGGCAGAATATGAACCAGACCTTTGTCATGGTTAAATGATGACATGTCACATTGAAATTTTTTACCCGCGTTGTTTTTATTAATTTTTGAATTGGGTCGACGTATTTTAAGTCTTATGATTGTTTTAAATTGTGTAACCATTGGGGTTACGCTTTTTTTAATCTAACAAGTAATAGATTAATAGGCAATACTGAAGATGATGGAGGGCTTTTGGACCCGGAATTAGAAATAGCATACTTTTAATTTATTTTTGACATCAGCTACACTTTAAAATTTACAGTTATCTGATTATGTGGACTATGTTCTTGCCGCAAAAACAAAACAGTTGTATTTTCGCTTGATAGGCCTTAAATTTGATATATCACTTGATGGGATTTCTCAAGTTTTGTTTTTCGAATTTCTTCCCGCTCATTATTCAATGTGTCATTTCGTCATTGATTTGACGATATGTGTGCTATTATTCGATATAATTATATACAGAAGATAGAATATATTCCAATTCGAAGGTGCATTGCCAATTCGCAGAAATTTCCAAATAAAAGTGCAACCTCATTGAACTCTTCAATATTCCAGCTAAATGGTGCCACAAAGAAAAAGTTTGCAAGCGGGTTCATTTTCGCTCGTAAATTTACACACTCGTGTGAGTTTTCTCACAAGAAAAAGAAAAGCAACTATCATCTCTCGTTGCGCTGAATTCGATTCGAGTGATGATATTGAACATTTCCTCAGTTAAAGAAACTCAAGCTATAAGCCACATGAATAAGGAATGGAATTGCGGTATCTGCAATGCATAATAATTCAAAACCAATAAAGTTTGTCTCTGCTTGCACTTCGATAGGTCATACACAAATTAAAAAGGAAAAAACGAAATAACTGTCTTTATGCAAATCGAAGACAGGAAATTCCACACAGCACTGCACAATTCACACCCTCTGCAGTGTGCGTTGTTCAAAATAATAATAAAGTTCCAAGTTGGAGTGTTTATTTTATCTCGTTTCCTTGTTTATTCCTCGCAGGTTCTTTTTCAAAGCCTGATGAAACAAGAAACAATCTCTTCTGTACGCTCTCGGAATTGATTAGTTTGAATATAGTTCCAATTTATTAATACAAACGATGCCGTATCACCGCAAAAGTTTCTTAAGGACGATGGTCTGCCAGCCGGATCCAAGAAGGTGAGTTGCTCCTATTTCCCTCATCGTAATTTCATCCTCCACTGTACATGTTCCATAGTATAGCTATAAAAGACAATGACAGTTTGGCAGCCATGCTGGCCGCAGAAGTGCAAGCTGATTTGCTAATTTTGATGTCAGACGTTGCCGGTATCTACAACACGCCGCCATGGGAGGACGGTGCCAAGCTGATGCATACCTATACCTCGAACGATATGCGCAGCATTGAGTTTGGCAAAATATCAAAGGTAAATTCATCTTTTCTCTGTGCTGTCCGTCCGTGAGTTGACCGTAGCTTAGTTGGTCAATGCTTTGGCCGCTAAGCAGAACGTCGTTGGTTCGAGTCCTACTCAGGACAAGTTTTTATTTCATCTTTCACGGGCGCTACCTCTTGCGAAGACCTGACAAATCTTCCAAGAGTATCAATCTGTCATGAAAAAGTGCTTCTCAACTCTGCCGTTCGGAATCGGCGTTAAATTGTAGGTCCCCTCAATTCTTCACACGCACTCAGAGAATTGTTGATGAGAGTAAGCCACTTAGGCCTTGGCTCTTCAAGAGCTGTCGCGCCACTCTATTTATTTATTTTATTTATAGTCCGCCCGTGATGGCTTTGAATTCATAGTTTAATCATCCATTCTAATGGTTTCATCATCCTCATCGTTGTCGTTGTCCTTTTTAGGTCGGAACCGGTGGCATGGATTCGAAAGTCAAGGCAGCTACCTGGGCGCTGGATCGTGGAGTGAGTGTTGTCGTTTGCAACGGTATGTAGGCTAGGTAGAAGGCTATTAAAACAATCATTGCCGGGAGGAGGGTCGGAACGTTCTTCACCGAGTCCTCCGAAGGACTTGCCACTCCTGTCGAAACCTTGGCTGAAAATGGTAGATATCGTGTCCTCTTTTTTTTGCATTTATATTAATTAAATGGAATTTTCCCTTTTTTTGAGTCGACGACGATAAGCCGGGAGATGATGGAGGATTCTGCGACGTCTCGTGGATTTCCTAATAATCTCTCGAGTGGTGGCTCTCATCCCTTTATTAACAAAATTAATGTTTGTTTTCAATTTCAAGCACGTACCGGTGGACGACAAATGCAAGCACAGACACCAGAAGAACGAGCCAGTGCTGTCAATACTCTAGCGTCTAGCTGATCTCTTGGTGGCGAAACAGGACTTTATATTGAGTGCGAATGCCTTGGATTTGGCTGAATAGAAAAGTCGGGTATGGCAAAGCCGTTGTTGTCGAGATTGTCATTGAATTCGGGCAAATTGAAGAATTTGTCGGTTGGACTAAAGCAGATTGAGTCGAGTCACAAGGTTTGTTTGAAATTTGTTCTTTTAAGGGAACTCATTATTGTAAGAAATAACATTTTGAATTACTTTGAATATATTACTGACTAAAAACTAGATTATTAAAAAATATCAAAAACTAGAACTTTGTCAGAAAAGTAAAATTCGAATATTGATATAATTTTTCAAATGATTATTGATTCGATTTCAAGCAACGAAACGACATACATAACTGTTCCTGTTGTTATAAAATAAAATAAACAATTTACACCGAGATAAAATTAATCGTCTTTTACATCTCAGAAGTGGGATTACAAAAAAAAAATATAATGTCATACATTCAGAGGAAAACCCTTGTAGACGCCCTAATTGCAGCCAACGTGGCGTTTGATGTGAATTCAACGGTTTCACAGCTGCGGCCACTTTATGATGAGCTTCAAGAAAGAAATCCTGAAAACGTTTCCCAACAAACGAGAGAGGAGGATAACGGAGCCTCAGTTAACGAATCCACCGAAGCCCAGATTGATGCGGAATTGGCAAGAGCTGAAAAAGAAATACAATTATTCAGAAAAAAACGAGAACTACAGTTACTAAAGGAAGAACTCGGTACAATCGATTCCAAAAAATTCGACTTTTCCGCCTTTGAGGCCATGGTCCACCCCTTCAGTGGCGATAACAATTATGACGTTAGGAAAAGGATCATTGATGTGGAAGATACCTTTGAAGAACTCGGTTGCAGTGATAAGGAAAAATTTGTTAGCGTACGTCGTATGCTATCAGTTACAGCAAAAATATTTTTGCGTACCACCGTAGCCCATACCTACAATGATTTAAAAAAAGTCTTGATAAAGGAATTTGGACGTGTCTTTACCATGCATGATGTTTTCCAGCAATTAAAGTCACGCCATCTTATGCCAAACGAGTCTGTTAAGAGGTACGTGCTAGAAATGCAGGAGATCGCTTCATTTTCAAACATTCCGGAGATCGATGTTGTTGAGTGTATTATTGAGGGCCTCAATGACCGCAGTAATAGTGCCATAGCTCTGATGGGAGCAACAAGTATTAAAGAATTGAAGTTGCTCCTGGACAGATATGAAAGAAGATGAATCCGTAATGTTCAGATTAAAACTGCAGTCAATACAACCGCTGTGATGGCAGTCAAACCATCTACTTCTGCTACTGCTGCCTCTGCTGCCAAAAACTTAAGGAGCCGTACTGAGGATCAAGTGAGATGTTTAAACTGTTCCCAGTATGGTCACTACCAGAGTCAGTGCCCGAAGCCAAAGCGACCACTAAATTCTTGTTTCTTGTGCCATGAAGTGGGACACTTTCACCAAAATTGTCCAAGGAAGAACAAACATTTAGTTTCAGCGGTTCAAGAGTGCAATGAAGAAGAAGAATTTAATGAAATTGGAATGAGAGAACCCGAGGAGACAGCAGAAAAATTACAAGCATTCCAAACGGTAAGTGTTACCTTTATTAACAGTCGTAATAAGTGCACTGAAGATAAATTACATTTTTTCCTTTTAGATTCCGGTAGCCCATATAGTTTTGTTAAAAAATCGTTAGTCCCATTCATGTACAAAAATAAAATGCTAACGCGATTGAAAGGAATGGGAAACCAACATTTAAGTACATATGGTACTGTGATTTGCAAAATAAAATTCCGAAGTACAACAGTGACTCATCCATTGATTATAATTCCAGATGATGAAACTTTTATACCTCTGCTCCTCGGCCGCGATATCTTGTCGATGTTAAATATTCACCTTTGTTTATTTAAATTGCATTATGATATTGATTGTTTATATAACTTAAAAAAAAAATATTACTTAATAAAACATATGAATTAACAAATAACGTAATCAGTGCACTTATGTTATTCGATTTGTTGAAGAAGAATCCAAACGTTAAGAAAGATAGTCTTAAGAAAGAGCCGAGTAAAGCACCTGCTGCCATAAATAGTTTAAACGTCAATAATAAAATGCCAACAGAAGAAATCTCGCATATTTTTCATGAATCTGATTTAGAATTAATAAAACTAAAAAATGACGGGGGTATGTTAAATTTTATTGATTTAGGCCAGCTAGTCAGTGCAGTAGATGTTTCAGAGAACAAAGATTACGAGATAAACATTAATCCACTATTGTGTGAAGTTGATTTTAATGCTATCAAGATGGCAGTTGACAAGCATTATGTAAAATCAGAAGTTAAGGTTAAAACTAGCGATTACGAAATGAAAATATGTTTAACCAGAGATGTACCGATATATTGCTCCCCGCGGCGCCTTTCTTATTATGAGCGGACTGAAGTTCAAAATACAGTTGATTGGCTATTAGAAAAGGGAATAATTCGAACAAGTAATTCACCATATGCTTCTGCCCTAGTGTTAGTGAAAAATAAAAATGGGGAAATTCGCATGTGCGTAGACTATAGAGGTTTAAACAAACATACATTAAGGGACAATTTTCCTCTTCCGTTAATTGAAGATTGTTTGGAATATTTTGCGAATAAAAATATTTTTACCAGCCTAGACTTAAAAGACGGTTTTCATCATATTAGAATCTCTGAAGAATCTATTAAATATACGGCGTTTGTGACACCATTTGGGCAGTTTGAATACGTCTTTATGCCTTTCGGTCTTATGAATGCACCTGCGGTTTTTCAAAGATACATTTATTTAAAGTTAAAACCGCTGATTGATAAAAGATTGATCATTGTTTACCTTGATGACATTTGTGTTGCAACTGCAGATATCGAAACACATCTGAAGATCCTTTCTGAAGTATTGCACATATTAAAAGAAGGTGGGCTAGAACTTAATATGAAAAAATGTAAGTTTGCATATAGTACAATCGATTACCTAGGCTACTCTGTCAGTAATGATGGAATCCGTCCTAATAACAAACACCTTGAAGCAATTCGCGCGTATCCAATGCCAAAAAATGTCAAAGAAGTCCAGAGGTGTAATGGTTTATTTTCATATTTTCGCCGTTTCGTCCCAGGGTTTTCATGCATAGCTAGACCAATGACAAATTTGCTAAAAAAAGATATCAAGTTTATATGGACCAGTGAGTGTGTTGAAGCCTTTGAAAAGTTGAAAAACAGTTTAGTTTCTTCACCAGTACTGGCAATATACGATCCAAAGCGAGAAACAGAACTTCATTGTGATGCGAGTTCACATGGTTTTGGTGCTGTGTTAATGCAAAAGCAGGATGATAAGAAATTTCATCCTATAGCTTTCTTTTCAAAAAAATCAACTTGCGAGGAATCAAAATAAATAAGCTTTGAATTAGAGACTTTAGCCGTTGTTTATGATTTAGAACGTTTTAAGACTTTTCTAGATCGTTTACCATTTATTATTGTCACTGACTGTGAAGCATTGTCCCAGACTTTGAAAAAGAAAGATGGTAATCCAAGAATAGCCAAGTGGGCTTTAGCATTTGAGAATTATAACTATCAAGTACAGCATCGGAAAGGAGAAAGAATGGCTCATGTTGATGCTCTTAGTCGTAGTCCTGTGATAAATGCAGTTACAACTGAAGATATTGATAAGAATATTCAAATACCTCAGGCGCGTGATGAAAATATATTGTCTATTCGGAAAAAATTAGAAACTGGAGAAGTGCCAGGGTATGTTCTAGAAGATGGCTTAGTATTTCATGTTGGGCCTCAATACAAACGACAGCTTTATGTTCCTAAGGAATTAGAGGAAAATGTGATAAGAATCACTCACGAGAAATGCGGACACCTAGGCATTGATAAATGTGCAAATAAAATTTTGAAACATTATTGGATTTCCAATGTCAAAAAGAAGTTGAAAAGGTTTAAAGGAAATTGTCTTAAGTGTATTTTTCATTCTACGCCTCCGCGAAATACCGAACGGAATCTATACAACATAATGAAACGGCCAGGACCTTTTGATACTATTGATATAGATCACTTCGGTCCGCTGCCTTCAATAAATTGGAGAAGCAAATATATTTTAGCAGTTGTAGATGCTTTTACTAAATATGTCAAACTTTATCCCGTTAACACACCTGGGACAAAAGAAGCAATAAATGCTTTAGAACGGTATTTTCAGTATTACAGTCGCCCACGTAGAATTATAAGTGATCGAGGAACCAGTTTTACATCGTTAGAATTTAGCAATTTTTTAAAGGAGAATAATATTGAACAAATTAAGGTTGCTGTAGGGTCTCCGCAGTCAAACGGTCAGGTTGAAAGAGTTAACCGTGTTCTGAAATCAATGTTAGCAAAGTTAGTTGAATCTCCTGAAAGCTGATTGGAAACAGAAATTGATCAGCGTTGAATTTGCTATGAATAATACAAATCATGCTAGTACGAAATTTTCCCCAAGTAAACTGTTGTTTGGAATTGAACAGAGGGGAAGAGTTGTTGACGACCTTACTGAGCATTTAGATGCAATATATGCGGACGACAAAAGAGTGGATTTAGTTAAATTTCGAGAAGAAGCCTCTAAAGCAATTCAGAAGTCCCAGTTGTACAATCTGAGCTATTTCAATGAGTACCATACCCCAGCCAAACAGTTTGATGTTGGTGAATTTGTAGTTATTAAAAATGTAGATACTTCTGTCGGGACTAGTAAAAAACTAATACCCAAGTACCGTGGTCCATATGTTATTAAAAGGAAGTTTGAAAATGACCGCTATTTAGTTGAAGACATTGACGGTTTTCACGTAACGCAAGTGCCTTATCATGGTGTTTTAGATTCAACTAGATTAAAAAAATGTGTTCAAAATAGTGAATCAGTAGAAAATTAATGTTTGGATTCAGAAGGTAACACTAACTTTAATTATATTTTAAATATTTCCTTTACAATCGAGGTCGATTTTGTAGTCAGAATGGCCGAGGTGTAAGAAATAACATTTTGAATTACTTTGAATATATTACTGACTAAAAACTAGATTATTAAAAAATATCAAAAACTAGAACTTTGTCAGAAATGTAAAATTCGAATATTGATATAATTTTTCAAATGATTATTGATTCGATTTCAAGCAACGAAACGACATACATAACTGTTCCTGTTGTTATAAAATAAAATAAACAATTTACACCGAGATAAAATTAATCGTCTTTTACATTATTATCATTTAATTTTAGTTTAATTTCGTTAAGAGAGGGAGACTTTGGGTGAAAAGGGTTGATAATTATTCTTGATATTTCAATAATCTTCCCAGAAGATCCGTTTTCATGGAAAGCTTTGTTGAAGTGTTTGAGCAAGGGACAATTGTATATACGTAAAAGCTGTTCTTATCAGGTGGGCTTTTATGAATTGGAGAAATTATATCTTTTGTTTAATCATTTTTTGTCAAGGACATCATAGCTGTCTCAAGTCTTTTAGGAAAGAGTCTTTGGAACTCGACTCATCTAGCTAGGGCTTGGTGTACCACCTGTTTAGTTGATGATTAGATTTTTGCTTCCATCCCCAAAAAGTGTTGTTAAATGACAGGTTTCTTAAAACTTGCCTAGCACAATTAACCTTTTAACTTATTCCTTAGACTATATTTTAAGTAGACGTTATCGTTTAAAAATTCTTTCAAAAAATAACGGATTCATAAGTGTTGTCAAGGGAAAAATAAATTGGCTATTTTCTATTTACTTCAAACCGTTTCCATAGTTGACTTGGTAAAGGTTACCTACAGGATGACGGATTCTTGGATTTTCTATAAACTGTCAACATTTGATTCTACGAATTCATAATTCTAAATCACAAATTACTTGTCCTGGTTGCTAAACACACACAAAAATCCGCCATTCCAACAAACAACTACAAAGCTTTGGTCAATATTTCCAACATAATTAGAAACATAAAAGATAAATGTCTGGAACCTGAAAAAAAGTTAAAAAGAAAACTGGACGAAGTCAAAAGTTAAAGGAAATCTTTGCTAACTTTTAGACAGCTTATCAACAAAAAGAAATCAAAAGAAAAAGTAAATATCGATAAAGGTAAGGACCCATAAGTAAATCGCAGATTTCTCCTCAATCTAAATCTCAACAAAACAAAAGCACGTATCCTTAAAATAAATAAAATTAAAAATCGACCAAGTCAGTCGTATTAATAGGAAGTTCTACTTCCATCGTCCTTGCACTGATTTGTTTGTTGATTTTCCACCTCATCAATTTATCAACAAATCGAAACTTTTCTAATCAAAAAGTACTCCGAACAATTATTATCCCTGTTTGCGCTCTTTTCACGGGTATCGTTTGATTTCATTCTTTATTTGTATTCTTTTGAAAAATTCACTCGAACAAAAACACTAAAAATAAGTTTTCCCCAACTTATGTAAAAGTACTTCCCTTCTTGGAACACAAAAAAATGTATTTAAATTTCAATTTTCCTCAGAATGTTGGTCGTGTCCTTAGGCGCACGAAATTAGCCAACAATTTAGAACTAACACAAGTCACTGTGCCAATTTGTGTGCTCTTGGATATGTATTTTCGAATCACGTCCCGATTTATTGCCTCAGGTTGCTGCACTCGCAATGGCATCGGCAAATGGTTTGTTACTTAAGGGCGGCAAGGAAGCAGCTTACAGTAATAAAGCTTTGATGGAATATGTGAAGGAGGCATTGGCACCAGTTGGGGCTGAGAAAGCCGTTTCCTTGGTGGGTGATGAATTTTTGTTTGTAACTTTGGTGGTTTTTTATGGGATTTCAAAAGCTGTCGACACGTGAAGAAATCAGTGACTTGGTGTCAATGAAGGATCATATTGATTATCGAAATTGGTGCGGAATATTCAGGAGCAATCTGTGCATATTCCAGTATTGGGACATGCTGAGGGTGTGTGCCATGTCTATATTGACAAGGTTGCTGATATCTAAAGAAGGCACTGAAAATCGCAAGGGACGCCAAGTGTAATTATCCAGCAGATAAGCACATTGAAAAAAATTTGTATTTATTTACAACTGACCCTTTAAAAAATAATTATCGTATCAAATAATCAAAACCACTGAACAAATTCGAGCCAATTAGTCAATTTACTTACAACCCAATAAAACATTTCCGTAATTCATTCCTTTTTACTTCTAAAAAGTTTCGCAATTTCCTCAAAACACATGAAGAAAACTTTAAAGTGATAAATTGCGTCCACATTAAGAAATTAATTTCTGTCGAGTTTTGTTATGGTCTTTGGGTTATTCGAAAATCTCATATTGCAAGTTGCAACTACTCATAATAGAAAACTTCTGCATCACTTGATATCCTGATATTTTGTGCTGCTCAACTTTGCAGGAGTAGGTATATGTTTTTGTCTGTCTTTCTGCAGTTTGTTTGAGTGTGTTTTTAAGGATATCAAACTTTTCAAGTGTCGTCTAACATAGAGAATGCCATAAATGTTAGTAAATTGGTCATACAATCCTTACATATACATTCGTTGCATCAGAGGGATGGGAAGCAAGTAATCTGTCCAGGATTTTGAAGTAAAGAGTATTGCAAATGTCGTTGATGGAAGTTTATTTTTTTTAAATAAATAAATTGGGCTAGAGAGTAAAATGTTATGTTTTTGTTCGTTCGAGGTTTTGACCGTTATATAAATTGTCCTTTAATGACTTTTAATGAATCAATGAAAAGTTTGTCACATAAATATGAAATGACGTTGAACTAGCTTTAGATTAGAGATGGATGTCAATATGGAATACATTTTGTTAATTTGTTTGAAGAACTGAATTTATTTCAGATGAATAATTATGGTCTGAGAACTAACCCCTGAGGAACGTTATACTTTTTTACAGCTTGCAATGCAATAGAAACCCTTTTAATACACGAGGACTTGATGCATGGATCTATTTTCTTTAAAGTCTGCAACATGCCCAAGCGCGATGGTGTGAACATCTTCTCTGGGCCAAAACGTAATCAAAAACTTACTTTCGGTCCACCGATCACAAGGAGTCTACGACACGAATATGGAGCTTTGGGATGTTGCATTGAAATTGCCAAGGATCTCGATGATGCCATCGATCACATCCACACCTACGAAAGCAGTCACACAGATGTTATCGTTACCGAAGATGGTAATTACTCGCTTTCATCAAAATTTTGATTTTATTTAAAAAAAAAAAAATTTTTTTTTTCAATAACTCAGAGAGTCCAGCTGGTAAATTCCCTCAGTCTATCGATAGTGTATGCGTCTTCCTTACTCCCAGTTCACGGTTTACCAATCCATTCCGATTTGGATTGGGCGCTGAAGTTGGCATTTCGACGGTGAGAATTCATGCCCGTGGACCAGTCGGTGTTGAAGTATTACTCACAAAGAAATGGATGTTGAAGGGCAGTGATCATGCAGCAGCTGATTTCGCTGAGGGCGGTTATTGTTGCACGAAAATATGCCAATTAATTAGATAAGGAGCTTGCATTTGTTTTTGTTATTAAATTGGGATGTTTTTGTCTTTAGTTCGAGATGAATTATTAAATACATGAGATATTACCTTTTGTTTTTACATTTTCGTGTTTCTGTTTTTTATTTATTTCAGTTTTTGATACGGTTTTTAAGCTTGACACTCAAAAAGGAAGTTATTTAATGTTGTTCAGTCGTCACGACGCATGCGTACTATTTTTTAAAGAAGGTTTTTGAGAATGAAAAAGTAGATAAATTAGTCAAGTCATGAAAAACGACATCATGGTTAGAACCTCTCATTTGCAATCAATATTTAAGGACGAAGTTTTTAAACTTTTGTTAAGCCCTTTACATATTTTCAAAGCTATCATCAATATTGCTTCTGATTTTCAAATAAAATATTCCACTTACTCCAGAGTGACCACTTTTACATATTCTTAAAACCACAAAATGATGAAGCGAAATTTATTCATTTCTCAAATCATTCTGTAACTTATCACTCTTATCAATTCAAGCGTTCTCTCGAGCTGAAATTCTTGCTCCAATAAATCAATGAACAAAAATAATTCATCCATTTCCAGGCTAAGAATTATCAATTCGTCTTCTAAGAATTCATTCATCAATAATTCATTTCATCATCAATTTCTCGAGAACCCAAAAAGCAAGAAGTTAAAAGAAAAGTAACACAACACATTGCACTCCTCAAGATTTAGCACACACATATTCGTTTTATTTTCTATTCAAGGAGAACATGAATTTCTTTTTTTTTCAAACAGTATAAGATACAAGTGAGGCTTAAATCATTATCAAAAAATAGAACGTGTACAGGGTGTATATGTATACAAGCATTGCAAAAGACTGAACAGTCTATTTGTTTGTTCGTCCGATTCTCTTATTGGAAGCAAAAAACTGTACCACCCTGTTAAAATTTTAGACTATGAGTTCAAATACAATTTTTAAACTGAAACGGAAAGAGGAGCTCGGAAATTTTGGCTGAATGCCAGCTATCACAGAGATTTGCAACCGGCAAAAGTGAGTTGGTAAAACAATAAATTTTACTCAAGTGTGCAGATAAATCTTAGAAGATTCTGATTCTGAAGAACTAAAGAAAGATCGAAAACTGGGAACATATGTAGGAATCTGACATAATTCTCTCCCTAGAATATGCCCTCAAAAAAATAGTTCTTGAAAAATAACGAACCTACATAAATACGTTATTTGCTCCGTGCATTGGACTTCAGAATAAAAAGAACTTAGTTTTGGCAATGATATTTTGATTAAAATTTTGTGTCTTTGTTTATCATCAAAGCATTTGGATTGAGCTTGGATGAAAAAATGACAAACTTCACAAGCAGATGGGGAAAAATTTATTTCGAGAAGCTTTTGTTTAAATGAACATGGCTTAAAAACAATTTTTTTAACTCTAATTTTACTTTAAAAACTTTCAAAGCGATAACCATTAATCCAATTAACAATGCTAACTATTTGCCTTCAAAAGTAAATTATCACTTACTGACTGATGGCAACCCTGTTTGGAAGTATTTCTCGGTATTAAATTATACCACCTATCATCTTAAACAATAAATGGAAAATTCTTTATGTCCACACAAACGTAAGCAAAATAAAAATCACGATGAAATTTTCAAAGCTCTGTTACCTTTTTCCCTCTTAACCAACTTTGAGAGTGTCCTCTTGGCACTGTCTTGAAATGTTAAATGTCGCGTCTTTTGGTTTCTCTTGCTGTTCATTCGTAGTCCCTTTCTTTTTTTTGTTAAAACTTAGATATCTTGAATTGTGTAGATATCCGGCTGTGGAGCAAGATCGACCTCCTTAAAACATAACTACGACTTTACAACGACGACGAACTGGAAGAGGAAGGAGATCCAAAGAAACAGAAGAAGTAGATACTGAAGTAAACGACGACCAGTCATGTACTGCTTTGTAAAAAGTAATATTTGATGGTACCTACAATTTTTCCACTAGAATGGGAATAGATAAAAAACGAATGGCAAAGGGTGGATCTGGGTCTCGGGTTCTTTTTGATAGTGTCCTTGATGGTGAGAAAATATGGATATCTAGTTGTAGTTCCAGTAAACATAATCCAAAGGTACTTCGAGAATTTGAACTGAAAAGAAAATATTAGTCTTTTTTCTCATTGGATGCCTTTTTTTGGTTTTGGGTATAAACTGCGTAGGACATAGAAGAGATTCTTGCAACTGGTGTTTGATTTCGCCTGTCAGAAAAGTACAGTTGAACTAGAAGAATGTTTCTTTTTGGGTGAAAATTGTCAAAATACTGTTTGCAAAGGCTTTTACAATTTGAAAATGACTACAGGAACCCGTGGTAATATTTTCCAAATCAAGAAGTGGATGGTGCACTAATAGAGAGTGTGTGAGAAGAATTGCTCAAGAAAAACGATTGGAACGAGAATTCGAGTCAGTCAAAAGTATGACATAGAGATGTAAAATGTTTTTTTGACATTGATTTATTTGAACATGTTCCGCTTTGACTAAAAAAGATTTGCTCTTCGAACTGTTTTTGTTGATGTTTAGGTTAACACTGTTCCAGGTTTGTCTGTTTGTCTATTTTCGCACAAGAAAAATAGAAATTATAGGAGACACCAAACGCTGAGAATCATGGAGAACGAGGCGAACAAATTCTTTGTTCAAATAATTCTAAATTTGCGCGAATTTTAAATATAAGCTTTGTATTTTGTTTAATTGTTTATAAACAAAATAATAAATTAAGGTTTAAAGGGCAAGTCCCGGAAATAAAAACATTCCAAAAAGATGCAGATTTCGCAACGAGAAATGTTTCTTGATTTCGTTATCCGGGATTTTAATTTGCAGACTTTCAACAAGAACCACAATCCGTCTTTTGTTCTCATTTTCAAAAAAAAATATTTATTTATGTTTATAAATCCCATTTAGAATTTACTTTTAATCTCCTGCAAAAGATCGTGGCTTTCACTTTAACATAAGTACTGAATAAGTCCATAATATTTCTTTTCAGTTCGAAAATTAAAAAAAAAAAAAGTTTCTTGGCCAACAAAGTCTTCTGCTTGAAGTGTAAACACTTAAAAAATTGCAATATGTTTAGTGTTGTTTTTTGACGCCTTTTGTTTTGTTCTTAACTTTTCAGCAACAACAACATCCTTCGTCTTATGATAAAGTTTTAAATTTTTTCCTCCTCTCATTTAATTTGTCTTTTGTTTCAAAGGCCTTCTGTTGGCTTTTTAGTCGAAGATAAAGGGGGTATAATAAATAAGATGGCATCAGCTCGTCTTTAATTCATAAACCATTATTGGCCAAGTTATTTCAAGATGGATGGACTTAGTTTGGTTTTAATATTTCTTTTTTATAGAAAATGGTCCTCCTGTACCGGAGAAAAGAGAACATGGCTGGACTTTCGAACATGAAGGAGAGACATAAAAGTTTGTCCCCAGTAAGAATGTTAGCAAAATCTACCTTTTACTAATAATTTTTTGGTTTTAGTATAAATTTGTTTTATGAGCTTTTGAAATAAGTTGGTCACTGAAAGACATACCTAAATCTAGTTAGGTGACAATTATGAATCTTTTAGTGCAGTGATATTGTCAATTTCACTGCTTTCGAAACTGAATTGAAGACATTTTTTGGAATCGTAAAAACAAAATAAAATCCACTACTGCTGAATGGGTGCAAAAAAAAGTGCAAATAAAAGTACCTAAGCATCGGTGACACAAAAAACTTTAATTCTTTGTCCTTCTCGAGGTGGTAATTTTTTTTAAATTTCATTCTCCTCCGAGTTCATGAAAAATTAACTTCCAACTCCGAACTGAAACACTTTTAACAGCCTTTCTCAAGAAGGTGCTTCAACCCCATAAACCAACACCTTCGATATCAACACGTGAACCTATTTCACAATTTTACGAACTCATCAAAATTTAAATATCCAATATAACGTCTTGATTATTACGGTGTAATGAATACGATTTATCAACGCGTCCTTGTTGTAGAATGGAAATTGCTCATTTATGCATCACATGAGCTAATAGCTTCTGCATGGGCACCCTTCTACGTAAACACCTATTGCGAGTATATTGTTTGGTTCTCTCATTCTGGTTCTTTGGTACTTGTAGTCGGTCCTCTTTTTATGTTGGCATTAAAATATTATTATCATGTTTTGTATCCTTGAACGCTTGGGTGGGTTGGAAAATATTGATTGATGCAAAATTCTGAGGGTTTTTTTTGTTCTTCCTGCTTTGTTTATGGTTTCAGGTATTAGGAATGCGAGTACTTATATCAACTCTATCATAAAATTTTTTGCAGGCGAGGTTGGATTTTGTTTGCTTTTTTATTAATTTTGTTTGTTCTTTTTCTTACAATGGAGTGCAGGAGTTTAAGAACTGAGCCGTTTTGAAATAACGCACGGACTTAAAGCAAAGTTAAAGCTGTCTGGAATTTGGTAATCGAGATCGCTCGATTATGCACTGTAAAATTATTTGAATAATTTCTCAAACCTACTGCTAATACTACTGCTCTTCAAATATCAAAGAATTCGAATGACGAAAAATCGAGTGACGATGACGAGAAATTGAATAAAAAGAACTCGAATGACGAGGACGAGAATTCGAATGTCGATTATGAAAAAAAAAATGAATAATGATGACCAGAATTTGAATGAAGATGACGTGAGCTCGAATCTTGGTAAAAATCGTTGATAGTGTAATGCAGGAGCTGTAAAGCTGGGCATCATGCAAGGAAAGGATTGGCCAATAGAAATTACTGTGTATGTCGGTGGATATTTTACTAAAACCTCCTTACAGACCCAGGACAACACTAAAAAATATAAGAATTTGAAGAAGTTAAAATCTCTGTTATGGACAAACCTGTTGTTATTCACGGCACGCATATACCTTGAGTTCTTGAATAAAAAGGGTGGTTTGAATTGTTACCATACTTTTTATTTTACTATTATCCTCAGTTGGGAGAATTCATCCTCAAACATTTTGAACTTGCTTACAAGTAACCACTTGTTGATGCCCATTCTTAAAAGAAGGAAAGTCGACTCTCAATTTCTCTAGGTACTATAAAAACTTCTGGAGCAAATTCTCTCATTTTTATGGGCAACATAGAGAAACTCTCTCGGTCCAGGATCAAACAAAGAATGTTTATTCTTGTGATAGGAAACATTTCGCCTCAAAATTTCTGACCTAACGAACAGTAAAAGATGTGTCCTTGGTATGATATCAGCAAGCCTTCTCACTTTAATGGCTGCAAAATTGCACGAAATTTCTATTTTTCCATTTTTCAAAGCCGTGGCAAAAATAAGGAAAACAAAACCAGAAAAACAACCCTTGAGCACTTCTGGTTTTGTGCAAGTTCTAATTTACGTTACTCCAATATGGAACCTGAAACGTTCGAGGCGATGAAAATAAATAACGCCTGCTGGACCATTTCAATCACTGCAACGTAGTATTTTATTGTTTTTTTTTTCTGCCTCATCCCGCGTCAAATCGCACAAGATAGGATTCCATATTCCATCAAGTGGTGGTCGTTGCAGGAGCTTTATACAAAATCACATGCCGTGACCATGACAACGAGCGTAAAAGGATGCCATCTGGATGTCCATGGTGTACGCTATAACTACCTACGTATTTGTGGACAACCGAGACGATGATTTATGCTATACGGCTCGGGTCATAAAGTGTGACACGATATTGCTTGATCTTGCACTGCAACTTCCTGTGGGGGTTTAAACAAAAAAATGTTCTGCTCATTTTGGTCTTTGATAGGGCATTGTGTTTTACTTGTTGTGTTGTTTTTTCTTGTCTGTATAGTATGGAGCATTCATTTACAAGATTTTTATGAGCTGGACACCAGCAGGACACTTTCGCATTTCGATTCACCTGCAGTGTGTTAACCAAACGAATGTTTTTTAATGATAAAAATTAAAATGAATGTAAAGTTTGGCGTGTGGAGCTGGTTGACTGGCCTTAAATGGAATTTTTTCGGAATATATGTATTTTTGGCTCCGAATGGTTTGTTTATTGTATAGTCTACGGACATTCCTGTGAAGTATGCTTTGAGAATACACAGTTCATGATACTTAAAACGTTAAGCTGGTGAAATATTTTTTCTGAAGAAACAGTGCTCACAGCCATTATAATTCTTTCAATTTTAAACAAAAAAATGTTCATGCCATACCGAAATTAAAGTATATGAGGGAATGAAGGACATACTCGCGCGTCCAAATATATTTTTAAAAGTGAATATGATTTTCAGGGAAAGCCTTCAGTCTTTGTCTCCTTAATGGCTATTTTCTTTTATTTTGCAGACAGGAGCATCTGTCGGCAGTTCTTTTCGGGTCTTATAGATATATCGGTTTTGTCATTCAATGGCATGATTTTTGAGCTTCCTTTGTAAATCTATAACTATGCACACACTTTTGAAGACTCTTTTAAACCGCTCAAAATTGCAGTAAAAACAATTTGAATTAGAACAAAGATACCAAATATAAAGTGTCGCTTAGTTGCCACTAATGCTTTTCCGAGAATCCTCTCGAAAACACGAAACCAACTAAAACAGACTAATTTGTCTTTTTTTAAATGTTCACCAAATTAAATGTGCATCCTAGCACTTCGCCGCATTATTGCACGAACGATCAAAATCGATACTCCTTTAAGAAAACAAAAATCTCAATACAGAGTACATACATTTTGTTTCTAACAAACAGCGGAACGCCTTAATGTGTTTTGTATAGGCTATCGCTTTCAGGCAACAGTCGAGCGTCCTTTTCGTCCAGCCCCAGACTGAAAGTATGAGTGCGGTATCGAGTCTTGCATGTTATATGGGCATGCAAACATTTGTTCATAATTAGGCGTTAATAAATCACGATTTCATTCATGGCACTGGCAACTGTTATAGGATCACTTTCGAATTCCAGGATGCCTATAGAGGAACTGCCCCACGGACCCGCAATGCCATGTCCACGTCCACTTGGGTCAACATTAAAGCACCGTCCATTCACAACAACGCGTTTAGTATTTGATTTTTCATTACAGGGATTTGTTGCTGTTTCACACGAATCCTTAAAGCCGTTGCAGCCGTGTAAATAAAGGATAAACCACATAAATCCTGAATTTTCTTGGTTGTTTTTTTTTTGCGTTTATTCTTCGGTTACCTTTATACCACTGTCCCAACAACCGACCCCTATATCTTACCCAGAGGTATACACGCTCCTATAATTTTATCTTTTTTTTCCTCTCAGGAGGAGTTTCTAACTCATGTGGTGTGCCTCTGCTATGCAGGATAGCTTTTTGAAATGAAATAAATAAAAGAGTACGTTGCGTCGGTCGTCGTCATCCTGGTGGTGGTGTCCGTGAGGAAAAGTCGAGCAAAAGAAAAATAAATATACGGTTAAGTTAAATATTTTGTTTTTTTTTTCTCAATTAATTTTGTTCTTGTTTTCCTAATGTCATCAATCAAAATCAACCAAAGACTGTTCATCAATTAGGAAGCAGCAAAAGGTATCTCAATCTTTTTTGTCTGTACTTTTTGTATTGGCTTAGGGATTTGCGGGAGTAACCTCGCAATACATTTTGTGATGGGGAATTTAAAATGAACTTGAAATGGATTGATTTTTCCATGTGAGTTGCGATCTGCTAATTTATTTTCACAACTTCGTGATGCATGGATTTTTTTTTTTAAGTCTCGCAAGATGACCGACATGGGTTAGATTGGTGATTTAATTTTTTTTCGTAGATAATCTTACCATTGAATTTCTTCTCACGTTCAGCCAAAAGCCAATCCTTACTCTTGTTGGTTCATTGGATTCTAATACGTGATGCAGTCCGTATGGATTGCGAAAAAAGACAGGAACTGTAAAAAAACTTAAATTGTTTTCAATTTGCTTGGGGATTGAGAGGAACTTCAGCTAACATCGAAACAAACTGTTTCTAACACGGAAAATTGTAGTTACATACTTTTTTTTAACTTGTGGAATGAATTGCACATTTCCGGTGCAACACGTGACAATATCTGTTGGTTTTCAGTGAAGGGAGAAGGTGGAGATTTCGTTTAGAAATTGTGTGCGACAAATTGGAGTCCGGTCCTCGTATCGGATATTAGTTTTAGATGAGTTCGATCTGTACAACTATTTGTTTTTTTTTATCATTTTAGATGTGAAAAATTAGTATTTATTTTTTTTTATCTTTTTTTTAGCCCGAAATTTCTGAATCAGTACTTCAATTGCTTGCAACAAGGCTATTCAACTGAAATTGGACTCTTGCGCTTGGTTTTCGTGACAAAGATGACGACAAGATTAACTCTTTCAAATAACTAAAAAGTTAAAACCAAAAAAATAGTACGTATACGCTGTAGAGACCATTAATGTAAATGATTCGGCTGATTTGCTCATATAATCCTTCTTTTGCTTGATCTAACTATTCGAATTATTAGCTAGCAAACACACGATTGTCCTTGCTTGTCGGTGGAAAGGATATTTGTCACAAGAGGAAAATTCTGTTCTCTCTTCTTGAGACACAAAATCGAGTATGTAATCTTTATAATCCAAAATAAATCATCTAAGGCCCCTGAACCTATGAAATTAATTTTGTATATATTTTGGACTCTCAGTTCAGAATACTAGAGGACGTGATGAATATTGTCAGATTCCTGACGTTCTCATCGTATTATTCATTAATTTTGTTTTAAAAAAAACAGGATATTATTGCATTTACACATCACCATGGTTATCTTACATCAATAATAATAAGCCATAAGAACTAAAAACCACTTAACCTTACTTTACTTGAACTTAATCAATTTCAGTACAAAATACTCTTCCTCTCTGCAATCCTTCTAAGCTGCATCCTGCATTACTGTTCCTCTAATATTTCTTGTTATTCAATATCAGCATTAATAAAACAAGTCTTTTGTCACAACCACTCAACCCCTACAAACTTTTCTCTTTCTTGAAAGATTATTTCAACAATTAACAAGAATAATGAATTTACCATCAAGCACTGTCATTTTCATTTTCATTACCGTTTCATTTCATCGTCTCTTTACGAAGGAATATCCCTTTCACCGCAAGACATACGATACAAGCCATCTGTCATAAAATTACAAAAACCAATTAAACTCAAAATTTAGACAAAATCAAAATATATTAAATCACGAGAATTAGAAAATGATGATGATGACGGTTCAACAAAAGCTATTGAAAGGAGTTTTCGTGTGCAACTTTTTTGTGTGCTCTTCTAAAAATTAATAGATCCACATCCACATGACTATTTTGAAATAAATTGCATTTTCTAATTGAAATTTAACTTTTGTAAGGAAGTCGTGGAACAGAGAAGTGTATTAAAAGATAACGTCGAATGTGTTCAAGGGATTTCTTCTAAACATGATTTTTGAAATTGATGGGTTCTAGGAAATATTATGAAATTGGTATAGTTATTAGTTTTGTCATTTTATAAAATGACATTTTTGTCAAAAAAAGCTCTGAATAAAAAGGTACTTGTTGGAAAACCAAAATCCCTTCAAAAAAGGTTTGGAATGTCTTTATTTAACTATACTACACTAGTCAAAACAATTAAAGGAACACTTGAAAAAAACTCAAAAATGGAGTGGTTTTTTAAAGGGCTGTATCTCAGTAGAAAAAAGTCGGATTGAAGTGAAATAAAAAGTTTTTCAAAGGTTATCATTTTTTCTTTTTAAATTATTTTAAGTTAAAAAAGTACCGTTAGTAGTTTTTGCTTGAGCGAAAAAAATGTTCACTCAATTTCAAAATCGAAAAAAAATAAACTTTGAGGTTTCATTAAATGAACGGAAATTTTTTTTCAATCCAACCAATCTAAGATTCAACTTTAGAATTTTGTTGGCTATAATTCACTGTTTGGTTCAGATCGCTACGATTTTTTTCCTAATCAAAAAATGGGTTTACATGCAAAAACACAATTTTGACTTTGGACCCTAATAACTCTGCTAAATATTGATTTACATAAAAAATAAAGGCAGATTTGAAAAATTTGTTAAATTTTCTACACAAAAAATTTAAAAAAAAATAAAAATATTGCTTTTTTCAATTTTTTCTATCAATTTATAAAAAGGTCCAAAATACGCATTTTTCAACTTTTTCATAAAAACTACCGTTATTTTGTGTTTTTCTGTGATACAACTAATCTGAGGCTTAATTATCAAAGCTCATAAAATTTCCTTGATTTTGGTGAAAATTTCACATCAATACGATTTACCGTTTCTCTGTTTCGATCAATCAAACTTACGAAACACTTTTTTTTCAATTTTAAGGAAACCTTTGTTTTTTCTTATTTTTCTGTTCTTTTGAATTTGTTTATTTTTAATTTTTTTTTTTCATTATCATTATGAATTTGTGAAATTCGGATGAATTTTCATCAAAATCAAGGAAATTCGTCCGAATTTCACAAATTCATAATGATAATGAAAAAAATAAAATAAATAAAAATTTTAAAAATAAACAAATTCAAAAGAACAGAAAAATAAGAAAAAACAAAGGTTTCCTTAAAATTGAAAAAAAAAAGTGAAGTTTGATTGATCGAAACAGAGAAACGGTAAATTGTATTGATGTGAAATTTTCACTAAAATCAAGGAAATTTTATGAGCTTTGATAATTAAGCCTCAGATTAGTTGTATCACAGAAAAGCACAAAATAACGGTAGTTTTTATGAAAAAGTTGAAAAATGCGTATTTTGGACCTTTTTATAAATTGATAGAAAAAATTGAAAAAAGCAATATTTTTATTTTTTGAAATTTTTTGTGTAGAAAATTTAACAAATTTTTCAAATCTGCCTTTATTTTTTATGTAAATCAATATTTAGCAGAGTTATTAGGGTCCAAAGTCAAAATTGTGTTTTTGCATGTAAACCCATTTTTTGATTAGGAAAAAAATCGTAGCGATCTGAACCAAACAGTGAATTATAGCCAACAAAATTCTAAAGTTGAATCTTAGATTGGTTGGATTGAAAAAAAATTTCCGTTCATTTAATGAAACCTCAAAGTTTATTTTTTTTTCGATTTTGAAATTGAGTGAACATTTTTTTCGCTCAAGCAAAAACTACTAACGGTACTTTTTAACTTAAAATAATTTAAAAAGAAAAAATGATAACCTTTGAAAAACTTTTTATTTCACTTCAATCCGACTTTTTTCTACTGAGATACAGCCTTTTAAAAAACCACTCCATTTTTGAGTTTTTTCAAGTGTTCCTTTAATTGTTTTGACTAGTGTATATTCATAAACTACAAATATACAAATTTGATGTTCTTACATCCTGTTACTTGGATTTCTAATCCACCAGTGTCCCTTTCAAAATTGTTCATAGAGGAAAAAAACGTTAGATTAAATTTTATTGTTTTCTTGGAATGAATTATGTACCATTCGTGTCAGTCCTTTTATTAAAAGCTTTGTGAATGAAAATAAAAATCGAATACCTACACCATTGTTGACATTGGATGTTCGTGTTTAGATACTTTCCAATAAGAATCAAAACGGATTCGGATAGTATTCATTGATTGATTGATTGGCAAGTGAGAATTTTTGATTTTCGAATGTTCATTTCCAAATAGAATTTAACATCGAATAAGCTGATTGGGAGTGGATTTTTGTTTGTTGATTTCAACAACAACAAAAATTCGAAAAACAAATTAATTTGATGAGTTTTCAAATCGGTTTTAACCCAAAACATCAAACTTACCATTTTTTTAATGCAAAAGCTTTGCCCTAATTATTGAAATTCTATAATCAAGGAGTTTGAAAGTACTCTACTTTTCCTTCTCAACAGTCAAATTGATCACAAATTGTGTGAAAATCACATCAACACCACCTCCATACGCATAAACGAATTGCATTAAAGTCTTAAGAACTAATTAAGACAACAACTTTGAAACACTTCCAGGTCCTTGGATCTTTTATTAAGCCTCTTAATTTGTGAATTATGCCGAAAACTCCTTATCCCATACTTTCACTGGCTTTAAGGCACAAAATGCCAACACGTGTCTGAGTTGACAATACTTAAAATTCCGCCCTTTTCCACGAAAACATAATGAAATGATTATAGAAAAACAAAGAAGAAACGAGTTCTTTTGAATTACGTTTCTCCATGATCTAAAACTTCACAGAACACATGTATTCATGCACATAATAATTTAAATTCATTAAAGTGTCTATGTCTGAGTTGCAAGAAAAGAGTTAGTACACCCCAGAGTCAGGACATGTTTAAAGAAAATCACTGCTTGTAGAGAATCTGTTTTCCAACGTATACCCATTACCGGTGCCTATATGTTCTTTCTCGTACCTACTCGAAAAAAAACTCCTTCAAGTGCCACATGTAGGTATAATGAGAATTATGTTACCAGAGGCAAATAAAGCAATTTCCCTTTTTTGTTTTGCTTAATTTATTTCACTTCCAGCCAAGAATCCTTGCAACAGTGAACTCGGCGAGTCTATATTATTCGACGAGAAGAAAACAGTAAGCGATAATTTATAAGTACACAAAAAGCATTTATCAGCTTGATTCTTCTTTGTACACAGAAGATGCAACTTGGGCTTTTTGTTGGTATTTGTTTACATAAGCAAGTTTGGAAAATCGTCAACCCAGCCAGAGTTTCATAATTGCTTGCTCTAAATCAGCCTTGATTTCAACAACAGGCTGACTAATTGGCAAACAGAAAGCATTGGTAAAAGTATCGCTGCGAAAGTGCAACCTTGCGGAACACCATCATTTCGTTTGCCTCTTCGTTATTTTAAAGCAAACTCAAATAGAGTGTACTTTTAATTAAGGATATTTGACCAATTGACTCTTTGGAAAAATTAAATATATTTTGTTTTTTTACTGAAACAGAGCTTTAAATCAAAAAGTACCTCACTATGAGTATTTACTCGAGTGATTAATTTATTCAAAAAGATTTTGACATTCGAAAAGGAGATAAAGCTTCGGTTTTACAGGTCCATTGAAGCAAACGGGGGTTTAAATGGGTTTATGCATTAATATTTTAATTTACTCTTTTGTTATTTCGGTAATCACAATGGGAATAATTAAATCATTCATAGGTTGGCGTGTGTTGTCTTGCAGTCGCATTTACACTAAAAAAGATTTTTACAGATGTTAAATCTCGTCGTTGCTCGTTGACGCAATCCAATTGGTCGGCCGGTAGCGGGACGGAGTGGTAGGGTTGCTTAAACATCGATAGTCTATCGATAGTATCGATAGTAAAAAACTATCGCGTATATTCGATGGTGTTAAAAAACTATCGATTGTTTATTTTGAGTAATTTTTTTCAAAAGCAGGCAAGATTTGACTAATTTGCGAAAATCTATTCATTCAACATTATTTTTGAAACTCTTATTTTTTCTTTTTGGTATTTTTTAATGAATTGAAAAACGTATTTTCGTTGAAGCTGCTTCATTTTTAAGTAAGTGTTTTGTTTTATGTTTTGAAATATGTTTCTGTCTTTTTTTATGAATGAGCTTAAAACATTATGTTCCTTAAGACTGCTATTACACGACAACTCATCAGTCGTGACTCTTTTCGAACTACGTTGATTCAAAGGGGATACAAGGTTCAAAAAGATGAACAGGAAAATAATTTGTCCGGTGAGTCGCAATAAAATTTGTATACGACTCATTTTTGACGTTATTCACTTCTCATTCAATATTATCTAATTACTTTTTATTAAAATTCATCTTGCTTGGAGCCTTGAAGGTCACATGTATTCCTCGCTATTTGAAAAAGTGAAAAATAATGTTTTCCATTCCTTTTCAAGGAAATTTGAATCAAAGAATATTGCCAAATTCGAGTTGTGTCGTGGTTTAATATGGTGTTCGACTCGGGATAGAATTTTAACAGAGAATTCGAAAAAGAGTCATAACAGATGAGTCATCGTATAAAAGCAGTTCATTGTTTCTGCTTAAGCTAAGGAGAAAAACTTACATCACTGTTTTTTAATGCTTTTTTTTACAAAACATTCCACATTTTCATTAAATGTAGCAAAGTTCTTCAACTAACTTGACTTACTATACATGGACTGCTATACTATTCATGACATTAGCCCTTGTCTCCTTGATACTGCAAGCGTCGTCGTCGAGTAGATGATCTTTCAAAGTATGCGTTCTATTTTGTTTTCTAGTTTGCTTTCTCTGAGGCCTTGTTCAATTTCAGATTGAAGTAAGCGACTTGAATAAGTCAGTCAATAACCGAAAATTACCTCAGCTTTAATGAAAGAAGTTTTCCTACTAGACAACTAGAAGTTAATGTCGTAATTTTTTGCGTCAGACTTTCAATGAAAATAAAATGATAAAAACAACTACACGCTTTACTGCTTTTTGAACGTGAACGCGCCCAACGAACACGAACGGCGAGAAAAAAATGAAATGAGTTCTATTGTTAGGGATTCTACTCTCCAATTGCAATTTCAAGGACAAGCATCGATGGAATCATTTGTTTTTAAATTTAATATGTGATTTTGCCCGACTGGCAGTCCATGTGTAGTAATTTAATGAACAACTTTTTTTTATAAATTACTTTTGTAAGGACTATTTTGATTTTAAAAGAACAATCGATAGTATCGATACTATCGATAGTTTTTTTCGAAAAATATCGATACTATCGATAGGGCCGTAAAGCGATGTTTAAGCAACCCTACGGAGTGGCGTGTCGGTTTGGTTGGATGCAATTATTTTTTTGGGTTATAAATAAGAACAATCAGACAGGATATCAGACATTGAAATTGAGTAAAGATTTACACATCTTTCCGTAGGTTTTGCGCGTAATATTGTTTTCGGTAAGGAAATATTTAATTAAAATTTAAGCAAACCTGCGTGTGTGTTTGTTTGTTAAAATAAATATAATTAAATTGTTGAAAGTTGTAAGTTATTGCGATTGTCTGGTATTTCAATTAATAGTAGGTTCGTTCGTTGTGCTCAAGTTTTTTTGGTTTCTATGGAAAATACATTAATTACTTTCGAGTCATGAAAGTGGTTCTAATGTTGATTTATGACTTAATTTGTATGAAAACAAGGCAGTGGGAAATTTTAATCAAAAATGTTTTGATTTGGCGTAGGTGTGGTTAAAAATAAATTCGTCTTCAATCAACCTTCAAAATATGGTTTTGATTGTGAGGTTTTCCCTGAAGCAATTGATGATGGAGTCTTTGATCGAGATCAGCTTGTGACAAAATAAAGGAATTCTGGTTTTTACTTGCACCATCATCATCCATGATTGATAAAGTTTCTAGACTTCGACTGTGATTTGGTGCCTAAGCAGGCCAAGACCGAAACCTCCTTTCAGCACAAATTCGATCACCTCTTATATTCCCTGATGGTTTCATGTTGTTGCAACATGAAGTTGAAATGCACTTTTCTCAATGGTAGGTAATTTTAAGACAGATGAATATTAAGTAAAAGCAAACAAAAGAAAACAAAAGCAGTTCCGTAGAACGAAAGTGAAAGGTTTCTAGATACAACAATCCATTGCTTGTACTTTCGGACGTTGGAACGTACCTTTAAAAAGCCAAAAAAATGCC
Organism: Sphaerophoria taeniata; assembly: GCA_943590905.1. Lineage (NCBI taxonomy): Eukaryota > Metazoa > Arthropoda > Insecta > Diptera > Syrphidae > Sphaerophoria > Sphaerophoria taeniata. Next base: position 11,792,383 of record OX016542.1, on the reverse strand, counting down.
TTATTAAAAGTTTTCATTTGGAATTGTTCCTGTTCTGTTCCATCAGTACAAGTTTATTTGATGTTAAACGGACTTCTTGACGTAAACTAAATTTTTTTTTAGACAAAAAATAAACAAATAATACAAAACTAGTGAAAATAAAGTTCAGCTGTTCCTACATGTCCTTCGATACCTGACCGAATGTATGAGCATCGTGTAACAAAACAATCTATGTTATGTTCCCTTCTTTTTAGAAAACATATTTTTGTTTCACTGTTATTGTGTTCTGCAAAACAATGCTTTTTTCAACATTCCCATTCAACTCGAGGTGCAGGTCTTCTGAAAAGAACAATTTCCGGTCGTTTAAAATGGAAGGTTCTCTTTTTTTCCTGCTGTATGTTTTGTATCATTGCGACATAGGGTTTGATAAAAGTGAGGTGTCTTTGCTTAAATGGGGGACAAAATAAATGTTATTTTAGTGTTCAAGTCTTCCAGTTGCAAGGACTTTTGGATAAGAATAATCAATATTCTCGTGCAAATTATTATTTTCTCTGAACGGACTTTGGCGAATTCTCTCAAAAATATTTCAAGGGACTGAATGAATTTTCACCTAATACCAATAACAAGAGAATGAAAGCACCATTTTAAAAAATACCCGGCCTTTAGATTTCCTTAAATTAAATAAAAATTCCAAAGCCGAATATCCGACGACTCCATGACAAAACAAAAACAGTCTAAGCTTATCGAGTTTAACTCAAAAAGAGTGAAGGGGACGCGAGGTAATAAATATTACTCTTAACGAATAAAATGACGGCCAACTCCACAATTACGCAAAGTCAACATTAATCAATTAATAGGAATGGTGTTTCGCCTTGGTTATTCCATTGTTTTTTTTTTTGGTACTGAGGAATTCCTTTTGAAAACGGAAAAACAGGGACCAAAGTATTTCAAGAGTAAATTTGAACTCAAAGTTATTAACGGATGGGGAAATGTCTACGTCATGTCAATTTGTCTTCAGCAACAGAAGATACTTGAGTTTTTTTTTTCTCTATCAAACAATCGGAATGTCAAGGACAGGGTTATTGTGTAGGACTTTTTAATTCCGTTACCTGGTGACGTGATCGAACAATTTGTCGTCAGCCAAGCTATTCCAGGAATCACGTTATCCTCAGAAACAAGAAACAAAAAAACCTCTCTTCATGCGGAAACCGACAATTATCACTGCCGTGCGTCGATCCGAACTGTTTGGAATTCGTTTCAAGGATTCCTTTTCGGTGGAGTGTGAACGCGTACAAGTACAAATTCCTCTCAATGAATATTCTTAAATAAATTTTTTTGGAAATTTAATGAAATGACCAATTCTCATCAAAGGACTTTCAAGTACGTCTAAATGGAGAGTGAACATACATTCTTCGTATTTGCTCCTAAGAATATTGCGAGTAAATGTACTTCTTAGCAACGTCAATTCACTTCTCTCCCAACAAAATAAAAATCGGAGAATAAAAGAAGACAGTAAATAAAAATCTTACAACGTTGATTGAATTCTATTTACATCTAAATCGGTTTAGTGATTTGTGCAAACAGATGATAGAACTTTGATCCTTGTTGAGAGTTCGAGCAAGCAGAATGATCCTTGTGTACTTTTATATTTTTGTTTTTGTTTATTTTCCCATTTTTTATATTTTATGTTTTCCGAAGAAGGAAAGTTCTGAACTAATATTTTCGATATTTATTTTGCTTGAAATTTGCGAGGAAAACAAATGGAAACTTTGCAGAGGATTTTTATCTTTTTCTTTTTGAAATAAGATTCACGTTTTTGGAAGAGAGCTTGTGAACTAAAAGCGAAAGAAAACAAATAAACTATTAACGAGGAAAAGGGCAACCAATTTACTTTTGTGTTTACATTGAAATCTGTTTTGAATTGAAAATTTTCGTTTTCCAGCGAGCTGCCTCTTACCTGTCGTCGGTACATCCTTAATGGAACCGATGACAGTAAAGTGCTTCCCTGAATGTCATGCTCAAACACCAAATTAAGTCAATACATGATTTTGACCTTCCAAAACAGTTCAACATTTAGGTAAATTTGAAAAGAATCAAATACCCTACAGTTGCCCTTACAATTTTAGGCAATTAAAACCATAACTTTTCAATTTCAAAGTTATCGAATTGACTTACATATATCGAACTCGAACTATTTATCGAATATCAAATACCACAAAACCCATCCAAGTGCAGCAGATATCAAAGTGACCTGTAAAAACGCAATGCCAACATGTCAACGATCCACATACATAATATTTCGCCTCTCAAGCAGGGCATATGAGAACTAATATTTGAAAATATTGCGTACCCAATTGACTTATGTCGAAAATCAATAAGTAAATCCTGTCATCTATACTTCTATACTAATATATAAAGTAAGACTTTTATTTGTTTGTCGGTTGTATGTTTGTAGTCGATAAACTAACAAACAAACAAAACTCTTACCTTATAAATGTAGCGGAATTCTTCTTTGATGCACTGAATGTGCAGTAGGATATTCTGAAAGTAAAAGAAATAATTATTAATAGGAAAAAACATTGATTTTAATGTAATTACTCGAAAATTTTGTTTAGAAATTCAATTCAACATCAATTTTTTGAAACGTCTCTCTATTTTTCATTTCATTTCGTTTCATTTCATTCATTCTTTTAAGGCTGAACTACTATTTAAGCTTTTGGACCAAAACAATGTTTACACGCGAGTTCTTGGGCACGACTTTCTGTACAAAAGAAAATTTTAACACCGATATTCAAAAAAAGCATGGATTTTTGTTTCCAATCTCTGTGCATGAAAATTTCACATTATTAATATTGGTTTTCAAACGGAAAATTGCATTTAATTGTATGTGCATTGGTTTTCAAATGGAAAAATGGAAAAGTTCTTGATGAAAAACTCGGAAAACTTATTAGTTTCCAAAGGGAAAATTGCATGTAATTGTAGGTGCGTTGGTTTTCACAAAATTTCAAAATGGGTTTTCGAATGGAAAATAGAAAGTTCTTGATGAAAAACTCGGAAAACTCATTGGTTTGAAAATGGAAACTTGCATGTAATTGTAGGAGAATTGGTTTTCAAATAGAAAACTGGAAAATTTCAAAATGGGTTTTCGAATGGAAAATAGAATAGAGTTGCGCAAAACAGTTCCATGACCGGAACGAACATGGAACGGTTCTTTTGGTAGTCGGAACTAGTTCCTGGAACTAGTTCCGCGGAACTGTTAAGGTTCTGTAAATGCATAAAAACTTGAACATGGTAACATGAACTAATAAGCGAAAGGCAAAGTTGGTTTCTTGGTTGGTTTCTTTCAATCCACAAACCACAAACAAAAACCAACAAAACAATAACAAACAATCAAAGATACACTACATATATGCTAAATTGCTAATACCAATACCAATAAAATGCACATCATTTTTCATTTTCATCTATCATGAACAATGCTGTCGAACGTACTGCAAAAGCAATATTTGTATTGCTTTAGCTTGGTACGTACTGCCGTACTGCACACTTTTTTTTTGTACTGCTTTTTCATTTTTGTATTGCCATTTGTATTGATTTTTCGGGGCGAAATCACAGATGAGTTTAAAAAAGAGATGGGAAACCAAGCTCTCAAAATGACAATGCCTACAAGCTATGGTTCAAGTTTACTGCAAGAGTATACGTGTTTTCATTTTTGTTGCTGTTTTTTCCCATTTATTCACATACACGAGGTAACGGAAAAATTAAATTTGCGGTATCTGGAGGGTAAAACGTTAGTCAGTTTCCGATGTCCTTTTGTCTCTGGGCGAAATGTTGTGGTAGCAAGCAACTGGTTTCCACATCTCAACATCCATAAAGTTACATGGAGATCTCCTGATCAATCAACCGTCAACCAGATTGATCACATTGCGATCGACGGAAGGCACTTGTCCAGCATTCTAGATGTTCGAACTTTCTGAGGAGCCAACATCGACTCGGACCACTACCTTCTCGTAGCCAAGGTAATGCTACGAATATCACGACAACGGCCAAAACAAGGAAATGCTGCAAGAAAATTCGACGTCGGACGGCTATAATCGCCGTAGGAGTCCTATGCCGCCAACATCAAGTATCGAAGACCAGTGGCAACATTGCCAGAAAACAGTTAGAGATGCCACCTATAATGTGCTCTGTTTCACACAGTAACCAAAACGAAACCATTGTTTTGACGAAGAATCCAGGCAGGCCCATGCAGCCAAGTAGGAGGCATACAAAGTGACGCTGCTTAGCTGCTCCCGAGCTCTGTGAGCAAAATAGGAGAGGGGAACGCCGCACCGGTTTCTCAGGAGAAAAAACAATTGAGCAAGAGAAGCGTCAAATCGAGGATGTTGAAAGTGCCCACAGCAGGAATGAAGTTCGGAGGTTTTATCGGAACGTAAAACAGCTGGCTCAAGGTCATCGAGCAAGAACAAGAGAACATCATAGTAGAATCGCAGTCAATGCTGGGGATTTGTAAATACCACTTCTGTAGACACTATAACGGCAACGACCAACAAACCCCCGGCGTCTGACAGGAGCCTTTCATCGACCCGATGATAGCCAACAATTCCGTGAGCCCGACCTAGTAGAAAACGGCAATATAGCGGCTGAAATATATATATCAAGGCCCCTGGAGCAGATGGTCTAGCTGCCGAGCTGTTCAAAGCAGCAGGCGACGATCTAGATAGGAGCATGCACCAAATCATCTGTAATATATGGTCGGAAGAATGTATGCCCGATGCCTGATGAATGGAACCTCAGCATTGTTTGCCCGATACTGAAAAAGAGAGATCCTCTAAAGAAACTGCGCCAACTACAGAGGAATCAGCCTACTTAACATCGTCTACAAGATCCTCTCTGCCGTAATATGTGAACGTCTGAAGCCTTTCGCCAACAATCTGATTGGTCCTTATCAATGTGGTTTCAGACCAAGAAAGTCAACCATCGACCAAATTTTCACTTTGCGGCAGCTCCTGGAAAAAACCAATGAAATCCAATCACTTTTAAGGCAGCGTATGGCAGCATCAACAGAGACGAACTGTATAAAGCTTTGTCTAGTTTTGGCATCCCTGCCAAGCTCTTTCGCTTGTGCAAAATGACGATGGAGAACCCGCGCTGCTCCATTAAGGTTGGCAACGAGCTTACGGAATCTTTCCACGTCAAAAAAGGATTCAGACAAGGCGATGCACTGTCGTGCGATTTCTTTAACACCGTTCTTGAGAAGATAGTGCAAAACTGCACCGTCAAAAACCAGAGGCACTATCTTCCAAAAATCTGTTCAACTTCTCGCGTACGCCGATGGTATTGATATAATGGGAGGAACACAGCGTTATGTCAATGGCGCCTGTGAGAATTGAGACAGAAGCGGCAAAAATGAGTTTAGCCGGAAACGAGGGAAAAACGAAGTATATTCTGTCTTCGAGAAAGGACACCCAACACCGACGTCTCAGAAAGAACGTCACAATAGAATCATACAGCTTCTAGGTAGTAAAAGAGTTTGTGTACCTAGGCTCCGCTATTAACACGGCCAATAACACAAGCACGCCGAGATCAGACTCTTGCTAATCGCTGTTTCTTTGAGCTAAAAAAGCAATTGTGTAGAAAAGCCTTCTCTCGAGCAACTAAGGTAAAACTGTACAACACCCTCATCATCCCAGTCCTGCTGTACCTATGGTGCAGAATCATGGACCTTGACAAAATCGGATGAATGTGCCTTAGGCTGTTTCGAGAGGATAGTTCTTCGGGTATCTTTGGCCACAAGTGCATTGAAGGGGAATGGCGAAGAAGATACAACAGCTTTACGGGTTGTACAACGACATGGACTTAGCCAGAAGGGTCAAGGTCCAGATATTCAGATGGCTTGGTCATTTAGAGCAGATGGACACCAATGTTCCTGCCCGGAAAGCCATCGACACTATTCCCGAGGGACGTAGAAGGAGAGGAAGACCGCGTCTCAGGTGGCACACACAACTTGGAGTGCAAAACTGGAGACAGCTAGCTAGGGACCGAACTGGCTGGCGGAGACTGTTGATTGAGGGCCAAGTCCACAACGGACTGTAGTAATTGATCTAAAAGGCTTTATTAAGTAAATATGTATCTGAGTTTATTTTTTGTTAAAAATAAAAATAAAAATAATTATGAATTTAAAAAAAAATTATATGCGTATTGCTTTTGTCCAAAAATTATGCAAAATTTTTTGGAATGTACTGCTTTGGACTTTTCGAAAACGACAGCACTGATCATGAACGAAATAAACTGGAATCCAAATCAGTTTTGTTTTTAATGTTCATAGTTCCGACCAGTGATCACTTTATAACAAGATTGGAAACCTACCTACGTTTTACCCTCCAAATACCGCAAAAGTTATTTTTTTCATGCACACATACTCTTGCAGCTAACTTGCTTTTTATTTTGTAGGCAACTGTATCTTTATTACAAAAACAAGCATACTCTTACAGCTTACCTGCTCCCTAAGTTTGTATTACACGCATACTGTTACAGCTAACCTGCTCCCTCAGCTTGTAGGCAAATGTCACTTTGACAGCAAGGTTTCCAATTTTGGTATAGGGGAGAGGGGGGCACCTTAGGACACTTTTTGCTAAAAGCGGCATATTTTTCTTAAAATACGTTGTATTACTTCGAATCCTGAAAATTATCGTTGTTTATGGTTTTACCTGTCAATATGATATCCTATGTATTTTCTTTAATTCATACTTGTGTATATAGAAATATTTTAAGGGATTGACGTTTCTCATCTGTCAAAAGCGGTAGCAAAATTTAGAGATCTAGCTAAAAAACGAAAATTTAAACTCAAAAAGTATAAATAAAAATCTCCAAGTGCTTGGAAAAACTAGTTTAACCATTAAGGTCATTAAATCAATCGATTGCTGAGTAAGTTTTAGCCTTAAGAACAGCAGAAATAAGAAACTATAAATCTGTAAGAGATAACCTCAACAAATGCTTAAAAGAAGCCTGGAAGAAACTTCCCCTGAACAGCTACAAATCGAAAAGCGACACTATATCACTACTGACCATAATAAGGGAACTATTTCTGGAACAAGTATGGAAAACATGATGAGACAAATACTCAAAGAAAATAATGATGAACTCTTTAAACACCTCGCCACCAAATCAGACTTGGAGCACCTCCATTCTGAATTTGCGACCCTTCGAAAACGTCATGAAGAAGTTAATCTAAAAGTATTGCAACTGGAAAAACGCAACAAAGTTTTAGAGGATCAGATCGACAAAATATTGCAAAAAAACACCGAGTCAAATCTGGTCGTCCGCCTACCTTTTGATAACAGCTCCGATGTCTGCGAAACTGCTAAATCCGTGTGTTCGGGACTAATAAGTGAGAATAATCCAAACTCCATCATCGAGTCTGCCTATAATGTACAAAGCCGCAACGGGCGAAGTGCGATTGTTATTGTGAAGATGAGGTCACGAGAAGCTGCTTGGAATGTGCTTCGAAGTTCAAGAAGTCTGAAAGGAAAACCAATTAGCATCCATAGAGATTTGCCCTTAAATGTGCGCCAGAGACGGGCTAAACTCGTTCGGATAAGGAAGGTACTTCTTGAAAAGGACAGTCGAAAGAAAATTCTCGTCCGAGATGATAAATTGCTTGTTGAAGGGAAAGTCTTCACCTGGGACTCCGACCTGGGATTAAGGTGTGGTGAAAATGATGGTTTGGATACACTTAAAGCTTTTTATACTGATATTTCGTTTATTAAAAACTTTATGAATGAAATTTTAACACAAAACAATGCGTATTTAAGACCAAGCGCTACAACAAATGTCGGTAATGTCGACTCAAACTCAACTGACAGATCAGTGCACAGGGTGTCAACCAATAATGCATTAGTAAGCTTGGGTGCAAACACAAGCATGGCGAGTTTACACGAAGCATGAGATGCAGAAGTCTACCAGAATGAAGTTTTTATAAAAAATATTAAAATATTAAGTTATAATATATCAGGAATGAAAAATAAAATATTGTTTGTGAATTTCTTTAATTATATAAAAAAGTTTGATATATTTGTATTATTTGAAACACATTTATTAGAACACGAAGAAGATAGATTTAAGAAAATATTTTTCGAATATGAATTAAGATGGAATCATGCAATGAAAACAACTAACTTTGGTCGTGGCAGCGGAGGCGAACTTTTTGGATACCGAAAAAATATAACTGGAGCAGACATAAGTTTTAATAGAGCAGATGATTCCTATGTGCTGGATGTTCGCGTTGGCAACAATAGAATGTACATAGTTCCAATTTATTTGAATTGCAGCCATTGGGAAGTTGACTTTAACAAATTATGTGACACTCTGCAGGCGATTGACTCAAATAATTTAATGCTCGTAGGAGACTTCAACGCTCGAATCGGTTTTTCTCAAAACAACTTCTTCAGTGCAAACTCCCCATATATTAATCTGAACCGTAACTCTAAGGACACAGTGTGTGATAGCAAAGGATCAAAAATATTGGAACTTGCAGATGTCCATGATTGTCATGTTTTGAATGGTAGCTGCGAAGGCGATCCCGAGGGAGAATATACTTTCATCAGAGGTACTGCATGTTCCGTCATTGACTACTGCTTTGTCACTGGCAACTGGGGTAACATTATTAGCAACTTCACAGTAGGAGCTGAGACATTCTCAGATCACATGCCTCTTGAAATGTCTTTTTCTTTGTCGGAGTGGAGTGTCACCTTAAATACAAAACAACTGAAACTTATTCCTAAACTAACCTGGAAAGATAGAAACAAGATAGATTACCAAATTAACTTAGGAATAGAACTTGAAAAACTTGCAAATTCTGGTACCCCTGTGAAAATAAATTCTCTTACAGAAGTTATTAAAAAAGCTTACCCAGAAAACAGACCACCTAGAAAACAACCAATTTGCAAACAAAAATGGTTTGATATTGAGTGTTCAAAAGCTAGAGAATTATCATTTAAGTTCTTAAAGCTTCTACGGTTGCACAACGTTGATATTTTTAAGAAACTATATGCTGAAGCGAATAAGAATTTTAGACGAATATGCAATAATAAGAAAGCAGTTTTTGATCAATCGAATATGGAAACTATCAACAACACTCGCTGTTCCGCTCAGTTCTGGAAAGCTGTTAAACTTATAAATGGAAATACAAATCTCATTGCCGCAGGGTTGAATGCATCAAGCTTAAAAGACTATTTTAGCAGACTCCTTAATATCACAACAAGTGCACCTCTGATGCAATACGCCGAACCACTTATTTTGAACGAGTTTTTAGATGCACCTTTTTCAATTCCGGAAGTGAAACAAATAATAATGAACTCAAAAGACAACAAGGCCCCTGGAGATGATCGGATACCATCTGAGTTCTACAAGCATGCCACAAATGAGTTCATAATCTTACTTACAAATGAGTTTAATCAAATCTTTGAAAGCTGTCTAGTTCCCGAAGCTTTTAAAAAATCAATTATTTTTCCAATTCATAAAAAAGGAACTTTTGAAGACCCGTCGAACTATAGAGGAATCTCATTTCTTAATACCTGTACTAAATTGTTTGCTGGACTTATACACTCAAGACTTTCTCAATGGGTAGAAAATAGCAATATTCTATCGGAATTTCAGGCCGGCTTCAGGAAAAAATACTCAACCATCGACCAAATATTTGCCCTTATAAACATTGCCGATTATTTCAAAAAAAAAGGGAAGAAATTATATGCTTTCTTTGTCGACTTCCGCGCGGCTTTTGATTCAATTGACCGTAGCGCGCTTTTTTACAAGCTAAGTGTGATAGGCGTATCAAGCAAAATTATTTCAGTTTTGAGAGCGTTGTACGATAGCAACGTAGCATACGTTTGGGACGGCGATACCATATCCGATGAATTTGCAACTTCAACGGGTCTCAAACAAGGTTGTATATTGAGTGCACTGCTTTTTACCATATACATAAACGACATTACAGATGAAATAAAAGGAGGAATTGTGATAGGAGGAGTAACGATACCTGCCCTCATGTATGCTGACGACATAGTCTTCTTATCTGATACGGTTGATAAAATGCAAATCATGGTTAATAGACTTGAGCAATATTGCAAACGATGGAACCTGGTAGTGAATCTCGGAAAATCTAAAATGATGGTGTTTAGAGGTGGAGGTGGCAGACATACGCAGAACGAAAAATGGACATACAAAGGAGATGATATTGAAATAGTACGAGAGTACAAATACTTAGGAGTTCTGATAACATCAAATCTGAAGATGAACAAGCATCTAGAGGGTAAATTAACTGAGGCAAAGAGAGCAATCTCTTCAATATGGGAACGGTGTTTTAAAAGTAAATTTATCCAGCACAGTGCAAAACAAAAGATATTTCGCTCCACATCAATGTCAATTTTATTGTATGGATCTCAAGTCTGGGGATATTCTTCCTTCGAAGAAATAGAAAAATTTCTTCGATTTTTCATTAAAAGAATCTTCAGATTGCCACGAAACTCTCCGAACTATATGCTTTATCTAGAAACAGGAACTCCTCCTCTGATATTGGATACGCTACAGATGCATTTTAACTACGTGGTCAAAGTAATGAATATGACGGACAGCAGAATTCCAAAAATCATCCTTAAAACAGTTATCCAGGCAAGAGGATCGATGCTAGAAGAATGGGAGAGCCTTGCTTCAATATGCGGTATTGATCTTGAATTAGCAATGAATGTACAACCCGCCTTATTGGAGTCAAAATTCAACATGATTTTGGAAAAATTTGGAAGAGTGCTGTATGAAAGATATGAGGCTGAAGCTAGATCATCGGTGTTCAGGAACTACTACAGTCGTTTAGATTTTAACTTGCAGAATAGATCATATCTGATAAATAACAACCCAATCGATAAAATTAGCATTATTCTTAAAGCAAGGGGAGAATTACTAAGCCTTAATTATATGCCACATCGACCCGATTTGCCTATACTATGTAGCCTTTGCAATATGAAAGCACGGGAAGATACCTTTCACTTTATTGCGGTGTGTCCAGTCTTAAGAGAATTTCGGATTAACTACTTTAATAAACACAACCTCGATGAAACTGAATTCCTCAGGCTATTAAATGGAGAAGACGGTTGGGACTCGCTCTATAATTACTCTATTGCTGCTCTTAAATATAGAAAACTTATAATCGAAGAAGATTTTTAAAAATGTATATATATATAAAAAAAAAAAATTTATCAATGTAACTTATTACTCTTATTTTGTTAAATAAAATGTATTCGTTTTCGAAAACGTCAGTCTGGTAGACGGCCATAAGCCATACCGATACGACTTATATGATGAATGTATTATATTATATTTTGTATATATTATATGAAAATGTTATATATATTATATTGAAATAAAATGAGTCAAATAACTAAACTAACTATAAATATTTTAAAAAATTTCTTCAAGTGTCCCATTCTACCCCTCTGGGGGGGCACATTTGGACAGGCATGGGGCAGTTTTGGACATGTCTTAAAAAAAGACACTACAGTTGTTTATATGTTTTTATTTAAAAAGAGTATTAATTCCTAACATTTTATCAAATAAAAAATAAGTGTTATAAAGGACTAAGAGTTTTTAATATACATTTATCAGTCTCAAAATTATAGAAGGATAAAAACAGACAAAAATCAATTAAATCTCATCAAATTCATCCAAATAAAAATAAATTGTTATAAATGTGAAAACTTAATAAAATAAATTCTCATCACCCAAGTTTGAAGGCCGAAAAGTCATAAAAAATGTGAACATACTAGCTGATGTGGGAAAAGTACATGTCCAAAACTGCCCCTCGTGCATTGTCCAAAAGTACCCCAAGAGGGAGAAAAAAACTAAAACCTTTAAATTGTCTAATAACATTGTAAATTGTTAATTATCTTTGTCGGATCTCATCACAGAACAAATAAACATAGCTTTAAAGCACCTTTTACTTCAAACGCGATCGAAATTTATGATTTAAATACTTACATCCTGGAGCAAACAAAAATACATCTGCCCTCTAGAAACACACTTTTATTTTTATATTTTTTGTGTATTGGTTCCGTTCCAATATTTAGCAGATGGTTGTTTGTAATGGTACTGCCACTATAATAAAAATTTTTGGGTTGTAAAAAGTTTTTGTCTAAGTACTTTTTTTGAAGTTGTCCTAAACTGCCCCCGTCCTAAACTGCCCCCCTCTCCCCTAAGTGATCACTGGTTCCGTCTCCGATCCAAAGGAACTATGTCATACGCGAGGAACTACGAACCTTCAGAACTATGAGTATTAACAGAGATATCAGAGATGAAACATCAGACCGATCAATGTTCGTTTCGTTCTAGAATCTAGATCATATTAACAATACAAACACGCTCCAATAATATATCCATTTTCAACCTACCTACACATGCTAAGACAATGGTGGTTGGTTTGGTATTTCACATTCATTCGTTCCATTTGTGTGTGTATAGTGTATACCTACAAGCACAAGAGCGCTATTCTTTCCACTTTCATATCATACATATCCATATCCAGTCGGAACTATGAACTACTCTGTTCTTTCTCTTTCCACTTTCATACCATATCCAGTCGGAACTATGAACATGTTTAGTTCTTTCTCTTTCCACTTTCATACCATACATAACTATACATGTCCGGAACGACTCATGTTCATGTCTACTGTGCTACACACACAACATCAGATTTTAAGGAAAATGCGAATGGGAAATGAAAAATTTTTGATTGCAAACTTGGAAAACTCTGCGAGAGCCCGAAGAACTTCAAGACCTTAAATCAAGTTTGTGCATATTGTTTGAGCTGCATTGTTTAGTTTGTATATCCGGTAGGAACTCTATATTCGCTCAATCCTCAATGCATTTTTATAAAATTTTCACTAGATGTAGCCTGAGTTAAATCAAATTTTTGCTCCAATCTTACGCGTGAAAGTCACCAAATAAGGGGAACAATCATAGCGGTTACTAGGGTAGCGCAAAGCGGGTAGAGGGTAGAGGGTATTGGGTTAACGGGTAGCGAAGGGAGGAGCTAGCAGGCAGAGTAGTAGCGGGATACTAAAGCCTAGAGCTTTTATGTATCGATTGAGGCAGTACGAAGTCTGCAGGGTCAGCTAGTAGTTCAATAAATCTCTATTAAAACCACAAGTCACTTTCGTAGTTATCAAACATGTAGCAGCAACTACAGCTGCAGCAGAAGTGGATTCCAATGCAACATCAACCATTATGGGTATCAACATCAGTTTTGTAGCAAGCACTCTTGACCTGAAAATAGAAAACCCTGCTTAATCGAGTAGAATGCTCTTGTCGTTACTTTTACTCTTGTTGGAGTCATGCAGCACCTCTTTAGCACCCCCAGTCCCAAGCCTAACATGTCCTGTTGATGTTGCATACACGCATTTTGCATCATTCACAAACATGCTCATATAGAAAATACACACAAAAATCCAAAATTGTATAAGGACATGACGAGGATGAGTTTGAATGATTTAAAAGCAATTATCCAAAATAATCCTGCATCATGACTTTCAGCTGGAGTGCAGACGACACCAACCCTGGTATAAAAGTTATTTTTGGAAAAATATTTTCCATGACACTTGTATGGGAGGCAATATCAATTACAAGGATCTGCCTTGTCTACAACCATCACATACAAAACGGTTGTTAATTCTAAACGCTCACTCCACCATCCATTATCACGAAGATACGTTATGGACCTGCTAACTGTAATTACGCATTCTTACTTGGGAAGTTCTGATTGCTGATTGTGGTAAGCCACACATTGTAACTGGGTGACATAGAAACGAGGACTTTCAGGGATTTGGTCAACTCAATTCGATTTTATTTGAATTCAAGGGAGGGGGGGAGGTGCTAAAAATGTTATCCTCATCCTTTTGTTTGAATTCAAGGGAGGGGCGAGGGATGAGGTAGGCTTAAAATGTTATATCCTCATATTTGCTTGGAGAACAAAAAAACAAGACACAAAGTTTTTGGGGTTGTTGTATGTAGAATTAACAGGAAGAAGCATTAAGCAGCAGGTATTTTGGGAGAGATTAAATTAGATTGTGAAAGGGATTTTGTGCAAAACTACTAGCTTTGGGTTTTTGTTTATTGTTTTCCAGAGTTGTTGTTTGCTAATGTTGGTAGATGATATTTGTTATGGAAACATATATCCGGAGAAGCATATACCGAGTAGGTACTTAACGTGATTGAAGTTGAAAAGGTTTTGCTTTTTGATATTTTCTCTCCTGAGTTATTTTTGATTTTCTACAATCTTTTTGCTTATTTCAATGTGATGAACTTAGAAAACTATGTATTATGAATCAGGGGCGATTCCTCATAGTAACCAAGTATATCGGCGGTAAACCAAGAATTTCAAAAAATAAATGTATTTTCAGATATTTAATATTCTTCCGCAAATCAACAGTTCAAAAATTTATAGTTTCAAACACTTTAATAAATGCCTGAACACAAAAAAAAAAGTTTAGCGCAAAAAAAAGCGATTCCCTTTGAATCAGAACGTGGCATACACAAGAAATAACTTGTGCAGAAAATCTATTTGATACACCGCTTTGCTACCGTAAACAATTGCGGTTACTATTTTCATACAATCTTCAAAAACAGTAGACACAGACATTCCAATAAACGCCTGTAAAAATAAAGAGAAGGTTAAGCGCAAAAAAAAGCTATTCCCTTCCCTTTGATGAGAATTTGGCATACACAAAAAATCTCTGATACCGTAAAAATTTGCGGTCACTATTTGCATACAATCTTCAGAGAGAGATAGACGCATACATTCCACTAAACGCCTGTAAAAATAAAGAGAAGGTTGAGCGCAAAAAAAAGCGATTCCCTTCGACTGACAAGGCACACAGATACACATTTTTAACTCTTAAGCGACTTTCGTGGTCGTAGTTGTAGTGTTTCTAATGTTTCTATATCAATTAGCACGACGACGTACGATGACGCACGTGTTCGCCAACACGAAACGATTATGCTCATAGTCGCTGATTTGATTTAGGTACATCAATTTCTTCATTTTGAGTATTTAGTACATAATTCCTCTTATTTATGTACCTATACTCAAATCTTAAATAATATATTAAAGCCGATTGTTTACGGCTTTATTTAGATGACAAATTTTCAGTTTTTGACGTTTTTTATGTTTAAGATTTATAAGACCTTGAAATATGTATTTTAAGTATACTTAAGAAGAGTCATAAAATGAAAACTTACCGTCAAAACAAAGCGGTAAACAAACCAAATATTAAAGATACCTTTAAGATTTGATAATAAATAAGGCGGATTGTACATTCTAATTAGATATTCTTATTCGGGTCGCACGTACTTGCCCATGTTTTCAACAGCGGGGTATTAATATAAAATATTAAGAAACTCAAAAAAGGTTTTGTTCTTAAACTGAAAATTTCAATTGAAAAAGAGTTTTCTAGTATAAAATTTAAATTTATGAAAAATTTTTGTTTTGAAAATCGTTAGAGCGATTTTGTTTTTTTTTTAATAATTTTGTATTAATCAAATTTTTTGAAAATTCTTGAAAAATAAATTTGGTATGTCAGTTTTTAGGTTTTATAAAGATACATGTGAAATCTGGAATTTTGAAAAAAAAGCAAACAAAAATTTTTAATATTGTGAAATAAAAAAAAATATTTTTTTTCGTTGATCAATCAAGAAGAACATAGAGAACAAAAAACAAACATTGTCGATTTTTGCTCAACAAAATTGAATGGCTACTAAGGTTAATTTTGACTTAAAAAAAATAATAAAAAAAAAAAATCCGTCATGAATTCGCTAAAAACACTAACTTCTTCTTTTAAGAATTTTTTAAACATTTTATTTAGAAGAAGAAAAAAAATTCTTTACGAAAAAATAGCTCTAAGGATTTTACAAATCTTTTTCTTTTTATAACTTCAATTTAATATTTAAAACTGAACATAAATTGTAATTTCAATAATTGTGAAAGCAGTTTTTACTTTACCTATATTTAAATTTTCACTAAAAATATTTTTCGAGTTTCTTAATTATTTTGATTTTTGTATTTTAATATTTGTTTTAAATCATAACTGTCGGACATTATGTGTTGTTATTTTATTTTATTTTTTTTGAAATATATAAAATTAACATTTTTCCTTACTAAAAATTTTATCATAAATTAAAAAAAAAAAAAACTTTTGAACAACAACAGTTTTGAGTTTTTTTTTTTTATTATTGTCTTAACTTTTCCGAGGGTCGTAGGTAAACCAAGGATGAGGACCAGGAATCGCCACTGTTATGAATGTAATCAAGAGTTCTTAAGAAATAGTCTAGACTTATCTCATTCAACTAATTAAAAATAGATATTAACATTACTGAGATAAAATTTAATTGAAATCTTGAAAACATTTTCGAAACTTATGTTCAGGTCCAGGTTGCTTAAAAACTTGTAAATATTATAATATGTATTTACATTTTACTCCTTTTCGTCACTCAAAGTTATGAGAATTAAGGAGTTCGAAATCTGGTACCTTTTTCAATTTTCACAACAGCCCTGAGTTAGGACACACCCTTTTTCAAAAACAGTAATTTTATGAGACACCAAATGCTGAGAATCATGGAGAACGAAGGAATATAATTCTTCGTTCAAATAACTCCAAAAGCAATTGCTTACTTTTTTCTGAAACTAATCATTTCCAGATTGTCCCTTTGGAATTTCTGATTTCAGAAATTTTTGAGCGATTGTGGGTAAGACAACAAAGCTATTAAAATGTCCGAATTTATTTGTGTCCATTGTGACCTTTTTCTTAAAATAGTTTTTCTTCGGTTGAAGGTCAAATGTCAAAAAATTAGTGCCTTCGCCTTAAACATGATTTTCCATTTCACCCACAAGAATCTAAGGAAGAATGTTTTGCACATATTTTTGGCATTCTCGTTCCATTTTATCAATCATTCAAATTTGTCGAATTTCACAAAAAGGACAAATTGTTTAGACAGTAAAATCGCAAAGTAATTCTTTAATACCCAAAAACACTATTTGTATCACATAAAATTTCATCCTATTTTCCGATTCCTTCCATTCCATTTGAAATTCTATTTTCCAACACAAAAATATGCTGACCCTAAGCATTCCTTAAACGAAAAGCTAATTTGACTCTAACCTCTTTTACTTTTGGTCTATAGATTGAGGCGTTCGGTCGGAATTCGAAGTGCTCCCACTCCAACCACTTTTTTGCCATCAACACAGCTCATCACACGATTTTGAAAACAAGCTCATAAACAACAAAAACAACAACAAACAGTTGAAATTTAACAGAAAGTCAAACAGAAAGACAGAAAGGAGGCACTCAAACAACTTTTCAGCCATCGTCGCGTCGTCGTCATCCTCAGCTCGCCTAGTAAAAAAGTTAAGTGACGAAATTTTAATGATGGCCTAACGTTCTGGTCCAATGTGAAAGTTTTTGTTTCTGATTTTTTTTTTTGTGAAACTTTTTTTTTCGCTTGAAATTCAGTCCGCACTTATCGTCGCCTCTGGACGAACACAGCCAGATACAAAATATAAGCACCGAAATCAGCAAATCTGATGGAATTTCTGTTGGGAAGTTTTGCGAAAATTTGTCGACATTTACCGGCATCCTAAAAATTCTGCTATTGTATTACCAAAAAGTGGACGATGTACGTGTTGCCTTGGAAGGAAAATTGTCATTTGTGACGTCACAGCTTTGAATGGCTGTATAACTTCTTTATATGTATATGGAAATAATGCGAAAATAAATAAATTTAAAATTTTGTGAAAAAATAAATTCAAAACCAATGGTGGCTACCACCGATTCTCTAACAAAAAGTACAGAACAACACGCTCTTGATAAACGTTTAAGCTATTTCTGAAAGAAATTTAAGTAACGTGCACGGCCGGAGGGACTATTTCACAGTTAAGTCGAGTAGCTGGATGATGACAGGAATCCTACTCTGTCATGTTATTTTATTTATTATACAATGACCAACAAATGTGTCGACGGCGAATGCCATAACTTTGTTGTCCTGTTTCCAACAAGCCTTGCGAGCGTCTGTTTCTGGGTATTTTGTACATAAAGCTCCAAACAGAGAGAATCGAGGATTTCTGGAGAAAATTTTAAACTATTTAAATTCAAGTTTGACTGATTTGCAAAAATGAAAATGTTGAATAAATTATAATCTTAAAGGATGATGATGCTCGGTTCGTTGGTCGGCCGGCTGTGTGTTCTTGGCGCCACACTCTGAATTCTACAAAAGGTTAACATACATATGGATTGTCGTGCGTCGGTTATCATTGAGGATAGAAAGTGACTTATGCTTTTGGTTGGATGGAAATATGTTTGGAATGGGATTGTAATAAATTCTGAAACAAACTGTTGGAATTACTTTTTCTCTGAAATATTTACTCTATCAAAAGTACCTTTCTGCTTTTGCTGAATATTTATTAAGGGGGCATTTTAAAGTTTCTCGTTTTGCAGAAATTGATTAATTTTTGCATAAATTGTTAAGTGGAGCGTTGAGGTGACTGAAAACTATTTTCAGAATTATATGAGTTGCAAATTTATATTATACACCTCCCGTTTAAAAGAGAGGACTTGAAAAATCTAGAGAAACTAACAGGTTTGAGACGGTTGTTTTGTTGCTAGAGGCTCTTGACTCTTGAGTCCGAACCAAGCGACTTTAATTTATCGTTCAAACAAATTCTGTTAAAGCTTATGTCTTGTTCTCTTAAAAAAAAACTGAAGTACTTTTTTGTAGAAAGAATTCTATTTTTGTCTACTTACACAAAATTTGGCAAAATTATTTCCGTTCATCGCCATTTTCTGACTAAAAATCAGTTATTTATTTCCGTTTACAAAGCTATCCACGTCGAAAATTGTTTTTCTCTTCAGTCCTTACAAGCGCACGTTGTCAAATAAACGCCCATCACCAGTTGATAATTCCTAGAATTTCACAAAAACTCTTCTATTCTCGGTTCACTGGTCATAGCACACATGCAGAGTCAATTTTTGTATGCTTAATTTCAGGCATACAACATTATTTCGGACAACAAACGCAATCCACAGCACTAGCAACCGACTTTCATGTGTAGTTCCATCATTTAAATGAAACTAGGAGCCGAACGTTTGGTTATAATTTAAGTGAATGAGCAATTATGTGCAACTAATTGATGTCATTTCTATTGAACCTGATTTCTGGTTGTTTTCAAATAGATAAATTAGGTTCTGACATCCTGATGGCTGATGACTTTTGCCTTTTGTGTTCAGGTTCACAGACATGCAATGACATTTGAAGCTGATTGCCAATTAGAATAATTTATGATGTCATGTGTCAGAAGTGTTGAGTTAAATAAGTGATGATGAAATTTCAAGCACACGAAACTGTGCGGTTTGTATGAGGTTGAATTTTCAAAACACTCAGTTTTCAAGACAAGTTCTATTCCTCCTGATTTCCAAGAAAGTAATTTATTTGAATGAATTTGACTTAAGTATTCAAAAATGAATTGTTCCAACCTCCAAGACAAAAATGAACAGCATAGCTTTCATTTCTAATGTATCTAGGGAACATTTCTCGTCGTTGCTGAAATTTTACAGTGCATTTAAAATTTTGTTTCATTATTCTTAATGCAATAATTGACAAAGAGGTAAAAGTTTAAATTCCTCGAGAACTTACTTTCTTAATTAAAGATAAAAAGCAAAAGGCAATGGAGCTGTCGTGACAATGGAATTACTAAATAGCCAGGGGCTGATCAAGGGTTTTGATCGCCCTAGGCTAATTCTCTGGAGGCGCCCCCTCCAGGTCTAAGAATAAATAAACTGTTTATGACTTCGTCAGCTTTCAATTAAAAAAAAAAAAAAACAAGTCTCCAACCGATTGGTAGGTATATATAGTATAATTTTAAAAAGAATAAAAAATCTTTTCAAAAAAGCAGTTTTCGAAAATATACATTCATACGTATTTATTATGAAAACTTATAATTTATTAAAAAATATAAAATTAATTATTGCAAAAATTGTTATTTATAGGTACCTATAGGTAATATTAATAAGAAAAAACTTAAAATGCATTCAAAAAAGTATCACAAAAGTAGGAAGATATAAATTAGTAATGAATATAATATAAATAAATAAAAATAAATCAATTAAGAAAAAATAGAAAAATAACAAATGGTTAAGAAATAATAATTTATTTATTGCAAAAAATAGTTATAAATTATTAATTAAAGATAAGAATTCACTCAAAAAATAATTATTTATTTGTTATTTTTTTCTTTATTTTATTTTCCAAAAAATAGACATCTATATCTTATATTTACAAAAAATAAAAATTTGTCCAAAAAATTATAATTTGTTTATTGCAAAACAATTGTATCAAATATAAATGAAGAAATAACGATTTATTTAAAAAAAATAATTTTTTTCTTACAAAACATTGGTAGATATAAATTATTCATAAAAAAATATCGATTCATTAAAAAAAAAAAATAATAATATTTTTTTTTCTAAAACAAATGGAAAAAATTGTTTGTTGTTTGCCCGATCCTGAAAAAAGGAGGCCTCTAAACTGCGCCAAGTACAGAGGAATCAGTCTGCTTAACATCGCCTATAAGATCCTCTCTGCCGTAATATGTGAAATTGTGAACGTCTGAAGCCTTTCGTCAACAATCTGATTCATCCTTATCAATGTGGCTTCAGGCCAGCAAAGTCTACCATCGACCAAATTTTCACATTTTGGCAGATCCTAGAAAAAAACCTATGAACTCAAAATCGATACCCACCACCTCTTCATCGATTTTAAGGCCGCGTATGACAGCATCTACAGAGACGAACTGTATAAAGCTATGTCTAGTTTTGGCATCCCCGCCAAGCTCGTTCGCTTGTGCAAAATGACGATGGAGAACTCACGCTGCTCTATCAAGCTTGGCAATGAGCTTACGGAATCTTGCGACGTCAAAAAAGGATTCAGAAAAGGTGATGCACTGACCTGCGATTTCTTTAACAACGTTCTTGTGAAGATAGTCCAAAAACCCACCGTCAACACCAGAGGCACTATCTTCCATAAATCTGTTCAACTTCTCGCGTACGCTGACGATATTGATATAATGGGAAGAACACGCCGTGATGTCAATGGCGCCTTTGTGAGAATTGAGACAGAAGCGGCAAAAATGGGTTTAGCGGTAAATGAGGGAAAAACGAAGTATATGCTGTCTTCGAGAAAGGACACCCAACACCGACGGTTCGGACAGAACGTCACTATAGACGCATACAACTTCGAGGTAGTAGAGGAGTTTGTCTACCAAGGCTCCGCTATTAACACGGGCAATAACACCAGCGCCGAGATAAGACGAAGAATTACTCTTGCTAATCGCTGTTTCTTTGGGCTAAGAAAGCAATTGAGTGGAAAAGCCCTCTCTCGAGCAACTAAGGTAAAACTGTACAACACCCTCATCATCCCTGTCCTGCTATACGGTGCAGAAGCATGGACCCTGACAAAATCGGATGAATGTGCCTTAGGCTGTTTCGAGAGGAAAGTTCTTCAGGTCATCTTTGGCCCCGTGTGCATTGATGGGGAATGGAGAAGGAGATACAACAGCGAACTTTACGGGTTGTACAAGGACGTGGACCTAGCAAGAAGGGTCACGGTCCAGAGACTCAGATGGCTCGGTCATTTAGAATGCATGGACACCAATGCTCCGGCCCGGAAAGCCTTCGGCACTATTCCCGAGAAGGAGAGTAAGACCGCGACTCAGGTGGCGCACACGAGTGGAAGAGGACCTCAATCAACTTGGAGTGCAAAACTGGACACAGCTAGCTAGGGACCGAGCTGGCTGGCAGAGACTGTTGGTTGAGGCCCAAGTCCACACCGGACTGTAGCGCCACCTTAAGTAAGTAAGTAAATGGAAATAATACATATACCACACATTATTAAAAAAAATTACAATTAATTTAAAAAATAATAATAATAATAATAATAGGCGTGTTTTTTCTATTACTTAGTAGCTACTCATTTTTTATTTTCATCGAGAAACAAAAACAAACGAAACTGTGTAATATTTTTTCAGTAAACGAATACTTAGTATAAAATATTTATATTGAAATCCAGGCAGCGCTCGAATCAATAAAGAAATTTTATGTCAAACGAAAAAAGTATTTTAAGCTTTTTTTTTAAATTGAAGAGTGAAGTAGTAGGAAATACACTCCGCTTCAACTGAATAAGCACACAATTTTTCTGAAGTTTGTTGTTAAAGCTTTCCAGATTGAAAAACTCAGTTTTTTTTTTGCGTCAACTGAATAAGCACAACTTTTAAAAATGCAAATAAAATCAAACGGAAAGAAATTAACAAAATTTTCCTTAAATATTTTTTTTATTGGTTATTTCTAGTATTGGGTACTACCACCTTTATTCTTGATTCCTTCATAAATTCGGGCTGGCATGGAATCGTGTACACTCTTTAAGAAGTCCAGCGAAATTTCTCTCCATGGTAACTTAGTGGCTGCAATAAGCGATTCTCTGTCCTCAAACTGACGGCCTGACTCATAAACTTTACGTACCAACCATCCCTATTAATTTTCTATACGGTTCAGGTCAGGTAAATAGGGCGACCATTGAAGCAATTTAACATTCTGGTCCTGTTTCCCACTTTTGACAGTGCCTTACGTTTGGATAGGGTCGTTACCCTATTGGAAAATCCATCCACAAATATCCAAAAATGAAGGAAACTTTCTTTTCAATATTCTTTTGCAGGTAATTGCACTCCTTTTCGACGTTTAAAACTAAAGCTCAATAGTCCCATAGTAGCTAACTGCTCCCCATATCATAAATCCACCTTCTCGACTATGATGCCGCGCTAAAAATCGTTCTTCTTTTCTCAAATCGTGAAAGCAATAATTAAAACCATCAGGGCCATCAAAATTGAATCTCTTCTCATCTGAAAAAACCGCGTTGTGCCACACATTTTTCCAACTCACATCGAGTCTAGAAAATCTTAAACGAATATCTTTTCGAATTTTAAAGTTTATATCTTTTCGTTGCTCGTTTAGTGGTGGTTTCTTTTGGAGTTACAATCGTTTAAAATGATCTACGTGGTTTGGTACTCTGTGGACTGTTAAAACACACCAACTTTTTTTTTAATTTTTACCGCGGAGGCACATGAACTGGAAGCACATCTCAAAATTGCTCGTCGATCAACCTCGAATGTTGCCGTTTTTTTAACACCTTTCATGTTTTTCTCGTTTAAACTTTTGTTTCTGAGGTACGAATAGACAACACTAAGACTCCGATCAATGTTGGTTGCTTTAGCACGCACGGTCAGTCTTTATTCTTTTAACGAATCCATCTTAACTCATCCGAGACTATTAAAGCTTCTGATCTAACCATATTTTCTTAAATTTTAAATAAACGGTTAAATGTCACTTAGAACACTTCAACTTTTGATTTGGTATACCAATTAACTTAAACTCTAAGAACCAATGAAGATAATGAGAGTGAAAGATCGTGTGCTTATTCAGTTGAAGCAAAAAAAAAACTGAGTTTTTCAATCTGGAAAGCTTTACATGAGAGCCAGGGAAAAACTAGTGGCCCTTTTTAAATTATTCTTTTTGATTTGTTTTCTCAAAATCATAAGCTATCGGTTAGCATCATCAAATGATGCATTAACGTTCAAAGTTAGGAAAAAATGTACAACAAACTTCAGAAAATTGTGTGCTTATTTAGTTGAAGCGGAGTGTATAAAATTGGATTTCTTCAATGACAGTTTAAATAAAATATTTTAAAATGTGTATAAAGTGAGTATAACTGTTTTTTCTATTTTTAAAGTGAGTTGATAAAATGAGTAGTAGAAAAAACACGCCTAATAATAATACAACAGCGTCATTTGGTGAGAAAATCCAGTCGTTGCGCAAAAAACATCATGGGATAAAGTATTCAATGCCACAATCTGTGTTTGTGTGTTGAAAAAAGAAAAACTGATATAGACTGGTTGCGTTCACTTTCTCAATGTATTGGCTATCCCAGATAACAAGGAAAACATACATTTTGTTCTAAATGAACGAAAATCTCGAATTAATTATAATATAAACTTCACTTTGTAGTCAGTTATGTCGTTATTAAAAAAAAAAACTTGAAATAAGTATGTATGATGACAGTGAATATACGATTCCCCGCCAGCGCCCTCGAAATCCTCACGCCCTAGGCTGCAGCTTAATTAGCCTATGGGCTAATCAGCCCCTGTAAATAGCATGCAATGTTTTATCATGAAAATATGGAATAAGCAATTAGGTTTGCAAGAGCTGAATTAAGTCAAGCATTGTCTGATTGGATGAACAAATGTCATGTTAGTTGTAATGGAAACTTAATTGTCCCGGTGAATTATGGCATTTTGCACAATGTTAAACTTTAGAACATTCGTGAATTGAACGAAAGATTGTAATGAAGAAACTCAGAACGAATCTCGAACTTATTAAACAAATTGTTGGAGTTATTGTAGTTTACAAGCATTTTCTAGTGGCTTCTGAGTACCTTCATATTTATTTCAAATAATGTTTATTTAATCAATTCCATTGTACCAGCTTATCGAAAGCCATTTTTTTCCCTGACATGTATGTAGTTTCGTTTCCAAGGAGGTTTTGGCCAAAAAGAAATTTGCTTTCATCTCTAAATTCCTTCTCAGTTCTTTGCTGCTTCGTTTTAATATTTTATTTCTCTGCATTGCAACTGCTGTGCCACGTATTCAATTTATTTCTTGGTTCAATAATAATTGACATTGACAGCTGTTAACATTTATTAGAGAACAAAACCAACCAACCATTGACAGCTGTTAACATTTATTAGAGAACAAAACCAACCAAGAAATTTTCGAAAATTGAAAACAAGGACATTCGTATATGTCCAACTGAATTTGCTTCTTTCAAATAAACATTATGAATGTATGCATTTATGTATTAAGAAGAAATATGTAACTTTTAGTTGAAAAATGCAAGGAAAACAGCATCTTAAACTGTTTCACTTATTAGTTGTGCAACAAATTTTGATAAGACAAAGCTTGAAAATACCCCTCAATGTACTTTAGTACAAAAAAAAAAACGTCAGAATTCACTTCAAACTCATTAAGAGAATAGTAAACACTACTTACTTCTTACAGGAAGATTTTAATTTTCAATACAGAAACCACCGCCGTAGAAAGTTGTTTGGTATTCAACAGAAACAAAATGTTGTTTACAAAAGCACCCTGTCTAGACCAGCAAGATATTATGTAAAAAAAAGTTTTATCCCAGCAAACAGCAAAGAAAACCGTCTTCATTAAAAGTTAACAAACAAACAAAAAAAAAAACACAAAAAGAAATGGAGTAGGTACCACGCTTCTTGATTGACATGAATCCAAGAACAAGCACTTGGAAGTATCGAATGGTTCTCTTTTCCAAGAATTTTCAGAAAAATAAGCTCTTCATTCATCGAATTTAGTTACCCAATTGGCCAGACATAATTTCATTGCATCAAAGAACTTTTGAAATATTCTATGATCAAATTTACAAGCAGTCTTTCAATGAAAACAAAGCGACTGGAATGTTAAATGGCCAATTACCTGTTGATGGGGATCATTGCGCTGTCAAAATAAATCAGACAATGATTTAACGTCAGATAATCACCTCTTTAAAACTCTGACACGCACTTCACACATCGTCTCAAGGTCATTCCTAGTATAAGTATTACAAATCGCACATGACATGAAAAGGGTTGAATCTTGAATGTGGCTTTTGATATTGGATAGACAGCAGTCTACTGTTTTTTTTTTTGGCAAGGCCAAGTAACGTGTCGACATCCTTTTTCCTATGGCATTTCAGCTAACACAGATTTTTTTTTGTATCACACCTCTTTGGGGAGCCACTACAACCTCCACCGCTGCCGGTGGGATTAACCGTGTGGATAAAGTTACAAGAATTGAAAGGACTTTGTGATGTCTAGGATGTGTTGTTTTTTTTTCACTCGCCCCAAGCGTCCTTTGGAGAGTTTATGGCATGTTAACAACCATGACCCGAAAAAGATGAGTGTAAACGAAGATTTATTAAAAGTCGGGGAAAGAACGAGTTGTAATTTATTTTCTTGTTTTCAAAACATAGTATTTCAAGTTTATCTCAAACCAGAAGGGAATTGCATGCACTTTTCCTTTGAAGATTAAACATTTTAAACGAAGCAGAATGGGTAGTTAAAGTTCAGGAAATAATAATAATAAAGAAAATAAGAAAATAAGAAATAAAGAAAATATAAGCCAAAAACCAAAAATAAGAGTTCAAAGGAAAAACAGAATGCTTATTGGAGCAGTTATAGGATCCACCTTATTGTCACGTCGCAAATTAATCACACAATTGTCGGTTATAAAAATACATATATTAAATTCAATTTATTTTCTTTATAAATTCTGTTACACGTATTAGTAATGAGCACAAGTTACTTTGTTGCCAGTCGAAATAAGAATGACTTTAATCTATATGTAGGTCTTTCGATTTGCCGACCAACCGAAAAGTTTCGATCAAATTTTAGTTCGTTGAGTGGCTGAGTTCAGCCAGCATTGTTGTCGCTACATGCTCTTAAAATTAAGAAAAGAACAATAGAGAGCAATCTTCTTGAATGAAGAGATTTTTGAAAACAATTGCGGCTTAGATACTTCTAATAAACTGCAAAGAAAAAATTCTCAATTTCTGCTTTAACTAAAACTGGCCAGAATAATAAGCCACAAGTGGAGAAAAGTTTAACATTAGTTCTTTTGTCTTCCTCTGAGTCCACTATTAAGAAATTTATGTTTTAAAAAAAAATGTCTTCCTTTTTCATCAAAAAGGTTTAGTAGTAATCTCAAACAAAGGAAAATAATTATGCATTAAAATGCCGGGCAAACAAAAAATGAAGGAAAGAAATTGTAAGGCAACAAAACACCAAGTTTATGTTCATTTAACAGTAACTGTTGAAGCAAAAGCTGCTCTATGCTTGAGTGTAAAATGAATATTTCATTAATTCCGCGGAAAGGGCAAACGCAACAGAAATGAAAATGAAGTTCATGTTACATTCTTTCTTTTCGTTCCTTTCAATTTCATCGGAATGATAATAATTTCCGTTTTGCGCTTAGTTAATGTTCCTCTTGTAATGAAGAATGAAATGAAGGGAAAAATTATGCAAATAATGAACAATTCCTAATCAGGGCTGTTAGTTGAGTGCACTTTGTACTTGTGATTTCCGTTTGATGAAGAACTAATAGACGTCGAGAGAAGTTCCATGTAACTAGTTTCAAAGCTAAAAAGATTTGTAGGCACAAAAGCGTCCCTGGAGTAGGTACATTAAGAAATCATCATGAAAAATTTCCAACAACGACAACTCTGGTTTGGAATATTCGAGGTTATACCAGATAATTTTTTAATGAAGGATGCTTGAGTGAAATGAGTGATGATTTTTTGTTAAACCATCAAACATTTAATAACATAAAAAGCGTTGCGATAATTTCCAGGCGGAAGTAAATTTATGCTATGTCTTGCAATTTTAAAGTCGAAGCACGTTTGGTGGATGGATACTTACGTTACAGGAAAGATTATTAATTCAAGTTATAAGTTTGTAATTATCAAGTTCAGTTGGTTCATTGAAATGATTCGACTTACATATCTTCGCAGAATAAATTGCTTTCATTGAATTAAGTCAAACAGTTTTCTCATGCAAATGGGTAAAATCACAAAAAAGGGTTTACATTCCACGAATAAAGATCACGAAGATGCATATTCGTAAAGTTTCTAAGGAATTGTAAATTTGAAGTAAAGAGAGGCAAGGAATATGGTCAGGCATCTTTTTTAACCAGCAACAAAAAAGAAGAGGAGACCTTGAACGAGAACAATCTATAGCATACTGCTATGCCATATTCATCGTTCATCAAATTACTCATTGTTTGCATGAAACAATTAACATTATGAATTGAAATATTAAATAGAAGTAAATTTAAAATCCGCGTTGTAAAACATTTTAAAATTTGCGTTTAAACATATTTATTTAAATTTCTTTGGCAATTTCTACACTCAGAAATTTTCCAGATCTTAAAGGCCTCTATACCAAATTACTTCTGACAACCCATTACAAATGATTCATCAAAATAACGGTCAGAATGTCTTCTTTAAAATTCTGAAAACCAAAACAATTTTCTCGTTCTGGTTTTCGGTACCAAGCTCTGTATTTAAAGTGAATATTTGAGGAAGAAAACTTCGTTCTCGCAGGTGGCCATGGTTCAGAGGATAGAGTAGTGGATTGCTAAGCCGAACGCTACGGTTTCAAACCCCAGCTTCAGCAGCATTCTTTTTCTACAATAATCGCCAGCTTATCTGAGGCCACCTGTGCGATAACATGAGACAATACAAATCTAAGTCTCCTCCTCTGAGCCACGTAGGTTTCTGTTATGTGTGCTTTCTTTCTATGTGTCTATCTGTCTCTCTCTGTTGTATTAATGTACTGTTCTGTCCCAGCCGATGATCTCAGTCACCAGTGCTGCTATGTGTCTGTAGTTCGTTACATTTATGTGCGAAGTACTGTGAAATGTAATGTAATGTAATGTAACTTCGTTCTCCATGATTCTCATCATATCGAGTCAGCTTTTCCATACAAATGAAGCGATGTTAAGAATTTCATGAGTGAACAGGAGGATAATTAGAAAAAAAAGAAGAGAAATACAAATTTTGAAAACAGTTTCACAGAACAGGATGTATTTTATTCAATCTCATAAACGTCTGTTCTTCATTATATAATTGTAAAACGTATTTGAAGAAAAAGTACATTTCTCAAAGCATTATGTTAGTCTCGAAAATTAACACAAAAAAGGAAAGAAGAGGACTATCAAAAACTAAACCACGTGTTTAAAATTGCCTAAAATATGAACATTCATGTTTTAACTTAGTAAGCACGTGAAACAAAGAGTCTTTTATATAGTTTAAAGTTTCTCTAGAACTCATTAGAAGCTTAAATAAATTATTAATAAATTAATAATGCCCTAAAGCAATAAAACGAAATTCAAAGATTTGTTTTCCTTCGAAATCACTATCCTCTTGTTCACTTCCAGTTTGAGGTAATCAAAAAGGTCCGATTCTTACGAAAACTTACAAATAAATTCCCAAGAACTTTAATTCACCCATTCATATTGCTAAGAAACCACTCAGTCTCCTTTGGCCAACAAAATGAATTTAAAAGAATTTATATTGCATTTTTCAAGTACCAGATTGTATCTCTTTTTGGTGAAAATCTGCAATCTGCATCCTTCTTCGCGGTATCCACAGCATGTTTCCAAGGAAATCCTTTATTTGTAAAAAAGCAAACACATTTCCACTGCATTTTGTCGTTTAAATTGCTCCTTTTCAACTGTCACATCCTTTTTTTGTTTTTTCTTATTTCTCGGTCCTTGTTCTATTTTCCTTGCAATTCAATGAAATGTTTATGTTTATGCAATCAAAGATTAGACCAAGCGAGATACACATTTTCTCAGTTTTATTTTGTTGATTAAAGGTAAGCCCTGTCCCGGCGTGATCAATGACTTGGAATTTATTGCAAAAGCGATTGTTGTTCGACTTCTAACGAAACAAAAAAGAAACTTCAAATGAAATTGTCCTGCACACTTCCTTAACACCATATTAGGAGGTTACCACAGACTTGATACTGAGGCTAAAAACACACCAAATCGAACAAGACGTCTTTTTGTCTTTCGACATCGTGGACACAAGTCCATTGCTCTTACACACACCGAAAAAGACACGACAAAATAAAAAGTCTTGTCCTCTCGTCGGTTGCAGTAAATACATGATGGGGTTGTATAGGAGCAAAACACGCCAAAGTAGACAAAAAGTCCGGGACAAAATGTCAACGCCTAAAATGTATACACCGTCTTATGAAGTAACACACCAAAGTGAACAAGACAAACAAACAGAAATCGGCCAAAAAAACGTGTCAGTTGTATAGGTTGTATAGGAGCAACACACACTGAAACGGACAAAGACAAGACATTTTGTCGAAAGACAAAAAGACGTCTTGTCTGATTTTTTTGTGTGTTTTTAGCCTAAGGGTGCCAAGTTTTTTACTGAATAAAAAAAAAAACTCAACATTTAAAATACTCCTTAAAATGTTAGCAAGTGCGAATGACTTAAAGGGTCTTCAAGGTTTTTTTTCTTGGTGAAAACTATCCTTCACATTGCCATTAGAAGGCGAGTACACGGACGACATAGATTATAGAAGATGAAGGAACTAAGCTAAAATTTGTTTCTTTTTTCTCTCCGACAAAAGTCAGAGTTTAATCCAATAAACTGGATTGATTTGAAAATGAAAGTCGTATCTTTATCATTCTACTTGACACATTTGTATCTTTTAATAGGTACTCTATTCTGTCTTACCCTTTTTCTTTCTTTTTTTTCTATCCTGGTCCCAATTCTGTTCTTGATGACGTGAAACAAATCCTTGAAGATCCTCGTTGGTTGGTTGTACAAGCTTGTACATTTTGTGGGTACGTTGATTTAGATTGTGATTTATGTTAAAACATTTTTGTAGATAGAGTCAAAGCCAAGGCGCCCGCCGCCGTGACACGAACAACTTGCAGTGGCGGGTGAAGCCAGGCGGTGGCTATTTTACATGAAATTAATTTGAAAAACAATTTGCATTAATCCTGCGAACAAATAAGACAGAAATCAATCACAGTTTTTATTTTGCTTTCCAGATGGGATCCTATGAGTAATTAATTAGTAGTTGGTATTGAATAAGTCGGGGTTTTATCCAAACAGAGGCTCACAGTGTAGCCCATTTTGTAATTAAAAAATGTAAATAATGATTGAAATGTGGTTTGAAAAGTGGCAGGGAACAGGGAGTCAATTTATTAGAAACAAGACGTGGAATTAATTGAATGCCAAATTACTTTTTCTTTTTTTCATATTTGTTGTAAGTTAAGTCTGTAAGATCTGTCTTGTTACAGCAAACGTACGGGCACGTGCAGAATATTTTATCTTCAGTTTGAGCAACAAAGGGTGTTTCACTGCTTCCTAAAATAAAATTTAATCAAGATCTCAAAAACTTGTGCAACTTCAACTCAAAACACCCTTTGTATTCATATTCGAATAAATCCTCTAAGGATAACAAATTGAACGACAAAGTTTCACCCCCTTTTGCCAAACAGTAAAGAAATAATATTCGTTTTTCAACTACAACAATCTTTTGTCTTGTAATTTCAAAACATGAAAAATTGCTTAGAATTACCAACAGAAATTTCAAACTATATTTTCATCTCCTTTCTCCATTGTGTTGTGCATTTCTCGAGCTTCTGGGTTTCACTGATTGTTCAAATTGTAAGTTGATGGTTTCGAAATATAAGTTAACATTAAAATAGAACTACAGATGAGATGCTGGTTGAGAAGAACTTGAAAAATTCAATAGCAAGAGCGATTACATTTGAATGTCTTAAAAGGCTAACCATGAAGCCATCATATCTCCTAACTTTGTAACTGGTGGCTCTTCAAAGGATTCTTCGAAGTTCTGGTATTGTTATATTACTTTGGGAGTTTTCTGCAGCTCAAAGGTAGAATTACGGACATTTTCATTCATAAAAGGATACTCGTCGGCATCATCGGTCGGTTAGTTCTTGGTTCTAAAGAGGGAAGCTTATAAACGTTTGTGGGGATCAGAGATTAAAATGAGTATGTTTGAACAGTTCGAACACATCCAAATTTTTCTTGTGTGCTTGTTCATACTCGTTCGATTGCAACCCTTATTTATGAATAATTTGACTCATAAATAAAAAGGCTTGTAAGTCAAACCAAGCAAGCAGAGGAAACTCGTAAATATTTTTCGTTTTCGATCATTTCAAGTCAAATTGATTCACAAGCAATTCGCTTGCTTGTACTTACTCAAACATGTTTGAGTTTTCGGGTAAAATTGATTGGATGTTTCAATTTTTTTTTCTCTACGAAGGAAAAATAGAAAGATGCAGGCTTTGTATGGGTTGTAATTTAACGAATAGAAATATTTATAAATGAGTTAGGTGGCTGGATTTGCATTCATAAATATAATAATCCGCACTGGAAACATAATTTTTCACATTAATTAAAAAAAGGATTTATTAATGAATGCATACTATACCTCAATGTCAATGGTTAGGTTTGTATACCTAAATAGAAAATAGTGATTGACGAAGATTATGTCGTGGGAATACCTGCTTCCGGTTGGTAGAGAATGCAGATTGTTAAGATATTTTAAATATTGTTAATCTTTTTATAACATATCTGACCTTCTTCCTATAACCAAGCTACCTACTACTTTCTGGATAATATGTAATCCTTTTCTAGGGTGGGATGTTGGCTTTTTGTAATTAGAGTAATAAAAAAAAAAAAAAGAGGTATGAATGAACATTTTGAGGTCAAGCTATGAATGAATTAGTTTCAGTAATAATTTTTGGTTTTTACGCATCTTTTTTTTATAAAAAAAAGGTTTTTTTTGTTTCAATGAGTACATTTTTAAATACTAAGAAAATGAAATCATGAAATAAAACTTTGAATATTATAATATGTTACAAACATTTCTTTTTAATCAAAATATGTAGATTTCCTTATTTCTATTTTGTTCGAAATTTTTTACATTGATTCCACTCAGCACACAAATCTCAAAGAAACCAAGCATTATTTTTCGATTTACTTACAAGCGCCATGAATAATGGAGTGGTGATTGTAAGTGATTTTACTTTCAATTAGTAAACTTGTTTGAAGATATTACGAATCCATAATCATTAATTTTTTTGCTGGAGAAAATTCAACTGACAACGCGGATTCATTTGCTCATGATTAATCCTAATGTATATTGAAAATTTGAAACCCATACACAAGGACCTGTTTAAATTTTACAATGGTGTTTCGATCACAAAAAATCAAAATAATCAAAATATGTGGATTTATTTATTTCTATTCGTATCTATCTATTTTATTCGACATAGCGATACAAAAATTTGAGAATGAAACAAATCAACGATAAAAATAAACCTCCTTGCCATAGATTACCTACATTTCCACACAGCACACAAATCTCAAACAAACCAAACATTATTTTTCGATTTACTTACAAGCGCCATGAATAATTGAGTGGTGATTGCAAGCGATCTTACTTTCAACCAAAAAACTCGTTTGAACTCGTTTGAAATGAGGGATGATTTGTAAATAATTTTACTCATAAATAAAAAGACTCGAAATTACTTGCTTGTGCGTTGACTCAGTTTGTTCAAACTCGTTTTTTTTGAGTAAATACCTGAAACTTACAAACAATACTTGACTCATTTTAATCTTTGGTGGGGATTAAAGAAAATAATTCTTTTCAAAGGAAATTCTTTCTTTTTTCTTGCAAAACAAAAATGTTGAGATTTTCTGGATTAGGAAGTGAAGGTAGGTATTTTGTTTGGTTTACTTATTTTTTGTTTTCTTTTGAAGGATATGAGATTACCGGAAGCACTTAAGAGTAGGTTAAATTCGGAGAAAATCTCATGTGGTAGAGCCTCCTCACGTTGTGATAGCTTTTTTTTGGTTAGTTGATGGCTTCGACAAAACCGAAGATAAACAAAAGCCATTTCCGCAGGAAGAAATGTTCACTGGTGTTTCTGGTCGTGTTATGGGTTGGTTCAGATGTTGTCACAAAGTGTTTTGATGAGCGGTGAGCAATGATTTTTGGGTGGGAAGTGGAAGTTAATTTATTTGTATCGTTTCGATAGAACTGCGTTAGATGTTGTGTTGTGATATGTATGGAAAGGAAATTGGATTGTGTTGATTTGATACCAAATTCCTAGACACAAAGATTCAAGATTTGTGGAGATTTTTTGGCGAGCTATAGAAGAAAAACTGTGTTCTGCGTTTCCATTCACAATCAATTTTTTCTATCTAGTTATTGATTGATTGAAGAAATGAAAATATTTGCCCCAGTTCCAGTAAGTATGCGTTATTGAGTCAAAAGCGAATTCCAATTGAAACTTCAGAAATAATTTTTTCTTGGATTCACAACAACGGATAACGTCAAAAACAATATTTCATAGGAATAGCTAAAAATTGCATTGTTTTGCAGACAAAAAAAAAGAGAAAAGATATTGTTTCACAATTTTTTAAATTTCACAAAATTCTGCTCAAGACCGTATACATACGCAAAAAGTAAAAAATAGTTTTTCGAAAACTTTTCCTATCTCTAGACTCAAAAAGAAAGAGCACAGGTCGATTTTATGTTTTCATGGCATTTTAATGATAAAATCTTTGCAGTCAAGTCGGCAAAATAATTCGCAAACAAGAAACAAAATACAAAAGTGATAGTGGAAACTTTTTATGCAAGCCCATCGCAAAGGGATACAAACAAAAAATTCTTTTCTAACGTTAACTTGAAACTGAAGTTGAAGAGAGTTCAAAAACGTATAACGTATGCTTTTTTCATGTTGGCCCATATAAGGAAACATTTTGTCCTTCCTTCATTTTCGCAGAAAGGAATGGAAATTTGTGTTTTTTTTCTTTTTCCTTTTTTTTTATTAAAAAATATTTTGAATGCCAAAAGGCTCATTAAAAAGTTAGAGTATATCATGGAATGGAATGAGCATGTGCTTGTGCACTTTACTTCTTTTGTAGAAAATACATTGCTTAACGTTAAAGGCAATTTAAACACAAAATTTTCTTTGACTTTGGCATGTTTCCAGTGTAATTGTTATGAAATGAAAGTTTTTGAAAGTAATGAAGGAATAAGGATAGTAAAAGGGCTCAGCCAAACTTGACACTGTTTACTGCTGTGCATACTTCCGTACTCTACCTCTATCAATTGGATCCACTTCGTTTCGAATATATTCTCATATATACGTGTTTGACGTTCATTTGAAATTTATATGTAAAAGCTTGTGTGTTTCTTTTTATGACATTTCCTAAACGACCATAACAGAGTTTAACGTTTTTAATGTTGCTAAAGGTATTTTTTATGTAATGCCAACCGTGTAACGGCTGTTAATATTTATTACTCCCACGAGTCAGCCACAACCACCAGAAACATAAAAATATCTTGACGCTCGATGTTGGCGAACGTAAACAAAATATGCGTCAAAAAAGCATATATGTAGGAAAATATCCTGGCCTTCGTGTCTCTGTTTTTTCAGGGTGAATTGCATGCTTTGATTTAAAGTTTAAAATTATTGACATTTTGACGTTGTCTCTGTGGACCTATTCCGGCTTTTACTTAAGTTTATAAAATTTATGGCAAATGATGGTTAACACAATTTGATGGAAAATTGAGGGGTGTTTTTATTAGAATTAACTTGATGTGGCTAAAGGAATAATCTTTATCGAAGGAAGTTTAGGGCAATAACATTAGCCGTTTGTAATTTCAATTTGCACTCAAAAATATACTTTTCGAAAAACAATTGATACAGAAACAAATTGTTGGACCGATCAATGAAAATTTTGGAGTTGCTGAAAAGATATCAACATTGAACAGGCCTTTGATTTCGTGCATCATTTGCTATAGGTTACCTTGGAAAATTGAGAGATATGACGATTTGAAAAAAAAATCGTTTCCAAAGGTTTATTTGATATACAATTATAAAGTGCACCAGGGCCTCATCCACAAACGTCTCCAGCCAGCTCGGTCCCTAGCCTAGCTGTCTCCAGTATCACACGCCAAAAGTTGGTTCAAGTCCTCAACCACCTGTGTGCTCCACCTGAGTCGCGGTCTTCCTATTCTGCGACGTCCTTCCGGGTTGGATTCGAAGACTCTACGAGCCGGAGCATTATTTTCCATTCGCACTACATGTCCCAACCATCTAAGTCTGGCTGTCTAGGTCATTGTCGCTGTACACCTCGTACAGTTCTTGCTTGAATCTTCGTCTCCATTCTCCATTTATGCAGACAGGACCAAAAATCACTCGAAGAATTTTTCTCTCAAAGCAGCCCAAAGTGTTTTCATGGGATGTTGTCATTGTCCATGTCTCTGCACCATACATGAGGACCGGGATGATGAGGGTTTTGTAGAGTGTCAATTTAGTTGCTCGGCAGAGGACTTTACTACTCAATTGCCTTCTAAGTCCAAAGAAGCAGCGATTGGCAAGAGAGATTCTTCGTTCGATTTCAGCGCTGATGTTGTTGTCTGAGCTGATAGTGGATCCTAGGTAGACAAAGTCCTTAACTACCTCGAAGTTAAATCTGTCTATGTTGACGTTTGCTGTCTATGTTGACGTTTGAAGTCGATGTTGGTTGTCCTTTCTTGTTGACAGCATTAACTTGGTCTTGCCCTCGTTAGCCGCTAGACCCATCTTTCTGGCCTCCGTCTCAAGACTCACAAACACTCCACTGACATCACGCTCTGTTCTTCCAATTATGTCAATGTCGTGTGCGTATCCTAGTAGCTGGACAGACTTTTAAAAGATTGTGCCTCTGGTGTCGACGTTGGAGCTTTGCACAATCTTTTCAAAGATGATGTTGAAGATGTTGATGATGTATAAAGTGCACACCCAACTACAAAAAGGCCTAGGTCAGTTAAATATCGTCTAGAAGTTTTCGCTTTCTGTATTGATTTTCTATTAACGCCAATTTTTCTTGGAACAATCTCCCAACAGTAAGCCTATACCTATAACTTCTTTGCTCGCATATGCGATCAAAATTGACATAAATGGTAGAGCCCAGCGAGATGTCAGTGGTGTTATGTAAGCATTGAAACCAATTTTAATAAATATGTAGCATCGAAGTTGCCGGTTCGCTGGTTAACAAAAATAAACGACCAATAAAGCTGGTTTGGTCGCTATTCCTTTTCTGTCGTTACGATATTATTTGCTCCTTTTTCAAAAACCATTTCTTTTTTTATCGACAGGAAATAAAGCTCAACTTTCTGCTTTAAATTATTTCGATACGTTAAGGAAATATCACATGAAAAGCTTGTGAAAAATCAAAACTGGCGCCCAATGTTACTCAAAAAAAAAACTACAAACAACTGCACATAATGAAAGTAAATCCTCTTTGATGCTGATTCCTTAAAAATCAAAGCAATGACTGTTAAAGGATATGGAGTGAAAAATTAAAGGTAAACACACGAGTGGAGTGCTCAAATAAAACAAAGTGGTAAGTACAAAGTACTCGTAAGTCGTAAACACGATGAATCTGTTTCAAGGCAAGTACAAGGGAAATAAAAACAAAAACAAACAGCACAAAGTATGAACCGGTTTCTTCTTTTATCCACCAGTAATCAAAGAGACAGTTGAGAGTTTATTCGACTCGATTTTAATTTAACCAGTGTTGCCATTACTTAAACAGATTAAATATCTAATGATGTTAAAACGCATATTCAAATTCCTTCAGTTTAAATTTCATGTGTGTTCCAAAAATAGAAAACAGAACGAACCAAGGCCATTTTCAGATTGTTCCTTTGCTGCAGTGCGTGAAAAATAATTTCAATGCCAAGTTA
This sequence comes from Sphaerophoria taeniata, assembly GCA_943590905.1. Classification (NCBI taxonomy): domain Eukaryota; kingdom Metazoa; phylum Arthropoda; class Insecta; order Diptera; family Syrphidae; genus Sphaerophoria; species Sphaerophoria taeniata. The sequence continues at coordinate 11,754,907 of OX016542.1, read as the reverse complement.
ATTTCTTACATAATGCTCCCCCACCCCTCATTCGAAAAAATTACGAGTTTCAAGAATGAGATAATAGGACATAAATTGTATGAGAATCCATCACGTGCACAACGAGTAAATATAATGCAGAGCGAGGTACTTCCATTATCCTTTTCCATATATGTAAATAAAAATTTCTTTCGTTAAAATAAGCGACATATAAAAAAAGAAGAAGAAGAACAACAAAAAAACTGCTTGAGCTTCGTCAGGCACATCGTAATCGTATACACACCGGATAAAAAGCCATTATTCAAATGAACAACAACATGCCTGAAACGGAAACTCCATCATGTTTTCGAGATAGGTAACCTAACCAAGCAACCACCCCCCCACCATTCAGGTACCATCATGTATGCATGAAAACGCTTCCCTCCGAGGTTATTGTTGGGGTACAATACAGTACAAAGCACCTTGTCTATTATTTATGGAGTTGGCTTTGTTTGAATTGAATGTTTTCCATTTCATATCGTTCTCTTTACCCTTGTTAATGTGAATTTTTGCTATTCTATGAGCACATTGATCCTCATCCAAACGAACAATCGACTTGAGAAACTCCATCATTTCTTCTTGGGTCTCATGCCACATTGTGGCACAAATAATAAGTTGTGGTATTGTATCCTGTTGCAGGATATCCGAATCAATATTCACAGGTGCAACTGGTGTAAATGCATCATTCTGGAAGGATAAAAAAGGATAACGATGTTATGCTCCTCCATTTGGAAGATGACAAAATGACTCACCTTAAGTGTCACGCACTCCTCGTTCCAATCGATCCTGCGTCGATTCATAGTCACACATTGCTCCACCAGCAGCCCACAATACCATGGGCACACAAAAAGCTTCTCGGTTGGTGCATTCTTATCTTTATTCGGATACCAAATGTGATAAGTCACCCAAAGCTGAGATGCCCACCACAACAGACCCAGCCAAACAAAGTCCCTCTGCAGATAGTCACTAAACCGATAAATCGGCAAACTCCAAAATGCCAGATAATCAGGTGCATAATCATGAAATACACATACACCTGCCTCCCTGGCACTTGCCACAATGACAAGAACATCCAACGACACCGGTCCGACCAAACTCACCGACAACGAGAAGCTAAATTCCTGAATTTTGACTTTGCACGCAAATTTGGCAAAGATATAGCACAGATATGACGAAACAATCTGAATTATTAGCGTGTTAGCGATTGCCAACGAATTTGACTGAACGACAAATTCATCTTCCAGTGGCGGCGGCTGCTGGGGCAGCGGATCGGAAGTCATTATTATATCTTCGTATAAAATAAAACCACGTGATTCTCAAACTTAACAGGAATTCAATGTCTTAATTTAATGATAAGAGAACTGGTTTGTACGGAGGTTGAATTGCAAGTGCGAGAGTAACTGTCAAACAATATTAAAAGAAGACTCTCAATAACTGCAATACATAACACTCTCCGCCACTTATTAATCAACTTTATTATTTACAATAATTCAAGATAATATTACATAATTCAGAATAAATAGCTTAGTACAATATTAATCTTAAGCAACTCAAAATACTTGTGTATAAACTTGAAAAAACTCCAGTTATTTAACATAGTTCAAGGAATGAAACGATCAATTTCTTTCACCGTTCGTTTTCCTTTTCTTACAGCAATTGGCAAGTTCTTAGGAGAAATCACAATATCAGAATTGTTTTCTGCTTCATATTTAACTTCTGGAATGTTTTCAATTTTTTCTAAGTTCTTTTCAATCTTTTTGCCACAGCAATCGGCAATCGTTAATTTAGGTTTTACAAACTTTTTCTTTAATTGATTAGCATGAGCAAATCTTATTTTACCATTAATATTAATTAAATAAGTAAGATAACTTATAACTTTCTTTATAGTTATCGGAATCCATTTTACAATATTTTTTAATTCATTACGATACAAGGCCTCTTCGCCCACTTCAAATGTTTTAATACATTCTTTTTTACAACTTATATTTTCATTTATCTTAAGTTTGGTGTTTTTATTTTTAGAATTATTAACAATGGTTTTTTCAAAACTATTATTAATTCTAGGATTCACAAAATCTAATAATTTCGTTGGCTTAAACGAAAAGATCAATTCTGAAGGCGTTTTCCCGGTCGTGGTTGTTGGTGTATTATTATAAACCATCAGCAAATCAAAAATCTTATTCTCAAATCCCGACAAAGACTGATGCTCTAAAACCATTTTAGCGAGCTTATCTTTTACGGTTCTAACACCACGTTCTGCTAAACCATTACTTTGACTGTGGTATGGTGGAGTCTTTAAAAAAACTATTTTTTTTTGTATCACAAAATTTTTTAAACAGAAACGCCGAAAAAGGCGGACCATTATCTGTCACGATTTGCTTTGGATACCCAAAAATTACGAAAAATTCTTTCATTTTATCTAACAAAGCGTTAAGTGTCGTTGAAGACATAATTTTTACAACAATAATACTTGCTAAAAGCATCAACAATGATAAGACAGGTCTTTCCTAAAAAATGGAAAAAATCCAAATGAACCCTAGCAAATGGTTCATTTACTTGAGGCTACACTGAAACACATTTCTCTTTTGGCACGGTCTGTGTTTTTTCACAAATCTCACATTGCCTTACAAAATTTTCAATTTCCTTGTCTATAGAGGGCCACCATACATACGATCTCGCTAGCATTTTCATGCGAACCATACCGGTATGACACTCATGAAGAAGCTTTAATATTGCTTTTCGTAAAACAAAAGGAATACAAACTCGGTGTCTATAAAATATACATCCGTTATCTATGGACAAGTTTATACGGACTGAATAAAACTGTTTAACAGCTGAATTATTCAAAACACCAGGCCATTTTGTTTTCAAAAACTTTAAGACTAAAGGTAATGTGTCATCTCGGTTGGTTTCCTTTCTGACACTTTCAAAATCAATCAAACCCTCAGAACCGAAATAATATATGGGAGTATAACTGATGTCAGATTTTTCATTCAAGGGCATTCTAGATAGAAAATCTGCGTGACTTATTTTTGATCCCCGTCTATAAACGACGTTATACTGATATTGGGATAGTATAATTGACCAGCGCTGTAATCTTGCTGACGCCACAGACGAATTACTTTTACATGGACTAAAAATTTCTTTTAAGGCCATGTTATCCGTGCACAGTGTAAACTTTTGGCCATAGATAAATACATGAAACTTTTTTATCGCAAACATAACAGCCAGACCTTCCCTGTGTAGCTGCGAATAATTTCGCTCGGATTCCGTCAGAGTGCACGAAGCAAAAAACACTGGTTTCTCTAACCCCTCAACTTGATGCGCTAAAATAGCTCCCAGACCTACTGGGCTTGCATCCGTTGTGACTAGGGTTCCCAACCGTACTATAATATATAGTATTTTACTATATTTTGAATTTGCATACAATATACTGTTGAAGAAATATATAGTACGCAAAAATACTATATTTCAATGGGTTGAATGAAAAGCGAACATATCTCCCATTTTGATTGCACCTTAAGGTTTAATTTAATCATGCATGAATCTGAACACGCCTAACTCTTTATGTCAGTGTCAAAAATTGACAGTGATGATGATGAGAAACTTATGTCAGTCTATAATTTATTTGTTATTATTGTGATTAGTTTTTGTTTGCTTAGAGCTTACTTAAAAATATTGTTCAAGTGTCGTTCAATTGTCTTAAATAGAAATGGAGAGCGGGAACGAAAGTGAGTCAAGCACTAATTGTGCACCGCAAACACCCACTAAAAAGCGGAAAGTTCAAAAAAGACTCCAGAAATATAAGCCAGAATGGGAAAAACAATATGATTGGGTGACGAAAGATCCCGAAAATATATTTAATGCAAACTGCATACCATGCCGTATAACAATTTCTATTGGTAAAAGTGGCATTGGCCAGGTGAGTTTTTTATGTCAAGCTAGTTATTTTCATCCTACTTTGCCATTTTTGTTCAATGTTCGTTTATGGAATCGAATTTTTGACTGAATTGTATGAAAATATTATGAGTTGTGTTGTTTTAAACAATTGTAAATTGTTGCAGATTAAACAACATGCTGAGACAAAGCAACACAAACTTAAAATTGAGTTAAGCAAGAAAAAATCTACATTAGATCGCTTTTTTAGTTCAACAAACTCTTCTTCTGCAACTCAAGCAAATACTTGTGATGACAAAATAACAGCCAGTGAACTTGCTTTAACGTTCCATACTGTGAAGCACAACCTTTCCTATAATAGCATGGATTGCACTGTGAAGCTCAACAAAATCTTATATACTGATTCAAAGACCGCTTCAAACCAAAAATTAGGACGAACTAAAATGGAAGCTCTAGTTGAAGAAGTCCTAGGCCCATATGCCCTACAAAATTTAATAAGTGTTTTAAACGTACCAGACTTATATTTTTGCTTACAAACCGATGCAAGCAACAGAAAGAATATAAAACTATTTCCCTTAGTTGTTCAATACTTCGATATTGAGAATGGTATTCAAAACAAGTTATTAGACTTCTACGAAAACTGTGATGAATCAGCAAACGGGATGTTTCAAGCTATAAATAAATCACTATCCGAGCACAATCTTTCCTTCGATAGAGTGTCTGGTCTGAGCGCCGACAATTGCAATGCAAACTTTGGGGTTCATCATTCTCTCTTTAAAAAATTGAAAATCTAGTTCCTAATTTGGTGAAGGGCAATTGTCACGCACACATAGTTCACAACACAGTTAAACATGCAATGAATTTTTTAAAAATTGATATTGAAAATATAATTCTAAAAACCAACAGCCACTTCTCTTCGTCTGCAGTTCGAAGAGAAGAACTGAGAAAGTTTGTTGCGGCAGTCGAAGGTGAATGGCATGAGCTGAAACGACACGTTGGCACTAGGTGGCTCTCATTGCTTCCTTGCGTGGACAATATACTTTTGAATTGGAAGGCTTTGATTGAATATTTTACTAGTTTAGATGATGAATGTCCTGTGCATATAAAGCATATTTTGTGTATGCACGAAACTTATGGAAGTATTAAGGTTCAAATCTTTTTGAATTTTGCTAGCCATTTCTTGCATAACTTTAATAAGCCGTCAAACAACTTGAAGGTAACAACATCACAGTCTTAGATTTATATAACATTATGTCGAATTTAAGGTTTGCGCTAGAACAACGCAAAAAAGATTGTTTCTTTGGTTATGAAACCAAAAAATTGTTGCGATCTTTAGAAGTAGAAGCTAAATCTCCAAAAGAAAGTGATAAAATCAAAAAGAATTTTATATTATTTTTCGATAAATGTTTGGAATACCTTGATAAATGGTTTAACTTTAAAGACGACAACTGGTTGTACAAAATCCAAAAATTCAATTTGAAACAAGAGCTTTCTTTTGATGACTTCGAGATAGCATTACAAGTTCTGAACTTACAAGAAAAAATGAAAATCAAGATGGACGAACTTTATTGTGAAATAACAATAATCAATGATATATTTGAAAGAGCTAAGGAATCAAGAGAGTTCACCGACAGAACTACAGACCAAAAATGGCTGCATATTTTTCAAAACGCCGAAAACAATTTACCCAATATTTTTAAGCTAATTTCATTCCTACTCTCCATTCCTGCCACTTCGTCGTTTACAGAAAGAATTTTTTCAATCATGAACTCGAAATGGCGTGAAGAAAGAAACCGCGCGAGTCTTTCATTAATTAAAAATGAACTTTTGGTTACAATTAATTAGGTACTATATTTTTTTGGATTGTACTATATTTTTTTACAGCTTATTAAAAAAATACTATAATCAGTCGCAAAAATGTTGGGAACCCTAGTTGTGACTATGATTGGCTTTTCTGGATCATATATTTCTAAGAGACTATTGCGAACCAACGAGTTCTTACATTTTTCAAATGCGGATTGACATTCTGCTGACCAATCGAATGTTGACCTCTTTCTTCTAAGACAGTTAAGTGGATAAACATCTGTAGAAAGATTCGGTAGATATTGGTGGTAAAAATTGAGTAACCCCAGAAACGACTCTAATTCTCGTAGATCTTTTGGAGCTGGTGCCTTGAGAATTGCCTCTACCTTATCTTTGTTTGGACTTAATCCCCTATCTGACAAAGTATGACCCAAGAAATTAACAGCAGATTGAATGAACTTACATTTCGACAAATTTATTCGGACATTGTGCTTCGAAAGACGCGATAAAACCTCAAAAAGTAACAACCTACATTCGTTTTCCGAACACTCTCCAATCAATACATGATCAATATAGCATCGAACACACTTCAATCCTAACAGAATTTTGTCCATAACTGTTTGGAAAATCCCTGGAGCACAACTTACACCCAAAATCAAACGAGTGTACCTAAACAAACCTTTAAAAGTGTTTATTACCAAAAAATTTTGAGATGCTTTGCTAACTGCTAATTGCAAATAGGCTCCAGTAAGATCTAAAACACAAAAGTACTTACACTCAGACATTTCAGCGAACACTTCTTGTATTTTTGGCAATGGATTAAAACGTGTCTCAACCCATTTATTTATTGTGACCTTACAGTCGACGCAAATTCTAATTGTGTTATCTTTTTTGGGCACTATAACTATGGGACTTGCCCATTGACTAACCTCGACAGGTTCCAAAATACCTTCTGACACTAAACGCTAATTTAAACGGTACACTATAAGCAGCGTGAAAGATGGGAACAGCCTCCTCTTTCATGACAATATCTGCCTCAAAACCAACAATGGTACTATTAAATTTATCTTGACATATTTTCGGATATTTGACTTTAATTTCTTGAACGATATCGACCTGAGAAACCACGCGACAAACTGACTGACAAACCGAAGACTCACCTTGCAAAAAATTACCTCGCCACTCTGGAAATAGAACATCGAGCCAGTCACGACCCATAATACAATTTTTGGGTGAACTCCCCTCAACAACTATCATCGACAGATTATAAACTCGACCGGAATACCACACTTCACAATTCATCATTCCAAGCTCTTTAATTTGTACACCTGTAACAGAAACTAATTTAACGCAGTAATTGCTCAAAATGAAATCAGAAAAAATGACTTATATTGCTCTTCACACATGATCGACGTCATCGCACCGGTATCTATTTCCATTGCAACAGTTATTCCGTTAATCGACAAATGACACATGTTCTGAAACAGCATCATAAATTCTACTTGAAACTTCTTCTTGTTTATTGTTACTAAAAATTTGACTATTATATCATGTATAACAGTTTTAATTTAATTGCAACGTACAAACATTACATGTAATACCCTATAAAAATACTCTCTCTAAATTTCTTTAAAAGCAACTGTTGTAACAGTTATTCATTTTTCTTAATCTGCCTTTGCTTCTGCTTTGCAAACAAGAATTTTACTTTTACTCGTTCACTTTGACGACATCCAGCACGAGAAGCAGAAGCAATCAGCAGCAGCATTAACAACATAAGTATCACCTTATCAAACATACATATATATATTATATCTACACGAACTACACTTTGAATTAAACACTTAACATTTATAACGAAAAACACCTCTTTTTAATAACAAATTATTTATTTAAACAAAATACACAATTTACACAAAAACAATTAACTACATACAGTCCATTCCATATCGAATAAAACATTGGTCCATCGTCGTCGGATTAATAAAAATTGAACAGTGCAGTGCGGTCGATCAAAGTGATAAAAATTGTTGAGAAAATTCTCCAATATATGCTATGCTTTTTTTTAATGCTATGTTTTTTTTATGCTATGCTTTTTTTTTGATGCTATGCTTTTTTTGATGAAAACTGATATAAATCAACATTAGATTGCTTGAATTTTACATATTATGCTATATATGTATATATATTTTATATATATCGAACTCGAACACGTGTTGAATTTGAAATTTTGACATTGAACTTATCATTCGTGAGCCTGTAAATCAATTCGGTGGTGTTGCATAAATTCTTATTGACGTTATTGCAAATAATTTGGTACAATCAAAGTAAAATGAATCTACATTTGGTTAAGGGCAAACGCGGTCGCGCAAAGGCTTCGCTCTCCATGCAATTGGGCTTTTCCGAAAACATCAATCAATCTACTTTGCTTTCTACTCTGGAAGTTCATTTAATAAGGCTTAAGGAAGCCTGGAGTGATTTTAATGATCTCTCAGACAAAATGTATGATTTTGTTGACGATGATGCTTTCGTTGACCCTGAGCCAGAGTACGAGGAGTACGAAAGGAAATACCTTACTGCCCACGCTGCAATAACCACAGCTATTCGCGAAAAAAACTCCTGCTCCCCAACCTCCGCCTGTAAACATCGCGTCAATTAGTGAATCGCTTTCAATGCAACAAGAACAATTTCTTAAGACAATCGAAAATGAAAAATCTACGAAATCGGTTCAATTGCCAAAGCTAATCGTACCTACATTTAATGGCGATTACAAAGAGTGGCCAGGTTTTAAAGATATATTCCTAGGGACAATAGACACTAATAGATCATTGACTGGTACTCAAAAATTTCAGTATTTGAAATCGTTTCTCGGTAAGCAACCTGCTGAATTATTTAAAAATACTCCGTGTACGGATAAGAACTATATTGAAGCTTGGGATAAGCTAGAGGAACGCTACGATAAAGCTCACTTGATTATTCAATCATTTATTCAAACGTTCTTATCGCTACCGTCGGTTAAATCTCCTAGTGCTGCGCTTCTTCGTAAAGTTTTCGATCAAGCTGATGAGGTTATACGCGGTCTTAATTCATTAGAAGCTACATCCAGAGATCCGTGGATAATTTATATCTTACTACAAAAACTTGATTATGAAACGAAACAAGAATGGGCTCGTGAAGTAGGTTCTAGAACTGACTGCAAGATCGAAGAGTTTCTAAACTTCTTACAAAATAGGTGTAATTGCCTTGAAGCTTGCGGAACAGTATCGTCAGATATTTCGGTTTCTAAACGTACAGTTATTCAAAAAAGTGTTCGGTCACATATGGTGGAAGCTAAGGCAGGTTGTCCCAAGTGTAAGGACGATCATCTTCTTTCTTCTTGCAAATCCTTTTCTTCGCTATCTATTGAATCTCGTCGGGATTTTGCTAAAGAAAATAAGCTTTGCCTTCGTCCGGGACATCCTTCAAACAGATGTCGTTTATACTTACGCTGCAAATTGTGCAACAAGCGACATAATACGTTGGTTCATCCTACTGAAAACGTAGCTCCAACTAGTTCCAATGGTTCTTCATCGTCAAATATCAACTCTGAACCTTTTAATGTTAATTGTCATACATTGGAACCATCTCGTCAATTTTCTACTCTACTTCCAACTGCTGTTGTCATTGTCCAAGATAGATATGGCACTCCTCATCAAATTCGCGTGTTATTGGATACAGGATCACAAGTCTCTTTCATTACAGAGCAGGTCGTCCAACATTTGGGATTATTACGAAAACCGTCGCGAATTCCTATAATGGGAGTTGGGTCTACTTGTGCCGGTGTTACGAATGGTGTGGTAACTCTTAACTTATTTTCTCGTTTCGATACTTCCAATATTGAAGTTAGCTGCTACGTCATCTCGAAACTTACTAAATTGCTACCACCTACCCCAATAGCTGTTCGAAATATGGAATCCTACCTGTCGCTCGAATTGGCCGATCCTAGCTTCAATAAGCCAGGTCCAATTGATGTCTTGATAGGGGCTGATAGGGTATTCGATATCATCAAAGAACCGTCAACGACACTTAAACCTGATATTCGTAACTGCATTTTTACAATGTTTGGATGGGTGATAGCAGGCAGCATTGAACAGCAACGTGCGTTCAACAATCTTGAAGTTAAGACTTTTTGCACTCAAGTCGACTTCTCCCAAGAGTTTGACTTGGAACGATTTTGGCGTTTAGAAGAGGTCAACTGGCAGCCAATTCTTTCAATTGAGGAAGAAAAAGCCGAAGAACATTTCGTAACAACGCATAAGCGTGCCACTGATGGACGTTACATAGTTGAATTGCCTTTCAAACCGAATTTTAATTCAAAACTATGCAACTCTTTTGACATCGCTCTTAATAGATTGCGCTCTATGGAGCGTCGTTTTTTAACCAATCCTGATTTGAAAACTCAGTACACTAACTTTATAAATGAGTATGTCGCGTTAGGACACATGGTGGATATACCACAGCACGAGGTTATGACAGAGTCTTCGGGAAGTTATTATTTCCCGCATCATGCCGTACTAAAATCCGATAGTTCTACTACCAAATTAAGAGTGGTCTTTGATGGTTCAGCGAAGCCCCACAATTCTGGAAAATCTTCTCTCAACGAGCTTCTTCTTGTTGGCCCTACTATACAGCACGATATTTTTACTATTTGTCTTCGAAGTCGTCGTCATGGTTTTGTTATATCCGGGGACATAGAGAAAATGTTTCGGCAGATTTTAGTTGTTCCAAACCACACCGACTATCAGCGTATAATTTGGCGTTCTTCACCAAAGGAACCAATAAAGCATTATAAGCTACTAACGGTAACCTACGGTACTTCAGCTGCTCCATTCTTATCAGTAAGAACTTTGAAACAACTGGCGATTGATTACACGAAAACGCATCCTAGAGCCGCAAATGTAATCTTGAATGACTTCTACGTCGACGACGTATTCACGGGAGCTGATTCAATAGATGAAGTCATGTCTCTTCGATCTGAACTGGTGGAACTTTTGCAGCTAGGTGGATTCAATTTGCGCAAATGGACAACGAATTGTTGGCCGCTCTTACTCTCCTTGCCAGAGGACCAACGTGAGATGTCCCCAGTAGAATTTGAAGAATCAGGAGTGATCAAGGTTCTTGGTCTTCGATGGTGTCCCTCTAAAGATTGCTTCTCCTACAAGGTGTCACTTCCGCAACCAACAACGTGCACAAAACGGCGTATATTATCCGATGCTTCGCGTGTTTTCGACCCATTAGGCTTTCTCGCTCCAATTGTCGTTTCAGTCAAAATCTTCTTTCAGGATTTGTGGCGAGAAAAAGTAAGCTGGGATGGCTATGTTCCTGAAGAACTCGTTCATCGATGGACAACAATCCGTGATGAGCTGCCGTTGGTTGAATCTATTTCAATTCCGAGGATAATGTGGTCTGGAAGAACCCATAAGGAGCTACACGCATTTTGTGATGCATCTTTGGATGCGTACGCTGCCGTCGTCTACTGTCGGAGTGTTGATCCGAACGGGAACATAATGGTATCGATTGTTGCAGCAAAGACCAGAGTCGCTCCGATAAAAGTTATATCATTGCCAAAACTTGAACTCTGTGGGGCTCTCTTACTAACCCGACTTGTAAATAAAATTAAAGTTTCGTTACAGGAGAAAGATATTTCAGTGTTTGCCTGGACCGATTCGTCTATTGTTCTACATTGGCTAGCTACTTCTCCGAAAAAATGGTCGGTCTTTGTTGCCAATCGGACGTCGGAAATCCAAGCCTCATTGCCATTCAAACGTTGGAATCACGTAAGATCTCCGCAAAATCCAGCCGATGTCGCGTCACGAGGTATTTCACCGTCACTGCTTTCATCAACGGATATTTGGTGGAACGGACCGTCATGGTTGAAAAGCGAACCTTCAGACTGGCCTATCTCAGACTATAGTATTCAAGATATACCGAGTGAAGATTTAGAAGAACGGAAAAGCACTAAATTCCAGGTATTCGTTTCAAATTTGAGAGATAAAAACCTGCTTGAAATTTTAACCTCAAAATATTCCAACTGGTTCAAGTTGGTTCGTGTTGTCAGCTATATGTATCGGTTTATTAGAAATTCACGTTTTAAGAACAATCGTAATTCCTTGACTTATTTGTGTGCCCAAGAAATGTATGAAGCCAAAACTCTCCTCATTAAAAGTGCTCAAGCCTCGATTTTCGGTTCCGAAATAAATGCTTTAAACAAAACTAAAGAACTACCGTCGAAAAGTAAATTATTGACTCTAAGCCCGTTTCTTGACAAATCTGAAGTTCTTCGTGTCGGTGGACGTATAAGGTTTTCGGATTTGACGTACAATGAAAAACATCCGATAATTCTGTGTAAATCGCATCCTATTACTAAACTTATAGCTAATTCAATTCACATCCAATATCTTCACGCTGGCGTAACTTTAATGATCGCATTACTTAAACAAAACTATTATGTTCTTGGCTGCAGAAACCTGTTACGCAATATTGTTTTTAATTGTATTGAGTGCTTTCGGCAACGTCAAACTTCGACACATCAACTCATGGGCGATCTACCAGTAGAGCGAGTCCGATTTTCACGTCCTTTCAGTAAGGTGGGTGTCGATTATGCAGGCCCTATAAGTCTCCGCCTTGCTCGCGGTCGAAACCCTAAATTCGTGAAGGCATACATCGCGTTATTTGTTTGCTTTGTCACTAAAGGAATCCATATTGAATTGGTTAGTGACCTATCAACAGATACGTTTCTGTTAGCTCTGGACCGGTTCGTGGCGCGTCGCGGTAAACCATCGGAAATATGGAGCGACAACGCAACTAATTTTCATGGTGCACAAAGAAAACTTGGTGAACTATACGATCTTCTTATGACTCAGCAACGAAACAACATTATCATCGATCATCTGTCCAAGGACCAAATCGCCTGGAAATTTATCCCACCTTCCGCACCTCACTTTGGAGGATTATGGGAAGCTGGGGTGAAATCAGTGAAAACCCATTTGAAACGAGTTATTGGCGAACACAAGCTGACCTACGAAGAAATGTACACCGTACTGACCAAGATTGAAAGCCTTTTAAATTCGCGTCCCATGTGGAAAACGTCTGATTTTGAGCCCACTTCTCTAACTCCATCCCACTTCATGATTGGAGAATCTTATTCTTCAGTCCCTACACCTGATGTTACCATAGAAAATGTTTCAACCCAAAAAAACTGGTTTCTTTTACAGGCACTTATGCAAAGGTTCTGGAAGCGCTGGCACCAAGAATATTTGACGTCACTCCAGACTCGACCAAAATGGCAAAAAGCGCAACGAAATCTCCAAATCGATGATGTCGTACTATTAAAAGAGCCTAATCTCCCTCCATCAAAATGGATACTTGGCCGGGTGACGGAAACCCACCCCGGAAATGATGACAATTGCAGAGTCGTTACCGTCAAAACTAACAACGGCAGTTATATCCGACCTATTGTGAAACTTGCTCCCTTACCTTCTACTGAAAGACCGGAGTCTTCCAGGGGGGGCTGAATGTTCTGAAACAGCATCATAAATTCTACTTGAAACTTCTTCTTGTTTATTGTTACTAAAAATTTGACTATTATATCATGTATAACAGTTTTAATTTAATTGCAACGTACAAACATTACATGTAATACCCTATAAAAATACTCTCTCTAAATTTCTTTAAAAGCAACTGTTGTAACAGTTATTCATTTTTCTTAATCTGCCTTTGCTTCTGCTTTGCAAACAAGAATTTTACTTTTACTCGTTCACTTTGACGACATCCAGCACGAGAAGCAGAAGCAATCAGCAGCAGCATTAACAACATAAGTATCACCTTATCAAACATACATATATATATTATATCTACACGAACTACACTTTGAATTAAACACTTAACATTTATAACGAAAAACACCTCTTTTTAATAACAAATTATTTATTTAAACAAAATACACAATTTACACAAAAACAATTAACTACATACAGTCCATTCCATATCGAATAAAACATTGGTCCTGACTTCGCTGGAGCACGTTGCTTATGACTTGAACCTTGGACTCTGGTTTATTTTTACACATTGTGGAGATGTGGCCTTTTTTTCCACAATTGAAACACTCCCAATCTACCGCTGGACAATTCTTATGGGCTGCTCTACCAGAGCGCGGACAGATTTCTTTGTGATGATGACGATTGTTCTTTTTTCTGAAAATATTTTGCTTCGACGACTTGCTGATATTATCACCTTGTGAAAACTGTTTGTAGTTAGACTGAGAACTACCATTTCTATTACGATTTTGACTGTAGATCGCATGAGTTGTATTGGGTGACTGTACAGAAACAGACGCTCGTTCGGAGGCTTCAACGGCTAATGCTTTTTCACAGCATTGAACGAAAGTAAAATTCTCGTTTTCTAGCAGGACTTGTTGAATTTTCTCGTGTCTTAGACCCACGATGAATCGATCTGCTAACTGTTCATCTAGCAACCGTAATTTGTAGACACCTAATTTAGAGACCAAATTGGCATCTTCCTTGGCTGATGAACCTGCAGGTTTTAACACATCACCGAAATCGCAATCTTGAGCAGCAGCTTTAAGTTTGACGATAAAATCAATTATTTGTTCTCTGGGTTGTTGTACAATGTTGTGGAACTTAAAACGCTCTGCACGTTTGTTTGGCTTCGGAGCAAATTGAGATCTCAGCAGTGCCAAATTTTCGGCGAAAGTTTTATTGGTAGGGGAATCTGGATATGTTAACTTGGACAATAATTCGTACATGGTTTTTCCCATAATGCCAATAAAAAGTGGGTTTTTAGCTTCGTCTTGCACATCGTTTAATAGAAAAAGGTTTTTGATTCTATCTTCATAGTCTTTGAAGTTGTTACCACTTTCAAAAGGCTCGACACCGCCTATCAACTTACTCATTTTAATTTAATATTAACAAAGCACTAATCTTTTGTATTAAATAAATTTTTAGACTTTATAATTATTCGAGTTTTATCCTCGTCGCCAGAATATTATATCTTCGTATAAAATAAAACCACGTGATTCTCAAACTTAACAGGAATTCAATGTCTTAATTTAATGATAAGAGAACTGGTTTGTACGGAGGTTGAATTGCAAGTGCGAGATGCGAGAGTAACTGTCAAACAATATTAAAAGAAGACTCTCAATAACTGCAATACATAACAGTCATTAGTGTCGATGTCATGAAGGGAAATGATGTCATTGTTGTAGTTGTTGTCGTTGATGAGGATGTACGGCTCAGGACATCGGTATAAATGGCCGAATTCTGTGTGCGGATAAGATGATGGCAAAATATTCATCGCCCCGTCAATATTATGACTGTCCGCACGAAAGAGATATGACTTCCATGTGTACGCGATTGATGGATACATCATGCAGTTGCTAGCCAGCGAAATATTCCGTAAAGTATGTATATCGCACTCAACGCGAAGAGGATATATTTTAGCGGGCACAGAAACAAGTAGGTATTGTAACGAGATTTTGTCCTCCGAATGGTTTTTGTCAGATAAGCTTAAAAAAGGGAATTGTTTGATTATTACTCAAAAACAGAAAACACGGAGAGCCGGATCCTTAATGGAAAATGCTAATTTAATGTTTATGTTATTAAGGAAATGTTTACCTACCAATGAAGGAAAAACGGTCGATGTAGTTCTCCTACCAAGGCAACGATACGAGCAGCAGCGGCAGCGAAAGGATTTGAATGGCTAATTTGCTGTCAATGACTGGCCAGATTACGAGGGTTGTTACCTGGCTGCCAAGCGCTACTAGGTCCGCTGTGGAAGCGGCTTTTCTGAATCTGGAAATTAGTTTTGTGTAACTGATTGAGTTTTGGACAAATTAGAGAATAATGAAAATATAAGGCGACTTAATGAGGCTGAGGGTCTTGCTTGATAAATTGTGTTGGCAGATTAAACACAAAGTTTATGGAGTTTTAGTGTCAAGGACTTAATTTAAAAAAATGATTGATTAAAGACAAATACAACTTTCAAGCAGTAAAACCAACAAAAATCTACTCTTGCACTTATTTACTTACATATCAATGCAGGAACAAAACAAACAGCATTTGTCAACATCAGAGCTTTGAACGAATATATAGCCGGAAGTGCAACGAAAGTTAACACTGCCAAGCCAACAACATGCAGTTGTTGTTGTTGTTGCAGTCCCACAAGCTGAAATTCAATTTCAAAACGTAAAACCCACGTAAAAAAAAACAACACGAGAAAGTCACTTAATTCGCTCACCAATTAGACTTCCAGCCATGTTGGAGCTTTAACATCTTTAAACACGCAAATGCACAACGAACGGAAAAATGTAAACACTTCCGGTGCTGAAAAAGCGAATATCAGTGCCCAGATCCAGGCGATTTGCTGTTCATCTGGTATTGGTGCATAAAGTTCTCTTTTTGGATCTAAAAAAAAAAAAAAAACGAAAAAAACAAACCAAGTGAGTTAGAAAATGAAAAACAACTCCAAAAACTGTGATAACGCATTTATACAACTTTGATTACACGCACAGCCTCCGGCTGACATTAACTATACCTATTCCACTTCGGAGGAGGATAAATCATGGACCTTGGCAATTTAGAAAGGAAACATGTTTCCAAATACATATCCGCCAGTAAGTGAACGTGCTGACCTACACCTTCTAGCGGTGCCTCTGAGAGGTTCTTGTCAATTTATTGGCATGAACCTGCGGACGAAGGCAGCTTTAGTCTAATGGAATTAACGGATTGAAGCAGGACGTATGATGAAGATCAATGCGATCCTTAACAGATACTATATCCAAGGATATAGTAAAGGAAGAAATTACGATTAACGAGTACTGTGTGTAAACGTTAAGGAAAATACACAAACTGTTGGGTGTGTCCCTTGATTGGCTGGTTCATCCCTTCGATCAATGTGGATATACCTGACAGAGGGTGAGCGGTGTTCCTCATCCGCCAGCTGGAGAAGCTGCGAAAAGCTATAATAAAAGCATAATATTATAAAGTATGCCATAAATTAGCGTTGCATAATATCACAGTAAGTATAACGTAGGAGTATACAAAAGTGATACCCTCACCCAGGCTGTTGGGTACCGGGTACCGCGGGTAGTGAGGTTTAGCCACCTCACTAGTGGGATGGACCTTCGCGGGGGTTGTGTTTATCTGAGTTTGGCCTCAGCTGCTATTCGTAAATCACGGTTGATGGCTCTTATTTCGGTGTCTGAAAGTTGAGTGCAGTTTCCGTGACCGGACAACGCACAGTGGTTCCATTCTATGGACATTATGGAAAAAACCTATAAAAACTTAATGGATGTACCGATTTTGTTGAAATTTTAAATGTTCAATAAATATTGTGAATTTTAATTATTGAACTTAAAAAAAAATTTAATTTTAATTCAAAAAAAGCTAATAAAAACGAACGTTGTATTTATATTATATATATACATTAGGATGGTCCTTAAGATAAAATTAATGAAGACATCCGCTAAATCGTCTCCAAATACATAAGAAAAAATTCTCTAATTTTTTCAGATTCTTATCTATAGCCCTTACTGGCCCTGTATCGAAATGAAATTCTAAAACCAGGGACTTTGAGGCTGTTTTTTGGATTATTCTCGTATATCTCCATTTCGGCTTTACCGATTTTGTTCAAATTTTGCACAATTATACTTAACATTATCCTTAGTGATATTAAATTCCAAGATATTATTTAAAATATATTCTTCAATAACAAAAAAATCGGAAAAGAGATCCATTTTTGTAGTACCTTTTGGGTTTATAACACTCTTTTCTAGATTTCTCAAAAACGGCTGAACCAATTTTGTGGAAATTTCTTCAACACGTTCATAAATGTTTTAATTTCCCTAATTTTTTCACAAGGAAATAAGACCTCGCGATTTTGCACTCAAAACGTTCTCACGATCAAAGTGACTAAAAGTGACCGTTAGTTTTAACAGGGTTGTTACGTTATTAAACAAGGAAACAAAAAATGTAAGTGCCAAAAGTTAGCAACGCTTAGCTCTATAAAAATATGTCCAATAAACAACTTTTAAGCCTAATTCTCGAAGTACCTTGCTTAGAAGCTATTAATTTTTTTTATTGAAAATCAAATTAAGAAATATTGAACGGATTATGAATGCAAAATGTTATATTCAACATAAAAATCACTTTTTGTTTGCCTTAAATTGATTCTCATTCAAAAAAATTACACATAAAAACCGCTTCCATTTTTTTCCGAATTTCGAAAATTATAATAGACTCAACATTGAATTGATGGTATGGAGAACCAGAGTGAGAAAAGAACATAATTTTCTTTTTATTTCGCATTTGTATATTTATACAATCGAAATATAGGATCAAAATTGCTGAAAGAAATATTTCACTTTTGGTTTTTTTTTTCCACTTTGAAACCACTGTGCAACGGCCCTTCTTTCGGTGACGTTTAGCTTTTTGGTTAATTTTCAACAGTAAAAACTAGAGCGTTTTAAAGAGATATCACTCAACAAAAGACGACTATCAACTGTCCCTGGCATGCATTGTCCACCTGTCCTGTATTCGAAACTGAGTGCTCTGGTATCTGCAGTATCTTAGTCTTTGTAGCGGAAGTTTGACATTCAAGCCTCATGGCCATCTAAAAAGTTGTTGTTTATTCACTCAATGCTGCTGAGTGGATGTTAGATACAGTCGCGTATGGCGTATTGAACTATGTACAAATACATCCTTGAGCAGCTTCAATAGTTCCCAGTTGAAACTTGTTGTCTATTCATATTTCTCACTAGCAAGATCGAACATCCGTTGTTGTAACAAATATTCGTTCTTTCTTTTGTCCCAGTTCACTTCCAGCCCAACGAGTTCCACCTGCTTGCCGGACAGATTTTATTGTTTATATGGAACTGGATTCCTCGCCTGCTATTCGCTGTGTACATTTAAAACTAGAAGTGTTGTTGAATACAGTTTCTATGTAGGTATGTCCTTCAGTGACTGATTTAATTACCGTTGCTGCAATATCATGCGTGCATTTTTTAGGGGGACGAAACTTTAAACATAACTTCGGGTAACCTAGTCGGCCTTCTGGAGTTGATTAATTTTTGTTTGCCGTTTTGAAAGGGTTGAATATTAAGTGTAATAGGGTCTAAATTCCCCTTTTTTGAATAATTTACCCCAAGTGCAAGTACATACTTGAAATATTTATGCTGCAATAACTCTAACTTCTTGCTCTAGGTCACATTTTTTTATCGTACCTACGCAATTTCTTCTCGGAATATTTTAAACAGAGGGACGTATACAATATAATTTACGCAACATGTTCTCATTGATTTTTTTTTGTTTTCCTCGAAAACGGTTGAAAAGCAACTAGTCTATAAATAAAAATAATAAACTCTACGCAAGAACCATTTCCCAGAACGAAGAATTTCTCGAATATACTTCCTATTTCGGTGATAGATCATTTTTAATATTTTTGCATGGAACACTAGGGAACGTTGAGATTAAATGAAGTGCGCAAAAAGAAAAAGCGTCCATAAATTAAATGAGTGTAAATCATATCCAAGGCATAGCATAGGGGAAAATGGTTCCTGTTTATTTTCTAATAAAAGGAAATGGATATTGTTGCTCAATACGGCCGTATAGAGAAGCACGTTTGATGTTGATGAGGAGAACAATCATATAACATCAAAATCTTTTGTTTTGAAAGGAGATATAACACTTAAGATTGAATATAAATTTCAATTTATTGAGATGCCAAGGAGGATATGGAACCCGCATATAGACGGGGTACGGGGACATACGTGATCTTTAAACACTGAAAAATCAGACCGTGACTAAAATTTATTACATCAAAGTTCTTAAATTTCATTTGAATTCAAGAAATTTGGCATAACTTATTCTTCTCAGCATCGTTAAATCTCAGATAGCTATGGGAACAACTTTTCAAAAAAAAAAAGTAAACCAAACCCAAAAACTTATTTAAGCTGCATAAAACCAAATCAACGAGGCATGCTATACACTTAAACCCTCTTAAAGGCAGTGCAATATCATGGATTCTAGGATGATAATTGAAAAAAACTGCATTTAAATATAGGTTCTATTCCTCTGCCAAGGCGAACGCCAAAGAGTGTTAAATATTTGAAAATATCAGAAAAATGCTAATCTTCAATCCCCCTAAAAGCATGGACACCCTCATACTATGAGAAAGCGAAATAAGACATGTACATTTGTAGAACGAAAATTCAAAGTCCTTTGCATGCTCAGAAGTATTTTTCTGGTAATGTAGTGCCAGAAGTTTTTATTCCCTGCGGATGTGTTTTTCATGATTAGCTAAGTGTGTTCCAATATATAGCTTCTAGTTTGTGTCCAAATATATTCAGACACACGGAACAAGGATATAAGTACCTGGAAAATGTATCTTATATCCCCTTTTTAGCAATGCACATTAGATGGGTGCTTTTTCGTATTAGATGCAGATATACAGCTGTAGATGGAAATGCAGTGAAATCAGCATAAAATGGGTTGACATCGGTCTGTGTTCTCTGGCTGTCGATATTTTTCTTTTTCCGAAACGGAGGCTAGCATGATAATTTAATTTCTTGTTATGTATACCAATGGGATCGAATTCCAAAGACTAGAGGTGTGTATGTATGTGTGTGGAGGAAGAACAACTTTTAATATTGATTTCAGTTTTGTCATGAACTTAAAAAAAAAGAAACTGGTAAATCAATAACTGGATATTGCAGTTCACGAGAGAAGTAAATCCCAGAAAATAGTTTAAACAAAGTTTTTCGAAAAGTTATGACAGATTGTGTTTAGTAAGTTTAGTTTTGAGTTCGATATGACATTATTAAGAACTTGAACGGAATTAATAACCAGGATTGAGGTAATGCTCTCAAGGTTCCAGATAACTTTATTAATATTATTCGAAATCCTTTTTTTTTAAGTGAAAAAGAAAAACGTTGCTTTGAGTTCGTTTTTATAGAAGAAGAAGTCAGTCTGATAGACGGTATCGGAGGATCAGGTTAACCAGAATTTCCCAAAAAGGAAATTCAATTTTTTCCGAAATGTAAATAAAAAAATTTTCTGAACTGAATCCGGAAGCAGTTTTTAATCTAATTTATCAACAAATAAAAGGATTATGTTGTCAGTAACTATCGATTTTTTATTTCATCAAACTGAAGTCATTTTTCACATCAATTCGACTTGTGCGACCCAAAATCTTGAAGTATTTCATATTCATATGACGGCTACAATAATATTTACCTCAAAAATCACCATGAGAGATAATGATTTAAGGAAAACCAACATGAAATTGGACGGTGAATGATGGCAATGATGTGGGTTCACTTCGGTTACCAGAATTGAAAAAGCACCTACGATTATTTCAGAGCATTTTTATGATTGTTTTCATTTCATTTGGATGAACCGAATTCAAAAGAAAACAAATTATTTGTTTCGCACAAGCTAAAAAAAAGAAGAATTTCGTAGATTTTAAAATAATGGACAAAGATTAAAAGGAGCTTTGGAGGAGTTGTACGTGAATTTGGCCTTGAGATTTGTTTGTTTGAACGCTCAACCCCAGCCCACAGTTTCGGTTTCTTTTTTTTCCTCGGATATCAACTACCTGGGTAATTTTTGCATTTTAAATGTGACTTGATTTGGAGTTGGTTTCATTTCCAGCGAAAAAAGCAGTTAACATAACAAGTAAAATGTAACTTTGGCTGGAGCGGAGTCGAGTGTAAAGCCCGCTGCTTTATATGGTAGAGCAGTTTTATCCTTCAAGCCCAACTTCGATCGTACTGTAAAGTACAGAGATACGTTTTTTATGAATGTGGGAGATATGCCTATGATAATACGACACTCTTAATTTGACATAAGCCATATCAAACTGACTTTTATTTGGCGAGATTAAATTTTCCAAAGTATAAAACTATAAAATTCAAAGGAGTGATAGCCTGTAAAATGTTAACCTCGCAAATTCTTCCTCCAACAAAGAAAATACCTACCTACAAATTGATGTCATCGCGCTGTTGCACTTCCTCTGGCCACAAAAGAAAACACAAAAGCGTATAAAGTATTTCCATGATCCTGAAAAGGACTTTTCATCGCGAATCCACCTTGAAAGCGTGTAACCTTTTTAATGGATTTTCCATAAAACTCTTACTTCTCGGAATATCATAGGCCAAGTGTGTCTCGAACGTGCAATACTAAGGGTACATTTTGTGGCGAACGCAAACAATAAATATGCACCTTACCGCACATCCGCATATCCAGATTGCATGCAAGCCATGCGAAATCTGAATAATTGAGCTTGCAAGAGTTTATCCAATACAATTATCCAATATCTATTCAAATTGGAAACCGTTTTATTTAAATATATTTATGAAAATTTGGTTAAGTAGGCGTGGGAGAGAGCGAGATCTGATTTAAAAATCTTCATATTTTATTCAACAAAAAAGTGTGCTTGCATACATTTTTTTGATGGGCGATGAAGATTTTATGTTTCTGCAAGAAGTGCATTTGAGTAAGGGAAAGTTTTTGTAGCAATTAAAGAATTTTTGTGAGAAAAAAATTCAAAACATTTTTCCATCAGAAGAAAAAAACTTTCCCTAATGAACATTCCTCCTTGAAGTCCTTGAAATCGAAAAACAATATTCCAACTCGTGTTTCGAAATATTGTTATCAAACCACTCATCTGAAGTGCACACGAACGCATTAGACCCCTTCCATGGGTGTTTTACTGAAAACAAAACAACCTCTCACCAGTGCAATGTAACTTTCTCTAAAATGAAAAATAAACTTCCAAATCCCTTAAACTCAAAAGAGCATTTTCAATTTTTCGCCTGCCACATTGTTATTCTTCTTACATGTGGCATCTATCGGAAAGACTTGAAAGTGTGTTGTGGCTTTTTCGGTGTCAAAAACAGATTTATCTCCTGGGAACGTGAACAACTAAGATTTCGCATTATTTGGTGTGCGTACATCCTTCACATCCTTTTCGTTCTTATTAAAAGTGTAGCTACTTCCACTTGAGTTGATAATTTTGTTTTTCTTCTCCATGCTTTCATCTTCTTCGGGGATTGATTTGATGGAAGATTACTTTGACTCGCATTCAGGAGTTTGTGTTCATGACAACAGGAGCCGAAGTCGTTGAGGAGGATCATTTAATATTTTACAAGTTTTCCCATTTCTAGAACACTTTTGACTCACATGGCTTTTGGGAGTAGAGAACATTGTCTTTATTGTGAATAAAACCATTTGTTGGGGAATTGTTTCCGAAGTGCATGTGAGAACTTTAAAACACAAGTGTCTGAGTTGTTTTAAGTTCGCTTTTGGGACGATGTTAAATAAATCAACCTGGAAACGATTTTCAGGTTCGCACTTTTCATGAATTTTTCTGATTTGAATTACAACCTAAAAATGTTCGCTAAATTGCCTCATTTGAAAAATTTAAGAAGTGTACCATTCAACTCAAATATTCTCTAGAAATATCCTCATGGAAATTTCATAGTTTCACTGGTAAATATTTCCATTTGCATTGCACACGATTGTACACAAGGAATTACATCAACCAACATATACCAAGTAACTCAATATTGCACTCTGACAACACGCTTGTACACAAAACATAAACACGATATATCCTTATCGAACCTTAACTCTTAAGATATTTACTGAATTGTGGCATCTCAGACATTTGGTTGGTTGAACACGATATATGGAATGAATTCAACGCTTGATTTGCTTTATCTCAATTGCTGTCAAATATTATCCTTGAAGAGATACTAATACTATTTTCTGCTTTATTAAATTTCTAGGAACTTCTATAATTGCAAATTAAATTTGAAATAATTATGCAGGTGTTGTGTTTCGTCCTGTTGGCCTTTTTGGGGTAAACATTTTGAACATGAATAAGTTGACACAGGCTGGAAGGTCCAGCTGGACAGTAAAGTTTATGGTATTTGAGTAAAATGAACCTGAAGTCAAATAATAATCAGAGTGAATTGCTTAGGTCTGTTAAGGAAATCTGTATGCAGTATGTATGTTACTGTCTTCTATTTAAAATATTTTTCCAAGCAATCAAAGGAAGATGAAAAGGGTTAAATTTTTCAATAACTACTTCTTTCGTTTTGATGTCACAAACGAAAAAATCTCCGCACGGTGTTTGACCTCGTTTATGCGCTTGTATAGATAGAAATAAAAATCAACTGCAGTTGACATAAAAATCGATTTCCTCAATTTTATTTGAAATAGAAAATTATTGGAAAAACACATTTTGCAGCTAGCATTTCAAGGGAGACTTAGAGATAAAAAAAATGAACGATAAAATTTTTGCAACAAGGAGAATTTATGGGGCCAACACTACTTGTGATGAAGGACTTGAAACATCACAAGCACAACATTCAATTTAATAATAGCTTCTTATAAGTTATTTGTGTGTGTTTTTTTTTTTTTTAATATGCCATTAAATGTTTCGTTGGGGAATGTTCGCAGTTATTGGCATACTTAAACTTAAAGTTTGATTCATGATTCAATACACATCATGTTTGTTCCGGTGTTTTAGAGCCAACCCAACTGAGGAAAACCGGAACAAGTTTAAACAAGCCAGGAAGGCCTGCAATGCCCATATTCGACTGACAAAGTTTTTGCATGACCAAAAATTAAGGCAAAAAATACTGCAATGTCCCAAAGGCAGTAAGAATTTTTGTTCATTTGTTAAAAATATGAAGAATTCTTCTTCTTCTTCGGTCCCAACGCTCGTTGACAATGACACTCCAGTTGTTAGCTCTCTCACGAAAGCTAACCTTTTTGCTAGGCAGTTCGCCGCCAACTCTTCGCTGCCAGAGAGTGCCATGACTCCGCCTGTTCTTGACCGCGTCAATGATTCCATGGGACAGATCTTCTTCCGCACTCGTGCTGTGGCGAGAGTCCTAAGGGATCTCAACATACATAAATCCGCGGGTCCGGATGGTATCCCCGCTATTATTCTGAAGAGGTATTCTTCCACACTGGCAAAACCCTTGCGTAAGCTTTTCCATCTATCCTATTCTTCTGGGCTCGTTCCGAGCAGTTGGAAAACAGCATTTGTCCAGCCAATCCCAAAAAAAGGCGAATCTTCTTCTCCCTCCAATTATCGACCGATTGCACTTACGTCCCTTCTTTCTAAGGTCATGGAAACGCTGATAAACTATCAGCTCAAGAAATATCTCGAAGACCGAAAGCTTCTTAATGACCGGCAGTACGGCTTTCGCAGCAACAGGTCCACTGGTGATCTGATGGTTTATCTCACCGAACAGTGGAACAAATCTTTACACCGTTTTGGAGAAAGTAAGATTGTTGCACTTGATATTTCTAAGGCATTTGATAAAGTTTGGCATCTTGCTCTTTTATCGAAAATGCGTGCTTTCGGTATTGATGAACCCCTTCTTCGTTGGATTAGAAACTTTCTTTCGAACCGTTCAATACAAGTTGTATTGGACGGTTTCAAGTCTGAAACCCACAATATAAATGCTGGTATGCCACAGGGCTCCGTTTTGTCTCCGACCCTCTTCCTCATTTTCATTAATGATCTCTTGTCTGTTACTTCTAATCCAATTAATTGTTTCGCTGACGATAGTACCCTTAGCTTTTCATATTCGTTTCCAGACTCACATCCTTCATCTTCGGATGTGGAACTGCAACGGCAAAATATGATAAGCTCATTAAACTCTGACTTAAACAGCATTGTACAATGGGGAATACAAAATCGCGTAGAGTTTAATGCTTCGAAAACTCAATGCTGTCTTGTATCGTCTAAGCGTGACATACCCCCCTTGCCACTATCCATGAGTGGCACTTGCATCAATGAGACCGAACATCTCGAGATTCTCGGTATGTGCATCACTGACCACCTTTTGTGGAACGAGCACATATGCGATGTCGCCAAAAATGCCGCAAAATGTTTAGGTTTCTTAAGGCGATGCAAGAAATTTGTTTCCCCTTCTGATCTGGCTGCTATCTACAAAACCTACATACGTCCTAAGCTTGAGTACAATTCTCACGTCTGGGCTGGTGCTCCAGTAACGTACTTAAGTCTTCTGGACAGTATCCAAAAAAGAGCATTCAAAATGATGGGTGACAATACCATCGTTGAGTCATTTACATCTCTAGAACATCGTCGTAATGTCTCATGTCTCACCCTGTTTTACCGATACTTCAACGGTATATGCTCTAGTGAAATAGCCAGTTGCATTCCTCCCCTTAAGACATTCAACCGTAATACCCGCGCCTCCAGGAATGCCCATCAGTTCACCCTTGAGCCCAACTTCGGTCGTACCCTCAAGTATAGAGAATCGTTCTTTAGCCGTACTACGCGAATGTGGAACTCCCTTCCTCACTCTGTCTTTCCAAATCATTGCAATGTTCAGGAATTTAAGACCAATGTACACTGGCACCTCCTCTCCAACCCCTTTCCTCCTTCATAAAGCACTCACTGTGTCTACGGCATAATAAGGGCATAAAAAAACCCTTGAGTGTGTGCTAATTATAAAAAAAAAAAAACATCTGTTATGTCTGGGAACTACGAATATTATGATGCCGGAAAATTTAAGAGCGTTTCAGTTGATTGCAATGAATGATTTGTTGGCAAGAAAAAAAGAATAAAAAATAAATAAATAGAGTGGAGTATGACAGCTCTTGAAGCGCCAAGGCCTAAGTGTCTAACTCTCATCAACAATTCTCTGGGTGCGTGTGAAGAATTGAGGGGAACTACAATTTCACGCTGATTCCGAACGGCAAAGTTGAGAAGCACTTTTTCATGACAGACTGATACTCTTGGAAATTTTGTCAGTTCTTCGCAAGAGGCAGTACCCATTTAAGACTAAATAACTACTGAACTGATTTGGGTGCGGACCGGTGTTCATAACTTAAATCATTATTATTCTCTTCCTGGTCGCTGATTTGTTTGCATTTATATGTGACATAAGCAGGATCCGGTTTGGGGCCCTTTCAATAAGTTATCGCCCCAAGGCTTCGGATGTCCAGGTATAAGCCAACTTTCAAGAACAAATTTAGTCGACAGCGCTGTCATCACATCTGCTTCTCGGTAGATTTGGTATAGAAAGGAATCGTCTTTCCTCACAAATAGTGACAAATATTCTCCGTAGCATTTTCAAACGCGGTGCCTTAAAAGACCAAAGTAGGTTCTGTTGTCTTCGAGCAGTCGTCCAATTATTTCTGCTTCTTTATCGTTATCGGCTGCTTCTACTGACCCAAAGAAATTGAAAGATCGGACCGGCGCAAGACGTGCCTTATTAGTTGTTCAGCGCATGCATGTAAACATCGTTCACTTTGTCACTGTCGATCTTTTACCAGTTGATGGTTCAAAATCGACTTTCAAAGAGTCGACATTTTGATTAGTCGGTATTTTTAACGATCGACATTTTGAAAATCGACGCAACGCTTTGAAGGTCGATTTTTTAAATCAACATTTTAAAAATCGGCAAATCGTACCCAACCCCATTTCTAGTTCATAAGGAATTGTATCAACATAAGACTACCAGGGAATATGAGAGGTGATCATGCTTAAAGGACGTTTCGGTCTTGGGGTGCTTAGGCGGCAGAACTGACCAAATCCCAATTGTAGTGTGGAAACTTCATGGATCAGGCCAACATCATTGGGATGATGATGGTGCAAGTAAAATTAAAGATTCTTATTCACAAGCTGTTCTCGAGATGATCAAAGAATCCATCATCAATTGCTTCAGGGAAAACCTCACAACCATATTTTCAAGGTTGATTGGATTTTCCATCGTCTGCTAGCCAACCGAGCTTTAATTAAAAACGAATTTATTTTTAACCACACCTACGCCAAATCAAAACATTTTTGATTAAAATTTCCCACTGCCTTGTTTGCAAACAAATTAAGTCATAAATCAACATTAAAACCACTTTCATGACTCGAAAGTAATTAATGTATTTTTCAGAGAAACCAAAAACAAAACTTGAGCACAACCAACAAACCTACGATTAATTGAAAATCCAGACAAAAAAAAATTCCAGACAATCGCAATAACTAACAACTTTGAACAATTTAATTATATTTATTTTAACAAACAAACACACACGCAATTTTGCTTAAATTTTAATTAAATATTCCCTGCGCAAAACCAACGGAAAGGTGTGTAAATCTTTACTGAATTTCAATGTCTGATATCCTGTCTGATTGCAACATTTCTGATTTATATCCCAAAATAATAATTGCATCCAACCAAACCGACACGCCACTGCGCTGAGTCCCGCGCGCTGCCAGCCGCCCGGTTGGATTGCGTCAACGAGCAACGACGAGGTATAACATCTGTAAAAATCTTTTTTAGTGTAAATGCGACTGCAAGACAACACATGCCAACCTATGAATGATTTAATTATTCCCATTGTGATTACCGTAAATGTAAATTAAAACATTTATGCATAAACCCATTTTAACCCCGGTTTGCTTGAATGGAGCTGTAAAACCGAAGATTTATCTCCTATTCGAACGTCAAAAACTAGTAAATACTCATATTGAGTTACTTTTTGGTTTAAAGCTCTTTTTCAGTCCACAACAAAATATATTTAATTTTACCGAAGAGTCAACTGGTCGAATATCCTTAATTAAAAGAACACTCTATTTGAGTTTGCTTAATGTTACAAAAAGGCAAACGAAATGATGGTGTTCCGCGAGGTTGCACTTTCGCAGCGATACTTTTACCAATGCCTTCTGTTTGCCAATTAGTCAGGCTGATGTTGAAATCTGAGCTGATTCAAAGCAAACATTTATGAAACTCTGGCTGGGTTGACGATTTTCCCTCAACAACTTGCACCAACAAAAAAAAATATAAAGCCCCAAGTTGCATCTTCTGTGTACAAAGAAGAATCAAGCTAAAAAATGCTATTTGTGCACTTAAAAATAATCGCTTTCTGTTTTCTTCTCGTCGAATAATAGACTCGCGGAGTTCACTGTTGCAAGGATTCTGGTCTGGAAGTGAAATAAATTAAGCAAAACAAAAAAGGGAAATTGCTTTATTTGCCTCTGGTAACATATTCTCATTATACATGTGGCACTTGAAGGAGTTTTTTCGAGTAGGTACGAGAAAGAACATATAGGCACCGGTAATGGTTATACGTTGGAAAAACAGATTCTTTACAAGCAGTGATTTTCTTTTAACATGTCCTGACTCTGGGGTGTACTTACTCTTTTCTTGCAACTCAGACATAGACACCTTAATGAATTTAAATTATTATGTGGATGAGGACATGTGAAGTTTTAGATCATGGCGGAACGTAATTCAAGAGGACTCGTTTCTTCTTTGTTTTTCTATAATCATTATGTTTTCGTGGGGAAGGGAGGAATTTTAAGTATTGTCAACATAGACTCGTGTTGGCATTTTGTGCCTTTAAGCAGATGAGAACATACCTATATCTTTTGTGACGAGTGAAAGTATGGGATAAGGAGTTTTCGGCATAATTCACAAATTAAGAGGCTTAATAAAAGATCCAAGGACCTGGAAGTGTTTCAAAGTTGTTGTCTTAATTAGTTCTTAAGACTTTACTTTATTGCAATTTGTTTCTGCGTGTCGAGGGGGTGTTGATGTGATTTGTGATCAATTTGACTGTTGAGAAAAAAAAGTTTGAAAATGTGAATAATAGTGTAAGTCTTTTTTTTATTCGCGAAACTGTTAATGAAAGACTGACGGAAGTGGAACATGACCAATTCCAAGTAAACAATAAAATTAAATTTAATCCTTTTTTCCTCTATGGATGATTTTGAATTGGAGAACTGGTGTAGGAACGGCAGAGAGTGATTAGGAGTCCAAATAACAGGATGTAAGAACATCAAATTCTCAATTTTTTTGCATGTATTTTGTAGTTTATGAATGTAGTAGTGAAAAGAGACCTTTTTTGTGGGGACAGAAATTTCGGTTTTCCAGCAAGCCCCTGACAGTTTTTTTTTTCAGACGACACTTACCTGAAAAAAAACTGATAACAATAACAATCCTTAATTTCCAAGAACTCATTAATTTCATCTTTAAAAAACGTATTTAGACGAAACCTCTTGAAAAGCTTTCAATGAACAAATTTGACATTATCTTTTTTATGCACTCTCCTTTTCCATGGCCTCCTCTCCAAAGTTAAAAATCAATTAGAGAACGCAATTAATTTCAAAATAGTGATGTGGATGTCGATCTATTAATTTGTAGAAGAGCGCACAAAAAACTGCACACGAAAACTCCATTCAATAGTTTTCATCATTCATCATCACTTCTATTTCTCGTGATTTAATACATTTTGATTTTGTCTTAGTTTTGAGTTTAATTGGTTTTTGTAATGTTATGACCTTATGACAGATGGCTTGAATCGTATGTCTTGAGGTGAAAGGGATATTCCTTCGTAAAGAGACAATGAAAGGCAGGAGGATAGTAATAAATGAAACGATAATGAAAATGACAGTGCTTGATGGTAATTTCATTATTCTTGTTAATTGTTGAAATAATCTTTCAGGAAGGAGAAAAGTTTTTAGGGGTTGAGTGGTTGTGACAAAAGACTTAAAAGACTATTAATGCTGATGTTGAATAACAAGAAATACTAGAGGAACACTAATGCAGGATGCAGCTTAGAAGGATTGCAAAGAGGAAGAGTAATTTGTACTGAAACTGATCAAGTTCAAGTAAATTGGTTTTAAGTTCTTATGGCTTATTAGGTTCAAGATAACCATGGTGATCTTTATATGAAATAATATCCTGCTCTCAAAACAAAATCAATGAATACCACCAAAGCCATTTCAAGCGTCTGACAAAATTCGTCAGGTCGGCTCGTATTCCGAACTGTGAGTCTTAACCATATAAACAATCAATTTGATTGGTCCAATGGCCTTAGAGGATTTATTTAGATTATAAAGATTAGTATTTACTCAATTTGTGCCTCAAGAAGAAAGAACAGAATTTATCTCTTGGAAAAATATCCATTTCACCGACAAGCAATTATGATCCTGTGTTTGCCAGCTAATAAGTCTAATAGTTATATCAAGTAAAAGAAGAAATGAGCAAATCAGACAAAAAAAGAAGGTATTAAGAAATTTAAACTTTGTTGGTCTCTACGGCGTATACGTAATATTTTTTTATTTTTCATTTTATAGTTATTTGAAAGAGTTAATCTTTTTAATTTACTATTTAGTCTTATCTCTGCTTTTTAAACCCTAATCTGCATATTTATTTTGTCTGTTAGATTATTTTGTATGTCACTTGTAAGAAAACTCAAGGTAGTTCTTGTGTCGACCGATGGTTTATTGCAATAGAACTTAAAACTAGACAATTGGTTGCTAAGAAAGTGTGATACATAAAAAATACGAACATGTTATACATACAATATCGCATCGTACGATCGATGACGTGCGTTATTAATTTCTTTTCAAGTTATTTGATACTTTACATAAACGAGCATGCATGAGTACAGACCTAGGAGATTATTGATTGGAGTATATTTTAAATGAATGATGAATGTCTTAAGATCCTTACACACTTGATATGAGAAGTTGGTGAAAAAAAGTTAAACTAGGAGAAAATATATAAAGTTGAAATAAGTAGATGGAAGTTAGAATGTCGCCTTCTGTTTCTTCTCTTCACGAGAACCAAACGCTTGTGTCCAATTTCAATTGAATTGCCTTGTTGCAAGCAATTTAAGTACTGATTGAGAAATTTCAGGCCAAAAGCCAGGATAGAAACAAAATTACAACACTAATTTTTCACATCGAACTAAGTGATAAAATAAAAACAAATAGTTGTATAGATCGAACTCATCTAAAACTAATACCTCGGACGGACTCCTATTTGTCGCACAACATTTTTTAAACGAAATCTCAACCTTCTCCCTTCACTGAAAGTCAACAGATATTGTCACGTGTTGCACTGGAAATGTGCAATTCGTTCCACAAGATAGAAAAAGTATGTAACTACAATTTTCCGTGTTGGAAATAGTTTGTTTCGATGTTAACTGAAGTTCCTCTCAATCCCCAAGCAAATAGAAAACAATATAAGTTTTTTTTTACAGTTCCTGTCTTTTTCGAGATCCATACGGACTGCATCACGTTTTAGAATCCAATGAACCAACAAGAGCAAGGATTTGCTTTTGGCTAAACCTGAGTAGAATTTCAACGATAATTACCACAAGAAAAAAAAAACTAAATCACCAATCTAACCCATGTCGGTCGTCCTGCGAGACTATACAAAAAA
Organism: Sphaerophoria taeniata; assembly: GCA_943590905.1. Taxonomy (NCBI): domain Eukaryota; kingdom Metazoa; phylum Arthropoda; class Insecta; order Diptera; family Syrphidae; genus Sphaerophoria; species Sphaerophoria taeniata. The sequence goes on along the minus strand of OX016542.1, from coordinate 11,722,923 downwards.
TCAATGCATCTCGAAGTTGTGAAAATAAATTAGAAGTTCACAACTTATAGGAAAAATCAATCCATTTCAAGTTCATTCAAAATTCTCATCACAAAATGTATTGCGAGTAAATTCCAACAAATCCATAAAACTCAACTGAAATCAATATCAATACTAATTGGTACAGAAAAAAATTGAGATACCTTTTGCTCCTTCTAATTGATGAACAGTCTCTGGTTGATATTGATTGATGGCATTTAGGAAACAGAAATAAATACGAAATTAGTAACGAAAAGAAAAATGAAGTATTTAACTTAACCGGATATTGATTTTTCTTTTGCTCGACTTTTCCTCAAGAACACCACCACCAGGATGACGACGACCGACGCAACGTACGCTTTTATTTATTTCATTTCAAAAAGCTATCCTGCATAGCAGAGGCACACCACATGAGTTAGAAACTCCTCCTGAGGGGAAAAGAAAGATAAAATTATAGGAGCCTGTATACCTCTGGGTAAGATATAGGGGTCGGTTGTTGGGACAGTGGTATAAAAGTAACCGAAGAATAAAAGTAAAAAAAAAATAACCAAGAAAATTCAGGATTTATGTGGTTTATCCTTTATTCACACGGCTAGCAACGGCTTTAAGGATTCGTGTGAAACAGCAACAAATCCCTGTAATGAAAAATCAAAAACAAAACATGTTGTTGTGAGTGGACTGTGCTTTAATATTGACCCAAGTAGACGTGGACATGGCATTGCGGGTCCGTGGGGCAGTTCCTCTAGTATAGGCACCTGCATGCAGTTCATGTCCTGGAATTCGAGAGAGATACCATAACATTGCCAGTGCCATGAATGAACTCGTGATTTATTACCGCCTAATTAGGAACAAATGTTTGCATGCCCGTATAACACGCAAGACTCAACACAACGAAACTCATACTCTCAGTCTGGGGCTAGGCGACAAGGACGCTTGACTGTTGCCCGATGACGATAGCCTACAGAGGCGTTCAGCTGTTTGTTAGATACATGTACTTTGTATTGAGTTTTGTGTTTGCTCAAAAGAGTGTGTTCGTTCGTGCAGTGATGCGGTGAAGTGCTAGGATGCACATTTAATTCGGTGAACATTCAAAAAAGACAAATTACTCTGTTTAATTTGGTTTCGTGTTTTCGAGAGGATTTCCGGAATGACATTGGTGGTAACTAAGCGACACTTTAACTGTGGCATATTTATTGGAATTCAAGTTATTTTCTTTTGCATTTTTGGCAATTTAAAAGAGTCCTTGAGAGTTTGTGTACTTACAAATTTAAGAAGGAAGCTCGCAAATCATCCCAGTAAATGACAAAAAATGATGTACAAAACCTGAAGAGAATTTTCCTGTACACTGCCAGTAATTCAACAGATGCTTCTTTCTTCAAAATAAAATTAAATAGCTATTAAGGAGACAGACACTGAAGGCTTCCCCTGAAAATCCTATTCACTTTTTGAAATATATTTGGACACGCGAGTATGTCCTCCATATGCCCTCACATACCGTAATTTCGGTATGGCATAAACATTGAATTGAAAGAATTATAATGGCGTCAAGCACTGTTTATGCAGAAAAAGTATTTCTAAGCAAAAACACTATAAATCTCGTGAATTGTGCATTCTTAAAGCATTCCTTCACAGGAATTTAAGTGGACTATGCACTCAACAAACAATGCCGAGTGTAAGAAACGTATTCCAAAAAAATTCCATGCCTTCTTCCCATTAAAACCCGATTTAAGGACAGCCAACCACGTCCACAAGCCAAACTTTATATTCATTTTATTTTTATCATTAAAAAGCATTTGGTACGGTTAACCCACTGCAGGTGAAATAAAATGCGAAAGTGTCCTGCTGGTGTTCAGCTCATAAAATTCTTGTAAATGAATGCTCCATACCATACAGACAAAAAAAACAACACAACATGTAAAACACAATGCCCCATCAAGGACCAAAATGAGCAGAACATTTTTTTGTTTAAACCCCCACAGGAAGTTGCAGTGCAAGAGCAAGCAATATCGTGTCACACTTTATGACCCGAGCCGTATAGCATAAATCATCGTCTCGGTTGTCCACAAATACGTAGGTAGTTATAGCGTACACCATGGACATCCAGATGGCATCCTTTTACGCTCGTTGTCATGGTCACGACATGTGATTTTGTATAAAGCTCCTGCAACGACCACCACTTGATTGTATATGGAATCCTATCTTGTGCGATTTGTGTCGAGGAATGATGCAGGGGAAAAAACAATAAAATACTACGTTGCAGCGATTGAAATGGTCCAGCGAGCGTTATTTATTTTTATCGCCTCGAACGTTTCAGGTTCCATGTTGGAGGAAAGTAAATTGGAACTTGCACAAAACAAACTCTACGCAAACTTGTTTTTATGTTATTGTTTTCCTGTTTTTGAAAAATGGAAAAATATAAATTTCGTGTTGGTCTTTCAATTCAGAACAATTTGCGACCATTTTAAATGCTTAGTGAGAATGCTTACTGTTATCATGCCAAGGACATTTCTCTGACTGTTCGTTGAGTCAGAAATTTCAGAGCGAAATGTTTCCTATCACAAAAATTAAGCATGCGTAGTTTGATGCTGGGCCCAGAGAGTTTCTCTATGTTGCCCATAAAAATAAGAGAATTTGTTCCACAAGTTTTTATAGCATTCCAAATCGGAGTTTAAGAATCCAGTCGAGAAATTAAGAGCAGATTTTTCTTCTTTTGAAGATGGAGCATCAACAAGTGGCAAATTATATTCCAATGATTATTTATAAGGAAATTCAAATTATTTGGAGGTTAATTCGCTCAACTTAAGTTGATACTAAAAAAATACTCAAGGAAAATATGGTTTTAATTTCCTTTTTATTCCAGAACTCAAGGCCTATGCGTGTCGTGATCAACAACAGGTTTGGCTAAAGCAGCGTTTGAACTTTTTCAACTTCTTTTTATTTTAATATTTTTCGGGGTCAGTGTTTAACTACGTTTCAACCATTAAAATTATCGAAGAAAAGAAAATGCAAAGTGTAATCGCCTTAAGTGCATTGTGTTTGCACCTTGCATTCTCCGATTCGATTCCGTTTGTTCCATTCTGTCATGTTTGAAATTTCAACCGCCACCAACTTCGCGATTGTACTTTTTTAAGAATTTGCTCATCCCAATGAAATTTTCTCATTCCAAATCCACACGTGTGCTAGGCAAGTTCTCCCTCCACAAAAAAGACTAAAAACTAACTTACAGCTATCTAAAGAAAACTTAAATCTAAAGAAAACTTAAAACTATCGATTGAATAAAATTGTGAAAATTGCAATAAAATATAAAAGGTGTTTGTTTCTTTTGCACGGGGAAAAAATATAAAAAAACCAATCTGGTCGGCAAGGTGTCGCCGTCAGCCATTGTTCCTTCGTACCGGATTCCACGTGCAAAAAGAATTATAATCGGCACATTACTCAGCCATCCGAGCACTTTTTTTTGATTTTTTGGAATCAATCCAACATTTTTATATTGGAGACGCGATTTGTGAACTTCTTTTGGAGGAAAAAATTCTTCGCATAATCCTGGGCGTTGGCATCGTGGCCAGCATCAAGATAATCGTCATCATCGTCATTGTGCATTGTGGCACATTATTTGAAACCTCTATTGCGTCGTCATCATCATCGTCATTGTGCATTGTGGCACATTATTTGAAACCTTCATTTCGTCGTCATCATCATCGTCATTGTGCATTGTGGCACATTATTCGAAACCTTCATTTCGTCGTCATCATCATCACCACCCCACCCATCGTGTTTCAAGTCACCACTCATCGTTCTAAAAATCATCATTATCATCTGCAAGTCATCATCAGCATCTTCAAGATCATCAGCATACTGTATTTCATCAAGCATCATAAAACGTAAATGTACAAGGTATTTTATACACAAATATACTTTAGTGCTTTCGTAGAAAACTAAATTTTTTGCATTATAAATTTTTTTTATACATTTGATTCGTTTTTCATTTTTTTATACGTATTTGGTATCAATATCGTACAACTCATTTACTGCAAATCGTATCCATCGATTTTTTAAATCAATTTGTTTTTGGTAAGAGTCTTTACAAACGCAGCTTTTAAAATCGTAAATAAATTCGGTTTAACCGACAATAATTTTCACTTGGCGTGGAATGCTCTAAAGGAGCATTATGAGAATAAGCGAATTTTAGTAAATAATCAAATACAGATCCTTCTAAATCTAAAGCCTATTTCTTTCGAGTCCGCAAACGATATTAAAAATTTGCAAAGTAATATTAACGATGCTTTGATCGCATTAAAGTCGTACGATATCCAGATCGATGCGTGGAATGCAATCATTACTTTTCTTTGTGCATCTCTACTCCCAGATACGACACTAAGTCTATGGGAAACATCTTTAAGCAAACCAACCGAAATTCCTTCATGGGAAACTATGAACACGTTTTTAACAAATCGTTATCGCATCCTTGAAAGTGTTTCTGAGATGAAGCATAATTCGAATAACAAAATACAAGGCACCAAAACAGTAACGTCACAAAATGCAAAATCAAAACCTCTAAGAAACTTTCATATGAAAGTCGTTCCTGCCTGCCAAGTATGCAGTGAACAACATCCACTTCGCACTTGTCCAATTTTTTTGAAAATGTCTGTTGATGACAGGCATCATACAGTACGCAAACATAAATTTTGCTTTAACTGTCTTGCAATGAATCATAATCTTAACCACTGCAAAAGCACTAGCACCTGCCAACGATGTAAAGGTAGGCATCATACGTTACTTCATTTTGAAAAAAGAATTCCATCGTATAACGCTAATTCTCAAACAAATTCTACTTCACTTCACGGTTCTTCTTCACTTCCTAATTCACCTTCACTTCCTCGTTCAACTTTATATAATGATTTACCTTCATCTTCGGGCATTCCGCCAATGCAGAGTAACAATTCAACTATACAGTCCGCTCAGATTACCAATCATAACGTCATGTTCTCTAAATCTTGTCGCCAAGTTTTATTGGCAACAGCTTTAGTGAAGATTAGACATCAAGGTTCTGACTATGATCTTAGAGCTCTAATTGATCAAGGCTCTGAAGTTTCATTCCTGTCAGAAAAATTCCAGAAGCTCATAGGTCTTCCCACTGAAAGTACTCAAGCCAATATATGCGGTATGGGTTCAACTGTTACTGCTTCCGCTTCAAAACTTTGCAATTTTACTCTCAAGTCTAACCTAAATAACTTTGAAATAGAGACTAGAGCATTAGTTTTGAAAAAACTCACTAGTAATCTTCCAGCAGTATCAATGGATCTTAACCCAACACACTGTAATTTTAACTTTCCGTTGGCAGATCCTTTCTTTTATCAGAGTTCAAGTATTGATATGCTCATCGGAGCAGATCTTTATCCAGATATAGTCTTGGAAGGGGTGAAGAAAAATGTTTTAAATTCTTTGATAGCACAAAATACAGTTTTTGGATGGGTGTTACTCGGTCCTTATGACGATATTCCCATCATTTCAAATGTTTCCACTTTTGTCTCGTATAGTGACGAGCCTCCACCAAGTCACCTTGTTGAAAAATTTTGGGAAATCGAGGAATTACCTCAAATTTACCTACTCTCTCCATCCGATCAATTTTGTGAAGATTTATATAGAAGTACAACGTTTCGAGATGCAACTGGAAGATATATTGTTAAATTACCCTTTAAGAATCCTACGGAAGAACCGCAGTTGGGCACTTCACGCTACAATGCAATGAAACAATATCTTCGAAACGAAAAAAGTTTAATGTCTAAACCCACTGTTAAAACAGAATACGATAGAGTCCTTTCTGAGTATATTGAATTAGGTCATATGACATCCACGCCACCTTACGAGTTGTGGAACGATGGTTATGTTCAATCCTTTTACATGCCACACCATGCTGTTTTAAAGCCCCAAAGTACCACTACAAAACTAAGGGTCGTTTTTAACGCATCTTGTTCATCCTCCAATGGCAACAGCCTAAACGATCTTTTGTATCCAGGTCCCGTTCTTCAAAGTGACACTACGTTGCTCCTTCTTAACTGGCGTTTCTACAGATACGTTTTCAACGGTGATATTGAAAAAATGTATCGCCAAATTGGTATTCATCCTGACCATGCACAATATCAACGCATTTTATTCCGTCCCAATGATGATGAAAAGATCGTCGATTATAATTTAAACACTGTTACCTTCGGAATAAATTGCGCTCCGTATCTCGCAATACGCACTCTTCATCAATTATCATCCGATGTTGAAACCAGTTTTCCTTTGGCTTCAAACATCCTTAAAAAGGAGTTTTACGTGGACGATGTCCTTTCTGGCGCTCACGATATTTTATCAGCACGTAGGGCACAGACGGAACTTATAACGGCTCTGCGATCAGCTGGATTTAATTTGAGAAAGTGGGCAGCTAACGATTCCGAATTATTAAATCATATTCCCAGAGAAGATCTTTTAAACAAAGATTTCTTAACTATCAAAGATGACAGTTCAACCAAAACACTTGGTGTTCAATGGAACGCCTCCACTGACACTTTTTCCTTTTCAACCAACCCACTGAGTTTATCCGTGGTTTCTACCACCAAACGCGATGTGTTATCAGCCATCTCAAGATTGTATGATCCTGCGGGTTGGCTTGCACCCGTTGTTGTGACTGCAAAAATAATAATGCAACAAATTTGGAAAGATGGAACTGAGTGGAAGGAAAATCTTAAGCCTCTGACCCATCAAAAATGGAAATCTTTTATAACCGATTTCTCGGAAATAGAAAAAATCACTATTCCTCGTTGGGTGGATTATTCCCCTTGGAGAAAATTGCAACTCCACGGTTTCTCGGATGCCTCCGAAAAGGCTTATGCGGCCACTGTTTTTGTTCGGGTTCGTCATGATTCTTCGTTAGTAACATCTCATTTATTATGGGCCAAATCTAAAGTTGCGCCTGTTAACACAGTTTCACTTCCTCGCCTTGAACTCCAAGGTGCATATCTTCTGTCACGTATGATTCGAATACTCCTCAATCAATTTGATTTTTTAAATAATATCCCAATTCATTTGTGGACTGATTCCACAATCGTTCTAGCGTGGCTCAGCAAACCACCAAGTACGTGGAAAACGTTTGTTGCTAATCGAACTTCAGAAATTATAACTAACGTTCCTGATGTACAATGGAGTCATGTTCCCTCTGCTGATAATCCCGCCGATTTGGCGAGTCGTGGTATCTCCCCTGGAGAACTCAAATCAAATCGATTGTGGTGGACCGGACCTAGTTGGTTACAAGAACCAAAATTAAACTGGCCCTCACTTCAGCAACATGATCCTCCGGATGATTCAGTCCTTGAACTTAAATCAATTCCAAAACACGTAAATGTTGCACTGCTAAAAATCGAGTTCGAAAACGAAATTTTAAACAGATTTTCTTCCTGGCACAAAGCGCTCCGTGTAATGAGCTATGTATTTCGTTTTCGTGAAGCAGCTCGTAAAGTTCCAAATAGAACCGATTATCATACGATATCCCTTTCCCATGAAGAGATCAAGTCTACAAAAACAAAAATTATCCAACTAACTCAAAAACAGTATTTTGGGGATGAATATTGTGCCCTCGTTCAAGGAACAAAAGTACACTCAAAAAGTAAAATTTTATCACTTAGCCCGTTTCTTGACTCCAGCCAGGTAATACGTTCTCAAGGTAGACTTGCATGCTCATCCTTATCATACAATGAAAAATTTCCTATTATTGTTCCCTATAAATCTTATTTGTCACATCTCATTTTATCTTATATTCATCAATTGTCGTTACATGGTGAAATCCAATTGATGACTCGTTTAGTGCGTTCCGAGTATTGGATACCCAAACTATCAAACCAAATCAAAGAATATATTCGAAAGTGTAAACCTTGTGTTTTATACAAAAAATCTGTCCAGGCTCAATTTATGGGTGCCTTACCGGCAGAAAGAACAGTTTTAAGCTTGCCATTCACCAACACCGGCCTTGACTTTGCTGGTCCCTTCACAATTCAGAACTTCTACGGAAGAAAATGTCGTTTAGAAAAGGGCTATGCATGTCTCTTTGTCTGCTTTGCCACAAAGGGTATTCACTTGGAAGCAGTCAGCGATTTGTCCGCTGCTGCATTCTTGGCCGCTTTTACACGCTTTGTTTCTCGTCGTGGACTTCCGGCAACAGTTTTTTCCGATAACGGAACAAATTTTGTAGGGGCATCTAGGTTACTTATTTCAGATCTGCAGAAGGCTGTTCAAAGTTATCCTGCTGACTCAGCACCCAATTTTTCAAAAATCACTTGGAAATTTATTCCCCCTGGCTCCCCACACATGGGTGGTTTGTGGGAGGCAGGGGTGAAAAGTTTTAAAACTCACTTCAAAAAAGTAGCAGGCAACGCAAAATATACCTTCGAAGAATTTTCGACCCTACTTACTCGAATCGAGGCTTGCCTCAACTCTAGACCTTTAACTCGAATGTCTGATAATCCTGAAGACCTACTTCCATTAACTCCAGGGCACTTTTTACGAGGTGGTCCTCTACTTAGTCCCCCTGAGCCCTGTGAATCTCAAAAGAACATTTCCTTTATCCGAAGATGGAACACTCTCAAAGTTATTCATCATAAATTTAGTTTGCGTTGGAAAGAAGAGTATTTAAAAGGGCTCATGAATCGCTATAAGTGGAAATATCCTCAAAGGGATATCGCAGTGAATGATCTAGTCGTTTTGAGAAATGAGCAGCTTCCACCGAATGAGTGGCGGCTTGGTAGAGTCTTAAAGGTCTACCGTGGTCCTGATGATAGAGTACGCGTTGCTGACGTTAAAACCCAAAAAGGGGTTGTTACTCGTTCTGTCGTCAAGCTATGTATTTTGCCTTCGGACTGATTTAAAACAAAAACAAAATTAAAGCACTAAATTTAAAATTTTTATTATTCTTAAGTACGCATAAAACCTTGATTAATGAATTTTATCACTTAATGAATTTCTTCCCAATGAACTGCACTAAAATATATCTTGTATAATCTATTTTCTTTTGCTAAGTATAAAATAATATGTGAAAAATCAAAACATTATCTTCAAAAACAAAAAATGAGTGTTCAATACTGAAATATTAAGTAAACCTAAAATTGTTGAAATGTATAATTTAGTTTCCAATCAAAACTATTAAACATATATTACTATAAATTGAATTTAACTTGATTAAATGTACGAAATTGGTGGTTGTTATGATTGAATTATAATCTTGCCTCTTTTTATAAATTGCAAATAATATTGCAAGGCGGGCGGTAATGTTTAACTACGTTTCAACCATTAAAATTATCGAAGAAAAGAAAATGCAAAGTGTAATCGCCTTAAGTGCATTGTGTTTGCACCTTGCATTCTCCGATTCGATTCCGTTTGTTCCATTCTGTCATGTTTGAAATTTCAACCGCCACCAACTTCGCGATTGTACTTTTTTAAGAATTTGCTCATCCCAATGAAATTTTCTCATTCCAAATCCACACGTGTGCTAGGCAAGTTCTCCCTCCACAAAAAAGACTAAAAACTAACTTACAGCTATCTAAAGAAAACTTAAATCTAAAGAAAACTTAAAACTTAAAACTATCGATTGAATAAAATTGTGAAAATTGCAATAAAATATAAAAGGTGTTTGTTTCTTTTGCACGGGGAAAAATATAAAAAAAACCAATCTGGTCGGCAAGGTGTCGCCGTCAGCCAGTCAGTAAGGAGATTTTCATAGAAAATTCAGCGACATACACACTAATTTCTATTAGTCAACCCTTTCCTTCCATGATGCCCAGCTTTATACCTCCTGCAATTCACTATCAACGATTTTTACAAAGATCGTAATTCGAGGTTTTTTCATTCGAATTCGCGTAGTCGACATTCGAGTTCTGGTCATCGTCATTCGAGTTCTTTTCATTCTAGTCCTCGTCATCGTCATTCGAATTCTTGGCATCGCATTATTCGAGTTCTCCTCATCGTCATTCGGGTTCTTTTCATTCGAATACACGTAGTCGTCAGTATTCCATTTCTTTTCTTCTCCATTCGAGTTCTTTTTTTATTCGAATTCTCGTCATCGTAACTCGATTTTCGTCATTCGAGTTCTTTTCATTCGAGTTGTCATCATCATCATTCGAGTTCTCGTCATCTTCATTCGAGTTCTTGTTACCATCATTCGAGTTCTCTTCATCATCATTCGAGTTCTTTTCATTTGAGCTCTCCTCATCGTCATTCGGGTTCTTTTCATTCGAATACTCGTAGTTCTCAGTATTCGAGTTCTTTTCTTCTTCATTCGAGTTCTTTTTTCATTAGAATTCTCGTCATCGTAACTCGATTTTTCGTCATTCGAGTTCCTTGGAATTTGAAGAGCAATATTAGTAATAGAAGGTTTGAGTAATCATTCAATAATCTTACAGTGCATAATCGAGTGGTCTCGAATAGTTCCCTAAGCCCCATTTGCTGATTCGGAACACAAATTTATATTCAACTTAAAGATTTCATTTTTATATGGGACGTTCCGGAATTCGATAAGTTCTACTTAAAAACCCCATACTAAAGGTGAACTTTATGTAGAACATAAATTTATATTTTCATTGCAAAACTGCTCAATTCTTAAACCCCTTCACTCCATTGTAATAAAAGAACAAACAAAATTAATAAAAAACAAACAAAAATCCAACCTCACCTGCCAAAAATGTTATGATTGAGTTGATATAAGTACATAATCGCATTCCTAATGCCTGAAACCATAAACCAAGCAGAAAGAAAAACAAATCCTCAGAATTTTGCATCAATAAATTTTTTTCAGTCAAAAATTTTCCAACCCACCCAAGCGTTCAAGGTTACAACAGGATAATAATATTTTAATGCCAACATAAAAAGAGCACAACGCACATCTAATAGCAACCGACTACAAAAACCTCAGCACCTGAATAAGAGAACCAAACAATATACTCGCAATAAGTATTAACGTAGAAGGGTGCCCATGCAGAAGCTATTAGCTCATGTAATGCATAAATGAGCAATTTCCATTCTATAACAAGGACGCGTTGATAAATCGTATTCATTACACCGTAATAATCAAGACGTTATATTGGATATTTAAATTTTGATGAGTTCGTAAAATTGTGAAATAGGTTTTCACGTGTTGAGATCGAAGGTGTTGGTTTATGGGGTTGAAGCACCTTCTTAAGAAAGGCTGTTAAAAGTGTTTAAGTTAATTTTTCATGGACTGGGAGGAGAATGAAATTGAAAAAAATTACCACCTTGAGAAGGATAAAAAGAATTAAAGTTTGTTGTGTCGCCGATGTTTAGATGCTTTTATTTGCACCCATTCAGCAGGAGTGGATCTTATTTTGTTTTTGCAATTCCAGAATATGTCTTCAAATTAAGTTTTGAAAGCAATAAAATTGACAATATTTTATGATTAAACTCGATTTACTAAAAGATCCATAACTTTCACCTTACTTGATTTATGTCTTTCAGTTTAAACCCAAACTAAAAAATTATTAGTAAATGGTAGATTTTGCCAACATTCTTACTGGGGACTAACTTTTATGTCTCTCCTTGAAGTTCGAAATTCAAACCATGCTCTCTTGTGCCCGGTACAGGAGGACCATTTTCTATTAAACAAAAAGAGAATCTTAAAACCAAACTTAGTTTATCCATCTTGAGGTAACTTGGGCAGTAATGGTTTATGAATTGAAGACGAGCTGATTCTATCTTATTTATTATACCCACTTTATCTTCGACTAAAAGGACAATAGAAGGCCTTTGAAACAAAAGAAAAATATAATGAGCGGAGGACAAAATGAAAAACTTTATCATAAGACGAAGGATGTTGTTGTTGCTGAAAAGTTAAGAACAAAACAAAAGGAAATTAAAAACAACACTAAACATACTGCAATGTTTCAAGTGTTTACACTTCAAGAAGAAGCCTTTGTTGGGAGGATTTTGTCCAAGAAACTTTTTTTTTCACTTTCGAATAGATACAAAAATAAAAACAAAAATTCAAGGATTAATTAATATTTCAAAAGTGCTTTTTGCTGTAAGGCATTGATGGAGGATTCGATTTTAGCTTATTCAGTACTTATGTTAAAGTAAAATCCACGACCTTGTAAAAGTGATTAAAGTACAACCTAAAAAGGTTTCATGAACTAAAATAAATTTACTTTTGAAAGCAAGAACAAAAAGACAGATTGCGGTTAATCTGCAAATTAAAATCCCGGTCAGCAGGTGGCCATGGTTCAGAGGAATGCGTAGTTGACTGCTAAGCCAAATGCTGCAGTTTCAAACCGCAGCATCGGCAGCATTCTTTTTCTACGAAAATCGCCAACTTATCTGAGGCCACCTGTGCAATAACACGAGACAATATAACATCTATGTCTCCTCCTCTGAGCCACGTAGGTTTCTGTTATGATTTTCCTTCTATGTATCTATCTGTCTCTCTCTGTTGTATTAATGTCTTGTTCTGTCCCAGCCGATATGTCTTGTTCTGTCCCAGCCGATATGTCTATTTCTGTCCCAGCCGATGGTCTCAGTTACCAGTACTGCTATGTGTCTGTAGTTCGTCACATTCAGGTACGAAGTACTGTAAATTCTATCTTCAATGTTCAATTAAAATCCCGGATAACAAAATCCCGGAAAATGTTTCCTAGAGGGATTTGCACTTTAAACCTTAATTTATTTTGTTTGTAAACAATTAAATAAAACACAAATTTAAAGTTCAAAATTCGCTCGAACTTTGAATTATTTGAATCAAGAATAACTTTGCTTCGTTCTCCATGATTCTCAGCGTTTGATGTCACATTTCTGTGTGGTCTAAGGAAAAAGATGCCATATTTCGATCGGTAAAAGGTAGGATTTTTTCCGAACTAATGATACGCGCCCAAAATAACCAGGTTTTAATGTCCAGTCTTTCAACCTCAATAGAAAAAAAATATTGTTCAAATTGAACTTTCTGTCTTCAAAACATTAACGAGTATTTTTCTTCAACACACAGTAATAAAAAAGGTCGGTCGAAAAAAGCAAAAAATTAGTCCAAAAGTTAATGTTTCGTTAAAAAGGCTTTAAAAAAAAAAACCTGAAGAAGTGTAGGTTAGGTTAGGTTAGGTTGTAGTGGCTGTCTAGTTGTTGTTGACTCACTTAGACCTCAAGGATCCATTGTGATACCACAAAAATACTCATGGGAGAGCAATGAACTTAAACAAGCCAATTCGTGCTTTTAATGAAGTTAGAGAGACATTTTGTGTCGATCGTTGCCAGTTCACTGGTATTATCGAAGAAGGGATTACCGAGAAAGTTGTTCCTTCTAATGGAGAGTGCTGGACATGTACATAGAAGGTGTTGGACTGTTTCCTCTTCCTCCTCGTCCATGCAGCTTCTACAGAAGTCATTTGTGTAGACCCCTAGCCTCAGAGCATGTCTACCTATGAGGCAGTGTCCTGTTATTACTCCAATTGTAGAGCTTATATTTTGTCTGCTCAGGGATATCAAGCCTTTTGACCGTTTTATGTCTATGCTTGGCCATATTTGATTGGTTGCTAGGCACGTGGTACCCTGTGACCATCTAGCATTGGTTGATTCTAGAGCATATTGTTTGAGAAGATATTTGCATGTAGCAAGTGGTGTTCCTATGTTATGTTTTTGTTTAACATTGGGCAGAAGTGTTCCGTTTTTAGCGAGCTCATCGGCTTTGCAATTTCCCGGAATGTCTCTGTGGCCCGGCACCCAAATGAGGTGAATATTAAACTGTTCCGTCATCTCATTCAGAGATGATCGACAATCGTGGACTATTTGAGAGTTTGTGGAGACAGACGCGAGAGATTTGAGAGCGGCTTGGCTGTCCGAGAAGATTCGTATATCCTTGCAAGATATAACGTTTTCTTTGAGCCAGGATAGTGCCTCTTTAATCGCCATTGCTTCTGCCTGGAATACACTACATTGATTGGGAAGTCTGTATGATAGACTGAGATTCAGTTGTTCCGAATAGATACCACTTCCAACTCCATAGTCGGTCTTTGAACCGTCTGTATAGAAGTGTACCGCATTGTCTTCCAGGGGTCTCTCTTCTTCCCAGGAGGATCTCGAAGGGATGGAAACATGGAAGTTTTTACCGAATACCATTTTTGGGGTGGTATAATCTAAGCGATCTGGGATAGATCTGAAATTGTCTAGAATAGTAGTATGACCAGTATTGTTACTGTTCCATTGAGAGGTGGCTCTAAGCCTCACACATGAGTTGGCTGCCACCATTTTGGAGAAGATGTCGAGAGGTGTTAGGTTTAAAAGCACTTCCAGGGCTGCGGTTGGTGTTGAGCGAAGTGCTCCTGTGATGCACATACCTGCTGACCGCTGAACTTTGATGAGCTTATTTAAATTTACCATCTTGTCCAGTGCGGTCCACCATACGACAGCTCCATAAATGAGTATCGGCCTTATTACCGAAGTGTATAGCCAGTGGGTTATTTTTGGGGAGAAGCCCCATTTTGATCCTATGGCCTTTTTACATGTAAAAAGCGCTACGGTAGCCTTTTTTACTCTTTCATCAATACTTGCCTTCCAATTTAGTTTTTTGTCTAAAATGAGGCCTAAATATTTGGCTTGGTCGGAAAAGCTTAATGGTATTCCTTTAATCTTGGGTGGGTTAATCTGAGGAATTTTGTACCTTCTCGTGAAGAGTACTAGTTCTGTTTTATGTGGATTGACGTCCAAGCCACATTGCTTAGCCCAATTTGTTAGCCTATTTAAGGCATTTTGTAGGAGTTCCGAGAGAACTTGGGGATGTTTCCCAGATACAGATATTGCAACGTCGTCAGCATAGGCAATCACCCTGAAACCCTCAGCTTCCAATGATGTTAGTAGGTCGTTTACTACCATATTCCATAAAAGAGGTGAAAGGACCCCACCTTGGGGGGTACCTCGATTTACCGATCTGGTGGTAGTAAAACTTCTCATGCTGGAAATTATTGTCCTGCTTTTGAGCATGTGACTTATGAGATCACTGAGTGATTTCTCTAATTTCAGCTTGTCCATTGCTGTTGTGATCGCCTGGTAACTGACGTTATTGAAAGCTCCTTCAATATCTAGGAAAGCTACAAGATTATATTCTTTGTATTTGAGGGAATATTCAATACTACGTACCAGCGTATGAAGTGCTGTTTCTACTGATTTTCCCTTAGAGTACGCATGTTGAGCTGTGGAAATGAGACATGGTTTTAAGCTATGTCTAATGTAAATTTCAATCAGTCTTTCCAAAGTTTTAAGAAGGAAGGACGATAGGCTAATTGGTCGAAGATCTTTAGGGTTAACGTGGGAGGGTTTCCCTGCTTTAGGAATGAAGACTACTTTTGCCATTCTCCAGGCCTTGGGAATATATTTCAACCTTACACAGCCTGTCAGAATGATTTCCAATGGTGGAATGATCATGTCTGAGCATTTTTGTAGTTCGGCCGGAATAATTCCGTCTGGTCCTGGAGATTTGTATGGATCAAAGCTGTCTATCGCCCATTGCAGTTTTTCCCGTGTTATTAGATCAACTAAATCGCTTGTAGAAGCTTGCGACTCTGATGGTAAGTCGTTAAGTATGTTAGAGCTACCTGGAAAGTGGGTGTCTAATAGCAGATTAAGAGATTCTTCATCTGTGGTAGTCCACGTGTCTGCTTCTGTCTTCAAAGCACTAGGTATTGTTGGACTTTTTGAGAGAATTTTCCTGAGTCTTGAGGCTTCTGAAGTATTTTCTATTTTATCACAGAAGTTTCTCCAAGAAGACCTCTTACTCTTCCTTAATTCTTTCTTATAAAGCTTTAGAACTTGTTTGTATAAGTCCCAGTCAGAAGCAGATCTTGTGTATTTAGATCTGTTGAAGAGTTTGCGACAACTCTTCCTGAATGGTTCTAGTTCTTTGTGCCACCAATGAGGTTTCTTTTTACCCTTAAAAATGGTTACAGGGCACGAAGTTCTCATTGATTCGTTGAAGGCTTCGGTGAGATGGTTTACAGAAAGGTCTAGTTCATCTTTAGTGGAGGAACTTTTAAGGAAGTTGTGGTCAAGCAGTTGTGCTAGAACCTCTCTATATCGTTCCCAGTTTGTATTGCGATAATTGCGAAAACCTGTAGGTATATATGTCGCATCATTGAGCTCAAACTGAATATATCTGTGGTCGGAGAAAGAATTCTCCTTTGAGACATGCCAGTTTGAAATAAGATTGTGGATAAAGTCGGAGGTTAGTGTAATATCGAGTACCTCTTTCCTATTCTTGGTAACAAAAGTGGGTTCATTACCAATATTACTTACCTATGAGTAGGTTAGTGCTTAAAAGGTAATCAAATAAGGACTCACCTCTCTCATTAATATCAGAGCTACCCCATACCGTGTGATGGGCGTTAGCGTCCGATCCAATTATTAGGCCAACTTTCCTCGTTTGCGCGTCTGCAACTGCCTTTCTCAAGATGTCTCCCGGAGCAGGGCTGTCGTGGCCAAGATACGAGGATATAAGCCAATAGGTGGCTTTATCCGTTGTTAGAACAGCTGTTGTGGTGTCTTTGTCGCTGTAATTGGGGAGTAAAAATACATTTAAGTTATTTTTTACTAACATGCATGACCTTGGTTCACCTTTCTCCGATGCATACAATAGTTTATATCCAGGAGTCTTGAGGCCTCTGATGATGGAGTTAGAGACCCACGGCTCCTGTATCAAGACGATGTCTTCCTTATTTCTATGCAGTCGGAGTAACAGGTTGTCTGCGGCCATGATGGCGTGATGGAGATTAATCTGAACTAATCGCAGCATTGCTACTTTTAGTCAGATCGACCTCCACCACTGTTTTGTCGGCGTTATCATCGTCTGAGGAGGAATGAAGTAGGTCTTCCTCGCTCAGAGTGCTGCCTAAGATGGTGTCTTCAGTTTCCAAAAGTGTAAAAATAAACAAAAACAGTTCGAAGAGCAAATATCTTTTTCGCCTTAGCAAAACATACTCAAATAAATCAGCGACAAAAAAAATACATTCTTCCAGTTCAACTACACACTTCTGACAGAAAAAAGCAAATACCAATTGCAAGAACCTCTTCTACACGGTGCATACTCAAAATCCGAAAAAACGGCAATGAGAAAAAGAAAGGACATTTTCTTCTCAGTTCAGTTCATGTTCTCCAAGTATAATACCTTTCGATTCCGTATACTATAACTACAACCATCAAGGACACTATCAAAAAGTTTCATCCGTGCGGCAAGACGATGACGACATGAGGACCAACGACTGAACGTCAAGAGAAACGCATTCTTAAATCGCAATAAAAACATAAGAACCCGAGACCCAGGTCACCCTTTGCCATTCGTTTTTAATCTATTCCCATTCTATTGGAAAAGTTGTGTAGGTACCATAAAATATTACTTTTTACAAAGCAGTACATGACAAGTCGTCGTCGTTTTCTCTGTATTTACTTCTTCTGTTTCTTTGGATCTCCTTCCTTCTTCCCAGGTCGTCGTTGTAAAGTCGTAGTTATGTTTTAAACGGGTGAAATTTGTTCCACAACCGGATATCTACACAATTCCAGATACCTAATTTTTAATAAAAAAGAAAAAGGGACTACGAATGAACAGTAAGAGAAACTAAAAGGACGCGACATTTAACATTTCAAGACAGTGCCAAAAGGACACTCTCAAAGTTGTTTAAGAGGGAAAAAGGTACAGAGCTTTGAACATTTCATCGTGATTTTTATTTTGCGTTTAAAGTGGACTTTAAGAATTTTCAATTTATTGTTTAATAGGTGGTAACGTTTAATACCGAACAATACTTTCACACAGGGTTGCCATCTGTCAGTAAGGGATAATTTACTTTTGAAGACAAATGGATAGCGTTGTTTGTTGGATTTATGGTTATGAAAGTTTTTAAAGTAAAGTTAAAGTAAACAAATTTATTTTCAAGCCTTTTTCATAAAAACTAAAGCCTCTCGAAATAATTTTCTACTCATCTCCTTGTGAAGTTTGTCATTTTTTCATCCAAGCTCAATCCAAACGCTTTATCTCTATGATGATAATCAAAGACATAAAATTTTAATCCAAATATCATTGCCAAAACTCATATGTTCTTATTATTCTGAAATCCAATGCACGTAGCAAATGTATGTATGTACTTACTTACTTACTTAAGGTGGCGCTACAGACCGGGGTGGACTTGGGCCTCAACCAACAAACCTCTCCAGCCAGCTCGGTCCCTAGCTAGCTGTCTCCAGTTTCGCACGCCGAGTTGGTTGAGGTCGTGTTCAACTTGCGCGCGCCACCTGAGCCTTGGTCTTCCTCTACTGCCTCTACGCGAAGACTTTACGGGCCGGAGTATTGGTATCCATCCTCTCCACGTGACCGAGCCATCTGAGTCTTTGGACCTTCACTCTTTTAGCTAAGTCAGTGTCGCTGTACAGCCCGTACAGTTCGTCGTTAAATCTTCTCCTCCATTCACCGTTTATGCAGACAGGACCATAGATCTTACGTAGAATCTTTCTCTCGAAACGGCCAAGTGCGCTCTCATCCGTTTTTGACAAGGTCCATGCTTCTTCACCATATAGCAGGACGGGGATGATTAGGGTCTTATAGAGCGTCACCTTAGTTTTTCGGGAGACGGCTTTACTGCTCAATTGCTTTCTTAGCCCGAAAAAACAGCGATTAGCAAGAGTTATTCTTCGTCTGATCTAAATGTGTGTATGTAGGTTTTTCCCGCATATTCGAGAGAGAGAATTTCTATTTTTGTTCTTTCTTGAGTTCTTCGGAATTGGATGAAATTTATTGTTTAACATATTCACTTCTGCCGATTGCAATTCTTTATGATAGCTGGCATTCAGCCAAAAGTGGCAACTGGCAAGTTCCTTTTTCTCTTTAAGCTTCAAATCTGTAGCTGAACTCATGTTCTGAAATCTTGGCAGGGTGGTTCAGTTTTTTCTTCAGTAAAACCAAAAAACAGACTGGTCACTCTTTTGCAATGCTCGCCATCTTCAAGCGTTATCGTTGTACTTGCAAACACCCTGTAGACGTTCTCCAATTTGATAATAATTTAAGCCCCACTTGTATCACTTATATAGTTTGAAAATTAAATAGAAACTTATGTTCTTCTTGAATAAAAATAAAACGGATATGTATGAGGTAAATCTTGAGGAGGGTAATGTTTTGTTTCTTCTTGCTTTTTGGGTTCTCACGAAATTGATGATGTAGTGTAGTAGTGTCAGTAGTGTCGCTGCTCTTGATGGGGAAGGTTCCCCTGTGTTGTGTGCCGTGCTTCTGTCCGTCGCGTCCCCTTATCGTCATATTTTAGTACCAGTCATATTGTCTAATTATCGTCTATCCGTCAAAACAAAACAATAAAAACAAACCAAAACAAAAATCACCTCCACAAACAATAAATTATATTAAGAATAAATAAAAGAAAAAAAAATCATTACCCTGCAACATTCACTCAAACTCAATCTCTCTCTCACCGAACACAAAACCTCAACATCAAACAAACAACAATATAAAAAAAAAACGCAATAGTCCCGCAATTTCTAAAGAGAAAAAACAAAAAAAACAAAATAACAAGTAAAGCATTGCATCTCGAAAAAACAATAACAAAAAATGCCAAACACAGCACAGAGAGTACCATCCTTCTACCTTTCCTATCAACCTTTAATAACAGTTGCATGTCTTATCATGGGCACTGCATTGCATTGCTTATGTAATGCAAGTTTATGATACGACATCAACAACGGACGAATAGAAAATTATTGCTTGAATTCCAGGGTCGGATCGATTCACGCCGCTGCTAAGGCATAACACTAGCAGGGGCGCTGAAGCGAAAAGAAGTCTGAATTTCAATTCAATAATTTTTCTTAGTAATCGTCTGTTTTGGTTTTAAAATTTTTGGGCTGCAATGACTGAGAATTTCAGAGTCGACTACCATTATTCTTTCCCCACCATGGCCTCGCCGTTTTTATCAGAAATGATGTGGCATATCAATTTCAACCACAGTATTCTTCAAATTCAAATCCTTTTTTCAATTCAATGTGGTTCAAATTTTCCGTGAATAAGCACATCATTCATTACTGTTTTTTATATCGAAGCCCAAATCTGGACAGAGCTTCAACTTCTCAAGAATTTGACGCTTTGTCCGACTCCATCCAAAGAATTGTTTCCTTGTATCCTCACAGTGAAATCGTTATTACGGGCGATTTCAATGTACACAATTCTTCCTGGCTTCTCCATTCGAACAAGACAACACCCGAAGGTGTGTGTGCTGAGATTTTTGCTGAGTTTAACTATCTTACTCAGATGGTCAACGAGCCCACTCGAATACCGGACATTGACGGTCAAACAGAAAATACTCTTGACTTGTTTCTTACCTCTGACCCTGATAAGTATGTAATTAATGTACTATCGCCTCTAGGCCGATCCGACCATTGTGTCATATCTGCTAATTTCTCGTGTCAAAAACTTCCAGTTAAAGAAAGAGCTCCTAAGAGAACCGTTTGGCAGTACGAGAAAGCCAACTGGGACGGTCTCAATAACTTCTTCAGGATCTTTAACTGGTCACTATGCTTCCTCGATAGTGACGTAGACTCCAGTGCGGATATGATTACAAGTTTAATTCTTCTGGGAATGAGAACTTTTATCCCGAACAGGGTTAAAAGCATCAAACCCAAAGAGAATGCATGGTTTGATGTGAGCTGTAAAGAGGTTATCAGGGTTAAAGAGGTAAGTTTCCGTTGTTACAAAGCCAACCAAACTGAGGAAAACCGGAATAAGTTTAAACAAGCCAGGAAGGCCTGCAATGCTCATATTCGAAGGACCAAGTTTTTGCATGACCAGAAATTAAGGCAAAAAATACTGCAATATCCCAAAGGCAGCAAGAATTTTTGGTCATTTGTAAAAAATATGAAGAATTCTTCTTCTTCCTCGGTCCCTACGCTTGTTGACAATGACACTCCCGTTGTTAGCTCTCTCGCGAAAGCTAACCTTTTTGCTAGTCAGTTCGCCTCCAACTCTTCGCTTTCAGAGAGTGTCATGACTCCTCCAGTTCTTGAGCGCGTCAATGATTCCATGGGACAAATCTTCTTTCGCACTCGTGCTGTGGCAAGAGTCCTAAAGGATCTCAACATACACAAATCCGCTGGTCCGGATGGTATCCCCGCTTTTGTTCTGAAGAGGTGTTCTTCATCGCTGGCAAAACCCTTGCGTAAGCTTTTCCATCTATCCTATTCTTCTGGGCTCGTTCCGAGTAGTTCGAAAAGAGCATTTGTCCAGCCTATACCCAAAAAAGGCGAATCCTCCTCTCCCTCCAATTATCGTCCGATTGCACTTACGTCCCTTCTTTCTAAGGTCATGAAAACACTGATAAACTATCAGCTCAATCGAAGACCGAAAGCTTCTTAATGATCGGCAGTACGGCTTTCGCAGCAACAGGTCCACTGGTGATTTGATGGTTTATCTCACCGAACAGTGGAACAAATCTTTACATCGTTTTGGAGAAAGTAAGATTGTTGCACTTGATATTTCAAAGGCATTTGATAGAGTTTGGCACCAGGCTCTCTTATCGAAAATGCGTGCTTTCGGTATTGATGAATCCCTCCTTCGTTGGATTAGGAACTTTCTTTCGAACCGTTCAATACAAGTTGTACTGGACGGTTTCAAGTCTGAAACCCACAATATAAATGCTGGTGTGCCCCAGGGCTCCGTTTTGTCTCCGACCCTCTTTCTCATTTTCATAAATGATCTCTTGTCTGTAACTTCCAATCCAATTCATTGTTTCGCTGACGATAGTACCCTTAGCTTTTCATATTCGTTCCCAGACACACATACCTTCCTTTCGGATGTCGAACTGCAACGGCAAAATATGATGAGCTCATTAAACTCTCACTTAAACAGCATTGTACAATGGGGAATAAAAAACCGAGTAGAGTTTAATGCTTCGAAAAATCAATGCTGTCTTGTATCGTTGAAGCGAGATATACCCCCCTTACCACTGTCCATGAGTGGCACTTGCATCAGTGAAACCGAACATCTCGAGATTCTCGGTATGTGCATCACCGACCACCTCTTGTGGAACGATCACATACGCGATGTCGCCAAAAATGCCGCAAGATGTTTAGGTTTTTTAAGACGATGCAAGAAATTTGTATCCCCTTCTGATCGGCTACCATCAACAAAACTTATATACGTCCAAAGCTTGAGTACAACTCCCACGTTTGGGCTGGTGCTCCAGTTACATACTTAAGTCTGTTGGACAGTATTCAAAACAGAGCGTTCAAGATGATTGGTGAACACACCATCGTTGAGACATTTACGTCACTTGAACATCGACGTAATGTCTCATGCCTCACCCTCTTTTACCGTTATTTCAACGGTTTATGCTCTAGTGAAATAGCCAGCTGCATTCCTCCCCTTAAGATATTCAACCGTTATACCCGCGCCTCTAGGAATGCCCATCAGTTCACCCTCGAGCCCAACTTCGGACGTACAATCATGTTCAGGGAATCATTCTTTAGCCGTACTACGCGGATGTGGAACGCTCTTCCACACTCTGTGTTCCCCAGTCGTTGCAATGTACATGAATTCAAAACCAATGTTAACCGACACCTCATCCTTAACCCTCTCCATCTATCCTACTTTTCCTAACGCCCGCACTGTGCTTTGGCATAAAAAGGGAGTGCGTGCTTTTTATAAAAAAAAAAAAAATTATTGATTTGAATTGACCTGCTGTTGTGTCCGTTTATTGCGGAAAACAAATGTCTTAAAAGACGAATTGATAATTCATAGCCTAGAAATGGATGAATTATTTTTGTTCATTGATTTATTAGCGAAAGAAATTCAGCTGGAGAGGACCCTTGAATTCATAAGAGTAAAAGGTTACAGAATGATTTGAGAAATGAATAAATTTCGTTTCATCATTTTATGGTTTTAAGAATATTATGTAAAAGGGTTACTCTGGCGTATGTGGAATAATTTATTTGAAAATCGTAAGCAATATTTTATTCGAAAATGTTGTATTCGTCCTTAAATTATGCTTGCAAATGAGAGGTACAATGAAGATTTCTGAATTGCTTTAAGCCGTTTTTGAAAGTTGTTTTCTGTGACTTGACTAATTTATCAACTTGCTCATTCTCAAAATGTTCCTTAACAAAAGTACACATACGCCGTAGTGACGAAAATACAAAAAGACAGCTTATAACTAAAACAAATACCTTTTTGAGTGTCAAGCTTGCAAACCACATCGGAAATTGAAATAAATGAAAAAAAAACAAACAAAAAAACACGACAGTGTAAAAACTAAAAGTAATATCTCATTTATTTAACAATTCATCTCAAACACTAACGAAAAAAATTAAATCCCAATTTTAACAACAAAAACAAATTTGAACTCCTTATCTAATCAATTGGCATATTTTCGTGCAACCAAACACGATCACCGCCCTCAGCGAAATCAGCTGCTGCATGATCACTGCCCTTCAGCATCCATTTCGTTGTCAGTAATCCTTCAACACCGACTGGGCCACGGGCATGAATTCTCGCCGTCGAAATACCAACTTCAGCACCCAATCCAAATCGGAATCCATCGGCAAATCGTGAACTGGCATTATGGAAAACGCACGCACTATCGACAGATTGAAGGAATTTACCAGCAGCACTCTCTAAATTTTTGAAAAAAACAATTAAGTAAAATTAAAATTTTTATGAAAGTGAGTATTTACCATCTTCGGTAACAATAACATCTGTGTGACTGCTTCCGTATGTGTGGATGTGATCGATGGCATCATCAAGATCCTTGACAATTTCAATGCAACATTCCAAAGCTCCATATTCGTGTCTTAGACTCTTTGCAACCGGTGGACCGAAGGTTAGTTTTTGACTAAGTTTTGGCCCAGAGAAGATTTTCACACCCTCGCGCTTGAGCATGTTGCAAACGTCAGTGAAAATTGATCCATGCATCAAGTCTTCGTGGATCAATAGGGTTTCCATTGCATTGCAAGCTGTAAAAAAAATTATGACGTTTCTCAGGGGTAAGTTCTTAGACCATAATTATTTATTTGATATAAATTCAGTTCTTTGAGCAAAATGTACTCCATGTTGACATTTATCTCTAATCTAAAGCTATTTCAACTCAATTCAATATTTATGTGAGAAATTTCTAATTAACTCTTTTCTCAAAAGTCCTTTAAAGACATTTTAAATGACGGGCAAAATCCCCGAACGAATAACAACATATATATTACTTCTTAGTGAAAATATTTATTTAAAGAAAACGTCCATCAAGGACATTTGAAATACACTTAACTTTGAAATCCTCGACAGATTACTTCCTCTCTCTCCTTCTGACACAACAACTGTATGTAAGGACTCTATGACTAATTGACTAACATTTATTGCAATCTCGATGTAAGACACTTAGTGAAAAGCTTGATATCCTTAAATACACACTAAAACAAACTGCAGAGGCAGACAGACAGACAGAAACATATTCTCCTGCAAAGTTGAACAGCACAAAATATCAGGATATCAAGTCTGATGCAGAAGTTTTCAGTTATGAGTAGTTGCAAACTGAGAGATTTTCGAAAATCCCAAAGACCATAACAAAACTTGACAGAAATTAATTTCTATTTCCTGATTGGGATTTAAGAATTGGAATGCCATAAATATGGCTGCAATGAATCACTTTTAACTTTTCTTCATGTCTTGTGAGGAAATTTCGAAACTTTTAAAGAGAAAAGGATATTTTTGTTTGGATTGACTTCATATAAATTAAATTGAATTTTTGGCTTGAATTTGTTTTATTTAATTGAAAGGACATTTATTAACCAGCACTTGAGGTTAAAGCGATAAATGGTTTTGTCAATTTGCTTACCTGCTGGATAATCACACTTGGCGTCCCTTGCAATTTTCAGGGCCTTCTTTAGATCAGCATCCTTGTCAATATAGACATGGCACACACCCTCAGCGTGTCCCAAAACTGGAATGTGCACAGATTGCTCCTGAATACTCCGCACCAATTCCGATGATCCTCTGGGAATAATAAGATCAATATGATCCTCCATTGACAGCAAGTCACTGATTTCTTCACGTGTCGACACCTTTTGAAATTACATCAAAGACCACCAAAGTTACAGAAAATACAATTACAGTCAAATAAACAAAAAATCTTCACCCACCAAGGAAACGGCTTTCTCAGCACCAACTGTTGCCAATGACTCCTTCACCAATTCCATCAAAGCTTTATTACTGTAAGCTGCTTCCTTGCCGCCCTTAAGTAACAAACCATTAGCCGATGCCATTGCGAGTGCCGCAACTTGAGGCAGTGAATCGGGACGTGATTCGAAAATAACTAAGAGCACACCAATTGGCACAGTGACTTGTGTTAGTTCCAAATTGTTGGCTAATTTCGTGCGCCTTAGGACACGACCGACATTCTGTGGAAAATTGAAATTTAAATACATTTTTTGTGTTCCGTAAAGAAGTACTTAAACATGAGTTGGGGAAAACTTGTTTTGAGTGTGTTTTTTTTTTACAAAATTTTCAAAAGAAATCAAACGATACCCGTGAAACAAGCGCAGATAGGGATAGTAATTGTTCGGAGTACTTTTTGATTAGAAAAGTTTCGATTAGTTGATAAATTGATGAGGAGGAAAAACAACAAACAAATCGATGGAAGACGATAGAAGTAGGACTTCCTATCAATACGACTGACTGGGTCGATTTTTAATTTTACTTATTTTCAGGATACGTGCTTGTGTTTTGTTGAGATTTAGATTGAGGAGATATCTGTGATTTACTTTTGGGTCTTCACCTTTATCGATATTTACTTTTTCTTTTGATTTTTTGTTGATAAGCTGTCTAAATAAACTCCACTACTTGCTGTACTTTACAACACAACGGACCTTGTCTTCTTGTTCGTCGAAGATTAACAAAAAGTTTAGCACAGATTTTTTGTTTAAAATTTTGATTTCGTCCAGTTTTCTTTTTTAAACATTTATCTTTGAAGTTTCCAATAAAGTTGAAAATATTGACCAAAGCGTTGTAGTTGTTTGTTGGAATGGCTTTTTTTGTGAAATGTTTAAGGTTATGGTACTTTGAAACCTGTGTTTAGCAATCAGGACAAGTAATTTGTGATTTAAAATAATGAATTCGTAGAATGCTTTGATGTTGACATTTTGCAACAAGCAAACATATATCTTAATCAAATGTTGACAGTTTACAAAGTCAACTATGGAAACGGTTTGAAGTAAGAAGCCCATTTATTTTTCCTTGACAACACTTATGAATCCGTTATTTTTTGAAAGAATTCTTAAACGATACCGCCTACTTAAAATAGAGTCTAAGGAATAAGTTGAGAGGTTAATTGGGCTAGGCAAATTTCAAGAAACCTGACATTTAACAACACTTTATGGGGATGGAAACGGAAATCTAATCATCAACTAAACAGGTGGTACAGCAAGCCCTAGCTAGATGAGTCGAGTTCCAAAGGCTCTTTCCTAAAGAGAGTTAGAAGACATACTGCAAAAAGCAACTTGAGTGAGAAACTTGAAACAGTTATGAGGTCCTTGACAAAAAATGATTCAACAAAAGATATAATTTCTTCAATTCATAAAAGCCCACCTGATAAGAACAGCTTTTACGTTTATACAATTGTCCCTTGCTCAAACACTTCAACAAAGCTTTCCATGAAAACGGATACAGGGTCTTCTGGAAAGATGATTCAAATATCAAGAACTATCAACCCTTTTCACCCAAAGTCTTCCTCTCTTTACGAAATTAAATTAAAATTAAATGATAATAATGAGTTCCCCTAAAAGAACTAATTTTAAACAAACCTTGTGACTCGAATCAGCAATCTGCTTCAGTCCAACCGACAAGTTCTTCAATTTACCCGAATTCAATGACAATCTCGACAACAACGGTTTCGCCAGACCCGACTTCTCAGCTTCAGCCAAATCCAAGGCATTCGCACTCAATATAAAGTCCTGTTTCGCCACCAAGAGGTCAGCTAGAGTATTGACAGCACTGGCTCGTTCTTCTGGTGTCAGTGCTTGCATTTGTCGTCCACCGGTACGTGCTTGAAATTAAAAACAAACATAATATTGTTAATAAAGTACTGAGAGCCACCACTCGAGAGATTATGGGGAAATCCGCGAGACGTCACAGAATCCTCCATCATCTCCCGGCTTATCGTCGTCGACTCAAAAAAAGGAAATTCCATTTAATTAAAATTAATGCCAAAAAAAAGGAGACGATTTTTACCATTTTCAGCCAAGGTTTCGACAGGAGTGGAAAATCCTTCGGTGGACTCGGTGAAGAACGTTCCGACCTTCCTCCCAGCAATGATTGTTTTAATAGCCTTCTCTTGCATACCGTTGCAAATGACAACACTCACTCCACGATCCAGTGCCCAGGTAGCTGCCTTGACTTTCGAATCCATGCCACCGGTTCCGACCTAAAAAGGACAATGACAACGACAACGATGAGGATGATGAAACCATTAAAATGGATGAAGAAACTATAAATTCAAAGCCATCTCGGACGCGGACGGCATAAGAAAGATGAATTTACCTTTGATTTTTTGCCAAACTCAATGCTGCGCATATCGTTCGAGGTATAGGTGTGCATTAGCTTGGCACCATCCTCCCATGGCGGCTTGTTGTAGATACCGTCAACGTCTGACATCAAAATTAGCAAATCAGCTTGCACTTCTGCGGCCAGCATGGCTGCCAAACTGTCGTTGTCTTTTATAGCTATACCCTGGAACATGTACAATGGAAGATGAAATTGCGAAGGGGGAAATAGGAGCAACTCACTTTCTTGGATCCGGCTGGCAGATCATCGTCCTTTAGAAACATTGGCGGTGATACGGCATCATTTGTATTAATAATTGGAACGATGTTCAAACTAATCAATTCCGAGAGCGTACAGAAGAGATTGTTTCTTGTTTCGTCATTGTAGAAATCAGGTTTTGTAACAAGAACCTGCGATGAATAAACGAGGAAACGAGATAAAATAAACATTCTGACTTGGGACTTTATAATTATTTCGAGCTGTGTCCTTTGCAGTAAAGTTGTGGCACCAGAGGATGTGAATAGTGCAGTGTTGTGTGGCATTTCCTGTCTTCAATTCGCATAAAGACAGTTATTTCCCTTTCCTTCATTTTTTTTTTTGTGATCTATCGAAGTGCAAGCAGAGATGAACTTTATTGGTTTTGCATTATTATGCATTGCAGATACCGCAATTCCATTCCTTATTTATGCGTTTATAGCTGGGTGTTTCTTTTACTAAGAAAAAGTTCAATATGCTTA
The DNA here is from genome assembly GCA_943590905.1 of Sphaerophoria taeniata. Classification (NCBI taxonomy): domain Eukaryota; kingdom Metazoa; phylum Arthropoda; class Insecta; order Diptera; family Syrphidae; genus Sphaerophoria; species Sphaerophoria taeniata. Next base: position 11,694,591 of record OX016542.1, on the reverse strand, counting down.
CTGTGCTCATCACTCCAATCGAATTCACTGCAACGAGAGATGATAGCTGTTTTTTCTGTTTGCATCTTTTTCTTGTGAGAAAACTCACACGAGTGTGAAAATTTACGATCGAAAATGAATCCGCTTGCAAACTTTATCTTTGTGGCACCATTGCGCTTGAATATTGATGAGTTCAATGAGGTTGCAATTTGTTTCGCAACTTTCTGCGAATTTTCAATGCACATTTGAATTGGAGCGTGCTCTGTGTTCTATATAAACATTTATCAACAGAATAGCACTCATTTCGTCAAATCAATGATACGATAGAAAAATTAATAATCCAGTCATTTTAGGTTCCATCTGCGGAATAATTCCTAGTGGGCTAGATTTTTGTGTACACCTTTATAACGGTGCTGTTATGAAGATGTGAAATATCGACATTGATATCATGCCGGCTAAAAAAGTTATGGTGGTCAAAAGGTCGCGAAATTCAGTTTTTCGTGAATATTCCGCTGCCTATTGCCCGGAGGTCAATAGTGGTGAAGCACAAATTGTTCGTCTTGATTTTATATAAAAAAAAATGCCTTAAGCATTTTGTACTAAAATTAATCGTTTTCGGAGTAGAGGCACCAAAACGCGCTCACATTTGCTCTTTCTTCTTTCATATGAAAATCTTCAGTTTCGATTTCATAAACAGTGTCTGACACATCGAAATCTTTGTCATTGGTTGACTCTGTGGTTAAGTATGATTGGCTATGGAAATGTCCACAAATCCACAAAAAACTATTTGTCCTTGACCACTATTGACCTCCAAGCAATAGGTCGCAAAATATTCAGGAGAAACTGAATTTCGCGACCTTTTGACCACCATAACTTTTTTAGCCGGCACGATATCAATGTCGATTCTTCACATCTTCATAACAGCTCCGTAATAAAGGTGTACACAAAAATTCAGCCCACTAGGAATTTTTCCGCAGAATGGAGTATTAAATTACTAAAATGACTGGATTAAAAACAATAAAATATAAATAAAAAATTACGAAAAAAAGCTTTTGAAACAACATCGAGTGATAGGTATATCAAATTATTGAGTACAATCAACATTGACCTTGAAAGAATGTAGCTGATGTAAAAAATATATTAAAAGAATGCTATTTCTAATTCCGGGTTAAAAAGCACTCCATAATCATCAGTATTGCCTTTTCATCGTCTACTTATTAGATTAAAAAAGAGTTACCCCAATGTTTACACAATTTAAAACAATCATAAAGCTTAGAATACGTCGAATTTGGACCCAATTCAAAAATTAATAAAAACAACTCGGGTCAAAAATTTCAATATGACATGTCATCATTTAACCCATGACAAAGGTCCGATTCATATTCTGCCAACTATTGACCTTCTCAGAAAGACAATACATTTCTTCCATGGGTTCAATAACTATTAGAAAAGGATTTATTCGTTTTCTAGAAAATTAAACTCTTATTCAAATGGCCCTCGAAATCCATACCAACCTAAACGGAAAAAATCATACATTATCTTTAATAAAACCCAAACTAAGCACTTCATTTCAACTTAATTTTTTTACCATCCATTTTTTCATCATCCTTTTTCAAAATTGAATTCATATTCTCAGCCTCTTTATTTCACTGAACTCTGATTTTATATTAATTCCAAGAAAATAAACTCAACATCGACATCAACCACAACTGCCAATGACTACATAATCAAAATACCCACAAAAAAATAAAATGAAAAAACAAACCTGTGCAATCTTAACTCCATACTGTGCGAACATAGCATCATACAAGGACATCAATCCCGACTGTCCAACGGCAGCAGCTGCTCTAGGTTCCAATAGCATTGGGGTTTCCTATGGCGTATCGCGGCGCCAAATGGAAATGAAAATCAAATAAAATAGCACAAAATTAAAATCAACTCTATGACATAATTCTACACAGAAACACCAAACATCAAATAAAAATAAAGATAAAGATAAAAATGAAATGTCCTTTGAGAGATATTTTTATATTAAAAAACAAACAGCTACAACATACAGCAACAAAATGGGAAACTTACATTATGATGATCCTTGGGTGATAGAGTCTCTCTCATTGACAGGGACATTAATAGTTCTTGTGCAAGTTTTTGACTACCAAAGGCAACAGCTCCACTCGTAACCATCATTACTTCTCGTCCTTCCAAATGGCATTCAGCAACCTTTACAAATGTGATGGAGAGGTGAAATGAGAAAAAAAAACATATAAAAATAATACAAGAATGTATCATCATTCATGAATATCTCTTAACAGTTGTATCTCTATCTGATTCTGAATCTATTTCTATCTGCTTTGTGTGCTCCTTTTTGTATTTGGAGAACTGAATAAAAATGAAATTGAGGATTCATCTCCATATTATATACATTCTATATGATAATCATCATCAGATATTGAAAACAGTGCTGTCCAAATTTTAATAATAAAAAATTGGGAATAAAGTGAACAGTGATATTTTTCCGGCTGGGGGAGGAACTTATTGTTGCATACAACTGTATTGTTTTGGATAAAAGTTTGCTTTCAGGTAGGTATCTGTAGGCCTCAGCACAATCTGGCATGTACTCAAAATTTAACCACTTGCGAAGTCTGGTAGCCGAGTTATGGCCTCAATATTTCACGCAACAACTTCTTACTCTTGCAATCGTGTCACAAAAAATTTGAAAATCAATAACCTCAACAAAAATCTAACCTTACACTACCTAAAATATAAATCCCTCGACAGCACTGACTCGTTAGCCTTTAATACTCTTAAGCACATTACAAACTTTTCCTTTTAGCATTATGAGATTATATAAGTACCTTGCGTATGGACTTAGACTCATTAAATAAATTATCATGCTTGACTTGTAGAAACTATATTAACGACCATTTTATATGTTTCCCTCTGTGGTAGCATAAACAAGTCGAGTAAAATTGATTTTAGTTAGAAAAGTTATTCTTTTATCCTTTTTTCCTTAGGGTGAAGTTGCTCGTATTTTTCTTTCTCTTGATATCAAATACATTCCCTTGAGCCACAAGAGATATCCTTTTTTCTTTGCTTGACTTGACTTGAATACATATGAATTGAATTTTCAGTGAAACCAAATAATTTTTCCTGGGGAATATTTTACAAAAATAATAAAATCCCCACCTTTCAATTTCGCTAAGTGGATATTATTTTCACTTCCGAAAAACCAAACAAAGCTCCATAAAAATTACAAATCAATTATATGACTTAAGGAATTATCCCTCCCACCCTTCCAATCCGAATATTGTGTGCAGTCACAGAAAACAAAAAATCGCATTTAAAAGAATTGTCAACATATTTTCCTTTTGTTGTGCTTGATTCGTGTTCATACACAAACCATCTATCATCATCAATTTCAAATCAATCCTACAGAAATATTTTCTCCAAATTACGCGACAAAAAAAGAAGAAAAACTTAACGCGTCATTATCCTTCAATCTTTGTCTAAAAAGGCTTTAAAGCCAAGAAATCCCTCTTTTCAACCGTTTTGACTGAAATTTTCATTTAAGAACAAATCTGTCAAGTCATTTGCTTTCTTCACTTACAAAAATCCATGTGCGAAATTCATACAAAACGTAAAAAAAGTGAAAAAATTGCTGACATAACACCAAATACACAAAGGAGAATAGAACACACTTATTAATGCTCCATAAATTATCCCTTTTTCTCCTTGACACTAAATAAAAAAGAAAGGCGACACAAAGAAGTGGAAAATGTGAAATTTTTGAGAGGATAAACTAACAAAATTTATAAGGACATCAATATGTTATGTGTGAACTCCGAAAATTCATCTTGCTACTCAAAACTAAGAAAAAAAATCATAAAGTTAACTTTTGAAGGATACAAATTAGAAGTCAACATGCTACTTTACTCTCTTCTAAAGGAGACAGACTTTTTTGGGTGGGTGATGTTTGAGATGATGAAGGGTTCTGTTGGAAAGAACTTGAAATAAGGAGTTCATTCTTTATTAATCCCTCTTTGGACCAGGAGACGTCTGTCCTAAAAACTTAAGTTTTCGTATTTTATGTGCTGTAGTTAAAGTTATGCAAGCTTGAGAAATTATTTTTCACATGACTTCTTTTGGCGTCTATGGAAGAGTGCGAACCGTCGAGATATTATTTTCTAAGCAAAACTCTGAGAAAAGAAACTTTTGTCCTTAAGATCTACTGTACAAAAACAACCCTGTCAGTCAATTCGTCAAAAAGTCAAAGTCACTTAGTCCGTCATAGAAAGAAAGAGGACGAAAAATTTTATGATGAAACTGGACTCAGGTGAACTCAAGATAAATAAACGAATAAACAGGTCATATCTATACTTGTAGCATGAGAAGATGCCAGTACTAAAATAAAAACACGTTTACGATTATAAAGATGTGATGCGGCGGCGATGACGATGAGACATCATGTAACACAAAAAATGTGTAACGGCAAGTATTTTGTCCTTGAATGTTACAAGGATCTTGAGAGGTATCGATTTTTTGTTTGGATTTTATTTACGAATTACTTCTTGTCTTTCGAGATTTTTCTCCTTTTTTTATAGACCATAAACTCGAGACATTCACTTATTGAATTGTCAAAATTAAACCAGGAAGCATGAGGTTAATTTGACATTAAAAAACACATTGGTCACGATTGAGTGCGTACGTGGGTCAAGAGCAATAAAAATTGAATTGTACTCATCATCATCACCCTGCCGCAATAAGGATGACGTCCTTGATGTTTTCGGGTCTGTTGTCTGTCCCTTGTGGATGGTGTTGCGTAAGGCCTAAGTTAAATTAAGGAAATTAATTTTCTGCATCATTAAATTAAGAAATAATTTAAGTCAGTTCTATTTTGGTACCAAAAGCTGTAAGCACTTTTTTGTATTAGATTTGTAATGCGAAAGTTTAAAAGCGAAATTAGTTAAAATTTAAATGTTTGCTTACATTAAAAAGTAGTAAATACACAATTCTGCGACAATAGTCTAGTACATTATTCTACTACAATAATTTATTACAATTTTTAAAACTTGAAAATTTTGAATTATAAAACTGTGTAAGTCAGAAACCTGAACAAGACTTTCTTTCCCATCAACTCACCCTCATTCGTTCATTTCATGTTAAGTAATTGAATAAAAAATGTTAATCCAAAATAAACTCCATCGTTTTTATGTGCCGGTTGTCCTTGTCTCATTTTCATTTCTTTATTCATCCTACGCTATAATATCGCATCAGATGAAAAACGTATTTTTAGAGTCTCAGATCTCGGATATAAAAAGGTTTTATCTTAAAAGAAAGCATCTAATGTCTCGTAAATGTTCTGAAATTTATTCACATTCGTTACGGTTGCACCTAATCACCTATTTATAAGCTCTACATCAGAATTTAAAACAAAAAAGTATCAATTTAACCTCTAACTAACGACAACGAGCACTGGGCAGGATGAGAGAAAGAAGAAAATAATCAAAGCAAAATAAAAATACCTGTTCGACAATTGATGCCAATCGTCCCAATGCCAGTCCATGGCTATCCTCACGGGTGATGACGGCGCTGCCAAGTTTAACAACCAATCGTTTGGCGTATTTTAATTGACTTCTTTCCGTGAATGTAACTGTTTTCTTCTCGTTGATTAATCCTCGTTTATCATGTTGGATACTTTTGCTCTGTGAACAAAAAAGAAGCAAACAAATCATGAAAGACGAACAGAAATAAATAAAAATAGAAAGAAATTAGAATAAATTGTTCAAAGCAGACAGAAAAGAGCTGGTTAGTGGGCGGTTATATCCAGTGGGTGGCTTGGGGTGAAAAAAAGGAGCTTGTTGAAGATTTTGCATATCTAGTCATTCGGTGTTATGGAGTATATTTTAGGGATTTGTTTGTTTTTTGCTTAAGTTAAGGGATGCCTTATCAAGAATGATAATAAAAGCCGCCGGCAATTCGATTGAATAAAAATTTTCCAACATAAAAGAAAAAACTCACGCTGATAAATTCGTTCCTAGTATGATTGATTGAAAAGCGTGAGTGACTTAATCGAATCAATCATAAGATTGACCTTTGGCGTATTGAACTAGATCTTGTGATATAGGAAGAGCTTCAAGATTAATGAAGTGCTCTTTGCTTGAAAGGAATTTTAAAGAATGTTGAAGTGGGAATTCTTTGAAAAATTAAGACCGTGTGGTGTTATGCTCGTAAGTGCTTATTGGCATTGCTATTCATTTTTTGATCTTTGAAAAATGAGTAGGTTGGGAAGTTTTTTGTTTTCATTTTATGCTGCAATCAATCACGTTCTATAAATAACTTCCGGGTCAGAAAGCTTCATTTCTACAGCATTTTAGGAATGCTGAATGATTTATTTGTAATATATATAAACTAGCCGACCCTGCGAACTTCGTCTCGCCACCCTTCAGAGCAACTCAAAAATAATTATAATTAACACAGGTATTGTTAAAATGCAATGTGATTTGCTTGAATCCAATAAAAATAGAAAATTACATATCTGAATTTTTCCAAGTTTTAAAACTAACTTTCTACTCTCATTTAATCAAATTTCGTTGAAAAATTCAATGTGTTTTGACTATTTCACAAAAATCAAAATTGAATACGGCTTTCGACTGTCCCTCTTAATAAAGGACTTTCCAGTAAATTTGTCCAAAAAATTCGTTAATTAATTAATTATTTATATAAATGCATTGAGGATTGAGCGGATTAATTGACCATACCGGACATACAAACACACCAATCACTTTAAATTCTATGCAAAAGCTTGGTGTTAGGTGTTGAAGTTCCATTTTAAATTTTTCCATGTGCACCATTGAAAACCAATGCACCTACAATAACATGCAATTTTCCCTTTGGAAACCAATGAATTTTCCGAGATTTTTATCAAGAACTTTCTATTTTCCATTCGAAAACCCGTTTTGAAATTTTCCAGTTTTCCATTTGAAAAGCAATGCACTCACAATTACATGCAATTTTCCCTTTGCAAACCAATGAAGTTTCTAGTTGTTCATCAAGAACTTTCTATTTTCCATGCAAAAACCCATTTGGAAATTTTCCAGTTTTCCATTTCAAAACCAATGCACCTACAAATACATGCGATTTTCCGTTTGAAAACCAATGAGTTTTTCCAGATTTTTATCAAGAACTTTCTATTTTCCATTCGAAAACCCGTTTTGAAATTTTCCAGTTTTCCATTTGAAAAGCAATGCACTTACAATTACATGCGATTTTCCGTTTGAAAACCAATGAGTTTTCCCAGATTTTTATCAAGAACTTTCTATTTTCCATTCGAAAACCCGTTTTGAAATTTTCCAGTTTTCCATTTGAAAAGCAATGCACTCATAATTACATGCAATTTTCCCTTTGCAAACCAATGAAGTTTCTAGTTGTTCATCAAGAACTTTCTATTTTCCATGCAAAAACCCATTTGGAAATTTTCCAGTTTTCCATTTCAAAACCAATGCACCTACAAATACATGCGATTTTCCGTTTGAAAACCAATGAGTTTTTCCAGATTTTTATCAAGAACTTTCTATTTTCCATTCGAAAACCCGTTTTGAAATTTTCCAGTTTTCCATTTGAAAAGCAATGCACTTACAATTACATGCGATTTTCCGTTTGAAAACCAATGAGTTTTCCGAGATTTTTATCAAGAACTTTCTATTTTCCATTCGAAAACCCGTTTTGAAAATTTCCAGTTTTCCATTTGAAAAGCAATGCACTTACAATTACATGCGATTTTCCGTTTGAAAACCAATGAGTTTTCCCAGATTTTTATCAAGAACTTTCTATTTTCCATTCGAAAACCCGTTTTGAAATTTTCCATTTTTCCATTTGAAATAAGCAATGCACTTACAATTACATGCAATTTTCCGTTGAAAACCAATGAGTTTTCCCAGATTTTTATCAAGAACTTTCTATTTTCCATTCAAAATCCCGTTTTGAAATTTTCCAGTTTTCCATTTGAAAACCAAATGCACCTACAATTACTTGCAATTTTCCATTTGAAAACCAATGAGCTTACGACACAGGCCTTATTTTGACCGAGACCGAAATGAACCTAATATTCATAATGCGAAATATACATGCACAGAGATTGGAAACTAAAATCCATGCTTTTTTGAATATCGCTGTTAAAATTTTGCCCAAGTGCCCAAGAATTCGCATGTTAACATTGTTTTGGTCCAAACGCTTAAGTAGGAGTTCAGCCTTAAATATAATAAGGAAGAATGAAAAGGAAATGAAACAAAATGAAATGATAAATAAATAGAGAGACGTTTCAAAAAATTGATGTCGGCTGTCAGTTTGCTGAATTTAAATACAAAATTTCGGGTAAGTAAATTTAAAATCAATGGCGCAAATTTTAAGTCAGCCCTCGTTTAAGCAATAAAGTCTACTCTACTTAAAGCACTTCTAACTTTTCTTATTTTTAAACACTTTAAACGAGTCTTCTAACTAGATTGGACTTTAAACATAACGTTGTGTGAACTCGCCTAAATGTGACACATCAATAAATTGAATAAGTGAACTGTCATTTTACGCTTGTAGTTTTTATCGGTTTTTACTACAGGAAAAAATGTGCTTATTTAGTGTTTGTATATTTAGTTCTAATAAATGTTATGTTTTTCTTTGTGAAAATGTGTTTCAATAAATATCCAAATGATGTTCCAAATTGTTTTGTTTTTATTTGTCATAGTGAAGGTGGAATAGTGTGCTCTGAAATGGGTATAAAATATTCCTTTAGAACAGGAATAAATTTCCCTACAAGTGTAAGTTGTTTATTAGAACTCTCAAAAAAGGCAAATAGGTAATAAAATTAAAAGCAAACAATGTACACACACAACTGCAAGAAGTGTCAAAAAACAAGCAGCAAATCCAGCTTGGTAGTCCCATGGTTCATATTTTTTTTTTTTACAAAAATGATAAATGAATATTTGAATTTAAATAAGAGGATGCACGAATTTGACAAACTCTTAGCCAGTAGCGTAGCTAGGCGTGGGCGAGTGGGGCAACCGCCCACGGCCTCGCACCGGAAGGGGCCTCGCGCGTCACCGCCCTATTGGAATAAAATGAATAGTCATAAAAAATTAAAAACCCATTGAAACACTTCGAATGAAACATACGCTACTATTTCAAAAATCCCTACACAATTCTATCTTTTAGAAAAGTGGCCCTCCTGGCAAAATATAACCCCCCCCCCGCTCCCCTACTCGTTCGAACGATTTTGTTTTAATTTGACCCAACTAATACGCTCTAGTCTAAAAAAAAAAACTGTTCGGTTATAACTTCACATCACATTCGAATCTACTTGTTTAAAAATACTTTTCGTTTGTAAATCACGATAGCCTTAGCTTTTTTGAAAACGAAAGTTTAAACTTTGCAAACTTAATTGAAATTACATGTGATTTTATGAAGTTTGTTTTATTGCAAAAAAAACTAAATTTGTTCCGATATAAGTTGAGATCGATTGAATTTAATTCTCCTGCCAAGTACCCAGTGGTGGAGTTACCTATAGGCCGAGTAGGCTTGAGCTTAGGACGGAAAAATTTAAAGGCGGTAGATTTATCCTATCAACGCTGACGAATCATGATTTTATCTTATCATTAATGAAAAATAATTCTCAATTAAGTTCTCTCCAATAGAGAAATATGTTACTGCCATTTTAAAACAAATCAACCGCAAAAAATCGAAGAAATTGTTTGCAATATTTTTTTTCTCATTAAGACGGGCGAAGATCTCCCTGTTTTGTTCAACCAATTACTTGAAGTTTTGGTTTTGACCTTTTCTTTATAATCCAAGCAAAGATCAACTTTGATTTTGGTAAAGCCAGATTTTGAATCATTGGAAGTCTTCCTATGTTTCTGCGAAAATTAAGTTTGCATAATATTTATTCTAGCTTGGACAAACCTCTTTGCATGACATTATGTACTCCAGCGACAAATTGTACGGTGAAAGAGAATTTTCTTAGCTAAAAAGCATCAAAAATTATTTAAGTCGTCCCCAAGTCAAGAAAAGTTAAATGCTGCAGCTGTATTTGTGTATCGAATCGGAAGGAATAATGATTATTTGAGTTTATTGATAACTTTCATATATTCCATAATCCAACTATGTATCTAAATTTAGTAATTCTAAATAATTTATACTTCTACGTTATTAACCCCCCAACCGCACACTTATTTTTTCTAAATCGCACTGCACCCTGGGGTATCACGCACCCCAACAAAAAAATAGAAAAATATATGTTCCAATTCTTTTTAAATTTTTTTTTATTTTTTTAAACCATATTTCTAATAAAATTTATTAAAATCTTATAAAAAAAACACATATTTAACTGCACTTATTTTTTCTAACAGCTACCGCACTCTGGGGAATCTTACGCCTCAACCACAAAATTTAAGAAAATATACACCTAATAATTTTGTATTATTATTTTTATTCATATTTTTATTTCGTCGCTGTAAGATCGATAACTTATTCAAATATTCCAATACACAAGAATATTCTTGACTAAAAACACAGCTCACAATTTTCGGACAGGACACTTGGGTGTATGATACGCCAGATAACGCTGATGGTCAAAATTCAACAACTGAAAATCTCCCCTTATTCTAAACGTCTAGAGAACTGCTTTTATTTTAATTTTCTGAAAAATAACAAATATACGCCGCAGTGAAAATATTAGAAAACAAATTTCTAACGCACAATTCACAAGACAAGCTTTAGATATTGGTCCCCAATAAACTATGACTTTTCAATTTAAGATCATTCATAGATCCCGCTTTCACTTTTTTCAGTATTATACCCTAATGCAGAACAAAATATTCATTGAGAAGAATTTCGAGAATAATATGAAGGGCCTCGCGGATAAGACTTTGCCCACGCCTATATTCGAGCTTGCTACGCCACTGCTCTTAGCTATCTTTTAACTTCAAAGTCTTCGAAAATCTCAAAATCTTCTCGTTCAAAACTATACTTTAAGGAGTTAAACGAACGCTTTCTCCGTTTTAAAGTTAGACGACCACTTTAACGATAAAGTATACTTTAAGTCGTTCAAAAATGAGATAAAGTCGACCCTGAATCTAAAATTTGTTTTTAGAGTCGACTCCTATTTTAAAGTGGATTTAAAGTATAGTTTAAATGTTTCAAAATTTGCGCCAATGTTTTTTGCTCTTAAGAATTATTTCTTTTAATTTCAGAACCTCCTACTGCACATTCAGTGCATGGAATAACCAATTTGCATCATTTATAAAGTAGGACTTTTGTTTGTTTGTTAGTTTATCGACTACAAACATACAACCGACAAACAAACAAAAGTCTTACTTTATATTATATTAGTATAGATTAGTATAGATATAGATATAGATGTTTAAAAGTACTCATACGCCACAGCCACAGGTAACCAACTGTTTTATTTTCTTATTCTATTCCGAAAAAGGACAAAACAAATTAAGCAATCACAAGTAAGATCGTGGAAAGCCTTAGATTTGAGTCAGTCTGGGGCTGAAGCTGATAGGGTTTCTCTGGGACAGACAAACATGCATACGGCTTGCTTGAATTTTAGAAAAAAGAAAATACCTAACTATTTCTTCTAATATTTTCGAATTCCAATGTTAAGTTTTTATTAACAAATCTATTAATTTATTTGTGTTATCGCTTATTAGTCAAAAGTCATATCGCAATAATAGTTTGATTATGTATGATTGACAAGATAGTAAAACAAAAATTCAATGATTACTTAAGTTCGATAGGTATTATGTACCTTTATTGAATTACAACAATCACAAATCATAAATTAATAAATATTGACTATATCACCGCCATTGAGTCAGTAGACGAATGTATGTGTTATCTTGTTTGAATTGCTCGACTATCATGCGGCAACATACTGGCATACATTCCAGTGGCGTAGATAGGGGGGGGATCAGGGGGATATATCCCCCCCCATTGGGATTCATAATTGTTCAACATAACTAAGTCATGCCAAATAAGTTAAAGAAACGCACTCTGAATGTTAGTACCTACTTCCTACGTGAATCAAGTCTTATTAGTACTCACAGGATTCCTAGAGGCATTGTAAATTGTACATTCTATACCTACAGTCTACGGGGAAAACACAAAGTCAACTTCATCTGAAAGAAATTATTACTTCGGCTAATCACCTAATATAGTTGCCCGTAGCTTAGTTGGTAAGTGCATTGACTGCTAAGCAGAACGTCGTTGGTTCGAGTACTCAGGCCAAGTTTTTCTTTCATCTTTCACGGGCACTGCATCTTTCGAAGACCTGACAAATATTCCAAGAGTATCAATCTGTCATGAAAAAGTGCTTCTCAACTCTGCCGTTCGGAATCGGCATTAAATTGTAGGTCCTCTCTTCAATTCTTCACACGCACTCAGAGAATTGTTGATGAGAGTAAGCCACTTAGGCATTGGCTCTTCAAGAGCTGTCGCGCCACTCTATTTATTTAATCAGTAATCACCTAATATTTTGAATTTCTTTCTTGTATCGATCTTTAAAAAGTTTATTTTTAACGTCTCTCACCAATTGATAATAATAGATAAACGTGCAAGAAAAAGAGCTTAACTCCAGCTTTCCACAAAAGCCCACACCGACACAAAAATTGAAAGTTATTTAAATTTCTTCTCACCGTGTGTCACATTGTTAATTTGGTGTAAGAAATCGCCCCAAACACGCAACACACTCATCCATACGAACACAAATGTTCGCACAACTGTGGTGAAGTTAACGCGAATCCTAACGGTAACGATAACTCACACTAATTCATTTTAACCAGAAAGCAAAATGCGCTATTACCCATTACAGAAAGCATGCCTTACACAAGCGGCAGATTGTCAATCATTCATCGTAATTTTGCGAGTTATTTGTACGAATTATTTGAAGTGGCTTTTTTTAAAATTAATTTTTTGTATATATAATATTACGAAAATTTCCTAAAATTAAAGTATTCAAGAATATGTAAATTAACATTTTATTCGTGAATTTCGATTTTAAATATTGATCCGATTTCGAGGTATAGAATTTTGAAAAAAAGTTTATAAATGTTTTAAAAAAATACAAACAAATTTTTAAAATTTGTTTGAAAATAAAATATTATTTGGGCAATTTAAACGTACTTTCAGAAAAAAAGGAGCTGATCAGGGTTTTGTTTTTCGAAAAAATCTAATAAAAAAAAAAAACGATTTTATGAGAGGTTTTGGAGGAAGTTTAAAAAAATCGTTTTTGAGAAAATTGAAACTTTTAGTTTTTTCGCCAAAACAAATTGTATGATGGCTTCCCTAAATTCTGATCTTAAAAATAAAATAAAAAAAAGCACCAACGCGAATTTGCTCAAACCTTTAATTTTCAAGTTTTAAGTCAATCGGACCAGTGGTTAAGGCTGCAGGTGCGTTTACAGAAAGACAGACAAACACTTAAAACTTTTCATATATATTATTCTATACTAGCACTCTAGCAGTTGCCCGCGAATTCGTCCGTCTCTCCCTCGTGCTCCGGCCAGAGGTGCGTCTTGACTTGTGCATCATGCGCGGGAATTCGGTTGCGAAGTTATTTTAAAATTGTATATTAGTCGACTCTCCCTAAGTCAAAAATCTTCTTAAATCGAAGCCTTCAAATATGTATTTTTTTCCCCGTTTTAGTAAGACTTTTCACTGAAGCTCTGCTCTTATTATTCGCACCGTAACTCTGTATAGCTTAAAGCCTTCCTCGATAAATGGATTATTCAACACAAAAAGAATTTTTCAATTTGATTTAGCAGTTCCTGAGATTAGCGCGTTCACACAAACAAAAAAATTAATGCTTTCTTGCCGTTTTTTCACAGTTTCCACTGATTCTTCGCTCCTATTGGTCGTAGCTTAATGCTATGTAGCCTTAAACCTTCCTCAATTAATGGACTATCCAACTCAATTACAATTCGAACCAGTAGTTTCTGAGATAAGCGTGTTCAAACAAACTCTTCAGCTTTATATATTAGTATAGATGTCGGAAGTAAAAATGAGCGAACTAGATCTATCCCCCCCCATAGCGAAAAGCTATCTACGCCACTGATACATTCTGTTTTGTTGTTATTTATTCAATTGTGATTATTTGACTTATCAGCAAAATAAACAGAAAATAACAACAAACTTAAAAGATATAATTTTGAAGTGGAAACATTAATGAAGAAATTATTAAATATTTCAAAAATAAAAATTTGCTTTGAGCGAACAATTCATATTTGTTTTTTTGCGGTGAAAGAATTCAAAGTTCAAATTGTTTACGTCAGATTTCATAAGCAAAATAGAAACTAAATGGTTTGATTGACAAAATCTAGCATCATAATAGCATACACTCAGATAATTAATCTGTAATACAAGTTGGTAAACAGAGCTTATCAAAATTTTGCCTACAGCGTCGTCTAGGCTATTATGCGATATTTTAACTGCATTTTGCGCTTATCTGTTCTAAAATTAACTCTTGTTGGTGTTTTCAATGAAACAACTTCGGAACCTCATTTGTCACACAATATTGAGTAATGAAAATTGGATACTTAAGTGTTTCATATTATGAACTTAACTGCTGGCACAGTTCAATACTACGATTTTCAAATTATTGAAGAGCTCAAAGTACTTTCAAGTACGAGTACTATAAAATGTATGAACTTAAACTGCAATAATAAGTAACGGGTGTTTTTTTCGAGGAATAAAACTTTAAGTTGGCATTACTTTTCAAGACGGTGGCGACCGATTTAACAGCTGTCAAGTGATTTATTCTCAGTTTGGTTTGGCAATTCATCATGAATAGACTCACGCCTGAACAACGCTTGCAAATTGTGCAATTTTATTTCGAAAATAATGGTTCTGTGCGGAATACGTATCACGCACTACATCCATTTTATCGTCGACAAAATCGTCCATCAGAGCAGTTAATTCGATTAACCATGGAACGTTTTCGCACCACGTTTATTCTAATTGATAACTCGCATCCCCAGAGACGCCGCCCCGCGCCGTACGGTGCGTACAGAAAAAGCTATTGCTACTGTAAGAGCGTAGCATTGAGGAAGACCCGAATGAGTCCATCCGCCATCGAGCAAAGGAATTGGATCTGTGTTCATCCACTTTATGGAAGATTTTGCGCAAGGATTTTGGTTTGCGTGCTTACAAAATCCAACTCGTGCAAGAATTGAAGCCAAACGATCATCAAGCAAGGCGTAGATTCGTCGAATGGGCCCAAAACGAGATGGCCGTTGTTCCCGATTTTCATAAGCGAATTTTTATTAGCGATGAAGCGCACTTCTGGTTGAATGGCTACGTCAACAAACAAAACTGACGTATTTGGAGTGAAGCTAATCCTCAAGTGTATGTCGAAACACCGTAACATCCAGAAAAACTGACTGTTTAGTGCGCTTTAGGGGCTGGTGGAATCATTGGTCCGTACTTCTTCAAAAACGATGATGGCCACAACGTTACAGTCAATGGTGATAGCCTGATCGGTATAGAGCCATGATTACTAACTTTTTCATTCCTGAATTGAACAATCATGATGATGACCTGTGGTTCCAACAAGACGGCGCAACATGTCACACAGCTCGTGCCACAATCGATTTATTGAAAGACATGTTTGGTGACCGCCTAATTTCACGTTTTGGGCCTATGAATTGCCCTCCAAGATCTTGTGATTTAACACCGCTAGACTTTTTTCAGTGGGGTTATGTAAAGTCATTGGTCTATGCGGATAAGCCACAAACGTTTGACCATTTGGAAGACAACATTCGACATGTTATTGCCGATATACGGCCACAAATGTTGGAAAAAGTCATCGAAAATTGGACGTCCAGATTGGACTACATCCGAGCCAGCCTTGGCAGTCATATGCCAGAAATCATATTTAAAATGTAATGCCACAGATTATCTTTGGAATAAATAAAAAATCATGTCAATCAAATATTCCATGGTTGTTTTATTGCAATTTAAAGTTCTATACCTCTAAAAAAAAAACTTTACTTGAAAGTCCTTGTACAGGAACTTTTAAGCTAGTTTCTTCACAACTAAAAGATTTAAATTACTTTTTTTTAAGGAAAGTAGGCGTTTTCTAAGAACTTGGAACACCTTTTAAGTTGTGCCCCATGAATACCCCCGTGGAACAATAAAATGTTATATGTAATGATATCTTAATCTAAGTATTATTTAAAAACCCATTTTCAGGGGTTATCAAACATTTACCTAGACAAAATAATGTGATAAAATGTTCTACTTATTTTTTTCCCCGGATACAATAATGATTTTATTATCTTTGGATTAAATTAAAGAACACATACAATAGAAAAAAGTAACACAAGGTGTTTCCAAAGTAAATTATTTTCAATGGGTCAAGAACATCTTGAAAGTGTTTGGACTTGAATTTGCCAAACCTTGTTTTCGAGGTCTGGTTGCATTAAAATTGGCAATTAATTTTTTTAAGAGACAACCATTTCTCGCTATTTCAATTGTCAAAACAGGACGTACACACTATGATCACGCCACAATTGAAAGTATTTTAACATTTTAACAATCAACACTTACAAGTAAAGCACTTTGCGAACTAATTCCTCTCCAAAGATTCAATTTTGAAACAACGTTTTTCGAAACAAACACTGAGGTGGTAAATCCTTTGCGTAACAACATCATTTTGCTTATCGTTTATCAATAAATTTCTTTTATCACAAGGTTTTTTTTTGTCAATTTTTAAACACATAAAATTAAGTTTAAATCTAAAGGCACACTTTTCAATCACAGACTTTATTTACAAAAGAACCAGAATCCTCTAAAGGACCCCAAAGGAGTTAAAAAAGAAAAAGTATATATAAACGAAAATTAGAAATAAGTTGGATTTCGAATCCTAACCCAGACACTTCTGAACTTATTGTTCAACCACCCCGCAGACCGATTTCCAACTGAAAATGCCAAAAACACTCGCATTCGAATCAACCGTCTGACAATCATTCGTTAAACGAATGGAACGATGAAAATAATACCAACACACTATTAAAACTGTTATCAGTTCAGTTAGTGCGCGCTTTGTTATCACTAGCAAACTGTGTTCAGGGTAAGAGAACTTTACCCTTCTCATTTTTTAAGCTTTGATGTTTTGGTATGTTTTTTTCTTTTTTATCTTTGGCAGTGACGGAAGATTGTTTTTCTATAAGCTTTGCAAATTCACGAAGAAGAAGCAAGAAGAAACTAAAATTTGATAGAAATTCAAGAAAGACAGATAGAACGAATAACTCATTGGGAGTTCATTGGAATTTTATCAGCGATAAGTTGCATTCTACTTTTTGTTTGTGCTCTTGTTATCATGTCTGTCAATGTTCTTGTAACGAGTGTTTCAGGTACTTCTCCTAGATATAGATAGATATTCTTGATGCTCTGCAATTTTTCAAACACAATCGATAACGAATTCGCAAAATGAATAATGTCATTCGATTAACATTGTTAAACTATGACAATAATTTCAAGATGGGGGTTAATATTTATTTGTTTTTTGTCTTTTGACCTAGTGAGGAATACTGAATGGGGAACAAAAGAAAGATAAAAAAGCTAAAGGGGATAAGTCGGTAATAAATTTGAGAAAGATTAGAAGGAGTTTATTTAAAGAAAAACGTTGATTCTTCTACTATAGGTACCTGCTTACTAATGACATTTTGACCTCTGGGTAGACGAATGATATCGGTGATTTATTCTACGTCTTACAAAAATTATCTGTCCAACTCTCAGGTTTATTGTCGGATTGATCGATGATCCTTTAGATCCTTGTTTTTTGGTTTGGTATATTTATTGGGTTTTGTTTGGTTTGCAGGAAAAGTTGTTCCTAATTTATCAACCCTTATGTATATGTATCTATCTGAGATTTAACGATGCTGAGAAAAGAAAGAAAAAGGCCCCATCTCTAATCAGGTTCCATATCCTCGTTGCCATCTCAAATTTAGATTTATGTTCAACGTTTAGTGTTATATCTACTTTTAAAACAAAAAATTCTGCACGTATGACAGTTCTCCTCATCAACATACATCAAACGCGTACCTCTTAGACTGTAAGGAGCAACAGTATCCACTTCCTTTTATTAAAAATAAATATAAACCATTTTCCTCTGTTTCTTCAAGATGATTTAGATGCACTCCATTAAGTCTCAACGTTCCCTAGTGTTTCATGCAAAAATATTAAAAATGATTTATCACCGAAATAGGAAATACATTCGAGAAATTCTTCGTCCTGGGAAATGGTTCTTGCGCAGAGTTTATATATTTTCAATCGTTTTCTTTTTTTTTTACACTATCAGAATTGGTCGAAGAGAGCTTATAGCAAACTCTGTCTAGCGACCAATGGTTTGCCAACACAGAATCTGTGTTATACCACCGGCTCATCACTTAGTGCAGTGTTAGTTGTTAGTAGGCAAACACTAAGACAAACAAACACTTACACAAGCGAAACAACAAGATAAAAATAACATAACAACTAAAAAATACAAAAACACAAATAAAACACTTAAGCGCGTGGAACACTGGCTTTCAATAAAGATTTTAAATGATTTTTACTTAAATTAAAATCAAATAAGTTTGAGTTGCAGTTAGAAAGTCTGCTCATTCGTGTCAAGGGCTCATGCATACCATAATTTGTCCGATGCCTAGGTTCTTTAATAATTAATTAATCAAAGTCCCTACCACGAAAGTTGTAACCTCCTCCTCTATGGTTAAATGAAATAAGGCCTAAAAAATCCGGAGCGTCAGTTATACCCATAATACGCTGATGGAAAAATATAATAAAAATACAATACAATGTCATTGTTGGTTCTTCTTTGTGACAATTTTTGCCATCTGAAGAGTTGACACAGTGCCGGCTTTAGGGTATGGCGACCCAGGCGGTCGCCTGGGGCGCCACGATCTAGGGGCGCCGCGGCAGCTGGCATAACTTCAACATAGGCAAGAAGCAAATCAACAAGTTATGAAGTTGAAAAGCTCTTGCTCAAAAAATTCATATCGAAAAGTTTCATGACTTTCATCTTGTTTTGCTATAACAGACTATTTCCAAATGTCATTTTGTTCTTATTTTCACCATATACTACACATAGAAAACACAAGAGTGAATTGAGGTAGTGTTTAGTAAGTGTTTAGTAAAAAAAAACTTGAGTTTTGTTATGGCATTTTATTTTTAATCGCTATAGCTTCTCACCAGTTGGCGCTGTTAATTTCTTATTGCGTTTGTATTATCTATTTTAGTAAGGCATCTTTCCGTTTAAAGCGCAACCAGTCAAAATCAACCCATGGACTTTCATAGAGATTAGAAATATAGGGTTTTCCAATAAGAGGTGTTATTTTGATATTCAAAGAAAATTGGCATTTTTTGAGATAAATGATCGGATGTTTATTTCATTATAAAGAGGAAGGTCTTGAATCTTGTTGGGCCACCTTGCGACTTCTTCCTTTGGGGCCACGTGAAAGATAAAGTCTACGCCAACAGCCCAGCGTCGATTCAAGACCTCAAAGATGGAATTCGTGAGGCTATCGAGGACATAGGGCAGCCACTTTGCGATTTGGTTATGGAAAATTTCATGAAAAGGTTATGGTCGTGTAAGCGTGATCGTGGCGGCCATTAAGCTGATGTTGTGTTTTTTTATCATTTTCATTATCATCATTTATAATGAAATAAACATCCGATCATTTATCTCAAAAAATGCCATTTTTCTTTGAATATCAAAATAACACCTCTTATTGGAAAACCCTATAGGTACAATGGATATGCATATCACATTATACAATTATTATCATTAGAGAAGAGATTGCAAATTAGGTATTTTACAATTACTTTCAACTATTTTTTTAGTATTGTTTTTGCTGTCATACAGCAAATTTTGTTGTAATTTTCCTCTGTTCTTGGCATTTTGACATTTTTTTTGTAAATTTGCGGAATGGTGACTAATCAAATATCATAACATCTTAAGAAATACATTCAACAAGGTAATACTAAAACTAGTAGGAGATGCGCAGTGACCACGGGTCAAGTCCACTATATGGACTTGAGCGAACACTCCAGGGCTAAGAACACTCATGAGCTCCGATGAAAAAGCTAATTTTGCCGTTAGCATGAGGTAAATTAGAGTTTAGAGGTTATGTAACGATATTTAGAAGATTATTTTGTGGTATGGCGATTTTCGGCTCAAGGTACGTTAAATCTCACCCCTTCAATTGGCCATACTAGCTTGCCTGTCGGCAATACACCCCAAGGACTACCTACTCAAAATAGATCAAAATCTTTGTAATATTATGGATTGCAATAGTTAAATAGGAACAGCTTAAATACCGTTAGAAGTTCTAGCCCTTAAAACGAGGATTAGTTAATTTAAGAGCACATTTGAGTTCTAACTCAATTCTTGTCCAAGTTCTTACACTTTAAAACATCGATTTAGAACTTTATCATATTTAGAACTTCGATAAAATTAGACGTAGACCCTCGCATTCGGAAGTCTAGTGCCTTGAAAGTCGTTGTATTTATAATTTCGTTTTTTCAACGTTTCAAATGACAGAGAATAATTGGTGGAGAGAGATATAGAAAATGGATCAAATTTTCGATGATTTTCTATTTATGGACGTTGATTTTGAGTACGATGCGAACGTTATCCTGGAAGAACAGCGTATTTATCGAATGCCACTGCCACTATTAATTCATGGGACGACACTGATTTTTTTCGGCGCTTCTGTTTAACAAAGCACACGTTTTTAGCAGTCGTTTAACTGGTGGCAGAAGACCTTCAACATCCACAACCACGGTAAAAATTGGAATGAATTGACTATGCACTTTTTTTTCTTGACAGTTTTTCGAATCCTACATTCTACGTTACAGAAAAAATTAGCACAAAGTAAGAAATTATTTGTATTTTGTTTCGAATTGAAGGAAATGTCTGTCAAAAAATGCTGCCGTTTCAAAAATGTGCTTGAACTAGGTTTCAAAAATAACAAGTTCTAAGCGCCTAGAACTCAATGATGATTTTAGATCGAGTTCTTGAGAAGTGAAGAAATTTCGAGTTCCAAATTTTCTAAAAACTAAGTTCTAACGTTAAACCGAGATTCACTAGGTCGAGTTTTAAAGAGAATTAAGAACTTGGTTACGGAATTGGGCGTAATTTTATCGAAGTTTTAGCTATAAAAAGTTCTAAATCGAAGTTCTAACGCATTAGAGTTAGAATTAGAATGAGTTCTAAAATTTCACTTAAACGAGTTTTAAGGGCTAAAACTTTGTCAAGAAACTAAGCGTAGGTAAGTGTATTTGTGTTTGACATTTTAAAATTCAAAGGAAATCAATATTAACAGGATAAAATTAATTATCATTACTAAATTTTACAATATTTGCGTATAGGAGAATTTTACACAGTTATTCTTTAAAGCATAAATTCTACTTCTTCATCAACTTGCAATTTTTTAAGTGAGATACAAGTTTCATCTTTTTTAGGAGGAGGAGGTAATATAATTTGTAATTTAAAAAAAGGGCGCCAAATATTTGACTCGCATGGGGCGCCAAGATTGCTAAGGCCAGCCCTGAGTTGACAAACGGTATTCATAAGAAGGAATGTTTAAAGAATCGCTCCATTGAATACCTTTGATGGCAAACCTAGTAAAATTCCGTTGAACGGATTCTAACCTCTCAATATATGAGTATCATTAAAAGGTGTCCAAACCTGGGAAGCATATTCAAGATGAGGACGAACAAAACAATTATACATATAGAGAACGAGTGATAGCCGGATCACGGAATTCTTTTGACCAACGCTTTATAAATCCCAACATTGAATTGGCTTTATTTACAATGCTATTAATATGTTCAGAAAAGTCTAAACTAGATGTGAATAAAATACCAAGATCTTTGACAATGACAGGACGAGACAAATTGTGCTGTGAGATTGTATAGTCATAAGAAGTTGGTACTCGCTTCCTAGAAAAAGTCATTGTTTGACATTTACTGGGATTCAATTTTAAACTATTTTTCTCACCACAGTGAAAACCTGTTAAGGTCATTTTGCAAAAGAATTCAATCATTCGTTGAAGATATGTTTTTGAACAACTTCAAATCATCTGCAAAGATGAGAATTTCGCTGTTCTGAACACATAGCGGAGCATCGCTAATAGCCAATATAAAAAGTAGGGGTCCTAAGTGACTGTCTTGAGGGACGCCGGATTTATCAATAAATGATTTAGAGACATGATGTCTGAATTTTACCTGATAGGACCTGTCTTCAAGATATGTAGATATCCATTTTATGAAAAAAGGGGGAAACCCATTAGCGTTCAACTTAAAACGAGGAAAACAAAAAAAATCAATGAGAACAGTTGCGTAAATTTTAATGTAATGTTCCTCTGTTCCAAACATTCCGAGAAGATATTGCGTACGATAAAAAAAGTGACCTAGAGCAAAAAGTAAGAGTTATTGCAGCATAAATATTTCAAGTATGTACTTGCACTTGGGGGAAATTAATTAAAAAAGTGGTATTTAGACCCCATAACACTTGATATTCAACCCTTTCAAAAGGGCAAGCAAAAATTAATCAACTCCAGAAGGCCGTAGGTTGCCAGAATTTATCTTTAAACTCCATGAAAAATGCACGCATGCTATTGCAACAACAATAACAAAAGCAGTCATGAAATATAGAGAAAATGTATTCAAGCAACACTTCGAATTCTGTACAGACGAACAAAAAACGCAAGAGACTAGTCAATGAAAATCTTGTCCAATGCTAACACTTACAGCTGGCTTGGTATGTGAAATACGTCGAACTGGGAATGAAGAATGAACTGGGACAAAAGAAAATACCAATATTTGATACTGGCCACTTTCAACAGAATAATTCTTCGACGGATATTCGGTCCGGCATGGACAATGCATGCCAGAGACACGCGGACGATGGTAGTGCTTTTGGCTTGGATCCTGCAAGAATTGTGAACCGTATAAGTACGGATAAGACGTGAACTGCAGTATCAACCTAACTTATCCGTCTGCAAGTACAACTCAGCTCTTGAGAAAAAAAAACGTAGAAGAATATGTGTCATCCAAAATGCACTCAACCGGCTTCTTGAGTATCAATGTTTTCCGAAATGTAATTTCCACTTTGAAAAGAAACCCGTCCATGTTCTTTTTGCCTTGAAATTGAATGTTATCAGCATTTTATCGATCGATGATGAGCATACTACATCAATATCGATTCGATTGTCATCAGTTGATAGTTGTCTTTTGTTGAGTGACATCTCTTTTAAACGCTCTCTTTTTACTGCTGGAAATTTATCAAAAAGTTAAACGTATCTCGAATTGACAATCAAAATGGACACCTTCGATTACGACGAAGATGACATTTATCTACGGAAACGGTAATTTTCCATTTCGAATTCGACAAAAAAAATCCCTTTTCATCACATCCTCATCGTCTAGAAAACAAAAGGAAAAACCCCCACTCTGGGACTCCTTTCAGGATCCGCCGCCAAAAAAAGCCACCGGCTCAGCTGCCAGTTGGAATAAATTGACTTTGTTGCTGCAAGTTTTTAAAGTCCTCGTCTACATTGTGGTGTTTGGAATTGTTTTAGGCTCAGCTGTGATATCGAAACTCAGCTATCTGTTGATGGTGGCACAAATACCTTCCGGCTCTAAAGTGAAATACTGCGACATTAGACGTAAGTTCAAACCCAAATGGAGTGGGTGTTAAAAGCCCATTGCTCTGTGGAGCGATAAGAAGAACCCACAAACAGCCACATCACAGCCACATGATGTGTGGAGTACAGTAAATGTCAGCCGGAGGCTGTGCGTGTAATCAAAGTTGTGGAAATGCGTTATCACAATTTGTGGAGTTGTTTTTCATTTCCTAACTCACTTGGTTTGTTTTTTTCGTTTTTTTTTTGTTTTTTTTTTTTAGATCCAAAAAGAGAACTTTATGCACGAATACCAGATGAACAGCAAATCGCCTGGATCTGGGCACTGATATTCGCTTTTTCAGCACCGGAAGTGTTTACATTTTTCCGTTCGTTGCGAATTTGCGTGTTTAAAGATGTTAAAGCTCCAACATGGCTGGAAGTCTATTTGGTGAGAGAATTAAGTGCCTCTCTCGTGTTGTTTTTTTTAACGTGGGAATTTTAGCTTGTGGGAATGGAGATACTGCATGCTGTTGGCTTGGCAGTGCTAACATTCGTTGCACTTCCGGCTATGGATTCGTTCAAAGCTCTGATGTTGACAAATGCTGTTTGTTTTGTCCCTGCAGTGTTGTGTGAGTAAATAAGTGCAAGAGTAAAATTTTGTTGTTTTTTTTGCTTAAAAGCTGTATTTATCTTTAATCAATCATTTTTCAAATTAAATCCTTGACACTAAAACTCCATTAACGTTGTGTCTAATCTGTCTCAATGCCAACACAATTTCTCAAGCAAGACTCTCAGCCTCATTAAGTCACCTTACATTTTCATTATTCCCTAATTTGTCCAAAGTTCAATCAATTACACAAAACTAATTTCCAGATTCAGAAAAGCCGCTTTAAGCCACCCTCTCGATCATTATTCCAAAAGTACAAACCCATTTTGATAATTTCGACTTTTTTTGTCTCCTCATAGGCTTCCTCAGCGGACCAAAATGCTACTGGAAATCCATAATTAAATCATCCCTCAGCCTAGTAGCGCTCGGCTGCCAGGTAACAGCTCTCGTAATCTGGCCAGCCATTGACAACAAATTAGCCATTCAAATCCTTTCGCTGCCGCTGCTGCTCGTATCGTTGCGTTGGTGGGAGAACTACATCGACCGTTTTTCCTTCATTGGTAAACATTTCCTTAATAACATAAACATTAAATTAGCATTTTCCATTAAGGATCCGGCTCTCCGTGTTTTCTTTTTTTTGAGTAATGAAACAATTCCCTTCTTAAAGCTTATCTGACAAAAACCATTCGAAGGACAAAATCTCGTTACAATACCTACTTGTTTCTGTCCCCACTAAAATGTATCCTCTTCGCGTTGAGTGCGTTCGTTCTTGATGGCCGGAAATTTACAACATACTTTACGGAATTCTTTGCTGGCTGGCAACTGCATGATGTATCCATCAATCAGGTACGTAACATAACGCACTTGGAAGTCATATCTTTTGTGCGGTCAGTCATAACATTGACGGGGCGATGAAAATTTTACCATCATCTTATCCGCACACAGAGTTCGGCCATTTATACCGATGTCCTGAGCCGTACATCCTCATCAACGACAACAACTACAACAATGGCATCATTTCCCTTCATGACATCGACACTAATGACTTCCGATCCGCTGCCCCAGCAGCCGCCGCCACTGGAAGATGAATTTGTTGTTCAGTCAAATTCGTTGGCAATCGCTTACACGCTAATAATTCAGATTGTTTCGTCATATCTGTGCTATATCTTTGCCAAATTTGCGTGCAAAGTCAAAATTCAGGAATTTAGCTTCTCGTTGTCGGTGAGTTTGGTCGGGCCGGTGTCATTGGTTGTTCTTGTCATCGTGGCAAGTGCTAGGGAGGCAGATGTATGTGCATTTCATGATTATGTACCTGATTACCTGGCATTTCGGAGTTTGCCGATTTATCGGTTTAGTGACTATCTGCAGAGGGACTTTGTTTGGCTGGGTCTGTTGTGGTGGGCATCTCAGCTTTGGGTGACTTATCACATTTGGTATCCAAGAAACGATAAGAATGCACCAACCGAGAAGCTGTTTGTGTGCCCATGGTACTGTGGTCTGTTGGTGGAGCAGAGTGTGACTATGAATCGACGCAGAATCGATTGGAACGAGGAGTGCGTGACACTTAAGGTGAGTCATTTTGTCATCTTCCAATCGTTCATCTCAGATAATAATATCCTTTTTTATCCTTCCAGAATGATACATTTACACCAGTTGCACCTGTGAATATTGATTCGGATATCCTGCCGCAGGATACAATACCACAACTTATTATTTGTGCAACAATGTGGCATGAGACCCAAGAAGAAATGATGGAGTTTCTCAAGTCGATTGTTCGTTTGGATGAGGATCAATGTGCTCATAGAATGGCAAAAATTCACATTAACAAGGGTAAAGAGGACGAAGAATACTATGAAATGGAAAGTGAGTACATATAAACATCCAATTCAAACAAAGCCAACTCCATAAATAATAGACAAGGTGTTTTGTACTGTATTTTTCCCCAACCATAACCTCGGAGGGAAGCCTTTTCATGCATACATGATGGTACCTGAATGGTGGGGGCGGTTGCTTGGTAGGTTACCTATCTCGAAAACATGATGGAGTTTCCGTTTCAGGCATGTTGTTGTTCATTTGAATAATGGCTTTTTATCCGGTATGTACGATTACGATGTGCTTGACGAAGCTCAAGCCGTTTTTTGTTGTCACTTATTTTAACGAAAGAAATTTATATTTATATGGAAGATGATAATGGAAGTACCTCGCTATGCATTATATTTACTCGTTGTGCACGTGATGGATTCTCATACAATTTATCTCCTATTATCTCATTCTTGAAACTCGTAATTTTTTCGAAGGAGGGGTAGGGGAGCATTATGTAAGAAATTGACTTGGCATTGAAATGATTTTTCACGCACTGCAGCAAAGGAACAATCTGAAAATGGCCTTGGTTCGTTCTGTTTTCTATTTTTGGAACACACATTAAATTTAAACTGAAGGAATTTGAATATGCGTTTTAACATCATTAGGTATTTAATCTGTTTAAGTAATGGCAACACTAGTTAAATTAAAATCGAGTCGAATAAACTCTCAACTGTCTCTTTGATTACTGGTGAATAAAAGAAGAAACCGATTCATACTTTGTGCTGTTAGTTTTTGTTTTTATTTTCCTTGTGCTTGTCTTGAAACAGATCCATCGTGTTTACGACTTACGAGTATCCACTTTGTTTTATTTGAGCACTCGTTTACTCGTGTATTTACCTTTAATTTTTCACTCAATATCCTTTAACAGTCATTGCTTTGATTTGTAAGGACTCAGCATCAAAGAGAAAGAGGATTTACTTTCATTATGTGGAGTTGTTTGTAGTTTTGTTTGTGTAAGTAACATTGGGCGCCAGTTTTATTTTTCAACAAGCTTTTGGTGTGCTATTTCCTTAACGTTTCGGAATAATTTGTAGCAGAAAGTTGAGCTTCCCATCAATGGAAAAATGCAGGGTTTTTGAAAAAGGAGCAAGTGTTAATACGACATGCCCTTATTTTTTTTACAAGAACAGAAAGTATTTGCTTTATTGGTGAAACCAATTTTCTGGAAAGAAGTTAAGGTAGGCTAAATAGCCACGTGTTTTGAGGTCCTTTAAACGACCTGTTTAATCCTCGTCACAATCGGAACCTACTTTGGGCTCACTCCAACAAGTTGTTTGCCCCAAGCTTAGGGCACCCTGATCTATTTTATTCTGATTAATCCTTTCTAGTTTGTAGTTATTTACTAAATTTTACTTAGAAAGGACTAGCCTCACCAATGTAAGCGTCATCACTAACGCCGGCCTCTGCAGTTCGAATTTTTAAAGGGATACCTCAAGACTCTGTTTTAGGCCCTCCACTGTTTACTTGTAACAGAATGGGATTATATGCCTTCAAAATATGTTTTCAAATGGCTCTTACGCGAGGATTGATTACAATTCAAAGCAAAGTCCTACTCTTTAAATGTTGAAATGTTCATCCTCTATCACCCTCTTAAAACCAAAACTAACTGCGAGGTCTCGTTGTTTCCTCGAGGGTGTTGACTTTTTTTTGTGTTTCTTCTCTTCCAATTATTGGAGGTAGCCGATGATTATTACAGTGATGATCTGTATAATCATGACAAAATCATTCAATATGTTTTCTATATGTCTTGGATTGCATACAAAATTGAATAAGAACATGTTGCTCTGCAGCAAGCCCAATAATCGTTGCCCCACCAAAACACTTTTATCCGATTGCCTATCTATTATTTTTTTTCTTGTGTCTTTTTTTGGCTTGTCCCTTGTGAACAAAGCATTTATCATTTCGTTGCCGTTCTGGAATCGTCAACCGTATCAGAAAATCCGCCAGTTTTGTAAGTTCCAAGATCAAATTCATCATGTGTCTCGTTGAGAGAACCACAGAAAATAGAGGACACAAATTCACTTATACTCAGTTTCCGGTTAAAGGCGCACCCATGTATTTTAATCCTCACAAAAGACGACTTTTTTTAATAAAGTGATTGATATTTTGACATTCAATAGAAAAGTAACAACTTAAACACAGCATCACCCATGTTTAAAGTTAGACCCCAGTTTAGCTCTTAATCCTAGGACTAAATGTGTTTATGAATAGCTTAAACTCAAGTTTTAGTTAGTCACAGCTTAATAGCAGTTTAAAAATGTCTATGAATATGCCCCATTTTTTTTTTTTTTTTGGTTTTCGTCCCTAGCTTATTGTGATTTCACAGAAAGCATGTCTTCGGGTGCAAATATCTCTGCAACCAGACCTCGGAATTGAGTTTGGCTTTCGGCAGTTAGCCCAGGATAATGAGAACAATGAAATACATATGTTGAATTTAGCGAAATCAATTCAACAAGAACTATTCTCCTCATAGTATCGCAAGCGACACGACCACAACGGTGCTTTGCTTTAAAACCTGCTTATGGTCTTTGACAAGAAATATGACTCTGGGGGTAGCAAGAAGTAAGAAACAAATTATGAACTTTTCAACGCCCAATAACAAGAATCTAAGCAAAGGATTCGGTAACCGGAAAAACGATGTCATTGCCTAACTTCATACTCTTATCTCTGCCTTTCCTTCTAGCTGTTAAAGGATTTTAGCAAAATCGGTAAAATTTAGATCTAAGTGGGTTCACTTTTGGAGAGTCGGTGGTTGACGTTAAAAGTGTTTTTGGTTGCATGATTCAAAAATAGCTATTTCGAGGTGTTTGTTCGTTGTTTTATATTTTTTATTTTAAAAAACGTGCGATGCAAAGAGAGAAAAAGAAAACAAAACAAGGCTTTGTGTGGTGTTGTGTGGTGAAAGCCTTAAGGAGTGTTAAAGTATAGCATGCCTCGTTGATTTGGTTTTTTTCAGCTAAAATAAGTCGGTTTGAAAAGTAGAAGTTTTTATTCTAAAAAGTGTTTTGTTGTTCGTTTGAGAGATTTCGAAGAAATTTGAAGTGGAATGCGCTCAATCAGAACTGAGTACTTCTATAAGAAAAGGAAGCAACTCCTTGAGATTGTTCGAAAAATTGTGGATAAAGCAGAATCCTTGAAAGTTCAAATTAAAGAAATTTAAGATGCTTAAGTAGTTTTGATGGTTCTTTAAAATTTGTCATTTAAATGTTGACCGGTTGATAATTTAAAAAACTAAAGTAAGTCTCTAATTTTAAAAAGGAAACCTAAAGGTGTGCCAAAGAACCTTCAAACACTCGTATTGGTTGTTCCCAAAACTAACAAACCAAACCTCTTTCTTGGTAAACCGGTCAAAACTCAATTAACAAGTCTTTTATTCCAATAAAAAATGTCTTCCCTTATAACATCACTTCCTTTTCTGTTCATTCGTCTTTCACAAGCGGTTTCTTCGAATCTGCTAGGCCGATTGCAATGAAATTTGGTACACATATTTTAGAACTCAATAGTAATCTAAAAAAAATTTTTGTTTATTTTTAGGATAAATAGTTTCGAAGTTATTAAAGAAAGAAGAAAAAACACGAAAAAAATTCGTACTTCGAACTTCATTCCTGCTGTTGGCTCTCTCGACCTGACGCTTCTCATGCTTCTTTTTTTCTCCTGAGAAGCCGGCGCGGCGTTCCTCTTTCCTCTTTTTCTCGTAGAGTTCACGAGCAGCTCTTGTCCTTCTATACAGCGCAGCTTGCAGCTTTGTATGCCTCCTGCTTGGCTGCATGCGCCTACCTACATTCTTCGTCAAACCAGGGATTTCGCTTTGGTGGCTGTGTGAAACCTTGCACATTAGAGGTGGCATCTCTAACATCTTTCTGGCAATGTTGCCACTGGTCTTCGATACTTGATGT
Source organism: Sphaerophoria taeniata (assembly GCA_943590905.1). Taxonomy (NCBI): domain Eukaryota; kingdom Metazoa; phylum Arthropoda; class Insecta; order Diptera; family Syrphidae; genus Sphaerophoria; species Sphaerophoria taeniata. The sequence continues at coordinate 11,664,571 of OX016542.1, read as the reverse complement.
TGGCGGCATAAGACTTCTTAAGAGGTTACTTGACACTCGATCAGAGAAGGATCTGGCGATCTGTTGGGATTGTTGCCGTCCGACGTCGAATTTTCTTGTTTTGGCCGTTGTCGGGATATTCGTAGCACTACCTTGGCTACGACGACGAGGTAGTGGTCCGAGAGTGGCAACTCTGGTTGAAATAAAAAGTCTGTGTGAATTAGAGCTCCATAAAAATAATTTAATTTTAATAAATAACATTGGTAATTTTTATTTTGAAAACTCATTTTAAATCAAACAAAACTAAAAGAGTAACTCTGAGTAAAAAAATTACTGGGTGAGTTCCATCTTAAATAAGTATATCCTTATAAAACGATGATGCGATCGCCGCCGGCTGCTAAGAGTCAAAATCCATCAAAACGACCTCATACCGAACTGTCACCAACAGGAACTCTTGCTTCGAGTGCAGCGAGCGGTGTTAATGCAAACAATACACCTGTTGGTCTAAAGATGATTAATGCTGATGAATTGAAGTCTATCGTCGACAAATGTTTGGACGAACATCTTAAAAACATCGCGACGAAAGAAGATGTATCAGCTATCTCTAAGGATATACAGCTCCTTCGTAAGCAAAACGCTCATTTAACTGAAAGGCTTTCTACCCTTGAAAGCTATTGCGAAACGTTGGAGAGGCAGCTTGAAATGGTATCACAAAGAAGTAATGAAAACACTGTTGTCATGCATTTTAATTCAGATAAGATGGTAAACAAGCTTAGTTATGCTACACAAACTTGTAAAGGCCTTCTTAACCTCAACGAAAATACGGATTTAAACATACAAAGATCACAAGAATTCACAAACCGAGAAACAAAAAAAACTACAATGGTTCTGAAATTTGGTGACACTGACATTGTCAACAAAATCATAGACGCATCCCACAAACTGAAAAACACCGGCACATTTGTTCATAGAGAACACACATTACTATACCGTAACAAAAGAAGACTTTTATCTCTATATATATAAAAATGGAAGTGTGTTTGTTTGTTTGTTTGTTTGTTTGTTTGTTTGTTTGTTTGTATGTCTCTTATAGACTCCGAAATGGCCCAACAGATATTTGTGAAATTTTCATGGTTCATACTGTTACATTCAGTGATGATTTCTGTGGAAAAAAAAATTGGAAAAACCTCATGGAAGAGTGGTAAAACTGGAAAAACCAAACAAAGGTCGGAAATAAGATATTTTTTGCTTGGAATTTTTTGGTTCAAAATGGGTTTTCGAATGGAAAAATAGAAAGTTCTTGATGAAAAACTCGGAAAACTCATTGGTTTTCAAATGGAAAATTGCATGAAATTGTGGATGCATTAATTTTCAAATGGAAAACTGTATAATTTCAAAATGGATTTTCGAAAGGAACTCGGAAAACTCATTGGTTTACAAAGGGAAACTGGAAAATTTGTGATGGGGAACTGGAAAGCAAGAAAAAGTAAACAAAAAATTGGAAAAATGGAAAATTTGAAATGCAAAAAAAAAAAATTGGCTAAACAAAAATCTCAAAACACTCTTTCATATGAAATGCATTAGTTGTGGTAAAATGAGTGGTAAAATGGAAAACTCCAGAAGAGCAAGAAAATCCCAAGTCAAATTTTGAATGGATTTTAAACAATGGGAAAATAGAGAATTCGTGATTTTGGTATTTTTTTTTTTTTTTGAAACACTGATATTTTTAATGTAAAAAAATATTTTGCTGTATTGCTTCATAACGGTAACTCTCAGAGCAATCATAAAAAATCCTTTTTTCATTCAATATCATGGTCAATGTGTTTTGTACGCAACAATTAGGGTCGAAGAACTCGAAATGTTTACACAACAGCAACATGAGGAGCGAAGTGAAACCGAAATGATTCGCGTTTTACAAATCCGTGCACCGCAGGCAACGGGGCGTATACTTACCATTTTGTTTTGTTTTTTCGTTTATTTGTTTAAAGACGGATCTATACATACGAATTAACAAAAAAAAACAATGCAAACGATAGAGGAAGAGGGTTATCGATTATCGATTGAGGCAGTACGAAGTCTGCAGGGTCAGCTAGTTCGATATAAGAAGCAAACTTATCGCATTAAACCCAAACATTAGAATATTCATAAAAGGAGCAAAAATGCAAATAGACAATTACAGTTTTGCATACGATACTTTCCGAGGCCTAAAGATAAAGACAAACCGAGAACTCGATTACATCAAAAATAATTTTGGTAATGATGCAGCATGTTTCTTTGACGTAAATGACATAAACAACGATCAAGTCAAAAGTCAACACGTCAGAAATTATGTAACACAAGAGACACCTGGATGTCAGAATGTCTACAATGAAGAAGGTGCTGGTCCCAGCTATACATAGGATAGTGTTGCCGTCTGCCAAACTAATAATCTATATATATAAAAGACTAAAGGGCTAACTATAATGAGCGGAAGCTAGTGTCAGAACCGAACGAAACGCTCCCTTCCGAACTGCCATGTGAATACTTAACCCATAATGAACGGATGTGTACGGAAGTAAATTTCAAAATCAAATATTTGTTTTTTATTTTCAATAATTCGTGAATTTCGGTTGCCATGCAACAAGCAAGCAATTTCAACAAATTAATTACCTGAAATCAACAACAAATCGAATTCCTCTTCAGCGAAATCAATAAAACCAGTCAGTTGTCAAATGTCAAATTTTCGTCCGTAAAAAGCGAAGGGGAGCGCAGTTTACGTCCGTAAGCAAAACTGAACGAAAATTGATGAAACGGAGCAATCCGCTATTTAGGGCACAATATACGAATTCCTTGTATTCGCTCAGTTACGGACGGCTCCGTCCGCTTCATTCCGTTCATTATAGTTAGCCCTTAATTAAATTTATGTTATCATTTCAAATTGACAACCGGATGACCGATTTTCTAAATTTTTGGTTTAAACTAAAGAGAAATAACTTAAGAAGGTTTATAACAAAAAAAAAACTATGTTGTTCAAATCACAAATGGTTCAAATGTTAAGAAACAATGCTTTTCTCACTTCAGTAAAATATATCAATATACGAATACTCAGGATTCCGAAAGCGATGCTCTATGTGTGCAGACGTGCTCATCACTCGCTCCTTGCATAAAAACGTGGAAATTTTTAAAACTGATTTTTCCAACCTTCCGAACTTAACTTTCAACAAATAACAAACAAAAATTAAACATTCCCTTTTCATTTAAAGAACTATTTGTCTATAAATGTGAATAGTGCAGTGATTGCGGTGAAATTTCGTGATTTTATTTCAATAACCTCGAACCCAATCCCACTCACAAAAAGACAATAGAAAAAAAAAAAAACTCGAAATGAGGTACAAATATGATTTTCAGGCTAAAAAGCCTGGCAAAAAGAAACTAGATGCAGCGCATCAACTCCTCGCCTTAAGCGAATCAACAATAGTGACAAACAATGAACAAAAACAAAAAAATGAAATTATAACAATGAAAAACGGTGAACAAAAAAAAAGTGAACTAATAACAATTGATGACGAAGACACGTGGCTGACGCCAAGCAGGAAACAAACCTGCACAGTGAAATGCAACAGTGGTAGTTCTTTGGGCAACAGCCAGCCCAACACAAACCAATTCTCGATTTTGGGACTGGGGTTGAAAATCCTCCCATCCCAAATCAATAAAGTTAGCACTCCCATTGATCATGGAATGCAACAAGACACCGACAACACCGAAGCCAACATCAGCGATGGACCTGGCTGTGAAAAAACCAATCAAGATAACAGCAACAACGACACCGAGCCCACAGGCACAAGGGGTAAGTACTGCCCTCCCATTTATCTGAGAAATGCAAACATAAATCAATTAATTAAAGACTTTCGCGAAAAATCTGTCCCGTTTAATTATAAAGTGATTAACCGTGGTACTTTAAGTAGGCTTTTTATCGACAACAGCCAAGTTCACCGCGACCTTTTGAATCTTTTGAGAGACACCAATAACATCGAGGCACACTCCTTCACTCTGAAGGAGGACCGTACCGTAAACGTTGTCCTGAGGGGGCTCACCCTTGACTATTCTGAGTCCGAAATTCTAAACGAATTGAAATTGAAGATTCCAAACGTTGACAAAGTCTCAGTTTTTGAAACTTTACGTTCGAAGGCGAACAAAATTCGATATAATTTATTCTTAGTCAGACTCCTACCGGGCACGGGTCCTGAGGAGCTTTTGAAAATCCGTTACCTTTTTAACACGCGAGTTTATTGGGAGAGGCCCAGAGGCAATAAGGGCGCACTGCAATGCCGTCGGTGCCAGCAATTCGGTCATTTGGCAAAGAATTGCGCCAGAACTTACAAATGTGTAAAATGCACAGTTCCGCATGAACCGGGTTGCTGCGTGGTCACTAAACAAGAGGGAAGCTTGGCCACCTGTGTTAACTGTGGGGAGAATCATCCCGCAAATTTCAAGGGTTGTTCATTCTATAAAAACTATGAAGCCAGTAGAAAACAAAAACTTCGTGTTGCCAAAGAAAAAAAGATTAAAGGAATTGCCTTCACCAAATCTATTTCAAATGGTAACTTCGTTATCCCTGGTTTCTCATACGCCAATCAACTTATTGGACCACACGCTACACGGGGTCAAGGCCCTCCTGGTCATCCTCCCCCAGCAAAAGAACTCGATAGTGCTAAGGGCACAAATGTCCTCAACGATTTCATAAATCTGTCTAAAGATCTTTTTGGTATAGAGATGAACGAACTAGTCTCAAAAATTGAATACTTCATGTCAAACTTAGGAAAGTTTCAGTCGCCCGTTAGTAAGCGACTAGCCTACCTTGAGCTGGTTAATCAGCTCTTTGTTAGTTCGAAATAATGGCTTTCAAATTTATAAATTTTAACATTTCGTCCCTAATTCATCAGGCTAGGAGAATTGAACTCACTAAAATTCTCCAAGCTAGCAAATGTACAGTGGCTTTCATACAAGAAACCCACCTGAACAGCAGACACAAAGTCTTCATTGACGACTTTAACGTCCTTAGAAATGACGAACTTCAAGGTGTGGCACTGTGTGTCAAGAAAAACGTACATTATGAGTTGGTGAGCTTCCATTCTTCACTCATTCCTACTATTTTTATATCCATTAAACTTAAATGTGAAAACGAGATCAAACACTTCCTTCTTGGTTCGATATACTTTCCGACAAATTGCACTCCGTCACTACTAACAGCTGAACTCAATAAAATTGAGTCACTTGCTACATCCTATGACGGTACCATTATTGGAGGGGACCTGAATGCTAGAAGCCCCAGATGGGGTGATTCCTGGCAAAACCTTAATGGTGGCACCCTCATTAACTGGTACCAGTCTTGCACTCCTTCACTCACAAACATTACATCTAACACTCCTACATTCCCTCGGGGACCATCATTCCTTGATCACTTTTTCATTTCAAATCACTTGTTAAATTTTTTAAATCCGAATTTCACAGTGCAAACGCTTCCCACCTTCACTGAACACTGTCCACTTCTACTGAAGCTTCATATAGCCAACTCTGACATTTTCCTCAATGAGCCCCATGGCTTTAGATCTTTCAAAAACACTGACTGGAACATATTCAAATATGAACTTGATGACTCTTTAATTAATAATCTTCCTCCTCAGAACTCTTGCCTTTCTAACGCAGACATTGACACACATATCACTAACTTTAACTCCACACTTCTTTCCTGTCTCGAGAATAACTCGGTTAGAACCACCCACTCATTCAAAAAATACAGAAACCTTCCACCTGAGATAGAAAGTCTATTCAAGTTGAAGCATCTATGGCAAAAACAATTAAAAACAATTTTTCACAGATCCTTTAACAGGATCTCTGCGCCATACAAAGGGCTTTCAACTAGAATTTCCCTATTGAACATCATTATCAAGAATAAGGTAAACCAATGGCTAAACAAACAAATCAGTGATCGTCTGGGAAAAATAGTTCCGGGCCCCCAAGCGTACAAAGAAGTATTCAGGATGATCGGAAACAAGAGGAGATTCTCGTGCAATAAAGTCTCGGTAAACAATGTCATAATAACAAACGAGGCTGACATAGTCTCGGCCTTTGAAAATCACTTCTCAAACGTCTACCAAGAGAGAACTCCTAACTTCAACCCAAGACTAACTAGCTTGGCCACTTCATCGGCACGCGATGTCAGACTATCGAAACCTGAGCACATTTTTCTCTTTTGTTCCGATTATAATGCCCTGAATCCTCCCTCTACTGAAATCTTCACTAACAGTGAAAGCATCAAAAGCATTGTAAAGCAAATCAAACCCAAAAAATCCTCAGGGCCTGATGAGATCACTAACTTTATTTTAAAAAAACTTTCCAACCTGGCCTTCAACTTCCTTACTATCTTGTTTAATAATTGTATCAACAACGGATATTTTCCGAAAAGTTGGAAGGAAGCAAGGATTATCCCCATTTTAAAAAATCAAAGAAATCACGACCTTAACAACTTCAGACCAATTTCGCTGCTCTCCAACATTGGCAAAGTCCTAGAAAGAATAATCCTGGACAAAATGATGCTTCCTTCGGAATGTCCAATTGATCCTCTTTCGGATTACCAATTCGGATTCCGTAGAGGTCACTCCACTGTTCACGCACTTCTCAAGCTCCAAAATGACATTGTATTAAACCTTAGAAATAAAAATTGCACGGTTGCATGTTCACTTGATGTGGAAAAGGCATTCGATTGTGTATGGAGAGATGGGCTAATCTCCAAAATTGTATCCCTCGACTTCCCACGACACATCACGAATATTATCGAAAGCTTTCTTGCTAACCGCACTTTTTTTTATACAAATTCAAGGCACTAAATCACAATCTTGTGAGTGTAACAGTGGGGTGCCTCAAGGATCGATCCTGGGACCTCATCTGTTTAATATTTTCCTTCACGACTTCCCCCACCAATTCACTGAAAATAACCTCACTTCAACAGGGCTGCTTTACGCAGATGATACAATTGTTTACTCAAGTCACAAATTTCCAATCATCGCAACCAGCACACTAGAAAAACACATACTTGCCATTAACGATTATTACAAGTCTTGGGGTATCAAAATTAACTTTCCAAAGACCGAAATGATATGTTTTAGAAACGCAAGTGGCAAAGGTCCAGTAGGGGTAGTCAGGGAAAGCAAAAACATAAAGATAAGCATAAACGGCACTCAAATACAACCGAAAAGCAGTATGAAATACCTCGGGGTTAATTTCAATAACTTGCTCAAGTTCAACACCCATGCCAGAATCACTCTCGAGAAAAGTAAGAAAATAACTAATATGCTTATGTTCCACTTCCGACATAAGAACCTTAATAAAAAGTCAAAATTACTCTTTTATAAAACACTTGTCAGACCAATAATGTCCTATGCGTTCCCAATATGGTTTTCAATTTCTCCCACTGTTGCTGCGGAGCTGGAACTATTGGAGAGGAAAATCTTGAGACTTTGTGCCAACATCAATTTCGAAACCCGAACTAAAAGATATTCTAACTCACATCTACACAAAGAAACAAACACCATTCCGTTCCTTAGATATGTTCTTCTCCTCATGAAGAAAACCATATCCAAGCTAAGCTACGTTGATAACAGTCTAATTGATCAAATCCTCGATTCTCAAAGTGGGTCCTCTTGGGACAACGTCAATTACTTATCTCCTATTGGAGCCTCCTCATTGGAACTAGATGCAAGTGAGATAACACCACCCCAGTTTTATCTCACCGTCACACCGAACCAAAATCGTGGCTAATTTAAAGTACCTTACTTTTGCTCCTTTTCTTCTTGTGCAATTTGCACTCTTTTATTTTAATTCACTTTTTGAACTACTTCAGATATCACCTTAATTACTACAAAGTACCCTACTTAAACAAATCAAATCACTACAACTTAGTATATTCCTAAAAAACACAATAAATTTCACATTTCTCAAATATGGAGGGCAGTACTTCACCCATAGAATAAGTTTATAATAAGTCACTTATAATCCCATAAATGAATGATAGTACAAAATTTATCTGTGATTTGTAACCATTCCTTAACGTTAACATCATTTGTGATAAAATACCTTAATATTATATCTCTATTAATATACTTTATGTATACATATACATATATATACCTCCTTAGCAGATAAAGAAACTAGATTTATTGTAATCGTAAGAAGTATAGAGCCATCGCTCATAACTTATTGTCATTTTCACTGTTTCACTCCTCCAGTGAACAAACTACATACTCAATATAACAGAGTGCTCTCGCTCTCTTAAAAAGATAAAAAAAAACACTCAAAATAAAAGCGCTGTGTGCCTTGTGCCATTTTTAGTTTTAAGTTTATATTAGTGTATTGTAAATATGTATATAGATATGAAACTCCCGTTTCGCGCAAATACTTTATAACGCTCATGAGCAAGAGCAGAACAACATTATAACTTTATATTAAAATTGTCATGCCACGAGGCTTAATCATATAAATAGAAAAAGAAGGCCATACAATACAGCCACTTTTGTACCTTTGTAAATGTTAGAATAAGATGGAATAACATTGTAAAAGAGACCAAAAAGACTCAATAAAAATTTCATTTCATTTCATATACGAATACTCAATTTTTTATGAAAATTATTTCAAATATTTTCGTCAAATATTTTTTTTATCGAAAAAAAAAATTATGATTGACATTTTTGTTATTCATTTAAAAAAAAAATTAGACTTGCCATTTTTTTGTCATTCAATTGTACATGACAGGTTCGCTTTGCAATGCTAATGGGGATTTATACATAGATAAGTACAGTGAACTCTCTCATAACCGGACACTGACGGTACCGAGAAATTTGTCCGGTTATGGAAGATGTCCGGTTATGGAAGATGTCCGGTTAAGGGAACAAACAAATCTACATTCCTTAAGATGCATACAATAGAAGTGTTATTGGGATTAATTTTTAATGTATTTCGTTCATATTAAGAGACTTAAACAAAGATTCACAAGATTCACGTAAGTACAATCGATGATTTTGCTAAAACAATTAGAAATCTTAGTTTGGTGCACATATTGGTTACTAAATGGCATATTTTCAGCCAATCGGCCAATAAACCAAATGCTTTTAAATCATTTTTCTCTAACGAAAAGTTTTTTAATCTCTTTATTTCGCTATGGGCCTCTTCATAAGATTTTAACGGGTTATTATCAAACATATCGGAATCTGCTTCTTCTTGGGAATCAATTTCATGGTTTTCTGCTTCATCCAGACCGTCAACGCATAAACTTTCAAGGTTATCGTCTTCGCAAATAAAACTATTATCCATGATAAGACTATTATGACATAATCTTGAAACGATACATTACCGTCTGCAAAAGCCCTATCATTGTTTTTAAAGTTTCAGCAATTGTGGACAACGGCAATTCGTCTTTAGGCAACCAATCTTCGTAATCAAGTTGTAGATTGTTTTGTCTTAATAAAACTTTTTTTTATCATTGTTGCACCTACTTGATTCCATGCCCTTTCAATAGCATACAATAGACTTATGGATTTTGATTAATTTGCGGAAAGTTCACATTTTTTCCGTTTCTTTGAAATAGTGAAGAAGAGAAAAAGGTAGAACATAACAAAGTATGTAAGACTGTAAATATCTTATTTCCTTAACATTTTGCATGCTCAACGCTCAGGCACACGCAACACGACGCAAAAACTATACAACGCCATACAGAGATGTGTTTTGTCCGTTCAAGGGAGAGCGACATTCTATGGCGGTTATGAAAATTGGTGTCCGTGTCCTGTTATGAGAGCGTGCGGTTGTGGGAGAACTTTTTATATAAAAAATCGGTTATCTCTTTCCGTTCTTTGAAATTTATCCGGTTACAAGAGGTGCCCAAAATGAATGAATTACAAAGAAGAACTTATGATTCAATCATGCAAGCCATTCAAAGCGGAAATGGTGGTTTTTATTTCTTGGATGCACCTGGTGGCACTGGGAAAACGTTTTTAATCTCTTTGATTTTAGCAGAAATACGATCGAAAGGCAAATTAGCGTTAGCATTGGCGTCGTCTGGCATTGCAGCTACACTATTGGATGGTGGTAGAACTGCACATTCTTCACTGAAATTGCCTTTGAATGTTAATTCCATTGAAGCAACAACATGCAAGATTTCAAAGAGATCAGGAATGGCCAAAGTTTTGCAGCAATGTGAAATAATCTTTTGGGATGAGTGCACAATGGCGCATAAAAAATCCTTGGAGGCACTTGATCGAACCATGAAAGATCTTCGATGTAATCAAAATTTATTTGGCGGTGCTTTGGTGTTGTTATCTGGTGATTTTAGACAAACTCTACCGATAATACCTCGATCTACTGCAGCTGATGAAATTAATGCATGTTTGAAATCATCGAATTCATGTGAAAAAATTGCCCCTCACGACAAATGTTCGAGTGTATTTGCAAAATGATCCAACTGCATCGGAATTTTCAAAACAACTCTTGGCTATTGGGAATGGAACAATGCCTGTAGAAAATTTAACTGGTATGATAACATTTCCACAAAATTTTTGCAATATCACACAAAGCAAAGAAGAATTAATGAAGAGTGTTTTCCCGAATATTGCTTCAAATTATTTAAACCACGATTGGTTGAGTGATAGAGCTATTTTGGCAGGTACCAACCAGGAAGTCACTGAACTGAATTGGTCGATTCAAAGTGAAATACCCGGCGAGTAAGTGTCCTTCAAATCAATCAATAGTATTGTTGCGAGGATGATGTCGTGAACTATCCTACCGAGTTTTTGAACTCAATTGATTTGTCTGGCTTGCCACCACATAATTTGAGATTGAAAATTGGTGTTCCTATCATTTTGCCTCGAAACATTAGTCAGCTGAAACTTTGTAATGGAACAAGACTTGCAGTGAAACGTTTAAACAGTTCTATCATCGAAGCAAGAATTTTGAAAGGTAAATACAAAGGTGAAGACGTTCTAATTCCTAGAATCCCAATGATTCCTCCCGATTTACCTTTCAATTTCAAACGGTTACATTATCCGATTTGGCTTTCGCAATGACTATAAACAAGGCTCAAGGTCAATCAACGGAAATTTGTGGCATAAATCTAGAAAATATAGTTTTTTCTCACGGACAGCTGTATGTTGCATGTTCGCGTGTGGGCAAACCATCGTCATTATTTATTGATACTAAAGAATAAATGCCCGTAGCTTAGTTGGTAAGTGCGTTGGCTGCTAAGCAGAACGTCGTTGGTTCGATTCCTACTCAGGCCAAGTTTTTATTTCATCTTTCACGGGCACTGCCTCTTGCGAAGACCTGACAAATCTTCCAAGAGTATTAATCTGTCATGAAAAAGTGCTTCTCAACTTTGCCGTTCGGAATCGGCGTTAAATTGTAGGTCCCCTCAATTCTTCACACGCACTCAGAGAATTGTTGATGAGAGTAAGCCACTTAAGCCTTGGCTCTTCAAGAGCTGTCGCGCCACTCTATTTATTTTTTTTATTTAAAGAAAGAAAAACAAAAAATGTTTATGTTAAAGTTTTAGAATAAATTTTGTATTTTATAAGTAACAAAAAATTGTAAGTATTTAATATAATTTAAATGGAGAGTTCTATCAAAGAAACTTTATTTTGCCCATCAAAGAGGGCACGGGTAAGCTAGTTTTATATATAACAATTTTAAATTAAATATATTTTGCTACAATATTACAGGGTTAAGAAATAAGCTTATAATGCCTGAGTTTTTTGAACTTATTAACTTATATGACATTTTTATTTTACTAGAAACGTTTGTAGAAGAAGGAAAAGAACTGCAATTTTTGAAATATTTTAAAAATTTTAATATAAAATTCATACCTGCCATTAGAAATAACAGAGTTGGAAGAGCCAGCGGCGATATAATGTGTGGCATTAAAAATACTTGTTTTGACAATATTATTAAGTATAAGTACTGTGAGAACCATATAATTATTGACATCACTTATGATACTAAACACTTTCAAATTCTCCCTATCTATTTAAATTATAATGAATGGGATACTGACTATAACGCACTTTATTATTTTTTAACTTACTACAATCATGAAAACATGATGATTATTGGCGATTTAAATGGTCGTATAAGTGACTCACAGAACTCGGTTTTGAATAACTTTCACTTTTCTTGTGAACGGAAATCCTTTGACAACTGCTTAAATCAAAATGAGAAACGTCTATTGGAGTTGGTAGAAGACTTCGGCTTTTTTGTTCTAAATGGTGGGTTGGTGACGTTTTCCCCAAGCCAAAATCCCCAAACGAAAATCCCCAAACCCAAAATCCCCAAACTGAAATCTCCAGCAGCGAAATCTCCAAAGAGAGAATCCCCATGGACAAAATCTCCATGCCAAAATCTCCAAAACAAATATGTTCAAGTAGTGAATCATGCGATTAAATCGCGCGATTTAATCGCATGATTCACTACTTGAACATATTTGTTTTGGAGATATTATTGTATTCAGTTAAGGTTGTTTAAGAAATAAACGTGTAATTAATTTTAAATGACAAACTGAAAGTGCATTCATAATTTGTTATCATGTCATAACAGTGTCATGCACATGTCGTGAGAGGAACGGTGTAAGTAGACGTACCTGAATATTGGAGATTTGGAGATTTCAAGGAGATTTTGGCAAAAAGTATTTTTTCTTTGGGGATTTTTTCCGTGGGGATTTTGTCGTGGAGATATTGGCAAGTTGGATTTTTTTTTGGAGATTTTGTCCCCATGGTGATTTTGTCTTTTGGGGATTTCGTACCACTCCCCTAAATGGTACATCTCAAAGTGACTCAAACGGAAATTTCACTTTTATTTCTGCTCAAGGTTGCTCTGTAATAGACTACTGTTTTATAAAAGGTAAATGGCTCAGTATAGTCGAAGATTTCGAGGTCTATCCAACCAATTACTCGTCACATCTACCCATTATTGTTCAATGCAAATTTGAAAACCTTATAGTTGACCCTCAAATAATCGAAAGCGATAACAAACTTAAATGGAATGAAAGAAATGCAAATAGTTATAAATTTAAACTTAACCAACAGCTAGTAACTTTGCCAAATGTGACAAATAATTCTATAGAATCAATAACTAACTCAGTTTTTTCAGCAATTAGACAATCTGCAGTTCCTTCTCCTCAACGTAGTGTTACTTTCCATTCTGTATGGTATGACGAAGAATGCAAAAAAAGTAGGATAAAATCTTTCACTTTTCTAAAACTCTACAGGAAAACAAATTCCACAGCATTTAAATCTCTTTACTTACAATCAAATCAAGAATACATAAGATTATGTAACCTCAAAAAGGAACAATATCTAAAAAAGACAGCTTTCGAGCTAGTGAAATGCAAGGATTCCAAATCATTTTGGAAGACAGTACGAGTGCTAAGTGGGCAGAATAGAGTTTTGTATTCACTCGATGAAAATTATTTGCTTGCGGCTTATTTTGAAACACTGCTTTTGCCTGATCCCAACGTAAACACAATAAGCTTTGCATATCCCTATGTCACTGTCCCCGAATTGGATTCTCCATTCATAATGATCGAGCTTTTAGCTGCTTTAAAGAAAATGAAAAATAATAAAGCATCAGGCTCTGATGGAATCCCTGTAGAGTTTTATAAAAATGCGACCACTGAGTTCTTGGAATACTTATTAGAACTTTTAAATAGAATATTTAGTGAAGAGATAGTCCCAGATAATTTTCATCAGTCTAGAATTTCAGCTATCTATAAAAAAGGTGACAGAGAAGTTCCAGAGAGCTATAGGGGTATAGCTGTGCTAAACTCATTGAGAAAAGTGTTAACACAAGTACTCTACACCAGACTTACAACCTGGGTAGAAGAAAACAATCTCATCAGCTGTTTCCAGGCGGGTTTTCGACCCAATCTTTCAGCTATAGATCAAATTTTTGTACTTAACACGACTGCTAGACGTTTCATCGATAAAAAGAAGTGTTTATACGCTTTTTTCGTCGATCTAAAAGCGGCCTTTGACACTATTAATAGAAGATCCTTATATTACAAGCTCTCAATGATTGGTCTATCCACTAAATTCCTAAGAGTCTACGAAAAAATTCTCGAAAACATGAAAGCATCTGTTCAGAACGGTAGTAAAATATCAAGAGAATTTAGTTGCGATGCAGTTGTCCCTCAAGGATGTGTTTTAAGCCCTATCATGTTTGCATTGTATATGAATGATATCGAAAACAATATACCTGGGGGTTTTCAGTTTGCTGATATAATCATCAAAGTCTTGCTTTATGCAGATGATCTAGTGATCTTATCAGACAATCCACTTACTCTACAGCTTCAGATAAACAAGCTAAAACAGTTCTGCGACCTATGGGATCTCAAAATCAATACCACAAAATCGAAGATAATGGTTTTCAGATCTCGAAACAGATCTATTGGCTATAGTCGGAACTGGACTTTGGATGGTGAAATAATAGAAATCGTAAACGAATATAAATATCTTGGATATACTATAACATACAACCTTAACGTTCTTACCCATCTAAAAGAAAAAACAAATGCTGCAAAATCTGCAATAAATACAATGTGGTCCCAGTTCTTTGCCAATAATCTCATCGATCCGGTCTCTAAATTCAAAGTCTTCAACGCCACTGTGAATACTTGTTTTTGCTATGGTAACGAAGTGTATGGTTACGAACAGCTGGAGGAAATGGAAAGTATACAAAGGTATTTTTTCAAGCGAATATTTAGGTTGCCTTTCAATACTCCCAACTACGCTATACATCTAGAGTCAGGCCTACCTCAAATTTTCTTGAAAAATTTAAAGGCAAATGCGGATTACTTTATCAGAGTAATGAAGCGATCCGATCAAAACCTGCAAAAGAGGATCCTTAAAATTTGTTTTAGTTGTGGATATAGTCCAATTAAAAACTGGTATGATCTTGCTATAACACACAACTATTCATTGACATTGACAATGGATAATGTGGATGCATTAAGAAACTCACTATACGAATGTATCTCTGTCATAGATGACGCAATGTATAGGCAATGTGTTACGCGAGGGACAACATCAACATCCAGAAATATATACAGACAACTTAATCTGAAACTGGGGGACAACAATTATTTCAGGGAAGAGTTTACAGTCTCTGAAATGAGCCTGATTTTCAAGATAAGAACAGAAATGCTTGACTTAAACTATAGACCACATAGAACAGACATGGACCCTATTTGTCTACTTTGCAACCTTGGTGAAAATGAAGATGTTCTACATTTCCTAGCGTTCTGTCCAATATTACAGGAAATCCGAAGACTCTACTTCAATTCTAGTTTCCTTTCCTTGGAGGAATGTGTCTGCATTCTAAACGGAGATCGAGGCTGGAAGCCACTTATTCGTTTTGTATCTCATGCAAGAAACTACCGTAACGAATATTTGAATCTGTTTTGAGTCAGTTCTTTTCTGTTTAAACCTTAAATTCGCAGTTATTTTTCTTATACGTCCTTTTTTTATGTACAAATACCTTTTTGTTATTTTTTTTTTGTTCTTGTTTAAACTAAACTTAAAGCCCGTTTTCTTTTGTTATTTATTAAACTTAATTTCTCATTGTTGTTTTTTTTTTGTAATATAATTTTAATAATACATATATTATTCACACAGATAAATCTTGTCAACTTTCTTTTTCTATTGATATATTATTTTTTGAATTTATTAAGAACTTTCCCCCCCGGCAGACGGCTTATAAAGCCATGCTTTGTAAATCTTAAATTAAATTATACTTGTAGTCTTATCTACTTGAAAAAATAAAGAATCGAGTCGATGTTGGCTCCTCGGAAAGTTCGAACATCTAGAATGCTAGACAAGTAGTGCCTTCTGTCAATCGCAATGTGATAAATCTGGTTGACGGTTGATTGATCAGGATATCTCCATGTTCCTTTATGAATGTTGAGATGCGGGAACTATGTACTTGTTACCACAAAATTTCGCCCTGCAGCAAAATCGATCCGTTGTCGGAAGTGGTGTCGTGCAGGCAGTGCTTTCCGACTGTTCCACCAAAGATGTCCTCTTTTCCCAACTTTTCGTTAAAATCGCCGAGGACAATTTTAATGTCATAGCTAGGACAATGATCATAAGTTTTGTAGAGGAGCTCGTAGAACTCGTCTATTGTGTCATCTTTTTTTTCTTCATGCTTGCATGTTAGGCTAATGTTGCCGAATTTAGCCTTGATTCGAAGCGTCGTGATGCGTTCGCTTACACATTTGAAGCTCAAGACTTTTTACCTGAGTCTGCTTGCCACGACGAAGCCGCATCGACTGTGATTCTACTATGATGTTCCCTTGCTTATCTCTTAGTTATTTAAAATGATAATTCAAAAATGTTTTAAATTTTATTAACTTAAGTTTTTATTTCCTTGCAAATCCCTCTAACAAATGTGCAGTAGTGTAAAGTTATCCTTGACAGCTTTCCTAAAGCACAAAACCTTATGGATTGATCACAATTACATACGTAGCTGTACAAAATTACTTCATCAAATCAAAACATCCATAAATTGTCGTGTTCACATTTTACGTCCAATTAATAGACCACCCAAATAAGTCCATGTCGTTCGTTCTTCCATACCTGTCATATTTAATTTTCCCCATCCCTTTCACTATTCGTCGAACAATTAATAACCTATGGCTTGGAGCTCAATTTGGAATTCATTTCGATGTCAATCGATAAATTAAACTCCATCCTCCTCCTTCGTGTTACCCAGAAAACATAGAAATTGTAATGTTACACCCGACAGAGTGCCTTGCAGCACTAAGAGCTTCACAAAAATGTCTCTATACAGTATAAACCCAGGTTGTCACTTGTAACTTGTAACAAGCATAGGTACTTACTGAAAATAAAATATTCTTCTCATTACAGCAAACATCTTCTTCGATGACGCCTTCGAGCTAGATTCGAAATTCTGTCAGGACCCCAAAAATCCACCCCTTAATGAATTCGTTAAGCTGCTCATCGAGTCCATAGAAAATGCCTGCTTCGAAGTCTATGGCGTTCCAATGAAACTCAAACCACCCATGAAAATCGAAACACCTTACGGCGGTCGTTTGGTCTGGACACTGCCAGGACGAACAAAAATGATTGCCCATCTAAAGAACAAGGACAAAATCAGGCATAAGAAACGTTGGTCACAGGTCATGTATATGTATTATTTGTTAGGATTTCGCATAATGGAATTGGAGAATGCTTCGCCTAGGCGAAAAACAGTTATTGCCGAGAACACATTCATTTTGGCCCTGGATGGTGACATCGACTTCCAGCCGCAGGCTGTGCAACTGCTTATCGATCGAATGAAAGCCATTGATGAATTGGGTGCTGCTTGTGGTCGTATCCATCCAGTTGGCCGTGGTCCAATGGTATGGTATCAGAAATTCGAGTATGCCATTGGGCATTGGTTGCAAAAGTCAACAGAGCATGTTATCGGTTGTGTGCTGTGCAGTCCGGGTTGTTTTAGTTTGTTTCGGGGCAGTGCTTTAATGGAGAATAGTGTAATGAAGAAGTATACAACGGTATCGCAGGAGCCTATGCATTATGTGCAATATGATCAGGGCGAGGATCGTTGGCTGTGCACTTTGATATTGAAACAGGGTATGCGAGTTGAATATTCGGCCGCTTCGGATGCCTATACCCATTCGCCGGAGAATTTCAATGAATTTTATAATCAGCGACGACGTTGGGTGCCATCGACTATTGCGAATATTTACGACTTGCTGTCCGATGCCGATATGGTGGTGAAGAACAATAGTAGTATATCGATGCCGTATATTGGATATCAGTTTATGTTGCTGGTGGGAACGGTGCTGGGGCCGGGGACGATTTTTTTGATGATGATTGGTGCGTTGGTTTCGGTGTTTAGCATCGACATTTGGACGGCGTTTTTGTGGAATTTCTTTCCGTTGTTGACGTTTGTGCTGGCGTGTTTGTACTTGAAGCAGAAGTATCAGGTTTGTAGTGTGAATTTCACCAGGATGGTGGTTTTAAAATTCGTATACCATTCACGTATGCCACTCGGAGGCATATCGTCTAACTCTCTAACATCTGTTTTTTTACTTGACAGTTCAGTCTTGTATTCAAATTTCTGCTCACTTTAAACATTTCACCGCGTTAGACCAGTTTATACCATTCATTTATTAGTTAAAGTTCTACTTTTGTATTTTAGATTGAAGTGAGTTGAATTATTACGTTTAGTTTGGATCGCTTTCTCCACCATTTTATACCAATTTATGCTCCAGTTGATAGAAGACCAGTTTATACCATTCAGCATTTGCTTCGACTTGCCTTTATTATACCAACAAAAATAATCCATGCAAATATCTTAAAAAACCCTTTGTTTGAAGAATATTTTCGTGTTAGACCAGTTAATACCATTAAGCATAAGCACTGATACTAAAGCTTTTGAAATCATTTTCTTTAGTAAATTTGCTTCAAAATTCTGATCGTGACAGCATGAAGCCTTCATTTTAACGTTTAGACCAGTTTATACCATTACGCATGAGTACTGAAGCTAAAGTTTTCGAAGAATTTTTCTCATAAAATTCATTATCTTTAACTAATTTTTTTCAAAATTGTTATCTAGTGATAGCATGAAGCCTTCATTTAAAGTTTTAGACCAGTTTATACCAATAGCGTAACTTTTAGAAAGGTATATTATAAAAATGAAAGTTCATTATGTATTTGAGTTTAAAAAAACCTCGAAAAAGCTTTAAATTGAATTCAAATAGCATCCGGGAATGAACAAAAATCTACATATCCTGGTGAAATTCACCTTTAACTAAGTTATAGCCTTTTGGACAGATGAAACAAACATTCCTTAATTAATTTCTATTGCCCCCAGTTACTGATAGCTTTCGTAGTAAGCACAGTTTATTGCTTGGTCATGATGGCAGTCCTCATAGGAATCATCATACAGATGTTGGAGGATGGTATCTTTTCTCCAGCAACTTTGTTCTTTATTATCGTTGCTGGTCAGATAGTTATTGCCGGTATGTCAAGTGGAATATCGTCCATATCAATGAGTGCATGTTTTGCTATCTTTTTGTTGAAGGATTGATGCATCCTCAAGAGGCAGGTGCCTTGTGGTGCGGGTTCATCTATTACATCACCATTCCATCGATGTACATGCTTCTACTCATTTATTCGATATTCAATATGAACGATGTTTCCTGGGGAACACGAGAGAAAAAACCCGAAAACGAAGGACAGGTGAGTCGATACGATTCAATAAACTCCTTTCATTACCCTTTGTGATGTACCGACCAAGGTAACAGATATGAAGAAACCCTCCAACGATGCCAAACTGAATAAATTTCAACAAGTGTTCGCATTCCTAAAACCATCCAACGAGGAGGAAGGTTCCTTTGACTTCTCCTGTGCCGGTTTGTTCCGTTGCATGTTTTGCACACATCCAAAGTCAAATGCTGTTGAGAATCAACTTATGGTCGTTATATCCAACTTGTCCGAATTGAATAGCAAAATTGATGTTCTGGAAGAGTAAGAAGTCATTCAGAAAGAATTCCAAACAAACTCAAATCGTTCCTTTTCACAGGAGAGTTGTAAAGGAATCTAATATCGAAAACAAAGTGGACAGGGCAGAGAACACAGAAACTATACCGTTGGTAAGTTGATGTTGATGATTGGCATCCTTTCATAGTTGTTTGAATTCTTTTTATCCGGCTCGAAGGACCAACCCAGCGATGACATCGAAATTGACTTGGACTACATGCCCGGTTGGGTGAATGACCCCCTCCTCGTCGATTCACCGATTGGAGAGATCCCATTGCAGGAGAAACGTTTCTGGCGGGAACTCATCAAAAACTATTTGAAACCGATGTTTCACACAAAAGAGAAGAAAGACCAAATTGCGGCCAGCTTAAGGGACTTGAGGAATATGTTTGCTTTTGCTTTTGTGATGATTAATTCATTATTTGTACTCATTGTGACTTTGTTGCAATTGAAAAAGGAATACCTTCATGTTCAATGGCCAGTTAGTCCCAAGGATTTCATCACTTACGATGAGACTCATTTGCAGGTCTACGTCTATCGTCAATATCAGGAACTAGATCCGATTGGTTTGTGTTTTGTGGTGTTTTTCGGATTTATATTGATAGTTCAGTTTATTGCAATGTTTTTCCATCGATTTGCGACGGTATCTCAATTATTGGCATCGACGAGGTTGGATTGGTTTTCGAGGAATTCGGTAAGGTGGTGTTTTGGTTGTTGATGGGACATTTTGTATAATTTGTTCTCTTAGAAATCTGAAGATGATGCCTTGCAAGAGATTCGAGGTAATGCTGTTAATATTGCTAGACAACTGCAACGTCCAAAACGAATGGACGATGACGATAATGAGAATGAGAACGAAGAGGACAACAGTGATGAAGAAGGAGGAGCATCGCGTCGGCAAACTATTTGCAAGTTGCACGAGAATCGCGAGAAACACCAACAGGACTATAGTGATTTGGTGAGGAATTTTGAAAGTCGATTCTATGGGGAAGGTGAGTTCAAGAGCTAATCGACAATTTTTTTTTAAGTGGCGCCCAACAAAGTTATTCGGCAACAAATTTCATGTGTTTTAGTGAAAGGAAAGTTCATCGACATTTCTCTTTCAGATGAACTCAAAGTTAAGAACATTTCAATGAGTCGGAAATCAATTATGCTCCTCAACGAGACTAGAGACGAGGCAAAGAGGCGTAAGACGGAACAGATGAAACGCAGTCAAATATTCAACCTCAACGAGGGTTACGACAATGAAGCATTCGATGGAGCATACTAAGGAAAGAGGTCCTTATTTGTTTTTAATTTAGCAACGAATTTACATAATCAAATATACAGCATAGCATACAAATGTTTTTGTACTTTTTGGCTTCGTTTCGTCGACTTTATTGAATGCAAATACGATTCATAGTCAATTCGCTTACAAATGTGAATACAGGCGAGGAACACTCATATCCAAAAAACGATCTTACCGAACTCCATCAAAAAATTTAATGAAAATTTCTTTTTTAGTCCTGGTTATCGAAATAGTGTAAATATCGTTTTTTTACGATCTAAAATTAATATTTAACCCAGATCGATCGAAAATCGAATGAAAAGGAATTCTACCAGGAAAATTTTAGAACATTTCTGTTGTAGTTATGGTCACCATACTACTTAAAAGGCTACCAAACCATGAAGGATCTCAGCCTGAGATACTTCAGTCTTCCATCGGGCTAAGGTCTCTGGTATCCGCAGTCACTTAGTCCTTGTACCGTATAGGTTAGGTCTTCCTTGTGGTCGCGAAGCTGGGTGTTGCAATGAGAAGACTTTCTTGGCTGGAGCGTTGTCGTCCATTCACTCGATGTGGCCGAGGCAATGAAATCGTCTTTTCTTGGCTTTCTGGACTACATCCACATCTTGGTACTGTTCGTACAGTTCGCGGTTGAATTTTCTTCTCCATTTGCCATCGTCACATACGCGACAGAAAATCAATCCTCCTTTTTTGCATATCGCCCAACATTCGGCGCTGAAGTAGGACTGGTAAAATCAAATTTTTGTATAGCAGACACTTTGTCTTTCGAGTGAGGAGTTTTGAACCCAGTTTTTTTGCCAAACCGAAGTACCAGCGGTTGGCTAGGGTAATTCTTCTTCAGATTTCCACTAAGGTATCGTTTGTGGGATTGATGTTTGTGCCAAGGTAGGTGAACTCCTTAACTACCTCGAAATTGCTGCTACTAACAGTGACGTTGGTGGACAGATGTTTTGTTTGTGGCTCTCGTGGATCGGCCGATGAAATCTTTGTCGTCCTCGTCCGCATAGCCTAGGGTCCTATCTGCTCCAGGACTATCAGACCTATGATGGTAGCCGATCGGAAAAATATCCGATCGGAGAAAAGTTCCGATCGGAAGATTTTTGTATTCACAGTACCCGAATTTGAGAAGAAAAATGGACGTCGAACAACGCTTATTATTCCAATTTTTTTGGTTTTTATATTTTTCGGATAATCTTTCACGTTTAATTTTCTATCGGGAAGAATCGGAAAGAAACAAAAAAGCGCACAGCACAACGCGTCGCAAATATTTTGACAGTTCACTGCAAAGCATCGCATGTATTTTAAATTTTCAACGCACCTAAGATTTTTTTTCGTAGATCTGTCCGATTTTATTGTCGGAAGGGTTAAAATCATATGAAAATTGAAAAATTCGTACAAATCGGATAAAATTTTCTTCCGATCGGCTACTACCATAGGGCTGTATGTTGAAGAAATCAAATGACCGTCATCTCCTTGTCTAAACCCTGCGCATGTTTGAAACAGCTCGGATGAGCAGTGTAACAACCCATTTGTACACTGCACTGCTTATTGTTTAGCGTCATACGGCGCAGCTGGATCAATATCTTCGGCATCCCGAATTCAGACATCGCCATCATAAGCACTTGGCGGTGGCTGCTATCATAAGCAGCTATGAAGTCAATGAAAAGATGGTGGGTTTCGACTTGAAATTCGTTGGTCTTTTCCAGGATTTGCCTCAGTGTGAATATTTGGTCTAACGTTGTTCTGCCTGGCCTAATACATGCCGATTATTGTATTGCAAAACGGCTAAGGACGCTCACACAGTACGTTGAATAGGATTTTGTATGCAACAACAAGCAGGGATATGCCTCGGTAGTTTTTGCATGACAGAGGACTGCCTTGTTTTGTAGATGGGAAGCTTATTGACCAGTCAGTGGGCATGCATTCTTCCTCCCACAACTTGTTGGTTACCTGGTGCATGCGGTTCATCAAAACACATCATCCATATTTAAAGAGTTCCGCAGGTATATATGCCATCCGACCCGGCAGACTTGTTATTTTTTAGCTTTTGGATGGCTCTTTCTACCTCTTCTGTGATGGGGGCTGGGACTTGCTTCTCTTTCGTCATTGGTTCGCTAGACATTATGCGCATTTAGCAGCTGTTGGAAGTGCTGCTTGAAAACATCTACAATTCCCTGTGCTTTGGTGACTAGGTTTCCTTCACTGTTTCGAAGAGCCTGTGTTCTAGTTCTGAAACCAGACGCTTATTGCTTCGACCTTCTAAAGAAACGTCGGGTGTTGTTCTTGGCCCGAGACTCTTGTAGATCTTTGAGCTGAGAAACTGCTCACGTTCAAGTTGTTGGATGAGTGCCTTGCGCCGATTAGAACATGATCGATTTGATTGGTGGTCCGACCAGCCGGAGATCGCCAGGTTGCTGTGTAGATCTTTCGTCTTGAAAACCTAGCGATACTTATCACCGTATTACGAATTGAAGCAGTCGATTAGTCGGAAGCCGTTATCTGTTGTAACTTCGTGGAGGCTCTTTCCAACTAATCCGCCAAAGATGTGTTCCTTCCCGATTTTAGCATTGAAGTCTCCGAGTACGATTTTGACGTCGTACTCTGGACAGGCTCCGTAGGCTCTATCCAGCAGGTCGTAAAAATCCTCCTTGCTTGACTCCTCAGCATCATCGGTAGGGGCGTGTGCACATATTAGTGTGGCCTTGATGCGGATTACAGCCAGGCGATCACTAATTGGCTTGAAATCCATGACCTTCGATCTTAGCCGATTTCCCACGAAGAATCCGCATGCAAATATGTGCATTCTATGATGACAGCTGTAATAAATGTCACAATTTTTCCTTTTTATTGACATTGACATTACAGTACTTCGCATATGAATGATACGAACTACAGAAACATGGCAGCACTGGCGACTGAGGCCATCGGCTGGGACTGAAACAAGATATACGACAGAGAGAACACGTAACATAAACCTACGTGGCTCAGAGGAGACATAGATTTATATTGTCTCATATTATCGCACAGGTGGCCTCAGATGATAAGCTGGCGATTATTGTAGAAAAAGACTGCTGCTGAAGCTGGGACTTGAACCCGTAACGTTTGGCTCAGCAATCAACTACACTATCCTCTTAGCCATGGCCACCTGCAATCCTTTTTATTGTTCCTGATCCTATCCATCGTATTTCCTGGATCGCAGTACTGTCTGGAGTGTAGTGTTCTTACATTCCAGGTACAAACTTTCAATGCATAGTCCGTTGTTGTTCCGGGTCTGTTCAGTTTTCATTGTGGAGGGGTTGTTAACCAAATTTTGAATGGCCGTTGTTTAAGTTCTTCTGTTTCTTCGTTTTGCACTCGCGCTTACAAGTTTCCTAAGTTATATCTTGTGATATTACCAGTACCCGGTGGTCACCGCTTGGATGTAAAGTAAGCACTTGGTGTGTAGGAAAAGATACAGCATATGCCCCCAGATCCTACAACACCCAACCAACCACGAGCTCTGTCAAGAAAATTAAAGAAAAAATGTTGTAGTTATGGTTGCCGAAACAATGCCATTATCGCATTTTTACGATCTAAAATCAATATTCTTCGAAGGTTGGTCGAGCAATACGTTAAGTGGAAGCTCTGTTCACATTAAAGCTGCAGTCCTAGTTGTTAAAATATTACGATCTAAAATTAATATTTTACCCAGATCGATCAAATGAAAACGAACTCTACAAGAAAACATTTCTTCTGCGGTTCTGGTTTCCATAATACCGCCAATATCGTTTCTTTACGATCAAAGGAAGTCTAAATTAGAACATTTAGGAAATTTCAAGATCGTTTTGTCTGCAGAGAGATGAGATATTGTTAATATCGTTTTCTTACGATCTAAGACAAAAACTGTTTCGAAACCAAAAAAGTGATTCTTGAAATGAAGGGTCGATGCAAGCTGGAGGAATTGGTGTTTTCTGCACTCGGTTATCGTATTTTTACGATCCAAAAATAAAATATTTTAGCAACGCCCATCGACTGACAACAAGGAAGAATATTTCGGAAACTTATTAACTGCGTTATTAACTGCGGTCCTGTTTAGCCATCAACATCATTTCTCTCGGACAATTCTAATCTGACAACCTGTAAGATTTTAACTCATGACAAAATGCAAAGCCTGAATTGAGGTTAGAATCAAATATGATGCATGTCTTTATTGCTAACTCATGAGTTTGTTTTATTAGGATTTAAATCTACAGAAAACTGTTTGCATTCTTTTTTAATATTTTCTTATCCCGTTGCAAAATCTCCTCCTTACGTTCTTTTTTAGCTTGAGTTATAATTTTATCGATTTCCTCCAGTGAAATGCCATCCTCCTGAACAAACTTGTCATGCTTCCAAACATCATCGATGCCACTGGGTGCTTTAGTAGGTCCTTTAGCAGGAGCTGGGTTTGTTTTTGCTGTTTCGTCTTCATTGACAGGACGCTGCCAAACTCGATTACCAAATTTCTTTCTACGAGGTAGTTTTGGATTTGGCGAGGGAGAAGTTTGTCGATTGCGGCGACTAGCGGGAGACTTGGAACTAGGACGACGATTTGGATCAAATGGCGAAGGACTTCGACGACTATTTGACCGTGAACGACGATCACGTCGACCAGCTCGCCTCACAGAAGAAGACCGCGAACGACGCCGACGAGATCTCGAACCCGAGCGACGCGATCGTGAGTGCGAACGACGACGCGAACGTGAATTCGAACGACGACGAGAACGTGAATTCGAACGACGACGCGAACGTGAATGACCATTGTGAGGTGATCTCGACGATCGATGTTTAGTAAGGGACTTTGAACGACGTCTGGTCCGTGATTTCGATCGTCTTCGATGACCGCCTCGCGATCGAGAACTAGAACGAGACCGAGAATTAGAACGACAATGAATATTGGTGCGGGAATAAATTCGTCTTTTGTCACGTGAACGGGAACGCGAGCGCGTACGTGACCTACGATCATCGTGTTTTTCGATCGGTGCAGCCAGACGGAAGCAGCCAAATTTATCCAAAACCACCGGAGCTTTGATTCCGAATGGCTTAAAGGACTGCGGATCGGGGCCACTCAAACTAACACCCATTTTAGGCGCTGGCGGTGCCTGATTTGGCTTGCGAATTGCTGTCGACGTTGACGCTAGTGCGGGATTCTGTAGTTTAATACTTATTTTTGACACTTTCGGAGCTGGCGGCGGTACAT
The DNA here is from genome assembly GCA_943590905.1 of Sphaerophoria taeniata. Taxonomy (NCBI): domain Eukaryota; kingdom Metazoa; phylum Arthropoda; class Insecta; order Diptera; family Syrphidae; genus Sphaerophoria; species Sphaerophoria taeniata. The sequence continues at coordinate 11,638,512 of OX016542.1, read as the reverse complement.
CCGACTGACGAGTAGCAACGGTGGCAGCTATGGCTCTGTTGAATGCCGGAGCCGGCGGTGGCTCATCATTGTCCAGGTCAATTATTGGTGGTTTATTTACGACCGGAAGTGGCTGCTGTTTTCTCATATTCTGTAATTCCATAAGACTGCGCTCGTATTTTTCAACACTAGAATGCACAGCGCCAAACTCTGTCGCAGACCTTAAAAGGATAAAGTTAGTAAACAAGTCTATCAGGAAGCAATTTTGAATACTCACTTTGGAAAGTTGTTGTCCAAGTTAGGAACTTGCGGTTTGGCGAGTTTTTCCAACCGCGCCGCCTCTTTTTTTGCTTTCTTAGCTTTTTTCTTTAGTTTCTTCTTCGACGACGATGACTTACCCTCTCGCAGTTTCTTGTGTTTCGATGCTTCTTTGATGAGTTTCTGAACTCGTGTCTCGTAATCATCATCCGCGCCCAGCAAATCGTCCATCTAGAAAAAAATACCATCAACTCAACTCGAGACATCGCAAAGACACTTACTTTATTGTAATCCGTTGTTGTATCCTTTGCGAGCATGTGAAAGGGTTGATTGAATTCCAAAGCCGATCCAACATTACCTGAATTCATTTCGACCATTCGTTTGCTGAGTGGCGATAGCGACTTTTGTTTGCGATGCTTTTTCTTTTGCTTGACGGAATCTGCAAGGAAATCGGTTAAACATTTGAATTGCCAGCAAGAACTTGGAACTACCTGAACTGCTGTCCGATGATTCGCTATCCGAAGCAGAATCTGAAGAGCTGTCACTGCTCGAAGACGTACTTTGAGACTTATGTTTGTTTTTTTTCTTTTTCTTCACTTCGGATGCACCTGTGGTAAATTGCACTGTGAATCGAAATTTTGTGGTTTTTCAACAAAAAAAAACAAGAAATCATAAGGAAATGAAAACAAACGAAAAGGAAACCCTCGGAAGTCGGAACCCCAATTTACCTGGAATCGACAGCATATTGATGTCAATCAACGACGGCGCTGCTAGTTCAGGCCGACGCATTAGTGCGTCCAGCGAGATCCGAGCCTGTTCATGATTGGGAATTATATTCAAGCAATTTTTATATGCCTTCACTGCATCGTCCAACTTGTTCTCGTCCTCGTAGCTGCGTCCTAGTGCCACCAAAGTCTCGCCCATGTACTTCCTTGCGTTGGTGTGAAAAGCATTCAACTTCAGAGCTGTCTCGAAATCTTCCACCGCCTTCAGAAAGGATCCCTTATTGGCATACAGCGCTCCTCTGGCCACCAGACCCTCGACATTCCTCGGATCGATGTTCAGAGCCTTATTCAAACACTGAAATGCCTCAACATGCCGGCCGATTTTGAAATGCTCAATACCATCAGCGACAGACCTACAAAGACATTGTACACACTTAATTTTGAACAAACACAAATCCAGCCAACCTAAAGGCCCATTTGCTGGCTTGAGTCTGCCTCAGTTCGATGGCATAATCCTGCGTTGGGAAACGATATTTCAGACTTCGCATGTGACTAAAGGTGTCGTTGATGTCCAGGCCAACTTCCTCGTAGAGGGCCTCATAACAATTTGTATTGTTAAATAGCTTTGAACTACACAGGTAGTCCATGTAGTTGTCAACTGAATCCGGAGTGATTCTCCTGCAAAAAATACGATTCAAATGTTTATCTCAAACTCAAATGCCTGTTGCTGTCTTTGTCGTGAGTTCACCTGTAGTAATCGGGAACCTGTTCGGGCGAGATTAGTCCCAACGGTGCTGAGGAATCCTTGGTGAGGACTCCTTTCATTCCGAGCGTCATGCGATCAGCATCCACTGAGATATCAAGGACCTCGCAACAAACTAAATTGTTTGATGCGTACTGTTTAAGGTTGCCCTTTTCATCGTACGCCGGAATGGTATACATGTTGGGGAGTTGAGCCTGCAAAACAAACCATTGCGTAGCGAAGAAGGGGAAATCATAAGAAAAGGCTTACTTATGCAGTTGAATTGAAATCAATGCCGAAATCATAATAATTCAGGGTTAAGAAGGGAAAAGAAGAAACTCGAAAGGGGTATCACTTACCTTCAAATTCAAGTCGGCCAAGTAACGGACAAGAGGTTCGCGTGTACAAAGCACTTTAACGAGCATTCCATTTGGAAATGGCTTGGTTATGACTCCATAGACAATAGTTCCTGGTTTCACTGCATCCAATGTGCTATGACACACCTTAGTCTTGTCCTCAGCCGCGGTGTTAATGAAGTACTCGTACGGCGGTAGCGGTACAATCGTTTCCGAAACATCTAAAATTTGTTATTAGCAAAAATTACATCAAACTCAATGGAACTTAAGAATCAATCAATGGAAATGTTTGTCTTTTTCAAATCTTAAGAGGAAACGCAACGGACCTTTCGTTTCTGACGCGGTTTTTAGACTCGTACTTTGTAAATCCCGAGTGAATAGTTTGTCGGCATTTCGTGCAAGAAACTGGTGGAGTTTCAAGCGTTTTGCGCGATCCTGAAAGGTTAGGTTTCTCTGTCGTTCCATATAGACAGAATAATCGGGATCCGTAATGCCGAGTTTGGGGAGTTCATTGTCACCACGTTCGCCGGACCAAATCTTTTGCAGCGGCTGGCCGTGAAAACGCAGCGCACTGACTATAAATTCGGGATTCATTTTTTTCTTTTTTTTAATTTTTTACTTCACTGTGGAACAATAAAAAGATTATTTCAATATTTTCTTAAATTCAGATGGAAAAATAAATTGAGGATAGAATATTGATTATCGCCATTTTGGAAGATTTCATAAGGTTTCTGAAAGAGAAAAAAAGAAATGTTAAAATTCGGCTTTAATTTAGTCCTACCTCAGTCAAATCCATTGTTAAACGAACACCAAGAAGTTTGCTTTAAATATTATTGGAGTTTCACAGTTTCGAGAGTTGATAAAGTTGATTTATTGAACAATAAATTGTTGAATATTCGATTTTCTTGTTACTTTTGTTAAATTCTATAGCAGGAATAAAATGCAGTTGAAATAGGAGTCAGCGTTTCTGTGACAGCAGCGGCGGTACAGTAAGAACAGAAATCAATAGGTTTGTTCGCTTACAGTTTATTTCGAGTCATTGTGGATTTTTTGTCATCGAATTTTGACACTCCATTCATTCGTTTGTGATAAATAAGGTTGTATTCAATATCTTATGAGTTATTTAAAACTAACCTAAGAATTTGTTGTTGAAGTTATGCTTTCTATCGTCAATTACTACTTTTCCTTCAATTCCTAGTATTAAAAACTCTAAACTCCAACAAATCGTTACTTCTCTGATCGAGTGTCAAGTTACATCTGAAGAAGTCCTATGCCACCAAAATCAAGTATCGAAGACCAGTGGCAACATTGCCAGAAAGCAGTAAGAGATGCCACCTCTAATGTGCTAGGTTTCACACAGCCACCAAAACGAAACCCCTGGTTTGACGAAGAATGCAGGCAGGCCCATGCAGGCAGGCATACAAAGCGGCGCTGCATAGAAGGACAAGAGCTGCTCGTGAGCTCTACGAGCAAAAGAGGAGAGAGGAACGCCGGCTACTCAGGAGAAAACCGAGGGAGCATGAGAAGTGTCAGATCGAGGACTTTGAGAGAACCAACAGCAGGAATGAAGTTCGGAGGTTTTATCGGACGGTAAAACAGCTGGCTCAAGGTCATCGAACAAGAACCGATGCCTACAGAGATAAACAAGGGATCATCATAGTATAATCGCAGTCAATGCTGGGGATTTGTGAAGACCACTTCTGTAGACTGTATAACGGTGGCAACGAACAAAATCCTCCCGTCAGGCAGGAGCCTTTCATCGGATACGATCGGAAGCTTTCGATGTCAAAAAAGGATTCAGCCAAGGCACTGTTATGCAATTTCTTTAACATCATTCTTGAGAAAATAATGTAAAACTCCACCGTCAACACCAGAGGCACTATCTTCCAAAAGTCTGTTCAACTTCTCGCGTACGCCGATGATATTGATATAACGGGAAGAACACAGCGTGATGTCAATGGTGCCTTTGTGAGAATTGAGACAGAAGCGGCAAAAATGGGCTAAGCGGTAAATGAGGGAAAAACGAAGTACATGCTGTCGTCGAGGAAGGACACTCAACACCGATGGCTCAGACAGAACGGCACAATAGACGCATACAACTTCCAGGTTGAAGAGCATTTTGTCTACCTAGGCTCTGCTATCAACACGGACAGTAACACCAGCGCCAAGTTCAGATGACACCCTCATCATCCCAGTCCTGCTGTATGGTGTAGAAGCATGGACCTTGAAAAATCAGATGAATGTGCATTAGGCTGTTTCGAGAGGAGAGTTTTTCGGGTCATCTTTGGCCCCGTGTGCATTGGTTTGGAATGGAGAAGAAGATACAATAGTGAACTTTACGGGTTGTACAACGACAAGGACAATGACCTAGCCAGTAGGGTAGAGGTCCACCGACTCAGATGGCTCGGTCATTTAGAGCGCAAGGACACCAATGCTCCGGCCCGGAAAGCCTTCGACACTATTCCCAAGGGACGCAGAAGGAGAGGAAGACCGCGACTCAGGTGGCGCACACAAGTGGAAGACGACCTCAATCAACTTGGAGTTCAAAAATGGAGACAGCTAACTAGGGACAGCGCTGGCTGGCGGAGACTGTTGATCGAGGCCCAAGTCCACAATGGACTGTAGCGCCACCTTAAGTAAGTAAGTACACTCCAAAAAATGATGGAATAAAATCAACAACCATCAACAAACGAAGTTTTTCGTTATTTTTATCAAGCCAAATCTCGACACACACTTGAAACAGACAGAACCAAACATTTCTCGTTGGAATGGACAAAATTTAACCTCAACAGAACTAATCATACAACTTGTCACTCTGACATTTGTATTCAAATGTCACTTGTTAAACCGGCAAAAAACAAAAAGCAAACACTGCACACTGCAGCGGTTTCGAAAGTAATGTCGTTTTCAATTGGCAATCTGGAAGTGAAAAAAAGCATTCTGAATGCGTTCAATTGGGCAAAAATGACAGTTCTGATTCTGAAAAGAAGAGAATTTCCCTTCTGGTTTTAAGAACAGAATCAGAAGCAGAATCACTCACACATTCATAAATTTTAAATGTCAGATGTCACACTTGACAAATGACATTTTTTTTTTGTAACACATTTGTTTGCAAATTATACCAGCAGTGAAGTGATTTCTTGAAATTGTTAAAAAAATTATAAAAAAATATAATCAAAATGGAAAATAATATTGAAAATATTGTAACAAGTGTTCCTAGTTTGTTAGAAACATTATTGGAGTCGTCTTCCTCTTCTTCTTCATCAAGTGATGAAGATATTATTGCAGTTGATTTTCTCCTGCAGGAGTTTGCCAAAAAACCAAAAGTGCAAAACTTTGTGGAGGATGTAGTGGACAAGTATTCGGAGGAAGAGGTAATAACATAATTATATTTTATTTCCTGCAAGAGATTTCACTAAGTAAATGTGTATAAATATTTTTAGTTCCGCCAACAGTTTCGCTTACGAAGGAGGACTTGTGAGTTCTTAACTCATAGATTTGAAATGTCTTCTCATTTCAAGAAGAAAGTGGATTGCGGTGGAAAGCAAGAAATTCCGGCCAAAGTACAAATTCTTGCGTTTCTGTGGTAAGTCCTAAAATATATTTGTATACTTCCTTTATAATTTTAACATATGGATATGTATATGCCTAAACGTTTATAGGTTTGCTGGAAATAAGGATTCCTATCGCGAAGTTGCCAATCTATTCAACATTGCTACTGGCTCAATGTTCAACATTTTGAGTCGTCTTCTGGAGTTCTTTTTTGAAATTTCTCCGAACTTCATAAAATTCCCTGCAACGGATGAAGAAAAGCAGCAAGCAGCAGCGAAATTCGAACAGGTGAGTCACTACAACTTTAATCTTTTTTGTAGTTGCTTCTTAATAATAAACTCGACTTTAGATTGCTGGATTTCCAGGAGTGATAGGGTGCATTGATGGATGCTATATATATGTTAGAAAACCGGCAGGCAAAGTACGGTCAACATATATCAATCGCCATGACCTATTATCTTTGACTCTTCAAGGAATTTGTGATGCTGATAAGCGCTTCATCGATGTGTTCGTTGGATCTCCCAGCAAAATTCATGATGCAAGGATTTTTCAATTGTCATTTATAAGTCATGATCTTCCTGACATTTGTGGGACAGAATATCACTTACTTGGCGATGCTGCATACTCTTTACGGGAATATATGTTGACTCCATATACCAACAATGGAAACTTGACAAGTTTGAAGCAAAGATATAACAAAAAGCATAGCCAAACGCGAGTTAAAATAGAAAACTCGTTTTCATTGATAAAAACAAGATTCAGGCAACTGATGCGATTGGATTTCCATTCTGTTGAAAAAATGAGTAAATTCATCCTGGCATGTTGTGTCTTGCACAATTTGTGTATCAACGAAGGAGACATTTGGGATGAAGATATCAATCAACATCAAATCAGTAACTCAGAAAGTGAAGCCCGATCAAGTGAAGCTCGATCAAGTGAAGCATTATTGGAACGAGATTATGAGTTGCGCGCCTTAGGAGAAGTAAAAAGAACCAGGGTTACTAATTTGTTGCAGTAATATTGTATTTAATTTCAATTAAAATATCACATTTTGAAATATCAATTGTAAATTAATTAAAGTTATTCATTTCTTATTCTAAGTAAACAAAAAACAAAATTCATTATATGTAAAATAAATAATCAAAATAAAAAATTCTTTCTATTATAAACAAAAAACTAAAAATCACTTCTTTTCACTAAAACAAAAAATAAAAAGGTTTCACAGACTTCGGCTTTGAAGCAATTGTATTAAGACGTTCCTCGGTTGTCTTCCACCAGACGCGATAAAATATCTGCAATTTTGTTTATCGCTTGCAGCTTTTCTTCATGGCGCCTTTCTTTGTTTTTTTCCTTCAGCTTAAATCTTTCCTCGCGATCTGCTATGATGCGCTCCAAAAGTTTTTGTTTTTTCAGTGGAGGACTTGGCTGGTGGAGGTTTGGGCTTCTGGAATGAGATGTGCTGGCACTGGGTATATCTGAAACTATTGGTGTGGCAAGTAGCTCCGAAGAAGGCATGGAAGTGGATGGAGAAAGAGTGCTTGAACTGGAAGCTGAAGTTGATGGAAGCGATGTTAGAACAGGAAGGTCATCTATTCTTTGAATGATGCTTTCCTTTCGGAGCAGCTTGTTTGGCCCGACGCACACCTCCGGCAGTATCGAGTCATCAGCTTGAATGATCGGCTGCATTGACGACTCAAAAGGAATTTGTTTCCTCACTGCACCGCTTGTCCGGTTATTTTGTAAGACGGCTTTTGTCTTACTAATCACCGTTTTGAATCTGCCCTCTACTTGCAACCCAGACAGATCAAGGTTAAATGTTTTGCTTAGTTCCAGGGCGAGGAAGCACCACATGTCCTTTTTCTTTCTGAATTTTTTTAATGGACCAACTTGGGAGTAGTACTCCTTATAAAGCTGCAACATGAAGTGCGTCTGGTCGTCTGACCACTTGAAAGTGTCTAAAAAAATCATAAAATTTTAATTCCAAACTTATTAAACATATTTTCTTTAATCTTACTTGTTGCAGATGGTAAGGACACATTGTTGGTCCTCGAAGGCAGCCCGAAGAACTCAGCTACATCTCCATATTGAACTGTATACATTTCAAGAGCTTCAAAAAGCATTATTAGTGGAATAATGATTTAGTTACTTCAACAAGTACTTACTTATTCTATCGCGGAGAATTAATTCGTTAACAGAATTAATATCCTGATTTTCATCTAAAATAATATCGCAGCAATCCAAATTCACTTCCGCCATGTTTGCAGCACAAAAACAAAATGAAATTTAGCGCGAATACACATATATGTGACACAAATGTCATACTCAACCAATACATTCTCACCAAACTTCAGATTCTTCGGAATAAAAAAAAACTGTTCAATTGGGATTCCGAATCGAAGAACAATTCCAGATTGCCAATTGAAAACGACATAACTAAAGTTGTTTTCGTTTTCGCAATTGTAACCAAAAATAAATAAATTCAAAACATGAAATGTGTCTTGAATGGGTCAAACTCTCGCAGTAAGTTTGTACATTATTTGCTCTCTATATTAATAACCGTCTCTTGACTTGAAGTCTTCGCCAAAGCAATTCAATCCCTTTCCAAGTTCGGGACCGATCTGTACATCGAAGCTGACGACAATGGATTTCAGCTGCGTTCGGTGAATGCCAACAAATCGGCCGTCGGAACCTTTAAATTTTTCGTAAGATTCTTCGAGACCTATCATGTTGCCGCTGGTTCCAGCAGCGAAGACAACGAGAACTACTGTCGACTGTCAATGAAAGCCTGTTTGGGGGCCTTCAAGAGCATGAAGCAGGTGAGTGGTCTCCTCGTCATCTAATAAACATCTCACCATTGAATGATTTAAGGTCGAAACATGCTCGATACAAATCCAACCCTCGCGTTCCAAGTTTTTGGTCACAATGAACTGCAAACACGAAACAGTGAAACATTTCATCATCTCGATTATTGATGACGACAACGTCTCTGCTGATGTTCCATTGGATAACTTCCCTAATTCGTAAGATGTCATTTGATGTTCTTAAAATAGAGCTTAATGCTGGTTATGTTGTAGAATCGGTGGATCGTACAAAATATTTCAAGAAATCGTCTCAAACTTCCAAACTGCCGAAGAGGAAATCACATTCGAAGTGGGAGCCGATAAGGTCAATGTGAAGAACTACATCGAAGGGTCGTTGGTCAATGATAAATTCATGAGATCTCAGTTGAAGCTTACGTGAGTAACTCGAAAATCTGGAGGAAGCATTTAAGTTCTCAAATTCATGTCTTCACAGATCCGAGGAGTTCGAAACCTACAACGTGTCTGGAGATACTGCAGTGACGTTCTGTCTCAAAGAATTCAGAGCCTTTCTTTTATTTTCCGAGGCCTTACTTGAAAACCTGGAAATAAAGTTCCGAGAAGCTGGAAGTCCGATTGTCTTTCAAATCGAGAAAGCCAATTTCTTTGAAGGAATTCTCATAATGTCAACTCTGTCACCTGACGAGGTCACAATGTGTGAGAACGTCCAATCAAGGGAGATAACTGAAAGCTTTCTCTCGCGATCGACTGCGACCCACAACAAAACGGCAACGAAACGGAAGCCACCCGCCAAACGGGCTCCGCCAAGTAGAGAGAGCAAAAGGCTGAACAGTTCGAATTTAGCTCACACGAGTGCCCAAGCGGAACTTCCTAGTTCTGATGACTCAACGATATTCAGGTTCGACAGGCAGTTGGTTGAACTTGCGCGAAATCGTGAATCATCGGCAATGAGCAGCGCAGAGTTACCACGGATTCCCAGCTTGAGCGATCACTCAGTCCCCGACCAAGTCGAAGCCATGGAAACCAGTGCCCGCGAGACAAATAGCAGTGAAGTGTTCGTGACGTTTGTCGAGACAGAGGAAAATCAAGAACAGATAGCCCAATCACCTGAACACAACGACGACGCCAATCGGAAAGGTCTTCGTTATATTTTCAAACGATGTTTCGAGGCGACGTATGTGCCGCGAGAACCTTCGCCCACCGATTCGTTATATGTGCCGGATTCCGACGAAGAAAAGTGAACTATTTTTGTAATTTGTTAAATATTTATTTGGGGAATAAAGTTGGCCGTAAGAATGTCCTCGGTCTTGTCTTTCAACTGTTTGACGTTTGTTTGAATTGTCTTCACTGAAGAGAGTGCCGATTGCATGGAGACCTGAGATTTCATGAGGATTTGATCGGCACTGAGGAGCTGTTTCGACGCGGAGAGCACGACATTTCGGATGAGGTTGTTGAGATTCTTCCATAGAGCTATATTGGACTCAACTAGAAAAACAAACTTGATGAGAATTAGTTGGGAACAGAGTACCTATGGGATTGTTTACCAAGTTTTTTGTGGAAGAATTCGTTGTTGTTGATTGTCCGATTGTTGGATTCTAGGGACGGGTGGTTGTCATTCTGGTCAAAGACATCTGGAAAATTACATTTCGATTTTATTATTTGCAAAGGGGAATTCTTGTGGACCTACCTTCATCAGATTCTGCAGCTTCGCCTTGGATTGCTTTGGCGTAGACAATTGGCTAGAATAGGTTTTGTTTATTTTGAATTTAAAGTCTTTGATAGGGGTAGTGGGAGCTACTTACTCTGTCAACAATTGTTTCTTCTTCGGATTCAGAAGCTTCTCCAAGGACAAGAAGCGACATTTTTTAAAGAAATATTCGAAAAGATTTTGTTTTTGTTAAATTTTGTTTTTCATTCGGTTTGTTGATAAGGTTTTGACACTGACAGGTGCCTGATTTCTTAATTCGCCGTGGCCGCGTTCAATCGTTCATCGAAAATTCAGTTTTTTATTCATTAGGCGTGTTCACTTAAGCGCAAATAAGTGACATAAGTTTTGTAATATTTTGTCTTCTTTTTAAGTTTTTAAGGCCCGTTGTAAAAGAACGATTTAGGACAGAATTTCTGAACGAAAACTATCCATTTCAACATGCTACAACATGTCAAGCCACTCATATAACTCTTCATTTGTTTCTGATCTAAGGTTCAGAGTTTACCCTCGATTATACAACTGGCCCATTGGAATAATTTGCTATAATGTTTTCAAAAGCATTTCCTGAATTTTGTCGTCTGTTTAGAATATTTCAATCATAGTTTCATGAAACGCTTTTTTGTAATTTACCCGGCGGCCACACGAGCAAGTTCTGGCTAGCAAGTTGCCATACAATCAAATGTTTTACTCACACATTCAAACTTTTAGTACTGGCTATAGTACTGGCCAGACAACTGGCATGCGAATTTTCGAGCCAGTAAACGAGCAGACATTTCGCATTAAATAAAATTTCACTAGCTGCGGAGCAAGTTAAAATATGACAGTAGTGGTTAAAAATTCATCCATTTTAAACACAGTTCATCCAATTCGCACACGGCCTAAGGCCGTGTGCGAATTGGATGAGTTGTGGTTAAAGGATGAATTTTTAACCACTACTGTCATATTTTAACCTGCTCAGCAGCTAGTCAAATAATGCGAAGTGTCAAAATTTAACCAAACGTCAAGTTTTAACCCATTTTTAACTGAATTCGCACACGGCCTAAAACGGGTAATTTGACAGGTTTTGCCAAAGTTATCAAAATGAACAAAATTAAATTAGAATATTAGTTGAAGCGAGGATTTTAATTTACTTTTTTTTTGTTGGCGACATGTTCGAAAATAAAAATTGGATGTTAAAAGCAGGTAAGCTTGTAAAAAATCGTTGAAATGAAAAAAAAATGTGAACTTGCTGGCAAGTTGACTAGCAAGTTTTTTGCCACCTACGTCACACCATAGTACACCGATAGAGATTTGACAAATAATATATAGCAAAGTACTGAAACTTTTTTATTTGTTTCTAACGGGTGTTTTTTTTCAGAGGTATAGAACTTTAAAATGGTATAACTTTTCAAGACGGCGACCGATTTAACAGTTGTCAAGTGATTTATTCTCAGTTTGGTTTGGCAATTCATCATGCATAGACTCAAGCCTGAACAACGCTTGCAAATTGTGCCATTTTATTTCGAAAATATTGGTTCTGTGCGGAATACGTATCGCGCACTACGTCCATTTTATTGTCGACAAAATTGTCCATCAAAACAGTTATTTCGATTAACCATGGAACGTTTTCGCACCACGTTTACTCTAATTAATAACTCGCGTCCCCAGAGACGCCGCCGTACAGTGTGTACAGAAGAAGCTATTGTTACTGTAGAGCGCAGCATTAAGGAAGACCCAAATGAGTCCATCCGCCATCGAGCACAGGAATTGGATCTGTGTCTATCCACTTTATGGAAGATTTTGCGGGAGGATCTTGGTTTGCGTGCTTACAATGATGTCCAGGAGCTGTGGTTCCAACAAGAAGGCGCAACATATCACACAGCTCGTGCCACAATCGATTTATTGAAAGACACGTTTGGTGACCTCCTAATTTCACGTTTTGGACCTGTGAATTGTCCTCCAAGATTTTGTGATTTAACACCACTAGACTATTTTCTGTGGGGTTATGTTAAGTAATTGGTCTATGCGGATAAGCCACAAACGTTTGACCATTTGAAAGACAACATTCGCCGTGTTATTGCCGATATACGGCCACAAATGTTGGAAAAAGTCATCGAAAGTTAGACGTCTAGATTGGACTACATCCGAGCCAGCCGTGGCAGTCGTATGCCAGAAATCATATTTAAAATGTAATGCCACAAGATTATCTTTCGAATAAATAAAAAATCATGTCAATCGAATATTCCATCGTTGTTTTATTGCAATTTAAAGTTCTTTACCTCTAAAAAAAACACCATTTAGAAACCTTGACAAAATTGTTCCTTCGTTAATCCGTGGCTCAGATTTGATCTTCGACTGAACCACTAACAAGTTTTGAAAATGGGGACAGTATTATTTAAGGCAATTTTTCAATACATAATTTCTTACTAAATGTAACATAAAGCAAATATAATAGAAGCCGACATAGTACAGAGACTCTGAAATGTTCACTTCGGTCCTCAGTTCAATGGGGTTCATTGGAAAACGGGACATGAGATGAGACGCAGCTAGTATCATTCTTATTTTATAGTATAAAATAGCCTCGAATAAACAAGATACAAAACAATGCCGAACCTAAAGCTAATGAAGCTTATCAACCCTTTAACACGAAATTCTATTGAGAGGTTTAAAATTTATGGTAACATTTTTCGACAGCGCACTTCAAGTTTGATGGTCCCGCCAAGTTAATGAAAAAAAAAATTGTTCGTAATTGTATTGTAGAACAATTCAAATTGCATTTAATTGCTGGGCAATCGAAATAAACTTATTTCTCCAAACAGTCTCAAGCACCTTGAACTGATGAATAATATTGTTAACCTCTTGCTGAAGAAATCCAAATAGAAAACAAGAAATTATCAGTTGTCATTTCAATTTGTATCCACTTTGATGAATCTCTAATAATTTTAATAATTATATCCGCTACTGATTTAAGTTACATACATATATTTGAAATGTTTAAATCAACAATTGTCCGTATTTGTCCTTTTATTATACTCTCATAAGCAAAGAATATTCATTTTACCTTGATGACAGTAATGAATTATGAATATAAGAATATAATATTTACACATAATTATGACATTTTTTTTATTTGCAATTTTGAATCTGCAATACTTCCAGATTGTCAATTAAAAACGCCACAAGTGTTCAACAAAATTAAAGGATTTGAGGTCAGACGTCATTTTATGGAGAGAATCTAATCTCAATCGTTATTTAAAGCTAGGCATACACGGTGAACATGTTGGTGTGATTTGTTGGGCAGCGGTTCGCCATACACGGCCCAACATGTTTATAAACTTCATTATTTGTGTGACTGTCGTGAAGGCAAGATGTGCGATACAAGTGCGTTTTGCTTTGTTTTGCGACATGTTAACTCCATGAAAATAACTACACAAATGACGAATTGTTGTCACACAACGCCATACACGACGAACATGTTGATAAACTTCAAAATTTGTTGTAAACTTGCCCATACACAGCCAACATGTTAGCCGTAAGTTCACGGTTTACAAAATATTTCATAAACCGTGGATTTGTTGGCCAACATGCCCATACACGAATAATTTTCAGCCCAACCCCAACAAATCACACCAACATGTTCACCGTGTATGCCTAGCTTAACTGACTATGCATTTTTCTTTCAGATTTTTGCAAGCGTGCAGACAGTTATGGTTTTATGGGGGCTAAATTAGGATTGATAAGGCTACAGAGAAGTCTTCAGAGGCTACAAAGTTTAAGGACGTATTTTATAATAGGGCCAACTTAAGATCTAGACAAGGCACATACTACATTATTATGAATTTATGACACTTACATATATCACAGATAATAAACTTATATAGATGTCTCATCCCTGCAGAAAAAATGAATCATTTTTTGCTCTTAACAGACAAAACCTTAACAGACAAGGCGCTTTTGGAAGCTTTTTTCTTTGGCAAAGTATTCATTTATAGGAAATGAGGTGCGCGAAAATAGATTTTGTATGCATTTAGTGAATGTGTTAAAGCTTTTGGAAAAAGCTTCTCTTTGGTAGCTTTCAGTTTTATATATCACTAGCTTACCCCGCGAACTTCGTCTCTCCGCCCTTCAGAGCAACTCCAGAATAAGTTTGTATAATTAACACAGATATTGTGATAATGTGATTTGCTTGAATCCAATTGAAATTGAGAACTATGTACATATCTGAATTTTTCACAGCCTTACAACTATCTTTATACTTTCATTAAAGCATGCACTGATATGCAAATTTCGTTGAGAAATTCAACAAATGTTCTTCCGGTGTGTTTTGCCTATTTCACCAAAATTTGTTTTTACTCAGGCTATAGCTACAGTGAAAATTTTATAAATATACATTGAGGATTGAGCGGATGAAGAGGCCCTACCGGACATACAAACAAAATAATGCACCTTAAATTCCATGCAAAAACTTGATTTTAGGTCTTGAAGACCTTTGTTTGGTTTTTCCAGTTTTACCGCTTTTCCATGAGGTTTTTCCAATTTTTTTTTTCACTTAATACAACAGTATTAACTATGAAAATTTCACAAATATCTGTTGGGCCATTTCGGAGTCTATAAGAGACATACAAACAAACAAACAAACAAACACACATCCATTTTTATATATATAGAAGAAGAAGATAGAAGGTAGATAGAATAGATAGATAGAATAGATAGAAGAAGATAGATAGAAGATAGAAGATTTCTCGCCATAAGCACAGATAATAAATTTATACAGATGTCTTACCCTACTAGAAGTTAATTCAAATTTATATATGTATAATATGTAACGACATATTGAAAAGGGCTGAGCGGCGTTTGAAACGACTTAGATATGACAATAATAACAATAAACAATAAGTTTTAATCCGCGATTTTTTATTTTAAGTAGGGGAAAGTGGGACACTTTTCGAATACATTAAATTTGCCGAGATCTTATAGATCGTATCTAAGCGAAATTGATTTCTAAAGATAAAATAACATTTTGGCAACCTATTTTCAGTTAAAAAGAAGGCCGACAGAAGAAAGGCAAAATAACATTTCATGAACCAACTCACTATGGGGTGGAATGGGACACTTTTACTAATATGGATTCGTTAAATTAAAGATTCGAGTTTTCTCTTAATATAATAATCCAATTTATTAATAAACTTACTAACTAGGTAGAATTACAAATTTCGGATGTAGCACGAGGCTCGAGAGATGATTACAAAAGAAGAACGATTTTAGGTTAGCCACTGCATTTATACTCTTTACATTTTTACGGAGAAAGGAAATAAAGAGATGTAAGAAAAAGGGATAGTTTAAAGTGTGATGTATAATTTTATAATTCAATAATGACGCTTGAGATGTCGCCACACCACTCCCCCTCAGAATGGGTTTCTTAACCGAACTTTCCTTCCAGATCGCGTCGTGTATTCGGATGAGGCTGGCCGACAGGTTAAGTCTTCTTGGGTATTGACGTCTCGATTTGGAATGATAAGATTTTCTAGATCTGTTGGGACAAAAGCCGTTTTGAGTCTATCTATAGAAATATTTACCGTTCGATTTTAAATCCTAAGTTTGAAATACTTTTCTTTTCGGTTAAGCACTTCGTATGGCCCTTCGTATGGCTGTTGCAGCGGTGTTCGTACTGCGTCGTTCCGGACAAAGGCATGAGTAGCGGTTTTAATGCTTGGCTGAATAAAAACTTTGTATTTGTCGTGGCTAGTTGCGGGGGTTGGTTGAATATTTTACATTGTTCGACGCAAGGCCTTAACGAATTCTGTCTGGTCATGGATTTTTTGTTGACGGCTAAAGAAATCACCTGGTAAACGAAGTGTTGTTCCGAACATCATCTCTGCTGGAGTGGCCTTGATGTCATCCTTAAAGGTAGAGCGCAATCCGAGTAGTATCGAGGGCAACACACTGCACCAGTCGTTCGTTTCGTAGCACCGAATAGCTGTTTTCAACGTTCGATGCCACCTCTCGATGATTCCGTTCGACTGTGGATGGTAGGGTGTTGTTTTCAAATGCGTGATGCCGAGACATTGTGTAAGTTCCTTAAAGATGTTGCTTTCGAATTGTCGCCCAAGGTCTGTCGTGATTTTAAGAGGGATGGATGCCATATCGAGCAATCCATCCGGACATTAATGCTTTGGCTACAGTTTCGGCCGTGATGTCAGGCAAGGGAAATGCCTCAGTCCACCTTGAAAACCGGTCAATGCATGTGAGGATGTAGCGGCAGCCTTGGGATGTAGGAAGTGGCCACACCAGGTCGATATTAATGTGATCGAAACGCGCTTCGGGTTCAACATAAGGTTGATATTCTTGTTGGTTGTGCCGCTGTACCTTACTTCTTTGGCATGGGATGCAGGTTTTAACAGCCGAGGTAATCTCCTTCCTCATTCCGGGCCAGACATAACGTTCTTGGATTAACTTGAGTGTTGATCTTTTACCCGGATGAGAAAGTTCATGTTAGTGACGAGGAACAGTATTTATTTTCACGAATAAGGTTTAAGAAATCCTCGTCGTTCGATTGCTCTTCAGCTATAGTAAGCGTGTCGATTACTGTTGACTTAGTACTGACTTCAGATATACGGGATAATGTATCAGCAACCATGTTCTTATTTCCATCGATGTGTCTTACGTCCGTACTGAACTGCGAAATAAAATCAAGCTGTCTGAGTCGTCGTGGTGAAGCTGTTTCTGATGACTTTCCGAAAGCGAAGGTAAGCGGTTTGTGGTCGGTCCATATAGAAAAGTTTCTTCCTTCGAGCAGATGTCTGAAATGGTTCACTCCCTCATATATCGCTAATAGCTCGCGGTCGTAAACGCTGTACTTCTTCTGTCTATCTGTGAGCTTCCTAGAGAAGAATCCAAGAGATTCTAAGTTGTCATTGATGATTTGGTGAACTACCGCACCAATGGCCACGTCTTAAGCGTCGGTACTGAGTGATATTGGAGCGTCTATAGAGGGATGAGCAAGTATTGTGGCATCTGCTAGGTCTTTTTTGCACTGGTCAAATGCTGTTTCAGCTTCGGCTGTCCACTTGATTGGCGTTTTATCGTTTTTAATGTTGCCGGTAATGAGTTTTTGCAAAATCGTTTGGTTGTTGACAGCGTGAGGTATGAACTATGAAGGACCTATAAAAGTTTATCATAGCCAGGAATCTTTCGAGTTCCATGGCGATTAGTGGTTTGTTGAACTCCAAAATTACCTTTACTTTCGCTTCGAGTTGTTTTATGCCTTGGGAGTTTATTTGATGGCCGAGGAACGTTATCTCAGACTGTCCAAATACGCATTTAGACGGATTGATTTTTAGTCCATAGTCCTTGAGTCGTTCAAAAATTAGCTTTAGATGTTGTTCGTGCTCCTTCATGTTTTTTACGCGACGCCGATATCGTCGATATAAGAGAATGCGAAGTCCTCATACCCTCTCAAGACTTCGTGCATGTGTCTCTGAAAAGTCTGGGCGGCATTTCTCAGTCCGAACATCATATACGTAAATTCAAAAGATCCAAAAGGTGTAGTTATTGCCGTTTTTGGTACATCGTCTGGCTCGACAGGGATTTGATGAAAAGCTCTCTCTAGGTCGATCGTAGAAAAAACTGTCTTGCCTTCCAGAATGTTTCGAAAATCATGTACAAATGGAATGGGGTATTTGTCTGGAACGGTGACATTGTTAAGTCCACGATAGTCTCCACATGGACGCCATTCGCCGTTGGATTTAAGCTGCATGTGTAATGGACTAGCCCAATTGCTCTTAGATGGGCGACAGATGCCCTGCTCCATCAAATACTGGAACTCTTTTTGCGCTGCTTTTAACTTTGCTCCGTTTAAGCGACGTGGGCGAGAAAAGACCGGTGGACCCTTTGTCTCGATATGATGAGTCGTTGTTGATTTGCTCACTGATGGTCGTATGTTTTTCTTAAGGAACAAATCTTCGTAGTCGGCTAAAAGATACGCAAAAGGTTGATTATTATCAAAGGCTTTAATAGTTACCTTATTAACAAAAGAACAATTCGTTTTTGATTCGATATTTGTTGTGCTGTCAACCAGTCGATTTCGTTTGAGATCAATCATAATTCCATAATGGCGAATAAAATCAGCGCCGATTATTGGTGTCGTGACATCAGCTACGATGAATGTCCATTGAAATGCTCGTCTCAATCCCAAGTCTAGTGTGAGTCTTTTTTCTCCATATGTTTTAATAGTGCTGCCATTTGCCGCGACCAATGAGGTTTTTGATGATGAAAATCGATCGCGATACGAAGGAGGTAGAACAGAAATGTCTGCTCCGCTATCGATTAGAAATTCTTTTTTGGAAGATGAATCGTAAACAACTAGTCTTAAAATCCGTTGCCCAACAAGTTGTTTACTTGTTGCGCTGTTGGACAACGGGATCGCTTTTAGTTTTTTGCCTCACTTCTAAATTTGCACGGTTCACGACACTTTTTTTTGCTTCGTTGCCGAACATGTTGTGAAACCAACAGAAGTCGTCATTTTTTCTATGCCGTGAGCGCGAATTTCGATGATTAAAATAAGAACGGCGAGAACTCGTGCTTCGGCTACGATGGTTACTAATGTCACGTCTTTTTCTCATGAGCTGATTTATTTGGTTGCTAATCGTTTGTATTTCTTGTTGTAGTTGCTGTAGGGACAGTTCGTTTGAGGAAGCGGGTGATGGAGATAAGTACCTGTGTGCTTTCTGGGTTGCGTTGATTGCTGAAATCTGTGAGAATTCTCCGACTACTATAATTTTGTCAGCTAATTTTGATAGTTCGACTAGCTCTTCGCTTGATGCTTGTAGAATTGCGCGTACTTGAGAAAACCACAATGACTTAAGGAACTCGTCAGCGATTTGGTTACCTCCTAGCTCGTTGAGTTCGTTAAGAAGCTGTGATGGTCTCTTATCGCCAAGGTCGACTTCAGAGAGCAATTTTTTTAATTTTACGTTGCTCAGAATCTCCAAAACGTTCTATGATTACAGCCTTAAGATTCTCGTATCTATTTGTTTTCCCTGGGTGGATTTAATACTGCATCAGATACTTGCGTAAGCACTTGAGACTCTATGGCACCAACGATTGTGTTCAATTTGGAGGAATCTATGTAGATATTGGCTGAAAGGAACTGGGCCTCAATTTGTGCGAACCATATCTGCGGCTTCTCGTGCCAAAATGGAGGGATACGGATTGACACTCGAGTAATCATCTCTGGCGGTGGTCGCTCATGATCGCTGGATCTGTCATCTTCTGATTTATTTTCTCCGGATGGCATTTTATGCGTGAAAACGGGGTCACCAATTATGGATTCGTTAAGTTAAATTAAAGATTCGAGTTTTCTTTTAATATAATAATCCAATTTATTAATAAACTTACTAACTAGGTAGAATTACAAATTTCGGATGTAGCACGAGGCTGGAGAGATGATTACAAAAGAAGAACGATTTTAGGTTAGCCACTGCATTTATACTCTTTACATTTTTACGGAGAAAGGAAATAAAGATGTAAGAAAAAGGGATAGTTTAAAGTGTGATGTATAATTTTATAATTCAATGATGACGCTTGCCACACTAATATTAAAAATCTTTGTTTTTAAACAAACAAAAAAAAACTCACATAATATAATATATTTATTTGTTTTATTTAAAAAACAAAAACATAAACAAATAAACTTTCTCCACTTCAATAACAAAATAACATTAAATAAACTTCATTAACAAAACCTAGTAAAAAAAGGATAACATAAGAAAAAATAAATAAAAGTTACAATTTGTAGAAGAAGAAATTTTAAGAGAGAGATTAATCTGTTGATTAATATCGTAGATGAATAAATATATAATAATACAAATTTGGATCTTAAATCAATATTGAAAGTTAAAATATCTCTTGGATATCTCTTATTGGAAGCAAGCTGCGGTTGCGGTAACAGTGTCCCATTCCTCCTGCATAGTGATGTCCCAAACATCCTGCATGGCACTTTGAATAAATAATTTATAATATCACTTTTCGTGTGGCACTAATTAAACAAAACAACGATTGATTCACTTCAAAAATGGTGTTGCTATTTAATTAATATTTTATTATCTACACTCTTTTGCACAGTAAGTTCACATATTAAAAAAAAAATCACTCAAAGTTTACGCAGATATTTTACTTTTTATGAACAAATTACCTTTTTTTAATCTCCACTCCGTGATTTTTTTCCTAGACACAACTTGTTTTGTTGAGGGATGGGGACAGACGACAGACTGAAGATAGAATCTATCATACAAGGAAAGAGGAAAAAAATTGTATGAATTGAGAAAATGCCTGTGTCCCATTCCTCCTGTGTCCCAATAATCCCCACTCTCCCCTAGTCTTATTACTTTAATGGGAAGTTGGTATTTCAAATTTTATAAAAAACAGAGACAAACAAATAAACATTGATGAACTTTTGGCTTTGGGGTAGTCAAACGACAGTTATGTGTACTTTGAGTTCAAACATGGTGTACAGGAGATTACTTATTTAAGCAGTGAGGTTTCGGTCGGCCCATATCAAAATAACGATCTCTGCAAGATTTTAAGAAAGCGTCCTAGAAAGCGTACTAGACAGTGTATACTGTACAGTAAAAAAAACCCTTACCCATAATGATTTCATAAGTTTACGTTTTCTTTTTGATGATGTTAATAAATGTACAAGAAATAATATAGTGCATTTTCAATCGATTTTATTTTGGGTTATTTAAAATGCACAAAATTAAATTTCCTTGTTATCGAAAATGCGCCCCCAGAATTCTGCGCCCTGCGCATTTGCACACCCTGCTCATATGGTAGGTGCGGCCCTGGGTTTCTGGATGTCTTTCCTACGTCGTTTTCACTTGCGACATATAGAATATATGGCAAGTATTGAATTCGTAAAAAAAAATTGAGATAATGATATGACATTACGATGATAGAGAAGTCGAAAAAAGTGGGTCCGGCGATTCCGTCTGTCTGTCTGTCTGGAAGTTTACAGGCACCTACAGCCTTAACCACTGGTCCGATTGACTTCAAACTTGAAAATTGAGCAAAAACTCATATCCCAGTTTTTTTCATTTTTTATTTAAGATCAATATTTAGGGTAGCCACCATACGATTTTTATGGCAAAAAAGCAAAACTTTAAATTTTCTCCAAAACGGTTCCTACGATTTTTTTTAAACTTCCTAGAATTTAATTTTTTTAACCATTCATGTATTTTATGTAAAAAAATAATTTTTTGTATTGCTCCAAAACGGTACCTCCCATAGAACGGTTTTTTTGTTATTAGATTTTCTCGAAAAATAAAAGTCCGATCAGCGTATTTTTTTTGAAAGTACGTATATATTGCCCAAATAATATTTTGTATTCAAAAAAATTTCAAAATTGTTTTTAGATTTTTGAAAAAATATTTTAAACTTTTTTTTTCAAAATTGTGTATCTTACGGCCATATTATTCACTTTGGATTTAGTTTGGATTAAGATGAATTTTAAATCCAACCATTTAAATCCACACTTTTTTAATCGAAGGTGTAAAATTTTTGTTCATATTATTCACTCAAAACATAAATTTAATCCAATGGATTAAGTTTATATGGAATGGATTTAAAAAAGCTTTAAATCCAAATGTCAAACTTCCAAACGTCAAATTTATCTGTCAGTGACCGTGCTTTTCCATCAAATTTCAAGTTTGAGAGTTTGTGCGTTTACACTTGTTTGCATGCCCAACGGGACTTTCCAACTCGTGAGTATTTCTGGGTATCGGAAATTTATTTTAAAAACTGAAAACAAAATTTGTGCACTGATAAATTTGTATTGTGTAGGGATTAGCATTACCTAAACAATAGAAATTCATCAGTCCACAAATTTATTGTTTTTTTTTTTTAATTATAAAAACTAAAAACAAAGTTGTGCACTGATAATTTGTATTGTGTTGGTATTGCTATACTAGTAAGGCCTACATAATACAAATTTATCAATGAACAATGTTATTGTTTTTAGTTTTTTTTTTAAATAACCACCAACGATCAAAAATGGAAAAAGAAGCGACCGATATGAGGCGAAAGCGGTCGAAAAGGTTTTCCCAACTGGAAACCGATCTTCTGTTGTCATTGGTGTTGTCTTCAAATGTAAACAGCATGGAGACAAACCGAATGACAACAAAGGGGCGGTCGGTGGGATGGGAGTCCATTTGTGTCACATTTAATGCTTCACCTGAGGTGCGTTTTTGCGCTGACTGTAATCAACTACATATAATCAACAATGGTTGACTATTTTTCGTTTTTGCACGCCAATAGTTACGATTCGTAATCACAATTGTCATTTTTGCGGTCTATGTTGATGTGTCAAATCGTAACTATCTCTAACTATTTCCAATCCATCTCAGGAGGTGAGTTGAAAGTGGTTGGTGTGTCAGTGTTTTTTTTTTTTGTATAATGGCGTTTGTCAATCTGGAATCTAAAAAAAAAACATTCTGTTTGTGCATTTTTTACAACCGCGTAGTCGTCCGTATCCGTACTGCCGCAAATTTAATTACAATCAAAGTATTTCTGTTCGTCTTCAATTATTTCATTAAAAAATAAAGAAAATAAGGTTCCCCTTACAAATTTTAAATTATCGGAAAAAAAGAACTTTATTTCGCCGGAGATTTTGCAAAAGGAACTTCATTAGAGAAACGAAAACAAATCATGAGGAAATTTCTCTCGTGCACTTTTTTTGGTTTCAAAATGTGTAGTGTTTGTAGTGTGTACTCGTAAAAACATTCTGGTTTTAAAATCCGAAGGGAATCCTCTTGTTTTCAAAATCAGAATAAATTCATAAATTCATTATTTTATAATTTTCATAAATGCATGCTCTCCATTGCATGGGCTATGTCCATCGCGTCATCAATCCGGAAAACATTCTAATCGACCGCCATCAAACTGGAAGATTTTTGAAATCCCGCTGCCTTGAATCGTGACGGGCATGTGCACAGTTCCTCGCCGGTTGGAACTCCTGATTACATTGCTCCAGAACTGCTCGAGACAATTTCCTATTGCAGATTGACCAAATCCCAGCATAGCGTAAGTTCTTTCAAACCTCGAGTTTTAAACAAAACATTGATGCTAAAAACTACTTACAGGTCAGCTGTGACTTCTGGTCCATGGGTACTATAGGCTATGAACTCATCTGCGAAGTCACACCATTTCACGAGGACAATGCCACAATGTCCACAAGACATACTTGAAAATCCTCAGTCACTGTGAGGAGAGTCACGCCAAGGAAATGATCGCCTTTCCAAGTGACTTAAAAGTCAGCACCAATTTCAAGAATTTTAATCTCTCCCTGGTCACAATCCCTTCCAATCGAATTGACTACACTGCGATCCGCAAACATCCCTATCTCGGGAGGACATGGCTGAGAAGTTCAGTGAACGACCGAAGAACGTCGGCGATATACCTACTCGAGAAGCAGTACCAAAAATTGGAGGAGAAGTTGGCCGCTGCCCATGAGCAGATGATTGTCGAACGTCAGTCGGCACGAAAGGCAAACTTAAACCTGTGGAAGGTGGAGAAGCAACTGGAGCACAAAAAACAAAATGTGCGAAAACGCCGAGCAGGAGAGGCTGAAGGAGAAATCTGAGGTAAGGTTTTTCATCTCCAAACAGATCTCATTTAACGTTCACAGAGTTGCAAGAGCTTAAATCATTTAACAGCTTAAGCTAGTCTTTAATTCAGAAGCTAGCAAGTGAATTATGAATTAAACTTTTTCAATTCATAAGTCACCAAGTGAATTATGAATTAAATTTTCTGAATTCATAAGTCAACAAGTGAATTATGAATTAAATGTTTTCAATTCATAAGTCACCAAGTGAATTATGAATTAAATTTTCTGAATTCATAAGTCACCAAGTGAATTATGAATTAAATTATCTGAATTCATAAGTCACCAAGTGAATTATGAATTAAATTTTCTTAATTCACAAGTCACCAAGTGAATTATGAATTAAATTTTCTTAATTCACAAGTCAACAAGTGAATTATGAATTAAACTTTTTTTATTCATTTGTCAAAATGCACATACTGAATTATGAACTTATAAAATCTAATTCATTAGTCAGTTGGTTGGTGATTAATGCATAATTTTTTTTAATCACAAATCAGCAATTAGCTGGAGAAAATATAAAAAAAATATCAAAGAATAATCAAAAAAATAAGTCAGTTTTCTACTCAATTCGAATGGAAATGTATGAATTAAAAGAAACGTCTGTCGTTTAAATGGTAAAACTCACTAAGAAGTAAGAACATGAATAAATATTTCAAAAAATTATAAACAGATATAATTTCATAGATGTTGATGTTCCAATTGCAAGATATGTAAATTAGTTTTCATTTTGCATCGAATTAGTTTAGAATACAAGATTTCAAATTTATGTTGGAAAGTCATTTTATTAAAAGTTTGAATTGTTAGTTAGAGAGTTTTACCTTTGAAACGACGATTGTAGATTTTATTAACAAAGCAGAAAATAGGAATCCGTTCTTACTTATAACGGGTGTTTTTTTTTCGAGGCATAGAACTTTAAGTTGGCATTACTTTTCAAGACGCTGACCGATTTTACAGCTGTCAAGTGATTTATTCTCAGTTTGGTTTGGCAATTTATCATGCAATTTTATTTCGAAAATAATGGTTCTGTGCGGATGCGGAATACTTATTGCGCACTCGCACTACGTCCATTTTATCAGAGCTGTTAATTCGTTTCGCACCACGTTTACTCTAATTAATAACTCGCATCCCCAGAGACACCATACGGTGCGTACAGAAGAAGCTATTGCTACTGTAGAGCGTAACATTGAGGAAGACCCGAATGAGTCCATCCGCGTTACAGTCAAATTGTTTAGTATAGAGCCATGATTACTAACTTTTTCATTCCTGAATTGAACAATCATGATGTCCAGGAGCTGTGGTTCCAACAAGACGGCGCAACATGTCACACAGCTCGAGCCACAATCGATTTATTGAAAGACACGTTTGGTGACCGCCTAATTTCACGTTTTGAACCTGTGATTTGGCCTTCAAGATCTTGTGATTAAACACCACTAGACTATGTATATGGCAAGTATTGAATTCGTAAAAAAAAAATGAGATGATGATGAGATATGACATTACGATGATAGAGAAGTCGAAAAAAGTGGGTCCGGCGATTCCGTCTGTCTGTCTGCCTGGAAGTTTACAGGCATCTACAGCCTTAACCACTGGTCCCATTGACTTCAAACTTGAAAATTAGAGGTTTGAGCAAAAACTCATATCCCAGTTTTTTTTAAGATCAAAATTTAGGGTAGCCACCATACGATTTTTTTGGCCAAAAACCAAAACTTTCAATTTTCTCCAAAACGGCTCCTACGATTTTTTTAAACTTCCTCGAATCTTATTTTTTTTTTTAATTAAGGTATTTTATGTAAAAAAAAAATTGTATTGCTCCAAAACGGTACCTCCCATAGAACCGTTTTATAGTTATTAGATTTTCTCGGAAAACAAAAGTCCGATCAGTGTAATTTTTTCTGAAAGTGCGTTTATATTGTTCAAATAATATTTTGTATTCAAACAATTTTCAAAGTTTTTTTTGGATTTAAAAAAAATATTTTTAAACTTTTTTTTCAAAATTTTGTATCTCTAAAACGAAACAATATTACAAATCAAAATTTTCTTATAAAATATATATTTACATGTTCTTGAATACTGCGTACCCAAATTAATTTTAAGACATTTTCTGAAAAATTTACTTATTTTGTTTAAAAAAATATTAAAAATCAAAGGCTTCGTTTACAACGCCGTGCTATACCTTTCTGAAAAGCCAAAAACTTCTTCTTTCACTTTGTTTTTAAATTAAATTGTTTTAACAAATAGTTTAAAAAAAATGAATTTTCAAACTCAGAATTTACAAAAAAAAAGCAAAAAAAAAATTTTTGAACTCATTTTTTTCAAAATTTTATGTAATTAAGTACTGATTTTGTTTTAAAAATTCAACATGTTTTTTAATTTTTAGTCGAAAACAGAAAACCGGATGCAAAAATGTCTTTTCATTTTTGAGAAATTAAGAAAAAACCGAAACCACTTTTTTCTAAAAAAAATTTTGTTTTTATTTTTACCTATCTGGACTTTTAGTTTAAATTATTAGTTTAATTTATAAATTTAATTTTTTGTAATTGGAGTTTTATGAGGACTCAATAAAGTAGAAAAGTATTGGATTTTCCCTGGATTAATCATTTTGTTTATTGATAACGTCTGCCATTGACCTTTCACTTCTAGCTCTCAGCGCTCTCGTCGGCGGATTCTTGAAAACATGCTACGACTTGGGCGCCATCTATTGGGATATCTTTCAGCGTAGAGTCTTTCGGCTTCCCGATCTCGACAACAAGTTAAACCGTAGCAGAAGGTCCTGTCCGCTAACTATTCTCAAGCGTATGAGTTTGTTATTGTTATGTGTTGTCAATATTTTAATTGTAAATGGTGGTTTAGTAAATATGCGATGACTTTTATTAACCTTTAGGTTGTTAATTGTTTTTTCATTCAAGAAAAAATGCGGTTTAATTATCTTAAGCCCCTAGCAGGTAGAACTCTTCGTCGGCGAGTGGGCGCGGCCCCAGGTAAGTAAGAAAAAATTACAGTTCAGTTTTCAGACGATATCAATGAACAAAATGGTTAATCCAGAGATAATGTAATACTTTTCTACTTTATTGAGTCCTCATAAAACTCCAATTACAAAAAATTAAATTTATAAATTAAATTAATAAATTAAACTAAAAGTCCAGATAGGTAAAAATAAAAACAAACATTTTTTTAGAAAAAAGTGGTTTCGGTTTTTTCTTAATTTCTCAAAAACGAAAAGACATTTTTGCATCCGGTTTTCTGTTTTCGACTAAAAATTAACAAACACGTTGAATTTTTAAAACTAAATTAGTACTTAATTACATAAAATTTTGAAAAAAATGAGTTCAAAAATTTTTTTTTTGCTTTTTTTTTGAAAACTTTGAGTTTGAAAATTTATTTTTTTTAAACTATTCGTTAAAACAATTTAATTTAAAAACAAAGTGAAAGAAGAAGTTTTTGGCTTTTCAGAAAGGTATAGCACGGCGTTGTAAACGAAGCCGTTGATTTTTAATATTTTTTTAAACAAAATAAGTAAATTTTTCAGAAAATTGCCCCTCCCGGCTAAACGGGGGGGAATAGACCCCCCCCTTTCATACGATTTTTTTCTTGTCTCAACTCAACCTACACGCTCAAGCTTTTTGGCACAACGCTCGTGAATCACCCTGTATAAAAAATTAATTATAAAAAAGAAACGGCTCCGACGATTTTCAAAAAAAAAAAAATCAGTAAATCAAGAATAAGGTTTGAATTTGTTTGGAATTTAAATTTTTGGAATTAAATGTATTTACGAGGTACTTTTTAAAATTTTAATTTTTTTAATAAATTAAAAAAATTTTAAAAATCAACAGTTTCCTTAGAAATCATATGACATCAATTTTTTTTCAGATTTCTATTTTTGAGGTACATATTTCAAATTAAATGTTTATTTATGAATTTTTTTTTTTATGAGTTATAGTTTGGAATGCAGGAGCAAGTTCGTTTCTTTTACTATCTGTTAAAATATTATATTTATTCAGTCACTCAGCACTACAAATCATGGTGCCAAGTTACAACGTCGAGCAATACGTGCAAATGATAAAACCCTATTATAAAAATGCGTGTTCTTTTAAAGCAACAATGCACACCCTGTGCCCTTTTTATGAGGTATTTGGTCCAGGTACACTGCTCACCGTTTAGTGACCTTGAGTCCACCGGCTCAGTCAACAATCAGGAACCAGCCAATAGCTGTACGTCAACGGAATACAAGATCTGCTGAAAATATCACCACTGTTCGTGAAAGTGTGCAGCAGAATCTGAAGCCGTCAATTCCGGAAACCTAAAAAACAACTGAACCGACCAATTTCAGCCTTATTTATGCTCCAAAGCGCATCCAAAATTGGAATAATGGATGTTCCGAATACGCGCCACTCATTTGAAATATTTAATAGGTACATATGTATTTCACACATGTTGCCATTGATAGGGCTTTCAAATAAAGATGAGACCTTATTGATTTCTCATATACAACTAATGGAAAACACTTTATTTTTAAGTTCATACAATTGTTTGCACAGCAAACATTTTTTTATTTTTGAATATTATGTCGAAAAATCCGAGTCTCGTTCAAAAATCGAAAATTTTCTAGCAGGTAGCTTGGCATTATTGGCATTCTATTCTATTTTCATACGTAGTACGATTTGAAAGTAGAATCGGAAATGAGTTTCGAATAGAATCAAAAGTAGAATCGAGTTACATAGTAGGGCCCACTTATTTTTTTTGTATTATTCTTCGATATTTTTTTTGTATATTTTCTCCAGCTAATTGCTGATTTATGATAAAAAAATTATCCATTAATCAACAACTGACTAATTAATTAGATTTTATAAGTTCATAATTCAGTTTGTGAATTTTGACAAATGTATTAAAAAAGTTTAATTCATAATTCACTTATTGACTTGTGAATTAAGAAAATTTAATTCATAATTCACTTGGTGACTTATGAATTGAAAACATTTAATTCATAATTCACTTGTTGACTTGTGAATTAAGAAAATTTAATTCATAATTCACTTGGCGACTTATGAATTCAGAAAATTTAATTCATAAGTCACTTGGTGACTTATGAATTGAAAACATTTAATTCATAATTCACTTGGTGACTTATGAATGAAGAAAAATTTAATTCATAATTCACTTGTTGACTTGTGAATTAAGAAAATTTAATTCATAATTCACTTGGTGACTTATGAATTCAGAAAATTTAATTCATAATTCACTTGGTGACTTATGAATTGAAAACATTTAATTCATAATTCACTTGGTGACTTATGAATTAAGAAAAATTTAATTCATAATTCACTTGTTGACTTGTGAATTAAGAAAATTTAATTCATAATTCACTTGGTGACTTATGAATTCAGAAAATTTAATTCATAATTCACTTGGTGACTTATGAATTGAAAACATTTAATTCATAATTCACTTGGTGACTTATGAATTGAAAAGATTTAATTCATAATTCACTTGGTGTCTTATGAATTAAAAATAAATTAAATCATAACTCACTAGGTGATTTATGAATTAAAGATTTTTTAATTCATAAACTCGCAACTCTGAACGTTCATTGCATTCTTTAGGTCGTCGAACAAATTTCACATGCTCATCGTTTGGAGATCAAGAAACTCCTTCGTGAACTCAACGAAGAGCGGGAAAAGTCCTCAAACGTCATCGATGCAGCTTCAGCTATCGAAATCAAGCTCAAAAACTTCGAAGACAATTAAGAACGACTCAAGTATGCATGCACCATCACCGACAACCAGGTGACCAAGTCGAGGCAATACTGGAAGCCGAAGAAGGGCGAAGGAGAAGGACGAAGCCATCAGCTGAGGAAGACAATCAGCCAGAAACAAGCGAATAAATTCGGCCTTATTTTTATTATTGCTTTTATGCATGTATATAATTCTGTCGGCAGTAACTTTTTCATTAGTATCAGAAAATAAAGACTTTCTCCGTTTATTTATATAAAAGCATGAAATAGATATTGAATTGATTATTGATAGTTTTTCAGCGAATCTGGAAGCAGCAATTAGGAGAATATCAGGAGCTGGCTTACTTGGAACAGCTTGAGGATTTCATCATGGAGGGTGGACTCTCTTGCTGTGGGTTGTTCAAAGATAAATAAATATTTTCTTATTTTAATTTTCTTCAAAAACTTACCATATCAAGATCGTTCTTGAATTTTTGCAATAAATTAAGAGCAACGTGTCTCTTTATCCATTTCAATAATATTATGATCAAAAGAAAAGAAAAATGTAACCTCAAAAGATTTGTTTTTGTTTTTCTTGTTTGACAGCTCAACCAAACCTAACTAAAAAGCGTTTTTGGATTATTTCAACTATTTCTAACTATTTCAACTATGACACATCAACCATTTTTTTTTTACACAAAAACTATGGTCAACTATCGTCAACGCAAAAACGCACCTCTGGTGTTGTGGTAAGTGAATCTTTTTTATATATAATGCTAATAAATCTCATTTTGAATTCTTTAAGCAGCAAAGATCTGAGAAGGAACTTCGAGAGCGAACGGGAAATATAAGGAAGGACCTCTACAAACTAATCAAATTCTACAGAGAATCTGTCTTGGCTACTGGCGGCGGCCACCTTCCACCTCACAAGCCACCGAAAATATCATTTCAGCTGACTGAAATGGTCAAAAAGTATGCTGCATCGCTGCTGGCTGGCCTTGAACCACATGACAGCGACATGATTCATTCATTATATGATGCAGTTTTCCAAGTTCCCGACAATGCACCCGTGCAGCCGTTCCTCATTCGATCTGGGCATGTAAATAAATTCATCCAATTTCTGCAAAATTGCATCACATACCGTGGCAAGTGCGGGTTGAGAAATTCCAGCGTAATCGGCTGCAGTCTGCTCCATATTTCCACAAGCAAGGAGCCACAATACAGCCAACAACTTATGTTCAGCTGTAAGCTCTCTTGAGCTAATGGGAAATTGTATAAATTAAAGCCATACCATACCATTAACATACAACTGACATACCGACGTCTATCACCATCCAAATCCTGGACAACCATGGAATGTAGGCGCCAAAATGCTTCTTTTTTAAGCCGAAAATATTTTCTGAAATCAATGTCATCGTAATCTGCCACACAAGCTCTCCTTGACATCCTATACTGTCGACGAGGAGAACGTTGATTCCTCGTCTCCTGCTCCTCAAATATCTCTACGTCGTCTTCTGACGACGGAAGACATCACCATTTCATTGATTTCATTTATGAAAACCATTTTTTATGTTTTTTATAACTTTTACTTCTTTTCAATGTGTGATTTTGAAACTTTATTTTTCCTTTGCAAAATACTCGAAAAACAAATGAATAGGTACTGCCAAATTGAATTTTACATCTGGATTTATGAACTTAAACACACCTCCAGAGAGCAGTTTAAATTCATTTGGATTTAACAAGATTGGATTTAAAAAATTGGATTTAAGTTTGGATATAAATAGTGAATATTATGCATTTGGATTTATTTTTTGGATTTAACTTTTTTTACATCCAGATGTAAGTTTTAAACTAGTGAATAATATGGCCGTTAAAAACGGATCAATATTTAAAATCGAAAACAGAAAAAAACACCAATGTAAGATCAACACGAAAAAATTTTGATCTAAGATTGTTTTGCTATTTTACTTCAAATGTTAATTCATCAATTTTTCATAACAAAACTACATTTTTAGCGTTATCCAATATCATTTTCATATGATTTAACATTTCAAAATGTTTGATTTTAATTTTGGTGTAAGCGATGTCATTTCAACGCGATTTTCATGTTAAAATGTTATTGCTGATTTTATGTCTTTGTTTAATATGAATGATCGTCTTGAATTAAAGTTTAATGATTTTGAATTAAAATTGTTTCGCGTTAATTTAACAGTTTAACAGTTTTTGAATTTTGCTTTATATTCTCTTTTTGTATTTGAAAGTTCGTTAGTCTCAAATTTATTCCATGAAAACAAGATCCGCGGAAAATCGACATTCATTCCGCGTTGAAGTATTACTGAACAGTGTTCAAATAACATTGAATCTCACCACGGTCCGTTATTTGCATTCGAACACGTGCATTGTTTTTAAAACTTGTGTACAATTGTGTAGAGCCTGTTGTTAAATTTATATCGAGAAGTGGAAATTTCAAAACATTGTTCAACCCAAAGCAAGTTACAAGAAGTTTTAGAAAAATTCACTCACACTTTCAGAAGCTAAATATTATTAATCAAGTAAGTAAAGTGTAACAATCTATGACCTGCTGAAGATTTTTTGTCTGGTATTATTTATTTTTGTTTTGTTTTTTCCTTAGAATCACAATTGAAAGTTTAAAGTTCTTGTTCAAGGAAGACATCAAAGAAGCTATACCACCTCTGGGAATTAGGGTGTTTTCTTGTACATTTCTTAACTGGAGGGAAATTAAGGTATGTAAATAATCTTTAGGTTAAAACTTCTATTTACTTTACAGTAAAAAAAAAGAATTATGACTGTTTACTTTTAGTTACAAGTAACTTAATTTCGTCCGTTTTAGTTTGATATAGACGATATCGAATAAAGTGACGCAAAATGTAGTTTCCTGTCTTCAGACTCAGCCACCTTCCATATCGCAATCATCTTGGACATCAACATCTTGTATTCCTTCAACAGATGGAATTTTCCCATCCCAATTTTCTAAGGTACAATATTCAAAAACAACTTGTCAATTCTATAATCGTATAATTTTTTTATTTTTTAGAAAATTTAAATTCTGCTACAAGAAAGCTTAAGAGGCAAATCGATTCTTAAGTTTAATAAAACAATGGTCATCCTATATTTTCTTTTCGAATAGATTTAATAAACAATATTGTTCTAGATATTGTTTTCAACAACGTTATACTCTCATCCAAATACTTTCCGCCGATCGTTGAAGCAATTTTACATCTGTTTCGAAACGAAATAAAGGTAATTCTTACTACTCTAACTTAGTATATGTTTTGTATTTTGCTTTATCTAAAATTATTCTTAAGAAATAAATGTTTATAATTATTTTTAGGACTAACATTTTAAAATATATAGACAACAAATAAAATCAATCTAAACTAAAACTTTTTTAATAATTTTTATTTACTTAGGTACTTTATGGTTGAAGAAAATGTAAGTATACTTAAGGTTTGGTCAAATAAGGACATTTTTAGATTTTCGTATATTAATACCATTATATTTTTATTCGAAAATCTAAACAATATGTTTTTCGAACCACCCTAGTGAACAGCTTTTTATAAAGGAATAAGATGTTATTTTACTTGCGGGAAGTGTTATTTCAACGGAAACTAAAGTAATATTTTAAAGTTGAAACCATTTCATTTGAAGGGTATTTTCATGTTGATTCAACATGGGAAACGATTGTTTTAAAAGGAATCACCGTAATAATTCATAGCGAAGTTTATGTTATTTCATCAACACATTCGTGTTATTTCATTACGAAGTTCTATTTGATTCAAACATATTTCAACATGAGTTATGAGATGAATCGTCATGCCATTCATGTTAATTTAAGTTTAAATCATGTTATTCTTCTATCAAATTTCAGCCCATGTTTTCAACACGAAAAACATGTTAAATTGACGCGAAACAGTATGGAAGCAAAATCATAGCTAAAAATTGTTGAATTATGTTTGTTTTAGTTGATTTTACATTGTTATTTTTCTGTGTGTACTCATAAAATGTATATTTACATATTCTTGAATACTGCATACCCAAATTAATTTTAAGACATTTTTGAAAAATTTTATACATAAAAAATTAATTTAAAAAAAAACGGCTCCGACGATTTAAAAAAAAAAAAATTCAATAAATCAAAAATAAGGTTTAAATTTGTTTGGCATTTAAATTTTTGGAATAAAATGTATTTACGAGGTACATTTTCAAATTTTAATTTTTTTAGTAAATTAAAAAAATTTGAAAAACCAACAGTTTCTTAAGAAATCATATGACATCAATTTTTTTCCGATTGAATCCATTTTTGAGGTACGTATTTCAATTTCAATTTATATTTATGAATTTTTTTTTATTTTTTATTTTTATGTTTTTTTTTTATAATTTATAATTGGGAATACAGTAGCAAGCTCGTACGACCGAGTCGTGCACATTTTTTGTTTTAGTTTATGGGGATCTTCTGTGACTGTTTTGTTTGTATCGAATGTCGGTTATTGTTTTGGAAAGAAGAGATATTGAGTTTGAGTTCTTGATCGAAATTGAACTGGAAATACTTTTTGATAGTTCCTTTTTGTGTTGGCCATGACTGCGGCACGTGGCAAAACGTTATGGTGGAAAGAATGCGTTCCCCAAATTTCGATATCTTCAAGAGAGACCGCATGCCAGATTGAGCATATTGTATAAGGAAGTGCTGCAAGGGAGGGCTAGGGCCAGCTTAATTTACATAAGTGAAATGAAGACAAAGGACTGAGACTTTTTATTTTTGGGAAAATTGAGAGATCGGACGATTTAAAATCGCGGGAAATTATCTGAAGTCCGAAATCGAAAGAAATTCTTTTTTTATAACTTTATTACCGAGCTCTGAAAAAAAGAATCGTTTTCAATGGCAGAAAGAATACTTGTAAGCCATTGTAAGCCCTTAATTTGATCTACAATTTAGGCCGTGTGCGAATTGGATGAATGGTGGTTAAAAATAAAAATGGATGAATTTTTAACCACTCCTGTCATATTTTAACCTGCTCCGCAGCTAGTCAAATAATTTTTTTCAATGCGAAGTGTCAAAATTTAACCAAACGTCAAGTTTTAACCCATTTTTAACTGAATTCGCACACGGCCTTATTTATTGTATAACTGTTGTTGTATAGCAGCTGCCCTTGGCTTAGTGGTTAGGTGCGTTGGCTGCTAAGCAGAACGTCGTGGGTTCGAGTCCTACTCGTGTCCATAAAGTTTTCATTTCATCTTTCGTGGGCACTGCCTCTTGCGAAGAACTGACAAAACTTCCAAGAGTATCAATCTGTCATGAAAAAGTGCTTCTCAACTTTGCCGTTCGGAATCGGCGTTAAATTGTAAGTCCCCTCAATTCTTCACACGCACCCAGAGAATTGTTGACGGCTCTTCAAGAGCTGTCGCGCCACTCTATTATTATTATTATAATTATTATTATTATAGCTGTTGTCGAGGAAAATTTTCAGTAATATCAATTTGAAATTGCGGGAAAACGTTTGTGAAGAATTAACATTTTTGCCAATATCTCGGCTAACACGTCTCCAAAAGTCCAAACATATTTTGATGAATAGAATTCGACCATACCTTTCTTTTGATATCATTCGATGGGTTTTGGAAGAATTTTGTTCTTTCTGTTGGTTTCCTTGGTTTTTTTTTTACAAATTATGAAAGAAATTGATTTCGAAAAATGGTGGAAATAAACAAAACAAGACATTTTTGTTGCTGTTTAAGTGGACTTTTTACAATATAAAATTGATTTTATTTAAAAATTACTTTTATTTGAATTTGGAAAAAGTATTCTAGAAAAATATAATTCACAACACATATTATGCTAAAAGCCAAACTGAATTCCGAGCTCTGGTTGCTGTGATATTTGCACCCGAAGATATGCTTTCTGTGAGATCACAATAAAGGTGGCCATACACATATGATTTGTTCGTGTTCGACTAAAAGTTTAACGTGTGTGGGCATGTTTGGGCATGTTCGCGAACAAATCAGATGTAATTGAATCTTTTCAATTTCTTGTGATTTGTTCGCGAAATAATTTCACGTGCGTGGTGTTGTTTGCGAACATTCTGTACTTTTCTTATGTCAGTTTCTTTTTGAAGTTTGAAGTGCGCGGAGTTGATGTACCTAGACAATATGGCAAACAGAGAATTTTTCCAAGAATTTATTGAAATTTGAAAAATTTGTTCGACGTGTATGGAGAAAAGGTAGTCGAACAAATCAGACGAACAAATCATATGTGTATGGCCACCTTAAGTTAGGGACAGAAACCAAAAAAATGTGTTTTTTTTTTATAATAGAGCATGAACATTCTTTGTTTTCGTGTTTCATTTGATATAGGCTTCCTGGGAAAATTGAAAGATCTGGTGATTTGAAAACGCGGGAAATTTTCTGAAGGCAGAAATCACATGAAACGATTTTCGCTTATAGTCCAGTCATTTAAGCTTAAATTAGGTAAGAATCTCGGAATTCGAGATACCCAGCTGTAAGTCTGTAAATACAGTACAACACGCTTATAAGAAAGTCTGAAAATCCCGGACATTTCTTTCTTATATCCGAGCTTTTCTTATATGCAAACAACGGATATAAGAAATAAAATTTCTTACATAAGCAACACGGATATAAGAAAAAAATTTGTTATAAAGAACAACGGATTTAAGAAAAAAACAATGCATACATTTTTTGAAAATGATGACTTAAAAAAAAAAAAACAACTTAAAGTTTTTATTTTCAAACGTGAGAACATTTAATATAACAAAAATAAAATAAATAAAAATAAGTCTTTTCTTCAATAAGCATAATATTGCATACCTGCACAATTACATTCAGAGAGTATACATATTATACAAGCTTCATATTTATAGGAACTGTTTATGTCAGTAATATTTAAAAAAAATAGTCTTCGATTTTTTTCTGATTGAAATCCTTAGAATTGTCTTTGAAAAGAAGTTCTTCAATGGAATCCAAACTCTGTTCTTCGTCACTATCAAAAACCCGCTCTAGGGGAAAGAACGCTTCAATTGCTTCGGTCCTAGTTGGTCGTTGTAGTAACTGTAAACCGTCGTCGTCTCCTTCAATTAAATCTGGTTCCTCGTACCCAAATGCCATCATTTGCATTTCATTTATGAGATCTCTTTCGTTTATTTCTCCGAAACATTCTTCATTTTCAAAGCTTTCAAAATAACGGAATTCATCATCAAATTCATTTAAATTCTCTTCATCAAAACAGATTACTTATGTATCCAATTCAATTTGAGAAAACCCGACATTCTTGAAGCAGTTTTGAATTGTTTGAGGTGTAACCAGCCACCAAGATCTTTTTACAATGTGTAAAGCTTTGAGAATGGTCATATCTTTTAAAAATGTTTTGATGCAGTTGCCCTCAATAGCAAGAACCTGTTTTCTGACTAAATTCTTCCTATAATGCGCCTTAAATGATTGAATTTTTTTTTTTTTTATAATAAGCACGCACTCAAGGGGTTTTTGTTCCCTTTTTATGCCAAAGCACAGTGCGAGCGTTAGGAAAAATGGAATAGACGGAGAGGGTTAAGGATGAGGTGTCGGTTAACATTAGTCTTGAGTTCTCGAACACTGCAATGACTGGGGAAGACAGAGTGTGGAAGAGAGTTCCACATTCGCGTAGTACGGCTAAAGAACGATTCTCTGAACATGACCGTACGTCCGAAGTTGGGCTCGAGGGTGAACTGATGGGCATTCCTGGAGGCGCGGGTATTACGGTTGAATATCTTAAGGGGAGGAATGCAACTGGCTATTTCACTAGAGCATAAACCATTAAAGTAACGGTAAAAGAGGGTGAGGCATGAGACATTACGTCGATGTTCAAGTGACGTAAAAGTCCCAACGATGGTACGGTCACCAATAATCTTAAATGATCTTCTCTGGATACTGTCCAAAAGACTTAAGTACGTTACTGGAGCACCAGCCCAAACGTGGGAGTTGTACTCAAGCTTTGGACGTATATAAGTTTTGTTGATGGTAGCCAGATCAGAAGGGGATACAAATTTCTTGCATCGTCTTAAAAAACCTAAACAACTTGCGGCATTTTTGGCGACATCGCGTATGTGATCGTTCCACAAGAGGTGGTCGGTGATGCACATACCGAGAATCTCGAGATGTTCGGTTTCGCTGATGCAAGTGTCACTCATGGACAGTGGCAAGGGGGGTATATCTAAGGCGGCCAACTTTATAACAAGTTAATGCGGGACACCGACCCCTGTCCACTCCTCTCTCCTCCCCCAATCTCCTTTGGTGAATTTGTGGAAAACGCACATGAACTCTCACCGTTCTTTCATTTGATCTTTTTTTTTGCTTGTAAAGGGCTTTCCAATAAGAGGTGTTATTTTGAATAGCACGCTATTTCGGTAGCTGTCACTTTTGAAGCTGTCACTTTTTGACATTTGATAAGTAGAAACTACGCCATTAATAAAAATGGAACGATAAACGCTTCAACAATTATTAAAATTCACTATAAAAATGGTGAAAATTTGCAACAAGCAATGAAACCATCGATCTTTTACGGGAAAAGTTTCCGGACCGTGTTATCTCTCGAGAGGTGATCACAATTGGCCACCGAGATCTTGTGATTTAACACCTTGCGACTTCTTCCTTTAGGGCCACGTGAAAGATTAGGTCTACGCCAACAGCCCAGCGTCAATTCAAGACCTCGAAGATGGAATTCGTGAGGCTATCGAGGACATAGGGCAGCCACTTTGCGATTTGGTTATGAAAAATTTCATGAAAAGGATATGGTCCTGTAAGCTTGGTCGTGGCGGCCATTTGGCTGATGTTGTGTTCCATTAACGGCATATCTTCCTCTTTATAATGAAATAAACATCCGATCATTTGTTTCAAAAAATGCAATTTTTCTTTGAATAACAAAATAACACCTCTTATTGGAAAACCCTTTATTACACGCAAACACTCTCACCGTTCGTTATTTGAGCTAAATGTTTGTATTACACACGCATAGAGTATAATGTTCGTCAATTTGAGCTTGCAGACGTTCGTAATTTCGATGTGGAGTTCAACACTTTTATATTTATACGAGAAATATGACTGGATACGAGGAATGCGGGACATACGGGACACGTTAAATAATTTACGGGACTATTTTATTATTTATTGAAATGCGGGATTACAACTGTCATTACGGGACTGTCCCGGAGAATGCAGGACGGTTGGCCGCCTTCGTATATCTCGCTTCAACGATACAAGACAGCATTGAGTTTTCGAAGCATTAAACTCTACGCGGTTTCTTATTCCCCATTGTACAATGCTGTTTAAGTCAGAGTTTAATGAGCTTATCATATTTAGCCGTTGCAGTTCCACATCCGAAGAGGAGGGATGTGAGTCTGGGAACGAATATGAAAAGCTAAGGGTACTATCGTCAGCGAAACAATGAATTGGATTAGAAGTTACAGACAAGAGATCATTTATGAAAATGAGAAAGAGGGTCGGAGACAAAACGGAGCCCTGGGGCACACCAGCATTTATTTTGTGGGTTTCAGACTTGAACCCGTCCAGTACAACTTGTATTGAACGGTTCGAAAGAAAGTTTCTAATCCAACGAAGAAGGGATTCATCGATACCGAAAGCACGCATTTTCGATAAGAGAGCCTGGTGCCAAACTCTATCAAATGCTTTTGAAATATTAAGTGCAACAATCTTAGTTTCTCCAAAACGATGTAAAGATTTGTTCCACTGTTCGGTGAGATATGCCATCAAATCACCAGTGGACCTGTTGCTGCGAAAGCCGTACTGCCGGTCATTAAGAAGCTTTCGTTCTTCAAGATATTTCTTGAGCTGATAATTTATCAGCGTTTCCATGACCTTAGAAAGAAGGGACGTAAGTGCAATCGGACGATAATTGGAGGGAGAGGAGGATTCGCCTTTTTTGGGTATAGGCTGGACAAATGCTGTTTTCCAACTACTCGGAACGAGCCCAGAAGAATAGGACAGATGGAAAAGCTTACGCAAGGGTTTTGCCAGCGTTGAAGAACACCTCTTCAGAACAATAGCGGGGATACCATCCGGGCCAGCGGATTTGTGTATGTTGAGATCCTTTAGGACCCTCGCTACAGCACGAGTGCGAAAGAAGACTTGTCCCATGGAATCATTGACGCGAATTAAAACACTTGTTTCTTACTTTTAAAATTAAACAATATTTATTTGGAACTATGTCCTTTATTATTGAAATACTTTTTACTAATTCTAAAAGGAGCTTAAGGCTACTATGTAGTTACAATAAGACTATTGATAAATTCATCATACAGTCGTATTTATATACTTTTCTTATCTATCTACAAGGAGACCCAAGCGTACAATCGTCTTGCTTGATAATGAAGAAGAGATAATATTCCAACATTGTATACAAACGATATTATCTCTTTTACATATGTTATCATTGTAGCGTTGTGTGCAAGACTGTACTAGAGACTAAAGATATCATTGAATACAAATAATGTTATCTTTTTTCTCAATATGTTTTGCTATGGATACTTAACTCCCCCCCTTGTTAAACGAAATCGTCCCGATTTTTCGACGCTATTTTTAACATTTCTCTTTCATAAGTTTTGTTATATGCGTCAATCTTTTTTTGTTTTTGACGATCTGTTATACATTGTATAGTTTTTATCATTACGTACGTAAATGCTAGAATAACAATCAGTGTTACAATTGTGTATATAGTTGATAATATCGGTTTTTCTTCAAAAGGAATAATTAGTTTTTTTAAAGTATCTATGTTATCGAATTTGTACATTGTATGTTCTTTAATTATTTGGTCGATGTAAGACTCTGAATTATGATTTCTTAATATAACTTCTTTAATTTGCTTATGCATGTTTTTGTATATTTTATCGTCTAGATTTATAGTATTTTCATAAGTAACTAAGTTTATACCATTAATTGTTTGATTATTTAACTTATGCTTACCGCTTAATAACATAACACCGGATTCAATTTCTAAGTCGTAATCGTATTCTTGTTTAATGTTGCATTTTGAAGTTATATTCTTTAAAAGTGGAATAAGACAATTTTCTTCTTCAAAGTTAATTTCACAAATGTTTTTACTTAGATGATTTCGACAATTTCTTGTTCTTAAATAAGTTTGGTTACATAAGGCAATTGTTTTATCTGTAATGATTTTTCCATGTTTTGAATTTAAAGGTGTTACTTTATACAATTTACATGATTTAATTAGAACTGGATATTTATATATTGTGATGAAGAATTCATCAGTTCTAGCTAATAATATTTTAGAGTACTCAAGTATATTTATTATGGGTACTTGAATTATTTCATGTTGAA
This sequence comes from Sphaerophoria taeniata, assembly GCA_943590905.1. Taxonomy (NCBI): domain Eukaryota; kingdom Metazoa; phylum Arthropoda; class Insecta; order Diptera; family Syrphidae; genus Sphaerophoria; species Sphaerophoria taeniata. The sequence continues at coordinate 11,597,672 of OX016542.1, read as the reverse complement.
TAATATTTTTAATGTCATCTAAGTCTAGGCTTTCTGATAAATATTCATTATTTTTTGCTGCATTAATTGTTCTGGTCAATAATAATAATTGTTCGTACACTTGTTCTATTACTAAATGTTCTTTAAGGCTCTGACCTTCGAATTGTTGCAAAATTTGTTCAAATCTAGAATTTATAGTTTTTTGTTTATTATTGTTTTCTATGAGATTATTTATACTCGTTTCTATGTTAACTAAGTCATAATGGTCAGGATTACCAAACACATATTTGAAAGCTGTTCCTAAAAAGTTAATTGATCTAGTATGCCTAGTATGTTCTTGTAATTGGTCTGCTAAATTCTTAATTTTACTTAACCAAATTTTTTCTTCTTGTGTAGGTTGATATTTACTAGTTACGATATTTACGTAAGGTTGAAATATCGAAGTCAGGTTGGTGGCATGTAACAAATAAGTTTGTTCTTTGAATAAATACACGTCATCTGTTTGCGTAAGTATAAACTTCTTGTTTAGTAACTCAGTTATTTGAACGTTTCCTTGCCCTTCTTGACTCTGTACAATTCCTAGTAATGTTAGGAATATTAATATTTTCGTCATCTGAAAAATGATAATTCTTTATGTTATCCTTGTGAATTTTTATTCCTTCTTTAGAGATTACAGTGTCTCCTTTATCTTCTTCTACTATTCTTGTTATGTATCTGGCGTTAGATTTCTTTCTAAGACCTGTGATTCTTACCATTATCTTATCTCCTTTTTTATACTCTCTGTGTCGAGTTCCTTTATTTAGACGTTCGATCACTTTTTTGGATGCTGAGTTTAGTTTATTTATTATAATTTCACTATTGCTATATTTATTTTGATTAAAGAAAATGTCTCTAGGTTTCAAACCGGTAACTGAGTGTATAGAATTATTTAATTCACGCACTGTTCTAAATATTTCTTCGATAAGTCTTGTTTTATTCTGAATTGTGAATATTCTAGACAGTTCAGTTATTGTACCGTTTACACGTTCTACCTGACCGTTCGCTGTCGATCTGTATACTGGAGTTTCTACTTTAGTTATGTTGTATTTCAAACACATTTGGTTCACCATTTCTGTTTTGAATCCCTTCTCGTTATCTGTCATGAGTCGTTCACATTTTGGGAAATAATTAGATAAGACCTCTTCCATAACGTCGTACAGTCTGTTTCGAGTTTCGATTTCCCGAAGGATTGTATATTTAGAATACTTATCTACTGTTACAAGGAAAGTATACTTGTCGTTGAAGTATATGTCCATATGAATGTGTGTTCCCACATGTGTTGGTATTTCTGAATTATTCAGAGGTTCTCTGATAGGTTTTCTTTCATATTTTCCAAATAGACATGCTATGCATTTTTTGTTGAAACTCTTTGCTTGTTTATTTAGATCGGGCCAGTAATATTTCTCTGAGATTTCTTGTATATTGTTACGTAACCCTCGGTGTGCTCTTTCGTGAGTTACCCTTACAAGTTTTAGTTGTTCCTCCAAATTTGTCACGTCTTGAAGTTTTCTTGGTGTGAATATAAATCTTACTAGTGGGAATTCCTTTTTTATGTTTTCACCATATTTGTATATGTTTTCAAATTTCGTATGCAAAGCTACAATCTTTTGGGGTTGTATAACTTCTTTCATCTGCCTTAGTAAAGAGTCTTTGTCCTTAAACTTTATTATGAGTCTTATTTTGTTACTAAAATAGATTTGTGTTTCGATATTATTTGTTATATCTTCAATAAGTTCGAACTGTGCAGCGTATGCATTAAAAGGCTGATTCACAGTTTTTATTATATCATTAGAAGAACTTTCAGCTGAATGTGCTGTTTCTATGGTAGAAGTATTTATGCGTTGACGTGATAATGCGTCAGCTACAAGATTTAGGTTTCCTGGTTTATAAACTAATTTTGCTCCAAAGTCTTCAATGATTCCCTTCCAACGTTTCAGCTTTGTGTTGGGATTTTTTTCTGATACAGAATATATAAGGCTCTGGTGATCGGTATATATGGTTAAGTCTGCTATACCATATATGTAGTTTCTGAGTTTTTGTAAGGACCATATGATCGCTAATAGCTCTTTCTCGTTTGTGCTATAGTTCTCTTCTGTCTTACTCAGTGTTCTTGACAAGAAGTGTATAGGTTGCTTATTCTGACTTAGTACGGCTCCAATAGCTATGTTGGATGCATCAGTAGTAAGCTCGAATGGTTTACTATAATCCGGTTGAAAAAGTTCGACTTGTTCTTTCAAATAATTTTTTAAAATTCTAATCGCTTCTAATGCTGAATCATTCAGATTTAACTTAATATTTTTACTTTGTTTTTTGTTTACTTTACCGTTATCTCCTCGTAAATATAATGTCAGGGGCTTGGCTATGCTTGCGTATCCTTTTATAAACTTACGATAGTAACCTGTAAGACCTAAAAATCCTCTCAAATCCTTTACCGTTTGTGGGACTGGAAAATTTTCTATAGCTGCTATTTTCTCAGGGTTCGTAGTGATTCTACCATGTCTGATTATGTGACCTAAGTATTCTACTTCTTCTTGAAAAAACTTACTTTTCTCATCAGATATTTTTAATGTGGCTTTATTGAGTACGTCGAATACTTGACTTATGTGCTGTATATGTTCTTCCTCAGATGAAGAATATATCAATACGTCATCAATGTAAACGTGTACGAATTTACCTACAAAGTCTCTCAAAATGTCGTCCACGCATCTCTGAAATATGCTTGGTGCATTTTTGAGCCCGAAAGGCATTCGTTTAAAATGATATTTTGCGCCATTTATAGCAAAAGCTGTTTTTTCTTTATCATCTGCTTTGATTTTAATTTGGTGGAAACCTGACTCCAAATCTAACGTTGTAAAGTACTTGGCTTTACCTAAATTTTGAATTGTCATGTTGACATCCGGAATGGGGTATCTGTCTGTTACAGTGTGAGCGTTAAGTTTTTGGAAATCAACAACCATGCGCCGTTTTGGTTTTCCTTTTTCGTCCAAACCTTTTTTAGGTACTGTCCATATGGGACTGTTATAAGGACTATGGCTTTTTTCTATTATATCGTCATGTAAGAGTTTCTGTATTTCTTTGTTTACGAATTCGTTATCTGCTATGGGATATGGATATTGTTTAACATAAACCGGATTATCATTGGTCGTCCTAATGCTTGCTTCTATAGTATCTGTAAAGGGTAACGGTCCTATGCTGTTATTAATCTTCATCAGTCTATCTATGTCTGCTTTATAAATATTATTTTCCCCAATTATGTAATTAATTTTCTGAATAGATTCGACACTGCTTATGGTAGTTAGAGTCATATTACTGAAATTTATTTCCGCGTTTAGAACTTTAAGTCCTTCATATCCTAATATCATATCAAAAGACTGAATATCCTCTAATTCAAAAAATGTTATATTTTTCTTTAATATCCTAACTACTTTCTTTGTATCTACCATAGAATAACCATGCATTGTTTTTATTTTTATAGGTTTAAGGCCGTGTGCGAATTCAGTTAAAAATGGGTTAAAACTTGACGTTTGGTTAAATTTTGACACTTCGCATTATTTGACTAGCTGCTGAGCAGGTTAAAATATGACAGTAGTGGTTAAAAATTCATCCATTTTTATTTTTTAACCACAATTCATCCAATTCGCACACGGCCTAATTTTAATTTTTTCGCTAGAATCGCATTTTCTATTAATGTAATTATGGGTTGCACCAGTATCAATAAGAATTTTATAAATTTTCTTAGAAATAGTACTAGTTAAATTTAAGCAGGGCAACCCGTCTACTAGTTTAAATGATCTATTCTTATGTTATTATTTACCATACATTCCGTTTCATCTGCTTCTGCATATGTATTGCTGACATCGTCTCTGCGTTGTTGTCGGGAGTTATTTACTCTCTGCTGCTTGAAGTTCTGCTGATAAGATCGTTGCGGTCTGTTGTGTGTGTTGAAACTCCCGCTGTGTTCACGTTTCGCTGGTGGATTATATACATCGGGTTTGTATTGATTCCAATTTTGTCGCTGTGCATGTACAATTTGTCTCGAGTTTATCTCCATCGGCTGTGGTCCGTCATTTCTCTTGAAAGGGTTTAGGCGTGGTCCTTGATTGTGTTGCTGCATATTATCGTATTGCTTCTGGGGTTGATAATTCGTTGTTTGGCTCGAATAATTTGGTCTTCTTTCGTTTCTGCGTTCATGTGGCATATTTTTATGGTGTTTATCTTGAGTGAGATGTAAATGCCTGTGCACATTATCATGTTCTATTCTGCGAGCAATTGCGAATGCGTGTTCTAGATCATTTATTGTAGCTGAATATAATGATCCTCTTGTAAAGTTGTCACTCATACCATCAATGAATATACGAACTGCGTCGTCGTTAGCATTTTTAATTAGTCTGTCGATTATATTCGGCGGATCACCTGACATAGTGATTTTTGATATTATTAAATTGAGATTTTTATTTATCTCGTCGTGGTATTCAGACAGTGTGCTTCTTTTTTGCGTGATGGCTTTCATCATGTCTTGTAGCACGTATAGAGGTTCTTGATTAGAGTACGTATAATCTAATCTGTTACGTATCGCCTCAAAATTAAAAATTGTGTTATAATTAGTTAACACATTCGCGGCTGCACCCTGTATTTTACTTTTCACTATAGTCAATGCTGCTGCGTACTTACTGTGTGTTTTGAAGTTTTTAATGCTGTCCATTAATCTGGATGCTTCTTCGCGCCACGACCGATAATTTGATTGATCGCCGTTGAAAATAGGTAGGCTTTTAAATGCGTCTAACTGTATTTCACTACCATCTGTATATGTGGTTCTTATTTCCTCTAGCACAGGTATGTTTGGTACTATGCCTAATCCAGATTTTACTTCATTTAGTTTTGTTTCTAAATTAGTGTTTATTTGATTTTGGTTAGTTATTATTGCTGCTAACCTTGCATTCTCTGTGCGTGTGTGCTCTAGGGTTTGTGTTACTGTGTTGCACCTGGTTTCTAAAGCTTCTAATCTTGCCATTAATACTGCGAGTTGTTCCATTTTGAACTCGTGTCTGTTGTCGTCGAATTTGTGTGTTTTTTTTCTCCACATATACACTTTCACTGAATTGCTTTGCTGCTTCGTACGAAGAAGCTATATTTGTACCTGCTATGCTAGGTAATTCTTGTAACCGGTAACGCGAGTGTTCTGTTTATACTAGATTTCACTACTTGTTCCCGAGGTCCGCTCGATTGAAGTTAAAAAGTATATTTAACCTCCTGGCAGGATCGCCAATTAAAACACTTGTTTCTTACTTTTAAAATTAAACAATATTTATTTGGAACTATGTCCTTTATTATTGAAATACTTTTTACTAATTCTAAAAGGAGCTTAAGGCTACTATGTAGTTACAATAAGACTATTGATAAATTCATCATACAGTCGTATTTATATACTTTTCTTATCTATCTACAAGGAGACCCAAGCGTACAATCGTCTTGCTTGATAATGAAGAAGAGATAATATTCCAACATTGTATACAAACGATATTATCTCTTTTACATATGTTATCATTGTAGCGTTGTGTGCAAGACTGTACTAGAGACTAAAGATATCATTGAATACAAATAATGTTATCTTTTTTCTCAATATGTTTTGCTATGGATACTTAACTCGCGCTCAAGAACTGGCGGAGTCATGACACTCTCTGGCAGCGAAGAGTTGGCGGCGAACTGCCTAGCAAAAAGGTTAGCTTTCGCTAGAGAGCTATAACGACTGGAGTATCATCATCAATGAGCGTTGGGACCGAGGAAGAAGAAGAATTCTTCATATTTTTCACAAATGACCAAAAAATTTTACTGCCTTTGGGACATTGCAGTATTTTTTGCCTTAGTTTTTGGTCATGTAAAAATTTGGTCCGTCGAATATGGATATTGCAGGCCTTCCTGGCTTGTTTAAACTTATTCCGATTTTCCTCAGTAGGGTTGGCTTTGTAACAACGGAAACTTACCTCTTTAACCCTGATAACCTCTTTACAGCTCATATCAAACCATGCGTTCTCTTTGGGTCTGATGCTTTTAACCCTATTCGGGATAAAAGTTCTCATTCCCAGAAGAATTAAACTTGTGTGCATATCCGCACTGGAATCTACGTCACTATCGAGGAAGCATAGTGACCAGTTAAAGATCCTGAAAAAATTATTGAGGCCGTCCCAGTCGGCTTTCTCGTACTGCCAAACGGTTCTCTTAGGAGCTCTTTCTTTAACTGGGATTTTTTGACACGAGAAGTTAGCGGATATGACACAATGGTCAGATCGGCCTAGAGGCGATAATACACTTATTTCATATTTATCAGGGTCAGAGGTAAGGAACAAGTCAAGAGTTTTTTTTGCTTGGCCGTCAATGTCCGGTATTCGAGTGGGCTCGTTGACCAGCTGAGCAAGATGGTTAAACTCAGCAAAAATCTCAGCACACACTCCTTCGGGTGTTGTCTTGCTCAAATGGAGAAGCCAGGAAGAATTGTGTACATTGAAATCGCCCGTAATAACGATTTCAGTGCGAGGATACAAGGAAACAATTCTTTGGATGGAGTCGGACAGTGAGTCAAATTCGTTAGAAGTTGAAACCCTGTCCAAATTTGGGCTTCTATAAAGGAAACAGTAATGGATGATGTGCTTATTAACGGAAAATTTGAACCACATAAAATTAAAGAGAGGATTTAAATAAGAGCTGTACTGTGGTTGAAATTGGTAAGCAACATCACTTCTGATATAAACGACGAGGCCATGGTGGGAAAGAAATAGTGGCACTAGGTTATACCCTTGAATATAAAATTCAGTAGGATCGGTAGCCTCACCTACTTTGGTTTCACTTAGTGCCAGAACAGCTGGCCTGTTTAAAACAGTGTGGAGGTACGTCGACAGAAAATTCGTTCTTAACCCACGAATATTGCTATAGTCGACCCTGAAATTCTCAGTCATTGCAATGCTCAACAAATTCGAAACTAAAACAGACGAGCTCTAAGAAGACAATTGAATTGAATCCCAGACTTCGTTTCGATTCAGCGCCCCTGCTAGTGTTATGCCTTAACAATTGCGTGAACCGAACCGACCCTGGAACTCAAAACAACAATCCTCTATTCGTCCGTTGTTGGTGACACATCAAGTACATACATTGCATGAGCAAAAAAAAAAAACACATTGCAATGAATGCACATGACAAGCCAAGCAACTGTTTGTGCTAGGATGGGTACTCACTGTGCTATGTGCAAGGCATTAGTTGTTGTTTTTTGGAGATGCTGGTGCTTTTGGTTTGTTGCTTTAGTTTTTTTTTTTTTGCTATTGCGGGATTTCATCGGCTTAGTGATTGAGAGCGGTTTAAACTATTTAAACTATTTTTTTTATTAGGTATAGCGTTTTCTTTTTTTTCTTTTTTTGTGGATTTATTGTTTTTTATTTTATTTTTTTTTTCTTCTTGGTTTTTGTAGTGTGTTGACTAATTTAAATTTTATTTGTCACGACGAATACGACGATTTTGACGCACGGACACGACGAATAAAATAACGTAACGGAGGGAAAACGACACAGCAGACGACACACAACACAGAGGGGACCTTCCCCAACGAGAGCACTGACAACACTGAATGAATGATCCCTACCTACAGAAAAAGTAAGCGACTTGAATTAAATTTACAAAAATTTTATTAAACTTAATTTTACCCTGGTCAAGACGCTGTATGAGACTTGAAGTGTTGGTAGGAAGGAAAACAATTTCAATATTGATGAGTGTATAGCTAAGCTTATGACAAGACGCATTATCCACCAGCAGCAAGATTTTCTTTTTTTTCTTGGACATTTTACCCAAAGATTAAATAAGTAACAAGATGGGAAACTGACTTACGTTTCACTCCCTAGATCCCTCAATTTTCATTTTCTTTCATTTTATTTTCTTTCCTTGTACATGAAAAATATACAAACAAAAACAATATGGCAGGACCATATTTACTGTGTAAAAACACGCATACTTTCACAAAATTTATGGTCCAAACTGTGATAGTATTGGTAAAAAAACGCATACTTTCAAAGAAACTATGGTCCAAAATGTGATAGTATTGGTAAAAACGCTTGTAGGCATCTGTCATTTTGACAGCTTTGTTTCCCATCTCCTTACCATATATAATCTCTGATTTTACCATCCATCTCTTTAATTATTTCGGTCCAAAGTCTTTTTATTCTTTTTGTAGGGAACTGGAATCGTTTTTCCTCGGAAACAATGGGGTTGCTTAAATTTGCCAATAGAAAACATAAATTTTTCGGACCCAGTTGCATTAAAAAGCAGAAGTTTTGTTATCCTGTCCTTTGGAATTTTTTGTCCGATCACTGTTTGGTTTCCTGAAACATATGTTCCATCGGGCAATGCTTTATACAGCAAACCAGTCTCGTCAGCATTGAACACATCTTCAAGTGCATATTTTTCTAAGAGCTTGGGAATAACAAGTTCCTTGAAATTATTTGCTGCTTCTTGCTTCTTCATTAGCAGAAACAGATTCACCGTGCATCCTCTTAAGTTTCTTATATGCGTACTTTTTTGTTCTTGAAAATTTGTATTGTGCATTAAAAGGTATTTCTTAGAAACGTGTTTTTCTTATATGCGAGTTTCTTATATACGTTCAATTTCAGAGAGAAATTTAAGAAAAAGACATGGGCGCAAAATTATAGTCGCTAATGAACAACTTTAGTGTGATACTAAGCTTAAAATGACGTTTGAGTCATGTCTGAAACGTCATTTTAAGCTAGTATCACACTAAAGTTGTTCATTAGCGGACTATAATTTTGCGCCATGGTGTTTTAGGTTGCATTTCTTATAAGCGAGTTTTTCTTATATGAGTGTTTCTTATATCCGTAAAATACTGTACTTGTATATTGACACCCTAAAAGTTGTCTCAAAACCTACATATGGTAGGGTGTAAGCAACTATTAAATTTCAAGGTCAAAGGTCACAAAAATCGGTTTTTTGCGCTTTTTTTGGAAATATCTCATTTCCTATGGTTTTTTGCTATTTGTATTTATTATCAATATTGTAGAATACAAAATTCTCTAAAAATTTTGTTTAAACAATTTTTTTATACGGTGAACCGTTTTCGAGATAGAGGGCGGAGAGCGCGCGGTCACAGCATCACTTCAGGTCAACCGGTGCCTCCGGTCGAAAACGCGCCATATATAGTTGATGAACTATCGATAAATCAAAGATTATAAATATTTGTCAATTTTTATTAACTATTATATTATATTTCATCATTTTCTTCATGCATTAAATCTATCAGCGCTATTCTGCTATCCACGTGAATCGTAGATTCGATTCACCCATTTGATTCACTTACGATTCCCACGAACACTGCCTTTACATTCTGCTATACATCTGGTGAACTACATTATCCAAATCAATTTGACACTACAAGTTTACAGCTGTTCATGAAAAATTACAAGCAAATCTTCCACACACTCAAATCTTTAAATGGTAGACCCAGAATGTTTACGTTTCCTTTAAGATTATTGCAAAAATCTCGTTGGGGTTGTCTTTTAGCATTATTTTTGGGAATGTTTGGATTTAATTTCATTTCGGAAATTATTGCCATAAATAAGTCTGTATTCTTTGTTCTACCCCTGAAAATGTTAATAATCTTTATTTATACAAATAATCAATCAATAAATAAAATTTTATTGAACATCAACCAGATAGAAAATCCATTGAATGAAAAACCCGCAACATTTAATGTGCGGATTTGAATTGTATAGAATGAACCTGGTTCGCATGAATAACAGAATACAGAATACCATGAAGTATTACCGACGTTACCGACGACGTTCACAAGGTGAATCCAGATTCGATTCGAATGGATAGTAGAATAGCGTGAAGTGAAAATTGAACAAAAATTCCCCCCGATAAATAGCAGAATAGGGCTGTATATCTATTCAATAATACTGATAACCGTTTACTAAAATTAAAAAATAATTAAGAGAAAAACTTAAATCATTATAATAATTTTATTTCCAATTACCGTCTTCTCTTTCCTTCAGTTTGAGTTGTATCTTGGTAAACTACGGACGTACAATTTCAAGAATTATGGCTGATTTGTGTTTTCTATGTAATAAATCAGATTCGGGAGGTGAATCGCTTGTTGAAGTAGTGCGCGATATGAAAACTCTACGAACTGCAAGTGTCGAACGAAACGACGGAAAAATTGATTATTTAAAATCAGTACCTAACCTCTGTTAAAGTGCATGAAAAGTGCCGAAGTGTTTACATTAGTAAAAACTATATCCAAGCAGCATAACGGAAACAAGAAGAAGGAGAAACTATAACTTCTCCATTAGTAGGTGAAGTGTTTGATTTTAAAAATCAATGTTTATTTTGTGGCGAAGTTGCTGATGAAGCTTCACCTGCTCCAGAAGATTTGCTAAATAGAATTTTCTGCAACTGCAAGAGTGGTTGTGGTTCGCGATGCGGATACAGGAAAGCGGACTTGCAATGCTCTTTAGCTTGTGGCCAATGTAATGGGCAAGCTTGTCTCAATGCTCTACCATATCAGAGCGACATTAACGAAGATGGAACCTTTGACCCCGAAATCATGGAAGAACTTGAGACAAATGTCGTTGAAGACGATAATGAAGACCAGTTTGAAATTTACCAGCAGCCAGAAGACGACGATGAAGAGGAAGAAGATGATTAAAATTATAAATTGTAGTTTTTGTACCCTTTATTCCATTACTTTACTTTCAATAAAAATAAATGTATTCAATGATATTTTTTAATAAAAAGATTAATTCATAATTTATTTATTTATTTTTTTCATCATGTAAGAAGTTATAAATATTAATTAGGTTAAAATTCAAATATAATTTCTATATTTTCATTAACAATTCTGCAATTACATGGGCAGGTAAGTGTTGTTAAATAAATGAATACTGAGGCACCGGTTGACCTGAAGTGATGGTGATGCTGTGACCGCGCGCTCTCCGCCCTCTATCTCGAAAACGGTTCACCGTATAAAAAAATTGTTTAAACAAAATTTTTAGAGAATTTTGTATTCTACAATATTGATAATAAATACAAATAGCAAAAAACCCATAGGAAATGAGATATTTCCAAAAAAAAGCGCAAAAAAAACGATTTTTGTGACTTTTGACCTTGAAATTTAATAGTTGCTTACACCCTACCATATGTAGGTTTTGAGACAACTTTTAGGGTGTCAATATACAAGTATTTACAGACTTACAGCTGGGTATCTCGAATTCCGAGGTGAACTTACTATAATGACTGTATATTATAACTTTACTAATCGCTGATATTATTATCCGGTTGCCATTCTTAAAAGAGTTTAGACCCTTATTTTGACTCAACATTATGTACATGCATAGTGCTGAAAAAGCTTCGTTACCCTTTATCATGAATAGGGTTCGGATGCAACTTCAATACGCTCAATCCGATTAAAGAAAAACTTTACACAACCGCCAACCTGGAGTACCAGGCACTTGATGTGACTCCAAGTAGAAGGGCCGGAAAAACCGCTGCTTTTACGACCTGGCCTTCAAATAAGTCGAAGTAGCCTGAAAGGTGTTCACCAAGTAGTTCGTCCTAAGCTTAATCTTAGCGCAGATAAACAAAATTTGTACACCTTGAATTTGTTTATGATAATTTTTATTCAACAGATTTAAATATGACAATTAAAAATTAACATAAAAATGATAAAGTATTGATTACAACAAAGTGGAATTACATTTTAATTGTTTTGTAGGTTGGTGCGTTGTTTGAAAAGAAAATATTGTTGAAGGACCAAGTTAGTATTCATCGTTCTCGAAAGGATGATCAGGATGTCCCTGAGCACTGTTGGAAGAAAAAGTACATAAATGGAAAGTTTTCAAATGTCAAAAACTAAAAAAGAAGAAAAAAAAAACAAACAAAAGTGCAAACGTATCGGCAAATTGGTATTACGAGAAGAGATTTCAAACATTAAAATCCTTGATTGTTACTAACGCAAGCAACTACACTCAAAGTCTGCAGTCAAGAACTAATCATATTTGGGCTTGTCTTTACCTTGAACGGTAAACCTTCTCTTTCTCTTCCATGGTGTTCTTCTGACATACATTTGTGCAGTTAAATGGAATGCGTGCATTGCTATTTGATGATTCGATGAAATAGTTTATTTAATGAGAGAAGAGGAAAGTTCTGACGTAACAAGCAAGATAGTAGTTTCAAGGTCAGTAGGGGTCACACTATGACTATTTAAAAGTTTTCTTATCAAACAAACATTCAAATAGGAACATTCAAGGTAACAGAGAAACATTCAAATACAAATTTTATTTAGAAACGCCGCCGTCTCACAGACAAACCTCAAATCTTGTTCTTATTCTTAAAATTCTTCATGGAAAGGATAGTGCGGGTGTGCTCCGGCCTCGCTATTGTTTTCGTAATTGCAATTAAATAATAAGTTAAAAGTCGAACTGAAAAAAAGAAACAGAAAATACAATAATTACCTCTCGATGGGGACGAAACGTCCATTGCAGTCAAAGCTGTCAATAACCGCCTCATCTTCGTCAGTCAAATCGAAGCTGAAAACATCAAAGTTCGATGCGATGCGAGACTTGGTTACCGATTTGGGGATCACAATGTTGCCACGTCGCAATTGGTAACGAATCAAAATCTGTGCTGGAGTCTTGTTGTATTTCTTGGCAATCTCGACAATCTAAACGAGAGAAACATCAGTCAGTGAGTAATTTCAACTGCAATGCAAACAAACCTTTGGATCCTCCATCAAGACGGGATCGCCAGGCTTGGCCCATGGCCTGTTTGGTGATCCCAAAGGACTGTAAGCAGTTATGGCAATGTTCTTCGACTTGCAGAAGTCCATCAATTTCTTCTGATTCAAATAGGGATGGCATTCGACTTGATTGGTTGTCGGTGGGATGCGAGCCGCAGCCAGCACCCTCTCGACTTGTTTCTTATTGAAGTTCGAAATGCCAATTGACTTGACCAAACCATCATCGACGAGCTTCTCCATTTCCTTCCAAGTGTCAACATAATCCACATTCGAGTACAGTGTCTTGCCGTCGGGTCCTGCCGGGAAGAGGGACTCGCCTTCGGCATAAGCCATTGGCCAATGAATCAAGTACATGTCGACGTAGTCAAGACCAAGATTCTTTAAAGTTGTTTCGCAAGCACCACGCACCAAATCGGGACGATGGAAGGTGTTCCATAGTTTGCTGGTGATGAAGAGATCTTCACGCTTGACAACGCCTTCGGCGATTTTTGCATTCACACCCTCACCGACTTCGTGTTCGTTTTGGTAGACGTGAGCACCGTCAATGTGGCGATAGCCAATGTCGATGGCGTCCTTAACGGCTTGGGCAACCTCACCTGGAGGGCTCTGCAAATTGAAACCATTAAACACTTAATGCGGGAACGCTAACCAAATGCATGGAAACAGACATTTAACGAAGGTGTGTGCTTTTCGCCACCTGATTTCAAGATCTAATTAGCTTTTGTTGAATTTTGTTTTATGGCTAGAGTGGAAAACAGACGGTCACGGCTGAAGATGAATTATTGGAAGAGATTTTAAGTGAAGGTCGGTTGGCTATGGAAATGGAAGTCTAACAGTGATTCCAAAGTAGTCATACCATCAAAAGCTGTCAATCGGTCGGAAGGATGTAGGTAATTGGTAAATGGTTGGTTCCATTTACTTGGTTGAGAATAGAGAACCCCTCAATTGTAAAAGGCAACGGCGCGGCGCGTTTAGTGATACTAAATGACTTAGAAAATGACCGAATTCAAAAGCCGGCCGGGGAAGAATAAACTCTGTCGACAATGAATAATAAAAAGCCTTTGAATCACCCGAAGAGTAGTCCTCTTTCGACTAGTTTAGCTTCTTTGTCATTAATAGTGGAAAAATACCACAAACATTAACTTCCCTAAACCACTTAAGTGCCCCCTATGCCAAAAGCATAGACACACTTTGAGGAGACCATGACAAGTTAATTTGCAACACTCATTGGTCGCATGGATGGAAACTTTAAAATTTGAATAAATCATTTGAGACCCAATTTAATTGACAAAACTATTGTTTGACCTCTTCCGAGACTTTGGTTTGGTTGCTAGCGAATCATCTGAGGAGCCAACCGTTGAACAAACAGTTGATGAGATTGAATTCACGTAAACATTGTTTGCACTAAGAAGCACAACACTCCACTCTGATTATCTTATCAAGTGAAGCCGTCTTCTTATCAATGTTTTTAGTTTTTTAATGCTGGCTACGATGTTTACAACAATTAGGAATAACCATGTTTGTTCTCAACAGAAGCCCGAGCAAAATTTCACAATTTCAACAAAATCAATGGGCAACTAACTGTAATTGAGCAAGTCAATGAATTATTTGTCGTATTTGCCTAGATTTTGTGTGATTAGCTTACACTAGGTACATCTGGTGAGCCACCTAAATAAATAATTAATCTGTTACGTCACAAAACACTCAAGTGGCTACGTAGTTTGCTAGTCATCTAGTCAATCAGTTTAAAGTTTAAAAAACAAAAGCAACGATATGTTGGGATATTTCTAGACTGACTTATTAGAAATTCTATGAAATGACAGCGATCAAGGTCGTCCTATAATTTTATTCTAATGCAAGCGAGATGCAATGTAACGAGAATTATAATCGCATTTTGATTCGTTTCTATAGAAAATAGGAACTAGAAACTAGAAGTGTGCGTAGGCAGAAGGTAAAGATAAAAAGTTTGTACTTACTCCCCATGTTCCGAGACCAAGGATTGGCATTTGCCTGCCATTATTTAGCTCAACATTTGGTACTTTAGGACCCATTTTATTAGTTTGATATTTTATAAACAAAGAAAAATTAGGAAGATAATGTAATTTGTTGAAGAGATGAAAACGATAGGAGGAGCACAGCTTTAACAACACTTGGAGAGAACCGGTAAAAAACTGACAAGAAATTATTTAATTCACGCTTTTTATCAAAATATTATGCAAACAGCGTGGAACTTTCGCTGCTGAGCTTTTTTTGACAGATAGCTTCGAACTTCGAAGTTTTATTTGCTACGTTACGTTAAGATTGCGTAAATAAGTGATGACACTTTATCATTTTGATACCAATTATCTAATATGTACTAGGCCGCTGACAAGACAGATTTGTAGCTACTATGAAATGACAAAAAGCTAGTTTTTTTTTGGTTTAATAAATTAGAAAAATAAATTAGTAAAATTTAGAACTATATGGTTTACTACTATAAACCATATAGTTCTAAATTTTACACAGCAATTTGACGAAAAGTATGTGTCCGTGGCTTAGTGGTTAGGTTCGTTAGATGGTTAGTGGTCGTTGGTTCGAGTCCTACTCGTGTCCATAGTTTTTATGTCATCTTTCACGGGCACTGCCTCTTGCGAAGAACTGACAAAACTTCCAAGAGTATCAATTTGTCATGAAAAAGTGCTTCTCAACTTTGCCGTTCGGAATCGGCGTTAAATTGTAGGTCCCCTCAATTCTTCACACGCACCCAGAGGGGTATGGTTTATTTCATTATTTTGATTTTAATTGTTTCGCCTTCATCTTTTTTTTTAATTTTAATTTTTGTGTAAGTAAGGATCCTGACGCGAATTTTAAAGTCTTCAGGATCCTTACATACACAAAAATTAAAATTTAAAAAAAAAAACAGACGAAGTACTTATATATGTAGGTACTTGAATTGACGATTTTTTCAAAATAATAGGAAAATCCTTCACGACTTAGTTTATCCTTTCCTCAAATTGATTTAAAAGTATCGCATATGATTTTACTTTCCATTTTTTTTTAGTTTAAAGACAATATTTAAATACTTCACTGTATTCTAACCTTACGCGGGCGGTTTCAAAGCCTAAAAGCCATCTTATGAAGACTAATTAGATAACAATTATTACATTCCCAAGAGAATTCAGAAAAAAATGCGAAATAACCGTTAGCGAGATAACCTGTGGCGAAACAATCGTATTGCAAATTAACAATTTTGCGAGAGAGTTAATGGCAAAACAAAAAGAGCGAAACAATTCTGGCGCGAAACAGGAAAAAAACAAAATAAACAAAAAACAAAACAAGTTTTGCGAAATAAAAGAAAATCGAAGAGAGAAAAGCGAAATAACAAAATGCAAAAAAAAAATGCCGAAACAATAGGTACCCACCCAGAGAATTGTTGATGAGAGAAGAAAGCCACTTAGGCCTTGGCTCTTTAAGAGCTAGCGCGCCACTCTATTTATCAAAGGGCACGGTAGTGCCCAGCCAAGTTCTAGCACTACTCCCTTTTTACAGGATCGAACTCAAACACATTTTTAACCCTCCATAACTTGTGAGCCCATGGAGTTAGAAGCTTTAAATTTGAATTTCGTATTAACTTCATGGGCACAAAGGCCCTGTAAAAAAAATAATTTTGTAGAACCACTACTTCCTGAGATATTGGCCAGTAAAAATTTCAAAAACCGTAATTGACTGACTGACTGACTCACTGACTGACTGATCATCAAAATTATGAAGCACTTCTAACAATAGCAGAATCTTGAAATTTGGTACAATGGTAGGTTTTCAGCTGTATACAAAGGAAAAAATCGAAAATTTCAATTTTCTCATTCAGGGGGCGTGGTATCCGCCCACTTTCTAAAACTGGTCGTAGGATCTTGAAATTCGGAAGTCTGATAGGGTTTTGGTTGAATATAAGAAAAATGTAAGTAAAATATTTTAGTTTCATTTATGGGCGTGGTTTCCGCCCACTATTTTAAAACGGTAGTAGGATGTGGAAATTTAGAATTCTTGTAAGGTTTTGGTTCAATAACATGAAAAAAATGAGAAAAAAAATCTATTTTCATTTAGGGGTGCGGTATCCGCCCACTTTGTTAAAATGCTCGAAAACGTTTAAATTCGAAATTCTGATAGGGTTTGGGTTGAGTAAAAGAGAAAATAGGTATATGTACAAAATTATAGTTTTATTACAGGGGCGTGACTGCCACCCACTTTCTTTAAATGGTCATAGGTTAAAATATAGAATTCTGGTTTGTTTAACTTCATAAAACTCCATGAGTAACTTTCCTTAGTGGTTTCACAATGGACACTTGATATCTAAATGTGACATCTAGACAGCCACTCTAACCTAACCTACCTATTATTTATTTATAAATTGGCAGAGAAATTTTACTGTTAGTTTGCAAATTGCTAGCTTATTAAGTTATTTCGAAGTTCATGCTTTCATAAAGAAAAAAAAAACTTTGCAAAAAGATGTGAGATCAGAACAAAAACATAAAATGTAAAAAAAAGAGCCAAGTTCTCTTATGTGCGAACAGCACTGTGTAAAAAGTTAGCCACCAAAAGTAATGAGATCTAAAAGAACGCCAAGTTCTTACATGTAAAAGTGTTATATTGAATATTTTAAATCATAGAAGATAATACAACAATATTAAAAGAAAATAGAAAATAGTTTGGATGAAAATTTACAAGTTCACTGTTCAAGTTTTAAAATGTTATTAATCACGCTTTAAACGAAAACTTGCCAAGTGAACTTGTAAATTTTCATCCAAACTATTTTCTATTTTCTTTTAATATTGTTGTATTATCTTCTATGATTTAAAATATTCAATATAACACTTTTACATGTAAGAACTTGGCGTTCTTTTAGATCTCATTACTTTTGGTGGCTAACTTTTTACACAGTGCTGTTCGCACATAAGAGAACTTGGCTCTTTTTTTTACATTTTATGTTTTTGTTCTGATTTTAATTTAACGAAATCATTAATCAAAATGAGGAAATAACTACGTTCTTCTATTATTCAAAACGTTGCCAAAAGAGATATGTAGAAAGAATGATATAGGGTAGTCAAATAACATTGGTCTATTCTTATTCTAACTATGTTCCACTATAATTATTATTGTATGGAACAGGAGCCAAAGCACCGCTTTGATAAACGAGTTTTCGAGGAAATTGATTGCTAGGCCGTGTGCAAATGTTTAATAAAATTTGACGTTTGGTTAAATTTGACACTTATGTTACGTTGTTAATGAAATGAAGTATGTTGAAATTCAACTAATTACCAAGCAGGCTATTTACTTACTAAAGGTGGCGCAACAATCTGTTGTGGACTTGGGCCTGTCTCTGTTTATTGAGTTCCTCTTCCACTTGTGTGTGCCACCTGAATCGTGGTATTCCTCTACTTCTACGTCCCTCGGGAATAGTGTCGAAGGCTTTCCGGACAGGAGCATTGGTGTCCATCCGCTCTAAATGACCGAGCCATCTGAGTCTCTGGACCTTGCCTCTTCTGGCTAAGTCCATGTCATTGTACAACCCGTAAAGTTCGCTGTTGTATCTTCTTCTCCATTCCTCATCAATGCACACGGGGCTAAAGATTACCCGAAGAACTTTCCTCTCGAAACAGCCAAAGTTCCATGCTTCAGCACCATACAGCAGGACTGGGATGATTAGGGTGTTATACAGTTTTACCTTAGTTGATCGAGAGAGGGCTTTTCCACTCGATTGCTTTCTTAGCTTAAAGAAACAGCGATTAGCAAGGTTTATTCTTCGTCTGATCTCGGCACTGGTGTTATTGCCCGCGTTAATAGTGGAGCCTAGGTAGACAAACTCTTATACTACCTCGAAGTTGTATGCGTCTATTGTGACGTTCTGTCCGAGCCGTCGGTGTTGGGTGTCCTTCCTCGTTTTTCGCTCATTTACCGTTAAACCCACTTTTGCCGCTTTTGTCTCAATTCTCACAAAGCCGCCATTGACATCACGCTGTGTTCTTCCCATTATATCAATATCGTCGGCGTACGCGAGAAGCTGAACAGATTTTTGGAAGATATGCCTCTGGTGTTGACGGTGGAGTTTTGCACTATCTTCTCAAAAACGATGTTAAAGAAATCGCACGACAGCGCATAGATCGCCTTGTCTGAATCCTTTTTTGACGTCGAAAGATTCTTTGATGGAGCAGCGTGAGTTCTCCATCGTCATTTTGCACAAGCGATCGAGCTTGGCAGGGATGCCAAAACTAGATATAGCTTTATACAGTTCGTCTCTGTAGATGCTGTCATACGCGGCCTTAAAATTGATAAAGAGGTGGTATCGATCTAGAGTTCATAGGTTTTTTCCAGGATCTGCCGCAACTTGAAAATTTGGTCGATGGTTGACTTTCCTGGTCTAAAGCCACATTGATAAGGATCAATCATATTGTTGACGAAAGTCTTCAGACGTTCACATATAACGGCAGATTCGGATCGTCTCTCGGTGCTTACACATTTGAAGCTCTATACTTTTTGCCTGAGTCTGTTTCCCACGACGAATCCGCATCCAAAGAGCTGCTGTTGTTACTCTCGGTAACAATAATTACCATAGTAGATATCGCGGTTTTTCATCCTCCTTTTGTCCGGTCCATTCCATCGCATTTCCTGGATAGCGTTAGTGTCTGCTTTGTAGCAGTTGAGGGTCTCCGCTGATAGTTCGTTGTCCTTAAAACATTTGCTTGGGTCGTCAACAGTGTATCCGTCCGTTTTCGAGGCCTGTTGTTGCTTCGCAACCGAATGTTTTTCTACGTAGTCTGGAAGTCACCCCGACGACGTACAACACCCAAACTGGAGTACCACGCACTTGATGTGACTCCAAGTGCAAGAGCCGGAAAAATCGCGCCTATTATGGCCTGGGCTTCAAATAAGTCGAAGTAGCCCATAATGGTGTTCACCAAGTAGTTCGGCCTAACTAGAACTGAAGACGCCACCGTTGGTTGATTTAAAAAAAAAGAAATTCAATCGCTGCCGTTGCTCGTTGGGAGTGCCTTGTTGAGAACACTCCTTCGTTATGGGGTATTTAGTAGCAACAGCCTATACTAAGCTAAGCTTCGACCTGTCGACCATGGGAGGCCCTTCTGTGAAAACAAACTTCGCGATCGCATATAGCTCAAAGCTTCAAAGTAGTAGTCACCGTAAGTCGCTTGGAAACGGCAAGGCTTACCCCATGGAAGGACAAAATTGTTAACAGTCCCCAGTACTTTGATTTTAATAAGTGGCAATCTGGAAGCTAAAAAAGCATTCTGTTTTTAAAATCAGAAGAGCTCTTCTTTTCAGAATCCGAACTGTCACTTTTGACCAATTGAACGCATTCAGAATGCCTTTTTAAACTTCCAGATTGACAATTTAAAACGTCATTGTATAACAGTGATTTTGTGACTTTTTCGTATTCTCCCCCAAAGTCACAACTTGTGAGAGTCACAAAAACAATCGAAATTGTTATCTCCTTCAGAGCAGGTCATAACTAGCAAATTATTTGAGATTTGACATTTTGATTTTTGAGTAGTGAAAAAATGGAAGTTGAAATGATTATGGCGCATATTAGATATTGGCTGATGATTTTTTTCGTTCGAAGCTTTATTTAAAAAAAATATAAATACAAAAATTTAATAAGAAAAAAAAAACAAAAGTTGTTGGTGAACTAAACTGAAAAATCATTTTAGTTCATTCAATTCAAAACAGCATCAGTGTTAGTGTAACCATGATAAAATATTTGATACAAATTTCTTAAAAGGAACTTCAGTTTGTTGAGCTGAGTTGTTGATTTTGCCAATCAATCTTTTAATTTTTTTCAATGAGAATCTGATGACATTTCCTTCACCTTAGCTGTGGTGAGTTTCGTTGTGACTTTAGCTGTGAGGATTAGGGCTTAGGGGAGAATCCGACAAAATGTTATCGAATCACAACAATCCTCACGAGAAATAGTCACAAGGGTTTATGACTTGTGATTCCTGACTAGGGGGAGAATCAGGCTGTTAATGTGTACACGAACAAATGTGTACACTCTCTAATTTCGATTCCGCAAGGGTGAAAGTGAGTTTTTTTGACAGAAGCCGTGTACACAATTCTATAAATTTATTCACGCTATTTTGCAGGGTGTATTTTCAAAAGTTCTAGTGAACTTTATTGAAGATAACGAAGTAGGTGAGGAAGTTGTATGTCCAAGTCGATCCGTTGATTTTTTTATATTTGAATTATTTTAAAAACGGAAATCGACGCAAATAAAAAATCAAGAAAAGCAAGTGAAGAGCAAAAAGAAACGATGCTTTATTTTGTCGAGAAAACCCAAACAAAGCTGCTTTGGAAAACGATATAGATCTAGGAATTGCTCCTCTGTTGTTACTTGGAAAGGATCCTACGTATCTCTAAGATGGCTTTCTGCTGTAAGAAGTACCATAAATTAAAAATTGTTATTGTTATTAAAATAAAAAAAACAAACCGATTTTGCCGTCTAATACGCGTTCTTATAATTTCTATATAAGCGAGACTCATGATGCAAATTTATTTGATTTTTGTTTAAAAGTTCAAGTTGTAACGGAACGGATGTTACAAAGTCAAATGTCAAAATTCGATTCAGCTCACCGGGCCTACAAAAAAAAATTCACTCAGCACATTCAAACTAACAGTAAGTTGCGGACGCTTGTGAATTAGTAGCTGTGTACACTGCCCGTGAATGTGAGTTTTGAAAACTGTGTACACGGGTAAAAAATTCACTCTTGCGGAATCTAGCCCCAGGAGAAAACTTATCAAACTTCAAACTTGTGAAAAAAAATTGTTTCTACTGTCATTTTTGACGTGTGTTTCCAAACCATAACGCTTAAACTATAAAATTATCTCAAGATAAGATTTCTTGCAACAAAACATCAAATTACTAGAATTCTAAAAGCAATCAACCCATTTCCTTTTTGAGACTCACACGGATTTTATCTCTTCGCTGTTTCCATTCTGCAACCTCTAAATCAATGCATTTCGATCTTTTGAAAAGCAGTTCAAGGTCTCTCACCCGCATTCTGTCTATCAACTGCTATAGAACTGTTTTTGTAGAACTAATCTTAAACACGATGTTTCTTTTATCAATAGAGAAATAACAATAATAGTTGTTTTTACCCTATCTCTTTTCGATTATCGAAAAAGAAATTCCCCAAACCAAAAATCACGACGCAAAGTTATTTAAGCCTCTTACTTACCAAACTGTCTAATCAGTTATTTTCGTTTTGAAGACGGTTCAGTTTACATTAAGGAGCAATGCATTACGCAGTCTTTCAAATTATATTAATTCTAGTCATTGGAAGTCTTGGAATCCAAGCAGAACAGAGATTTTTTAACATAAGTGACATTTTGAGTGCCTTGAAGCCGTCTAAATCCAATGGCGTTCGAGTTCAAGGTGACTGTTCGTACAAAATAACAGGCGATTTGACAGATCCACATCCGTTATTTCTTAAACACAACACAACGCATCTGTTGTTGCCAGATTCATCTGGAATTGTCAATATTAAGAATGGCCAACACTTTGACATATACTGTACAACAGGATTTGCGGACCCCTTACCAAATAAGACCAAGATATCTCCACAATGTCTTCAAGGTTCATATTTCCTAGTCGATGGATCTATTCGGAACTTCAAGGAATTTTCATGCATAGAATGGTCAGTCTACACAGCTCGTCGAACTAATCGTACCTGCAATGGAGGAACAGTTCTCATCGACATAGGCTTCGAGATCGATGGATACAATTTCGTTCATGTCATGGATGTGTGTCATGACGAGGTGAATGAGGTCACTCGATACGTTCATCACAATATGAACCCCTCTTCTCAAGGCTATCAGCGTTATGCCACCAGACCATTATTCATCACTGGAGACTTTTTCAAAGGCCGTGATGTCAACGAAGTCTACACAAAAGTAAAACAAAAACAGACATTTGATGCAATTCTTGGAGAGAACACAACCAAGTATTTTAATTCCAGCGATTTGTATTTGGCAAGGGGTCATATGTGTGCCAAGGCTGATCATGTTTATGGTGCTGTGCAGAGGGCGACATTTTTCTTTGTGAACGCTGCTCCACAATGGCAGGCTTTCAATGCTGGCAACTGGGAAGTTGTCGAACATTCTGTCAGGAAGTTTATAGCCGATCGTGGAATCGATGTCGATTGCTATTCGGGGACATGGGGTGTGTCAACCTTACCAAATGTCAATGGCACTGAGACTGAGTTGTATTTGGATTTTGATGAGAACAATAACGGTTTGATTCCAGTGCCGAAGATCTATTTCCGGGTGGTTATAGAACCAGCAACGAAAAAGGGAATTGTTTTGGTGGGAGTTAATAATCCATATGTTTCTTTGGAACAAATTTATCGAGAATATGTGATTTGTGATAATGTTATCGATAGAATTACTTGGATTCATTGGAATAAGGAAAACTTAGAAGAGGGCTATTTATATGCATGTGAAGTTGCTCAATTTAGAAAAGTCGTTAAGGAATTGCCCGAGTTTGATGTCACAGAATTGTTATATTGATCAAAATAAATGTTTATAAGATTAAAGTTACTATTATTTGAGATTTAATTTGTATGTTTTTTTAAATAAAGTTTGACATTTGATTGTCAGTGTTGCAGCGAACAAAGTTTGACAGTTCTTAATGTTTTGTTTAAGCTTACGATACAGATCTAACAAATGTCACGTAGAACTTAGTGGACTCGTAATAAAAATAGGGCGCCTTCCTCGACAAAACAGAAATAAATATAGACAAAACATGAGTGTGCAAAATGCGTTTAAAAATAAATTGAAAAAAGTCACTTGAAGTATGATCGTCACGATAAAGACCATTTTTGATTGAGCAGTTATCTTGATTCTGTCATTTCAAAGCTGTCAAAAGAACCAACTTGGCAGTGAAAAAGAAAACACACACATACATACATTTTGATACTTTCAATTTTTATCACACAAACAGTATTTCTTCCTACATCTAATATTCGCTCTGTCACTTTACTCAATACAATAACGATGTAACATCGAACTTGGGCAGGTACGGATTTTTTCTGGCAAAATCAGCGACTTCACATGCATACGAATATCCTGCTTTGATGTCGGTCTTCTTCCAGTTAATCCAATTGATTTTGTTGCTCACATCATTGCACAAAATATAATCCTTCTTAATTTGCTGCAAGGACAAATGAGGATTGTTGACACCAATTAAGACAACTCCTCGCTTTGTCGATGGTTCAATGATAACTCGGAAGTACAACATCGGAACCGGAATCAAACCATTATGATTTTTGTCGTAGTCGAGATACACTGGGGTTTCAACTCCTCTACTATCGGGCAAAGTTGTCACACCATACACTCCCGTCCAGCAATTCAAATTGAGCTTGTTCTGGGAAACCCATTTTCGGACACTGTCTTCAACTCTTTGCCAATTGCCAGCGTTGAATACTTGCCATTGGGGGGCTGCATTCAAAAACAAGAATGTGCCTCTTTGTTCAGTGCCATAAACAAAGTCCGCCTTCGCACCCATATGCCCTCGAGCAAGGTATATATTTGTGTTTGTGTTTATATAACTACCAGCTACTCCACCAAGTTCGTTATTGATTGTTCGGATTTGAGTTGCCTGCTTGTACAGATTGTCAACGTTTTTGCCACCAAAGAATCCTGCAGTTACGAAATTTGGTCGAGCAACACCATTCTGGAAGTAGTTACTTCCGGGTGATAATGAATATGCCACATATCGGGTCACTTCCAAATCTTCGTCGAAACAAATCTCCATCTGCTTGACAAAACGACTTCCAACATCAAACCCGGTATTGACAATGATGCCTCCATTGCAAGCGGCACCGGTCTTATATGCCCTGGGTGTTATCCACGATGAGCAAAGAACCTTACCGAAATCAACGTTCAAACCACCGATTTTGAAAGTTGATCCCGACACACATGTTGCAGTTTGACTACCAGATTTGCCTGAGGGATAGGTGTACGTCGATGGACAGAACATTTCAACACTTTGTCCAACGGTGAATTCCATAACTCCGACATCATTGAATGGATAAATTTGAGACGTTCCGGGTTTCAGAAAAAGTGGCTGAGGACTTCCTGCAGTTGACAAACTAAAACTGCAACCTGTTTGACAGTTGGATTATTACAAATATTGAATGATGAATTTTCAAGTTCTTTCATACCTGCTCTGGGTACTATACGTGATTCGTCAAATATTTCGTCAGGACGTTCGATAATTTCTTCTAGATCAGGTATTTCATGGCCATTGAAATTTTCTGCTGGAATGACTACATCCTCTTGGTTCTCCCGAAGTCTTTTTAAAAGCCTTGATGAGGAAGAATTCAAAGACTGCGCAGGACAGTTGAGCACAAAACTGCCAACGAGCAGTAATAAAACAGTTATGAACTTCATCCTGCGTACTTTGATGGAAGTTGGCTGATAAACGGCCTTTAAATACTGCTCGTAAACGTAGCATATTGGCGCGTGAGTTTGCTAACGATAAGGCTCAAGAATTGGCCGATATCTCAAAGATAATCTTGAGGGCTGTATAGTTAAGTTGAAGATTTTTCTGAGTGGTTGTCAACTTAAAAATATTTGTACACTTTTTAAGATGTTGAATTGTTCTAGTGCAATAAGGGGGCTTTAAGAAATTTGTAAAAATTAGAAGACATGTTTTTTTTTTTCATTTCTCTTTATATTGTAAGCAAATAGAACTATTCAATCAGCAGGTGGCCATGGTTCAGAGGATAGAGTAGTTGATAGCTAAGCCGAACGCTACGGGTTCAAGCCCCAGCTTCGGCAGCATTCTTTTTGTATCTATATCTATCTGTCTCTCTCTGTTGTATTAATGTCTTGTTCTGTCCCAGCCGATGGCCTCAGTCGCCAGTGCTGCTATGTATCTATAGTTCGTTACATTCATGTGCGCAGTACTGTGAAATGTCAATGCCAATGTCTATTCAATCATGATTGATTAACAACCATACAACAGGTGAATGAATATTTACATAACGTAAGACCGTAAGCTGCGAAGACAAACTGTCAAAATTCAATTTTATCTCTCAAACCCTATTCTTAAAGTGTTGATTTGGAATGATGTATACGGTCACCAGACTCAAGACTAAATGACATTTCTTTAAATAGGAATAATTCATTTTTCAATTTTTTTTACTGTCAAAGTCTACACCAATGTATAAAACCAATACCGAACTTCAATTTCCTTTCAATTTCCTTTCTCACGTACGAAATTTCTCAAGGTACATTTTTTTTTGATGAAATTCCGATTGCGAATTTATCGATAAATAATTCAATTGACAAATCTGTTCAATGTGTCAAACCGATAACAAAATGGATTGTAAATCTCAGAATGTCTTTTGTTTATCAGATAAGAAAATACTTCAATATCTACCGGAAAAGGTTAATTTGAAAGTTCAAATTTTGTCTAAATATTCAAATTTTTATTAGTGATCGCCGTAATCCACATTCAGGCCACACTACAAAACATCAGTCTAATATGTGCACACGCCCCTACCGATGATGCTGAGGAGTATAGCAAGGAGGATTTTTACGACCTCGATAGACCCTACGGAGAATGTCCATAGTACGACGTAGGAAGAAAACGGGAAAGAAGACATCTTTTTCTTATTAGTTGGAAAGCACAGCCTCAACCAGTGGCGGAGGTTGAGGGCGCCATAGGCAAGCATCTCACTGGCGCCCCTATAGGGAAATATCTCGTACTATAGTTTGACCGAAATCGCTGCACCGCGCCTAAAGGAAAGGCGTTGAAATAGGGGTCAAGGAAAAAGAGACATAGTTAACATGAGATCTATTAGTATTGTCCGAAAGATCTAACGAATTTGGATATTTAATGATCTTGAAGTGAATGAGGTTTGCCGAGTTGGCAAACCGAGTTGACTCTGTACTGTAAGAGTAATTGCTCAGGACCGATTTTTATTTTAACAAAAGATGCAAGTTCTATTCGAGTTCACAAGTTTGTTACTTTAAAAACCACGTATGAACTCACATCATTTGCCAATTGTAAGAATTACTGCGCCCGCGCCCCTTTGTTGACGCGCCCCTAGGCACGTGCTTAGTTTGCCTTTAGGATAATATGCCACTGGCCTGAACGTATTAGTAACAACAGATAACGGCTTCCGAATAATCGACTTTGCTGCAGCTCGTAATTACGGTTTCAACGCACTAGGTTTCAAAGACGATAGATCTACATAGCAACCTGGTGATCTCCGGATGGTCGAACTACCAATCAAATCGACTATGTGCTAATCGGCGCGCAAGGCACACATCCAACATTTTGAGCGTATGCGCACTTTCCGAGGAGCAAATGTCGACTCTGACCACTTTCTGGTAGAGGCTAAGTTTCAAGCTCGATCATCAAATAACAAAAAAAGACGTGCGACCCAAAGAAAAAAGTTCAACATCGATTGCCCTAGCACTCCCGATAATGCCATAGCCTAGAGTGAGCGCCTGAATGAGCGACTCTCCGCTGGCCGTCCTCCCAAGTACCACAGATTGTGGAACCAATATCGCGAATAATTAAAAATGTAGCCGAGGTGGTAACCACCCCCGAAAAAGAACCGGTGGTATGATGATGAATGCGCGTTATTGAAAAGAGAGTCGGAAAATGGACGTTTGCAGATGCTGCAACCGAAAACAAGAGAAGAGTACCGCACTTCTGGGCACTTTCGAAAGAAAAATTCTTCGACTGATTTTCGATCCCATATGCGACTATGGCGAATGGAGAAGAAGGTTTAACCGCGAACTGTACGAGCTGTACCAAGTTGTGGATGTAGTCCAGATGTGGCGCGGGCACATCGAGAGAATAGACGACAACGCTCCAGCTAAGAAAGTCTTCTCATCGCAGCCCCCAGGTTCGAGACGACAAGGAAGGCCGAACCTACAGGGTAGAAAGACCAAGTGACTGCGGATGCCAAAGCGCTTGTTTTCGGCGACAGCGTCTCAGGCTGAGATCCTTCATATTTTGTGAGCCGGTTAAGTAATTAAGGATCGATTAAGAATTATTTGCATTTTTTGTCATTTAATGTTTGAGAAGGGGTTGCCAAGATGTATGACTTTCAATTAGGCAGTTAAATTCCTTTCTTCAAATCTGTTAAGCAAATACCTCGTCTAATTTAACAACACGCGCAGCTAAAATTCAAACAAAATTAAATACCGTTATGTAAAATATTCTGGCACTTAAGAGTATTTGCTTCATTTTATGTGCTAAGAAAAATAAGGTGTTGTTTTTCTTTCGCGTTTATTTGGCCAACTGTTTTTGATTTATTGAAAAATTAGTCAAAGCGAGACATTTCGGAGCTAACATGGAACCTTACTCTTGAAACTACATTCAGTTCTTCGAATACCCCAATTCGAAGCTGAAGTCAAGATGAAGTTTCTCACCGCTCTATTCCTGTTCGCTTTCTGCTTCGCACTAAGCAACGCACTTCCTGCTGAAGCTTCTTATGAAGAGATAGAAGTTCCACAGGAAGTTCCGGTTCCAAAGAGTCGGGCTCTTAAAGGAGGTAAATTCTTTTGAAAGAGAAATATATTGGTGTCCCTTTTTTTGAGTCCAAATTTAAACCATTCATAGGATGTAGTATAACCATCGACAAACTCGGAGATAATCCACAGCCTCTTTTCCTTAAGCCCGGTGCTGAAAACCAATGGCCTCTTGGCAAGTCCGGTGACATGGAATTCCAATCTGGTGAATCTATGGAACTCTTCTGCTCGTCAGTTTTCACTAACCCATCAGGAAAATCAGGAAGTCAAACTGCTACTTGCGTGTCAGGAATTAATTTCAAAATTGGCAAAGACACTTTCAACATCTCCGAAGTAACCTGCAAATCTTGGCCAGAATTTACAACTCGCAAAACTGGCGTCCCTTGCAATGGTGGAGATATGTATGAATCTGGTTTTCCAGTTGGATCAAGATTTGTAAAACAATTGGAATTGTGCTTCAATGAAGCCGATGAAGTGACACATTATGTTCATCACTCATTGTCACCCGACAATGATTTCTACCAGACCAATTCAGGGCGTCCTGGTTTCATCAAGGGTGGTCTATTCGGTCGCAAGAATGTCGACAAGTTGTATACCCAAAAGGGACAAACGGTGGCATTGGAAAAAGTTATCGGCAAAAATGCAGAGATGTACATTGAAGCTAAAGAAACCTTTTACCTAGCTCGGGGTCATTTGGCAGCTAAGGCTGATTTTGTCACTGCCAATGAACAAAGAGGAACTTTCCTTTTCTCAAATACCGCTCCACAATGGCAATCGTTCAATGCTGGCAACTGGAAAGTTGTTGAAGACAATGTCAGGAAATGGGTCGTCAAGAAGGGTATGAATGTGGAATGCTACACTGGAATTTATGGAGTTACCACTCTACCCAATGAGAAGGGAGTTGAAACCCCAATTTATTTGGACTACGATAAGAATAACAATGGGTTGATTCCGGTTCCGATGTTGTATTTCCGTGTGATCGTTGAACCTTCGACTAAAAAGGGAATCGTTCTGTTGGGCGTCAATAATCCTTATTTGTCAATGGATCAGATCAAGAAGGATTATATTTTGTGCAAGGATATAAGCGATAAGATTGACTTCTTGAAATGGAAGAAAGACGATTTGAAAGCAGGTTACTCGTATGCTTGTGAAGTGAACGACTTTGCCAAGAAGAACCCTAATCTGCCCAAGTTCGATGTTAAGTCATTGTTATTGTAAGGAGACCAATGAAACAGTGTTTTCGACGAAAATAAATACAAATGCAATAACAAGTAGTTTTTTTGCTTATTTTTATTTTATAACAGTTTCACAGACAACTGCACACACACAAACCAGCATCATGACTAGACTAAGAGCTCATGAACTCCTTTCAAACTTGTTGGCAACTCATCAACGACTCGGATAAAGTCATCAACTCTACACGCAAAGAAATATCCCTTTGGGATATTATCCCGCTTCCATCGAATCCATGGCACCCATTCGCTTATGTCATTGCAAATTAAATAGTCCTCATTGAGATCATCTAATGTCACATAAGGGTTATTAACCCCAATCAGTACAACACCCCTTCGCGGTTTTGACTTTGTATCAACAATCAATTTATAGAACAATTTCGGTACTGGAATCTCTCCATTGTTATTCTCATCCGTGGAGAGATAAATTTCCCTCTGTTGACCTTTGTCATTCGGGAGTGAAATTACACCCCAAGTTCCCGCATAACAATCAACTTCAATTTTCTTTTGCTCAAGCAGTCTTCGAATTCCATTTTCGACAGCACTCCAAGTGCCAGCATTGAAACTTTGCCATTGTGGTGCGGCATTGAAGAAATTAAACGTCGCTCTCTGTTGAACCCCATAGATATGATCGGCTTTCGACGAGAGATGCCCCCGTGCCAAGAATTGAGTGCGATTATCGAAAAATCTCGCATAGTTGTTTCCGAGGAGATTTTCGAAAACTTTCTTTTGGTTTTCCTTCGAATAGAGATGATTCATGTTGCGTTTTCCAAAAAATCCAGCCTTGCTGAAGTTCAAACGGGATACTGATTTTTGGAAATGTATATTTTCCGGCTTGAGTTTGTTGAATGTCCAAAGAGTATTGACAGAATTTGGATTATGACAAGCACTGATGGTTTTGATAAATCGATTGGCTCCAAGTTCGAATCCGATTTCGTAGAGATTTGCACTGTCTCCACATGTGGAATTGGCTTCTCTGACCTTGTACCGGAATGGCGAGGAACAATTTAATTGATTGAAGGGCACTTTCTCATTGTTCACTAAGAACGTTTTGTCCTCTGAACAGGTGGCGTTGATGGTCTTAGCATTGGGTTTCAAACGAAAGCCTTTTGTACATTGCAATTCTACATGATCTCCACTGCGAATTTCTAATTGACTTTTATCTCCAACTGGCCAGAATTCAGTCGAACCGGGCTGAAGATGCAAGGGTTGTGGGTCGGGCAAGTCTTTATTTATATCCAAGAGACATGGAGCACCTACAAAGAGTGTTTATATTTTAATAGGAGTAAAGTTGTGGGATCCATTTGAACTCACCATTTGGAACACGTTCCATTTTGATTTCCTCCGGTTGTTTCAATTGAATTCGTGAATTAACTACGCAAAAACTTAATGATACACAAACAATTGCCAATAATATCTTACAAATGCACGTCATAATGATGTTCAGAACTATTAAAAGATGTATTTCATTTACGTAATCAGCACTATTACTTGAACAGCAGCAGAGAAGAGCACACAACAAGTTCTGCTGACTGTTCGTTCTTGTCTGTCTGAAATGTATCTGAAATCTCAGATATACTTGTGAGTGAGGTTGAGGTAAAGAAAGATACATTCACCTGTTATTGAGAAAGTTTGAAAGTAACACCAAACAAAACAGGGTCAAGCCATGTGCTACGACGAACATTTTTATTTGTTTTCATTCTCTCTTTCGACTTTATTTAGGTATTCGGAGAGATAAACTTCATTGCCAATGAGTCATTTGAAGCAGAAATGCTGTTTTCCCATTATCACTAATTGCTTGTAAATATTCCTAAGTTTTTTGTTTTGTTGTTTGTTTCGATAATTCCAAACTGAATTTTTATTTGGTAATTGATTTTCTTCCTGAAATGATTTGTTACTGTCCATTAAGTGAACAAATGTCACCCATTTTTGGAGTATTAAATCTGGGTGTCATTGAACTTAAAATGAAATTAAGATCTTTGTTTGAATATTGAATTTTAATCTTTGTTTAGCCATTCGAGAACAGTTAGTTTTGGGAAATGGAGATTTGAAATGTAAATTACTTTTTACTTCGGAGTCTCCAAAAGCTACAATGAATGCTTCTTGCAAGACGGTACTGAGAACACCCAAGAACTAAAGGTCCTCCTGAGCAGCACCGCTTTGTAGGCCTCTTGTTCAGCTGCATGTATTCGCCGGCATTGAAGGTGCATCATAATGTTTTAAATTGTTCAGGTAACTGCGGCGTATACTTACTATTTATAATCGATGTAAGAACAATTGAATGAGTGGATTTTGTGTACAATTTAGCTTGGAAATGAGAGTTGTTTACAATGTTTAGTTGTTTTTGGATTCACATTCCTCATTAAACGTCTAAAAATAGTACTTGTAGAAAAGAGAGGAGATGATTAATATGTTGTTTCTTTCATAGAAGAAATCATTGCAGAATTGTTTTGAGTTTTTAGTTACACGTCTCTTCTCTTCTCTTAACCGGCTCACAATCCATGAAGGATCTCAGCCTGAGATACTGCAGCCATCCTTCGGGAACGGTCCCTCTCATGCACTCTCCAGTCGCCGAAACAAAGCGCTCTGATATCCGCAGTCACTTCACTTGTTCCTTGTTCCGTAGGTTTGGTCTTCCTTGTCGTCTCGAACCTGGGAGATGCTATGAGAAGACTTTCTTGGTTGGAGCGTTGTCGTTCATTAGCTCGATGTGGCCGCGCAAATGTAGTGGCCTTTTCTTGGCTACACCCACGTTTTGGTACAGCTCATACAGTTCGAGGTTGAACCTTCTTCTACATTCGCCATCTTCGAATACGGGACCGAAAATCCATCGAAGAATTTTTCTTTCGAAAGTGCCCGGTATCCATTCCCCTGTTTTACCTACATACAACACTCGGCACCGTAGAGTAGGACTAGTAAAATCAAAGTTTTGTAAAGCCGACACTTTCTCTTTCGGCTGAGGAGTTTTGAACCCAGTTGCTTTGCCAAACCGAAGTAGCAGCGGTTCGCTAAGGTAATTTTTTTTCGGATCTCCACTAAGGTGTCGTTTGTGGGATTGATGTTTGTTCCAAGGTAGGTGAACTCCTTAATTACCTCAAAATTGCTGCTAACAACAGTGACGTTTTATCCTAGGCAGTGGACAGATGTTCTTTTTTTTGTTGATAGTATTCACTTCAAGACCAATGAGTTTCGCCTGTTCAAGGAAAAAGCCAATCGCTGTGAAGAACTCAAGCACAGCTCTCTTGGATCGAATGATGATGTGTATGTCATCCGCATAGCCTAGGAGCTCGGTGCATTTGTTGAAGATAGTGTTTTCCGTGCTCACACCTGCCTTGCGCACTATCTGCTCCAACATGACAGCGCATCTGCTTGTCTAAACCCTGCGCATGCTTGTTCGGGATCTCAAATTCAGACGGCGCGGCGGTGGATGCTATCATAAGCAGCTCTGAAGTCGATGTAAAGATGGTGGGTTTTGACTTGAAATTCGTTGGTCTTTTCCAGGATTTGCCTCAGGGTGAATATTAGGTCTATCGTTGTTCTGCCTGGCCTAAAGCCACACTGGTACGTGTTGATTATTGTGTTGCTGAACGGCTTAAGACGCTCACACAGTGCGTTTGATAGGATTTTGTATGCAACATAAACCAGGGATATGCATCGGTAGTTTTTACATGACATAGGATCGCATTTTTGATAGATGGGGCATTTGGAGCTTATCGACCAGTCAGTGGGCATTCATTCTTCCTCCCACACTTTATTGATGATCTGGTGCATGCGGTTCATCAAAACAACTCCTCCATGTTTAAAAAGTTCCACAAGTATGCCATCCGACCCGGCGCACGGACTTGTTATTTTTTAGCTTTTGGATGGCTCTTTCTACCTCTTCTGTGCAGGTGGCTGATGGGACTGGGTCTTCAGTGACTGGCCTTGCTTTAGCTCGCTCAACATTATGCGCATTCAGCAGCTGTCGGAAGTGCTGTTTGAAAACATCTACAGTTCCCTGTGCTTCCGTGTCTAGGTTTCTTTCACTGTTTCAAAGGGCCCGTGTCCCAGTTCTGAAACTAGAAGCTAATTGCTTTCAACCTTTTAAAGAAATGTCGGGTGTTGTTCTTGGCCCGAGACTCTTCTAAATATTTGAGCTGAGAAACTGCTGTTCTTTTTCGGGGGTGGCTGGTAACCTATGGCGGTCTCGGCTACATTTTTAATTATTTCGCGATATTGGTTCCACAAGGTGTTGACGTCTGTGGAACTGGGAGTACGACGAAGGTGAATCATAATATTTTGAATTGTTAATTGAACTGCGGCGTATACTTACTATTTATAATCTATGTAATGTTTAAACTAGAAATGAGATTCGCTTATATGGTTTAGTTGATTTTGGATTACTAACATTTCTCATTCCTCGTCAAACACTTTAGAAAGACTACTCTTGTCGAAAAGAGAGAAGACGGTTAGTGTGTAATTTATTGCCAGAAATTGGAATGGTTTTGAATTTAAGCAACCAGGCAAACATTTAAATACATTCAAAGCCAAGTAAAATACCCTGTTTTTGAATTGAGAAAATTCTGCGTCAGAATGATTTATAATCGTTTTGAACTTAAATATTTACGAAAATAATTACAAGCAAATATTTTTGAGCCACCTGTTTTCCGGCTTCGGTGCCCAAAAACACCACAGACAAAACCTCTAGCAAAATCAAAATTTATTTCTAGCACCTGTTTGCTGTCAGTGAAATCCACATTCAATAAATTCAAGGAAAAAGCCAAGGCAAGTCATTGTTACATCAAAAATGATTTTTTGAGGTGTTTTTGAACATTTCAAAACCACAAAAGCTTTATGGGAACAATTAGTGTTCGAATCACAGAAAAAAAACAAAACTTTCACTAAAATGACATTGAGACAAAAAAAAATAAACAATAAAATTCAATGTTGAAACAATCAAAACCATTTTTCGAAAATTAGTGATTCAAAAAGTTTTAATTTTTGTATTTTTTAAAGCGAAAAATGTTTTCACTTTGACAAAGACAAACAAACATTCGAGTACAAACACATCCTAGTGCCAAAATATTTTATTGTAAATTAAGCCAAAAAGATCTGCTAATTGCACAAAGTGTGTTGCACTTCTCTCTCACTGTGCGGCATGACTTATTTTACTTCATCATTTTGTGTTCTGGCGTTGAGCTCGATGCTGATCGGGAATATATTGTAGCCTGTTTGAAGACAGCTTCCAAACCATCAATGTCTCCATATCCAATCGCCTCGTCGTTGTCGGTCTTCGCAGTACAGTGTCATCTAAAATTGGAACATTATTAGAAAAGAGAGATTTTGGCTCCTGTTGTCAAATTTTCGCAAAAACAAAAAAACGAAACTTTCGTGTTCTACCAGAAAAAGCTAATTATATCGCATAAATTTACAACTTTTATTTTTTTTGCGTAGTCTTTTTACCGCCATCAGTGACGTCTGATGTCGTGTGTAGATATCGTTTAGGCGAAAAAATCGCATTTATTTTCTTTCAAAAAAAAAAGTGTGAAACAAACTTTGTGAGTTAGGAATACAAGAATATACGAACATTGTGCTCTAGAGTCTAGATCAAACGGATCAAAAGAGAATTTCTGCGAAATAAAACGAATTTTTATATAAAAATAAAATTATTCGGCGAGTTGAGAAAAATTGGCAGGACGTCTGCTTGTGAAATAGTTTAGTTGCGAATTGAAAATTGTACGAAATTTATTCATTTGTAACTCTATTCTAAGTTTCGAGTGCGTGAATACGGGAATTGTGTAAAATTGTAGATTTAAGATAAATTTAAATAAAATATTGCGCGTTGTCGTTAATTTACTAAAAGAAGATAATTATTTGTGATACGAAAAATCAATTTGGTCTCAGTGTTAACTTTCCCCTTATGCCATTGCATTCGAATAGCATGGATTACTTTTTGAATGTAAATCCACGTCATGCACAAGGATCGGGACGTAGTGGGCGAAGACATCACTGGCACGATAGAAAACTCTATCCAGTTGATGAGGAGGCTACCGACACTGAAGATGATAGTGGAATAGCTGAAGAATCAGCTGAGGAAATGGGATCAAGAGAAAGGGAGCTTTCCAGTTTCCCCGATGTTAAAGTGACAGAACCAGCTGCTGGCGCACATAAGGCTGGAAATACCCTTGACAACTTCTTCGGATTTTGGTGAGTAGAATATTATTTTGCATATAAAGTTGTAGTAATGATTTAAGGGTCACTACGGCGTATACTTACCATTTTTTATTTCATTTAATCGTCTGAGAATTAATCGATGTTATCGATTTCGTTGGTTTGCATTTGCAATATTATTGAAAACAATTAGTATATTCTGTTTTATTATTTCTCAGTTTATCATACTTTAAAATAGAACATTTTCGACATACTTTCTTCTGCATAAATACTTTTGCCTTCCCACATTCAAGTAAACACATTTCTAGAGCAAAATTTTGATTTATTTTCTTTCACGAATATCTTGTTTAATTTGATGACTGCCTATCTTGACAAAAAATAATATTGTCGTGTCAAAATTTGCAATCACGTTTGACGATTTCTTTTAAATAAACTACTTGTTAGACATGGTTCATATTTAAAATAGGATCCTTAGCTAAAAATAACTGAATCCACACCGTCTACAAAGTTTCTGGGAAATCCCATTTTATCCATCTGAAAAATGAATGTCTAAATTTAAATAAGTTGACGAATTGTCTAATTTTGAACATATTTTAAAATCTTAAAGGCGATTGTATTTATGTACCTACAAAATATTTCAAAAATAGGAAAATTACTGAAAAAACAAACCAACAATTGCAAAGAGTAAATACTTTATTTTTTTAATTTCAAACAAGACAACACTATTATTTTCTATTTTGGCAGCTGTACAATTTCATTGGCTTGACTTGTTTGTGCAGTTGTGTCGTACTTATGTCTATTTTGGTTACATAAAAAAAAATTAAATTGCCTTAGAATTTATTTTCGCAAATATTTAAACAAAGCAAAAACGAAATACAAGTCAAATTTACTTAAGGCGTAATCGAATATGTTGTTAAAATTTGTATAACTTCCTAGAAAATTGTATACTGTAAGACGGGTTTTTTTTTATCAAAGTTTGAGGTAGAATTCAGCGGCTTCCAGACCTGACCAAAGAAATAACAAAACTTTAGCTCTTTAAGTGTTCATAAAATTCCTTTATTTAATGTCCAATAGATTAATGATTATAATATTTATTATTATGATTTAAACATTTAACAAGTGCATTACAAAATATCTTATAGCTATGGTTTTATAAATATGGTTCAATCTAAGACAACAGCCTCCACTACTAATTACAACCTGAAATAGTAGGCGCCATTAGTTATTACAATCTGAGCAAGCAGATGCCACTTGGCTACAACAGTCTGCAAGCCGACGCCAATGATTATTACAGTCTGAAAACAGCCGCCACTGATTTCATTACAGTCTGAAAGCAGGCGCCAATGGTTATTACAATCTGAGCAAGCAGATGCCACTTGATTATTACAGTCTGCAAGAAGAGGCCACTGATTATTACAGTCTAAAAGCAGACAACACTGGTTATAACAGTCTGAAAGCAGACGACACTCGTTATTACAATCTGAGCAAGCAGATGCCACTTGATTATTACAGTCTGTAAGCAAACGCCAATGATTATTACAGTCTGAAAGCAGTCGCCATATGATGATTACAGTCTGAAAGCAGACACCACTGGTTATTACAATTTGAGCAAGCAGATGCCACTTGATTATTACAGTCTGCAAGCCATTGGTTATTGCAATCTAAGTTTACAGATGCCACTTGAATACTACAGTCTGCAAGCAGACGCCACTGATTATTTATTACAGTCTGAACTGAAAGCAGACGACACTGGTTATAACAGTCAGAAAGCAGACGCCACTCGTTATTGCAATCTGAGCAAGCAGATGCCACTGATAATTACAATCCAAGCAAGCAGACAGTGAATGAATTATAAGTCTGTTAAAACTTATGAGCGGACCTTCCCTAGCAGGGGCGATTCCTCATAGTTGGCTAGTTTAGCGGCGCTAAACCAATAATTTCAGAATACATATTAATTTTATTTTTAATATATATAAACATTATTCTTATGTAAAAATCAATAAACGACAACGATTACGTTACAATATTGTAGGTACTTAATAGCCACTTAAACGCAACAAAACCAA
Source organism: Sphaerophoria taeniata (assembly GCA_943590905.1). Classification (NCBI taxonomy): domain Eukaryota; kingdom Metazoa; phylum Arthropoda; class Insecta; order Diptera; family Syrphidae; genus Sphaerophoria; species Sphaerophoria taeniata. The sequence continues at coordinate 11,559,879 of OX016542.1, read as the reverse complement.
TATGTATTTTTCATTGCATGCTAACAAAACTCTCATGCAAAAATTTATCATGAAACTATATTTAGCTCAAAAGTTAGCGCTAACAGATTTCATACAATCTTCATACAGAAAATGACATTTGAATAAATGCCTTCAAAAATGAACAGGAGGGTTAGCGCGAAAATCACAGCTAACTATTAAACGAGAACAAAGCAACGAAACGACAGGCAAGAGCCAACACATACAGCTACAGATCTCGTTATCGTTTTTTTGTTACTCGTGTAATCGAATCGTGTTCGTGTATCGTGTACGAATCGACTCGCATCTCTTGCCTTTCGTTGTTGTGTTCTCGTTTCATAGTTAGCTGTGATTTTTGCGCTAACCCTCCTGTTCATTTTTGAAGGCATATATTCAAATGTGTTCATTTTCTGTTTATGAAGATTGTATGAAATCTGTTAGCGCTAACTTTTGAGCTAAACATAGTTTCATGATAGATTTTTGCATGAGAGTTTTGTTTCGTGTACGAAACGACTCTTGCCTTTCGTTGTTGTGTTCTCGTTTCATAGTTAGCTGTGATTTTTGCGCTAACCCTCCTGTTCATTTTTGAAGGCATATATTCAAATGTGTTCATTTTCTGTTTATGAAGATTGTATGAAATCTGTTAGCGCTAACTTTTGAGCTAAACATAGTTTCATGATAGATTTTTGCATGAGAGTTTTGTTTCGTGTACGAAACGACTCGTAAGTCGTAACTATATTAAGGGTATGAAGAACAATGAAGGTTTAACGAAAAATTTGCGCTTCAGCCAGCAGCTTATTGATTTTTTGTATTTTGTGGGGTAAGAGGTTTGTTGTTATTAATGTTAATTTTTATCTTATTGTTGTGAAATTTTATAAAATTTATTAAATAAATATTTATTTTGAAATTTTTTACAAGTGTATTTAAATTGAGATTCCATTCAAAAATAAACGATGATAGAAGAGACGAAAAAACTGCTCCGACGCGACGATTCTGTCCGTCCGTCTGTCTGTCTATAATTGCATCAGTAGATTTAACCACTGCTTCCGTTGACTTGAAATTAATTTTAAATATAGTAGTTTGAGTGAATTTGGATGGGTCGTTTTTTATTTTATTTTTTTTTTTTAATCAAAATTTAGGGTAGCCACCATACAATTTTTTCGGCCAAAGCTTCAATTTTCTCAAAAACAGCTACTCCGATTTTTCTTGAACATCCTCGTAAATTTTTTTTCGGAACACTGGTGTTTTTAATGTAAAAATTTATTTTTTGTATTGCTCCAAAACGGTACCTCTCATAGAACGGTTTTTTTTTTTTGTCAAAAGATTTCCTCTAAAAATAATAGTCCGATTAAAAAAATAAAATTAACAAAGAGTGGCACGACAGCATTTTAAAGCCAAGGCCTAAGTGACTTACTCTCATCAACAATTCTCTGGGTGCATGATAAGATCTGAGGGGACCTACAATTTAACGCCGATTCCGAACGGCAAAGTTGAGAAGCACTTTTTCATGACAGATTGATACTCTTGGAAGATTTGTCAGGTCTTCGCAAGAGGCAGTACCCGTGAAAGATAAACTAAAAACTTTATGGACACGTGTAGGACTCGAACCCACGACGCACGTGACGTTCTGCTTAGCAGCCAACGCATCTAACCACTAAGCCACGGGCAGCTGCAGTCCGATTAACGTCTTTTTACTTGCGACATATAGAATATATTGCAAGTATTGAATTCGTAAAAAAAAAATTTGAGGTAATGATGAGATATCACATTACGATGATAAAGAAGTCGAAAAAAGTGGGTCCGGCGATTCCGTCCGTCTGTCTGTCTGTCTGTCTGTAAACGCACAGCCTTAACCACTGGTCCGATTGACTTCAAACTTGAAAATTAAAGGTTTGAGCAAATTCGCGTGGGTCGTTTTTTTCATTTTTTTTTTAAGATCAAAATTTAGGGTAGCCACCATACGATTTTTTTGGCCAAATCCAAAAGTTTCAATTTTCTCAAAAACGGTTCCTACGATTTTTTTCAAACTTCCTCGAAAATTTTTGTTTAAAACTCTGATATATTTTTGTATTGCTCCAAAACGGTACCGCCTATAGAACCATTTTTTTGTTATCAGATTTTCTCGAAAACTAAAAGTCCTATCAGGGTAAATTTTTGTTGAAAGTACGTTTATATTGTTAAAATAATTTTTTTATTCAAAAAAATTAAAAAAAAATTTGGATTTTTGTAAAATATTTACATTTTTTTTGTTTAATTCTGTATCTCAAAAACGGATCAAAATTTGAAATTGAAATTTACTTATAAAATGTGTAGTTATACATTCTTGAATGCTGCATACCCAAATTAATTTTAAGACATTTTCGAAAAATTTGATATATAAAAAATTAATTTAAAAAACAACAATTTCTTAAGAAATCATATGACATCATATTTTTTCAGATTGAATCCTTTTTTGAGGTAGATATTTCAATTTAAATTTTTATTTACGAATTAAATTTTTTTTATGAGTTATAATTTGGAATACAGGAGCAAGTTCGTACGACCGAGTCGTGCAAATTTTTTTTAGGAGTATTTATGTATTGCTCAAATAATATTTTGTTTTCAAAAAACATGTAAAAATTTTTAGTTTAAAAAAAAATTGTTATTAATTTTTTTTTTCAATACTGCATACCCAGTTTAATTTTAGGACATTCTAGAAAAATTATATACAAAAAAAAATAATTTAAGGAAAACCTCTCCATGTTAGTTTAAAAAAAAAAAATAAACAACTTTTAAAGAAATCTTATGGCATAATTTTTTTCAAATAAAATGTGTTTTTATGTACCTATACGCTATACATATTTCAATTTAAGTTTTTATTTATGAATTTAAAATACTTTTTTTTATTTTTAATGTTTTGTTGTGTGTTAAGTTTGGAGTACTGGAGCAAAGTGCGTGCGATTCAGTCGTGCAAATTTTTTTAGTTGTATTATAAACTTTCCTGAAGAACGTTGATATAGCTAACCCACAAAACTTGACCAGGAATCGCCACTGTTCCCTAGTACAACTAGCCTCGTACTATACCACTGCTGGGATATTGTTCTCTGCCTTTGCCTTCCAATTTCGCTTCTATTAGTCAATTTCGTGCCAAAACATGAATGTGAATTTTACTTGGCAAACGAACTGATTCCATACATTTTGTATCTCTCTGATACACAGCTGGCTATTGTAAGAAACGACTTGGTTTTGGTTGTGTGTGTGCAGCTGTTATTTGTCGACTGTGCGCTGCTACTGGTTGTCTTCAGTCGTCGATGGTGGAATGGGGTATTTATTTCTTGTAATGAATGTTTCCTTACTATACAAAACGGCAATTATTGAACATAATTGATAAATTGTTGGCATGTTTCAATTATTATTTATTTTCATTTTCTTATATTTTGTACAAAAAAACACACTGCCAAGTTATCCGAACAAAAGCTATTCTGTTTTCAATAAACTCTCGATAAAATTAGTAAACATACCAAATTCGAAAACTTTTTTCGCCTTTTCAATTTGCTGTCGAGAAAGTAAAATTCCAAGCGTACAAATATTACGATATAAATCTTCACATGACAGCATACTTAAAGTTAATGGATAGTTTGAGTTATGGTCAAAATAAATCATTTATTTGATACTTTGATCTACAAAAGAATAATAATCTATTTACGATACCATTTTAAAGATTTGATTTTGCAAATCGTAATCAACTTAAATTGGTTATCATTAATTATTATATTTGAGCCCTTAAAACATAAAATCTTGAAACTAATAAATCTAATCGAGAATTTCCAAGTGACATTATCTTTTTTTTCTTAAGTACTGCTAACTTATATTGTTTTCATTATCTCCTTTGTTCTGACCATTAGAACAAAATTAATTAACAAACCTCTCGAAAGGTTTAATAAATATTTAACTTTATTTTTGTTTAAAGTACATTTTCAAGAGTTCTTCAATTAATAATATCTAATGTTCTCACTTTTCTTGATTGTTCTTCTTTTCACTTGAAAATCCTTACACTCACTTTCTCGCAGTCAAGACAATATCACAGTCCATTAGGTAAAGCTTAGAAGTCTGACACCTTGCAGATGTTACAAATCTTGTTGTTCTAAATATCCCATCAATCATGTCGCCGATCAGACGCAAAAAAAAACTGTAAAATAGAAACCAACAAATATCAAGGGACAAAGACCGACTAAATGCGTTGCGGCATGTTTTTCTGTTTTGATTCCATCACCAGTATATTTGGGTGTAATAAATTACTTTTTTATATATGTTGATGTATTTCAGTATTTTCTTATTTTTAATATTTATTTTCAATTTTGAAATCACATGTTTGTGTTAACTCAAATAAATTGGGTGTTTATATATTTTTAAGCACTCACATATTATCTCTTTCAAATTTGTGTTCTTTTGTTTAAACAAAAATTGGAGGAGAAAAATTACTGTAGGAAATATTATAAAATGGATAATTTGTCAAATTAAAAAGTCTTGTTAGAGTTTATTTTGAATATGATGCATATCGAATTAATTTGTTTTTTGGGTGACAAGGTAATGTATTGCTAAAAGAAAAATTAAAAAATGATTTTAACCATTAGATACTTCTATTTTTGAGCTAGCTATGGGCCACTATGGTTGTCAATTTCAGGAGATTACGGTAGGAATACAATATTAGCGCTGAGTTGATACCGTTTGATACCATACCTCATGAGAATCTAAAAAGATTTGAAAATGGGTTAGGAAGGATGTATGTTTCGCACTTACAATCCAGCGGGAATACTTCAATGTTTTTGAAATCTCTACCTGAGATTTACCTTGCTGATTTAAAATCTGTATTGGGCACGTTTTTCAACACTTAGTTCGATTTTTTTGACCATTTTGCAAAGATTTTAGCAAAACTCAAAATTGACACAAGAAAGTTCTAACATTCAAAAGAGCTAGGCTCTTAGAAGCAAACTACTGAAATTCTTAGTAAACGGTTTGGAAATTAGAGTTGCTATAGGTGGGCCAGATTTTCCTAGATACTTGTATGACGCAACTAGGTTAAGCTATTCCACCTATAGTTTGCTTCTCATGTGTATTTCGTCAGGATATTGCCCTTCACAACTCCTTGAAGTGCTTGCCTCGCTAGCTCGTCTGGCTTCTCATTTCCCTCATAGCCCCTATGGCCCGGTATCCAGATTAGAGTAACACTCAGGTCTAGTTCCTTGAGGGCCTCTCTTTATTGTTGGACCCATCTAGAGGATAATAAAGCTGAATCAATGGCTTTAATAGCTGCCTGAAAATCTGTAAGTATAGCTACATTTTGGTTCTGTTGGAAATTTTTAAGTTTTCTTATCACTAACAATTCTGCCTGGAATACACTCGCAAATTTGTGAAGTCTATAGGATTTTGACATATTAAGACATTAATAGAAGACACCTGCACCAACACCGCATTCCATCTTCGAACCATCCGTGAAGATAGTTGTGTCGAAGTCTTTCAACACATCGCGTTTCTCCAAATCGGTTCTTGACAGGAGCAAGACTCTAAACTTCTTTGAGGTGTTTAGGGTAGGGATGCAGTAATCGGTGGTTGTAAAAAAAATGGTTGATGGTATCACGCGTGTTTGATTGCCCGTAGGAATTGGGTTTCCAGCAGCTTATTTCTTTGAGTCTCAAGACACTGCAGGACACCTTATATTTAATGAAGAGGTCAATTGGAAGATGGTCCAGGATGACGTTAAGTGCATCCGTTGGGACAGGACCTAATTGCCCCTGATATCTCTACAGAAGCATTTCTCTGCACCTTTATAAGCTTGTTTACCATGTAAGATTTGCTGAGAGCGGGCCACCAACCAATAGACCCGTAAACAAGTATCGGTCTTACATTCGCTGTGTATGTCCAGTTTATCATTTTTGACTGGAGGCCCCACTTATTACAGGCGTAGAAGGCAACGCACGCCTTTCTCACCCGTTCTTCAATGTTAAGCTTCCAGTTAAAGTTGGTGTCTTGTATTACACCCAGATATTTAGCACTGGAAGACAATGATAGTGATTGGCCGTTTAACCGAGGTAGAGTGGTATTTCACTGATCACGCTTGGAAATTTTCCTGAGACTAGAATTACCAAATCATCGGAATACCCAACTGATTTCACTCCACTACTCTCGAGTTTCACAAGAATTCTTCCAGAGATTACAGACGGGACCGAAAATTGACACTGAAAACCAAAAATATTTGACAGCACTGGTAACCGAGTTATGATGGTTTCTTGGTTTTGTCCTAAGCTTCTTGTAATCGCGTATGAAAAATATCTTCTGATGTTAATATCTCGTCAGCCAGAGCTCAGAATTGAGTTTTGCTTTCAGCAGAAAGCTAAGAATAATGAGAGCTATGAAATATGTTGAAATCGAAATCGATTTCTTTCATAATTTTCGAAAAATATCATGGGCTTTGGCAAGGCAAAATTTAGACATACAAAAATTCCTACATCAAAAGAAAGGTCTGGTCTCTCTTTTCATCAAGTTTCAAGTTTTTTGAAGGGCAGAACACAGAGATATTGGCATATGGCACAAATGTTAATTCTTCACAAACATTTTCCCGCAATTTCAAATCGATATAACAATTTTCCTCGACAACAGCTATACAATTTTTTAAAACACACGTGCCCATTCATTTTGTCAATTCTCAATTTCTCACTCCCAAATGACCCATTACTCAGCTGATTCCAATTTAATTTATCAGCAAATCATTGAAATTCTCCACCCACTTAAATCTCCTCCGAAGCATATCTCTTAATTTCGGGCAATAAAGTCACTTTTAACGACTTGATTAACCTGAAAAAACCATCATCCGATACAAAAATCCATAAAAAATAAAAACAAATCGTTTACATCAGATTCCTTCATTAAGAAACGATATTCCTCCCTGCATTGCCCAATATTTCGAATCAACTTGACTTTCAAAGATCTCTCAATCAAGTTAAAAACCATGAAGACACTCGACAGAGTCCCCCCATTTCGTTGAACATCTCATAAATATATTCCACTCCACTGGAACAAAATAAACGACAAAGATGAGTAAATTACCTCAAACTGAATATTCATATTCATACAAATTGCAACAGCAAAAAAATAAAAAAAGATCGTTTAAGTGCGTTTTTAAAAGAAAATTCGCTGAAAGACAAAAATAAAAGGAAAGAAAATCCATCGCTTTGAAGAACTCCATCAACTAGAGCCAAAAGGATTTCGTTTTTTCGACGTACGTCGACGATCGTCGTTTACTGGAAAACAACCAAATTATTGCCGGTCTTTTGAACAGTTTTTGAAAATGTTTCAATTCAGTTTAAAAACTGCCATTGCAATGCAAAGAACTCTGAAACTGTGCGTGTCGTATAATTGAGTTGAACAAAAAAACTGTCAAAAATATATCAGCGAAAAATTTCGACCACAATCGCGTTCCTTGTATTTTCTTAAGAAAAGTTCGTCAAACAAAAGAACACACTTCAAAAAGAAAAAGAGAATAACAAAAACAATAAACACAAAGAGACAAATAAACTAGAATTCAAGTTTCTTGAAAATCTTCAAAACACTAAACGCAAAAACAGAAACAAAAGCAAACAAAAAAAAAAACTCGGAAAAACATTATACCCAACGGATGGGGAATTTTCATTTGTCGGCCTAACTCTGGCCGCCGCCGATGTTAGTCAGAAATACGTCCATCAGCCTGTTTGGCTCGGCAAAGTGAATTTGTGCCTCGTGTCAGGTGCTCGGCATCTCGGCAGTTGAACGCGCGCGTCCAATGCTGCGACAAAAGGCTTTTTATTTGTTTTAGTACTTTTTTTTTGTAACTGCATTTTGTAAGTGATCATTTGGCAATGTGTCGTCTTTTTCAATTAGAGGCGGTCATTGGCCCGAGTTTTGAATCATTGGGTACAAGATTTTCCTCTAGAAGGGAAATTCAAGTGAAAAGTGCGGTCAAGTGTTGACAGACTATTTTGTGGAAGGTATATTAGTTTTTTTGATTTGACAGACGATGGACTGCGAGAAGTGTCTTCAAAAGAAAGTGACGAAATGTGATTAGAGAGATGATTCTGTGTTCAAATTAGTATTGTGTCAAAAATATTTTAGGATATTACAATGTTTTGGCATGCAATTTGCCATGTAAAGGATTCTTAAAAGGCTACACAACCACAAATGTATTTCAAAATGTCTGAAATAATATTCTAGTGATCATATTTCTATGGTTTTTTTCTTCATGAAGGAAATATGATTAAGAAATTGAAGCAGATCTTGGCCATTTACAATTCAGAAGAGTTTTTCATGAAGAACGTTTTTAGCTATTTTACATGCCTAATGTTTTAGAAAAAGGCAAATAGGTACTTGAAGTTGGGAACATTTTAATATGACATTTGCAAATTGTAGATCATCCTGATATCGACCCTAATAAAAACATAAGAACACTTGGATCTGGTCCAAGACTTTTGCAATACGAATTTTCCATCTATCAATGTCGTTGACTGACGCAACATAACCAATTTTCGCTTTCAAATTTTCGATATTTCGGTTTCCGGTTTTCTCAAAGCAAAGTTGGTATGCTCCGCTGTCTCCTAAAATGTGTTATTTCTGGTTCCTCTGCACCTTATTACGTTTCCGAGGACAAGGCCAACAAGTGCTTTGTTTTTCCTTCGATTATATATAATTCCCATTCAAATTAAATAAACAAATAAAACACGAAAAATACAAAAAAAAATAAGTGTTGTTTAGTTGAAATTGTAAACAAGTATAATTAATTGAAAATGTTAGTGCAAAACCATATTATTAAAACGCTTTGTTTAAGCATTAACAATTTTTGTATAGCGCAGCGTTGTTTGTATAATGAATGGTTTAATTAAATGCGTCTGTTAAAAACGCCATACGCCTTCTATTAGCCAATTCTCACGAAAAATATATCATCGGCATTAATTTTTCTTAAAAAAAAGAAAAGAAAAACAAAACAAAGTCAATTTCTATTCAGCAGCCAGTCATCATTCAATGTCATTGGTAGTGTGCCAAAAAGCCGTGCCAATTCCGATCAAAATGATGGCGTCTCTATAAATGATGCAGGAAAATAATTTTACGATTTTCTTCGGCTCATGTCCAGTCCGGATGTCGTGGGGGTCCACACATTCGTCACCGAAAAAAAAAAAACAAATTACAAATTATTACAAATATAATGTCCAATCTGACGTTTGAATGTGACATTTCACAGACAGTTGCTATTGCACATGCCACCTTCTCTTTTTCCTAAATGCCATTTGACAATTAGGAAAGAATAACATTTCAAAATAGTCACCTTGTTGAAAGAGATATTTAGGATGACGTAAAATTTCAACGAAATTTTGTTTGTTTATTTGATGGTTTGATGGAGGATCACTTTTTAAAATTATGATGGGACAAATTATGTTTATTTTTTGTATTTTGACGGCTAGTTTCTGGTTGCGTAGTGGGCATGTGGTTATTTTCTTCACTCCCCACAGTTGTGGTGAATAAATTTCAAACGAATCCGTGCACTCATTAAATTAAGATTTGCATTCTCACTATGAGTGCAAAGTTATAAAAATAAATAAAATGCAACTTTTAATGTGCACATGAGGGAGATCAAGTGATCGTTTTAGTGTCTACTCTGTATACAACGGTCTATTATGGGTTTTATTGTGTATTTTTACCTCTTCTGCAGTTTTTGCTTCTTTATTTATTTTTGGGAATTGCGAACGTAAGAGCAAATATCTAAGTAAATACAAAATTGATGGAGAAGATCTTAGCAACACGTTTCCGCTATTAATACAAAAAAAAGCGCACTGGTGTGGATTATACTTCAAGAACAAAATAAATGTTTGGAATGCTAAATTAAATTTGAATGAGCAAAACTGCAAAATAAATTGAAAATAATTATAAATAAACAAAAAATTGTTGCTAATATTTCAATGAAAGGAAATGGTTATTTTTTTATTTCGTTTTAATTGAAGGAAAACCATTGATAAGTCGTTAAACGAAAAAGTGGAAGAATTTTTGAAATATATTTGACTGTGTTTGGACTTGTTGTTATTAAATTTTAAAAATGTACTCTGTAATAAAACGTTCATTTTTTCAAAAGCTAATAAAAAACGAAATTTTGACTATAATTTAAAATCATAAGCGATTTTTATATACATAGGGACTCCAAATAATTTTGGCGCAGCGTTAGGTTCCTTGGAGGGCGCTCCAAGTCGTCGACTCTAAGCACTAGTATTGACTCTCTTGCATCATACTTTTAAAGACTGCTTACACCAGACCCGGTGCAGAACTATGTTAACTTTGTCATACAAAACGTGTCAATAACCAAGCTAGACTAGTCATTACAATGTTTGAGCTTTCGACTTTGTTTAAAAAACTAAAAATAATAAGGCTGCGGCTTTGGATAGAATTCCGATTGAGTTCTATAAGAACGCAATTCCTGATTTATTTGAAATTCTCTCGGAATTCTTAAACAAAATGCATAATGAAGAAGAGTTTCCGAGTTGCTTTCGTTTGGCAAGCATGTCCCCTATTTTTAAGAAATGTGACACAAGTTTACCCGAAAGTTACACCAGAATTTCCGTTTTGTGCTCTTTAAGAAAACTTTTCGCTCAGATCCTGTACTCTAGGCTGGTGACTTGGGTGGAAGCGAATAACAAAATAAGTGGTTTTCAAGCTGGTTTCCGATCAGGCCTCTCTACAGTTGACCAAATATTTGCCCTCTCAAGTATTGCTAGTAGATACATTGACAAAAAAAAACCTTTATATTTACTCTTCGTTGATTTTAAAGCGGCTTTTGATACCACCAATAGAAGATCTCTTTTATTTAAGCTCGTGACCATAGGTTTGTCTACTAAGTTCATTCGGATTTACAAACAGCTATTACTTGCTATGTCTGCAGTTGTGTGTAACGGCAAAAACAAATCCAACCCGTTTAGATCTGTAACAGGTGTTCCTCAAGGTTGCATTTTGAGTCCGTTGATGTTTAAACTATTTATCAATGACGTTGAAAATCATTAACCAAGAGGCGTTTGTTACGGTGATCTATTCGTGAAGCTCCTGCTTTACGCTGATGACTTGGTAGCCTTTTCTGATAACCCAGTAACACTGCAGTAACAAATAAATAAACTTAAACAATATTGTGAAACATGGGATCTAAAAATCAATATCCAAAAATCGAAAGTTATGATTTTTAGCTCTCGAAATCGAGGTACTAATAACAACCGAAACTGGACTTTATATGGTGTGAATATTGAGGTACACAGTGATTTTAAGTACTTGGCTAGTACTTATATTAAAGAGAAACTTCGTGTGGTTAAATGTGCTATAAATTCAATGTCACAATTTTTTTCTAATAAGATTGTCAACCCAAGATCAACTTTTAAGGTTTTCAATGCTACAGTTAACAGTTGTCTCTGTTATGCTTATGAAGTGTTTGAATACCAAGTGTTGGAAGAGACGGAAGTTATCCAAAGGTATTTCTTCAAACGAGTATTTCAAATTCCGCCTAACACTCCCAAATATGCAATCCACGTTGAGTCTGGGCTCCCACAAATTAGCTGACGAAAATTGAAAGCAAACGCAGATTATTTAATTAAAGTGATGCATCGATCTGATAGCAACTTACAGAAGAAAATTTTGCTTATTTCATTGCATTGTAGGTGTAACCCCTTTTGGAGTTGAAGCTCACTTGCTTCGGAAAATAATATAGCACTGAATGAAGAAATATCCTTTATAACTGCATCTCTACCGTACACGAGCAAATGTTCAAACGTAATCTTGAAAGGGCCAGGGAATAAGTTTCTAGATCTACGTACAGCCTTCTCAATCATACACCGGGAGCCCTCAATCCTGAAAGTGCACTTACACGGATTTCAAAATTTTTTATATTAAAAGATAGTTTAAAGAAATACCAACAAATTAAGCCCGGTATGACGAGGCCTATCCTGGCACCAGTATTTTTTTGCAATTTTTTGCATTATTAATAATTATTGATAATTTGCACTTATCGCGGATTTTAATTTTAACTAGCGCAGATTATTGGAAATTTAATGTGCTTTCAGGAAAAAATGGTATGACAGCTGCCATCCTGGCACCAATGTCTGTCATACCTATTTTAAAATTTTGTCACTCATATGTTTTTAAAATAGGTATGACAGACATTGGTGCCAGGATGGCAGCTGTCATACCATTTTTTCCTGAAAACACATTAAATTTCCAATAATATGCGCTAGTTAAAATTAAAATCCGCGATAAGTGCAAATTATCAATAATGCAAAAAATTGCAAAAAATACTGGTGCCAGGATAGGCCTCGTCATACCGGGCTTAATTTGTTGGTATTTCTATAAACTATCTTTTAATATAAAAAATTTTGAAATCCGTGTAAGTGCACTTTCAGGATTGAGGGCTCCCCGCCTATCATATTTTGAACGAAAATAATTATTTCAGAGATGAAATTTGATATGAACCTAATTCTTAAAGTACGAACTGAAAATCTCGAATTAAACTACAGGCCACACTGAACAGATATCAATCCCACTTGCTCACTATGCAATCTTAACCAAAATGAAGACGTTTATCACTTTGTAGCATTATTTTAGTTTTTTTCATCTGGCAGACGGCTATAATGCCATGCTTGTAATTTTTATCTGTAAACTACTATGTTGTTGAATAATATACATGTTTTAAAATCCAAATTTCATTCATGCATACTTTGGGGCTTCAAGCAAAAGCTAATTAAAGCTTTCTGAAATCTCCAAAAGGTGTTTCTTGTCAGATATTTCAACCAACCAATGACTATATGTTCAAAAACTCTGAAGAAACTTCACACACAAGAATAAATTTCTGAATGAAAGCTTTTCTCTTTTTTATTCGCAGCTAAAAAAGCCCATTCTCTTGAGTGTTTTTACCGCCAGTTTTTTAGATGAATGCACAACTTTTAATCTCTGTTTTCGTCGGATTGTTTTGTCTTAAAATAACAGACACATGTTTTCCCCACTTTTTTCGGTTTTTGTTTTTATAGACAAAAATACATAAGTAGACATCATGAAATGTTTAAAATAAACTCTGAACTTAAACTAAAATTATTTCGAAAATAAACAGATTTTTAGTTTTTGTTAAAAGTATCGTAAACAGGCCTCATGAGGTTAAAGCAAATTTAAATGATAAACAGATCAGAAGAACTTTAAATTCCTATCGATTCCAAAAATAACTTCAATAATGCGAACGTGTCAATATAGACGATATGTGCCCTTAAAAATTTCAAGAATTTCTGGCCACAATACACACGAACGAATTCATGGTCAAATGCACTTTAGAATGCTATTGCGTTGTTTGCAACAGGAAACAGTGAATTGTATTTTCTTTCATTTGAGAGATCGATGATCGCTAGTCACTACTACTCAGGCAGAAGGCGGCAACCAGAGCTTGTACTGATTTTTTTCTTCATTCTTAGAATGAATGGATTCCCTTTTAATTTTAAAGGTCACATTCCCTCTTAATTTTTGTTTTTTTCGATATTGACTATTTTTAGCCACAGGCGCACGCACGAACTGAAAACAAAGTAATGAACCGAACAGAAGGCATTGCTGCTCATAGATCTCCCACACCCACGTTTACGTAGAAATTATTACTTTCTGGATTTATACGTGTTTTGCGGAATCAAACAAAAGCAGGAGGACAATGTTTTGTTGTTTGTTTTTGAAACGTCAAAAAATTATATGGCTCAAGTGAAAGAACTCAAAATTTAAAATTGCGTCGGTGAATTTCCATTATTTCGCCACGAGGCAGGAGGAGTTTTTTCTATTGGAATGATTTACGATATTTTTTAGGCATCATTTTTGAGAGATTGTTTTTAAACTGAATAATAAAATGCATAATTTTTTAATTAGTTGTATTTTTCTATGTTTATGGATGGTCTAATCAAAAATGTTGAAACCATTTAGATGAACAAAATCTGTTTTTTTCTCATCTCTTCATGTTTTACCACAAACTTTATGGGGTTTCAAAACTTTACTATGTGAGAAGAAAAATAATAATAAATTAGATTTTATGTTTTTAATCATAAACATTTTTTTCGAGCGCCGTTATTTTGATTTTACTTTTTAGACTTATTAAAAAAATAAAAAGTTTAGACACTGCATCAAAGTTACTTTGTGATGATGTTTAAAATTTTATTATTTTCGTTTTGAGTCTTGAAATTTTTTTAAATAAACTTTTTGCCAGGCAATTCGACAACCGTCTTTTTTTATAATCAACGCGCACTCAAGGGCTTTATTACATTAGGTACCCTTTATATGCCAAGAGCACATTGAGAGTAGTATTAGGGAAAGGATAGAGAGGATGTAAAAGGAGGTGTCGGTGAACATTGGCTTTGAATTCTTGAATACTACAATGACTGGGGAAGACTGAGAGTGGAAGAGAGTTCCACATTCGCGTAGTACGGCTAAAGAACGATTCTCTGCACATGACAGTACGTCCGAAGTTGGGCTCAAGTGTGAACTGATGGGCATTCCTGGATGCGCGAGTAGTATTACGATTGAATATCTAAAGGGTAGGAATGCAACTGGCTATTTAACTAGACCATTATATCGTTGAATTAACGGTAAAATAAGGTGAAGCATGAGATATTACGCCGATGTTCAAGATATGTAAATGACTCAACGATGGTATGATCACCAGGACAATAGCAGGAATACCATCTGGGCCAGCGGAACTTTGTATGTTGAGATCTTTTAGGACTCTCGCCACAGCACGGGTGCGAAAGAAGATTCTTCCCATGGAATCATTGACGCGCTCAAGAACTGCGGAGGAGTCATGACACTCTCTGTCAGCGAAGAGTTGGAGGCGAACTGCCTAGCAAAAAGGTTAGCTTTCGCGAGAGAGCTAACAACTGGAGTGTCATTGTCAACGAGGAATTCTTCATATTTTTTACAAATGACCAAAAATTCTGTCTGCCTTTGGGTCATTCTAGTATTATTGCCTTAATTTTTGGTCTTGCAAATATTTGGTCCGACGAATATGAGCATTGCAGGCCTTCCTGGCTTGTTTAAACTTGTTCCGGTTTTCCTCAGTTCGGTTGGCTCTTAGAAACCGGAACTTTACTTCTATTTTACTGATAACCTGTTTACAGCTTGAATCAAACCATGACTTTTCTTTGGGTTTGATGCTTTTAACCCTATTCAGGATAAAAGTTTTCATTCCCAAAATAATCATACATACTAGTAATCATATCTGCTCTGGAGTCTACGTCGCTATCGAGGAAGCATAGTGACCAGTTAAAGATCCTGAAAAAGTTATTGAGACCGTTTTGGCTTTCTCGTATTGCCATACGGTTCTCTTCGGAGCTGTTTCTCTAACTGTGTTAGTTTGACACGAGAAATTTGCAGATATAATACTATATGGTCTGACCTGCCTAGAGGCGTTTATACACAGGGTCAGAGGTAAGGAACAAGTCAAGAGTATTTTCCGCTTGGCCATTAATGTCCGATTTTCGAGTTGGCTCAGTGACTAGCTGAGTTAGGTAGTTTTAAGTGTTTGAATTCTCGGTACATAAAGGATTCCATCGGTTAATGAATATTCGTTTTACTTAAATTTGTAAGATCATATTGTCCTAGAGTCAGAGTCCAAATATTGTGTAGCTGTAGGTATAACACCCTGATCTACTAAAGTACATCAAATGTCTCATTGTTTGCAGGTAACTTTTAGTTATAGTCGCTTTTACGATAAGACATTCATGTTGATATCACTGCTTTCCTTTTTTGAGGGAAACGGACAAAACAGTTATGGGTGATCGTTTTGTTTTTATCCGAGTACTATGAAAACTCCAATTCAATTTGTTTATAGCTTCGATGAAACTGGGGTTTGGAGGCTAAGAAAGAAAATTATAAATCCGTTTTAGTGTGACAAAGGCGTTGAAATAAATAAAACATTTTTACAGTTTAAACATTTTAAAATTTAAGTTTAAACATTTTTATTTAAATTTCTATGGTTATTTCTACACTCAGAAATTGTGAAGCTATGTTAGCCTGTTATACCAAAACACTTCTGATACCCATTGTTTTCTTTAAAATTTTGAAAACCAAAACAATTTACTCGTCCTGGATTTCGGTACAAAGCTTTGTATTTAAAATGTATATTTGAGGGAGAAAACTTCGTTCTCCATGATTCTCATCATATCGAGTCACCTTTTCCATACGAAGTAACAATAATGAAAAAATGAATATTATTTCATCAACTGAAAATTGTAATGGCTTTTATGTTTTCAATTGAAAACTTATTTCGAAGGTGGATATTGTTCAATTTATAGTTAATCTTTTTTTTGTGCTGTGATTTATGATACACCCCAAACATTTTTCCTATAATCATCAAAAAACATGGACAATCCTTAAAAAATTGATTAGCTCTCATTGTTAAAAATTAGGTATGAGTGACAAAGCAACTGTGCCTAACAGTGGCGCCGCGCCGTCGAAAACTGAAGAATGCAAACAGTACTTCAGTTTTTCGACACTAGACAAAGACCGAAGAAAAGCCCCTTAAAGTTGGTTTTCCAACTGTTTGATTTCAAAATACATTACCCACTTAAATGTTGCCTTGAAATTCCACTCGAGACTTGTGGGCGTATTCCAAAAACTAGGTAATAATATTTTTCTAGACCACATGTCAATTATGTCTATTTATTAGAAATATCTTAACTGTCGGTAATTAAGAAGATCGATTGCCTATTCTTCTTCTTCTGCCGAAATGATCTCATCAAGAGTCATTCGTCGGCTGGCTTAGTTTCCAAAACATTTTTGACACAATAAATTAGCTTATAATTTCTACAATCATAAAACCATTACCTTTCGTCACTTTCGTAACGCTCGTAAATACATGTGTAAATACTTGAAGAAAAAATGCTTACCAAAAACTATAAACGTCTCGACAGCTCTTTGGAAAGAATTTCAAAAATTAAAACTTTTTAATTTGAAAAAATAAAACAAACAAACAAATTTCCAGTCTATAAATAAATTCCCAGAGAGCATACATAAAGACAAATTTTAAAAACAGCAAAAAAGAACAAAACACAAAATAAATGTTCAATTTACTTCGTCGTCGCCGCAAAGAGCGGTGTTCTTCCAAGGAAGGAAAAAAACGATCAAAAAATGTCGCCAAGCCTCATGAATTGACTGCAAGTTCGAATGCAAACACTTTTTCTCAAACTAGCAGCAGCAGCATCGGTGACCCAGAGGACGACGACGGTGAGCGTGATGTTACTAGCGATGAAAAATCCAAATCTCTAAACCGAAACCAAAGCCAAAAGACAAAGTTTCTAAAACATAGCGCACGCGCCCTAGCTCGAAAGGTAAAATTAGATACACTGCCGCGATCATCGAAAGAGACGCCGCCAAATAAAAGTTCATTTGATTGCCGTGATGCTTGTGTTGTTGTAAGTGAAAATAGTACCAATAGTCGAAACGAAGGTGCTGATCCGCTGGGACAGCCACGAAGTGACAACGACACCGACGGTGAACAGCATAAAAATCAATCACACGAAAAACCTGCCAAACGCTCGAAGGACAAAGCCCAATCGTCGTCAAATCGAAGATCGATTTTCTTTAGGCATTTTCAATCAAGTACGCCAACAGCAACACAAAGTGAACATCGCTATCACCAGCTAGACGAGGATCACCCTGAATTTATCAATGAAACTGCTCCAGCTGTCGTAACAGGAACATCATCAGAATCGTCAGGGATCAGTATCGAGTGCAAGAGACCGTCGCGATCGTTGAAACGCTTTAATCCCATTGTTAGAAGTCGCGAATTCTTCAATGACATTCTCATGGCCAAGGGACGTCATCGGAATCATCGAAATAATCATCACAAGAATTCTCCCACCGGAGCAAAATCCAATCAGGACCTGAAAAACGATTATGATTTGCCCAAGCAGTTAAATCCTGAGCCATCAGATGCGGTACAACATACTTATCAAATATCTGAAGAATCTATAAATACCCCTAGGCTACAAACTGCAGATGGCGCTGCAGCAGCTGCTCCGACAAATGTCGTGTCTGCTGAAAGATCAGTCGAACGCGTCGACTCCATCGGTGATATAAATAAACCAATCACTACGCAAACTCATGCAGTAGCGAAAGCAGAGAGGCAGAGTTTTGTTAAAGATGTAACAATCATTGAAAGCTCTAAGCACATTCAGACGGTAGCCGAACGAGCGTCCATACAAGTACATCAGCGCGAGATCGCATTGGAAGTCGCAAAAAACAACGTTGCATCCGAAAACGAACAAAACAACAAAACAGTTCAGAACCGGCTGGAGAGTGATAGCGTCACAGCGTCACCAAATGTTTTGGATTTCGGAAATCTCAAGAAATTGACGGAATGTGATCGAGATCGTACCACTGTCGAAACCAACAACACCTATCCAACAAATATCGGAGAAATGGGCCAATCGCAGGCGAAAACTGAACCACCCGCGACGGTACCGGTTGCAAATTCAAGATCATCATCACCCAGCAACGTCAGGGAATTTCGAGAGTCACATGTTGCAGACAACCAGCGACCTCCATCACCATCCCAAATATCATCAACAAGTCACTTCGAATTGATTGTGCCAAAAATTATCGTCGAAGACTTTGGCAATCCAATAGCATCAACGATCACTACAACGACAACGTTGGGAAGTACCTCCTTGGCGGAGACTTTTTACGATTCTGAAAACAATCAGGGTGTGCCAGAAGCCAAGATCGAAAATCACCTGCTTAAAGTACCATCCACCGAGGACATTGCTCAGGATGAACATGATGACGATGAAGAATATGAAGTCGAAGAAGATCAATGGCACTTTGTCAACAGTTTACTCGACCCGGATAGTGCCGAAGATCTCCCTTCAGAAGGTAATACTGCCACAACAGCATATCGAAGGGCTGAAAATTCCTCAGATTCGAACCTGAGCAATTCGGATTCCGGCATTGCTTCTTCTCCAGCTGAAAAAATCACCGTTTCAAAGATCCTGCATCTAGAAAGTTGTGATCTTGTCAACGACAGAAGCACTTCGCCACATCGAATTCGTGATGGAAACTCGACGGAATGTGATGAAAATCTACCACTTTGTGATGAGTTTGACTACTACAAGGACCTGCCGACTAATATTGACAATGTCCTGGAGGTCAGTGCCGATGACAATCATTCGGGAATACTTATTGAGAGCATAAGTTTGCCAGATGTTGTTGTCGAATCTGAGACGGCTCAGAATGTGTTGAAAAACAGTGGTAGTAATAATAATATTAATGCAAGTGATAGCGTCAATGGTGGTGTTCATCGAACGGTTGACAATGACGATGATGATGTCGAACATGTTGACAATAGTGCGAGTGTGAAAATGGGTAATGTTCATTTTATACCGATTCGTGTTGAGAAACGTCGCAGTATCGACGACAGTGTTTTGATGTCGAAATCGGCAAGTGGCGGTAATTCGTTGTACAATGGACAGCAGTACAATGACGAGAAAGCGACTTTGGTGATCACATCAGAGGAGGACGATAAAATCGCTGAAGAACAAGCTGCCAAAGCGGCTGTTGAAGAAGAAAAGCACAAGTAATTTTTGTATTCCTTTTGTATTTTTAAAGTTTTTGGATTTAAAGGGCCAGTTATAGCGATCATTCGATGATGAACATTTTGGTTTGCGTTTTAATCCCGGATTGATTTCAATGATCGTTATAAGTGGCCCCTTAAATAAGAATTAAAACTGATCAGCTCGTAAGTTTTCGGGAGGCCGGTCAAATTTAAAAAAATGAACCACTGCATGTCAATTTATTGAAAATTTCTTCGAAATAAAACAATTCATTCAATGAAAGGTCTGTTCTTCTACTCTCTAAAACTCTCGAAAACTCACAAGAACTAGATTTGCACCCTTTTCTGTTCTTTTACTCAAGTTTTTGTAAAAGACAGCAATGTTCTGCAAAGCTCAGCACAATACAACACAATTTCATGAGAAATGTCAGAACTGTTTGGAATAGGCTAGAACACTCTTGATCTATTCTGTTTTACCTAAAAAGGTGAAGCAGAAAATCCTGTTCCTAGCTGTGTTATGATGGACAGACTCAATGTACACCAAACCAAAACAGTTTGGGACAGAAAATGTCTCAATGACCACCAAAAATTTGTACTTTTCTGTTCCAAACCTGCTTTGATGCGTTTTTTTGCTTTTTAAAAGAATCACTAATAGCCTTTTTTTTGGAATCCGGAATAGGTACACAAAACTGTCCGGATACAAAACGAACATGTAAACACATTTTAATTTTCAGACATGACATGACATTGTTCGGTAGTGCGGTCAAATTAGACCAAAAAACAATTATCTATAAAATATGTATCAACACACAAGACCTACCGTTTCAGAGATATAACGATACAAGTTTCGATATGCTTGTTTCGTTAAATAAAAAACAAGTTCAATTAGCTTGTCTTCCTCTAACCTCAGTTGCTGCTCATCAACATCTTTTTCGGGTATATTAATAACTTAAAGTGTGGCTTGGTTATACAGAATTGGTCGTATAGGCTTATAATTAACACCAGGTAGACCCAACAGACGGGTTGGAAGTTGGTCAGCTATAAACTAGAACCAGTTCCAACTTTACTCCCACCCGTGCCGGAAAACCTCATGAGCACAATTTTTTGGAACTGCAAAAAAGGATGCAGTGCTAAATGTGGTTGCAAAAAAGTTGAACTGTTTTATGCGTTGGCAAGTAAAAATTCTCAAGGCCGGTTGTGCTCTAATGTTAAAAATTAAACAAATAAAAAACAATTTATGAATTGACAACAAAAAACATTGAGGGGTGTGCCACACTGGTCCTTAGCATAGTCATTAATTTATTCTTATAAATATAAAAGTCAATAAGATCTGTATTACGATTCAAAATCCTACTCATCCGTGTCAAAGACTCATGCATTCCGTTTCTATGTCCTATGTCTTCGGAGTTCGGACTTTAATAAAATCGATGCTTCGAATATGATAGCCTCCTCTCCTCTCAAGAAGGTCTGGTACATCCGTGACGTCTGTTATAAGTCGATAAAGGAAAACTATATCAGGTCCGTTCCACACTCAGTTTGAAACTGCCGAATTTAGTAATATTTGGTCAGAGTCTGTTCCCAACTTCATAAATTGTGTAGAAGAGAGCGCTCACGAGAGAGTAAAAAATTTCCCCACCCTGAAAAATTTAGCCCAAAGAATTTCTTCCGGCAGAAATATGAGTTCTGTCAAATGAGAATTTGACATACGTCAAACAAAAAAAAAACAATCCAGTTTTGTAAATTTTTTCTTGAATTTGGTTTCTTGAATTTGTAAATTTTAGATTTTTTTCTCTCTGAGAGAGTTTTCTCCCAACTCCTCAGAATTTGACACATTGCCTAATTTAGTGCACAAAAAGTCTGGAACAGACCTATCATTGTTGGTCTTTCTTTGAGACAACGCTTGCATTTGAAAAAGTGATACTCGATCCTCATAAAAGGTATATTTTGAGATCATGCCATAAGGATATTTTTTTTAACGAATTGACATTTAATCAAATATAGCTAATTTGAAATTGTTGTCAATGAATTTTCCACAAATCTCCAAGACGACAATATTTTCTTTGTATCACCCACCACATTCAGTCCAAAACTCTTTTGTAAAAATAAAACATCCTACTTAATTGTTTTGAATGTTTCTTTTTGTTTACATTTTTTGTTTTTCTATTCAAAAAACACCGAAAGTGAAGGAAAATTAAATTAAAATCAAGTTCAAATTAACATTGTTTCAGAAATAGCTCGACCTTTTTAGAATTCACAAATTGAAGGCAGGTCCTCGTCGCGGTGTCAAAAGTGAAATTAAAATAAAACAAGACTATCTGAAGGTTTTTGTTTTCTTGTTGACAAAAACGTTGCATTCGTTTGACGATGTTTAATTTTCTAAAAAAATGACAAATTAAGAGGTACATACTTTTTTTCTTCAAAAATTGGTAATAATTATTACTCGCAAGCTTGCCAAAACCATTGTCTCCGTAAATAAAAATAGATCCATCAGTCTCAGAATCATCAAATTCTATTCATAAATTTAATTTTATGTAAAAATAGTCAGTTTACATATTTTTCCGCTTACATTTCGCATTTCTCCTATTTTTATAAATTGTACAGAATTTCTGAGTCATCAACCTCATTGAACTGTTTATTCAATAGAATATTTTTTTTTTTTTTGGCTTGTCAACATTTTCAAAATCCATTTTAAATGATTTCTACAAGATTTCGCGTGCGATTTTATTATGACTTCAAAAGCTTGGTAGGATATTGGCACCAAACGGCGGCGGCGGCAACCGGCATAAAAATGCTATACGCATTATTAAACGCATTTATTTTCGGCGGAATTATCTCTGGTCGATTTTTTTTTTTATTTGTTGAATGCAACGTTTGAATTATTTTGAAGAATTTCAATTTCCAACCGGAAAGTAAAAGAATATGTAGAATTTGGCTCACATCCGAGATTTGCATTTGTATTTTTTTTTTTTTTTTTAATCGACACGTTTGTAGTTTTTATGGTTTGACACATCAAACTCAATGTGTGAAAGCATTGTGGTTGGGTATTTGCGGGTGATGTTGGAAGTAAAAAATGAAAATCCAAATTGAATCTGACATCATTTTGAAAATAAGGCGTTTTGTTTTGCAAAAATAAATGTGAGATAACTTATATTTATTTTCTTTATAATGAATGCTGAAAAGAAATATTGACACATCATTTGTTTGGAAAAAAAGAGTCAATCACCGCAATATTTGTTTAAATTTTGGGTCAAGAGTTTTTGAGTTTTTTTTTTTTTTATTGGAAACTATCGCCTTGGACGCTAAGATTTAGGAATTTATCATTTTATTATTATCTGTCCGAAGACTGGAACCTCTCCGAACAGATAATTTTTTTATAGATACATTCAATGTAAATATTTATTTCTTTATTTCTATTAGTATTTCATTCAAATCTAAATATTTGCTAAGAATATAGATATTTCTCAGTAGTTTGGTGTACGAATGAATTGAAAGTAACTTTAAAACATTGATGAATTCTTAAAAAGGGCGATTTTCCGGAGTCTCCGGACGACTGTTCTAGTCTCCGGACGATCTTAAATGGAGTCTCCGGACAGTTCTACTTAAAAACACAATTTCTCTTTTCTCTTAGTGTTGAGTATAGAGCAATTCATTAATTCATTCACCAACATTGATAATTATTTCCTGATTGTTTGGCATCTAATTAATTTTAAAAATATTGCCTAGTTATTGTTGTTTTAGACGGAATATAAGTCGGTACCGCTCTCCGGACGATCAAAACAGAGTCTCCGAACGATTTTGAACCTTCTTCGTCCTTCTTGATTGTCGCTTGCCTGACACCTAATTTCTTCGATCTAGAAATAGTAAAGTGGAGGTGGATTGAAGAAACTGGTTTTATTATTCTCGTGTTCGGGTTCGGCAAAAAGGAAAATATTCCCTTCAACTGTAGATATTTCACGATCGATTTACACCAAATTGATTTCAAAATATTGTGTTTGTATGACAGCGAATAAATAATGATGATACAATTTTCAAAGTTTTTTTTTCTTTTTTAATCCATCAGAGGGATGATAATGGAAAATTTATATTCTGGATACAAATAAGTACTTTTGGCAAGGAAATAAAGTAAAACCTTGGAGCTGTCTGGAGACTAGATTTTCGCTATTTTTGGTACCAGTGTCCCGGACACTTAAAAAATCGGTTTTTTTAATCGAAAAAAAACTCAATTTTTTTTCCTTAATTATTGGAAGTTCATTATATTTTCATTGAAACAAACTCCATTTGATAACAAGAATTACAAAATCAACTATTCTCAGTATATTTTTCCAAGGTCTGCTACTATTTTTTTTTTCTAAAAAAGAACAGCACAACAGCAACGGCTGCTGCTTAAACGACCCATAACTTTTCCGTTATATGTACATTCGATCGGCTTGAAACTTCATATGTGTATATGAAATATGTATGTATGTGTTTAGTTTCTCTTTTATTTTCCATTAGTTGCAAAATCGTCCGGACGCTGGGGTCTGTCCGGAGGCTGGTGCCATTACTTGCTCCCAGTATCAAAATGTTAATTTTTTAATTTCCCCATTTTTGAAAGCTATTTTTCCAATTCTAAAAAAAAAATTATTCAACTCCTGGGTACCTAATAATTGAGTTTATGTTTCTCAATTCAAGATTTCTATATATTTGATTCACCCGCAGTGTTTCTAATTTTTATTCATTCATTTCTAAATGTTTTCTAAAATTGTTATGATAATTCATTGATACAGAAATAAATTGGTATGAATATGTAGCAAAAATAATCCTACGTCAGAGAGTTTTTTTCTTTTGTAAACAAAACAAATCAAACATTTTCCTTCGTTAAAAAAAAAGAAAAACACAATTTTAATTGAAAACAGATAAAATCAGTTTTCCAATCTGAAACATTTAAAACATTCCAAGCACTTGAAGCTAATGTTCAATAACCAATGTTGGAAATGAATTGAGAAATATTTGAAGCATTCTGTTCATTATCTGCTCTTAGCCTTAAGTTGAACTTTTTTTTAAAGTTTAATGCTAAATCCAGAAAAGTATTTTATGGGTAGACTGAGAGTTTTATTGAACGTTTCAACAACAAAACTGGAAAATTTTTTAATAATTGTTTTTTGTTTGAGAGAATTTAGACTGTTTCCTAATTTCACTCAATTTTCAATTTTTGCACTTCTATCTATTGAACTTTTGAAAAATTGGAAAAAAGCAAAACTAACTTTTTTTACATTGTTTTTCTCGTATTTTAAAATCTATTATAGGAAAGAACTCGTTGACCAAGAAACCCACTTTAACGCCCAACTCGACGATGCTCAAAAGAACATCTTTGATCTTGAATCAAAAGTTAGCCAAATGCAATCCAAAATCGATGATTTGGAAAGGGAACTCTCAGCTAAAACATGGAATGTTGAACGTAAGTGGAATTTTGTAATTTTAAAAACAAAAATAATCGAAAACGTAAATTAAAGGCCTCGAAAGTGAAATTGGAGCAGCCCGCAAAGAAGACGAATTCGTTCGTAGAAAACTCAAGCTACTCGAAGACGAAAAAACAACACTTCGACAGAAAAGCTTCGAGACAGAGGAAGATCTTCAAAGAAAATGTGGTAAGTCGAAGTTCTGCAAGAAAAATCAAAACTTAAGAATTGTTTTCCACAGACGATCTCGACCGCCAATACAAAGACCTGGATGAAAGGTACAATGAAATGAAGTTACTAGCTGGCAACCTTCAAACACAACTTGCTTGCGCCCAAACCGAAGCCGAGCAATGTCGAAAAGAAACAGCTGAACTTAGACAGGAAAAAGACGAGCAAGTGAGAATGTTGGAAGAAGCCCTAGCTTCGGCCAAAGAAGGCCAAGAAGCAATGCAGAAAAAATGGCAAAAAGAATTTGAATGTCTGCGAACGCAAAATGCTAGTAAGTTAACAAAAATTCAATTAATTTCAAAATGGCACTGATATCTTGAAAACTCAATTAAAGGTCGTGAAGAGAGCCTTATGAGTGACTGTGAATGGCAATTACGTCAAATGCAGAAAACTTGTAAGGAAAAAATTGACAAGGCCGAACACCAGCGCAAAGAAGCCATCGAACAAAATAAAAGAATCGAAGAAGAGGCTGAGGAGAAACTTCACGAAGTCGAACATCTCAGGTCGTATGAAGCCGAAGTCAAGCAATTACGTGGCTTGACGAGTGAACAAGAGAATTCCATAACTTCCATGAGAAATCAGATTGAAGAGCTCAAGGCCGATCTAGTAACTGCCAATGAAAATCTTGAGGAACAGATTGAAGAAGTTCGCAAGATCAAGTATCAGTGTAATAAGTAAGTGCAGAGCTATCACCCTCTCCCCTTCCCCTTCCCCCCAAATACCTTGCTACCCAAGTTGTAAATATATTTCTTCAAGTCCCCCACATTCTTAGCTAAGCGATCATACATTTTTTGTTTATCAATCATCCGGTTTCAATCAGAATACCGATATCTCGAGCTTTTTTAACCTCTGCTAGCATCGTTTGCTATTTATCTCTGCTTTCTCAGCTGCTCTACTACACCCAAGTCACTTCTACGTATTATTCTGACAAATGCTTCGCCTTTTAGCACCATCTATGACAAGGAACGTGAAATGTTACAAAAGATTGACGATGTTCGAAATGAAGCTGCTTCCTTATGGGAAAACAAATTAATGTAAGTTATTCTTATTGCCAACCCTCGCAAGTTTATCAGCTTAGAATAAATTACAGAACAGAGATGACAAGACTGAAAATGGAACTTGAGTCCGTCTATGTTGACGAACGGCGCGAAGAACTCAACAAACTTCAAGCCGAACACTTAGAAGAACTGAAGGCCCTCACCTCAAGATATACAGCCAATGAGGAAGAATTGAGAGCAGAGGTAAGCTGATTTCAATGAGTTGTGGGAATTTTGATGAATTCATTTCTTGCAAATAGATCGCAGAACTAAAAGCATCACTGCAAAAGCGAAACGAGGAATATAGTAATTTACGCGAAAAATCTGACAACGCCATTCTTCAAACAAGAATGCATCTGGATCGTGCCGACAGAGACTATCAAACGGCCATGTGTCGGGAGGAAGAGAAGAGAGAACAATTAGTTGGTTAGTTGAATGTCACTGTGTTTATAGTCAAAAAATCACAAACTTC
This sequence comes from Sphaerophoria taeniata, assembly GCA_943590905.1. NCBI lineage: Eukaryota > Metazoa > Arthropoda > Insecta > Diptera > Syrphidae > Sphaerophoria > Sphaerophoria taeniata. Next base: position 11,533,113 of record OX016542.1, on the reverse strand, counting down.
TGCTTTCATAAGAATCCCTTCGAAAAGAACTCGAGGCAGAAAAACTTGAAATGGAAGAAAAATTCCGGGAACGATTGGGTCAAGTGCAGGAAGAATTCAATAAAGAATTGCAAACATCCACACAAGAAATGCAGGAGAGACATAAATCAGAAATGGGTAAGTTCACACGACAGAGTTTGTAATATTATGGTATTTGATTCTGTGAGAATCATGGAGAACCAACTATTTGATTCATTTTTCTTACTTGTTTGCTTTACTCTTCTCGTTTTTTGTTCCTTAGAAAAACAGTGGCAACGATTAGTTGCTGAAAAAGAAGAAGCTATCCATGACCTTGAAGCGCGGCACCGGAAGAAGCTCCAAGAAGCTGAAGATCGCCTGCAGTAAGTCACTTTACTTTAACATAGTTCGGACATTATTGGCAACGCTTTTTGCTTGCCCCATGTCAAAAACAAACTCGATTGATTTGTTATCAAAATTTTGCATCCATAAACGGTGAAGGAATGAAATTTATCGTTACCGTTACTATTTTACAATTGGCTCTTACAGTTTTCTGCATTTTTCTCTTTTTGGCTTGAATTTTTTTTTGGATAGTCTTGTTTTTGTTTTTTTTGTATTTTGTACATTTTCTTTCTCTTTTTTTTCCAACAGAACGAACCCAGCAGATGGTTCTTCGCGAATTTCTGCTTTATTCATGATCACAAAGGGGGCGTGTCCCTTTATCCCATCTTTAATTGCTCTTTATTTGACGATGTCAGCCCTTATTGCATTTGCATGTTTATTATTTACTTTTGCTATTTTTGTTTATATGAAATTGAAAAAGTCTTAAAGTAAAATCAGTGTTTAATTTCTTTTTTTCATTTTTTAATAATTTTTTTTTTGTATTAAAATAAAAGTGATGAACTTTTTAAAAACAAAATCATAATTTAAGGGACACGCTTCAGCTCATTTCTGTTCCGTCTCAAGAAATATCTCATAGTTCTTAGGACGGACAGTTTTTTTAAGAAATAATTTTGTAAACGAATTTTTTCAATTAAAATAAATTGATTTTTCTATTAAACAAAAAAATGTGAGGTTAATACTTTCTTCATTTTCTTATATCTGATTCTCATTTTCATGAATCAAGTTCATCATTGTAAATGTTTATCATTTTTAATTGCACTGATTTTTACTGTTTGTATTCTTTTTTAAGTTTTCGTACCTTTCATCCGTCCCAGTTTCCTGTTTCTTCCGTTTTTTGGTTTGTTTTTATTTTTTAAACTAAAACTTTTTCAATTTAAAACAATAATTTCTAACACGCTTAAAATGCCTTTTAATTTATTTTTTCGTTTAATTTCTTCCCTTTTCTTCCCCCTAAACACCAATAAAAAAATATAAAACCAAATTATTAACACCAGAGATGTTGAGACGCGTCACCAACATAACCTCAAGGACCTCAAATTAATGTATGACAGCGAAAAAGCCTCCCTCGATAAGCGCGACATAAGCAACGCTAATGAAATCGAACAATTGCATCGAAAATGCAGATGTCTAACAAATTTGTAAGTAACTTTTTGCTGTAGTTTTTTTTTGTGGTCTAGATATTTGCGAAATGCAGCTTCCCCCTATTCATTTCAATTTCAATACGTATTTTTTCTTCAAAATTGATTTTTAATAATTAAAATCGTAGGTTCGAAGAAATGCGCATGCGTTACGAACGTCGTGATCCAAGACCTGAAGACTTGCGAGAAATTGCCGAGCTTCGCAGCCGCTGTGAGGCCCAAGAACGTGACATCTCTGCACTAACCGATCGCCTGCGAGATATGCAATTTCAATTGGAAGAACTCCAAGGTGTTGGAACTGCGAATAAAAAGAAACATCAAATCCGAAAACCCCCACCAAAAACAATACCAACCAATTGTGATGTCATCTATGAAGAAGAAGAACGCGAATCACCGCCACCACCTCCAACGAACACACCAAATTGCCAAGAAGCCGACGAAGAAGATGGAGTGGAAGACAATGACGATGACGATGAGAAGGATGAAGAGGATGAGATCTCCGAAAGCACCAACTATAAAAAAAACACCATCAACGATGATGATCATCCCACGAAGGTCATTAGTAACAAAGAATTGAATCTTTTAAATAACTCTCTTGTTTGAGATTCAAGAAACGATTAGTGTCTACCAAACATTATTTAATTTTTCGAAATCGAAAAATGACAGATTGTTAAAAAAATGTCTTCGTTTGAAGTACGTATTCGAATACTGTCAGAAAATGTCTGTTTGACATGCCTTTAATCAAATTAATTGAATATTTAAACAAAAATATTGTTATTTAGTTTTGTAAATAAAAAACAATTTTTCTACGAAAAAGAGAATTGTTAGGCAAAAAAAAAATAACCAACCACAAACTCAAAGAAGAACAAAAAACAAATCAGTTCCTGAATCAATGCTCTCTCAACAACAAAAAAAAAGAAAAAAACAAACAATTATCTTTAATTATTATCATTTACTCAGACAATTTTGTTGTTTTTTTTCAACTTATCTCATTTTTATTGTTTTATTTTTGATTGCAAATTTTGTTTGTAAAAATTACCAAAAAAATATATAAAATTATTCGCTTATTTTTATCTTAAACAAAACCACAAAAAATTGAAAAATTAACTAATTAGAATTTAGTGTTAGAAAAAGCAAAAAAAAAATAAATTTAATAAAAACAATTTTTAATTATAATTTTTTAATTTAATGAAATTTCATTAAATTTAATGGAAAATAAAAACGACTTTTGTAATGCTACAAAAAATACTTTTGACTTTTTATGTATTTATTTATCAAAAATAACTTACAAAGTAAATTTATAAATTGTATAAATGAAGGCATCAGGGTAGCAATACAAATATAACATTTGTTGTGCTTCGATGTGGCTACTTTTAACTAGCTTCAAGGATCTTGTATTTGAGGGATCAAGTATTACGGAGATTTTTAAATGTTTGTCTTCTGAGGAAACAGTATTCGGGATAAGGCGAGACATTGGGCAATCCGATAGGATATGCCATACGGACAGGACCTCTGTACAGTTTTCGCATTCTTCGGGTGGACGGTTCATGGTTGTAGTAATGACGACTTGAGAATAAAGTTTTTCCTACTCTAATTCGGAAAAATGTTATACATTCTGCTCTAGAGAAGTCCTTGTAGTACGCCACTCGGAGATGTGTGGGATAATGCTTCTAAAGGAAATTATCTTGAAGCAGTAAGTACATCTTTTTCAATAGTGCTAAAGATTTTTCTCATTAGAAGGGGAAACGCTTTCTTAATTGCTTCATCTGCTGCCTCGTAACCTTTAACACCGACATGTCTTGGAATCCAGGCTAGAACAATATTGACGCTGTGTCGCTGTTGTATAAAGCACTTCGAATATATGTAGTTAATGGTTGGACAGGTTGGATAGGACTGTATCTTCGTTTGCATCCGAAAATTCTATAGCGCAAATTTTTAGTCCGCTAATGGACGATTTTAGTGTGATAATAGCTTAATATTACGTTTCATACATGACTCAAACGTCATTTTAAGCTAGTATCACACGCCACACGGATGGATTCTACAAACTTTTCAGTCATAGGCGCAAAATTATAGTCCTCTAATGAACAATTTTAGTGTGACTATAATTTTGCGCCTATGACTGAAAAGTTTGTAGGATCCATCCGTGTGGCGTGTATAACGTTCTTATAGGCTTGACGGTTTCGATTAGTTCCCGGTGAAGGAGAATAAACTGCTGGTCAGATGTGTTTTCTCCTTTGTAATTAGCTAGATTGAGGTCGATGGGCAGTAAGTGCCTTTTCCAAGGAGGAGGTGTAGAGATGGTAGGGTCGAATGCCTTTTCCAGGTGAGAATATCGGTAGCGATACCTAATTCAATATTTTACTCAAAGAGGATATCGTATTCGTCGTGTTGCGTTGAGTTTTTGAAAGAATTTCAAGAGAAACAGCATGAAGGGGGTGGGTACTATCCGCTAGTTATTTGTTTATCAAATTACATGCTCTTTTTTGTCCTGATCTGCTTATTGATCTAAGGCCGGCTTCTACTCTTAAGGCCTCAATTCGTGTTGTTTTGAGCGTTCCTGTTGCTGTTCGAAAACATTGGTTCACGGCAATGCCAATTTATTCCAAATTTTTTTTGAAGTCCACATGTATTGAGTTAGTCCGTGTTGTAGGGTATCTTCGACCAAATACTTGGCTATCTTCAAAGCAGTTTCGATGTGGGGTCCTTTATGGCGAGAACATATGATTTTTAAGACATTGTTCTTATTCTTGAATTGGTTGATGTTGTTCTTTATATGAAGGCCCCATTCCAGATTGTTACTTAAGGAAAGTCCAAGGATTTTAAGGTCTTTCTTTAACAAGACGGTGGTGTTGCGAATTACGATTGGATTAGCAGAAGAGCAACACTTGTGTTTTCGGCAAAGATGAAGAGCTTCTCATTTGGAAGGTGGAACGATTGCACCTGTTTTAAGAGTGCAATTGTTTAAAATGCCTTTTCATTTGAGCTAGAAATATGAGTTGTGAAATAAATTCTTAATCTAGGTATTTTTTTTTTAATGTTGTCTTAGGTGTTAAAAACTTTGTGGTGTCTGCATAAACCCCGACGAAATTGACGCTAGTTTCTGCTTCTGCAAGTTCAGCAATTAGTTCATCAATGTAGGCATTATATAAAAAAAACTAATAAAGGTAACCCTCGAAGTATGCCGTTTTCGAGTTACATTTTGTTGGAAATAAAGCCGTTGACATCAACGCAAAATGTTCTTCCAGAAAAGAAAGACATGACTTTTTTAAGCATTTGTTGGGGGATTCAACATTTGTGTAGTTGTTCGATTATGGGAATGGTAGTTACACAATTGAAAGCCTTTTCAAGATTGGATGACGTGACGACACTGTGCTTACGGGAGGCAAGATTTTCCACTAGTTTATGTTCTAACAGGTGTAAGAGAGAATGAACCCCTCTATTTGATCTAAATGCATGTTGTTCGTTTTGTAAACGTTTTTCCATCAACCAGGTGGATATCACGAAAGTTTTTCGGATCCAGTTTGAGAATAGCTTTCATCCAATTGTGAGAAAAGATACCAGACCGAAGAATGCTGTAATAAAGCAAACAAATTCTATTTTTTAGACTATCCGCTGCTGTTTTGATCACTTTGTACGTTATTTTGTCTTCTCCAGGTGTGTTTTCAGCGTTGTATCGAATTCGGTTCCAGAAATTTCCTCTAAAAGCTCATTGCAAGTGTTATTTGGTGATGCAGTTAACTTATGTTGGAAGCCAGTTTCTTTGCATTTATGATAGCTGAAAATCCAGAGTTTTCACTGTACTTTGACCACATTGTTGAAAACGTGTTAGTAGCATTATTTTCATTGATTTTAAAGTTGTTTGTCTTAAAATTCTTTTAATTTTGGCTGCTCCATTGTTTCATGTCACTGGAAAAAGGTGCAGTATGAGATAAGGAGTGGGTGGTAGAAGTGAACGCATCACAGTTAGCTTAAGCTTCTTTAAATCGGATATCGGAGTAATAGATAGTTTTTTAGGATTTTTTTCTCTTGGTTCGAATTATTAAGATTGGTCTCTTAATGTAAAAGACCAGCTAAATTTTCAGATGGTAATGTAACGACAACTGCGAAAAAAGTGTTTCTTGTGTTAAATATAGTGGGTGATTCGTCATTTAAAACAATTAGAGTGTGATCGTTATGTTAGTAAACTTCATGACTCTTTTTGCAGGTATCTGTATTGGTAATAGATTAGAAGAAGGGGTCCAGTGTGAGGTAACAGGTATTTTATTTTTGACGAAGAATCCTATTTCAGACTTGCAGTAGTTATAGCTTTTATTGTGGATAAAAGGTGTGTAGTTCTTGAGTTTAAATAAGTTTGCATTTGATTTTTTATTTAAGTTAATATTGTAATTGATTTCTTCGAAAATTTGTTTCAACTTATCTGCGAAATGTTATTTAGTAATCGAAGGAAACTATCACCTTTGGAGAAACAAATGGATAAGGGTACCTCATACGAATGTTCAATGCTCTTTAAGACCGACTAACTGCACCTTCTTTTGAAAAGTGATGATAAACAGAAAACACAATCCAGTGAAATCATATCTGAGCTTTTATATTTAATTCAATTAAGATTGTCATTAATTGTATCAATCGAACAAACCTAAAATTGTATATCATTCACTTACACAATTTATTATAACTTTATTCTTTCTAATAAAAGTATAAAGGAATCAATGAATTACAATATTCAAAAGAATGTTATAAAATTAATTCTTGTTTTTATTTATTTATTTTTTAACTTAAAACTAATAATATCTGAACAAATTTTATTTGTCACCTTCTTTTCTACTCCTCTTTGACACAAAATTGTACATTCTGTTTTTTAAATATTTTTTTCTTTTAAAGAAAACCTGATCACATTCCAATTATTAATTCACAGCTGTTCAAAAATTAAGAAAAATCTTATATATTTTTGAAAACTTAAATAGACTATAACAAAATTAAAGAAAACTAAAAAAAAATTAAATTCGTGTTAATTTGTTGCATTTAGAAAATTTTACAATCCTACCTGAATCCGTTTACACAAACTTGTGATCTCTTTTTTTAAGTATTGCATTCAAGGCTCTTATAGTTATAATTTGTTTAAATGGATTTTTACCATCAAATAGGATTGCTAATTCATACAAAACTTTTGTTATTAGGAGGTGAGTATGCAAGCTCTAACCTAGTACGTATATTTAAAGTGAAAAATAGCTTCGGAAGATTGATTTGTAATTTGGTATTTTGTTCTTAACATAAAACTCTTTAAAAAATATTTACATTAAAACTAAAAATTAAAAAAATGTTTGTATATACAGTAATGGCTAGTTTCTTATTTTTGGAGAATGCTAACAAACTTTGTTGATCATGCGAACAAGTTCCTTGTATAAAATGCAATCTCGACTGCGTGGCTTGCAAATTTGGCGATGATCCAAATGCAGGCCACAAACTTCACCGATTCCGGGATCTGAAATTGTTTACAGTAAGTCTCCACTGTCTAAGAAAATTCGTTGAAACTTACCAGCTGAATCAACACCAATAATTCTCAAGTAAAGCACCGACATAAGTGTTAAGGCTGTTTCAACAAAACTGAAAACCTCAATTTTCAAATGGCCCATTTGATAGAGTCCGACGAATCTTCTATGCAGATCGAGTAGGTATTTGTTATCTAAAAGCAAAGAAGCAATATTGTAAGGAAAACTCTCCAAAAACAAATTGAAGAACTAACTTTTCTCGATATCGATCAATTCTATCGATCGTCTAAGAAGCGGAGCATTTATCGATGCCAAATGGGATCCCCGATGTGGCACCGAGTAGAAGAACACACCTCTGGCCGATCTCCATAGAGGCGCCGCAGCAGGTCTACCACTCTCCCAAGCATCGGACAAAATTTGTTTAACGAAAATTCCACCTTTCGAATGACCCACCCAGACAATGGGATGCCCATAGCCAACCTTGTGTTTGATCAACAGATCGGTCATTTCTCGTGATCTCTCCACTAAGCCCGATCGTGGTTCTTTCGTCTTCCACACAGGTCTCCAAAGGTATTGGTCAGTGGTGTAGTTGACTGCTAGAACTCTGACGCCTGGACAATCCAGTGGCAGCCAATCTCGCGGCCAACATTTCGAATAGTTTGGATCGTTGATCGAAGGTTTCTTGCTGGTGTCTGATTTGCTGCTCGTGGACTCACTATCGGGTTCAAGGAATTTACTGTCGTTATTCAGGCGAAGTCGAAATGATGGAAAGCTGTATTCGACACCATCACAAAAGAGGACTTGTTCCGGTGTTCCGCATTCATATGTGAAACTGGGAGGGAAACAAATTATTGGTCAATTGATTTTGATACTCGGGCTCTCGAAGGACTTACCCATTATTTTCCTGCTCATTGTAACTGTCATCAATGTCAATCTCGTGATAGTTCGAAGCAAAATGCTCTTCATCCGAGTATCTTCTTCGTTTTTCTTTGTGCGCCGGCATCATGATATTCGATCGGGAATGTCTTGGGCGTTTGGGTGGCCTCACTTCTGGCTTTGGCGGTCGTTCAAAGTGTTCCGGCTTGCGATCATTGTTCCAGAGACCCTGTTTCCAGGTGTTCGCCAATGAACCATGCAATCCATGAATTAAGACAATATCAGCTCGAATCGGAGTACCAGGAGGAGGTTCGGTCAGAATTTTGATCGAGCAACACTTCTTGGCTTTAATTTCCTCATGATGATCAGTGGTGGAACTGGCCGAAGAACTTGTGCTGCTTTGATACCTTGGCTCACGCAACAGCGGTGTGGGTGGTGGCGTCGGTGTCGGACTGTCTGGAATGCTCTCAATTATGCCATCACAGCGTTTCAGTTTCATCATCTTCAACAACGGATTTATACGGTGGGAGACTAAAAGTCAAGAGAAAAAAACTAATAACCCAGGTTATTCATCAGCTCTGTTACAGCTTCCAAGTACCTTGAACGGAAGATAAGCTCATGGAGATTGTGTTGGCGGCATAGGCAAGTGCATTGGTAAGGCCTTGGCGGCTTGTGGCTAGATTTCTAAGTGCATGCAAGAAACGAACGTCTCGAATGCCTTTGAGGCTGCGTGCGACTCCGTTTGCAAGGGGAAGCACCAATCGGAGTATTATGCCAAATGCAACGCGCATTCGATTGTGCTGGGAGCTGAAAAAAAAATCAAAAGTGATCACATGATTGAACCAACCATGAAAATAATTCAACTTACCTTTCCATTAATTGACCCTCAACTTCGGATACAGTAACCAACTCGTTTATTGTCTCTTCTTCATCATCACGATCCAAAACCAGATCATTCAGGTACATAGCTGCTGCACTTGCAGCTTCATTGGAATCACTGGAATCTCTCACATTTTCTATAATCCAATCGTTTGTGGCATTTTGTCTCTGTAGTTCTTCATCATCATCACCATCATCATCAGTATCACAGGTGACATCTTGGAGTTGCATTTGAATATCATCGTCGTGGTTGACGTCTCTTTCTTCATTTCGCTCATCATCATTTGGTTCGTTGAATGTTGAACAATTGCTGATGGACTTTGGATTTAGTGTGTCAGCATCGGACCGTGTGATTATTGTTTTATCGTTTGATATCATGTTTTTTTTTCTTTTGCGCTTTTTTTTATAAAAAGTTATTTATTTTTACTTTAGATTTTGTTTTAGTTTATTTTCTTTACGTTGGATTTTGAGCGTGGGTGCTGATTTAGTATCACATTTTATGATTTAGCGGAATCTGGAAGGGAGCAAAAATAATCACGTTGAATTTAAGGCTTTGAAATATTTTGTTTAATTTTTTTTTTTTTGATTAAGTTGCCAGACTTTTTCTTATCACTGAAATAGAATTACAAGTATTAAGTAAACAATTGGCATGTCATAACTTCAAGAGCTTCGATAATATGATAACAAAATTGAATTTCTTCACAAAATGTAATCAGACGCAGGTGCATGAACTCATACCTTTTTTAAATTGATGGTGACGAAACCAAAAGTCAAAAAATTTAATGCAAACTTTTTTAATGCATGAAAAAATTGCAAAGTTGACTTAATCTGCAATTTAAATCCTCCAATATAGGAGAGAAGGTTTTCTAATTTCACATTTCTATTTAGAACGAACTATGATCATTGGGAACAATTAAAGCTGACGACGCCTATCACGATTTATCACCACACAACATCCAATTTGGAACACAATGTTCCATTAAAAGGACTGATTGGTGAGTTCAATTAAATAGACAACGGTTTATTTTGGAGCTCTAAATTTGGCCAGGACGGTTTTTTTTTAAGAACTTATTAGTGCGCGACTGAATTGATTAAATTGTTCCAAAAAGAATGATCTTGATTAAATGACACTGCGTGACAAAAAAAGTTACCCAGTCATAATTTCTTATTTCTCTTTTACACTTAGGCAGTATGCCGCATTTTTCTCTTGGAAATTGGTAATGATATTCTTGATGGCAGCTAGCTCTACTTATAAGTACTAAGTTCTACTCAGGACAATGGTACAATTATTCAAAAAAAACAAAAATAAATTGATTGCCATCTCGTCTTTTGTAACTCAGTGTCTTTATTTCATAAGTTTAGTATTTCAACCACTTGCATTGCCAACTTATGTTCAATTCCTTTTAACTTGAAATTCGACCTATGGCATGCAGAAGGCCAATTTAAAATGATTTAGAAGATAAATTTGCAATTCTGAAAATTGAAATATCTGCCTCGAATATTAGTTACTTAAAGTATCGATTTTATCCAGAAAACAAAATATTTTTTCTTCTTTGGTATTTGTATTTCGTAAATTTTCTCCATGATATAAAGAAGAAATGGCAAATTGGAAGTTGTATCAAGCAGAAACTAAAAAATTAGTGACCAAATCCTTCTGTCAGCCAATATTAACTAACAAGCTGCTAAGATTAAGAAAATGAATCCAAATCCATACCTAAAACTCAGCCTAAGCCTGCAAAGACAAACCCAATATGGTTTACCAAAGAGCTAGCGTTATTGGTCAGAGAAAAAAGATAGGCTTATTAGAAAGCTCCGTAGGTTCCTACTACAGAAAATTGTGTTGCCTACAGAAAATCCTTTGCTAAAAGTAAGACTTGAATCAATTCGTTCTAAAAAAGCTTCATGGGACACGTTCATAAATACGAAGAATCCTTCTTTTGATATAAGAACGCTATGGAGTCGCAACAAAGCAATACGCATGATATGTTGAGACACAAAATTTCTCTATATGAAAGTGAATGAAGAACTGGAAGTAAATCCATGTAAAATAGCCAACATCTTTGCAGAAAAATAGGCATCATGCAGCGCAGAAAGTGCCTTTCAAAGACAGTTTTTAGCAAATAAGTTAAACTTCACGCTACAAACCCTAAATGCAATCCAAGACTCTTGCGATCTCCTTACATAAAAAATTGAGCTTATCGAACTTGAAATTAGACTTATGAAAGCAGAAGGAAGTACCCTTGGTGAAGATTAAATTTACTACAAGATGGTTGAACTGAACGATGCTAGCCTAATAAAACAGAATCTGTGCGTTATTCAAAGACATCCTATCGACTGGGACTTTTCCACACGACTGGAAAAGAGCAAAACTCAAGCCAATTCGTAAAAGCTCCAGAAACAAACATGATTTTGGTAAATATCGCCCGATCTCACTTCTCCCTGGTTTCTCCAAGATTTTCAAAATTTTCAAAAATCATAGTGAGACGAATTAGTTGGTTACTAGAGTAAAATGTTAGCACCGAAAAACACGCTTACAGGCCAAACAAAGGAGTTTCAACGCTTTTACATCTACTCGAACCTAAACTAGCAGAAAATTTGTCAAAAACTTAGCACAGTATTGCTATGTCATCAGACTAAGAAAAAGCATTTGACAGGATAACAAATGGGATGTACCTAAGAAAATACTAAGTATTTAAATATCCCTTATGACAAATGGGACATTTAAGATAAACGTTGATGGCTACGATTCTGCTCAAATGAAATTGGACACCATTGTTCACCACTTTCTGTAGTGTTGTATAATGCATACTCCTTGATAACTGAACTTTCTTAACCAAATTACAATCTCGATTTTATTGGCGTAAATGCCGATGACATCTATGTTGTAGCCCACTTTTTTACGCAATACTCCCATTCCTTTAAAAAAAGAAACAAAGATTCTCGGAGTGATGTTTACAATGAACTTGAAATGGGATGGACATGTCAAAAAGGTGATAAGCGATTTGAAATAAAAAAAACAACGCACTAAGAATGATCTGTTTAAGGAGAATAGGCCCACTTTTAGAAACAGCTCTTCGAATTGCAAAGGCTCTGTGGAAGGGACACTTCTACATAGTTTAAAAATCTTTATGTGAATTACAAAAAAGAACGTCTCAAAAATCGACGTGGCTATAAACGAACTGCAACAGGTGCCTTAAGAAATTCAAACTTTGATGCCCTTAGAGTTGAAGGAGGTTATATATCCTTTAAACATCTTGCTGAAAGAAGAACAAACAATCTTATCAGTAAGATCATAGCCAATGATTTCTTCAATTACGAATAGAAAGAGAAATTATGTAGCTGCTTTAACCAACATCGTCTCTCTATCTGTAAAGTATTTTGAACAAAACGTGATAACAGTGTCTTACGACGCACGCGCCATCAGTTTCGCTTACTACAAAAAGCAAACACGTCCGACGATATGTACAAAATGCTACACGAAGAACTTATTTCAAACAATTTACTTAGCCAAGCTAGCTGCAATCTACAAAGCGATCTCTGAAGCTCTACAAAATTCTGAATGCTCCTTAATCTTTATAGACAACATTGGTATTATACTAAAAGGCTTAAGCAACGCGTCCAATAAATGGCTATTTCACCAAATCTTAAAGAACGCCGCATGTATTACAAGTCAAATATTACTTTGGCATTACATAATTATTCTGCTGATCCTGCAACAAAACACGCTTTTCGCTTCCCTCTGATAGTTGAGTATCCCAAATTACACCAACTTTTGCAAGAGCTTGCAGAAAAGTGGCGAAAAGCTGAAACCTTTCTTCGAAAACATTACTGAACAATATTACCAATCCTTAAGCAGAGAAGAATGCATAAAAATATTAAGAGTCAGAGTAGTAAAAACTCTGTTTACAAGCAAACACTGCTATACTTGAGAAGCTCCAGAGGAAATGCTCCATATATATTCCTCTGCCATATTTTTGTGGAGTGTCTTGTTTCTTGACAAATAGATCCTTCAACAGACAATGTTATTGAGACTCTCGCAAAAATCCTAAATCCGTCTTTCGTTCGATGCAATTAAATTAGTTTTTAGTATTTTTCTTATACCATCATGATTAATAATTTACACAATTTATAAAATGTTAATAGCCTTCTTCTCAAACCCTAGTTTAACTTAAAAAAGGCACCGCATGGTGCGGTTACCCTAATGCCTTAAAAAAGTAGTTTCCAAATTTAGTTTGTAGGTTACTTCATTAAATAAATAAATTGATATTTCGTATGACTATTTTTATCCATTAAAACCCTGGATTTCCCACTGTACTTCTTGAATTTTGAGGGCTACATTCTTTTTCCCCTAAAACGGACCTTGAATCACCGCAAATGTCTATTAGCAAATTAATAAGAATCCATTTCAACATCTTGAACAAAATTTGATCACTACGGCGAATACGTAATATTTTTAAAAGTAAGTTATTCGAATCACACATGGTGTTAAACTTTTTTTGTTTGGCAAAGTAGAGCGCTCTGATTTACTTATGAAACACAATTGAGCGCCAAACTCCCATTTATTGCACAAACAAATTTATGTGAAGATGATTTCACTCGACTTGCTCAATCAGTTTACGAACCTCCATTGTCAAAAATTTCGTAATCTGTTATGTCAAGTTGTCTGATATAAAAAAGAATTGAATTTTCTTAATGGAAAATCGTTTTCTTTTTTTAACTTTAGGCCCTAAATCTGCGCGGAATGTCCTGGAACAATTCGTTCCTTTAGGAATTTGAGTTTGCTTGTTTCCCTAATATATGTGTGCCTAGTTTAAACTACCAAAATCACGTTTATGTAAGCATATCTCTTGTTTTTGTAAGGTAGATAAATTAATGTTCCCGGAAACTTTCAAATTAAAAAAATAAAAATAAATAGAGTAGTGCGACAGCTCTTGAAGAGCCAAGGCCTAAGTTGCTTACTCTCATCAACAATTCTCTAAGTGCGTGTGAAGAATTGAGGGGACCTATAATTTAACGCCGATTCCGAACGGCAAAGTTGAGAAGCACTTTTTCATGACAGATTGATACTCTTGGAAGATTTGTCAGCTCTTAGCCTCTTAAGAGGCAGTGCCCGTGAAAGATGAAATAAAAACTTTATGAGTGCGAGTAGGAATCGAACCCACGACGTTCTGCTTAGCAGCCAACGCACTTAACCACTAAGCTACGGGCAACTTTCAAATTAGTGATGTAAAATAAGACTTTATTATGAAGTTTTTGAGATAAGATGACATAAAGGAAAAATCTTACACATGTGTTTTTAATATTTTACTTTTAAGAATTAAAATTCAACTAAAAAGGCTTCAATTGATTGAAACATTCCTTCTATCAAAATCCTGCATCGTTCAAGTCATTCTGCGTGACATTGATGCATACAAACCTGACTCATTTTTGTGGAATTTTCGGTCTATGTTATTTCCTCCTTTAATTATTTCCAACGCCTATAGGTATGTATGTAAGCTGAAATCAATAAACTGTCTTAAGCGTGGGGACTGGGGATGTTTGTTCTGCAGAGGAAACAAAAATAACATAAAAAATGTCAGCACGTGGGCCTTCTAGCCGGCTATTATGACGGGGTTGTATTGATTTTTTTTTTTTTTGGCTTCGTCTTACATTTATGTACAAATTGTCAAATTGTCTGCAGTGTAAGAAAAGGTAGCAGTTATGACGGTTCCAAACGGGTAGGTAAATTATTTCTTAATTCTTGTGTTGGGTAGAGGGAAGAGGCAAATACAAGTTTACTCTTTTTGGGTTTAACGAAACATGAAATTTACAAAACGAATGTTTCACAAGGTCACCTCACAACTTTGCTTTGACTTATGAACCTCTGTAAACAGAAAAATGACAGCTTGTGGAGGCCCAGTCCTTTAAATATTCACTCAAATCCTTTTGAAAATTATTACAAAGCATATTTGTACATTGTTGTGGGATGCAAAGCACATCCATTAAAGGAATCTAACATGAAAAACAAATGATCAAGAGAATTGTGTACATGAAGTTTTGAAGAGGCAATTAAGCTTCCTCAAACATGAACAAAAGAATTCCGATTGCTCTTGCAAAAAAGATTATCTTGTTCCTTCTTTGAATATCTGAAAATCTTTTTTTTTTAAGGATACTCGAAAAATAAAAAAAATATGACCTTGAATGGACTTTTTTATTAATTTACCAGTCCATAAGCTTGTCATTCTTGTACCTCAAAAATCATGCGAAAGAGAAACTTATGCAGGTGTTTGATTTTTTTTTCTCTGCCTATTGTTGTTCTTCTTTTTTTGCACGAATAGGAACAAATATTTCGTTCCGCTCAACGCAATTCACGAACCATTAACACAAACTTGGCACTGATTCATGAAATTCCTGTTAAAATTATTTATTTTAATTTCTCAAAACTAAGCCAAGTTTTTTTTTTTAATTTAATTTATTCAGAAAATAAATAAAAATAAACAGAAAACGCAACAAAAAAGTTGGCTTCAATACACATCCGTACCGTAAACAAGACTGATGAACTTCCTCAAAAAATAAATCTTGACGTTGTTGTTGGGAGGACTCTAATTTTTTTTTCGTGGAAGATGTTGCGCAGTGAATACTTTTGTTTCTTAGAATATTTGTTGTTAGGCGTTTATTTTGTTTTGTTAAAATTGTCAAAGATACTTTAAAAAAATATTTATGTAATTTCAAATCAGCAACTAAATAAAACCGAGAGGGGAAAAAAACTTAAAACCTCAAAGAAAATATATTTGACGCACCCTCGAGTTAGTCAAGCAACCGACCGACCTCGAAGAATTTCACGACAAAACTGCGCGAATATTATTTTTCATTAACAAAATTGGAGAGGGCGGTCGTCCACTTGATGTATACATTTCATAGCTCCCGGTCGGTAGAATGGTCGGTTGTTGCCGTGCCGCATTGTAAATGCATTCAATAGTTTTTGCTCCAATTAAACGAAAAATTTTATGAATCTGTTGTTGTGGTGGAACACATACATTCTTGAAAACAACCCCTTAGTGCTTAGTGGGTTTTGTTGGGGCTGGCAAGATTAAGTTTATTTTTATTTTTTGCACATTTTTCCTGCGTTTTCGTTTTTGTATTCATAAAATTGGGGGATATAAAAATTGCAATCATTACAACTTTAAAAGAAATTATTTTGAATGCCGAAAACAAATACATGTGTGATTTTGTATAGATAGAAGCTTTTACGAAATCAAGCTTTTTTCATAATACCAAATGATGAATAGAAAATCCACACACATGTCTGTTCTGCGACTTAGAATATGAATAAGGGAGAATTGTTGATAATGGGAACACCTACACGCAGGTATTTATTTTGAAATGATACTGACTGTTACCGTTTGTAATTGTGAAAGCGTTCAAATACAAGCACATGTCATTAAGACCTTTAGCAAATACAAAAATAGTTTTATTGATATAATCAACTGCGATGAATAGTGCCCGCCACATTAATATGAATATTGTTGAAACAGGAAGATATTTTGAGTAATACGGATAATGCACACGTGCCATTAAAGAGCAACAGAACTTTCTATTTTGATGAAATGTTTGGCAAAACAACCCTCTTATAAGCTGAAACAGTGTTCAGTATGTTAAAAAAAAAGAAAATATTTTGACGATTCATCTGGAAAAATGACAACTTTTAAATAAATAATAAAAAACAAGAAAACTAGCTGCCCCGAACATCGTCATCGCAGTGAAATAATTTGGTATTTCTGCAGACCTTTTTTTTATTTTCACCAAAAAGGTAATAAAGTTAACTATATCAAGGCTTTCTCAGAAATAAACATTAAATGACGCTTTTGAGTGACAAATAGTTCAACTAAAAATTATAAAATTATTCACAGCATGCAGCTATAGATTGAATAAATCGTTGTCTCATTCCTTCTCCTCCTACAATTTGAATTTAAAACCAGATATCATCACAAAATATTTCTCGAATCGAAGCTAGTAGGGTTAGCTAGTATGTTTTCTGTTTTCATGTTTTCCATGGAAGAAAACAGTATTCTTGCTGTTTTCTATAGAGTAAAATAATGGCGTTAACCATGAAAATTAAGTTTGACAGAATACCTCAACAAGAACCCTTTCAAATGAGTTTGGCTTTCACTAGTTGATAGAAGGCATTTAGGTATAATTATTTTACTTTGATGTAATAAATTGAACGCAATTTACAAATGCCCAACTGCGTAATTTACCGATAGCATGTAGTAACTTGCGAGTAAAAAGCTTAACCTTCTATATTCCTATCGCAGCGGTTCTGCATGAACAAATTTTTGATGAAGCAACTGCATACCCAAGCAGCTTTTTATGCGATGGCGTCAAACAACAAGAGACCTAAACTGAAGCTTACACTAGAACGTCAGCGCCATTAACATATTGCGGCCTTCATAATTATTTCTAGTTCATTTTTCCACTTGGGTAACTGCCAGAAAAATGCCGCCACAGCCGAACCGGCCGTTGTTGTTTGCCATCATTGTTTAAAGATAGAGAGCTGACGGACGGCCAACAATCTTTTCGCATTTGATAGTTGCATGCCGTAATAAAACATCGCAGAGATTTGTACACAAAATTCAAATGAAGTGCAATGAAAGACGACGCAAAAAGTGATAAAATAAAAAATTGACGCGGCGGGGGGCTTGATTATGCGTTAGATGTAAATTATATACAGTGCAACCAATCGGATAAATTGAATTAAATTTGCACCAATTTAAGTGAATGCATTAGCAGAACCGAATCAACGACGACGGACAGGGACATGAAGATTTTGGACAAGTTAGTTATTCAAGTTGTATAAGTGAATGTAAGTTTTTCTACTGTCAAATAAGTTCGATGATCTTTTTAACCTTAGATTCTTGATCAGAAAAAAAAACATTAGTTTTGGTTCCCAATTTTATGACGTGTAGCTCTTCCAAGATACACTCTACAACCCTGTGCACATAGGATTTGCGCATCTGATTTTATTTGACGTTTAGCTTTTGACAACAAGAAAAAGAATA
The DNA here is from genome assembly GCA_943590905.1 of Sphaerophoria taeniata. Lineage (NCBI taxonomy): Eukaryota > Metazoa > Arthropoda > Insecta > Diptera > Syrphidae > Sphaerophoria > Sphaerophoria taeniata. The sequence goes on along the minus strand of OX016542.1, from coordinate 11,515,290 downwards.
AGTTGAAGGTACAGTTTGTCTGAACATGATGGGTGGAACAAACTTCCGAATGCGCTGATTCCATTTTACCTCCTTGATCTGAGCTTTTGATATGCATAGAGCTGTCAAAATTAAGTGATTTGGATAAAAAAAATTTCTATGGTATCAAAACGGTTGATAAAGTTTATTTTGCGAAAACTGTTTGTTTACTATTTTAAATGAGTCACGTGTGGCTAATTGGCCTGAAACGATATATTCGCAGATTGAAATAAATCCATCACAAAGACCCACAACAGAAATCAAGATAACAAAGAATTATAACAGATTGCGGTTAATCAGAGCTATTTTTAATGCTGTCATTAAGCTTGTATTTCAAAACCGCGGCACACACCCTCTCTAGTTGGATGAATAAATTATAATCGTTTATACAACAATGACAGCATTTTTTTTTGTAGGCAACTGACAGCTGTGGTTCAATTGAAGAACTTGATATATAAAATTGAAAACGAAATACTATGAGTTAATCATTGAAATACTTATGTCATTTTACACCACGTCCACGGATATAAGTTCCTTTTACAGCTGTTCAACCTTAAAAACACCTCAATTGGGTTGTGGTTGTTTTTGTGGTCAATTAGGATTGACTTTGAAATTATAAAACTTTTCTTCTTCAGTCATCTAATAAAAGATACATTTCTCTTATTAACATACTAAATTGAAGATTTCCTGCTAAAATAAAACTGCAATGTTCAAACACACTTTGCTAACTCCCTCAACTGTCAAGTTATTTGTCACGTTTCTTTTGTTATATCTCAAGAGAGAGAGAGAACAATCTCAATTGACAATTGAATGCCGGGCACATTTCACTTAATTTACCAATGAAACCAACAACTACGAAAAAACGTTTTTAGCTTAGAAGTGCCTTAAGATTCAACTCACTTAATTTAAAGGTGATTGACATTTTATTAGCTTAATGAGTCAATTAACGAATTTCACGTGGATATTGTAACTCGTGTTGGATTAATGCTACATGTGACATGTCTAGCATAATAATGACAGTTCAATGTCATATCAACAAAATGACAAGCACCAAGCACATAAATCAAATATCCCCACATTGACGTAGGTTATGATTTAAAATATGCACAACTAAGAAAGATCTGTTCGTTTTGTATTTTATTTTATTGATCTCTTGAATTTATTATTATTTGTCAATTTATATTAATTGGCATAAATTCTACTGCAAATAGAATGAAGAAAAAACTTTGTTTAATATTTTATGAACAAATTGAACATGATGATCAATTTAAGAGAATGACATTTTTGCTTTCTTTTGATCAAGTGCTGGGAGAACCTTCTTCTTTAAATGGATTCAATTGAATGTATAATTAAGAACTTGCGAGCAGTACGTACGCAACAGCAGTAGAAAGATAATGCAAAGTGTTAAAACTCTTCGGAGTTCAAAAGTTATGCGAAATATACTTTGAAAAATCAATTCATCTGATTTACAAAGAGCACATCGCTTGGTGATTGGTGCGTTTGTGCGTGCATGCCGCTTTTTTGATTGAAATTAATAATTTTGAAACTGAAAATGAAATTGAACATGTCCATGTCAATAATTTAAGAATATACTGTAGGACTGTTTGAGTACTTTTTATTAATAATTTAGGTGTCAGTCACATGGGGGCCAAAAATTAAACGTCAAGTTGACGTGACGAATTGTCATTTTTTGAAAATTTGTTCAAAACCTACCCCACAGAAAGTTCAATTACAATAAATGGAATAATTAACCCAGGCCCATTTTCGTAGCAGACAAACCCCAAGTATTTATACTCGCTATTCTATTTATTAATTCAAATTGAATCAAACGCCAACAATGGGGATTGATAAGACTAGTTTATTCTGAATGAATTAGAAAAAGTCAGGAAATCAGTGTGAGAGGTGAAAGATTTTATTTTGTGATTGTATGCTTGTGTCTACCAATTTATCTTCGTTTTTCTTGTATGCGATTTTTAAATACATTAAAAGAAACCACATGTACCCGAATTATAATTTTTGCATATTTTAACGTGTCGAGACGTTCTTGCAAACATAGCTCTCGTCATGATTTGACGTATAAGAATACAATCTACAGACTTTGACACTTGGTATCCAATATTGAGTCTGTTTTCCATGTTTAACGGTAGTAACTTCCTATTTCCTACTTTATCGAAACTTTTTGTTTGTGTTTTATTTCATTGTGTTTGGCTATCGGTATTCTTTTAAATGACCCAAAAAGATTTGTTTGAAAACAGCTGGTTAAGCGACAATCTCTAAATAGATAACAATAAATTAGAAATAACACACAACTGGAACGTGATTTTTTTATGATGCGCGTGGCGAGAGCATTAATTTGTTGACTTTTGATTCAAAATGTTATCACCCGGGAAGAGTCATAATCATTACAACCACTGACACTGACATTGACAGCGAAAATCATAATGGGATTAAATTTAATGATGTTATGTATGTACATTTGTACATTCATGTTTTTTAGTGATACCAAATGATGCCTTTGCGATAAAACTACAGTCACGTGTGTTATACATTTGATTTTAATTATTGTTTTTGTTTTGATTCTCTTTGTTGTTTTTTATTTATTTTGATCAATTACTTCAAAGTAATTAACTGCCAAAAAAAAAAGTTTGCATGTCACTTTTAGCAAATAAGGAAGCAATCCATTGGTGGCTTTTATAACTTTTTATGACTCTTCAAAACCTTAAGCGTTCCTACTTGATTTTTTTGCTACCCCAGCTGTCCGTACTTATTAGAATAATATTCCTCAGGCTTTTTTTCGACGTAATTGGTTCAAGTGCTTTTAGATTATTAAGTGTTGTTCTTATAAGAACCTTTCTTAACAGCTTAAGTTATCGTAGTCTCAACGCACTCATTTTTCTATTTAAAGCAGTACACAGGCGTAAAAACCCACTCAGACTTTTCAAACATAATGTAACTGACGTCAAATTACATGGATTAAGCTCATAAACTGGATAGAAAAATAGAAAGATTATTTTCAATTGGATGTTAATGTAAAACGATTGCGATGTGTTATCACTTTTTCCAGCTCTTAAAGTGTCTATTGTTGATTACAAATGTCAGCCCATCATCCGCTATCATGAAGTTAAATAAAATGCAAATGCATTTTTCTTCCGGAATACGTGGCGTATACGTACTATTTTGTCCTATTGAATGAGATATTTTTTACTCTTGATTAAAATATGAGAAATGAGAAAAAGACCTTAGGAAGGAAGAAAAGAGCATCCGTAGTTTCATAGCTCATAGATCTAGAAGAGTCTCGGGCCAAGAACAACACCCGACGTTTCTTTAAAAGGTCGAAACAATTACCTTCTGGGTTCAGAACCGAAACAGTGAAGGAAACCTAGTCACCGAAGCACAGGAAATTGTAGATGTGTACTTCCAACAGCTGCTGAATGCACTTAATGTTGAGTGAGCCAATAACGACAGAGAAGCAAGACCTGTCAATGAAGAACCAGTCCCAGCCCCCATCACAGAAGAGGTAGAAAGAGCCATCCAAAACCGAAAAATAACAAGTCTGCCGGGTCGGATGGCATACCTGCGAAACTCTTTAAATATGGAGGAGGTTTTTGGTGAACCGTATGGACTAGGTCATCAACAAAGTGTGGGAGGAAGAATGCATTCCCACTGGCTCGTCGATAAGCTCCATATGCCCCATCTACAAGAAAGGCGATCCTATGTCATGCAAAAACTACAGAGGCATATCCCTGCTTAATGTTGCATACAAAATCCTATCCAACGTACTGTATGAGCGTCTTAAACCGTTCTGCAACACAGTGTGTGTGTGCAGTGTGCAAATGGGTAACAGCTCATCCGAGTTGTTTCAAACATGCGCAAGGTTTACACAAGAAGATGCGCAGTCATATGATTTCTTCAACATAGTCCTAAAGCAGATTATTCGCAAGGCAGGTTTGAGCATGGAAAACACTGTCTTCAACAAATCCACCACGCTCCTAGGCTATGCGGACGAAATAAACATCAACGGTCGATCCAAGAGAGCTGTGCTTGAGGCCTTCACAGCGATTGAAGAACAGGCGAAACTCGTTGGTCTTGAAGTGAATGAGGACAAAACAAAGTACATGCTATCAACAAACAAAAGAACATCTGTCCACCGCTTAGGACAAAATGTCACTGTTGGTAGCAGCAATTTCGAGGTAGTTAAGGAGTTCACCTACTATGGAACAAATATCAATCCCACAAACGACACCTTAGTGGAGATCTGAAGAAGAATTACAATAGCGAACCGCTGCTACTTCGGTTGCTGAGATCCTTCATGGATTTTGAGGCGGTTAAGTAAAGTAAGTAAGATTAAAACAAGCAGCTTAAATTATTAGATCATCAGCAACTACTTAGCAGGCTTGTATTCCTAAACTGTAATTTTAAACAAATATTTACAAATTTCTAAAACTACAACACACTCATAAGACACATCTAGGAATTTATCTTAAGCACGTGAAAATGACTATTTGCATTCATCTTTAAAGACTCCAGGTCAAAGTCTTAAACTGCACCCACTAACAATCATTATTTCTTTTCTGATGCACAACAGACTACTCATTGTTCAGTAAATTATTCTTTGATTTAATTCATTTAAAACTAAGAATACGGAAAAAAAAACAAAAAACTAACAACGATAAGATTATTCTGGAAGAGAAAAATAAACAATAAGTGCACTAGGGCGTATGTGAATCTAAATTTAATTTTGCCTTTGGCGATAGTTGTGCATTTCATTATAAAATGCGCATAAGAAATCGATTGTTTTTGCTGGACATTACGTCAATATATTGTTTAAATAGTGTAAACAAAAATGTCTGTTTGTCGTCTGTAGGAACTTTGTTACTCATGCATTATGGAACTATGACAAAATTCAAGGGTTGAACTTTTGTTTGTTTAAATTATTTTGAAGGGTCTATTTTTGAGTTCAACTTGTTCGAAACAAGTGCTTGTACAAGTTTATTCTTTACACATGTTTGGTAAGTAAATTTGAGGATGAGAAGGTTTCATTGGGATAAAATTATTACTGCTGAAATTCTGCTTTAAGTAAGTGTGAAAATAAGTTTTGCTGATTGTAGCTCAAGTGCAACAATTTTTCAAAGCAAAATATATAAAAAATACATAAGTAAGATTGACTGTGAAGCTCATTTGTAGTCCACTCAAATAAATCTCGTCTGGAACAAGTGGGTGTTATAATTAATTCAATTAAAACAAAAATAAATAAATAAAATTCCATCGCCAGTGTCTATATTCCGCATAACTGACACACTGCAGCCATTCAAGGTCTGTTGTCTCTAATTTTTATAATTTGCAAACAAATTAAAAACACATCAGACACACATATTTATTTCTTGTTTTTGAGTGATTGCTTCAGCACAATTAGTGTAGACATGTGCTTCAAACATTGTGCCCTTCTTGCTTATGGTATGCACACACTTAACATCTGTATTTAAATGTCTTGTTATGTAAGCTTTTTTTATCTGCATCTAGCAACAGCTATTTAAAAAAAAATAACACGCCTACATAATGTGAGCGTTTATGAGCTTTAAAGAGACTAGACACATTTTAAAGATCATGTTGAAAGCTTTTTGCGGCACCAGACTGTATGGATCTATGAATCTATCTATCTATCGTATAACTAAATACAAATGGAACTCACTCGTTTAGCGCTTTATAGTCACTCGTATGCTTATCTCGTTCTGTTACATTAGACAGAGGGTATCGCAATTGATTTGAATTTTAATTAAAATCCGAATTGTAGTTCAATAAAATGTCATTCAATTATTTTTTTTATTTGTCGGGTCTTTTGAAAGAATGGAAATTTTTTATCAGCAAACTCATGTGCCATGCATTCAAGTCACACAAACGCGTAGGTAGTCTTTTTTTCGGAGGGTTAGATCTTCAAGACGCCAGACGCGGTCTTCACTGAATAAAGTTGGCAGGAATATAATATTGTTAGAACTTTTGTTGTTCAACAACAAACTTCTCGTACTCCTATTAAGATCACTAACTGGAATGAGCTTTTTTTCATAAATATGTAGCTGAAAGCCTTGTCAATAGAGGAAGATAAAAACTGATCGCGATTGCTTTGTTTACTTTTTCATTTTTAAGATTGCCTACTTTTTTGCCGATAGAAGCAGAACGCAGTTATAAACAGAGAAAAAGAGAGTTATTGCAAATGAAATCAAAAGCTGATTTGCTTGAGTAGTTCGAAAAAAGCGATAACAATAACGAATAACGACGACGAACACAACTTCAACAGCGTCCGAACAACTCAAACCCTCAGCTGGCACTGTTTTTTCGCCTATTTTTGCCTGCCATAAACACTTTAAAATTACACATTATAAATTTTTGTACACCAAGAAAAAATTTATAAAAATAAATACAGACAGTGTACTACCTAGAGACAAAAAACTTGTTTAATTATTTCGCGTGGTGCGTAGGCAAATGGTATATGTGATATGTCTCTTAAAATTAATTAATTTAAAGAGAAGTTGAATATGCAGAGCTTTTTGGTGAGAAATTATTTATTTTTTGCGGGTTCAACTGCCTTGTGGAAAGTAAAAACAGAGAAATGTGGAATGAGATAAAAAATGCACTTTTTGAGCTTGCAATACTTTTTTTCTAATATTTAGGTACACAAATTATACTGCCTTAAAGTTGAATTGTATGTCTGGTTGGCAATTAAGAGACTTATTTTTTTGCAAAGCTTATTTTGAAGTCAATGTATTCAAAAAAGCACGCAACATTTCTCAGTCCTCAAGAACAGCTCCGATTTTGATGATTTTTTTTTTAAATTCAAGATAGGAATTGTAGCCTGTGAGACTGAGAGACAGTAAAGAGTTTGGTAAAGGTGTTTTTACTAAAAATCATGTACTTATAAACGTTTCATTGAAATGGACTTAAATGGCAAATTAAATACAATGGTAAGGAAGAACTTATTACGGGAAGTTCAGAATGGGTCCCTATACATCAGCATTGGCCTCGAAAAGTACGAGTCACAAACGACAAATTAAAGATTTCAATTGACCCCCTGGAATTTTATTGATAGTTCTTAAGGCATTCAGTTTAGGTATTGGCGATTCTGTAAAGAAAATTCTTTTTTGCAGATTTGATAGCAGTTTCAAAAACTGAAACACCCACACAATAACATTTCAGAAAGTTTGTACATAAACGTCATTAATGCCATCAGCATGACAGCATCTGACAGATTACTGACTTACTTAAGGTGGCGCTACAGTTCGTTGTGGACTTGGTTATCAATCAACAGTCTCCGCCTGCCAGCTCGGTCCCTGGCTAGCTGTCTCTAGTTTTACACTCCAAGTTGATTGAGGTCCTATCTTCCACTTGTGTGTGCCACCTAAGTTGCGATCTTCCTCAACTTCTACATCCCTCGGGAATAGTGTGGAAGGCTTACCGGGCCGGAGCTTTTGTATCCATCTGCTCTACATGACCGAGCCATCTGAGTCTCTGGACCTTGACCCTTCTGCCTTGGCCTATGTCGTTGTACAACCCGTAAAGTTCGCTGTTGTATCTTCTTCTCCATCGCCCATCAATGCACACGGGGCCAAAGATGACCCGAAGAACCTTCCTCTCGAAACAGCCTAAGGCACAATCATCCGATTTTGTCAAGGTCCACGCTTCTGCACCGTACAGCAGGACTGGGATGATGAGAGTGTTATACAGTTTTACCTTAGTTGCTCGAGAGAGGGCTTTTCCACTCAATTGCTTTCTTAGCTCAAAGAAACAGCGATTAGCAAGAGCTATTCTTCGTCTGATCTCGGCGCTGGTGTTATTGCCCGTCTTAATAGCGGAGCCTAGGTAGACAAACTCCTCTACTACCTCGAGTTGTATGCTTCTATTGTGACGTTCTGTCCGAGCCGTGCGTCGTCGGTGTTGGGTATCCTTTCTCGAAGACAGCATATATACTTCGTTTTTCCCGTTATTACCGCTAAACCTATTTTTGCCGCTTCTGTCTCAATTCTCACAAAGGCGCCATTGACATCACGCTGTGTTCTTCCCATTATATCAATGTCATCGGCGGCGTACGCGAGAAGTTGAACAGATTTTTGGAAAATAGTGCCTCTGGTGTTCACGGTGGAGTTTTGCACTATCTTCTCAAGAACGATGTTAAAGAAATCGCACGACAGCGCATCGCCTTGTCTGAATCCTTTTTTGACGTCGAAGCTCATTGCCAACCTTGATGCAGCAGCGTGAGTTCTCCATCGGCATTTTGCACAAGCGAACGAGCATGGCAATGATGTCAAAACTAGACAGCTTTATAAAGTTCGTCTCTGTAGATGCAGTCATACGCGGCTTAAAAATCAATGAAGAGGTGGTGGGTATCGATTTGGAGTTCATAGGTCTTTTCCAGGATCTGCCGCAACGTGAAAATTTGGTCGATGGTCGACTTTCCTGGCCTGAAGCCACATTGATAAGGACCAATCAGACTGTTGACGAAAGGCTTCAGACGTTCACATATTACGGCAGAGAGGATCTTGTTTGTAGGCGATGTTAATTAGACTGATTCCTCTGTAGTTGGCGCAGTTTAGAGGATCTCCCTTTTTCAGGATTGGGCAAAACAATGCTTATGCTTATGGTCCATTCATCGGGCATGCATTCTTTCGACCATATCTTAGAGATGATTTTGTGCATGCTTCTATATAGATCGTCGCTTGCTGCTTTGAACAGCTCGGCAGCTAGACTATCTGCTCCAGCGGCTTTGTTGGATTTTCGCCGTGATATTGCCGTTTTCACTACTTCTAGGTCTAGTTCACGGAATTGTTGGCTATCATCGTTTCCGATGAAGGCTCCTGCCTGACTGCGGGATTTTTCTCGTCTTCACTATCCTTAACTGCTTTTTGGCAATGTTGTCACTGGTCTTTGATACTTGATTTTGGTTGGCGGCATAGGACTTCTTTAGAGGTTACTTGACACTCGATCACAGAAGGATTTGGCGATCTCTTGCGATTGTAGCCGTCCGACGTCGAATTTTCTTGCAGCATTTCCATGTCTTAGCCGTTATCGGGATATCCGTAGCACTACCTTGGCTACGACGAGCTAGTGGTCCGAGTCGATGTTGGCTCCTCGGAAAGTTCGAACATCTAGAATGCTGTACAAGTGCTTTCCGGCGATCGCAACGTGATCAATCTGTGCTTGCTACCACAACATTTCGCCCCGCAGCAAAATCGATCAGCCTGAATCCGTTGTCAGAAGTGATTTCGTGCAGACTGTGCTTCCCGACTGTTCCACCAAAGATGTCCTCTTTTCCCAGCTTTACGTTAAAACCGCCGAGGACAGTTTTTAATGTCATAGCTAGGACGTTGCTCATATGTTTTGTCGGGGAGCTCGTAGGACTCGTCTTTGATGTCGTCTTTTTTCTCTTCTGTGGGGGCATGCGCACATGCTCTCGGCAACAATTACCATAGTAAATGTCGCAGTTGTTTTTCATCTTCCTTTTGCCTGGTCCATCGCATCGCATTTTCTGGATAGCTATTATGTCTGTTTTGTAGCAGTTCAGGGTCTCCGCTAGTTGTTCAGTAGCACGCGGTCCTTAAAACATTTGCTTTGGTCGTCATCAGTGTGTCCATCCGTTTCCGAGGCCTTTTATTGCTTCGCAACTAAATTTTTTTCTACGTAGTCGGAAAGTCACCCCAACCTGGAGTACCAGGCACTTGATGTGACTCCAAGTGCACGAGCCAGAAAAATCACTCATTTACGACCTGGGCTTCAAATATGTCGAAGTAGCCCGTAAAGGAGTTCACCAAGTAGTGCAGCCTTACTGGAACTGAAGACGCGACCTTTGATTCCAAGCCGTCTCGCTTGTTGGGAGTTCCTTGGTGGGAACACTCCTTCCTTTGGGGATAATTAGTAGCAACAGCCTACTCCGCTTCGATCGCATAGCTCTAAGCTTCATAGTAGTAGGTAGTCACCGTAAGCTGCTCCGCCACGTCAAGGCTTACCCTATGGAGGGAAAAAAAAGCATGAATGCAGCAAAGAAAAAAAGGGTTAATTTCATGTTTTTTATGGGCACTGTATTAATGGTGTTGAATATTACTTCTTTGGCACTGGCTGACGTTTACGAACACATCTTCGTAACACAGGCCTTGCACATATATAGAAGAGTTTGTTAACTCAAAAAAAGAAGGTTAGGTTAAGTAAGGTTAAGCGGGCTGATAGTTTGTGTTGTTACCATCACACTTAGATCAATGTAAATCCATTGTGGTACCCCGAAGTGTTGTAACTTCCTGAAAAATAAATAACCTATGAATCATGTGGTTCGTTTAACCATTTAGAGGTCTTGAGCTTTTGCCTGGCAGTTCGGATAGTTCCTCTAGTTCATTGAAGAAGAAGTTGCCTAGAGTTTTCTTCCTAGTATAAGACAGAGTGAAGGACAGTGGCAGAGCAAATGAGCAGTATCTTCATGCTGTGTACCAAGAACCTTTAGCTTTTCGCGACAGCAAGAAACAAGCTTTGACTTGTTTTGGTGGCAGAGATAGATTTTATTGCTGCTTGGCTATCAATGAAAATAGTGATGTCCGCGTGTGATATCGCCATCATACATGGATATATGTTTAGCGGCGTTTTTCACTGCCAAGATCTCGGCTTGGAAGACGCTGCTATGGTCAGGGAGCCTGAATGAATTGGCAAGGTTGAGGCTTTCCGAGTAGAAACCTGCACCTACTCCAGTATTCATTTTAGAACCATCGGTGTAGATGGTGATTGTTGAGACATTAGTGTAGGGCACACCTTTTTACCAATCTTGTCTATTGGGGAAGCTTGTACCACAGATAATAAACTTATACAGATGTCTCATCCCTGCATTGCCTTAATAGACAAGGAGCTTTGGGAAGCTTTTTTCCTTGCCTAAAGGTGGCTATACACATAATTATGATTTGTTCGCCTGATTTGTTCGTGTTCGACTACAAGTTTAACGTGTGTGGGCATGTTTGGGCATGTTCGCGAACAAATCAGATGTAATTGAATCTTTTCAATTCCTTGTGATTTGTTCGAGAAATAATTTCACGTGTGTGGCGTTGTTTGCGAACATTCTGTACTTTTCTTATGTCAGTTTCTTTTTTAAGTTTGAAGTGCGCGGAGCTGATGTACCTAAACAATATGGCAAACAAAGAATTTTTCGAAGAATTTATTGAAATTTGAAAAATTTGTTCGACGTGTATGGAGAAAAGGTAGTCGAACAAATGATATGTGTATGGCTACCTAAAAACCGACTAATATTATTCTTTATTAGTAACCTGTACGTTTGCTCAAAGCAATATTGCTTCCTGTACGGTTGAGTTATGAGTTCTGATTTATAACTAACTCATAAAAGAGAAATACAAAAGGCTCATACTGAGCATGTTAGACTTATACTATCAAACAATTACATGAATGTATTGAATACAAGGAAAATATGACAATTAACTTGAATGTACTGGTGCATTCGATACAATCTGTGTTAGTACTAAAAGATTCGTTGAAATTTAAAGGTCCGTTCTTTTACTTTTTGGGCAGTTTGTGTAAAAACTGTCAAAATGGAGGAGTGGGGATGAAATTTTATGATTTGCCCAAAAAGTAAACGAACGCTTTACAGGCAAAATCTGCCCAATGCACAAAATTATGTCAAACGTCAAAAAAATTCAATGTACTTCTTATGGTTTGACAGAACTTACACAAACTGCCACAAGAAATTTTTGTAGCTAAAATCGGCAGGTAGGGGAAATATTTTCTCCTTCAAAAGTGACAGATTTTAGGATTAGTGGCAGTAAACGAACGCAAAAGTGGGAGTTTTGGGCAGTTTTGGGCAGCTTTGGGCAGTTTTATGAGGTAAACGAACGGACCTTAAGTAAGGGGTCAAATATAATCTGTGCAGATATTGTTATCTACGTATTTCGTAAATAGCTGCGTGGCCTCTCTGGCTAGTTTTCCAGATGTTCGTTTGGCTGAGCCTGAAAGTGCCGTAGCAACCCTGTTTTGCGTGGGGGGGCACTCATATTTTTAACGATAACCTTTTTTTTAGAAATCAAATCATGCGTTAGAAACACTACATTTATGTCAAAAAGATACAAATGAGTAATAGTGAATATCTATTGTTAAACTCCAGATGACCTTTCAAAACACCTATAGTTTGTTTCTTTTTTTTCGATTTTTTGTATCGTAATGAACCCGAACGCAACAAGAAAAATTTACTCAAACATAACGATTTGTCTTTGTTTTTCGATTTCTCGAAAAAGCGTGCTTTACACGATATGGATTTTCCATATGGATTGTCACTTTTAATTTCCAAATGTATTTTCATATGTAGGTATGTCAAATTGGATTTTGTTTGCAAAATCCGAAAAGCATTTAGACGATTTGGATTTTTCGTTTGTAGTTTCAAAACATTTTTTTCGTCCAAAACACCTAACCTAACCTATGTGTTATATTATTATTATTTTTTATGAAAAAACACAAAATAACATAACAACTCACCTTTTTCGCACTCTCCATGTTTAAATATAAATTTTTTTTATCGTTTAAAAAATCCGATTTCGTCTGTATACAGATGAAATTTAGAAACAGTTCTAAATGAAAAAATTCCATATGGAATTTCCATCTGTATTTCGATAAGGATTCTTAATACTGTAATGTGTATACACTTTATTTATCTCATACGCTCTGTATCTCCTTCTATTGTAATGTCTAATACTAATGTGTATACTTTATTATCTCTTACTCTCTGTATCTCTTTCTATATTTAATGTACACACTTTTCTTACTCTCTTTACTTACTCTGTATCTCTTTCTATATTTAATGTACACACTTTTCATTACTCTCTTTACTTACTCTGTATCTCTTGTTTATTTAATGTACATACTCTCTTTACTTAATATCGTTTAATTGTAGTAGTAAACACTCGTGAGGGGCAATAATTAATTAAGATTAAGAGAAACTTTTTGTTTAGCATTAAGAACGTTAGCCCCTACAAAAATCCCAGTATTTTCTCTCGAACTTTCAGCTTCCCCAAGAACCAATAGGAACCAATAGTAGTTTCTAGAACCCATCATTTTTGATATAAATAGCCGTTTGGTGGCGAGGCGAGTTAATTGATTGTGAACTGAGATAAAGTAAGGATACTGTGTTTGTAAAGTTATAGTTGAAAGTGTTGAATAAATAAGTTTGTGAGTGATTTGAATAAAGTGAATTTGTGTTTTATTTAAAAAGTGAATAAGTTTTAATTGTCGGACCAAGCCGAATATTACATTGGTGTCAGAAGTGGGATTAAAACTTATTGAGAATAAAACAGTGAACAGTGATTAAACTATTTTGTGTGAAATAGTGAAGTAAAAAAAAAAAAAAAAAAATAAAAAAAAAATGAGTAAAGTTTTGGAAGACTTAACTGTCCATGAGCTAAAGGCCGAACTAAGCAAACGTGGCTTAAGTGGGGCAGGATATAAAAACGAACTCGTAAAACGGCTACAGGAATATCTGGAAGAACAAAATGAAGACCCAGATACGTTTGCTTTCGAAGTGGAAGCAAAAGTGCAAGAGGTAAATGCAACTGCCGACTTATCTACCATGATGACACTTCTTCTAGCCAAATTTGAAGAGAATCAAAAGAATGTTCGGGAGCAACTAGAAACTCAAAGAAACGAGCAGAAGACCGAGCAAGAGAATGTCCTCAAACAACTACAAGCTCAAAGGGATGACGTTCGAGATCGGTTTGATGAACAGAAAAATCTGCTAGAAGGCAGGTTTGCGGACTTCGAAGACAAAATCAATACTCTCGATGAGCGTGTCGAAAAACAAAATTCAACGACTAATGCACGTTTCAAGAAAATAGACGACCAGATCGAAACCATTACAAGCGAACTAGAAAAAGTGCGAAAGATGAAAGCTCGAGAACCTTCTGGTGAGTGCTCAAGAAAGAGAGAAGTGAATCCTCCAAGCTTTGATGGTCAGATACCGTGGTCAATCTACAAGAAACAGTTTGAAGCAGCAGCGTTAACAAACGGCTGGGACGATGACGAAAAATACATTGCTCTTACGCTTGCCTTGAGAGGAGCAGCTGCTGAACTGCTACAAACCATCCCAGCAGAGAAGAACGGTGACTTCAAAGTTCTGGTAAACGCAATCGAACAGCGGTTTGGGGATAGCCACATGACAGAAGTCTTCCGAGTTCAGCTTAACAATAGAGCACAGAAAAGAGGTGAAACTCTGCAGCAGCTTCAGGCAGATATCGAGCGACTGGTTCACCTGGCATATCCAACAGCTGGCAACGAGATAATTAATCAACTTGCTGTTGAAGCCTTTGTGAGAGCTGTGGGCGATATAAATCCCCAAAGGGCTATTCGCACTGCCGGAAAGCAAACACTACCAGAAGCATTGGCTTTCGCTCTAACAATGGAAGCCGCAGAACAAGCTTCACAAAACGTGCATCGCGTGAGAGAATTGGAAGTCCAAGAATGCTCTTGTCAGAAGGCTACTCTGGAAAGGAGTCGGCGAGACGGACCAGCACGATGCTGGAACTGCAACAAGGCTGGGCATCTTCAACGACAGTGCAGATTACCGCGAAGAGGAACCGCATGCCAACACTGTGAACACAGAAATATGTCAACTGGTCAAAGTTACACCTACAACAATGTTGCTTCTCAAGTCGTTTCCCACCCCACCAACTGCGAGGGACAGAAGCTGGCTTCTAGTACCGATAGCTACAGAAACACCATCCAGGTTTCTCAAACGAAACGTGACAACAAGAGCCTGACCGTGGAAACAAGTATAAACGGCAACAAATGTGTGGCTACCATCGACACCGGTGCCACGGCGTCCATTGTACGGCAGGACCTCGTTAAGAAGACATGGCTCCACAACACCAATAGCTATCGTCTAAGAACTGCAACTGGAGAAGCCGCAAAAGTCTATGGTGAGGTACGTCTTAAGATCCGTATGGCAGAGCTAGAATTCTCTCACCTGTTCCTGGTAGCAGATATATGCGACGAGTGCATTGTCGGCGTCGATTTCATGAAAGATCACGGAGTGATATTGGACATCGGGAACCAAGTCCTGAAATATCGAAACATCGAGATTCCGATGATCTATGGGATCCACTCGCATGAGACCTCGTTACCTGTGAAAACCGTCATCAAAGAAGATCTGACTTTGCCTGCTTCTTCAGAAGTATTCGTGTGGACGAAATTGAAGGGTAAGCCTGGAAGCCATCGATATCTCATGGTCGAACCAGCATCTGTAAAGTCCTCCCAAAACGTCACCATTGGGAAGACTCTTGTTAGACCTGTAAAGAACATGGTTCCCGTACGAATACTGAACATCAAGCCGTACGAAGTTAAGCTTAGAAAAGGTGAGATTGTCGGACAATGCGAATCTGTATCAGCGATAACAAGGATCAGCGAAGAAGAGCCAAAGCAAACATGGAAGTCCAAAGAGCTGAACTCCATAAAGACGAACATTCTCAAGTCCTCTAATCTTGGCCACCAACAACGAAGAACTGCAGAAGGTCTCCTCGAAGAATTTGCAGACATGTTTTCGTCATCGCAAGGGAAATATGGCAGAACACAACTGGTTCAACATCGAATCAACACCGGAGATGCAAAGCCGATCCGTCAACCTGCAAGACGCCTTCCACTAGCCAAACAAGGTGAGGTTGAAGAACTGATAACCACCATGAAAGAAGAGGGTCTTATCGAAAACTCAAAAAGCCCTTGGGCGTCTCCAGTGGTCCTGGTAAAGAAGAAAGACGGATCAACCCGCTTTTGCGTGGACTATCGAAGGTTGAACGATGTGACCAAGAAAGATAGCTACCCTCTGCCTAGGATCAGCGATACTCTGGACGCAATGGAAGGAGCACAATGGTTCTCAACTTTGGACCTGAAAAGTGGATACTGGCAAGTAGAAATCCATCCTGAAGACAAAGAGAAGACAGCGTTCTCGACAGGAAACGGATTGTGGCAGTTCAAAGTGATGCCTTTTGGACTGTGCAATGCTCCAGCGACTTTTGAGCGCCTTATGGAATGCGTCCTGCAAGGATTCACTTGGAAATCTTGCCTGGTCTATTTGGATGACGTCATCGTATACGGGAAAACATTTGACGAACATTGTACAAATCTGAGAGCCGTGTTTCAAAGACTTCGAGAAGCCCACCTCAAGCTCAATCCAGAAAAGTGTTCACTCTTCAAAACCGAAGTGAAATACCTGGGACATATCATCTCATCCCAAGGAGTTAAGACGGATCCTGATAAGGTTGACACCGTGAAGAATTGGCCAACACCACAGGACAAACATCAACTCCGAAGCTTTCTGGGTCTAGCCACCTACTATAGGCGCTTCGTCAAGAATTTTGCTGAGATCGCCAAGAGTCTACATCAGCTAACGGAAAAGGGAAAGCAGTTTAAATGGTCAGGTGAGTGCGAGCGCAGCTTTCAAGAGCTCAAGCAACGCTTGTGTAATGCACCAGTGCTGACCTACCCGACTCCAGGAAAACCGTTCATCATTGATGCTGATGCCAGCAATGTCGGGATTGGTGCTGTATTGTCACAGGTACATGATGGAAAAGAAAAGGTGGTTGCCTATTACAGCAAGGTACTCTCAAAGTCGGAAAGAAACTATTGTGTGACCAGAAGAGAACTTCTTGCACTGATTTTGGCAACAAAGCACTTCCATAAGTATCTCTATGGACAGAAGTTTCTTCTCCGAACCGACCATGGAGCACTAAACTGGCTTTTGAATTTCAAGAATCCAGAGGGTCAAGTGGCGAGATGGATTGAGAGGCTGCAGACGTACGATTATGAAATTCAACATCGGAAGGGGAAGCTTCACTCAAATGCTGATGCACTGTCTCGGAGACCATGTAAGCAAGACTGTAAGCATTGCAGACGCCAAGAAGAAAAAGAAGTGGTTACTGTTCAACGAACCAGAACCGATCCCATTTATGGCTGGAGCAACGACGAGTTGAGGAAGGCTCAACAAGAGGACCCAGATATTGAACCCATCCTCGCATGCAAGGAACACCAGGAAAAACCAGAATGGGCCGATATCTCCGACAGAAGTCCGGCTCTAAAGGCCTATTGGGCACAGTGGGACTCATTGCATGTCCAAGAGGGAGTCCTTCGACGTAAATGGGAATCAGCAGATGGAAAGTCCTATGTAATGCAGCTAGTCTTACCGAGATCGAAGATTGTGGACGTTCTGCGGGAGATGCATGATGGAGTTTCGGGAGGCCATCTAGGAGTAAACAAGACGCTAGAAAAGGTTCGACAACGATTCTATTGGCTACATGCAAGGGAAGATGTCGAGAAGTGGTGCCGAAAATGTGATACCTGTGCTGCCACCAAAGGCCCGAACAAAAAGAATCACAGCCAAATGCAGCAGTATAATGTCGGATCACCATAGCTGGGCACCGTTAATCAAAAAGTTAACTTCGTTAATCGCTAATCCGTTAATTCAAAATTTAACTTCGTTAACAGTTAAAACGTTAAATTTTAGAAAAATTAACGCAAGTTAACGTTAATCGTTAATCCGTTAACACGCCATAAAAAATTTATTTTCTAATAAAAATTGGAAGTTGGAAACAAGAAAAGACAAGTAAATTTTTTTTAATATAGTAAATTATATTTTATAAGAGTTTAAGTGTTAAAACAACAATTTATTCAGTCACATGTATATGAATTTAATTGTTCCCTTTCATGAACATCAGCATGTTGAAATTCTCGTCGGAAAGCGAAGCTCTTTTCGGCTGAAGTATATCCTTGCCCGTGGAGACGTTCAACAGCAGCGCTTGAGGGTATGGCAGTATTGTATTGGAAGAACAGATTTTCCAATACTTGTTCCCCGAGGAATGCCGCTTCATTTAACGAGTCTTTTGACTTCAAATCTAGCTGCGTTTTTACGAGACTTCGAGCTTTACTTCTTAATGATTTGTTGTTCTTAGGTTTTTCTGAAGATTGAGTTACAGAGTTGAAAAAGTCATCCTCATTCAATATTCAATCGTGGCTTGTGCAAGTTCACCTTCTTTTCCATTCGTTTAAACCTAAATAAAATTTAACATTTACCTTAAAGCTTATTTGCATTCGGAAACCACTGATCTGTAAGCCTGTCAACACTTACATAATATATTCAATTGTAAATTACTTAGAACTAAGAAACGTAAAACTAAATAAAAATCTTTTAATATTTAAAATAAATTCGCGTCTGCTTTTATATAAAAGACTGTTCCAATAAGAGGGCACAATCTTTTTAAATCAAAACAACGCGAACAAAATATTTTTATTTGGTTTTAAGTTTGTAATTTAGTCTTTTACATTTAGCTTTAAGATAAATTTTAAGTTAAGATTTAAGTTAAATAATCGAAGGCGAACTTGCACAAGCCACGGTTGAATATTTTGTGCCCTCTTATTGGCACAATCTTTTATATAAAAGCAGACGCGAATTAATTTTAAATGTTAAAGTGTTAGGTTGATAAGTACAAGAAACGACCGACTTCTTTGGAAATTTTCAAAAGACCGATCTTGGCGTGTCATTTAGGTGATCGCAAGCCCAAACATTCGCAGTGGATAATCGTCGGCACGTTTAAAGAGTCGGCACAATTCAACTATTGTATGATTGCACTTTGATTGACCCAAAACAATGTCCGTAATATGATATTGAATTGACAATCAAAGAGTACAACACAATTGAAGTGTGCTGAGTTCAACGCACGACGATTTCCTCTGGTAGGTATTGGAGGAGATACAACATAAATATTAAAAGATTTTTATTTAGTTTTACGTTTCTTAGTTCTAAGTAATTTACAATTAGCTTTAAGATAAATGTTAAGTTTTATTATTATAAACGAATGGAAAAGAAGGCGAACTTGCACAAGCCACGATTGAATATTGAATTTGTGTAAAAAATCAGCTCCTATAATAGGCTGAACGATGTCGGCAATAACAAAAGTGAAATCAAAAGCGCGTCTAAGATTCAAGTCAACTGTTAATCGTTTGCAGCCGTATGTATGAATTTTTAACCGTTCGCAGTAAGCAGAATGAAATCGTTTGGTTCTTTTATTTGCTGGCAGAATTTGCGAGGAATTATCGAAATTTCAGCACCAGTGTCGATTAGAAATTAAAACTTTGTATTTTTATCGCGAATAAATAGACCGGCGTTGTGTTTCCTAAAGGGTGTTGACTAATTTTTTATAAGTTATAAAAATAATTACCAATAATCTAATTTGAATGTGTATCTTTATGGTATTTGTGTTCGATTAACGATTAACGGACTTTGGAAAATTTAACGATCGTTAACATTTTTTTGAAGTTAACTGAAAAGTTAATCCGTTAATGGGAATGTTAACTTCGTTAATTAACGATTAACGGATTAACGAAAAAATGCCCGTTAATGCCCAGCTATGCGGATCACCCTTTGAAAGGATTGCAATAGACGTGGCGGGTCCATTTCCGGAAACAAATAATGGAAATCGTTATATTCTGGTCGTCATGGATTACTTCAGCAAGTGGCCTGAAGCATACGCCATACCGAATCAAGAAGCCAAAACAGTCGCAGACCAAATTGTGTTCAACTGGGTGAGCAGATTCGGTGTTCCATTAGAACTGCATTCCGACCAGGGAAGGAATTTTGAATCAAACATATTCCAGGAAGTTTGTGGGCTTCTTCACATCAAGAAGACAAGAACAACACCACTCCACCCACAATCTGATGGCATGGTCGAACGGTTCAACCGAACCCTTAAGGAACATCTTTGCAAAGTTGTGGACGACAACCAGCGAGATTGGGACCGACACATTCCACTGTTTTTGATGGCGTATCGAAGTGCAAGACATAGCTCAACTGGCCATACACCGTCTGAGATTTTGATGGGAAGGAACATCAGATTGCCGAGTGAAATTAAATTTGGATGTCCCACGTCGGAACCGCAAGCCGAGGATGACTACTTGGATGACCTCAGAGAAAGACTCCTTCAGATCCACGACGATACTAGGTCAAAAATAAAGATGTTCAGTGACCGAATGAAGACACGCTACGATATACGAGCGACAACAACAGAGTTCCAAGCAGGAGATCGAGTGTGGCTTTACAATCCCCATCGACAAAAAGGGTTGTCACCGAAACTTCAACGGGACTGGGAAGGTCCATATACAGTGATTAGCAAAATCAACGACGTCGTGTACCGGATACAAAAAGGAGTCAGAGGTAAACTTAAAGTCGTACATCGCGACCGACTACATCGCTACAGTGGTGATGAAGATGATGGATTTGTTCGGGACGATCAATCCTAAGGAGGGGGCAATGTAATGTGTATACACTTTATTTATCTCATACGCTCTGTATCTCCTTCTATTGTAATGTCTAATACTAATGTGTATACTTTATTATCTCTTACTCTCTGTATCTCTTTCTATATTTAATGTACACACTTTTCTTACTCTCTTTACTTACTCTGTATCTCTTTCTATATTTAATGTACACACTTTTCATTACTCTCTTTACTTACTCTGTATCTCTTGTTTATTTAATGTACATACTCTCTTTACTTAATATCGTTTAATTGTAGTAGTAAACACTCGTGAGGGGCAATAATTAATTAAGATTAAGAGAAACTTTTTGTTTAGCATTAAGAACGTTAGCCCCTACAAAAATCCCAGTATTTTCTCTCGAACTTTCAGCTTCCCCAAGAACCAATAGGAACCAATAGTAGTTTCTAGAACCCATCATTTTTGATATAAATAGCCGTTTGGTGGCGAGGCGAGTTAATTGATTGTGAACTGAGATAAAGTAAGGATACTGTGTTTGTAAAGTTATAGTTGAAAGTGTTGAATAAATAAGTTTGTGAGTGATTTGAATAAAGTGAATTTGTGTTTTATTTAAAAAGTGAATAAGTTTTAATTGTCGGACCAAGCCGAATATTACAATACGTTTACATGATTTGTATAATATTCCATATGGAAAAAGTGACAGTCCATATGAAAAATCTATATCGTGTAAAGCACGCTAAAGTGACTGAAAGATTCAGTTCAATTTTTTTTTTATATAGATGCTATGATGCAATTTTAAGAGGATTGCGTGTTAAACATTTTTTTTTATTTTTAAATTTTTTCACAAAATTCTATACTCATACATACATTTTTAAAATAAATAAATTCTTTCCTTAAAAACCGAATGCCATTAAGACTTTTCTTGAGAAAACCTGGTTTTAGAGTGCATTTATCATTTAAAATATAATCTAATATATAACCATGTATGCAAAAATTTAAGGCTTGAAATCGCAGATAGACTAATATTTGAAATTGTTACCGCTTGGTAAAATAACAAGTATACGACACAGTGAATTGTGACAGATAAATTATTTTGTGCATGAAATTCAAAACCTAATTAGCAAAAATGTTCTCAGGTTATTGTTTTTTTGATTAAAAACCAGCTGTCTTTTCGAGGCTCATACGATATCGAAAAGGTGCAGGGAAATAACTCCACGGGAACTAACTCCACTGAGGGATTTGTTTCCCACCAAGTGAGAACTTACTCCACTTTTGTAAAGTGTTGTTAGTTCCCATGTACAGTGGGAATTAAATTCCTCAAAAAATTAGTGGATCTACTTCCCTTCGAATTTGAAATAATTTGCCACTTTAATTGAGAAAAAAAATTAAAATACGAATTCAAGTATACTAAGAAATTTTTTTTGTGAAATTATATTAAATGTCTTTTAGAAACGAAGTCATTCCGAAATTGAGTTTTTAAGACTGAAAATAATTTAAAAAAATCGCATGTACAAAAATATTGAGAAACTTAGTCATTCGGAAACCTATTTTTAAGAATCTGACCCACTATGGTGGGTCATTAGTCCAGAAATCAAATTCGGGGTTTCTGACCTTTGCTATTAATTTTAAACATTTTGTAAAAGAATAAATTGAGTGGACAGTTTCTTTATATTATCCATCTTTTTTCAGTGCATAACGGTTGAAATATACCGCATGCTCTAAGTTTATGTGACGTAAGGAAAACATTTTCCAATGCAAACGTTCTTCTGAAGTTTGGTGTTCGGTGAGAGTAGGGCATTCTACAAGCCCTACTGTTCTTGAACCCAGTTTCATCTTGGTGCATCTTTTTGTCCCCTTAAATAACTGAGCTGTTTCAATTACATTAAAAGTTCCATCAGAAAGACATTATTTATTGATTGGATGTTCAGTAAGTACTTCTTTTTCAATACTAAACCTTAACTCTACAATCCGTCTCAAATGGTTTAAAAAATTGTATTATTAAGGATTTGGACTTGGAGCTTGAATAAATAATTGCAAGCGAGCGAAGCGAGCGGAAAAAATTAGGCAATTGGGCAAAATTTTGTCCGCTCGCTTCGCTCCCAATTAAATCAAATTGATTTTGAATATTACAGATCGTCATCATCCTCAAACGAAAGTGAAAAAAGATGCAGCACCTGCTTTCCAGACACTAGCATGCATTATTGGATGTATGGTGGTTGCTTTTCCAAATTAAACGAAACGACAACAGCTTTGAAAAATTAATTGCTCTGTCCGTTTTGTCGACAAATAGTAAATAAAAATGATCTTATTTTTTTGTAAGACATTTTGTGGTTGTAGTTATGTGCAGTGTATACACGAATTATAGTTTTTTTTTGCTTTATTTTTACGATTAAAATTGTTTGTTTCCACATAATATTGACGAGTACAAATAAATTTTGTGATTCTCACAAAACACATTTTTTTTTTCATTTGGGACTTTTGTCCAATAGAAGATAAAATAAATTTGGGGCAACTGAACCGCCAAAATGGGTTAGTAGCCTAAAAATCAAATTTGGCACTTATGACCCACCATAGAAGGTCATTAGTCCTGAATCTCATTTTCGGGACTTCTGACTTCCGGACCAGTTACCTGCGCAAGTTATAACTTCACGTGTGAACTTAGTTCCCATAAGAAAGTGAACTAAGTTCTCACCGTACATGGGAACTAGATCCACTTTGCAAAAGTGGAGTAAGTTCTCCCTCAGTGGAGTAAGTTCCCGTGGAATTATTTCCCTGCACCTATCGAAAATCATATGGATGAAGGTTTGTTCGAAAAATTATTCTCATTCACAAAAATCAACAACAAAGATCTTTGCAAATCGGAGTCACATATGCCACATCATTACACATATCGATCACCCGATATTCAAAATGAAATAATTAAGCTTTTGGCTACAAGCGGTTTAATAAAAAAATTGCAAAGTCCAATTATTTAAAAAATAAAAAAAAATAAAAAATGATATTTATTATACTGTTTTTGTTTTATTTTCTATAATATTGATCTTATATGCAATAAAATGGAGAAATGCGTGGGGGGGGGGCAAAGCCCCCCCTAGCCCCTGGGTTGCTACGGGACTGGAGCCTGAGGGCGCTGTTTGCTGCTGATTCTTGGACAAATAGATCTATTGGGGGCAGATTGAGGATCATTTCTAAACCCGCAGTTGGGGTAGTCCTCATCACACCACTAGTACTGATGCAAGCCATTCTTTGTACTTTGGTAAGGGTTCTTAGATTCGTGGATTTCTCCAGAGCTTTCCACCAAACAAAAACGCCATAGGTTAGAATCGGTCTGAAAATGGCAGTGTACACTGTACATCCACATGACTATTTTGGGGTTTGGTGTCCCCAATTTCTACCCAGAATCATGGTGCATGAGTAGAGTGCGATCATGGCTTTCTTATATCTTTCTTGGATATTTCGACCCCAGTTAAGTTTTTTGTCCAATATAACTCCGAGGTATCTCGCTCGGTCGGAAATTTTTAGTGTGGTGTTATCTATTTTTGGTAATTTCCTTCTATTTGTGAAAAGAACCAGTTCTGTTTTAAGGGGGTTTACCTTAAGGCCGCATTTCTTGGTCCAGTTGCTGACTGACCCTTGATAATGCGCTTTGTAATTGTTCGCTAATAGTGGTAAGGTATTTACCCGTCGCCAAAAGCGCTAAATCATCAGCCAGCGTAGGCTACCACTACTATACCGTAATTCCTAAGTTTTATTAGGATCTCGTTCATCACTAAGATCCATAATAATGGTGAGAGAATTCCACCTTGTGGGGTTCCTCTAGATGCGTACATCTCTAAATGTGCGTTACCAAGCTCACTATGTATTTGTCTGTTTTTCAGCATACACATGACCCATTTGATAACTACTTCTTCTATACGTTGATCATTAAGTGCTTTCTTGATTGCATTACTGTGGACGTTATTGAAGGCTCCTTCAATGTCCAGGAATGATGCAAGAGTGTATCAACAAAAAAAAAGTCGGACGTTTATGAACAAACCGTCCATTTCTTCCTAGAATTCTGAATTCTAATGACATAATTGTTCTTAGTGACACTGTGGCGAATGCGGATCATTTTAACTAATTTAGAAAAAGTCTCCAAATTGCATTTGAACGTGTTCCGATCCTGATCAAACGACACTGCTTGGAAAGGAGGAACAAATCAAAACAACAAAAATTTGCAAATATTAAACATGATGATCGATTTATTTTGTCATTTAATAAAAATATCAAAAAGTTCCTAAAACAAACAATTATTCTTTTTTTTTAAATTTATTTGGGAAAATATTCCCAAGCTCTTAAGTAAAATAGATTTTTCGAAAGTCACGTTTTCATGACTTACTCCATAACACAGTTATTCTTCGTTCTTAAAAGCTCAGCATTTTATCATTTTTGTTGTCAATTTTATAAACAAATTCTTAATATCAATATTTCTGGACATGGAAACTCTTTTCAAAAGAGGAAACAAAACAAATAAATATTAATGAGAATACTAGTTCACAAGTAATACAGTTTAGGTGCTAAAGGTACAAAAGAGAATACAAAAGTCCAATTGAAAAATTAAAACAGTCTCTTCAAGGCGGGAGTGCAGGCAGGCACAAGTAGCAGGTGCTCATGGAAATCCTTTCTTAGGCGATATATCGGACAAAAAACGTCGGAATGATAGACCAGAGCTTGGAGCTTACGCTCTCCACAGCAGGCGCTGTAAAGCTGTGCTTCACCTTCTGCGGCACTTGTTTTACTTCTAGTTGTAGTTCTTCAACATCGTCACTTTCATTCGCATCCACCGACTGTTGGATGACTTTCAAAAGTCTCTGATAAAGGAACGACTGTCGGAAAATTGGTTTGCTTAAGCTCAAATGATCATCTTTGAGAACATAAAAGTCGCCATGGTCAATCTGAGCTGACTCTTCGGTCACAATGCGCAGGGGGAATTTAAACGAAGTCAACATTGTAGGAGTTCCTTCGACTATGCTTACAACATTCACATGGCGGAAGCATGTCTTCAGGCAATGCATGAAATTATTGTGGAGTTCGAGAAGTCTTGGTGCTCCCTCTTCCAATTCTTTGACTTCAATGGACGGGGATAAGATCACTTGCATGCTTTGCTTCCACTTGGCGATGGGGGAACCTCTGTGTGGTGTTCCAAGGAACGCAATGCCGCGGGTGCTGTCGGCGATTTGTCTGACTTTTGGGTCTGGATCGACGAGAGCTTTCATAAGCATGATCTTTGTGAGGATTCCACCCATTGAATGGCCTATCCAAACGACCGGACGGTCTTTACCGACATCCGCGCGGGAAATACGTTCTAGCAGGGAAGCGGCTCGTACATCAAAATGCCCTTGATCCTTCTCGCATGGACAGTATTTGGTAAAGTTTGCTGACCATTCACTCACAGCTGATGTATAGTCAATACCGAGGATTCTAAGGGAAGAAAAAACTTATTATCAAACTGAAACAATTGAATGATGATTTCGAAACGAACCTCATATTGGGGTGATCCTCTGGCAGCCATTCCATTGGCCAGCAATTTGTGTACTCCTCACTATCCTGTTTAATCCAATCACTTCCGTTCACACTGAATTCCCCTTGGCAGCCTTCGTTGGCTTCTAATGGAATGTCTGGATGGACAACTTCCCAGTCCGGAGGGAGTTCACCTGAACTCTGCAGCGTTTCCACGAGTTCCTTAGTCGCTTCATCACTTATATTAATCGGCCTCTCTGTTTGTTTGTTTCTTTGACTCAAGAGCGCACCTGATCCCGGTACCAACGACACATTGGGCTTTTTGGCAGTCTTGTATGGCATTCGTTTCGCTTCTCCAACTAAGAAAACATCTTCCGTTTCGCTTGTGTAGAAGGCATTCTTGCCATAGAGACCCAATTCGGTGGGAACTCGGTCCTTCTGGCGCCATGTAATAAATACACCACCCAAAAGGCCGTGAATAAAGATCACATCAGCCTTTGGCTTAGTTCTCGTCCTCAAATGAGGATGCAGAGGATAAACATTTGGCGGGTATTGTGTGTAGTTAGGATCGTCATGGTCCAAATTGGCCAGACACTTGGCTGCTATGACTTTGAGGCGAATATCATGACCTCGTTGCCAATTTGCAAGTACGCCCACCCAACCGGATATAAAAAAGTCCCTCACCGATTCCTTGGCCATTGACATGTTGGCCAGAACTTTGGATAGTTTCGATAGGGTTTCATTGTCCTCGTCAAAGATCTTTCTCAGTTCCATGAGAGTCCTAAGGCCGCCTTCTTTGATGATTTTCCTTGAGATTTTCTCATCCTTTGTGATGTGGTGGAGGAATGATATTACCTCTTTCAATAAATCTGTGTCCGCCGACGAAAGCGAATTTCCCTGTTGAATGAATTCATCAATGTCTTCGCCCTGAAATTTTCAAAATTATCATTAAGATGCGCCCCGTTTTGCTCTTGCAGTGGCAAACTTACATGAATTTCAGTTGCTGGGAAGTACTTTTGAATGAAATTCTTCACACAATTATCTGGTTGCAGGCCTTCGAGCATCTTGTGCAGTTCGGCCAAGGCGTATTTCGGATTCTTGATGACTCCCTTCATATGAACTGGCAAGAACCATCTTGTATCACAGCCAGATCTAGCTAGAGATACGGCTGTTCGAGCATCGCAGATTTGCGCCAAATGACGAAAGTCCCAGTCCTTGAGATGATCAATTTTCGATAGTTGCTCAACGGCCTTCAGGCGTTGGTATTGATCACCAGTTTGAGCAATATTCAGTAAGCGCCAGGCAACTGAGTGTTTGAAGGATTTCCACCATTTGCCAAATGGGTTGATGATGACATTGATCCAATTCTGTAATGAGGGAGAGGTATTTAGAGATGTCGTTGGTTGCTTGCTGGTTTATCTTACTCTATTTTCTTCCTCCTGCCGTTGGAGCTTCCTCATAGACTCGCGGTAGATGTGGTATTTAATGTAGATGTAATCGGGACGTTTCTTCTCAACATCGAGCACACTGGGATTCACTATCTTGGAAAGGAATTTATTGATTTTGTGCTTTTCGTAAAGCACCAAGCCACAACTGAAATTAAAAAATAAAACCGTTATAGTCTTATTTCAGGACGAGTGGAATTTGTAAATATTGTCCAGCAAAAAACACCCAATGTAAACACTGCATAACCTCAAAATCATAAAACGAATTCGTAATTGATTACTGAATCATTATCAGTTGACTCTGTTGTTTGGATGTAAAAAGAATGCACCAGAGATTTGTCAACAATTTTGTTTACTAGAAAAGAAATCTACGTCATGCGATGAAAATAGCAATGATCAATCAGACATTTATGCATGTTTACGTCTGCCAAATTGACTTGGAACAAAAAGACCAACCAACCACACTACCAAAATATAACTAGCATTGTGCTTCCAGCCAAAGTGGGTAGTTTTAAATTATTAATTTCCCTCTGACTCAACAGATGTTTTCAAGGCTGTTTCCATCGTATGTTCAATTTGCCTTCTCTTTCACTCTCTAGGACAAGGTTGGAAGACGTCATTTTTTAAAAGAATAGATAAGTTTTGGGGTACTCTTTTTTCGAATGATGACGACAGGGAAAAAACATAAATACTAATAAAAACACGTCATGTACTCCGTCAGCCATCTCTTTCTCGCAAAATCGTACGTTTGGATAAAACAAAACATTCGATAAAATATGATACAACTTTTTCTTAGGTGTGGGTGGATGAGTATTAAATTTCTAGAGCAGAACAAGTTAACTTAAGAAATCGTCTAATTTTCTTATGACACCAACGGCATTTTGACTGACACAAATTAACTGTTTTTCCACCTACCCTGTCAACACTCCAACGGCAGCGTAAAATTTTCTACTTTTGGCGATTTTTCTCAATGCATCAGTCATCATCTGCACTATTTCCAGGCGATGCGAGCCTTTTCTATTCAAATTTACCGTTCACTTATTTATTTGCACTTGATTACGATTTCTTTTTGACCACTGAACTTTTGTACAATCACTTCTTTCTAGTAATTTCTTTGCCTCTTGGTTATTTTTAGTTTTTTGTTTCAGTTGCTTTTTTGAGTTGTGTTCACTGTGAATTTCAATTAGATATTAAGAGGGCCACGGCTGGCACAAGTGAATTTATAAAACGCGAACAATAATTTGCTTCGTTCGTTCGTTGGCACCAAAATGAAAATAGTTTTTTTTTTGCTTGTTGTTTTGTTTTATCGTGTTTCTCTGTTTGTGATTTTACAGTACAGCTATTTCGTTGGGCGTTATTGAATGAATGAAGTTGAAAGAGTGTGAATACATTTGATCCCAATGGGAGAAATATGGGAAATTTCTCTCTGGGAGCTACTTTCCTTGTCTTTTGGGATTTTAGTTTGAAAGAGTGAAAGAGATAAAAGTAGCTCGTTTTGATGGTAAATATTTTTGTTTACACTTTGGTTGAAAAATCAAGCGGATAATGGTGGTGGAGTAATACGTGTGTTGGTAGTTTTGTTGTTTTGAATTTTGCAAATAGAGGCTTGTTTTTGTTTTTACATAAATTAAAATATTTTGTTGTTAAAATAGTGAGAATGTGTGCAATGTGCAGTGAGTAAATGATTTCAGTGAATTCAATCCAGTTTTGCTAATTATTTTCAATATCAAGCATAAATATTTCACTTTGAGGATAAGAACGAAGAACTCCACAGGTAGTCAAAGTAAAGGTGATGTCCACCTTCATTTTTGGTAAGTCTTTAAGTTTTCAATTCAATGTTTTCTTGTGCTCTTAAAAATCTACAAGAACGAGAAGCAATATTTTGCGCTGAGACCAGACCAGCACTCTGCTTTGTTTATTTATGCGGTAGGGTCCCTTGTTGACGTTAGCCAACAACCAGGTTATGTAGAAGAACTTGCTGCAAGACGGTCAAAATGGACCCCCGTTGTGGAGCAGGTATAAACTCTTCATCGACGCAAAAGTTGTTAAAGATGTTATCAATATTTCCTGAACATCTAGTTAAACAAAGCAATAAGATAACTCCCATAAGAAATCGCCTTATATTTAAATGAGAGTCTCGCCTTACATTGACAAAACTAAGACTTGTAACGAAGTGTTGCAGTTTTTCGTAGAAAAATCACCGCTACCATTTTTTTTCGTCACTACTTTCATTGTCATTTCAACTTTGGGTGTGGATTCGATTGTTTTTGGTAATTTCCGCCTCCGACCGCCATTTCTTTATTAAAGCTTTGCCCACCAGTGGTATGGGGTTTTAATATTGAAGGAAATTTGTCCTAAGTGCCACCAGGGTTTTAAATAAACCTGCTGATCCACCAGAGCTATTGCCTACCGTGTAGTGCAACTATGGGCCTTAAATAAACCCACTCCGTGTAGTTCCACCAAGGGCCTTAAATAAACCTAGTGATCCACCAGATCTATTGCCTGCCGTGAAGTGCCACCAGGAGCCTTAAATAAACCTGCTGATCCACCAGAGCTATTGCCTGCCGTGCCGAGTACCACCAGGGACCTTAAATAAGACTGCTGATCCACCAGAGCTATTGCCTTCCGTGTAGTGCCACCAATGCCTTAAATAAACCTGCTGATCATTAAGAGCTATTGCCTTCCGTATAGTGCCACCAAGGTCTTAAATAAACCTGCTGATCCACCAGAGCTATTGCCTGCCATGTAGGGCCACCAGGGGCCTTAAATAAACCTGCTGATCCACCAGACCTATTGCCTGCCGTGTACTGCCTACAGGGGTCTTAAATAAACCTGTTGAACCACCAGAGCTATTGCGTATCGTGCCAAGTGCCACCAGGAGCCTTAAACGTACCTGCTGAACCCCCGATAATAAACCGGTCGAGTAAACCGAATTACCAATAAAGACGTCCAATAACCAGACAAACGGAAACAGGAACTGAGGCCCGATGGCGGGAGCCCTATCACCGCTACCATTACCTTTCGTCACTACTTGCGTTGTCATTTCAACTTTGGGTTTCGATTCGAGTGTTTTTGGTCATTTCGCCCCCGACCGCCATTTCTTTATTAAAGCTTTGCCCACCAGTGGTATGGGGTTGTAATATTGAAGGGAACTTGTCCTAAGTGCGACCAGGAGTTTTAAATAAACCTGCTGATCCACCAGGGGTATTGCTTGCTGTGCCGAGTGCCACCAGGAGCCTTAAATAAACCTGCTTATCCACCAGAGCTATTGCTAGCTGTGCCGAGTGCCTCCAGGAGCCTTAAATAAAACTGCTGATCCACCAGAGCTATTGCCTGCCATGTAGTGCCACCAGGGGCCCTAAATAAAACTGCTGATCAACCAGAGCGATTGCATTCGTGCCAAGTGCCACCAGGAGCCTTAAACGTACCTGTTGATCCCCCAGAAATAAACCGGTCGAGCAGACCGAATTACCGATAAGGACGTCAAACAACCAGACAAACGTTAACAGGAACTGAGGCCCGATAGCGGGAGCCCTATCACCGATAAAGGCAGCAAGTAATCGGACATCCAAAAGCGGAAACGAGAACTACTTCTGAGCACCGGAAGCGACACCAGCGGATACCCGTTTTTACCAAATTTAAGAGAAATGAAGATAAATCTGATTTTCTGACTACCATTGAAGTTTCGTGTTTTCTTCAATAGTCGTTCAATAGACCGACGCACGAGCGAAATCTCGGCTG
The DNA here is from genome assembly GCA_943590905.1 of Sphaerophoria taeniata. NCBI lineage: Eukaryota > Metazoa > Arthropoda > Insecta > Diptera > Syrphidae > Sphaerophoria > Sphaerophoria taeniata. The sequence continues at coordinate 11,484,313 of OX016542.1, read as the reverse complement.
GGAAACCAAAAGCACATCACAGACCTGCAATTCAAATTCGACTCACTGTTCCCACAAAACAAAACAAACAATCGTAAGAGAATCACCCCCACAGCAATAATATTTACCATTTGCAAGCCAAACGCCTCTTGTTTTTCTGTTCATTACGTTATTGATGCAAATACTATTTTTCAATGCAAAAACAAGCAACTAATCTACGACTTAAAATTGAAAAAGAAGGCGTGGTGGCACTGTGGCAGTGAATTTCTCATTCACCTTGTTTACAATTTACGCAACAAGAATTTTATGATAAAACTAATAAACAACAACAAACCGGGAAGTCAGTTTCTTTCTCATCAAAACAAGAATCGTACGATGTTTTATATTTAAAATGAGTCAGTGTGTCGCCATTGCCGCCTTGTGGTCGCAGACGCATTGCAAAGCTGAATAGCGCCACAATGTGAGACGAAAGACGAAACTTACGATTTGTCTACTCGACTGGCAATCATTTCGGATCTGGGCACAGTTTCATTTGAAGGTGTTTGGCTTGTAGTCTTAAAATATTCAATTATGGGACACTCAGCTCAGATCGAAAACGTGCTAGCGAATTTGTTTATCATTGGCTTTCGAGGAAGATGTTTATCATGAAAAATTACCCAGAAATCAGCAGAATGTCTTAATGACGACTAATGAGGTGATGGTTGCGCCAAGTATTTATAGACTTGTTTTGCGGATCGGATGCACTGAGTTCGTTGGTCGAAGTTAATTTTGTTCACTCGCCCACTCATTGAATTCTAGAAGTGAAGATTTATGCAGACGACTCTTCCTTATTATTGTCTTGAAATAAACAAAAATATAAATGACGTTTTGTTAAATTAACTGCTCGCAAGATTGAATTTGGGTTAAACTCAGTGATATTGGCTAGTGTCCAAGGCCAGTGGAACTTTATTTCATAACGAGGTCAAGTTTTCAGGCAAATATGTAACAACTTTCATCGTTGAGCTGTCCGGTCTGTCTGTTTCTGTGCTTTGAATTGTTCCAACTGTTTTGTTCAGCACAGTTTACAGTCTCATTGAGAGATCGCATTTCTGATCAACAATTCTCTCCATGTCCCAAATTGCATACATTTCCATTCATTATTTTGAAATAAAAAGTAAACAACAGCGTGAAGTGTGACACACCTCCTCAACAAGCCCTCCATGATCACAAACACTCATGCACAAAGATATCGTATAAACCGCGTATCAGTTAAATGATTCAAATTTAATGAAAACAACAACTTTTGTTATTGTTGATTTTTCAATTTTACTACGAAGATATGACGTCAGAGATCCATTGAAAATTAAATACGCTCGACACGTGCTGTCGCTAGAATATTTCAAGTGTGCGAAAATATTGTTTTGAATTTATGGAAATAGATAAAACTTGACGCATTATGCGTTTGAATAAAAACGAGGAAAATTAAACTGTTGATACATTTTTTTTCCTTACCGTATGGCATTTGGGATTCGGTAGCACTGTCCTTCGTCAGTTAGAAGGTGCGTTGACTTTCCTAGAGCGCCCCAGAGCACGGTTTATCGAGCTTTCTTATATTGTCGTTTATTCCATTCGCCGAGATTCTCACGCACAAACGTGAACGAAAACAAAATCGGATCGCAATCTCGCCATACCTTCTAACAGTTAGCCACGGTGGAATCTTGTTGCAGATGTACGCATTTTTATTTCTGTTGACACTTCCTTTCCAAAAAACAACCTCGTCTCATGAATTCTCCCTCGCCCAATCATTTTTAAAATCATTTTGTAACGAAGCGATACACTTCAAGACCTACAAACCCGACCAACCAGCCATCAGAAATAAAAAATTGGAAAAAATACAACTCCGTGCACCCGGACTATAACAAAACGAGCAGCTGTAGCTGCCGGACTATAAATCACTTCGACTCATAAGCAGTTGACGTCAACGAAGACAACAACAAAAATGCACATATTTTTAGCATTTTTTTTTGTCTTTTTATAATTCACTTGTTGTTTTTACAAAAAAGTTGGCAAGTAGAAGTGAAATAAAGTAGGAAATTCGAGAAACTTATTCCTACAATAATGGTAGTTTTCCCACCGCTACGAGTTGATTGGCAACGAGTTATGATGCTTCCTTATTTTGACCTTTATTCCCTCCTTCCGAGATTCCCCCTGACCTTGAGGCTGGGCGACAGGATGTTTTAGCTCCTTCCGAGAATCCCCCTAACCTTGAGGCCGGGCGATAGGATATTTTGTCTCCTTCCGAGAATCACCCTCACTTTGAGGTAGCGGCCAGCGGCTATTCTACCTCCTTCCGATATTCCCCTCACCTTGAGGCTGGGTGATAGGATATTTTGTCTCCTGCCGAGAAACCCCTCATTTTAAGGCTGCGGCTAATTAACCTCCTTCAGAGAACCCCCCTCACCCTGAGGCCGTGGCTATAGGCTGTTTAACCTCCTTCCCTGAGGCCCTCATCCTGAGGCCGTGGCTACAGATTATATTGTCTCCTTCCGAGAGTACCCCTCACCCTAAAGCCGTGGCGCTATTGTATTTAATTTAACTATAAAGGGTCCGCCAAATAACTTTAAAATGATATTAAAAAAAACTACTGAATATTTTCTCAAATTTCGTTTTTATTTGAAAGTACAATCCTTCCGGTTAATAATGGAAAATAATTTCATACAAATGGCTACCTCAGCTGGCCACGAGTAGCCTACACGATCGGTCCAATTTTTAAGCACATTATCGATTGTGTGCAGCTGTATTTCACCAGTGGCTTCACGAATATTGTCCTTTAAAGCGTCAATTCTCTGACTTGTCGGCGTAACACTTATCTTTTACAGCACCCCAATGGTGTCAAATCGCAGCTCCGAGGTGGCCAAATGACATCAGCCCTGCGACTGATAGTAGGATCTTCAAAAACAGGGAGCAAAACATCGAGTGCCGCGCGCGCCGTCCTGTTGAAACCAAATGTTGCCAATATCCTCCTCTTCAATTTTTGTGAACAAAAATTCGTTCAACATGGCCCGATAACGATCGCCATTGACTGTAACGGCCACTCCTTACTCATTTTCGAAGAAAAATGGCCCAATTATGCCTCTGGACCAAAATCCGCACCAAACAGTGAGTCGTTTTGGGTGTATCGGCTTTTCAATGTATGCATGCGGATTGTCTGTGCCCCAAATGAGAACATAACGATAACAAACATACGAAGCTGACGGTGCTTCTCTTCTTCCAAAATCCGTACGCAATTTACGCACACATTCCGCAACATTACCATGATTTTCAAAGTAATGTCGCAATATTTCCCAGCGTTGTTCAAGCGTATACATGAGGATGTCAATTTTGATAAAAATTTCCTTGAAATTTCCCATTTCAAGTTGGTGAAACTCAAAAGTTTTAAGGGTCTGATAAAATTTAAAAAGATTTTTGCTAAAAGTATTTTTAGTGTTTGTTTATGAAATTGGGAATGAGTCTTAAGGGCTAACTATAATGAGCGGAAGCAAGCGGAAGCTAGTGTCAGAACCGAACGAAACGCTCCCTTCCGAACTGCCATGTGAACACTATACCCATAATGAACGGATGTGTACGGAAGTATCTTTCAAAATAAAATATTTGTTTTTTATTTTCAATAATTTGTGAACATCGGTTGTCATACAACAAACAAACAATTTTCAAGAAATTAATTCCTTAAAATCAACAAATAATCGAATTCCTCTTCAAAAAACAATAAATCCAGTCAGCTGTCAAATTTTCGTCCGTAAAAAGCGAAGGGGAGCGCAGTTTACGTCCGTAAGCAAAACTGAACGAAAAGTGACGAAACGGAGCAATCCGTTATTTAGGGCACAATATACGAATTCCTTGTATTCGCTCAGTTACGGACGGCTCCGTCCGTTATGTTCCGTTAATTATAGTTAGCCCTTTACAGTGCTTTCCTCAGGCAGACCTTTGTTTCCGACGAGTATACCCCAGCCCGTGTAAATTAAGCATCACAATTTTTATTGAATGTTTTTAGAATCAACTCGTTTGTTGATGTTATTCATCACAATTTCATGGCATCTTGTCAAGCACAAAAATGCTCTGCTTGGGCATCATTCACTCATTCTCTATAAAACGAAAACATACGTCACATTTCTATTGTATCTATTTTCGGTTTCGTACAAGAAAAAAATAAAACAAGATTTTTGTCTTTGTTTTTTTTTAACAATTTCAAAAATCAAATTTGAATAAAACCGTTTGTATTCAAAATTCCACTGTCATACCGGAAACTGCAACATATATTATCTACCCGTATAACATCTCACAACAAATGAAAAAAGATGAGAAACAAGCCTGTCATTTATATTTGGTGTGTGTCTTTGATATGTCAGTTCAAAACTAATACACGAACCTGGTACAGTAGGAGTCAACTTTTTAAAAGAAAACGAGATTTGAGAGTCTAGCAAATATCCCAACCACACTTGAAAAAAAAATTTACGATGTTTTACGTTTTTTAGGATTTCTACGCTCTTAAGTTTTCACTTTTTTGTTTGTTTCTTCAAAAATGCTTTTTTGATTACATCGCATCGCCTTGTACCCGACATTTCTAAATTATGGTCCAAATTCCTCTGCTATTTGTTCCCACATGAAATTTTAATAACATTGTTCCTGGTTCCTCTGCCCACACGTAAGCTTCACAAACACACACCAATAAAGAAGTAGACATGTTCATTACACAATAATCCGCATAAACATCATCAAATAAATTATTTTCGCTGGAAACCCGAACAGAACAAATTTCAACATTTCCACGTACCTAATATTGCTATTCTAATTTAAGAAAAGAGAAACATTGAAACCATATTATCATTTCTTGTGCCTTCGCAAATTATTATTTCCGAGAAAAGGTACTTCAAACCGTCATTCGTCGTCTAATATTAAACAAAATTATTTGCTTACCCCCGTGAATGTCAGAGTCGTTCCTGTCATCTTTTAATAAAATTTCCCCTAAGGACAATTTTGTTAATAATCAAAACGGAGAGATAAAAATGTGAAATGTGTGTATGTATGAAATCTCTTTGAATTCATGAGCTAGGTTATGCTAATCACTTCCATTTAATTTCCACTTAAACGATCCATTCATTTAAAGTACCTATATATGGTTTTTGTATCTTGCCACCAGAGGCGGTAGTAATAATGTTTCCAGGAACTGTCAAACGGTTGAAATAAAAAAAAAAATCTTTAAACTAAAACATAAGAAGTTAATAGAACTGAGATGAAAAGAGATGACATTTTGAAACTAACGGTCTTCTTGGATTTCTCCTTTTAGAAATTGAAACTGTCATTTTTCGTATGTCATATCATAACTCATAAGTAAAAAGAGGATTTTTCAGAGCCGCCATTTTTGAACCTGTCAAACGTAAACGTCAAACATTGGTTGTAAAATTGAAAAGTTATCGATATCTCATTCTTAAACTGACAGTTTGAGTGAATGAATGTTTGACAGCTCAAGCCATTTCTAACCAGAGATCTTAGATTTCGTATTAAGATGAAGGCTCCGATTTACGATAAATCCGTTCCGTTTTAAGAGATTAAATTGCCAGCAAACAATCCAATTATCCCATTATAACACAAAAAACACCCAATTGAATTGGTTATAAATGTATTTATTTACCTCTGACACCTCATTCACATACCCCATCGAATATTTTGCTGAACTATATTTTCCTTGGTTCTAATTTGAACCTTACCCCAATTTTTGTGTCTGCCACTTTCCAAAAAAAAAAAAAGAAAAAGAAAAACAAAAACAAAGTTTCGTTTTAATGGGAACCAAGTTTTTAATTCAATTATTTTGAATACAAATCTCACACCACAAATTCGCCATAAACCTCAGATCTCCCTCCAGTCATTGCATCTTTGCAACCCACGGGTTGAGTGTCAGCGCCAGACACCCAATGGAACGAACATCATCAACACTTTGCCCCTTAAGGTATTTTTTTTTGTTTTTTTTCGCAAGGAGTTCATGTGAGGCAACTTAAATCTGATCTCTGAATTCATTCCCTTTCCCCGTTCAAATCTGTGGTTATGCTCGAGTTCCATATAATTTTTTTTTGAGAGATGAAGAACTGTGAAAAATAAAAAATGTATGCCAGTCGTTCGTTGGTTTTGGTAATGTGGGTCTGTTCTTAGGAAAGAATTGCATTACACATGTCAGATTAACACTGATGAGATGATTTTCATTCCTCCGAGCCCGCAACGTCTTAAAATCCTCTTATGCCTGGCCTGAGCATTCTTTGAGTGATTTTCTTTTTCCTTGTTCATACTCAATCATGGTTTAAATCCATCATCCGTGAAGCTCAAGAAGCAATCGTTTGCACTTAAAACCCGAATTTTTTTCTCCTTCTTCTTCTTCTTCTTCTTCTTCCTTTTCTACTCCGTCTGTTTCTTCTTGTACTCTAAGTTGGATTTACTTTAAGTACACTTGAACCAGATGGTCTGGGGGGCGCGAAGGAAATTGCAGATTATTGGAAAAGTTGAATTAAAACCTTTGACGACAAGGTAAGATGACAAAATGTCATTTGCTTTTAATTCTGCTTACCGCCTTTGAACGCGATTTTCTTCGAATGAAAATTAATTAAACTTTTGCCTGTGAGCATTCAAATTGGTTGCTTTTACTTTGGCAAAAGGTGTCACGTCGTCGTCGTTTTCCTTGTACCTACTACTTACCTATCTTTGAGAAGTATTTTTGCATTTTGATGAGATTGAAAGAGCTTTGAGAGAGGAAATTTGGATTGGGACTTATCAAAAAATATGCAAAAACGATCTGCTGATTCAATCATGATGCAAATTATTATGTCGGTTACTCCTTTGTGGAATTAGCATGAACATCAAGCGAAAAGTCTACGCAAGCCCAATTCTTCAAAGGGGGTCACAATCATTTTGAAGTCCTGGTACTTATTCGAAATATTGACGAAATAATTTAGTGATTTCAAATCGCCAGAACTCTTGTTACCGTGAATTTCGCAACCAGAGCTCCTTATTTCATTCGATTCTCACTAATAAACTCAATTTAATAAGGCCCGTTAAATATGTGCTTACTTACGGCGCAGTGTCATAAGTCCGTAGGTCATAAGTCCGTAAAGGACTTTTGACCCACTTAGGTGGGTCAAAACTTCATAAATCGATTATGAACTTATAACCCATCTAAGTGAGTCAAAAGTCCGTCGAAATTTCCTACGAAATTCTGACCCAAAGCTTACGGTTTTTTGGAGTCATTCTCTCTGAGAAGCGAATGCTTCCGAAAATTGTTATTTGTTGCGTTCCTTTCACTTACCTACTAGCTGGTTTTTTTTTTACAACCTTCAATAATAAGTACTCTCTTTTAAATCTTACATCGGCTAATAGTAATCAAGACCATGGGTTTAATATGCTCCAATGAAAACATATCTGCCTTGATAGCTCTGACTTGTAAGCGTCACTTCATTCGAGTTTTTCAGTAACTGGGTTTGTTTTTTGGTGCGTGCGAAAAAAAAATATTAATTCTTTTTCTTTTCCTTTTTCCTTTTCCTTTTTCTAAAACAAATATCAACCTATTATTTTAAAATAGGTTAATTAAGTGAATAAATGTCCATATAAATATATTTGTAAATAGAATACTGCAATTCATTTTCCAAAACTGCTGCCGTTTCCTTTAATTTTTAAAAGAAACCACCACGCACTTTTGTAATGCACGGTTGTGTCTGAAAAGCACATGCTGCATTGCAATGATTCGTTTTGAGTATCTTTTTTCACTTTCGTCTGAGCATTATGACGATCTGAAATCTGGAACATTTAAAATCGCTTTGGCTTGGTTGGGAGCGAAATTAGCGGAAAAAATTTTGCCCAAAAGAGAATGAATTTGGGGTGTGAAAATAAAAAAATTCGCGCGAATTTTTTTATTTTCACACCCCAAATTCATTCTCTTTTGGGCAAAATTTTTTCCGCTCGCTTCGCTCGCTAGCAATTATTGTACCTGCTTTATTTTTTGGTTCGAAATATATTTTTGAAATAAAACATGTGAGACTGAGTTAAGGTTTAGTATTGTAAAAATAGTAGGTACTTACGTCTGCATCCAGATGATGCATGAAAATCGAACATCCCATCATAATACAAAAATGTCTTTCTGATGGAGCTGTTGATGTTATAGACACAGCTCAGTTATTTAAGGTGACAAAAAGATGCAATAAGATGAAAGTGGGTTCAAGTACAGCGTGCTTGTAGAATGCCCTACTCTCACCGAACACCAAAGTTCAGTAGAACGTTTTCATGGAGAAGAGTTTCCTTTAGGTCACATAGACTTAGAGCATGCACCATATTGACTTAGATGTAATGGAGGAATTGAGCGAAGAGGAGAATGAAGATGACGATGGTTCTCTAAACAGCAATTCTGAAAACGCTATGCTTGGTGGAGTCTGCTTCAATAACCAGCGTAATACAATTCTTATGCCGTGTAACCATATTTAGTTATGTGATGAATGTTTCACAAGTATAGTTGAAAAAGCAAATCATTTCAAAAACGAAATTCTGTGCCCCTTTTGCAGACATATAGTGACAAAGAGCGAGAAGGTGTTTTTCTGAATTATTAATTAATTAGTTATTCAAATTCAATTTTGTATTATGATAGAAACAAATTTTTCTGTTTTCAGTTTTTCCATAAAAAAAAATAAATTTATTTCATTCAATCTTAAATTTGTTTGTTTAAGACCTTATGGCTCTTTTTATTGCGGACTTTTGGCTCACTTACGTGGGTTATAAGTTCATAATCGATTTATGAACTTTTGACTCACTTAAGTGGGTGCGCCCTTACTTACTCACTTATGGTGGCGCTACAGTCCAGGTCAGACCAGGGCCTCACCCTACAGACGTCTCCAGCAAGCTCGTTCCTTAGCTAGCTGTCCCCCCTTTCGCACGCCAAGTTGGTTCAGCTCCTCTACCACCTGTGTGCTCCACCTTAGTCGCGGTCTTCCTCTTCTGCGACGTCCTTCCGGGTTGGATTCGAAGACTCTACGGGTCGAGCATTGTTTTCCATTCGTTCTATGTGACCCAGCCATCTCAGTCGTTGAACCTTACTTTTCTGGCTAGGTCAGTGGCGCTGAACAGCTCGTACAGTTCTTGATTGAATGGGAGCACTACTTTTGACCGCAGACCTAAATCACTTTTAACGAAATCTCGCAAATTTGAAAAAATCTCGCATAACAAAATCCCGCATTTTTAAAATACCTTCTTTCTAAATCACGCATTTTCAAAATCTCGAAACACGAAATCACTCATTTTTTGAGAAAATCTCGCTTGCGTAAAAAAAATCTTTCACTATCGAAATCTCGCATTACAAAATCCCGCACTACAAAATCTCGCACTTTAAAAAGAAGTCAACCATTAAATATTTAAAACAGTGTATTTTTTAATAAGAAAATTTAAAGATAATTTTTTTCATTACAAACAGTCAAATTTAACAAAATATTTACTCTGCAGTTCAAATAGCTCAATATATTTTTAAACCTAGGAAAGAGATAGATTTCAAGCTATGCTCTTAAAATTTTCAAGTCTGGACATTGTTTGTCTTTTTTAAAAGATGGATCTTAAGACCTTACTGTGAATAACTATTCGACTGCATTGCTTCATAGTTTTGTTGCTTTTCGACTGTCCCAGTTTATGCCTTTCCATTATTGGTCAATACCGTTTCCCTTTCGGTTCATGCTGAATATAAATATTCGCGCGCGCGAATAAATAAATATTTTATTTTAAATGCGAGATTTCAAATTTCAGGATTTTAGTCTGCTAGATTTTAAAATTGCGGGATTTGTAGAAGCGAGATTTTGTGATTGCGAGATTCTAAAAAACAAGATTTTAGTCTGCGAGATTTAAGTTTGCGAGATTTTGTGAACAAGATTTTAATCTGCGGTCTTTCGTAGCCAACCCTGATTGAATCGTCGTCTCCATTCTCCATTTATGCAGAAAACATTCGAAGAATTTTTATTCTTCGTTTAATTTCAGCGCTGGTGTTGTTGTCTGAATTGATAGCGGGTCCTAGGTAGACAAAGTCCTTAACTACCTCGAAGTTAAATCTGTCTATGTTGACGTTTGCTCCAAGACGTCGATGTTGGTAGTCCTTTCTTGTTGACAGCATTAACTTGGTCTTGCCCTCGTTAACCGCTAGACCCATCTTCCTGGGCTCCGTCTCAAAACTCACAAACGCTCCACTGACATCACGCTGTGTCCTTCCAACTATCTCAATGTCGTCTGCGTATCTTAGTAACTGGACGGACTTTTCAAAGATTGTGCCTCTGGTGTTGACGTTGGAGTTTTGCACAATCTTTTCAAGAATGATGTTGAAGAAATCGCACGACAGCGCATCGCCTCGTCTAGAACCTTTTCTGACATCAAATGCGACCGTTAGATTTTTTCCGACCATGATAGAACAGCTTGAGTTTTCCATTGTCATATAACACAGACGGACGAAATTTTCTGGGATGCCAAAACTAGACATTGCTCTATATAATTGGTCTCTATAGACGCTGTCATACGCGGCCTTGAAATCGATGAAGAGGTGGTAGGTATCCATTTGAAGTTCCTGGGTCTTCTCCAAGATCTGCAGTAGAGTGAATATTTGATCGATGGGGCGGACTTTCCGGGTCTGAAGCAACACTGATAAGGACCTATCAGGTTGTTGACGAAAGGCTTCAAACGTTCACACAGCACGGCAGACAAGATCTTGTAGGCGATGTTAAGGAGACTTATACCTCTGTAGTTGGTGCAGTTTAGGGGATTTCATTTCTTGAGGATCGGGCACACGATGCCGAGGTGCCATTCGTCGGGCATGCTTTCAGCCGACCAAATTTTGCAGATGAGCTGGTGCATACTCCTAACCAAATCATCGCCAGCTGCTTTGTACAGTTCAGCGGTTAGGCCGTCTGCTCCAGCGGCCTTGTTCGATATCGCTATCTTCACTCAATGTCGGGTAGATGCAATTATTGGCCTGCTTCACCCAAATTGAATGGTTCTGTATTTCTAGCGGAATTTTGCTGGACGTCGCCAATATACAGCTTGGAAAAGTGGTCTTTCCATATTCTCTGCACTGACTGTGGTGCTATACTACGATGTTCCCATGCTGGCTTCCGTTCGGGGTGTAAAATGCCTGTGGTTTGTTTTACCTTTTTGTAAAACTTTTGAACTTCGTTTTCGTTCCTGTTGTAACGTCCCTCTATCTCCTCGATCGCACGCTTCTCATGCTCCCTTTTTTACTTGCGACATATAGAATATATGGCAAGTATTGAATTCGTAAAAAAATTTGAGGTAATGATGAGATATGTCATTACGATGATAGAGAAGTCGAAAAAAGTGGGTCCAGCGATTCCGTCCGTGTATCTGTCTGCCTGTCTATAAACGCACCTACAGCCTTAACCACTGGTCCGATTGACTTCAAACATGAAAATTAAAGGTTTGAGTGAATTCGCGTGTGTCGTTTATTTGATTTTTTTTTTAAGATCAAAATTTAGGGTAGCCACCATACGATTTTTTTTGCCAAAAACCAAAAGTTTCAATTTTCTTAAAAACGGCTCCTAGGATTTTTTTTTAAACTTCCTCGAATTTTTTTTTAAACATTGACGTATTTTATGTAAGAAAAATATTTTTGTATTGCTCCAAAACGGTACCGCCCATAGAACCGTTTTTTTGTTATCAGATTTTCCCGAAAAATAAAAGTCCGATAAGGTTAATTTTTTTTGAAAGTACGTTTATATTGCTCAAATAATATGTTGTATTAAAAAAAAACTCAAAAATTTTTTTGGATTTTTAAAAAATATTTTTAAACATTTTTATAAAAATTCTGTATCTCAAAAACGGATCAATATTAAAAATTGAAATTCACATTCTTGAATACTGCATACCCAAATTAATTTTAAGACATTTTTGAAAAATTTTATGTACAAAAAATTAATTTAAGAAAAAACCGCTCCGATGATTTTTTTTTTTTTATTTGAAAAATCAATAATTTTTTAAGAAATCATTTGGCATCATTTTTTTTCAGATTGAATCTTTTTTTTAGGTAGATATTTCAATTTCAATTTTTATTTACGAATTCAATTTTTTTTTATAATTTATAATTTGGACTACAGGAGCAAGTTCGTACGACCGAGTCGTGCACATTTTTTCTCTCTGAGTTTGTGCTCCTCTCTCCTTTTCTGCTCGTAGTGCTCGCGAGCTGCTCGAATCCTTCTTTGCAGCGGCAGCGCCGCTTTGTATGCCTCTTGTTTGGCTGCATGTGCTCGCTGGCACTCATCGTCAAACCAAGGGTTCCATTGTGGTGGTCGTGTAAATCCTAGCATTTCAGTCGTTAGGTTAGGTTAGGTTAGGTGATAAGGGGTGTGCACAGCGTGAACTGTTGCATACACGGAGGCCTACTGGTCCATTTAAAAATAAAGGTTGGCATCGATGCTCCACAAAATCGATTAACGTAGACTGGCTCGTTAACGAACCAGCTTCTGCTATCTATAAATTTCTTCATGTTTGCCATTGAGACCTGTGCTAGATCATCCAGTTCTCCAACAAACCTGTTTCCGAAGTGACAGGTGTTTAATGGTTTCTATTTCCTCCTCATCCTGACAGCTCCTACAGAAATCGGGTGCAAATCCCCCTATCTTGTTGGCCATTGTACCAATGGCGCAATGACCCGTTAGTACACCCATCAAGATTTTAATGTTCCTTTTGCTCAGCGATAGAATATACCGAGTTTCCTTTTCATTTGTGTTAGGCCATAAACTTCTAGAGATTACGCAATCGTCCCTGGATTTTCAGGAGATATTGAATTTCTCTTTTTGATTTAAGGTCTATCTTCCTCTTGAGTACCCCAATCGGGACGAGTGGTACCCTAACTGAATTGTCGCTACTACTTGCGTCTGCTTCTGACCCTTTCCTGGCTAGTTCATCTACTATTTCGTTGCCTTCTATATTGCTATGTCCAGGAACCCAGCAGAGCTTAACCTGGTTAGTGTGGCAGATTTTATTTTATTCCTTCCTACAGTTTAAAACTGCTTTTGATCTTATGGTCTCACTGGCTAAGGCTTTGATAGCAGTCTGGCTGTCCACGAAAAAAGTAATCTCCGAAGAGCTTAGCTTTTCATGATGTGCCAATTCAGCTGCTTTTTCAATGGCAAAGATCTCGGCCTGAAAGACGCTACAGTCAGCTGGGAGTTTATACGACGCTCTGATGTTGAGAGATTGGCAAAACAATCCAGCATCTGTTCCTAATTCCATTTTTGAACCGTCAGTGTAGAAAGGGATACCCTGTTTACTTATAAGTGAATTAGGATCCCAACCCTGTCTTTCTGGTATGAAAATAGAAAATTTCCTATCGAGATCTAGTAAAGGGGGAATGTAATCAGTGGTCTCCATCAGTCCTGGAATCGTGTCATATCTTTGTAAGATTGACCCGTGTCCATAAGTGCTGTGCCTCCAAAAACTCAGTCCTTTTAAACGAATTGCAGTTTTGGCTGCCGTGCACCTTATGAACTCATCCAGAGCCGGGAGATCCAAGATCATTTCCAACCCAATTTGTGGTGTGGATCTCTAAGCCCCTGTTATTCCTATACAGGCTAGTCTCTGTACCTTATTCAGGTTCTTGAGATAGCTTGATTTTTCCACCGCTTTCCACCATACAATAAAGCCATAGGTAAGAATGGGTCTGACAATCGCTGTGTACATCCATTGGATGACTTGCGGTCGCATACCCCAACGTACACCGAAGGTCTTTTTGCATGTGTAGAATGCACATAGTGCTTTTTCCATTTTTTCCTCAGTATTACGCTTCCATGTAAGCTTGGAGTCAAGGATTACTCCTAGAAATTTAGCTTCCTTAGAAAGTTTTAGAGGAATACCATTTAGATTAAGAGGGTTGAAGCCCTCCAGTTTCCGTTTTTTCGTGAACAAAACTAGCTCTGTCTTGGTGGGGTTGACCCCGAGACCGTTCTTAATTGCCCAAGAAGATAAATCCTTTAATGTGTTTTCCATAATGTTTCCGATGGTGGTAAGGAACTTACCTGATACCTAAACCACTATGTCATCTGCATATGCTACAATTTTTATGCCCTGATCTTTAAACTTTGTGAGAATTTTGTTGACTCCACTTCAGTCGTTGAAAACCAATCCTACAATCCTACAGAGTTACAGTTACACAACTTGGTAACGAGTAAATGTGGCTCATTATCATTAGATATTCAATATAAATGTCCTGTTTATTTTTTATCGCGACTTGTCACTGTTGTAACCGTATAGGCATATCTACATTTTATTGAAATACTGATTGTCTGGTTTTGTAAACAGACACCTTTTAAGAATCCCCATTCAAGTTCATTGTAGGAACCCCATTGATCGTATTGACCATACAAACCATTAAAACACAATAAAAGTCTCAAAATGTCCCCAAAATCCCAAAGCTTCATTAATAATTTCTGTAATCTTCGATCATCGCATTATGATAATTATTATTATCCATTTTTTCTTACAAGGAAAGTTTCTCTCACAGACGCTATAGATTTCAATATCTGTCAAAATTTGTTTACATTAATTTTCCATTCCAGACAAAATTTTCTCACGGCCCTTCGTCGCATTTAAAATTCAATACACAAACAATGCATTTCTCTAGTTTTTCAAGTTCTCAAGTTCACAAGTCCAAAAAGATTCTGTCTTTGAAAAAAAATAAATCTCATCAATATCAATATTGGTGGGCGGTGTGTTAATGACATTTCGTTGCTGTTTCAAATTCAAATCGCTAATCGAGCATAAAAATACAAAACACATCACCCAGCTTCGAAACTTCAAAAATAAACCCAAAACACGATAAATCTCTCTCAGTCGAATATGTAACTTATGCCATTTCTATACGAAGCTCATGTTAATGAGATGATGATCAATGCTATTATGGTGATTTTTTTTTTTTTGGTTTCTTGTTTTTGTTTTTTCAAAACACAAAAAGAATCGCGTTTCACTCTGGCATCGGTAGAGCTTCAATTTGAAACCCTGCGTGTGAACTGGGTGAAGTTTTTTCCCATGTCATTAAAAACGAAACGAAAAAAAAATCGAATTCAAAAAAGACTCTTGCCTCATCACCACCATGTGGCTCTGGCTGCAGCAGCAGCAGGTGAACCCGGTGCTGCACGCGAGTAACAATCTTTAATGCGCTTTGACTGTATTATATTATGCTTAGCTCTCAAGCTCAGGGAGTGGCGACGACGACGAAAAAAGACCTTCGTTAGCATCTTTTGTTGATCTTTGGTTTCGTTGTTTTTGTTGGTTTTTTTCTTGTTGGCATTATGACGTTGAAATCGTGATTTTCCAAATAACATTAACCAAATTCATTCAAATTCGTTTCTGGGCCAAAGTTTTCCCAGGCTAATGGAGGTGCCTCTTAATGCACTGTTATCCTCCCATTCCAGCCGAACTGAGGGCAAAGAGAAACAAACAATAGATATAATATTTTTTTGTTCATTAATAAACATTAGTTTTTTGGATGCGCCACCGTTTCCATTGTGAAGTAGTGTGTAGAGCACGGTTTGATGGCGCATCTAATTACGATTAGATTCGAAATTTGTTACGTTTGGCTGATTGAAAAGATTGCTGATAAGAGAAACTTTCACTGCACAGTGAATTACTCGTTTTAAACTGCATTGTTGTCCAACAGTGTGTGAGAAGCACTTTCGTCAATTTATGATGTCAGCAAAAAAATTGTTCGCTTGACCTGTCGTAAAATGGAGAAATAAATAGAAAATCGGATAGGCTGATAGTAGAACGAAAAAAAAAATTATGAAATTGGATTTAATGGAATTATGTTGAATCGAAATCGTGGTTTCTCTCGGATGAGTTGGAAATTAAAATTGAAAATTTGCCAAACTGAACATTTTCCCACAGGCATAAAAATGGCATTCGCGAAATTAATTCTCGTTTAAATTGGGTTTGGATTTTTTTCTTAAATTTTAATATTGTGAGATTAAATAGAGCATGTTGATGAGTATCTGTATTCAATTGAGAATTAATTTTTCAGGTGAAAAAAATCACTATGCTTCCTCGATAGTGACGTAGACTTCAGCGCAGATATGATTACTAATATGATTATTTTGGGAATGAAAACTTTCATCTCGAATAGAGTTAAAAGCATCAAACCCAAAGAAAAATCATGTGTAAAGAGATTATCAGAGAAAATGAAGTAAGTTTCCGGTGTTTAAGAACCAACCTAACCGATGAAAAACGTAAGAAGTTTAAACAAGACAGGAAGGCCTGCAATGCCCATATTCGACGGACAAAGCTTTTGCATGATAAAAAGTAAGAATTTTTGGTCATTTGTAAAAAAATATGAAGAATTCTTCTTCTTCCTCGGTCCCAACGCTCGTTGACAATGACACTCCAGTTGTTAGCTCTCTCGAAAAAGATAACCTTTTTATTAGGCAGTTCGCCTCAAACTCTTCGCTGCCAGAGAGTGTCATGACTCCTCTAGTTCTTGAGCGCGTCAATGATTCCATGGGACAAATCTTCTGCACTCGTGCTGTGGCGAGAGTCCTAAAAGATCTCAACATACATAAATCAGCTGGTCCGGATGGTATCCCCCCAATTATTCTGAAGAAGTGTTCTTCCAAGCTGGCAAAACCCTTGCGTTAGCTTTTCCATCTATCCTATTCTTCTGGGCTCGTTTCGAGTAGTTGGAAAACAGCATTTGTCCAGCCAATTCCAAAAAAAAGGCGAATCTTCTTCTCACTCCAATTATTGTCCGATAGCATTAACGTCCCTTCTTTCTAAGGTCATGGAAAAGCTGATAAACTATCAGCTTAAGAAATATCTCGAAGACCGAAAGCTTCTTTATGACTGGCACTACGGCTTTCGTAGCAACAGGTCCACTGGTGATCTGATAGTTTATCTAACAGAACAGTGGATTCTCGTTTTTGAGAAAGTAAGATTGTTGCACTTGATATTTCAAAGGCATTCAATAGAGTTTGGCACCGGCTCTCTATTTCGAGGACTTTCGGTATCGAGGAATCCGTCCTTCGTTGGATTAGAAACTTTCTTTCGAACCATTCAATACAAATTGTATTGGACGGATTCAAGTCTGAAACCCACAATACAAAAAATGCTGGTGTTCCCGAGGGCTCCGTCCTCTTTCACATTTGCAGCAATGATTATCTTGGCTGTAATTTCTAATCCAAATCAAATTCATTGTTTCGCTGACGGTAGTACCCTTACCTTTTCATATTCGTTCCCAGACTCACATCCCTCCTCTTCGGATGTTGCATTGCAACGGAAAAATATGATAAGTTCATTAAACTCTGACTTAAACAGCATTGTACAATGGGGAATAAAAAATCGCGTAGAATTTAATGCTTCGAAAACCCAATGCTGTCTTGTATCGTTGAAGCGAGATATACCCCTCATGCCACCATGAGTAGCACTTGCATCAGAGAAACCGAACATCTCGAAATTCTCGGTATGTGCATCACCAACCACCTCTTGTGGAATGATCACTTATGCGATGTCAGCAAAAATGCCGCAAGATGCCCTTTCTGATCTGGCTACCCTCTGTAAAACATATATGTATACGTCCAAAACTTGAGTACAACTCCCACGTTTGGGCTGGTGCTCCAGTGTCGTACTTAAGTCTTTTGGACTGAGCGAGCCCTTAAGATGATTGGTGACCATACCATCATTGAGACATTTACATCACTTGAACATCGACGTAATGTCTCATGCCTTACCCGCTTTTACCGATATTTCAACGGTATATGCTCTAGTGAAATAGCCAGTTGCATTCCTCCCCTTAAGATATTCAACATATCCGCGCCTCCAGAAATGCCCATCACCCTTGAGCCCAACTTCAGAGAATCGTTCTTTAGCCGGACTACGCGAATGTGGAACTCTCTTCCACTTTCTGTCTTTCCCAGTCATTGCAATGTTCAAGAATTCAAGACCAATGTTAACCGCCACCTCATGCTAAACCTTCTCCGTCTATCCCATTTTCCCTAAGGCTTGAATTGTGCTTTGGCATGAAAAGGGAATATGAACCCCTTGAGTGCGTTTTTAGTGGCTATCATTTGCTACAAACAATGTAGCAAAAATTGAAAGGGATGGGGATTTGACGTCTATTACCCTAGCAGAACCATTTCATAAGCCGACTCTGAAAAGTATTTCGTATAAAACTATTTCTTTTATGTATAACTAGCCGACCCGCGGGACGTTGTACCCGCATTGCATTTTTGTTTGTTCGTAGGACTTAGAAATGATAATTGAGAATACTGGCCATTACTTAATTTTGGCTGATTTATGTTGCGAAGCAATATGATCGGCGCATCATTTTTAATTCTGTCGGATAATTCAAAACTTCATCTAGTTCCTACGCTATCTTCTAACTCGCGTTTTTCTGAAATCTTCTGCCAAAAGAGTCAAAGCACCAGCAAACAATTGTTGATTTCCAAGTAGATCTTTCATTGTTCTATTAAATGCTTCCAATGATTTCTTGTTGACCAATGGACACTCATCCCAAATAATGAAACTTTAAATATATTGCATTGGATTTGAAGGGTAATAAAAATAACAATAAGTACTGAATATTTGATAAAAGGCGGGCAGGCCTATTAAATCTGTCTTCTTTTTTTTTAAATGCGGTGTATCAGTCCGTATGTTTGTTAAATCTTTCACTGAAGGGTCAGTTTTCATTCTTTTCAGGAGAAAACTGTTTTACTATTTTATTTTTGCATATGGCAAATTTATTTTTTATGCCATGTCCATTAAATATAAAATAACTAGCTACCACTTGCAACCAGCCTTGAGGCGCTCCGGAGCTTTTCACTGCCCTGAATGGAGCAGTCCCAAGTAACAATTTATCTTGTATAAGGTCAGATTCCTGAATATTTAGAAGCAATAGCTTCCATAGTGTTATTTTAAGACTTATTTAAGGATGATTGTTTTTATTTTGCTTAAATAAGACCTTTTGTAATTTACTTATAACAGTCTGCAATTTGATAACAAAGATAAGACCTCCTTGTGCAAATTATAACAAACTTCTTGCACGAGATTGATTTACCGAAATCACCATAAGGCCTTCGCTTTGCTTCCTTGTGAAAGCACATTTGAAATAGCTAGTATAAGGCCTTTTATTTGTTTCCTAATAACAATCTGCAATTCATAACACAGATAAGGCCTCCTTGTGCAAATTATAACAAACTGCTTGCACGAGATTGATTTACCGAAATCACATAAGGCCTTCGCTTTGCTTCCTCGTGAAAGCACATTTAAAATAGCTAGTATAAGGCCTTTTATTTGTTTCCTAATAACAATCTGCAATTGATAACACAAATAAGGCCTCCTTGTGCAAATTATAACAAACGAAATGTCAATCTTGTTACTTCGCGTATGTATGTGTGATTGTTTTTTGATTGTTCATTTCAATACATGCGTACTCTGGTTTCCTTATGATAGTTATTGCTCACTTAAGAAAGCGGACACTCTTAGGAATGACAAGTTATCCGAGTTCAAATCTCATGGCATGTTCTTTTTTTTTTTTGTTATTGAATGGAAAGGCTATTATTCTCATGATGTCTCAAGTAAAAAATGTGGTATCGTATGTAAGGTTATCACCTGAATGATGGTAATTGATCAATTTTGTTTTCTAAAAAATAAATTCAAATTATAGGTATATAATTTTACTACTTTTTGAATCAACTTTAAAGAATAGTAGATATTTTATGCATTTTATGTGTTCAAGTCAGTTTCCAATAAAGCTATCTGTATCTTATCTGGATGGATGGACACCCTTTAATCCACAACTTTTTTTAATTCAATTTTAATGTTTCACTCTTCACGAATTTAGTAATATTATACATTTTGTCCCATAAAGTTTGAGAGAAATGAGTTGCAACAACTATTTTCAAGTTTGCTACTCATAACATAGAAGTCGCAATAGCGCAGTGGATGAATGCTCGACTGATAAGCGGGGGGTCCCGAGTTCAAATCCCATAGGTAAACTCTAATATTTATTCCCAGTGTACAAACAAATATAATTAATGAGAAAAATAACCGAATGTCCATGTTATGTCAGAAATAAAAGCAGCAAACAACAGAAAAATCGCAAAAGAAAAACAATTTCATGTTGAAAATAAATTTTTCTCTACTTTTGCAATAACTTGCATAAGGCCTTATCTTTACCGTTTCAAGGAAACTATTGCTTTCTGTATCGAGCTGTTGTAAGGTCTTATTCGCAATTCTTGAAAGAAGCTATTGCTTCCTTAAATTAACTGTTATAAGACCTTATAGAGATTTCTTCCGAGAAGCTATTACTTCCTTAAATCAATTGATATAAGGCCTTGTCATAATTGATTTAAAGAATCAATGGCTTGCATAACTTGCGCCAAACGTATTTGTATAAGGTTTCATACAAGCAAGATACAAATCATGAAATAGCTTCGCTTAAGCCTTATAGAAGTTAAATTGTTACTTGGGGTGGTCGTGGCTTAGTGGTTAGGTGCGTTGGCTGCTAAGCAGAACGTCGTGGGTTCGAATCCTACTCGTGCCCATAAAGTTTTTATTTCATCTTTCACGGGTATTACCTCTTGCGAAGAACTGACAAAACTTTCAAGAGTATCAATCTGTCATGAAAAGTGCTTCTCAACTTTGCCGTTCGGAATCGGCGTTAAATTGTAGGACCCCTCAATTCCTCACACGTATGCCCTGGCTCTTCAAGAGCTGTCGCACCACTATATTTATTTATTTATTTATTTGAATGTAGCTGTCAAAAAATTAATAAAAAATTCTCTGGGTTTTGTTTCACCTTGAACGCATTAGTAGTTCTATTTTTTTTTTTTGTTGCATAGAAACAGCTGATTCGAACAGCTCCGAATTTTTCGCCCCGAAAAAAAATCGAAAACCGAATACACAACAAACATGGTGGAAAAGGAAATGTACCGCGGCCAAAAAAGAGACATCGAACAGCTTAGTGCGTAATCAGAGCGCCACAGAGCTACCCAGGGCACACAATGAACACACCTTTCGATTTGACATTATTTTCGAGCAAATTTGAGTACTTTTATATTGATCAGCTTAGCTTATTTTTTGTTGTAGTGAGAAAAGTATGATTTTTTAACATTGGCACCGCTTGTGAGAGTTTTCATTGTTTTTAAGATGTATTCTGCTATTCGGGGTGGAGACAAATCCAATGAATCAAAAACCATGAAAATTGGTCCAGCAGATCTCGAGTTATAAGTGTTGTAACAAACACGACTTTGTTTTATATCTATACTAGCTGGTACCCGCGGCTTTGCCTGCGTTAAGTTTAAGTTAACTTATTATTTTAATATGGTGTTGTACAGGATGTAAGGTGAAACAATGAAAAGATTCTGGGCATTGGACACCCATGAAAACGCATTCCATGGGAGAAGCACAGCTTTTCTTGATTAGAGAACTATTTACATATCTGAATTTTTCCTAGCTTTGCAACCTTAAATTCTAGGTATGCAAAAACTTGATTTTAGGTCTTGAAGTTTTCCGAGTTCCCAATCCAAAATTTTCCAGTTTTCCGTTTGAGAACCAATGCACCTACAATTACATGCGATTTTCCCATTGAAAACCAGTGGGTCTTCCGAGTTTTTCATCAAGAACTTTCTATTTCCCAATCGAAAACCAGTTGTTCCAGTTTTCCGTTTGAGAACCAATGCTACTACAATTACATGCGATTTTCTCATTGAAAACCAGTGACTTTTCCGAGTTTTTCATCCAGAACTTTCTATTTTCCATTCGAAACCACATTTTTAAAAAAATCAAATATCTGCCCTTTGTTTGGATTTTCCAGTTTTTCCAGTTTTCCCACTCTTCCATGAAGTTCTTACATTTTTTTTTTCACAGAAACCACCACTGAATACAACAGTAACCATGAAAATTTCACAAATAGCTGATGGGCCATTTCGGATTCCATTGGATATATACTATACATTATACATACATACATACATTTTTATATATATAGAAGAAGAAGATAATTTGTAATAGAGGAGCAAGTTCGTACGACCCAGTCGTGCATATATTTTTTTAATTTTCATTGGTGTTTCGCAATAAGTATTGAATCAATAACTTAAGCTTCGTCCAATCGCCCTTTCTCAAATCCTTCGAATAAAAAAAAAAAACAAATATTCTGAACAAAAAAATATCGACAACCTATCGTTGGAGAAAGCAATCCGTGGCGGCTCTGCAAATCCCCGTCTGCTGAAAACGTTAGCAATAGTAGAAGAACAACTATTAAGGTGGAGATGCACGAATTCAAAGTGGTGTTATCGTTCAATTACCTTGGATATGTAGTAGCAGCCGATAAGAATATAGAAGAAGAAATACGCAGGCGGCCGGCTGCTCAAAGCCCACAGAACCTACTTTAGTCTTTTAAGGCTATTTATATCCTAAAAGGTTACCATTGTATTACTTCTAAACTGCTGATTTAAGACGATAGTCTTAGCAGTACTCACCTACGGATCTCAGACCTGGGTGCTTAGCCAATGGCACTCTGAATTCTTAGTTCTCCCAGTTTGTGAGGAAGGACGATTCTGGAGACGATATAACCTTGAGCTATGTATGTATGAAATCTAAAAAGAATTTAGCGTGGTTTTCTCGACCAAGATTAACCCAAACGGCTCAAAAGCTTAAGCCACTAGTAAACACTTTTTTGTCTGTCACCATACCACCCTGAAACTTAATATTCTCCTTTTTTTTTCTCAACTGACAACCCTGTACAACGAGTCCAAGGATATTAAAGGACACAAGGAAAAAATACAATATACAAACCTGTCATGTATACAAGCTATTAAAAAAAAGTCTCAAGGACTAAATGCGCTTTATAAAAACACAAGCACATCCGGTAAAAGTAACACCTTCGCTGTAGGTCGATACTTGATATAATGTCACCATGTCACCATGGTGTCAATGCCACAACTGGATAAAAGGTTTTTTCTTCTTTCTCTCCTCATTGAAACCGCAAGTCAACAGCCCCCACATTATAAAAATAATACTGAAATTTAATATGCCCTGAAGGGGAAACTGTATTCCGATGGAAAAATTGTAAATGAGCTTTAAAGGACATAAGCGGGATTTTGTTTACAATTTCTTACTTTATTTTATATTTCGAAGCATGTCATCACATCCCACTTCTGAATTTTACTTCATCTGAGCCCAACAAGAACACTTCCTTTGAGATAGACACTTCTGTGTGTAATTGCGGAAAAATCAATATTCTCTGTCCCGCCCGAAACGTGTAATGGCTGGCATAACATCATAATATACGTCGGTTTCCTCCTTAAATCCATTGATGGAATTTCGTGTGGTCATGCGAACATTCTGAACTGATTACTGAACCATTAGAAGGTTTTCTCAAAATTTCTTGGAAATTGAGTTTTTCGTCTGAAATACATGTATGCTTTATTATTTAATTAAGTATGTATGTGGGTGTGGTTCAAAAGCTGTTATCTTATGCTGTGTTCTGTATTTCTTGGAAGAGCACTTTTATTATTAGTATGTTGGGGATGGATGATATGGTAAAATAATTGCTGTTTGTGCTATAAAAATATAAAATATGTAAATGCCAACACTAAATCATCTGTAAGGTATGGTCGGAAGAATGCATGCCCGATGAATGGAACCTCAGAATTGTTTGCCCGATACTGAAGATCCTCTAAATTTCGCCAACTTCAGAAGAATCAGCCGTAATCAGAATTCTCTCTGCCGTAATATGTGAACGTCTGTAGCCTTTCGTCAACAACCTGAATGGTCCTTATCAATGTGGCTTCAGACCAGGAAAGTCAACCATCGACCAAATTTTCACTTTGCGGCAGGTCCTGGAACAAACCAGAAATCGATACCAACCGCGTATAACAGCATCTACAGAGACGAACTGTATAGAGCTATGTCTAGTTTTGGCATCCCTGCCAAGCTCGTTCGCTTGTGCAAAATGACGATGAAGAACTCAGGCTGCGCCATCAAGTTTGGCAACGGGCTTACGGAATCTTTCGACGTCAAAAAAGGATTCAGACAAGGCGATGCACTATCATGCGATTTCCTTAACATCGTTCTTAAGAAGATAGTGCAAAAGTCCACCGTCAACACCAGAGGCACTTTCTTTCAACTCCTCGCGTACGCCGATGATATTGATATAACGGGAAGAACACAGCGTGATGTTAATGGCGCCTTTATGAAAATTGATATAGGAGCAGCAAAAATGGGTTTTGCGGTAAATGAGGGCAAAACTAACTATATGCCGTCTTCGAGGAAGAACATCCAACACCAACGCCTAGGACAGAACGTGACAATAGACGCATATGACTCCGAGATAAAAGAGGAGTTTGTCTACCTAGGCACCGCTATTAACTCGCGCAATAACACCAGCGCCGAGATCAGACCAAGAATAACTCTTGCTAATCGCTGTTTCTTTGGGTTAAGAAAGCAGATGAGTGGAAAAGCCCTCTCTCGAGCAACTAAGGTAAAACTGTATAACACCCTCATCATCCCTGTCCTGCTGTATGGTGCAGAAGCATGAACCTTGAAAAAATCGGATGAATATGCCCAAGGCTGTTTCGAGAGGAACGTTCTTCGGGTCATCTTTGGCCCCGTGTGCATTGATGGGGAATGGAGAAGAATATTCAACTACGAACTTTACGGGTTGTACAACGACGTGGACCTAGCCAGAAGGGTCAAGGTCCAGAGACTCAGATGGTTCGGTTATTTAGAGCGGATGGACACCAATGAGCCTTCGACACTATTCCCGAGGGACGCAGAAGTAGAGGAAGACCGCGACTCAGGTGGTGCACACAAGTGGAAGAGGACCTCATTCAGCTTGGAGTGCAAAATTGGAGACAGCTGGCTAGGGGCCGTGCTGGCTGGCGGAGACTGTTGATTGAGGCCCAAGTCCACAACGGACTGTAGCGCCACGTTAAGTAAGTAAGGAAGTTATTATGTAGTTTGGCTGCAATCTATTTCTCAAATATGTCGATCCCGGATTGTAAGCCCATCGGCTATGTAAGGTTCCCAACGAAAAAGTAACTTCAAAGTTACGTTAAAATTAGTACACTTACGTTTGCGTTACTTTTGGTATAAGTTCTCGTAACGAAAATATCGTTACTTTCATTGAAATCGCCACGGGCATTGTAAAGGCTTTATACTTTCTGAAGTTCTCACAAGAGAATAGACAGTAGTAAGAGAGTTTCGGAGGCGGTATCGAATTTGTTTTTTCCTTTATTTTAACTCAACTTATTTGTTTTCTTTCCACTCATGGATATTCAATATAGTCCAGTCATTATAGGAAGTTCACCTCGGAATTCGAGATACCCAGCTGTAAGTCTGTAAATACTTGTATATTGACACCCTTAAAGTTGTCTCAAAACCTACATATGGTAGGGTGTAAGCAACTATATAATTTCAAGGTCCAAGGTCACAAAAATCGGTTTTTTGGAAATATCTCATTTCCTATGGGTTTTTTGCTATTTGTATATATTATCAATATTGTAGAATACAAAATTCTCTACAAATTTTGTTCAAACATTTTTTTTATACGGTGAACCGTTTTCGAGATAGAGGGCGGAGAGCGCGCGGTCACAGCATCACTTCAGGTCAACCGGTGCCTCCGGTCGAAAACGCGCCGTATATAGTTGATGAACGTACCTGCCCATGTAATTGCAGAATTGTTAATGAAAATATAGGAATTATATTTGAGTTTTAACCTAATTAATATTTTTAGCTTCTTACATGATGAAAAAAAAAATAATAAATAAATTATGAATTAATGTTTTTATTAAAAAATATCACAGAATACATTATTGAAAGTAAAGAAATGGAATAAAGGGTACAAAAACTACAATTTATAATTTTAATCATCTTCTTCCTCTTCATCGTCGTCATCTGGCTGCTGGTAAATTTCAAACTGGTCTTCATTATCGTCTTCAACGACATTTGTCTCAAGTTCTTCCATGATTTCGTGGTCAAAGGTTCTATCTTTGTTAATGTCGCTCTGATATGGTAGAGCATTGAGACAAGCTTGTCCATTACATTGGCCACAAGCTAAAGAGCATTGCAAGCCCGCTTTCCTGCATCCGCATCGCGAACCACAACCACTCTTGCAGTTGAAGAATATTGTATTTAGCAAATCTTCTGGAGCAGGTGATAAAATTGTCATGATAGGCTCCAGAAAATCGTTTCGCATTGCCCAACCCCATACCTGGGGTTCCAAATCATGTCCTAACCGTGATAATACACACGGTTAAAATGTTGATGAGCAGCTGCACTTGTTGGTGGAATATTTGAAAGCTGCACAGGTTTATTAAGTTTTGTAGACTTGACGTAATGCATATAACGAAGATGATCGAGACTTTTCACAAATTTCGGAGCATTATAGACTGCCAATAAGGTTTGAGTTCCACCCTCTAATAACCTCTGGGCCGAACAATTTTCTTCCTCAAATGCTGCAGCTAGTTCATCCAAATTTGTCAGTTTCTCAAAAACTTTTAAAAATGATTTTTTTCCCTTTTTAAAAAGCGCAGAAGTTGTGTCATTTTTTAATAAAAAGATTAATTCATAATTTATTTATTATTTTTTTTCATCATGTAAGAAGCTAAAAATATTAATTAGGTTAAAACTCAAATATAATTCCTATATTTTCATTAACAATTCTGCAATTACATGGGCAGGTACGTTCATCAACTATATACGGCGCGTTTTCGACCGGAGGCACCGGTTGACCTGAAGTGATGCTGTGACCGCGCGCTCTCAGCCCTCTATCTCGAAAACGGTTCACCGTATAAAAAAAATGTTTGAACAAAATTTGTAGAGAATTTTGTATTCTACAATATTGATAATATATACAAATAGCAAAAAACCCATAGGAAATGAGATATTTCCAAAAAACCGATTTTTGTGACCTTGGACCTTGAAATTATATAGTTGCTTACACCCTACCATATGTAGGTTTTGAGACAACTTTAAGGGTGTCAATATACAAGTATTTACAGACTTACAGCTGGGTATCTCGAATTCCGAGATTCTTACCAAATTTTAGCTTAAATGACTGGATTAATATGGCAATTGAAACGAATAAATATTGATTGCTTATCAAAAATTCAGATAATTCTGAAAACGTCCAACATCCTTTGAAGAACTGTCGATTCAAAATGAATAAAAAAACAAAACCAAACGAAATCCATTACGGATCAAACGAGGACTTACGATTAACAAAAACAGAAATGAAAACCCATTAAAAGGCTTTTTTCTCGTGTTTCCGGGTTAAGTTGAAAATGGGGAAATTTTAACAGCTCTCCTGGTCATAAAAATTAAACACCAATTCATTGATAATTTTTTTATGAAATTGGAGAGAATTCCTTTATGCATTCATATCGAAATGACTCCTTTGACAATCGAATTTCATCGCTTTTTCGATGAATAAAAAATATAATCATACCTGATGATCTATCTTGAATTTAACAAAAGGACATAAAGAATTCCAAGTAAACAAAATCACGAAAAGTTGCAAAAAAACCTACCTATCTAACCTCAAATTTGAGAATCACAAACCAGACAAAAGCAGCAAAAAAGAAGATGAGCGAAAATAAATAAATTTCAAACCTAACGAGATCACGACCGATGTGATGAAGGCCCCTCATCATCTTCATCATCATCATCTGCTCTTATTCTTCTTCTTGTTTTGGTAACATGGTGTTAAATCGCAGCATAGAATTTATTATCTTTCTGTCGTGTCGAAACATGTTCAACAAACTGATGCTGCTGACGCATGAAAGAGAAATTTTCTATTGAATTCGATTCCCACATTTTGAACTTCGATAAACAAAAAAAAAATTGAACGAATAAGCAAAATAAACGAAACGAAAAATAATATCGGTCTGAACTCCGAACCCTTCAGCGTGTCGGTTTCAAAGTTGCCAATTTGCATTGTGGAGAACCGAGAAACGAGAATCGAAACCGAGACTGACGTCTGGCCTGGTTTGGGCGCCTTTTATTCTTCATCATTCCGTTGCTGCTCCTACATTAATTTTTATATGAATTTCCGAGTAAGAGGACGCCTCCTCTTGTTCTCATTATTGACTTATGATGCCTTCCCTCCATCATGATGTTGCTATGTGCTGTCAAATGATTAAAGAAATTTCCATGGAAAAAATACAAACACTCTCATTGCGTGGTAGGCACTGAGGGCGTTTTCTTTGTTTATTTTTTTCTGTCTTGTTCGTATTTGTTCATGACTATCGAAGGCGATTGAGAAAAAATTGGTGCATGTGGATATGGCTTCTGGAGGGCGCATATAGGTACGGTGACCATCCGTTCATTATTATAATGAACAGTTCATTATTTGAAGAAAATGTTCATTATGAATTATTGTGTGTCGGAAAACATAAAAATGTTCATTATTTTAGAAATTGCTCATTATTTGTTCATTATTTTATAATTTTTTCGTTAAGGAAAGCCTAAGCATGAACACCATTAAATGCTCAATGAAAACATACACTCACATCATAATTCGTAGTCTTTCTTTTTCGGAACACTTCCTTTCCTACTCTCATAATTACAAAAATCAGAAGACTATATTATTATAAGGTACTAACATAAATAATTGCATTCAAACTGCTGTTGAATGTTTACCGTTAGACATAGAAGTAATTGTAGTAAAAATATATTCCTATTTATATTTATACAATCGTTGTTGAACACTTAAAAGAAATATTCGATGAAGTTGACACAGAATATACAAAATTGATGGGTTTTAGTAAGACTAGGTGGCTTACTCTTAAACCATTAATAGAAAGGATTTTAAAATTGTTCAAAAATTTAAAGATGTATTTCTTATCTCAACCAAAGTGCCCAACAATATTAAGGGAACTTTTTAATAAGCCCTATTCGGAAATCTGTTTTCTTTTTTTTTTGTTCATTCTCATTCTACAAATAGAAACTCAGCAAATATCCATGATAGAAGTGTCTCTAGTAATTAAAAAACTTAAATCTAAAATTGAACAAAGAAAAATTGAGGGTTTTTTGCCAATTTTGTTCAGAAAAATCATCAAAGCTTTTGAATAAGAAGATTCTGATGTACTAAATAAAATAAAAGCCATGCTTATGAATTCAACAGAAGTTGTCTTGATTATTTAAACCAGTCAGTGGGACAAAGCGTATGTAGATATTGAAGATTTAGAATGAGTACTTCTACAAACAACCCCTTCCTGGGACCAAGTGGAGTTTCAATTAATGACACTAATGTATTCGACGAGTTTTTATGTGTAAAAAATTATGTTTCTTCAGAAAAAATCGTTGAATGAAAGGAGAGCCAAATGAGTGGTGGAGATAGATGGGTTTAAGTTTTAAGTTTTCAAGTTTTTCAATGAAAAAAAGATACAATATGTAAACATTTCAAAAATTGTAGGGTTTTGTTTATGCCTCCCTGGGTCTAGTGCCCCTACAGAGAGAGTTTTCTCATTTTTAAATAATGTAACAAAAAAAAAACAATATTAAAATTGAAACAATTACGTTTATTTTAATTTGCAAATGCAATTATGAATTAAATTGCATCGAATTTAAGAATTATTCCAAAGGAAATCTAGGATTGATTAAAAAAACTTATTCTTCCGAAAAGTACTTATTTAAACAATATTAATATTGTAACTCGATGTCAAAGTTGTTTGACTTGCCAATATAATATAAAAGAGTTTAAGGTCTTGTTTATTTTTTTGTAAATAAGTTAGGCACATTTGCTCCTTCGGAACATAAATTTATGTTCTACATAAAGTTCTCCTTTTGTATGGAGATTTTATATGGAACTAAGAATTCCGGAACGTCTCATATAAAAATGAAAACTTTAAGTTGAACATAAATTTATGTTCCGAATGAGCAAATGGGTCTTAGACACTGAAAGAATCTGTATTATTTTTATGTTTGTTTTGCTTATTATCGATGAAAGTTTATTTTATAAATATAATTATACTATACTCGCAGTTGCCCACCTCTCCCTCCTCCACCAGCCAGAGGTGCGTCTTGACTTGCGCATCATGCACATGCGTGGGAGTTTTGTTGCGAAGTTATTTTAAAATTGTATAAAAATCGAGTCTTCCTAAGTCGAAATTCTTCATAACTCGAAGCCGTCAAATATGAATAATTTACCCCGTTTTAGAAACACTTTTCACAGATACTTTGCTATTATTCGCAGCGTAACGTTGTATAGCTTAAAGCCTTCCTCGACAAATGGACTATTCAATACAAAAAGAATTTTACAATTCAAAGCAGCAGTTTCTGAGATTAGCGCGTTCGTTAAACCAACAATAATTTATATTATATTATATTTATTTACTATTACTCAATGAAATAAAAAAATCTTCGAAACTGGTCAACATTTTTAATTTTTTGGGTACTGTTCATTATTTTGTTTCGGGAAATATGGTCACCGTACATATAGGGGCTTCGTTTTGTCGCCGACGACGAATGGTCGTGATGTCGATGTCGAAAAGAATATCATATTCCCAGTTCTGAGTTAAGGTTATGTTCGGTAACACTTTCCCATGCAGAAGCAAGATGATGCTGATTTAATGGGTGTCGTTGTCGTCTTGACCCTTTTTCTGCTGCGTTGATCACCATCAAACACTATGGGAACTTTAATCGCAGTGTTTCTGGCTTATGTTGGGTGTATTAGGGTACCGTCCTCGTCCATCGTCGTCGGAACGGATGTTAACTTTGCACACATGACATGAACACTGTTAATGGCCATTGGCGTCGTCGTCATCGTCTGCGTCCATAAATACCTTCCAACACCTCATCTTTTTCGTCCTTTTGGCAAACCAAGTCGCATACTTTTTTTTGCTTTTATTTAATATTCGTGGTCTGGTGCATACGTTGAATGCATCGTCGTAAGTTTATTAGCTGAGGGAGAGCAACATAGCTCATAAAATCGTTTTTGCTGACTTTGGGTGTGAGATGAATTTGCCGTTTGCAAAGCAACCAGACGGAGGAGCTTAAAATGTTGTCAAAAGTCGAGTAAAAAAATATTTATTGAAGAACTTGAGGGGATCTTTTCTTGAGTGCACATGAATAAACTTGAATGAATTGAACCTGAGAAGACTTAAGGAATGTCAAGGAATTTATGATTCTTGGAAAAATTGAAAACTGTTTTGAACTCTTTTTAAATGTAATTTTTTTTTAATGACAGAGTTGGGTTGGGCTCAAAGATTTTTTGATACCCCTACAAGACCTACATAGACCTATATTTAAGCATTTAAAAGAGTGAAATAGGTTTTGGATTACATTGACATGAACCGAAAACAGATTCCCCGCTGAAAACACGTGGTTTCGAAGCATACGAAAGACCGTTTATGAAGATTAAAAAAGGGTAGAAGCTAGTACCCAGCCCTGAGGAACATTTAAATGTACGTACATTTTGAGGGTTTCTTACTTACTTACTTACTTACTTAAGGTGGCCGTTGTGGACTTGGGCTTCAATCAACGGTCCTGCAGCCATCTCGGTACCTAGCTAGCTGTATCCAATTTTGCACTCCAAGTTTATTAAGCTCCTCGTCCACTTGGGTGCGCCACCTGAGTCGCGGTCTTCCTCTACTACTTCTACGTCCCTCGAGAATAGTTTCAAAGGCTTTCCGGGCCGGAGCATTGGTGTCCATCTGCTCTAAATGACCGAGCCATCTGAGTCTCTGGATCTCGACCTTTCTGGCTAGGTCCACTTCGTTGTACAGCCCGTAAAAATCGCTTTTGTATCTTCTTCTCCATTCCCCATCAATGCACACGGGGCCAAAGATGACCCGAAGAAATTGACAGTGCATCGCCTTGTTTGACATCGAAAGATTCCGTAAGCTCGTTGCCAACCTTGAGTTCTCCATCGTCATTTTACACAAGCGAACGAGCTTGGCAGGGATGCCAAAACTAGACATAACTTTATACAGTTCGTCTCTGTAGATGCTGTCATACATTGCCTTAAAATCGATGAAAAGGTGGTGGGTATCGATTTGGAGTTGACTTTCCTGTTGAAGGCTCATTGATAAGGACCAATCAGATTGTTGACTACATATAACTGCAAACTCAAAACTGAGCAGTGGGGTAGGTACTTCTGCTACTCTGAAATTAATTCAATTCATTGATTTATTTGAAATTGAATACGCCAGCACTTGTTAAACCACTTACTTTGATTTCATTTGACGTAATGAATTCAATATTTGCTTATTAGGTTTTTGTTCTAAGAATTTCAATCAATTGTTCTAATTCTCATCTCCTGGAAGAGCAAATAAACAAGCGCCTACCTTCATTAAACCAACAATATCTAATTCGTTTCAAAAGGACAAATCAATTTTCAATAATTGTTTCAAATCCTGGAAACCACTTAACAGTGAACTTGAAAAGTTTTGTGTTTGATTGCATTCCGAAGTGTGCACTTAAGATCAAGTTCACAATAAAAAATTTAAGACCAAATTTTAACTTGAAAACTTAAGTGTTAAATTTGTTTTCAGAAATTAAAATTCAGGTTTGTACTTTTGGCTGCCACTGTACTGTTCCCACATAGATGCAAATATAGAGTTAACCAAAAGCATAATTCTTGATTAAAATTTGCAAATTCGATGCGTGAAATTGGTTTTTGGTTTCATGTCTGCGTTCAATTATTATATGTAAAGTGTGCGACATCAGTTCTTTGGAAATTGAATCGGTATTCCTGCTTCAGTGAGTCGCCACAGGCGTTGCATTTTAATTGGGCCTATTTACTTCTGTCGAATCAGACATTTTTGGTTTTGGTTAGTTACGGATTGTTATCTGTGGTTTTTTTAACACAATTTGACAATATTTAATATTTCATGACATTTTACCGAAAAATGACGTTCGCACGTTTGTTATGGTCTTTAGTTTATTATTTGGTACGCAAAGTTCTACGAAATGGCGAAATGGCGAACGAACTAGTTCGTTCAATAAAAAATGTCAGTGCAGGAAAGATAGGGCATTTGCCTCTCATTCTGGTAGCAATAGCTTCCATATGTCTATTTCAAGCAAAAGCTCTGACGTGGTTGCCATACTTTGTAAATTAAATCACCGGAATTCAAAGAGTAGTGTGTATGGTTACCACCTGCTGGCGATTTAAACTAATTTAATAGAAAAATGTTCATCTTTTTCCACACCACCAAGAAGTAGATAAAAGGTGCGTTTTTTTTTAAGTGTATCCCCAGTAGGCCTAATCCCTTTTTTTTTGTTTTCAAAAACATAGATTGTTTGGAAAACAAAAAAATAAAAAGCCAAGCAAAAACAAATATTTCTTTGATAAAAAAAAATAAAATAAATAAATAAACATAATAAATTCATTACTTAAACAAAAAGTATTTACAAAAAACAAAAATAAACATTATCAAAAATTCAGTCTCAAAGCATTTGCGCAAAAATAATCTGTCGAATAGTCGCTGCACTATTTTCACTGCAATAAAATTTATTTCAATACAAATTTACTTATTTGGCACATAACCAGTTATTGAACGCAAATAAAATTTCATTTAGATATTAACGAATTTTGTTATCATTTTATCACCGCATTATTTGACCTGTTTTTCTCCACAAAGAAATAAAACCAAGACACTTTATGAACAAAAAAATCTGTTTAACTGCATTTCTGCACCGTTTTCAGACAAGCAAGTAAAATAAATTCAAAATTCAAATTCAAAAATATTAAAATTGACATTGAGGCGGTAATACCTAACGCTCTCACCTCAATAAATGTTGTTCTCAAAAGCTTGAAAACAGAAAGCTCTTTCACGAAATCCTTTGAAAAAGCTCTTGAGGTTTGCTTCCAAAGGGTAATGACAATGCTGTCATTTCTCATATTGAGAGAAGAAAAAAGAATACGATCAGTAATTTCAGTATGCTTTCAGCATGCAACATGAATGGTCATGGAGGGATGTACAACGTTTAAGGGAAAATAAATCAATTCGTGTGTATAAATCAGTGCCGGCGCGCTTGTAATTTGGGAGCGAATTTGTGTCATTTCTATGAAGTGAGTGTTTAGCAGCCACCTCTGCTTAAAAAAAAGCTCTCCCATAAGGCCTTCACTGACATTTTTTATTGAACGAACTATAGCTGAAAGACTTATATCCATCAAAAGCTTGATAGGCGGGGAGCCCTCAATCCTAAAAGTGCACTTACACGGATTTCAAAATTTCTTATATTAAAAGATAGTTTATAGAAATACCAACAAATTAAGCCCGGTATGACGAGGCCTATCCTGGCACCAGTATTTTTTTTGCAATTTTTTGCATTATTAATAATTATTGATAATTTGCACTTATCGCGGATTTTAATTTTAACTAGCGCATATTATTGGAAATTTAATGTGCTTTCAGGAAAAAATGGTATGACAGCTGTCATCCTGGCACCAATGTCTGTCATACCTATTTTAAAATTTTGTCACTCATATGTTTTTAAAATAGGTATGACAGACATTGGTGCCAGGACGGCAGCTGTCATATCATTTTTTCCTGAAAGCACATTAAATTTCCAATAATATGCGCTAGTTAAAATTAAAATCCGCGATAAGTGCAAATTATTAATAATGCAAAAAATTGCAACAAATACTGGTGCCAGGATAGGCCTCGTCATACCGGGCCTAATTTGTTGGTATTTCTATAAACTATCTTTTAATACAAGAAATTTTGAAATCCGTGTAAGTGCACTTTTAGGATTGAGGGCTCCCGGTGTATGAGTACAACTCCCATCTCTGGGCTGGTGCTCCACGTAAATACTTATGCTTCTTTGATACAAAACAGAGCTCTTAGAATGGTTGGCGATAGAGTTTCCAGCCGAGGTTTTGCTCGCCGCGCCAAGGTTTATCGAAGAAACACGAAACTTCAATTTTAGGTCTTCTGACCCCTTTTACAAACTTTATACAATACACCTTACACTACTAAATTATTAAAAATAAGTATAAATAGAGTGGCGCGACAGCTCTTGAAGAGCCAAGGCCGAAGTGGCTTAGGTTAGGTTAGGTTGAGGGGTTGACAGTTGATCTCGTTACTGTCACACTGAGATCAATACAGATCCGTTGTGATACCCGTGAGTATAGCTTCCCAAGCTAAAAATAAAAACCTATGTGTGCCCAAGTGGCCTACTCTCATCAACAATTCTCTGGGTGCGTGTGAAGAATTTAGGGGACCTACAATTTAACGCCGATTCCAAACGGAAAAGTTGAGAAGCTTTTTTTCATGACAGATTGATACTCTTGGAAGATTTTTCAGTTCTTCGCAAGAGGCAGTGCCCGTGAAAGATGAAATAAAAACTATGGGCACGAGTAGGACTCGAACCCACAACGTTCTGCAAAACAGCCAACGCACCTAACCACTTAGCCACGGCACTTCTACACTACTAAAACTTAACATAAATATATGAATAGCTCTTATAGCTATCGTTGCGGTCTTGTATGAGCTATCCCTATAGAAAGGCCGTTGGTTGCTGTTCCGGTATGGTTTAACAGGTCCTTGGACGAAATCGGTATGATGCGGTGATCTGAGATTATAATGCCCCTGGTGACACGGATCAGCAGGTATAATGTCCCTAGTGGCATGGATCTGCAGGTATGATGCCCCTGGTGGCATGGATCGGTAGGTATGATGGTGGCACGGATCGGCAGGTACAATGCTGCTTGTGGCATGGATCGGCTGGTATAATGCCCCTGGTGGCACGGATCGACAGGTATATTGCCCTTGGTGGCGCGGATCTGCAGGTATTATACTCTTGGTGGCACGGATCGGCAGGTATGAAGCGCCTGGTGGCAATTAATACGGACGGCCGCAGCACTTTCCGTGGATCAGCAGGTACCAAAGCCGCAGGTGGGAATCAAAAACGACCGTTGCCGCTGGTGGGGGGGAAGTTACGACTATGATATGGTCGGACCTTTTGAGACTAATTCTTTGACCAATATTACGATAGTATCATTCGGTATTAGTAGTAGAGGCGATTTTAGCACTATCGTACTTATAATATTTTCCGAAGGGAGTGAGTGTGAATTGATTAACGAAGTTCAATTCTGCAGGAAAAAGTATTTTATATGAACACGCATGTGATTTCGTTACACCATTGGTTTCGTAAGATCACCCTCTTTCGGGGTCACTACAATGTTCCGAAATTCAAGACCAATGTACACCGACAACTCCTTTCCAACTCCATCCTTCCTTTCTAATGCTCTCACTGTGTCTCTGGCATAATAAGGGTATTAAAATAACCCTTGAGTGGGTAAAAAAGGTCTCAAAGCTTAAGAACTGACAAGATTCATGAAGAAAACCGCAGTTTTCATTTCCACCGATCAACAGAAATGTGTTCAGTTCCACATTCGCGTTGTTTGGATAAGAAACCAAGCTACGTACTTGACAGTTGAGCTATAGTGTATATTGATGGTCATTCTTCAAGGCGCATGTATTACGGTTGAAGGCAGAAATGCAACTGGCTATTTCATCCATAGATAAAGGACGTCAGTGACACTGAAGATGAAGTGAACAACGTTTGCTCACTTCATCTCAATTTAATTTTTTCAAATTTGATCGGATTCACAAACTTCTTGTCGATTGAACTTGGCAATGTTGAAATGTCTTCTAGCTTCTTTACGTTTGCATCAAAACTTCTACTTCTACTCTTCTACTCTTTTTCAAGGCTGTCTTATAGGGACCGGTTTTAACGAAAGTTCTGTACTAAATTCCTATTAAATTCTGCTCTTATTCTATTTTAGTGTTCGGTTCGGCAGTCAGAGTCAGTTTTTCACATGGTTATAACCTCAATGTCTGTTGAAACATTTCCAAAAATAGTGCTTTCGCTTAAAAATAAAACTTTTGGGCGGTGTAAACGTCTTCTTTGAAATGGTTTTTCGAATATCTAGTCTCGATTCAGCTAACAAGAACCCAGACCGTTTTTTTTTTTTATCCCCTTTTAAGTAGATTGCACAAAATAACGACAAAAACATCCAGCACGTTTGGAATTCTCTGTACATATTTTCAGTTTTCTCTTGAATCCATTTTATTTATATATTTCCTTCGATTCGCAACGACATTACAGTACCAAAGCCCATTTCGTGGTATCGCCTTTTAAAACTGCAAACACCGGATTCTAGGAAGCTCTTTACTGGTACCTACTCATTCCGTGCACCACCCGCACTTTCACAAAAAAAAAATATCCAACCACGTGAATCATTCCAGAAACAGGCCAAATATGCAACCCTCCATTTGCTCATCATCAACATCAAGAACAAACGACCTTCTCGCCCACCTTGTATAGCCACCATGCCGTTACTCATCAGTAGGGCAACCAAAAATATGCTCGAGCATGTTTTTTTTGGAACGTCGCTTTTGACAATTGACAAGATAGAAATACGTTTCATGAAAAAACAAACATTTTGGACCCTATTCGTTAGAGCATATTTTAGCATATTTTGTTATAAATGCATATTTTTGCATATTTTGCTTTAAAATGCATATTTTGGCATATTTCATCATTATTTTGTAATTTTCGTTGCAAATGTTAGAGAAAATATATTTTTTAAATTTGTTTTTTTCGAAAAATTCGCATGTCTCTTGTGAGGCCCACAGGCTCCATAGAACTTGTGAAACACTTCGAGGTCAATTTCAAGAAGTTGAAATTTTCATCGCAAACGAGAAAAAAAGCTCCGTCAAGAATAAGGGTATGCAAGGATATTGCACCGGAAACACCTCTTCCTTCGCAAACGATTACGACTCGTTGGGTATCTTGGAGGGAAGCAGTTTACTGTGTAGAAATGTTTAAAAAAAAAAAGTGGAAAGACTTTTCCGAAACACTACATGAAGAGGAATCAGCTGCAATACGGGTTGTAAAAACAATTGTTCTAATGAAGTGGCATTTAACGTGACTTGATATTTCTATCATCCAAATACACATTTTTATTGAAATGTATTGCACAACTCGAAACAAGCGGCCTTCAGTTAACAAAAAATTATTGATCGATGGCCAAGTTAAAATTAATACCATCGACTCCAATATCGAAAAAATAAAAAAAAACAATTATCGGTATTTCGGAAAAAATAGAGGGCTCAAATTGTTTATTATGGCAGAATTTATATTTAAAGTTTGCACGTATAACTGGCAGATGATGTACCTACAAAAATGTTTTCAGAGAAAAATTTTTAAGTAAAACTGTTTTCCTTTATTGCAACAAAAATTTTAACAAATATTTTTTGTTTTAATTATTCTGGTTGATATTTTCATTTTTGATTTTTGGTATTTATTTGGCTTTTTATGTTTTTTTTTTTGTTGTTCTTTTATTTCTCTCTAAATATATTTTGACCTCTGTTTTTTTTTTTTTTTTTGTTGACAAGTCAATAAACTTAAAAAAACAAGATTTTTTGCTATTTCAAAATTTTTTAGAGCATATTTTTATAGCATATAATTGGCTTTTTAGAGCATATTTAAAGCGCTATAAATGGTTTTTATAGAGCATATTTTTGGTTGCCCTACTCATCAGTGAATGAGGTCTGTGTTTTTTTTTTTTATCTACAAAGCAACGCCAGCACTTCGACTGAATTCGAGTTGTGGGACTCGAGCCTGAAGGCCAGAACATGTGGAAAACAGTGTTTCAATGCATTGAGTGTATTTCGTTCGTTCCTTTGATTATTTTGCTTGGATTGGCAGAGGGATTGGAAACATTTATTTGCTCCTTGAGGTGAACACTATTGGCGGAGAGGGAATACAGCTTCGAATTCCAACGAACTAAGCCCGGAGCTTATGGGAAATATGCATCTAGAATGTATTTTTTTTTTACTTTCTTCACCACGCCCAAGAATTCGGAGAAATTTTAAATCAATTTTTGAAATTTTCATTCCACGAGTTCACATCGACGATGACGACTAGGACTACAAGAGCCGTTCGTTCGCTTGATCCCCTGTGGGAGCGAGAGATAGAGACAGAATTATTGTTGTTTGCCAAGAGGCTTAATAAACGAAAACGTTCAGCACAGAGATTCACTGGAAAATCTTTGCGTTTGATATCTCAAAAGGTTTTTGCGATGTTTTTCCAGCAACAAAAGGAAAATTTCTTTGTCAGCACAATGTCGCCTGAGGTTATTATTTCGAGCTTTGAAGAGGTTTTCTTTAAGGACACAATTTTCGGGTTCGTCTTCTTCTTCAAATTTCCTTAATAAGTCTCCAGTTCTTGAGAAACTGTGCTTTCTTCGAATTTTTTATCAGGCACTGTTTTTTTTTTCTCTCCCACATTGACCCCAATTTCTATTTGTGTGCGTGCCTCAAAACGGTTATTGATTTTTATCATCATGCCTAACGAGCACGCAGAAGATTAGTAATCCACTTAACTCAGCGTCATAATGGGTCTTATCTCGAATTCCGGCAATTAAATCGCGATTTCTGATGACTCATAGAGACCAGACAAGCTTTGTTCCAATAAATTTGTGAAGACGATTTTTGTTTGATTGTCTGAGGTCTAAACTGGGTTGCCATAGAATCGGTTTGAATTCGTCGATTCTCGAAAAATAGTAAACTTTCGGTCTGGTATTGTGCTTGAAATCTTGGATACTTCAAAACATGTGGAGAAAGTGTCTGCAAAATGTCATTTCCGGTACCTGCAGTCAAAATAGTTTGCAAAGTTGGATTGAAACATAATTGCTCCCCACTTGGTAACCCTGTTTGAATAAAAACATGGAAAACTGATGTTTTTTTTTTTAACTGCCGGCAAATTACGCGCTTAGACCGAAGCTCTGACGCATACACCACCACAAAGGGAGCCAATAAAGGGCGGGGATTTTGAATACACACATTCCTACAACAACAACTACAGATCTCTCTAAAAACAGCAAAATTGAAATGCCAACAACACAATGAAATATGATCTCGAGTTTGCGCTTAGAGCTCAGCTACTCCTGCTGGTAGGTACTGGTGCAGTGGTGCTGGCCTGGTGCTCTCTTCTGCTTCCTATATGCGGCTACCCTCATTCTTTTGTTAAAGACTACACCTTTTCATTCGATTCCCAGATCCCAGTGCCAATTTCGATAATGATCTGTTCGTTTTGGGTCCCCTCCGTTCGTCCGTGTCGGTCTTTGACTATGGTGCTGGTCTCGGTGCATGCCGAATGCCTGGCAATTCTGATGATGAAATGATTTGCGTTTCTCAAGAAATCGCATGCATGATCTTTTGTTCCGAACAAAATTGAATGGGAAGAGAGAAGAAATAAAAGAATTCTTTTAGCTGCGATGACGACCACAACGACATGGTTGACACAGTGACAGATGTAAGGGAAGGCATCATATATACCTTAGTTGTCGCGCCTGGCCAAAAACCCGACCTAATGCAGCTTACTTTTTAGAATTTAATTTAAAATGCGAGGGTTGAATGAATGAATGTGCCGACGACCGGCGATAAAAATGACAGTGACGATGAGTCATTGTGTTGGCGAGAATTTGATTGGTACCTTAACATACCATGATGAGATAATGAATCAGAAAATTGTTCCAAAGTGATAAAAAAATAATCAGTGAAGAAAGGGTCTTTTTTTGACGAAATGTGTTATTCCCCGCTTTCAAAGAAAATTTAATAAAAGGTATTTGGTGCAATTCGGTGTAAAAGAATGGTGCTCAATGCATTTTGGCCCAAGGATTTGGGGTTTTTACTTTTTTCGAAGAAAAGATTGATGGAACACAATTTTAGAGAAGGGGGACGAGTAATGGAGTAATGTCCATGTAACTTTCTTTCACAGGGAAAGTAATTCTCCAGATGAAGTTAACGGTGGCGGCTGGCTACATTTTTACGGTTTAACGGTTCCATTCAGAGTAACTTCTTAAAAAACAAAAAAACTCGTTGGATTCTTCAAACCTATTATAAGCACTTATAAACGGTTCCGCCGGCTCTCTTTTTTTCGAATATTTCTGCAGCCCTTTTTTTGTCCGATCCTGAAGAAGGGAGATCTTCTTAACTGCGCCAACTACAGAGGAATCATCGCTTATAAGAACCTCTCTGCCGTAATATGTGAACGTCTAAAAGCCTTTCGTCAACAATCTGATTGGTCCTGATCAATGGAATGCCTCAGACCAGGAAAGTCAACTAACGACCAAATTTTCACGTTGCTGCAGATCCTGGAAAAAACCTATGAACTCCAAATCGATACCCACCACCTTTTCATCGATTTTAAGGCCGCGTATGACAGTATCTACAGAGACGATCTGTATAAAGCTATGTCTAGTTTTGGCATCCCTGCCGATGGAGAACTCAATGTTGGCAATGAGCTTACGGAATCTAGTGAAGATAATGCAAAACTCTCCCGTCAACACCAGAGGCACTATCTTCTAAAAGTCTGTTCAACTTCTTGCGTACGCCGATGATATTGATATAATGGAAGAACACAGCGTGCTGAGAATTGAGACAAAAACGGCAAAAATGGGTTTAGCGGTAAATGAGGGCAAAACGAAGTATATGCTGTCTTTAAAGAAGGACATCCAACACCGAACGTCACAATAGACGCATACAACTTCGAGATAGTAGAGTAGTAGTGTCGTCTTCCTAGGCTCCGCTATCAACACGGCAATAACACCAGCGCCGAGATCAGACGAAGAATAACCTTTGCTAATCGCTGTTTCTTTGGGCTAAGAAACCAATTGAGTGTAAAAACTCTCTCTCGAGCAACTAAGGTAAAACTGTATAACACCCTCATTATCCCAGTCCTGCTGTATGGTGCAGAAGCATGCACCTTGAAAATATCGAATGAATATGGCTTAGGCTGTTCGAGAGGAAAGTTCTTCGGCTCATCTATAGCCCAGTGTGCATTAATGGGGATTGGAGAAGAAGGTACAACAGTGAACTTTACACGTTATACAACGACGATGACCTCCTAGCCAGAAGGGTCAAGGTCCAGAGACTCAGATGGCTCGGTCATTTAGAGCGGATGCCAATGCTCCGGCCCGGAAAGCCTTCGACACTATTCCGTAGGGACGTAGAAGCAGAGGAACACCGCGACTCAGGTGGGGCAGGATCTCAATCAACTTCTAGTAGACTGTAGCGCCTCCTTAAGTAAGTAAGTTCTGCTGCCCTTGTCTTCCAGTTTGAGGGTCACGCATCGGGTTGATTTTCCGTTCATGTATAGACTTTGCTCCGGCCCGAAAAGCCTTCGACACCATTCCCGAGGGACGCAGAAGTAGAGGAAGACCGCGTCTCAGGTGGCGCACACAAGTGGAAGAGGACCTCAATCAACTTGGAGTGCAAAACTGGAGACAGCTAGCTAGGGACCGAGCTGGTTGGCGGAGACTGTTGGTTGAGGCCCAAGTCCACACCGGACTGTAGCGCCACCTTAAAGAAAAGTATAGACTTTTAGTTTCGAAACACCAATGCGGGGCGGTGCGTATTGCATTCTGCAGAACTTCAACATCCGTCTTTTTTTGAACAACTAAACTGTCATTTAAAAAAACAATCATCTACCTTTTCCTTCATTAAAGTGCAGAGATATAATTCTCCACACGAGTCTATGAGATATATTCTACAGATAGTTGAGGCGAAGATTAATCCAAGAACATTCCTAGCTGAACAGCAACACCAATCTAGTCAGAAAGGCCAAGTTCCAACGACTTGAAAAACTTCGAGATCAAATCCAATAGCCCCCGAAAAATGTCGCAACTTCTAAATCAGCGAATCAGGAACGAGAAGAACAACCAACTTGGGCAAGTAAACAAGTAAACACTTGACTGAAGAAGCTTGTTGAATGAAGTCCTGAAGTCATTATCGTCATTACATTTCACCACAAATGCATTTTTTCTTCAAAATTTATCATTTTGCTTACGTTTGATTTGTACAAATATAATTACGTCAATATTCAAATTACATGCCAAATTCTTTGTCCTTTGCCGTTTTGTATTGGTCACTCTAAATGCATTGAAGCGCGTATACACATGTTGGCCACTTAGATAAAAGCTAATGAGCCATATTAGGTTAATCCTGCAAACACAAGATAAATTTCTTGAAAAATTCTTGCCTATTATTACAGACAGGTTTCAACCCTCAAAGGCATATTAATTTTCCTAGAAAACA
The DNA here is from genome assembly GCA_943590905.1 of Sphaerophoria taeniata. Lineage (NCBI taxonomy): Eukaryota > Metazoa > Arthropoda > Insecta > Diptera > Syrphidae > Sphaerophoria > Sphaerophoria taeniata. Next base: position 11,441,243 of record OX016542.1, on the reverse strand, counting down.
AGTGAATACAATAAACAAGAAGATTACATTTCACAGAAACACGTGTATGGTTTTAATACACGAAATAAAAATGCTTCAGCTCAGCTCCATTGTTATATTAATGGCGAATTAATGATTTATAATTCAAAGAAATGGCCTTCTTCAATCGAAACACATGTCTACGGAGAATTTTTGAATATCCAGACAAACCTTTTCTGGAGCATGTGCATACGGCATGATTGGTTTCATTACGAGGAAATCATTTCCGCTATTTCTTAACTTATTCATACCACCGAAATTCTAATTTGAATTGATTTCAGTCGAAACATCTGCAAAAAATACCACAAAACCTCAGCCAAGAATGCATCGCCCAATAAAACAATATTCTGCATTGCCAACATTTGCTTACAAACCACGAGAAACAATCGAAACAAGCTTTTATTGTTGCCTCACAGTTGAAATTTTATTGAACATTTTCCCGGTGCATCATTTTATGAGTTTCGATTCTGGGAATTCGTTTTACCACAACTAAAACTACCACCTTACCGATATGAATGATTTGATGGATGGCTGCATGAGCAAATAACGGAACACGCTCATATAACTACGAACAGCATGCCCGGCTAATAGCTTAAGCGGCCCCTAGATTTGCAATATTATTGTATAAAATATTGCGAAATATTATTGGCTGATACCCCAGACTACACAATATTTTGTACAATAAATCGATTTGACATTTAACTTCAAGAGACGATGACGCCTGGAAAATTCAAAAACAAATGACAAATTGACAAAATATTGTGCAACCCCACCTACAGACTATACAATATTTTTCATTGTACAATAAATATCAAAAGGGTTTTGATTTTCTTCAATATGTATATTGCACAATGCTTCAATATGAGCCCTAGACTATCAATAATATTGTATAACATCGAATATTGTACAATAATATTGAAAGTCTAGGGGCCGCTTTAGAGAGACGGAGTGCTTCGAGTAGGTATTGCTGCAATATTGCATTTCCACGAAAAACTTTGTTCAATTTCGGTTCGGTTTTGTCGAGGCATCGCTGCTGCATACGACATTGATTAGATATGTTACCACGTAACAAGCATCACGGCACTTAACTGCAAAACTTATTTCAATTGGGAATTTTGGCTTGCTGTGATGTGAGCTTTGAAATAAGACAAGAAGGCATCCGGGCCCTTGTTGAATACCTGACTCAAATGGACGAAATAACAATCAAATAAATTCCTTCTGCCCTTAGCAATAGATGTGATTAGAAAGAGTTTATTTATTTATAAAGGGTGTTTTTTTTTTTTAGTGGTATAGAACTTTAAATTTCAATAAAACAACGATGGAATATTCGTTTGACATGATTTTTTATTTATTCGAAAGATAATCTTGTGGCATTACATTTTAAATATGATTTCTGGCATATGAGATATGACTGCCATGGCTGGCTGGATGTAGTCCAATCTGGACGTCCAATTGAAATTAGGCGGTCACCAAACGTGTGTTCCAATAAATCGATAATGGCACGAGCTGTGTGACATGTTGTGCCGTCTTGTTGGAACCACAGCTCCTGGCCATCATGATTGTTCAACTCAGGAATGAAAAAGATAGTAATCATGGCTCTATACCGATCAGGATCACCATTGTCTGTAACGTTGTGACCACCATCGTTTTTGAAGAAGTACGGACCAATGATTCCACCAGCCCATAAAGCGCACCAAACAGTCAGTTTTTCTGGATGTAACGGTGTTCCGACATACACTTGGGAGTAAGCTTCACTTCAAATGCAGCATTTTTGTTTGTTGACGTAGCCATTCAGCCAGAAGTGCGCTTCATCGCTAAACAAAATTCGCCTATGATTTATGAAAATTGGGAACAACGGCCATTTCGTTTTGGGCTCATTCGACGAATCTACACCTTGCTTGATGATCGTTTGGCTTCAATTCTTGCACGAGTTGGATTTTGTAAGCACGCAAACCAAGATCCTTCCGCAAAATCTTTCATAAAGTGGATGGACACAGATCCAATTCCTGTGCTCAATGGCGGATGGACTCATTCGAGTCTTCCTCAATGCTACGCTCTACAGTAGAAATAGCTTCTTCTGTACGCACCGTACGGCGTCTCTGGGGATGCGAGTTATCAATTAGAGTAAACGTGGTGCGAAAACGTTCCATGGTTAATCAAATTAACTGCTCTGATGGACGATTTTGTCGACGATAAAATGGACGTAGTGCGCGATAGGTATTCCGCACAGAACCATTATTTTCGAAATAAAATTGCACAATTTACAAGCGTTGTTCTGGCGTGAGTCTATTCATGATGAATTGCCAAATCAAACTGAGAATAAATCACTTGACAGCTGTTAAATCGGTCGCCGTCTTGAAAAGTAATGCCAACTTAAAGTTCTATACCTCGAAAAAATACACCCGTTACTAGTCGGCCTTCATTCTCTCGTGTTGGCGTATTTGTGTAATGTGAACGACACTGTGAACAGTGTGAACCCACCTTAATTCTAAATGACATTTCTGACATTTCCTCGCGAACACACCCTGCACACAACAGCTGTTTGACATCACTGTGATTTGACATTTCCCATAGTTTTTGTATAATAACCTCACTCTTGTTTTTCATTCTAATTTATTATTCGGTATCTCTTCCTTCAGGAGTGGCATCACTAATAATAACTAAAATGTTGCCGCTGAAGCTGAATTATCAAATTAATGAATCATCTGGCTTATAAATGGGGCCCGTCTGCATGTCTTGACAAAATGTCAAACTCGAGTAACAATATTTAAGTCAAGTCCCTGTAACAAATTGCTACATAAAGTGGTTCTGTGGACCAGGTATGATGCCGACAACAAAAACAAATAGAAACTTGTAGATTGTATAATGTATAGGTAAACTTAAAATCTCAAGTCCTGCAACGGACAATACGTCCAAGAGTTGCCATTTAATTCTTCTGTGACAATTTTATTTTGTTTCTAATTCAAGTGACTACAAACGAATTCCCAATGAAAAACCTCGAGGCAACCCTCTTTATTCTCTTATCCAGAGGCGGCGTAAGGCGTGGGCGACGTGGGCCCTCGCCCACGGCCTCGCGGTACAAGGGGCCTCGCGCTTCAAAAATTTGTATGCATTGCTTTTGTGAGAATAAAATAAAAAAATAAATTAATTAATTTTGTTGTGAAATAATTTTTTAGTCTGGCAACATTTGTTACGTTGCGTAACCATTGCGAGTAAATCCTTGCCGCGTCGACCAGTGCAGGGAATCCCTTGTTTTATTTTTTACTTTCTTTTCTAGGAAGCCAACCAATCAGATTAAAGTACCACACGCACGCAAGACGCAACGCAGTCGCTAGCAAAGATTAACTAAATATAAATAATAAGATGTGAAACTGTCGTTTTACTCCTTAGATGCTAGATCCCGCAATTTTCATTTTTTTTTTCGTGTGCCTGAATAATAATGTGAGTTATAAAAACAAAGAGATGAGGTGAGATTTTTCCATTCTGTTCTGACAATTCTCTTTTCATAACACGTTTTTCTTAAACTCACCACGAAAACATTAGAAGTTAAGATTTTTGATGTGTTCCGAAACTCTAGGCCGATGACATACTTAGATCTTATAGTAAGGTATGTTGGAAGGCGGGAACGCACTCAAATATTTAAAAATATTGGCGCAAAATTATAGTCCGCTAATGAACAATTTTAGTTTCAATCATGATTCAACCGTCATTGAATTTAGAAGTTATCAGGTAAGTTTCATTCTGAATTTGATTCTTGTTCTCGAAAAATAGAAAAAACATGAAAAAAAAGCAAACAGGGTTCCTGTTTTTGTTTTAACCTGGACAAAACGTAAAAATATTCGTCATCTTTATTTGCATTACATAAACAACTTCTTGTCTCAAAATTCAAAAAGTGGGAAAAATTAACGTAAAAAATATGTAGATTTGTTTAGTTTCAAAACTATTATAAATTAACCGAAAATTTTTTCGGTTTTTTTATAATTCATTTTTCCTTAGAACGTGTCATAAGTGGCCGCGAGATCGTTTCCAAAACCGAATACAATTCAGTTTTTCATTGTTTTTACAGAGAGCATCCCTGTGTGAGCAGTTGCCCATAGCTTAGTTGGTAAGTGCGTTGGCTGCTAAGTAGAACGTCGTTGGTTCGAGTCCTACTCAGGCCAAGTTTTTATTTCATCTTTCACGGGTACTGCCTCTTGCGAAGACCTGACAAATCTTCCAAAAGTATCAATCTGTCATGAAAAAGTGCTTCTCAACTTTGCCATTCGGAATCGGCGTTAAATGGTAGGTCCCCTTAATTCTTCACACGCACTCAGAGAATTGTTGATGAGAGTAAGCCACTTAGGCCTTGGCTCTTCAAGAAGCTGTCGCGCCACCCTATTTATTTATTTATCCCTGTGTTAATAATACCTACTAAGCTTCATACATAATAGTTAAAAAAAAAAAAGTTTAAAATCTTTCATCTTCATGCCTCAGTGCTGGAAATTCTAAATACTAAATACTAAATTTTATCAGACCCTTAAAACTTTTGAGTTTCACCAACTTGAAATGGGAAATTTCAGGGAAAATTTTGTCAAAATTGACATCCTCATGAAAATTATGTGAGAAAAAATGAGAAAGCGTTATATTCACTTTTTAAAATATTCAATGACACTTTTAAAATTTAATGAGTCAAAAATTGCCATTTAGTTTTAAAAAGTGTCTAAACGCTTGGTGAAACCAAAAAATCTCATTTTACGGTTTAAAAGCCAATTAAATCAGACATGGCATCTAGAATGAATTACGAAACAATAATTAAAGAATTTAGTAAAGTGAAAAGCAAGAAATGTCTGTTCCTGTAATAAAGAAATATAAATACCTTAAATATACATACACTTTAAGAAATGTATACAAGGTGGAGATGACAATTTGTATTTTTATGATTAAAAACTTTGTAGTATTAGTGGTTTTTTCTTTATTAGTTCTTAAAATCCGTCTTCAGGTCGCCACAGAATAGGGCCTCGCAAAATCTGTCTTGCTCACATAAAATTTTGGTCTTGCGCCGCCACTGCTCTTATCAAGTCCGACAAAGGCGACAAAATCTAAATCATACAAAAGGAAAGGAATTCCTAAGTCTTGTGAATGTGATCCTTTCACAACCATTTTATTGTTGTATATCTGTGAGTCCTCTCCACATTATAGTACACACAGACACTATCTCAAAGATTCAAACAATGAACGAAATAAAATGAGAGAGAAAAATAAACAGGGATACCCATTACCCAGAAAAATGGACACTGGCGCGGACAGACACACAAAATACTCAAAATGTAAGTTATCCCTTTGACATAACAGAAACACACAGTTCTCAGAAAACCTTTTAGTTTTGGTTCGGTTCGTTTTTGCTTTGTGTTTGTAGCATAATGAAGACCAACAAAAAACAATATTTAAATAAATTATATGAGAGATGCTCGGCAACTGACAACTTCTCGGATCAGAATCTGGCAAAATCGTTTCAAAATTCCTTAAAAGAAAGAATGAGATAAAAAAAACCTTTGAAGCCCTTGCTTGACTACAAGCTGCTTAGCATACATGTGTGTAGACGCAGAGGACATCCGTCTGTTGCTGGTCAAGTTTTTTTTTTCTCCATTTAGGTGTTAAACATCATGTACCTTTTGAACATAGGAAAGCATTGTGAAAGAGAATTCGTATAATCAGGATGAAAGAATTCAAAGAAAAATATGATGGTGCAAAAGTATAAATTAGATTTCCAGGAATCTCACGCGTTCACATTCCACGACGTGGTGGGTTTTAAGTTCTCAAACCGAAGCAAAAAAGGATTGTATAAAAAAAGACATCTGTATTTTGACAGGTGATGGAGATAAAAAGTTCTTCTTTTTGAAAAATAAATCTGGTCGTGAAGTACTCATTTACTCAATAGAACTCGTTTAGAATATGAAACTCAGCTGTTATACAAAATTGCGGTGAGATGGTTCCTCTTTGAAAAACGATATTGCAAATATTTCAAGTAATCAGCATCTAAGAACGAAGATCATCTGTTTTCTAAGACCTTTCGTTTGATGTACCACTTGATGATTTTTGCTAAATATTTGGTTTGATAATGACTGTATGGATGCAAGTTATGACAGGCTGGTCACCCCAATGCAACTGCTTCATATTTTGAAAAAAACAACAAAATTGCATTGCAAAAACAATAAAGTTACAAAAATAATAAATTTTCCACTCGTCATACCCAAGCCACTCGTAATACCCAAGCCACTCGTCATACCCAAGCCGTTCTCATTTTGTGAAACCAAGCTTAAGTAGTTTTTCAAAATTGTTCGCTCTGGTGAGTCAGTCTATTTCTTGCGGTAGAAAGCTCAACATTATTTGACTCATCAGCTTCCTCATAGAGGAATAATTATAAAATTATAAAAACTGTACATAAAATTTATTATAAAATAAATAAAATTTATTATAAAATAAATAAAATTTATAAATTTAAAATTGAAAAATAAACTCATATAATTGGCGCCCAACCTTAAGTGTACCGCGTTCTCTAAAAATATTTAATAAATAAAGTTTCATTAAATAATAGTTCGCTACACTTCACTGTGATCCACGTTTTGGCCGGTGTTCCCTTTTTAACTACCTCATCAGTAAGGTGCAACAAATATAATCAGTTTATAAAACTGAAAAAGAAAAAACTAACTACGAGTTCTCGTTAATTATAAAGAACAAAAACGGAAAGTTTACGAAATTGAAAAAGTGACGAATATTTCACTTAAATCGAAAAACAGCGTGCAAAAAAAAGAACAAGTTTAAAAAAAAGTAGAAATTGAAAAATACTTAAAAAAACAAGTACAACACAATAAAAAATTATCATCAAATAATAAGAAAATCCTAAAGGAAAATATATAAAAACTCTAAAAAGACAAAATTTGTGACTGGAAGTTGAAATAAAACACGTGCTATCTACAAGCAACAAGAGAAGACCATCAACATCAAAGTTATTACTAGGTACATATATAATAAAATTATGCATAAGCGCATAAGCTTAGAAATAACCCATATATATGTCTACATTTAAAATTTATTAATAAGTCTAATTAATCTAATTAATTTTGTGAATTCATTTTGGACATACAATTTATGTAATAAAATTATTCATAAGCTTAGAATTAACCTATACATATACACATTATTTCTTTTCATTCAAAGTTTGTAAATATTATCTACATCTACTATTTATTAAAAATCTAATTAATCTAATTTTGTGAATTAATTTTTGTATACACAATTTATATATTTCTGTTCTTTTACTACTGGATTATCTCTTACGTTTGAATCGGTGTAAAAATGAACAACGAACAAATTAATTCAATAATTGCTGCTGCGGTTCACGTTGCAACCGAGCAAACTAGAGCAGCACTTAGCAGTACAATTGAGGATTTGACGACTCGGCTCAGGGCATTAGAAACACCTGCTGCTGTTGAAGTGTATCAACCAGTTACTATTGAAGCTGGTAAGATATGCGAAGAGTCGTTGGACTTAGTAAAGTCTCTGCCTGAATTTGGGGGTCAACAAGTAAGGTATATTTCTTGGCGTCAAGCTGCATTTGCCGCATATAAACTATTTGAAGGGTATGATTGAAGATCCAAGCATTACCAGGCGGTAGCCATAATAAGAAATAAAATTATCGGTTCTGCGGACCAGGTCTTAGCTTCCTTTAATACCGTACTCAATTTCAAAGCAATCATTTCGCGATTAGACTTTACGTATGCAGATAAGAGGCCTGTGTATCTTATTGAACAGGAAATGTCTACTCTCCGCCAAGGTCGGTTGTCAATTGTAGAATTTTACGACGAGGTTGAGAAGAAATTAACCTTGATTATAAACAAAACAATAATGCTGCATGAAGGAAACAAAAACCTTGTCGAATCTCTGAGCCAAAAATATCGGCAGGACGCATTAAGGATATTTATTTCTGGTTTACATAAGCCTATGTGTGACATATTATTTTCGTCACAACCAGCTGACATGCCAAGTGCTCTTGCTCTTGCACAAGAGTTAGAAGCAAACCAAGCGCGATATTTATTCGCAAATTCCTTCTCTAACAGGAATGAACGCTCTTTGAATTTTACCCCACGGCATAATCTTAATCATTACTATAGTCCTAAAAATTCACCACATTATAGACCTGTCGACACTTTCTCAACACAAAATAAACCAACGCCAATGGAAGAAGATCCTACCGTTTCCCATTATAGAAATCCAACAGCCTTTCAAAATCCGAATTATGTTCAAAGACCTGTAGAAAACCAAAATAATTTGCAAGGTTCTATGCAGCATTCAAATCGTCATCCAAGACCTATGCAAAATCCAAATCAATATCAAAGACCTTTTTTTAACGCCAATCAACTAAAACGAAATCGCGATTCTGATCGACACACGCTTCCAAAACATCAAAGAGTCAATCATCTTGATGAACCTCTCGCACCGACCACTACTGCAGAACAGTATGAACGCGAAAACTATGTCCGAAATTGTAATGAGCTGAGGTATTACAATTGTGATCCAGGGTTGTCAGAAGATGATGATTTTGAAGATCAAAACATAGATAACAATAAAAATTTTGAAACACAAGACGAAATCAATTTTTTAGGGGAAAGTCCCTCCTGCCATACGTGCGTGCGTCGGTCGAACTCTGGCGGGAAAAGAAATAAAACTTTTAGTGGACACGGGTGCCTCTAAAAATTATGTTAAGTATTTTAATGCACTTAAAGCTATCAAACCCATTGACAAACCATTTTATGTTAAGTCTATACATGGCACAAGCCACATTACGTCCAAGTGTATCATTAATATTCTTAATAAAAATGCTACCTTTTTTCTACTTCCAACTCTAAAAACATTTGATGCTATCATAGGGTTTGACTTTCTTAATGAAATAGGAGCAAAATTAAACCTCGAAAAAGGAACTTTAAAGTACATTGGAGGCGAGGAAAAACTTCTCTACTTTTATTGCAGGGATGTCAATAATATCCCTATACAAATAAATAATATTCCAACAAATATAAATGACCAACTATCCTTATTATTGGCCAGAAATTCAAAAGTCTTTGCCGATCCCAACGAATCCTTACCTTTTAACACGAAAGTTGTTGCAACTATCAGAACGACAGATAATGAACCGGTTTACTCTAAAGCCTATTCATATCCTATGTCTGCGATTGATTTCGTCAACAATGAAATTGTTAATTTATTGCAGAATAAAATAATAACACCTTCGAGTTCTCCCTATAACAATCCTGTATGGATCGTTGACAAAAAAGGTATGGACGAGACAGGGAAACAGAAGATGCGTATGGTGATTGATTTCAGGAAATTAAATAGTAAAACGATTAGCGACAAGTATCCAATCCCGAATACAGGAGTGATTTTGTCTAACCTTGGAAGGGCTTCATTTTTTAGTACCTTGGATCTTAAATCAGGGTTTCACCAAATATTGTTGTCTGAGCGTGATAGGGAGAAAACGGCTTTTTCTGTCAATAATGGGAAGTACGAATTTCGTAGACTACCTTTCGGGTTAAAAAATGCACCCAGTATTTTCCAAAGGGCGATAGACGACGTGTTAAGGGAAGAGGTAGGCAAATGCTGCCATGTCTATATCGATGATGTAATCATCTTTTCAAAGACCGCAGAAGAGCACCTTCGAGATGTTGATAAAATCTTAAACCTGCTCTTCGAAGCCAACATGCGAGTTTCACGGGAAAAGTCCAATTTTTTTAAGGAGGAAGTTGAGTTTTTGGGATTCGTAGTGTCCAATAAAGGAATCAGAACATGCATAGATAAAGTTAAGGACATTATAAATTATGAGGTTCCTAAGACACTTCGGAGTTTGCGGTCATTTCTCGGACTTTCTGGTTATTACCGGCGGTTTGTTAAGGACTATGCACAGATTGCGAAGCCCTTAACAAAGTTTTTGCGGGGTGAAAATGGAAACGTAGGGAAAAATCAGTCAAAAAACTTGAAGCTAGAACTAGATCTCGAAGCGCTCGATGCTTTTGAGAGAATCAAAAAAATTCTGGCTTCGGAGGACGTGCTCCTTTTGTATCCGGACTTCGAGAAACCCTTCGATTTGACGACTGACGCTTCCTCTCATGCCATTGGTGCTGTCCTCTCCCAAGATGGCAGACCGATTACGATGATATCTCGTACATTATCCTCTACTGAAGAAAGCTACGCTACTAATGAAAGAGAGCTTCTGGCCATTGTTTGGTCATTGCAGAAACTACGCAATTATTTGTATGGAGTTAGTCGGCTCAACATATATACAGATCATCAACCTCTGACTTTTGCCATTTCGGACAAAAACCCAAATGCAAAAATTAAGAGGTGGAGGGCTTTTATAGAGGAGTTTTCGCCAACATTTTACTATAAACCAGGTAGGGAAAACTTCGTTGCTGATGCCTTGTCGAGACAGCATATAAACAATCTAGATCAAGAACTTAACTCCAGCTCTTTAACAGTTCATAGCGAAGCTTCCTTAACCCAAACAATAGCAAGTGTTCAAAATCCATTAAATTGTTTTAGGAATCAGATAACAATTAATTCAGGGCCAGAACAAATAAGAAAAAGCAAAATAATTTTCAAGACCCGATTTAGACACTCGATTACGTTTGACACCATTGCAAACCTTTTACTAATGTTAAACGAAGTAGTTAATCCCAAAGTTACAAATGCCATTCACTGCGATCTACCAATTCTGGCTCAAATTCAAGACCAACTGAAATCCTCCTTTCCTTCAGTAAAATTTGTTTTTACAAAAAAATTCGTAACCGATATCTTCAACCCAAATGACCAGACAGAAATCCTTGCCACGGAGCATAATCGAGCTCATCGATCGGTTCGTGAAAACACAAATCAAGTGTTGAACGATTATTTCTTTCCAAATATTCGAAAGCGGTTTAAGGAAATTGTCTCTAGCTGTAGGATATGCAATGAAGCAAAATATCAAAGACATCCACCAAAACCGGCAATAGGAGAAACACCTATACCGACACATTCGGGCGATATACTTCATATGGACATTTATTCAACGGCTGAAGCGCATTTCCTGACGTGCATGGATAAATTTTCAAAATTTGCGGTGGTTAAACCAATAAAATCAAGAGCGATAATCGACATAAAGGACCCAATTTTAGAATTGCTAAATTTGTTCAAAAATACAAGAATTATTGTTTGTGACAATGAGAGATCCTTTTTATCAGAAAGCATACAATATTTGCTCAGGGACCATTTCAATATTACTATGTTTAATACACCACCCTTTCACAGCATTACAAATGGACAGGTGGAAAGGTTTCATAGCACCTTAACGGAAATAGCTAGGTGCATTAAACTAGAGAAAAACATCAGTGATACTTCTGAGCTCCTTTTACTTGCCACAGTCAAGTACAATAGGACGATTCACTCGGTCACTAATTATCGGCCCATTGATATTATCCACTCTATTTCTATTCAGTTGGAAAACGAAATAAGAGAGAAACTAGCCGTCACGCAAAAAAGAAATCTTAATTATCACAACAGACAGAGGCAAACTAGGACCTTCGAACCAGGAGAAAAAGTTTTTGTTCGAACCAATAAACGAATCGGCAATAAGTTTAGAAAGTTGTTTGTTGAAAAAATTGTCCAAAAAGACTTAGGGACTACAGTTGTTATTGACAATAAGAAAATCCATAAGGAAAACCTAAGATAGTTTGATATGGTTGCAACTGCCTTATAAAGTAAAGTATAATATATTGATATGAAGCCGTGGACGTCATCATTTGAGAAGGGGAGAAGTTATGACAGGCTGGTCACCCCAATGCAACTGCTTCATATTTTGAAAAAAACAACAAAATTGCATTGCAAAAACAATAAAGTTACAAAAATAATAAATTTTCCACTCGTCATACCCAAGCCACTCGTAATACCCAAGCCACTCGTCATACCCAAGCCGTTCTCATTTTGTGAAACCAAGCTTAAGTAGTTTTTCAAAATTGTTCGCTCTGGTGAGTCAGTCTATTTCTTGCGGTAGAAAGCTCAACATTATTTGACTCATCAGCTTCCTCATAGAGGAATAATTATAAAATTATAAAAACTCTACATAAAATTTATTATAAAATAAATAAAATTTATAAATTTAAAATTGAAAAATAAACTCTTATAATTTGCACGCAGAAGATCGTTTGCCTGGCTAAGATTGTATAGAAGATACCTACCCCAAAAACATTTACTTCAAAGAAAAATCCCTTCATTAACAAAACCTACAAAGAACTACTAAAGAATAAAAGACAAACTTATGCAATGAAAATTGGTCGAGACCTTGCTATCTGAAGAGGTTCACGTGATTTCTGGAAAATTGTTCGCGAACTAGATTAAAAATCAAACAAACAAGTCACTCCACCAGTTGATATTGATGCGCTGACGGAAGCTTGTTATGCATCATCTTGTCAATATGCCATCGTTTATCAACAGAACGAAGATCTTAATGCAACTTTTTCTTGTTCGGAAGTTCAAACAGTCATTCAACACTGTTAGAAAACAACTGAATGGTGAGTCATCTAACGGAATCCCACAAGAATACTACAAATTCAGTACAACTCTCTTCGTTGAATACGAAGAGCCTTGAACCAAGAATATGAAAGCGCTAGTATACCAAGCAGTTTCAAAAAAGCAATAATCTGTCCAATTTGTAAAAAGGTGACAATAGAGTATCTGCTAATTAATTACAGAGGTATATCACAGCTGATTTCATCGATGAAAGTCTTAGCTAAACTTCTATACAAACGTCTGTGTAAGTGGGTATAGAAAAATAACTTGTTGAGTGAAGCACAAGGTGGTTTTCGTGACAATTGACCAAATTTATTCGCTAACTTACATAGCTGAAATGTTTATGGGATCGAAAAAGAAACTGTACGCGTTTTTATCAACTTCAAAGCGGTATTTGATACTACCGATAGAAATGCACTGATGTTAGAGGTCTATAATAAAGGAATTTCGACAAAGTTTGGAAACATTTTCGAGCAATTATACGACGCAACGCAATAATTTCTGCAGTGACCCTTGGGAGCAAAGTATCTAATCAGTTTCTAGTAGACAGGGCTGGGACAAGGCTGCTGCCCAAGCCCTCTACTTTTTGCTTTGTTTATCGATGACATAGAAGAAACTCTATACAAGGATGATCTCGAGTTTCACCAGATCTTCTAATGAAAGTACGCAGACGATATCGTTATGCTTGCAGAGTCAACTGAAAGTCTCCAATTCATGATAAATCGATTATTCGAGTACTGTAATTAAATGGAGACTTCAGGTGAACCTAGGAAAGTCAAAAATTATTATTTTTTCGCAATGGAGGAGGACGAAATTGTCGCAACAAAAAATGGAAGTTTGGACAACATCGAAATCGTGAGTGAATATAATTATCTTGGTATGTGGATTTCTAGAAATCTTAAAAAGATGTACAGCAGAAATGTTCAATATGTTCAAAGTAAAATGTTCTACTCTGCACAAGTTTGGGGACACAAATAATTTGAAGAAGTTGAACAGATTCTTAGATACTTTTTGAAACGCACGTTTAAACTATCCAGCAGTACCACTAATCATATCCTTTTACTGGAAACAGGTCTCTCTCCGTTGTTTATCTCAACTCTCAAAATGCAGGTTGACTATATACTAAGAACTCTTAAAATGGATGATAGAAGATTACCTAAGCAAATAACCATGCTGGTGATCAGGGAGTAAATCTCTTGGTTTGAATCTTGGAGTAATTTAGCCCAGTGCTGTGGACACTCACTGATGTATCGACTGACATATGGAAATGCCAACTCTACAGCCTAATCAGCTTAGTACATAGTCGAAAAAAAGCGGAAAGATCTTATTTGGAAAGCCAGAAGCTCGTTTCATAGAAATATCAATGCACAGCTTGAGTACAACAAGCAGCTTATAATTTTTTTAGGAATGAGTTTTCAACCGACCTCATGTCACTTGTTTTAAAAGCACGAGGAGAGATACTCCCCCTGAATCATATTCCTCAAAGGATCGATTTACAAGAAACCTGTGACTGGTGCAAGCTTAGAGAAAGAGAGAACGTGTTTCATTTTGTTGGTAGATGTCCTATATGCTTGTAGAAATAGGCGAAGTGGTTTTGGAACGAACTGCCTGAACGAGGCTGAAATTGTCGATATCCTTAATGGAAGAACTGTCTTAAAATTATATATAAAGGGTCCGCCATCTAACATTTTTTTTTCAATTAGTGCTTATTTCGTGAATGGTAATAACACTTAGCTCATGTCTGATTTGACAGATAATTAGTTTTATCCTTCCGCTGAACGAATATGGTTGTGTACGCTTGAACAACGCTGGGAAATATTGCGACATTACTTTGAAAATCATAGTAATGTTGCAGAATGTGTGCGAAAACTGCGTACGGATTTTGAAAGCAGAGAAGCACCGTCAGCTCCGTATGTTCGTTATTTTGTGAAAAAGTGAAAAAAAGTGAAGAAACTCATCGATAAACCAAAGCGTGAAAAACCAAAAACAGTGCGTACACCCGAGAATATTGCTGCTGTGGCAGAAAGTGTGTGTTCACCTTCGTTCTCAACAATTGAACAACAATTGACTGACTGAGACATCATTGAGACCAATTTTGTATACAGACCTTGGTATACAAAGTACAATTGGTTCAGGAGTTGAAGCCAACTGACCATCCAATGCGTTTTCGCTTCGCTAAGTAGGCCTGCGATCGACTTGGAGAAGATACCGATTTTTCAGATGAAGCTCATTTTGATCTTGGCGGGTATGTAAACAAGCAAAATTGTCGAATTTGGGGCACAGAAAACCCGCACGCATACCTTGAAAAGCCGATACACCCAACACGAGTCACTGTTTGGTGCAGATTTTGGTCCAGAGGCATAATTGGGCCATTTTTCTTCGAAAATGAGCAAGGAGTGGCCGTTACAGTCAATGGCGTTCGTTGTCGGGCCATATTGAATGAATTTTTGTTCACAAAAATTCAAAGGGAGGATATTGGCAACATTTGGTTTCAACAGGACGGCGCTACGTGCCACCTAGCCGATGCTTCACTTGATGTTTTGCGCCCTGTTTTTGAAGATCGCACTATCAGCCGCAGAGCTGATGTCGTTTGGCCACCTCGGAGCTGCGATTTGACACAGTTGGACTATTATTTGTGGGGTGCCGTAAAAGATAAGTGTTACGCCAACAAGCCAGAGACAATTGACGCTTTAAAGGACAATATTCGTGAAGCCATTGGTAAAATACAGCTGCACACAATCGATAAATCGAGATTGATACTCTTGGAAGTTTTGTCAATTCTTCGCAAGAGGCAGTACCCGTGAAAGATGAAATAAAAACTTTTATGGGCACGAGTAGGACTCGAACCCACGACGTTCTGCTTAGCAGCCAAAGCACCTAACCACTAAGCTACGGACAACTGCGCCAATCCACATATACCTGCATGCTATTTCAGAAAACTCAGGTATTCTCCTTACTTTAATTATTCCATTCGATTTCCATGAAATTAAACGCCCTTCTCTACCTTCCTTCAACCTACATTCCTTTGGCAAAGAACAACTGTCATCGTTTGTCATTAGAACCGTTGACAATCGCTAGTTATTGACAACAGACGACAATACCGCCACGCTTAATTCATTCGTACACCCTTTCAACAACTTTATTAGATTAGCTTCATTAGCAGTCCCGCTAACGAATTTTAGTATTTGTCATCGCGTCGCAAAAAAGGTCAAAAATCGTGCCTACCATCACTAATTAGTGACATCTTCCCTCCTTCATGTGTTTACTTACAATCACGTGAATTTCTGTGTGTCACTCTATTCTCGATTCATGAGATGAATGAAACGCATGTGCGTTGAGTACACAAAAACCAAATTCGACTTCCGGAAAAAAAGAGCATGTTCCCGGTGACACATGAGACATGAACCCCATGCACGAACGCAGCAAAGAAAGTGCAAACACCCTATAGGAGTCCATGTGCTTCGCATTTCAAAGTATCAAAACTCAAGAAAACCCCGAACAATAAGGTAAAACAAAAACATTCCGGCTGCACACTGAATGC
Organism: Sphaerophoria taeniata; assembly: GCA_943590905.1. Taxonomy (NCBI): domain Eukaryota; kingdom Metazoa; phylum Arthropoda; class Insecta; order Diptera; family Syrphidae; genus Sphaerophoria; species Sphaerophoria taeniata. The sequence continues at coordinate 11,425,111 of OX016542.1, read as the reverse complement.
AACCTTCATTTTGCATTCAGGTCAACACTCACTTGTCAGCGAGTGCGTTAGCGTATACAATGCCCATATTGCTGATTGCTGATGGTTGGTTCTGCTGACCGGGAAAGTACGGATTCCTAATCAGAAATTCAAAGGCACGCCTTGAAATGCTTCCTGTTCGATTCGCTGTGGATCGTAAAGCAAACACCACACTTTAGTCCTAAAATTATGTCTACGATTGCAATCGTCTTTCATCAAATGTTTCCTTAATTACAAAGCGTCAAAATGACACTGACAGCTATAGTGCTGCAAAATAATTAATTTTTTCTTTCACAAAGAACACATTTTCGTTTTCTAGGAAATTGCACCCTCAGAAATGATTTCAAACCGGAGATAGTCCCGCATGGAACCGGAAATTCCCATGAGAATGCTAAACAATCGCAGTACAGTTATAAACCCGATAAGGTTCTACCTAACTGCTTGCTACTGCATGCAGAAGTTTGGTTAATACCGTTTGAATTATGTGGCAATTGCATTCGGTTTTGCTTGCTTTTGTGAATTGATATATGTACGCGAACGCGGGCCAGCAGTTTAATTAATTCCTGGAAGAATTTGAAGAAACGGGCTACGTACACGCAAAAAAATACTACTTTAGCCAGAAATGAGAATGAGACGGATGTTCCAGCTAAATTTATGGGAGGTCTGTTTGGTTGCAATGAACAGTGAGTATACGGCATCATAAACAACTACCGGACGACGGACGTCAAGTTTTGAACAATTCGCGTGGTGTGTACCTGCTTGCTGCATTTGTTTAGTTTCAGTAAGAAGCACTTGTTGGATGTGCCCATTGTTGAGGATTAAATTAGCAGGTGTCATGTGTGAATCACGCGATAAAGACAGACTTTGGGGCAAGTTATGGCGACTGGAAAAATACGATTTTCAACAGTCGATTTGTTTGACGTATTCTTGTGAATTCTTTGCTAGACATTGTGCAAGATCCTGCAACCCAATTTTGTATTCTTTCAATTGGATTAAATATATTTTTATTTATGAGAATTGAATACCTTATTTTTGACGCAGACGGTAGCAAGCCAATTGTCAAATAAGAAGACGATAAAGAATCAAAATGAGAAATTGATTCAATAAAATAATAAAAATACGTGAGTTTGCGAATAATAACAGACTTGTCATAAACTGGATAGAGATTCTGAGAATTGATTTGCCTGAAAATATTATTCCACTCTCGAAATCACAAAATAAAACAAACAGATTTAGAAATGCAGACAGACAGAAGGTTAATTGGCCTCTTTTGACGCTATAAAACAGAAGTAACAGTAGAGCCTGAAAAAAAATCAGAAATTTATCGAATGAACCATCAAAACAAAAGCCTTAGTGAGGCTTATTGATAGATACTACGATATGTGTTTTCAGACGGTTGGTAATGCCAAGACATTGCCAATATCGTTTTTTTACGTTATCGCATTTTAGCATAGTTCCCTTATAATTAGATAATCCATCACTATGCATGTTGTGAAACTTTTTCTTACAAATCTCAGAAGACCTAACGATTTGTACCTTTGGATGATTTTTGCGGAGATCTTTGCAATATCGTATTTTACGATATCTTCTTATTTTTTATTTTAAACACTGCTACTTTTGAATTGTAGGCCATCAAATGATACATTTAAGTTAATATCGTTAACATTTACCAACCACAAAAACACTATCGTTTTAGGGTCTGATTAAACTAAACATCCCGGGTTTTTCTTGTCCTCTATGTATGTTCGTCATAAGTTTGTTCAATGGAACTCTTACTTACTTACTTACTTAAGGTGGTGCTACAATCCTTTAGGGACTTGGGCCTCAACTAACAGTCTCCGCCAGCCAGCTCGGTCCCTAGTTGATTGAGGTCCTCTTCACTTATGTTTGCCATCTGAGTCGCGGTGTTCTTTTACTTCTACGTCCCTAGGGAATAGTGTCGAAGGCTTACGGGCCGGAGCATAGGTGTCCATCCGCTCTAAATGACCGAGCCATCTGAGTCTCTGGACCTTGACCCTTCTAGCTAGTTCCACGTCGTTGTACAACCTGTAAAGTTCGCTGTTGTATCTTCTTCTCCATTCCCCATCAATGCACACGGGGCCATATATGACCCGAAGAACTTTCGAAACAGCCTAAGGCACATTCATCCGATTTTTTCAAGGTCCATGCTTCTGCACCATACAACAGAACTGGGACGATGAGGGTGTTATACAGTTTTTCCTTAGTTGCTCGCGAGTGGGCTTTTCCACTCAATTGCTTTCTTTGCCTTCTTAGCAATCTTTTGGTATTCCATCGTCAAAAGTCCCATTCATTTAACTGAATTTTCTGAATGCATTTACATTCCTTATTACAATACTTTGACTTCGAGAAAAAAATCGTAGTTAATTTTGAAGTCTTTTGTATAAAAATAAAAAGAACAGTTAAAATCCTTTTTTACTGCTTGAATTCTTGGAAATCTTGGAAAAGTCTTTTACATTCTTTGCAGTCATTAAGTCTTTTGATTGCATACAATGTAATGCAGTCATTTGACTGCTTTTGGAGTCTTTTAACTGCTTGAAGTCTTTTTTACTGCTTGAAGTCTTTTGACTGCTTTAAGTCTTTTAACTGCTTGAAGTCTTTTAATTTTAACTGCTTTAAGTCTTTTAACTGCTTGAAGTCTTCTAACTGGTTTAAGTTTTTTTAATTGCTTGAAGTAATTTAAGTGCTTTAAATTGTCTAAAGACGTTTGCTTTCTCTTTTGTTTTAATAAAAGCCACCTGATATACATGTTTTCTACTATCCTTTCTGCGCTAAACATTTAAATTTAGAAGTCCTTAGACTACAAGCAGTGAAAAGGACTTCAAGCAGTTAAAAGACTTCAAGCAGTTAAAAGACTTCAAGCAGTTAAAAGACTTCAAGCAATAAAAAAGACTTCAAGTAGTTAAAAGACTTCAAGCAGTTAAAAAGACTTCAAGCAGTTAAAAGATTTCAAGCAGTAAAAAAGACTTCAAGCAGTTAAAAGACTTCAAGCAGTTAAAGACTTCAAGCAGTTAAGACTTCAAGCAGTTAAAAGACTTCAAGCAGTTAAAAGACTTCAAGCAGTAAAAAGACTTCAAGCAGTTAAAAGACTTCAAGCAGTAAAAAAGACTTCAAGCAGTTAAAAGACTTCAAGCAGTTAAAAGACTTCAAGCAGTAAAAAGACTTCAAGCAGTTAAAAGACTTCAAGCAGTTAAAAGATTTCAAGCAGTAAAAAAGACTTCAAGCAGTTAAAAGACTTCAAGCAGTTAAAGACTTCAAGCAGTTAAGACTTCAAGCAGTTAAAAGACTTCAAGCAGTTAAAAGACTTCAAGCAGTAAAAAGACTTCAAGCAGTTAAAAGACTTCAAGCAGTAAAAAAGACTTCAAGCAGTTAAAAGACTTCAAGCAGTTAAAAGACTTCAAGCAGTAAAAAGACTTCAAGCAGTTAAAAGACTTCAAGCAGTTAAAAGACTTCAAGCAGTAAAAAAGACTTCAAGCAGTTAAAAGACTCCAAGTAGTTAAAAGACTTCAAGCAGTTAAAAAAAACTTCAAGCAGTTAAAAGACTTCAAGCAGTTAAAAAAGATTTCAAGCAGTTAAAAGACTTCAAGCAGTTAAAAGACTTCAAGCAGTAAAAAAGACTTCAAGCAGTTAAAAGACTTCTAGGAGTTAAGACTTCTAGGAGTTAAAAGACTCCAAAAGCAGTCAAATGACTGCATTACATTGAATGCAATCAAAAGACTTAATGACTGCAAGAAATGTAAAAGACTTTTACAATATTTCCTAGAATCCAAGCAGTAAAAAAGTAATGCATTCTTTTGACTTCAAGTCTTTAAACTGCTCTTAATGATTTTTTGCTAAAGACTTCAAAATGAACAAAAACATTTCCTTAAAAGTTAAGTACTGACATGAAGTCAAAATATTCAAAAAATGTCTTTTTAATCTTATTACTGCAATACAAAAATGATTGCATTCTCTTACAGCTCTTTTAGCGGAGCCTAGGCAGACAAACTCCTCTACTACCTCGAAGTTGCATGCGTCTTTTGTGGCGTTCTGTCAGTGTTGGGTGTCCTTCTTCGAAGATAACGTATACTTCGTTTTGTCTTCATTTACCGCTAAACCCATTTTTTCCGCTTTCTCACAAAGGCGCCATGGACATCACGCTGTGTTCTTCCCATTATATCAATATCATCGGCGTACGCGAGAAATTGAACAGACTTTTGGAAGAAGGTGCCTCTGGTGTTGACGGTGGAGTTTTGCGCTATCTTCTTAAGAACGATGTTAAACAAATCGCTTTACAGTGCATCGCCTTGTATGAATCCTTTTTTGGCATCGAAAGATTCCATAAGTTCGTTGCCAACCTTGGTGGCGCAGCACTAGCGAACGAGCTCATCAAAATCGATGAAAATGTGGTGGGTATCGATTTGGAGTTCATAGGTTTTTTGCAGGATCTGCCGCAAAGTGAAAATTTTGTTGACGGTTTTCTTTCCTGGTCTGAAGCCACATTGACCTTATCAATCAGTTTTTGACGAAAGACTTCAGACGTTCACATATTACGGCAGAGATTATCTTGTAAGCGATATGTTAGTAGGCTGATGCCTCTGTAGTTGGCGCAGTTTAGAGGATCTCCCTTCTTCAGGAGTGGGCAAACAATGCTGAGGTTCCATTCATCGGACATGCATTCGTCCGACCATATCTTACAGATGATTTGGTGCATGCTCCTATCTAGATCGTCGCCTGCTGCTTTGAATAGCTCGGCAGCTAACATCTGCTCCAGCGACTTTGTTGGATTTCAGCCGTGATATTGCCGTTTTTACTTCTTCTAGGTCGGCTTCACTGAATTGTGGGCTAATGGAATCCTTAGGCTAGTTTACATCAAAGTCGCATGCAATTTATTATCTAGTATCATTGTATTTCCGCTTCTAACTATGAGCAGCACATTGTAATTTGTTAAGACATCTTCTTTACCGTGTATATGTACCCTCTGGCAACCCTCTTTTTCATTCAATACTTCTTCATATAATTGCATTTCTTGAAAATGCAAAAATTAATTTCATCTTCATAATCAAATAAACACCTAACTCACTTTGTTTATGAATCTCACATAATCAGTTCCATTGAAGTCTACTATCAATTACTACGAAAGGCCGGGGGTTTTGACTTGATCTTCTTAGTAAAATGCCTATCCCACTAAACCTTATCACAACAAAGTGCTTCTCCTGGCTTGCATTGCTTTTCACATGAGAATATTGAACAATATTTGAGTCAGTCAACTAAAAACCACTTTAACTTTGATGGCGTAAAACATATTTAAATACGGTGAAACATTACTAATGCCACCTTTTCTTCATGTCATCGTTGCGGTCTTTCGTTACGTAGCGGTTTCCTCAAGAAAAGAGCTTTAAATTTTGTTTGTGAAATAATTTCCCAAACTACAAATTCTCAACGTAATTATGCACATACTGCACACAAAAGAAAACAAGAACCTGTACACATGTGTGCATATTTCCCAAATTATGGGTTTCGAAGAAAATAAAGTTCAATCCGAGGGTTCACCACAGAAGATTTTGCTCTTGCCGGTTGTTGAATGTTCCGCGTTGACGACTTCATTACCACAACTTAAGTCGTGTGTCTTTTCACTATTCCATCGAATAGCAATCATCGTTTTCCTTCAAAAACTCGCATCGTTCACATGGTAGTCGTCATCGTTAGTTTCTCTCTATTGGGAAAGAAAAATACCAGCCAAAGTGGCAGACGACGCGAACCGAAGCGAACTCTTGTGAACTGTTGCGTCTCCATTGCAATAAACCATGATTCCAAAGACTGTACAATTGTAAGTAATGAAGCATCTAGACATATCGGTATATTGTAGTAAGTACTAGTTCGCTCCGTCCTCTGGAGCTGTCTTAGGCTGAGAAATTGCTTAATTAAGGGAAGCTTGATTCAAATAGTTAACGATAACGACGACGCGACGACAACGACAATGAATGAAGTCTTGGAAGGAAATAACAACAAAGAATGTCCCATCTCGATCTTAAAGGTCGACGAAGTAATTTTAGGGAGCGCGTGAAAGTTATTAGCTGTGACATGTTTACTGCTGAATAATATTATTTTGATTGCACAGAGGAGTATGTGCGTTCGTTGTTTCTAAAAATAATAACCAAGCTGCGTGGGAAAATTGAACGGAAAAATCAAATTACCGAGATAATTAATATTTGTGCTTCATGCTTCGATGAAACGCAAAGTCTGAGGGGGTGTTCTAATTGTTCTCGGAACGAAAGTTTTTAATGTCAAACAAAAACCATCTTAATTTTGATAGCAACAGTCTTTGAAGCTTCTTGTTACGATTTTTTATGACATTAAGTTATTTTGACTGCTATGAAAAGTTAAGTGTCAAATTAAAGTAACGTAACGTTACTCTTCGGTGTCACAAAGTGTTTCATTCTCGTAATCCCTTTCAAAAACTTAATTTAACCTTAAAGTCAAAATGTCAAAAATAATTTACGACTTTCCTTCCAACTAAAACGAATACATATGTCAAAGTCAACTTCCATCTGTCAAAATGTTGTAACCCTTTAATTATAACATGCCATATTGTTTCGACAAAGCCAATAAATCATTTTGTACGTTTCAACAATATTCTTAATTGCTTATAAGAATTTGAAAATAACTTAAATGTGACATGTACTTATCCAGCTGAAATTTGTCAACAACCTTCTTTGAAATCCAACAATACAAAAGTCATTAAAACGTTGACTTTATTGGAGTTCCGTGAATTCAATAAGAAATGAGTATTATTTCGAAAAGACAAGAGCAGGTAGTTAGAAGTTCAACGTTCAACCGTTAATTCACTCTTCAAAAGACTTGTCTTCCATCAAAGAAAAAAAAAAAGAAAAAGATTTATTAGTTTGTTTCTCATCTCTTCAGAACAGAGAGTAGGTACTTGTACAACATTCTTCTTCTTTTTCGATTTTTCTTGTTTCGATTTCGAGATTGAGTCTTTCATTCGGTGGGTTTGAAAATTGAAATATGTACTCGAAAAACCAACTAATCGGAAGGAAAGGAAAATTCATCGGAAAGGATAAGCATCAAAAATTAATGCAGAGAAGAGCGAGAACAGATGTTAACATCTTGTACATGTTTCGTTTTTTATTTACAAAGCATCGATTTCGATTTCGATGTTTGGTGTTAAGGATATCGATTGTTTGATAATACCTTGTTCAAGTTCAAGGACTTTTAAAACTCATGATCTCAAGTGAAGTGCCGTTGGTTTGTATAATCTTTTTCCTACCTGTAGAAGTAATTTGTCTTAAAGTGTTTCAAATGGAAGATACGAGGAAAATGACGAGATGTTAATCTTATTAGGGATTTTGTTCGACACTTATTTCTACAAGCTCTTACACACCTTGTGTTGTAGTTAAATTAAGTTCATATTTCTTGTTATTTGAATACAAAAAAAAAACAGCGCATTCAAGATGAAGAAAAAAACTGGAGGGGAATTGTCTATGTTGACGTTTGCTCCAAGACGTCGATTTTGGTTGTCCTCTCTTGTTGACAGCATTAACTTGGTCTTGCCTCTTTAACCGCTAGACCCATCTTCCTGGCCTCCGTCTCAAGACTCACAAACGCTCCACTGACATCACGCTGTGTTCTTCCTAGTATCCTAGTAGGTGGACGGACTTTTGAAAGATTGTGCCTCTGGTGTTGATGTTGGAGTTTTGCACAATCTTTTCAAGAATGATGTTGAAGAAATCGCATGATAGCGCATCGCCTTGTCTCAAACCTTTTGTGACATCAAATGCATCCGTTTGGTTTGTTTTGCGACCATTATGGAACAGCGTGAGTTTTCCATTGTCATCTTACACAGACGGATGAGTTTTGCTGGGATGCGAAAACTAGATATTGCTCTATAGATATAGTTGGTCTCTATAGACGCTGTCATAGGCGGCCTTGAAATCAATGGAAAGGTGGTAGGTAGCGATTTGAAGTTCCTGGGTCTTCTCCAAGATCTATCGTAGAGTGAATATTTGATCGATGGTTGACTTTCCGGGTCTGAAGCCACACTGATAAGGACCTATCAGGTTGTTGATGAAAGACTTCAAACGTTCACACAGCATGGCAGACAAGATTTTGTAAGCGATGTTAAGGAGACTTATACCTCTGTAGTTGGTCCATTTCAGGGGATCTCCTTTCTTGAGGATCGGGCATACGATATGCTGAGATTCCATTCGTCGGGCATTCTTTCCTCCGATCAAATCTAGCAGATGAGCTGGTGCATGCTCCTAACCAACTCATCTCCAGCTGCTTTGTATAGTTCGGCGGCTAGCCCGTCTATCTCCTCGATCGCGCGCTTCTCATGCTACCTCCTCCTCTATCCTTTTTTGCTCGTATAGAGCTCACGAGCTGCTCGTGTCCTTTTTTGCAGCGCAGTTTTGTATGCCTCTTGTTTGGGTGTGCTCGCCGGTGGTGGCCGTGTATACCCTAGCACCTCAGAGGCGGCATATCTGATGGCTGCTTGGCAATGTTGCCACTGGTCCTCTACATTTTGTGCTCTCAGCAACAAAGGACTTCTGAGGAGATTTTCGGAGACACGATCGGAAAAGGATCTAGAAATCTCTTGCGATTGTAGCCGTTTGACGTCGAATTTTCTCCTAACATTTTCACGTGTTGGCCATATAAGATGTCACAGTTGTTCATTTTACGTAGACCCGGACCATCCCATCGCATTTCTTGGATGGCGGGGCGGTTATATCTGCTTTATACAGGGTGATTCACGAGCGTTGTGCCAAAAAGCTAGAGCGTGTAGGTTGAGTTGAGACAAGAAAAAAATCGTATGGGAGGGGGGGGTCTATTCCCCCCCGTTTAGCCGGGAGGGGCAATTTTCTGAAAAATTGACTTATTTTGTTTAAAAAAATATTAAAAATCAACGGCTTCGTTTACAACACCGTGCTATACCTTTCTGAAAAGCCAAAAACTTCTTCTTTCACTTTGTTTTTAAATTAAATTGTTTTAACGAATAGTTTAAAAAAAATAAATTTTCAAACTCAAAATTTTCAAAAAAAAAGCAAAAAAAACATTTTTGAACTAATTTTTTTCAAAATTTTATGTAATTAAGTACTAATTTTGTTTTAAAAATTCAATGTGTTTGTTAATTTTTAGTCGAAAACAGAAAACCGAATGCAAAAATGTCTTTTCGTTTTTGAGAAAATAAGAAAAAACCGAAACCACTTTGTTCTAAAAAAATCTTTGTTTTTATTTTTACCTATCTGGACTTTTAGTTTAATTTATAAGTTTAATTTATAAATTTAATTTTTTGTGATTGGAGTTTTATGAGGACTCAATAAAGTAGAAAAGTATTACATTATCCCTGGATTAACCATTTTGTTCATTGATAACGTCTGAAAACTGACCTGTAATTTTTTCTTACTATACCTGGGGCCGCGGCCACTCGCCGGCGAAGAGTTCTTCCTGCTAGGGGCTTAAGATAATTAAACCGCATTTTTTCTTGAATGAAAAAACAATTAACAACCTAAAGGTAAATAAAAGGCATCGCATATTTACTAAACAACCATTTACAATTAAAATATTAACTCATCAACACATAACAATAACAAACTCATACGCTCGAGAAGAGTTAGCGGACAGGAACTTCTGCTACGGTTTAACTTATTGTCGAGATCGGGAAGCTGAAAGACTCTACGCTGAAAGATATCCCAATAGATGGCGCCCAAGTCGTAGCATGTTTTCAAGAATCCGCCGACGAGAGCACTGAGAGCTAGAAGTGAAAGGTCAATGGCAGACGTTATCAATGAAAAAAAATGATTAATCCAGGGAAAATCCAATACTTTTCTACTTTATTGAGTCCTCATAAAACTCCAATTATAAAAAATTAAATTTATAAATTAAACTAATAAATTAAACTAAAAGTCCAGATAGGTAAAAATAAAAACAAAGTTTTTTTTAGAACAAAGTGGTTTCGTTTTTTTCTTAATTTCTCAAAAACGAAAAGACATTTTTGCATCCGGTTTTCTGTTTTCGACTAAAAATTAACAAACACATTGAATTTTTAAAACAAAATTAGTACTTAATTACATAAAATTTTGAAAAAAATTAGTTCAAAAATGTTTTTTTTGCTTTTTTTTTGAAAATTTTGAGTTTGAAAATTTATTTTTTTTAAACTATTCGTTAAAACAATTTATTTTAAAAACAAAGTGAAAGAAGAAGTTTTTGGCTTTTCAGAAAGGTATAGCACGGTGTTGTAAACGAAGCCGTTGATTTTTAATATTTTTTTAAACAAAATAAGTCAATTTTTCAGAAAATTGCCCCTCCCGGCTAAACGGGGGGGAATAGACCCCCCCCTCCCATACGATTTTTTTCTTGTCTCAACTCAACCTACACGCTCCAGCTTTTTGGCACAACGCTCGTGAATCACCCTGTATATTAACGTTCCAAGTGCAAAACCGAAATTCGTTGTCCTTAAATCGTTTGCGTGGTTCGTCATTATTCCGTCCGTATCTTGTTGGTGTTTTGGAACTATATTTTCTTTATTTGGCCGAGCAGTCACCCCGACGCACGACCCCCAAGCTCTAGGGCCAGGTCTGTAGTTTAACCCTAAGACGAGGAGCCGGTCAAACCGCTCCGTATAGGCCTGGGCTGCGAATATGTCGTAGTAGCCCTGGAACTGTATACGCCACCGTTGATTCTTCATTGCACTGTGTCTACCCGTCGAAGCTAATGTTAGAAACGCCAAAAAATCGATTTGTTAGCATCCATCTTGCAACCAATCTTGGCATCAAAACCAAAATTTTCTACAAAAGAGCCCAAAACATTTCATAGGAGAAAAGGGAGAAAGATGGGGCACCAGTCCTTAAACAGACTGTCAAAGTTCTCTTTAGATTGAAACAAATTTTTTTTCATCCTAAAAACTTTTGGTTTTCATTTGAATAGAACATATTGAATTCTGTCAACAAGCTTGTTCACCCTTTCTCAACAGTTCGGTCCAATTTCCAGTAAGTCCTTCTTTTCTTTCATTTGACAACAACTTTTTCCACCAACGCGCAGTAGGTTAAGTTTTTGATTACATTTCCAGGAATGATGCTATCTTATGTCAATTTTTGTCTTCTCAACAGTCTTCTCAGGCCTTAACAATATGCTTTGTTTATTTTCCTATTAAAAACAATTTCAGTCTAAAATGCGAATAATTATTTTCAGAACCTAATTAATTTTCAGTAAGAAGCCCTGCCCTGCAACCGAAAATTAATGGATTCTTCTTGTTTTCGTCAAACTTTCCAAATTCTATAAAAATGCCATTAAAACAATTTCGTCGAAAGTTAATGCAATTTTATTTTCAGACTGATATTTATAATTCCTCGAAAACGACAACTTTTGAGGCAAATGGTGTCCACATTGATCTTATAACGCCTTCTGGACTGAGATCGTTAACAAATTCTCGTTTTTAATGGTCTGACGAAGAAGTTTCCAAAGGTATGTAAAATAATACTCAACACGAGCAAAATAATAGAAAATATACACTGACCCCATAAAAGTAGGTAAAATAAAATAACACAACATTTCACAAGTTGCTTAGATAAAAGGCAATTCAGATGAATCCTTGTTTGTTATATTAATTTTCCTTCTTAGAAATCGTAAAGACTGAGAATCGACAAAAAAAAATAGAAAACATAAAAAAACAAGAACAAAAAAAAAACGTTTCCACGCAGCATCCTCAAATTCCAACGAATTAATTATAATTCAAGATGAAACTTTATTCGTTGTTGCCGTAAGCATTATAGCGAACGAGTCCTTGTCTAAATGCACAACGACCTTTTCATTTTTTCCAAGATATTTTGTACATATTTGTGGGTTGATTCTCTTATTTTATAGCAATCCGATCAATATTTCCTAGAAACAAAAGAAAAAATCTGCTCAATTTGCACACCGGCACATTCAGCAGAAAAATTAAGCTGCTTCACAATTTTTTTTATTTCAATCAATCTTAATTAAGTATTTTAATAAAATGCAGTGAAATTCTTAATTATACATTGAAATTGAGAAAAAAGAAAAGAGGATTCACTTTAATATAAATCGCACCAATTTGATAGTTTTACAAAAAAAAAGTAACCAAACAGAACTTTTTACGACTGACACCTGCTACTGTCAAACTATTGCTATTTCAACTAACACCACCAACTCGATGACAGATGGCTGGCAAAACTTTCTTGAGATCAATAAAAATATCTTTACTAATTTTGAGGACGTTGAAAATCTGACAGTAAGCATGGTTTTGACAGGTCAGCTTATGACATTTCAAGTTCATTTAATTCTCTGAAACAGCGCCATTTCGTTATAATGGCAACTCTTGCAATCAGTGTTATCATTGTAGCTGTCAAAAATGAAGCTGTTCATAAATGTCACATAACTGTCATACCCATCCCATAGATAAGGTCAAATACCCTTGTTCCTCAATCAATGGCAACACTTTTATCCCTACCACAATTTTGTCAATTTGTTTTACGAGTGTAGGTATGCAAGAAGAAACTCAGACAAAAGTAGGCACACTAGCACACGTTTCTCCCACACTAAAAAAAAAGTATTATCTTATATAGACAAAAACTGGAAACATCATTGTGTCATCCTATATTTCATCATTTTGCCATTCCACGAAATTGGGGAGCCGAAAATTCGTAGAACATTCAACTTTAGCTAGAATTTGACTTTATCGTTATAGAACAAAGTCCTGCCGAGGGAGGGGGGGACAACTGAAGCACAAAGTATGTTAATTCTGTTACCCAGAATCTTGTCAATCCTTTGGGGGCTGCTTTCCCCACAATTTCGACCTGTCTTGACAACAGGCATAGCTTGTGTTTTATATTGCATCATACTTTTCATGTGAAATACACGTTTCATCAACTAGGACCAAAATCAACCCCACTCCTGACATTTTTATGAATGAATTCCTAGTAAAAGAATCATCCCGATTCCTGACCCAATCCTACCCAGTCCGAAGAACATGGTCAACAAACACGACAGAAGAGAACGTCGAAAAACAGCAGAAGCAGCAGCAATATGTAATAAAAATATGATGAAAGTTTTATACCAAAAGCAACCAAATGAAAGAAGGGTTTTTTGCTCTCTGTGTGTTTGCCTGTTTTCCAGACTTTTATGGTTGCACCGCACCTCAGGCTCATATAGAAGACCGGTAGTGGGGGGTCAGTCTTGTCATCGTCTACGTTCGTCGTTTGGTTGTTGTCAGAACCAGAATCAGAGCGCATGCATATAGTGAACGACAATGGAGGAGCAAGACGAGGAAGGGCGGCAGAATAGGTTCATTCGTTTTAACAAACAATACGATAACATGAGAGTTTTGTAGCAGGTTGTAGGTGCCCCACACATTGCCACTCTGTCGCTCAGACTCAGAAACATATCCCGTAAAACCGAAGAGAACATGAAAGAAAAATCCTAACTTTCTTTATTACACCAAGCCTTCTCTGGATGGAGTTTGCTGAATTTTCTGTGCACCTGATACCCAAATACGAATAAAAAAGAGGGGAGGCTTTTTTTAGGATATTTTTTCTTTGGTTAGATTTGTTTTTATTGCTTTTTTTTCTATCAGAGTCGGAGACATGTGAAAGAAAGGGCACCCTTTTGTGTCAAGCCCTAGGGGGCCTAATGTGTTTCTCGTTTATAAAATGGTTAGACGTAGGCGTATGCAAATGGCTTTGGATTTCCGTAATTTACCCGATTGTCGGATACCTACTTATTTTTGTTTTTATGTTGTTTTTAAGGCAAGCACAAGTGCATAAGTACATTTTTTGTATGTGCGGCAGAAACGATTTCATGGAGCAAGCAAGCAAACATAAGAGTTGAGGATGTCAATTAAGGGGGTTCTATAGGGTTTTATGGAAACCACTTTTGGAGATGGTGATGCAATGACACCTAATCCGTTTTTGATTTTTTCGAATTTTTTGTCTTATTTATTTTTCAGAGTTTTGTGTCATGGGAGCTCATGTTGTTCGAAAAGGATAAGAACTTTTTCGATGTTCTTCTTCCTTCATGTCTTGATGTGTGCTCCTTTTTGTTTTTTTTTGTAAATTCCCTCAACTCTATCAAAACTTGTATAATTTTGTTGTGGTTATGCTTTCGTATATCTTTCCCTTTGAATCTGATCGAATGAAGAAAAGGTTGTGTGTCTTAATAATAAAAAAGTTTGGAGCAAAAACTTTGTATCCAATCCAAATTGATTAAGTTCTCGATGTGAACTGGTAAATATGTAAGGAATTAAAGATTTATTGTCATAAAGCTGTCACTTGCTTAATAAATCCTAATCCATCAATCACGAGGGCTTGACAACAAAGAAGTAGGACACTTTTTGGCAGGTGGCGTTGCATGCGCCCCTTCTATGTTGACCAAATCAAAAAACAAATCAATTTAAAAACTGCCAATCTAGCAATTGAACTAGCTGACCCCACTAACGTCGCTTAGCAATAAGCAATTGCTCTTAGGGTAGGGTTTAACCAAGAAGGTGTCTATTTGCAATTCATCCAACATTAAATTGGTTGAAGCCGACCATCTACCATCTTGGGGGAATCAAAAAATGGCCGACGATTCCTATGGTAGGGTGGGTAATGGCCTCACTGCACTAACACCAGCAGTGCCTCTGACGTGAAGATAGTCCGTCCGTCAGTTTCTAGTCCTTTTTCTTCCCTTTGTGTCTAGGCCTGATATATGTATTTGTTTGCAGGTGAGGTTAAGTTTTCGGGGGCAAGATCTCCCCCGTCCGACGAGCTGACGCCGTGCATCGCAAGCAGGCCACGTCCCCGGAACTTGGCATTGTTTCCTTTTCCGACCCTAATATCCCATTCCTAGTTTCCTTCCTCTCCCAAATCTGACTTGTCAGATTTTTCCCAAGGCTCCCCTCCTCTTGCCTCGCAACAAAAAACTGTAATGAAGAAAGCTACTGATTAGACGTGTTTTTTGTTGGCGGGTAATTTTATTTTTTGTTTTTATCAAATTGAAGTGATCAAATAGTCTGTACGCTGTTGAAATGCACGATTTTCCGAATACAAACATTTATTTTGGATATTTGCACTAACATTTACTGTTTAATAAAGAAGTGAAATCATTTTCCACAGTTTTCTAACTTCTAAATTTTCTTAAAATTAACTTTCTTTGTGTCACTTCAAACCTAAACACATTGTTCATATCAAACTCAAACATTTTAAATGAGTAATCGTAAAACCAACCCAACTAAATCTCGAACATCAATTTGCAAAGACTCACCTACTACACCAGTGAGTACCCATTCTAAGACCTCGAACCGAAAAAGTATTAACATGTCTTGTGAAGAAACTCTTTTTAATAAAATTGATCAAAGGTGATCAAAGTGAGTCGATTATAAATTTAATTTCTAATAAAATAAAAGATGAAAATGAATCACTCGCACAAAAACTCGAAACTCATAGACGGGGAGCCCTCAATCCTGAAAGTGCACTTACACGGATTTCAAAATTTTTTATATTAAAAGATAGTTTAAAGAAATACCAACAAATTAAGCCCGGTATGACGAGGCCTATCCTGGCACCAGTATTTTTTTGCAATTTTTTGCATTATTAATAATTATTGATAATTTGCACTTATCGCGGATTTTAATTTTAACTAGCGCATATTATTGGAAATCTAATGTGCTTTCAGGAAAACCAATGTGCTTTCGTCATACCATTTT
The DNA here is from genome assembly GCA_943590905.1 of Sphaerophoria taeniata. Taxonomy (NCBI): domain Eukaryota; kingdom Metazoa; phylum Arthropoda; class Insecta; order Diptera; family Syrphidae; genus Sphaerophoria; species Sphaerophoria taeniata. The sequence goes on along the minus strand of OX016542.1, from coordinate 11,409,378 downwards.
TTCACTCAAAAATGTTCATGCATAAATAGTACGAAAATATGAGTGAATCGTACGAATTTTTTTCGCAGTTTTCAGCCACGCATAAATTCGTACAATAAACTCATATTCGTATATTAAAAAAGGAGCTTTGTTCATTGTACGAATGGAATGACAATATTTACGTTTCCTTTCGTACATTAACAAGGAGCGTTAGTACATTCTACTAATATTTCGTACTATTTACCCTCAATTTGTAAATTAACAGAGAGCATTAGTACATTCTACTAATACTTCGTACTATTTATTCCCCATTTGTAAATTTACAAAGAGCATTAGTTCATCCTACAAATACTTCGTTCTATTTACTCCCTATTCGTAAAAACAGCATAAGCATTAGTATATTCTACCAATACTTCGTACTATTTACTCTGCATTCGTAAGTTTACCAGAAGCATTAGTTCATTTTACTAAAACTTCGTTATATTAACTTGCCATTCGTAAGTTTACCAGAAGCATTAGTTCATCCTACTAATACTTCGTACTATTTACCTGCCATTCGTAAGTTTACCAAAAGCATTAGTTCATTTTACTAATACTTCGTACTATTTACCCTCCATTCGTACATTTAACAAGAGTTGTTTTAGTTCTCTCTGAAACCTGGCTCAACGCCACAATACTGGACACAGAGCTCTTTGATATAGAGTTCTCAGTTTTTCGGAAAGACCGTCATGAGAATGCTATAAACTTAGTTGGCGGGGGAGTCCTCATCGCTGTGAGAAATAGTCTCTCATCTTCCCTTGTTGTTTTCCCATTTACAGTTAATATTGAACTCATCTGTGTTAAGTTAACTTTACGGCAAAAATCAATGTTTTTATTAAATGTATATATTCCTCCTAAAAGTCCAATGTCAGTGTTCACTGAACTTTCCTTAATCTTAGACTTTATTTTCAGTATAGCTGATCTTGACAGCTGTATTCTTTTGCTAGGTGATTTCAATCTTCCTCTTATTGATTGGGTTCCCTCTGAAGACGATTCCTATTTTGAAGCTTCTACAGTTTCTTCTCAACTGGAGCTTCAATTGTTGGATAACATTTTTTCTTCCAATTTACAGCAAGTAAGCTGTATCAAAAATAAAATGAATCGAATACTAGACCTAGTATTCTCTTCTGACGCAGTAAATACTGATGCTGGTTTCTTTTTATTTGATTTTTATTTTGATTTTTGGTGAAACTTTGACCGCCAACTCATCAAAAGATCTTACACTCATTCGAAAATTGTTAAAAAAATGTTCAGGATTTTGTCTTATTTTGAAACGATGAATAAAATAGTCCTTTTGTTAGCCATTAACGTCAGTGACGTCGTTTCTTTTTATTAAGAACATAATTTTTATGCACGAGATACGCGAAAACATTTATTCTTCCTGTAAACCTCCATTGTTTAAATACAAACTCGAAGCAAAGATTGAAACCTGCGGTAAATGTCGCAAGTGTGCACTGAAAAGTTGCGATATCGCGGCGATATCGCTTTTACGACATAAAGTACTCACAATCAAATGGAGTGGTGCACACACACTTGCGATATCGCAGCGACACTTCTGCGACATTTCTGCGGTAAAATGTCGCAAAAGTTTCTGCGATATCGCAGCGACATCGCGGCGACAAAAATCGCATTTGTGTCTTGTTTTAACATTGTTTTCTATTGTGCAGTGCACACATGCGATTTTTACCGCGAGTTTTTATCAAATTGAAAGGGAAAATATATATGATTTTGATGCTGGTTTCTTTTTATTTGATTTTGATTTTTGGTGAAACTTTGACCTCCAACTCATCGAAAGAAATTAAACTCATTCGAAAATTGTTAAAAATATGTTCAGGATTTTGACTCTTATTTTGAAATCTATATATATAAAAGACTAATTCGTTAAATTTATGTTATCTTTTCAAATTGACAACCGGTTGACCGATTTTCTAAATTTTTGGTTTAAACTAAAGAGAAATAACTTAAGAAGGTTAATAACAAAAAAAACTATGTTGTTCAAATCACAAATGGTTCAAATGTTAAGAAATAATGCTTTTCTCACTTCAGTAAAATATATCAATATACGAATACTCAATTTTATATGAAAATTATTTCAAATATTTTCGTCAAATATTTTTTTTTTTTTTTATCGAAACAAAAACAAAATCTTATGACTTGACATTTTTTGTCGATGATTTGTAAATGACAGAATTCAATTCAATTCAAAAATTATAATACAAAAAAATGATGTCATTCAATTCAGTATTGTTAATGACGTAGTCAGGGTATGTAGAATAGAAATGACACAGTAAATAAGTCTTATATAGTACATGAATGAAATATTCTTTCTTAAAGGGGACCAAAGGCGGTGCCGGTGGCTGCTTCGCATTATGAGAAGAATTACGAATTTCCTGGAACACAGATATCGTAGACATCCAAACTCCTTTCAAGAATAGCAAGCACCAAGGAAGTCTGTTAAATCTTATTCGAAAACAATACCTTGGGCCTCCACCAAAAGACAGCCATCTGAATGGATGACATTTTTGTATTTCCTCGGGACTAAACCGTCCAAGATCAAAATTTGCTGGATCTGGATGGTTTTCAAAATCGTAATGAATAGCATAAATTAGAATCACATCCATGCGGAGTTCATTGGAATCAAAAATTTCTGATTCGAGGTTGAGTTATCGTTTATTTATTGAACGTCGTTGCTTCAAATTTGAAAGACAAGGTATTTAAGGTTTCTTATTAAAGACATTTAATCACTACAGACTACCTCATTCTTGATTGTTTGCAAATTCATACAATGCATAGGCCATTGTTGTTCCAATCTGGCCAAAAAAAAAGATAAACGACTTGGTGGTGGCGGGGCGGTGGCGCGGCGGCGATCTCTTCAATTTAAAAACTCGCTTCGAAGTTTTGGAGCTCCAACAGCAAATTCATAAAATTATTATTGTTCTTCCCGAGATACTCCCAGTTTCTCTGACAAATCACATGAAAAATGCTTCCACAAGTTCAGGAGTCTCTTTCATGCGAAGTTTTTGGATCCAATCTGGAAAAGCTAACAAAAACATTGACAGAAAAAACTCATAACGTTCCAGTTTCTCTCTCATTGGCGGAACTCACATTGAACGTGAAGCGTGAAGCATCCTACAATACCCTTTACTTCAAAAACTTTTCGACGATTCCATCGAAGGTATCGATCAAACGCTCAGTCACTGCCAAGATCGTCAGAAACATTCCTATATTTCATCTTTCCCGAAGTAAAAGTGGGCGAAATGTTCGATCTCATTTCCTTCCATTTAGGTCCTTCTAGAGCGACTTGGTTCCTAGATAGCGGATCATCTCTTTTATTGTGAAATATGCCTCGACCGGTGAAGTTTTTGAAATCTTTGATGAAGAACTCTCGGATTAAATCCAAATCATAGACAATCAGAGCAGGATTTAAGATGAAATAGAAACCGAACGGCCGGCCGCCTTTGGTTCTTATCTTTTTTATATAACTATCGCGGCATATATCTCACATATGTATGCTTCTCGGTCGGATAGCCAATTAGATTGCCCTGAGGGAATAACAGTGGGTCGTGGGGGATTTCGCATTTCTGCCACCAAGTGAGGTTTCTTATGTAGTAAAAGACAGTACTTATGAAGATTATTAGAATATATATTTGATAAATAGCAGTCCGTCCACGACGAATAAGAAGGATATGAATGTTTAAAATACTGTACATCGCCCACACGCCCATAGTTTTTGCTTTTGGAGAGTCATAAGGCAAAAAAGGGTGTTTAAGGGAAGTGGTAAGAGGGTTGTTAGAGGAAAAGAGAGGGGGAGATGCCCTCACATAAGCTGCAATTGAAATTAGCCGGCGCAATATAGTCAAAATTTAGATGCCCCTCGATTAGGTAACGGTACAAGACTTCGTGTCATACAACTTGGGCAGCGATATCGCCGCGACAAAAATCGCGTGTGTGCACCGGGCCTAAATCTTACGAATGAATTTGGAAAAATTACGAAACCATTCGTACACGATGATTTACGAATGATTTAGTTCAATACACGAATAAATTCGTATAATGTACTCATAATTTTGATTTACGAATAATATTAGTACATAGAACGAAAAAATTCGTGTATTTTACCAAAAATTTAATCAAAATTTACTAATACATTCGTAATTTTCTTATTACAGAAAAGCTTCGTACAATCTACGAATATTCGTTCAATGTACGAATTTTTCTCGTACGAATGCTATTCGTAGCAATTTTACTAATAAAATTTTTCAGTGTTCCTGAAAGCACATTAAATTTCCAATAATATGCGCTATTTAAAATTAAAATCCGCGATAAGTGCTAATAATTAATAATGCAAAAAAATGCAAAAAATACTGGTGCCAGGATAGGCCTCGTCATACCGGGCTTAATTTGTTGGTATTTCTATAAACTATCTTTTAATATAAGAAATTTTGAAATCCGTGTAAGTGCACTTTTAGGATTGAGGGCTCCCGGTGTATCAATAAATATAGAGATTTTAAAAATATTGATTACTTACGCCTAGAAAATGAAACTCGATCTGTCGACTGGGAGAGAATTTATTACTTGTCCTCACCGGATAGAACAAGTTGAATTTTTAAACCAGACTGTCTCGCACTTATTTGATAGCAATGTAAAATTACGATCCTGTTCGTCTAAGGCTGGGAGACCACGTTGGTTTTCCGAGGAAATTCGGTCACTCATATTGCAACGCAATCAGGCCTATTCTCATTGGAAACGTTTTCGATTGGATTTGTTTCTGTTAAGATATCGTCAGCTGCGTAACAAAATGGTAAGAAAAATTAGATTAGCTAAAATCAAGTTCTATAGTGAACAACTAGACCCCTCTGTAAGTGGACGACAATTATGGAAGAACTTGAAGAAAAATGGTCTAGGAAAACAGTTAGACCGAGTAGAGGAGAACATCGATGTAAACTCCTTAAACAATGATTTCGTTTCTCTTCCGTTTCCCACCCTTTCTCAAAACGCGTCCGTAGATGAAAGTTCTTTTTTTACTGAAGCAAGTTTTACTTTTACGTGTGTAGAGAGAGAGCCTAGATGTTGTGGAGAGCATTTTATATGTCAAGTCAAATGCCGTTGGAATGGACAATATACATCCCGTTTTTGTGAAATCTATCTTAGCCCTCATACTGCCATATATTACTCACATTTTCAACACAATTTTAACCAAAAGTTTATTCCCTTCTCAATGGAAACTGGCTAAAGTTTTGCCAATACCAAAACCTGGGAAAAAGACGAGTTTAGACCAGTTTCTATTCTTCCGTACTTGTCTAAAGTATTTGAGCGTGTTATGAAGAGGCAAATAAATGAACACCTTGTGTCGCAAAAGATTATTTCTCAGAAGCAGGCAGGTTTTCGGCTATGTGAACCTGGCACCCGACTTTTGAAAAAAAAAATTCTTTATTTATTTTGATAGGTTAGGGTAGGTAGTTGATTGTAGTGAATTTAATTTTTTTTGTAGTTGTACAGAAAAAAAAATTTTGACCATCAAAAAAATGTCAGCCCCCGAAAATAAAATTTCGAACTTTTTTTGCTTGTTTTCCATAGGTATACGCTTGTAGATGATTGTAGTGAAGTTTTTTTTTTTAAGTGAGACAGAAAAATTAAAAAAAAAAATTCGACCAAATTGTTCGACCACTACCTTTTTCATACTTTTTTCATACAAAAAAGTACTGAAATTAATTAACTTTAAAATAGGAATTACTTACTCTACAATAGAAACAAACCCTCATAGAGGTTTGTAGTGAAAAAAGAATTTTACTACAAACGATAAAAATGTCATTTTAAGCCATATAGAGGTTCGTAGTGCAAAATACTCCTACTACGAAACTTTAAAATCCGTTAACAAGCTAATGGACGTTTGTAGTGAAAAAATTACTTCACTACAAACGAAAGCAACCCTCATAGAGGTTTGTAGTGAAAAAAGAATGTTACTACAAACGATAAAAATGTCATTTTAAGCCATATAGAGGTTCGTAGTGCAAAATACTCCTACTTCGAAACTTTAAAATCCGTTAACAAGCTAATGGACGTTTGTAGTGAAAAAATTACTTCACTACAAACGAAAGCAACCCTCATAAAGGTTTGTAGTGAAAAAAGAATTTTACTACAAACGATAAAAATGTCATTTTAAGCCATATAGAGGTTCGTAGTGCAAAATACTCCTACTACGAAACTTTAAAATCCGTTAACAAGCTAATGGACGTTTGTAGTGAAAAAATTACTTCACTACAAACGAAAGCACCCCTCATAGAGGTTTGTAGTGAAAAAAGAATTTTACTTCAAACGATAAAAATGTCATTTTAAGCCATATAGAGGTTCGTAGTGCAAAATACTCCTACTACGAAACTTTAAAATCCGTTAACAAGCTAATGGACGTTTGTAGTGAAAAAATTACTTCACTACAAACGAAAGCAACCCTCATAGAGGTTTGTAGTGAAAAAAGAATTTTACTACAAACGATAAAAATGTCATTTTAAGCCATATAGAGATTCGTAGTGCAAAATACTCCTACTACGAAACTTTAAAAACTACGAAAGGAGTATTTTGCACTACGAACCTTTATATGGCTTAAAATGACATTTTTATCGTTTGTAGTAAAATTCTTTTTTCACTACAAACCTCTATGAGGGTTGCTTTCGTTTGTAGTGAAGTAATTTTTTCACTACAAACGTCCATTAGCTTGTTAACGGATTTTAAAGTTTCGTAGTAGGAGTATTTTGCACTACGAACCTCTAAATGGCTTAAAATGACATTTTTATCGTTTGTAGTAAAATTCTTTTTTTACTACAAACCTTTATGAGGGTTGCTTTTGTTTGTAGTGAAGTAATTTTTTCACTACAAACGTCCATTAGCTTGTTAACGGATTTTAAAGTTTCGTAGTAGGAGTATTTTGCACTACGAATCTCTATATGGCTTAAAATGACATTTTTATCGTTTGTAGTAAAATTCTTTTTTCACTACAAACCTCTATGAGGGTTGCTTTCGTTTGTAGTGAAGTAATTTTTTCACTACAAACGTCCATTAGCTTGTTAACGGATTTTAAAGTTTCGTAGTAGGAGTATTTTGCACTACGAACCTCTATATGGCTTAAAATGACATTTTTATCGTTTGAAGTAAAATTCTTTTTTCACTACAAACCTTTATGAGGGTTGCTTTCGTTTGTAGTGAAGTAATTTTTTCACTACAAACGTCCATTAGCTTGTTAACGGATTTTAAAGTTTCGAAGTAGGAGTATTTTGCACTACGAACCTCTATATGGCTTAAAATGACATTTTTATCGTTTGTAGTAAAATTCTTTTTTCACTACAAACCTCTATGAGGGTTTGTTTCTATTGTAGAGTAAGTAATTCCTATTTTAATTTCAGTACATTTTTTGTTTGAAAAAAGTATGAAAAAGGTAGTGGTCGAACAATTTGGTCGATTTTTTTTTTTTAATTTTTCTGTCTCACTTAAAAAAAAAAAACTTCACTACAATCATCTACAAGCGTATATCTATGGAAAACAAGCAAAAAAAGTTCGAAATTTTATTTTCGGGGGCTGACATTTTTTTGATGGTCAAAATTTTTTTTTCTGTACAACTACAAAAAAAATTAAATTCACTACAATCAACTACCTACCCTAACCTATCAAAATAAATAAAGAAAATTTTTTTTCAAAAGTCGGGTTCCAGGTTCACATAGCCCAGGTTTTCGTCAACATCACAGTTGTACGACCACCATCATTAATGTGGTTGAAGATATACGGCTTGCTCTTGACAGTGACGAAGTAACGTTCTTGGTCCTGTTAGATTTTTTGAAAGCATTCGATACCGTAGATCATAATAATTTATGCCATAAACTTTCAATTCTGTATGGTTTCCTGCCATCTGCAGTTAATTTACTGGCTTCTTACCTTAAGGACAGGAAACAAGCGGTTTCAAGCCAAAATAAGCTATCTTCTCTTCAACCGGTTCTCAGAGGTGTTCCCCAAGGTTCAATTTTGGGTCCTTTGCTATTTTCCCTATATATCAATGAACTCCCTGCTCTTCTAAAAGACTACTCTGTACAAATGTATGCGGATGATGTGCAATCGTATAAAAGTTGCACTCTTGGGTTAATTGAGGACTGTGCATTTAAAATAAATAAGGACTTGGAAAATATAGCACGCTGGTCTGACTGTAATGGGCTTTTCCTAAATCCGGTTAAATCAAAGTGTATAGTCGTTAGCCGAAAAGTTTTGAGTCTTGAGTATTTCCCTTATCTGAATTTGAACAATGCAGCAATTGAATACGTCTCCACACCTAAAAACCTTGGAATGATATTTAACAGAACATTGTCTTGGGATACCCATATTACCTCAACCATCGGCAAAGTAAATGGTATTCTTAGACTCCTTTGGTCGTCGCAAAAATTTACCCCAATGAGAACTCGTCTCATAATTGCGAAAACCTTGGTTTTACCTGTCTTGACGTACGGATGTGAAGTTTTCCGTGAGTGCGACTTAGCAAGTAAGAGGAAGATTAACGTAGCCTTCAATAATACTGCCAGGTACATATATGGCTTACGCAGATTTGACCACGTACCGACTTATTCAGTACAAATCTTTAACATGACCTTAGACCAACTTTTGCGTTTTCGTTGTCTTTTCAACTCATTCATCCACGTTATAGTTGCCTTCTTTCTGAACGACAGTTTTTTGTCGGTGTCATCCGCCTTTGGAATTCACTTCCTGTTCACTTAAGACAAATTAGCAATGAAAGTCAATTTCGAAGGGCGCTTCGAGTTTTTTATGAGAGTTTGAACTTATAAATCTGAATTGAAAAATGAACTAAGAGATACAGTGTATGTTTTATATTTTATTTTTATTTTTCTCTTTGTACTTAAAATATAAAGTTGTAATATTGTAATTAATTTTGTTTAAATTTCTAAAAACTTGTTTTTTTTTGTTTCTTTTCTTTTACGATAACTGTTATATATTTGTTTTTAAATATTAGCTTAACACTAATTTATAAGAATTATCTTCTTAATGTGTAAGCATACAAATAAATAAAATAAAATAAATAAATAAATAAATAAATAAATAAAATTTTCAAAAAAAAATCTGCCAAATTTTTATAACTCTTGTACTGGTCTCTCCTACTAATGGAAACCCACCTTATTTGATTACCAGGATAATAGATTTGAAACAATTTCAAATGGTCGTTAAGCTTAAGCTAAACAAATAAATTGGTTCAATCCTAATACCACGCTGCGGGGTGAGACGTAATGGTAGCAAGTACGCGATTCCCACATCTCGATATCCACAAGGGGGCATGGAAATCTCCTGATCAATCAATCAAATTGCAATCGACGCACGACACTTCTCTAGCATGCAAGATATCCGCACATTCTGAGGTGCCAACATCGACTCGAACCAAGGTACGAAGACGATATCCCGATCAAAGCCAACAATTGAAAATTCTAGGAGAACATTCGACGATAAACGGCAAGAGATTGCTATATCCTTTTCCGATCGTGTCGCCGAAAATGTCCTCAGAAGTCCTATGCTGTCAGTAAAAAATGTAGAGAACCAGTGGAAACACTGCCATCAGAGATGCCGCCTAGGGTTTATACGACCACCACAACGAAACCCCTGGTTTGACGATGAGTGCCGGCGAGCACATGCAGGTAAACAAGAGCCATACAAAGCGGCTCTGCAAAGAAGAACACGAGCAGCTTGTGACTTCAAATGAGGTCAACCAGGCCAACAATTCCACCCATCCGACATTGACGAAGTGAAGATAGCGATATCTAAATTTAAGTCGAACAAAGCCGCTGGAGCACACGGGCTAGCTAGTACAAAGCAGCTGGAGATGATTTGGTAAGGAGTATGCACCAGCTCATCTGCAAGATTTGATCGGAGGAAAGCATAATCGACGAATGGAACCTCAGCATCGTATGCCCGATCCTCAAGAAAGGAAATCCCTTGAAATGCACCAACTTCAGAGGTATAAGGCTCCTCAACATACCTTACAAAATCTTGTCTGCCGTGCTGTGTGAACGTTTGAAGACTTTCGTCAACAACCTGATAGGTCCTTATCAGTGTGGCTTCAGACCCGGAAAGTCCACCATCGAACTGAACGGTAGATATTGGAGACGACCCAGGAACTTCAAATGGATACCTACCACCTTTTCGTCGATTTCAAGGCCGCGAATAACAGCGTCTATAGAGACCAACTATATAGAGCAATGTCTAGTTTGGAAAAACTCATTCGTCTGTGTAAGATGACAATGGAAAACTGACGCTGTTCCATCATGGTCGGAAAAAACCTAACGGACGCTTTTGATGTCAAAAAAGGTTTTAGACAAGGCGATGCGCTGTCATGCGATTTCTTAGACATCATTCTTGAAAAGATTGTGCAAAACTCCAACGTCAACAAAAGAGGCACAATCTTTCAAAAGTCCGTCCTGCTACTAGGATACGCAGACGATGTTGACATAATTGGAAGAACACAGCGTGATGTCAGTGGAGCGTTCGTGAGTCTTGAGACGGTGGCCAGGGAGATGGGTCTAGCGGTTAACGAGGGTGCAAGACCAAGTTAATGCTGTCAACAAGAAAGGACAACCAACATCGACGTCTTGAAGCAAAGGTCAGCGTAGACAGATTTAACTTCGAGGTAGTTAAGGACTTCGTTAACCTAGGATCCGCTATAAACTCAGACAACAACACCAGCGCTGAAATCAAACGAAGAATCACTCTTGCCAATTGCTGTTTCTTTGGATTAGAAGGCAATCGAGTAGTAAAGTCCTCCCTCGAGCAACTAAAGTTACAGTCTACAAAACCCTCATCATCCCGATCCTAATGTATATGGTGCAGAGAGATGGACCATGACAACATCCGATGAAAACGCTTTGGGCTACTTCTAGAGACAAATTCTTCGAGTGATTTTTGGTCCTGTCTGCATAAATAAAGAATTGAGAGGAAAGATTCAATCAAGAACTATACGAGCTGTTCAGCGACACTGACCTTGTCAGAAAAGTTAAGGTCCAACGACTTAGATGGCTGGATCATGTAGAGCGAATGGAAAATAATGCTCCGGATTGTAGATTCTTCGAATCCAATCCGGAAGGACGTCGCTGAAGAGGAAGACCGCGACACAGCACACAGGTGGTAGAGGACCTGAACCAACCTGGCGTGCAAAACTGGAGACAGCTAGCTAGGGACCGAGCTGGCTGGAGACGTTTGTTGGACGTTTTAAACATCCGAAACGAAGTTCATCGGGTTAGCTAGTAACATACATGTACATGATAGGCCAGTTGTACCTAACGAAATCGCACCGAGATTTGAGCGTAAGAATCCTCAAAGACTTCATAGCTGATTTCTCAATTAGCCATTTTGACGTAATTGAGTTATGATTTATGGAGATGGACCTCTATGTGCTCAACGATAATTATTTATGTTTGTTGGTGGACCTCTAGTAATATTTCAGATCACATATCAACGTCTCCTCGTAAGTTTTAACCGAAATACCAACCATATCATTTCAAATCAAAATCAATCACCCTGTCAAAATCAGTGACATATACAGAGGGATAAGTTAACCGCAAATTTCCTTTGAAATATTGGATCAGTGTAATGAATCTTAAAAACCACCTCCTGACATAAACCATAAACGGGACATGACATTATCATGTTATGTACAACTTAATCCCACAAACAATAGATACCAAAACTGCAACAATTTTTAAACCCCCATATCAGCTTCTTTAAACAACCTCCACATTTTAAATTAAGTAATAGGACTTGCCCTTGTGTGTTGTGTTATGAAATATTTCATTAAAATATTTTATTAACATTTTACTTCTTTCTTCTTTTTTGTATTTTTGTGTTTGCTATGCTTACGGTCGTGTATAAATACACACGAGTCACTCATACAAAATAAAATTTGCAAGAATTTGCCGCTCTGTTATTTGAGTACATATACATACAAATTACAAATAAACTTGTAGATAGTAGCTTTTTAGAGTGGTTTAGCTATTCTGCTCTTTCCGCAGAAATGCCTTTTTTCGTATTTGGTGTTGAGTGTTGCCAATACACCGTTTATAAATGGATGATTGGACTGAATTTCATACCTTCCATAAACGACACATATATGATTGACGTTAGATGTCAATGAGATCTTGGCAATCCTGTAAGAACTCTACTTTTCGTTGATCTCGTCGTTGTAGGTACGTCGAAATTATAATACGAGGAAGGTGACAAATTCTATTATTTCATTGATATCCGTTCATTGTGTTGAAAACGAGCCAAACATTATATTTGTTGGTAACTTACGTTACGTTCTTACAAATATTATGAATGATGTTAGAGTTTAAGTACAGCTCATCTATGATTTCCATTACTAAAGGGTGTTTTTTTTTCGAGGTATAGAACTTTAAGTTGACATTACTTTTCTAGACGGCGACCGATTTAACAGCTGTCAAGTGATTTATTCTCAGTTTGGTTTGGAAATTCATCGTGAATAGACTCACGCCTGAACAACGCTTGCAAATTGTGCAATTGTGAAAATAATGGTTCTGTGCGGAATACGTATCGCGCACTACATCCATTTTATCTTCGAAAAAATCGTACATCAGAGCAGTTAATTCAATTAACTATGGAACGTTTTCGCACCACGTTTACTCTAATTGATAACTCGCATCCCCAGAGATGCCGTACGGTGCGTACAGAAGAAGCTATTGCTACTGTAGAGCGTAGCATTGAGGAAGACCCGAATGAGTCCATCTGCCATCGAGCACAGGAATTGGATCTGTGTCCATCCACTTTATGGAAGATTTTGCGGAAGGATCTTGGTTTGCGTGCTTACAAAATCCAACTCGTGCAAGAATTGAAGCCAAACGGTCATCAAGCAAGGCGTAGATTCTTCGAATGGGCCCAAAACGAGATGGCCGTTGTTCCCGATTTTCATAACCTAATTTTATTTAGCGATGAAGCGCACTTCTGGTTGAATGGCTACGTCAACAAGAAAATTGCCGCATTTGGAGTGAAGCTAATCCTCAAGTGTATGTCGAAACACCATTACATCCAGAAAAACTGGCTGTTTGATGCGCTTTATGGGGTGGTGGAATCATTGGTTCGTACTTCTTCAAAAACAATGATGGCCACAACGTTACAATCAATGGTGATCGGTATAGAGTAATGATTACTAACTTTTTCATTCCTGAATTGAACAATCATGATGTCCAGGAGCTGTGATTCCAACAAGACGGCGCAACATTTTACACAGTTCGTGCCACAATCGATTTATTGAAAGACACGATTGGTGACCACCTAATTTTACGTTTTGGACCTGTGAATTGGCCTCCAAGATCTTGTGATTTAACACCGCTAGACTATTTTCTGTGGGGTTATGTAAAGTCATTGGTCTATGCGGATAAGCCACAAACGCTTGTCCATTTGGAAGACAACATTCGCCGCGTTATTACCGATATACGGCCACAAATGTTAAAAAATGTCATCGAAAATTGGACGTCCAGATTGGACTACATCCGAGCCAGCCGTGGCAGTCATATGCCTTATTTAAAATGTAATGCCACAAGATTATCTTTCGAATAAATAATAAATCATGTCAATCAGGTTCTATACCTCTAAACATACGTTTCGTTCAAATTTCACATCTACACGCCCTAATTCGTTCGGCCGAATGACATCTTGTGACTTGGGCCTTTTGGGGATAGTTTTATGCAGACCTTTCAAAATTCAACCTAATCGCTTAGCGGACTGTATTTATTCAAATGCAAACGAATTTAAACTAAATCCGCCCTTATTTTACGAATCCATTGATGAAATGCCATAGGTACCTTGTACTATGTTATTGGTGTTAATAAATAGTCATCACGGCAACTCTAGATTTCTCGTAAAAACTCCCATTATCAAATCGCCATGTGGTTTTTCTTTCTTCGTTTTCAATTTTTTCGAATTGCATATCGCCCCGCACGTTACCATTCTTCCTATTCCTAAACCAATTTTTTCCCTTTTCCACTTAACTTTCTTATTAGATTTTCCTCCAGGAATGCGTGTGTATGGGTGTAGAGTGCAATGCGCAAGTTCCAATCAAATGAAAAATACATTCTGGGAAATCATCAACAAAAAACATTTTTCCTCACCGTCTTCGCACTACACGAGTACGAGTTACAGAAAAGAAAATACACACTCAAATCAGTCATCAGACAAATTTACTGGCGTTCGGTTCGCGTGGCCATTTTGTTTTGTAAATAAATTGAGTGGGTTTTTTTTGTTGTTCAATTCGGCGAATTCCTTGAAAATGTTATAAAAATAAATCGAAATGTTATTCTGGAAATAATTGATTTATTTTGACAACGATTAAACAAAAAAGAGAATAATAAAGTCATCAAGATTATTTAACTAACTAATACTAGCGTGGTATCAAAGTACCAGTCAAAAGAAATACACAAAGTGGTGAAAAATATATAAAAAAAATCGAGTGTTGTTTTATTGTGTTACTAGTTTGCTCTCCCTCTGTCTCGATGTTTGAGTTGAGATTGGATTTACTTTGTTGAATTAATTTTCGGTCTGGCGGGTGCGGTTGTGCGGTACAAAAACGGAAAACGAAAAAAATAATTAATGAATGAGTGGAATGTTTGTTTTTTTGTAGATTTTGTTTGAGTTGAAAAAGAGTGCCAAATAAATTTTTTAATGAATATCTTATTTGCAATGATAAATTAATTTCATTCACTAAAGAATGATTAATGCGGTTCGGTTGCTGTGAATTGAACGAGTTTATGAAAAAATCAAACAAAGTGCTTGGACCAGCGTGAGTAGATTGAATTTATGATTGTTTTATGTTTACGTTTTTGACATCTTACTATGTGCCCTTCCCTTAAACCTTATCAAACTATTCGTAAACTGTTTAGTTTTTCTGTTGTTGACATGAGTTCGATGAACTCGGTTGGGTTTAGTAAATGTGATTACCTATGTGAAAAAAAACAAGGATGCATGGACTTAGACTACACATACAAAAAAAAAATCACATTGAACCTAGGTATTTGAAGGCACACAGCACAGTACATGAGAAAAAATAACCTGACATGTAACAGGGTTGCCATGTTCTATCTTCGTTTAATACCAAAAACAGTATTAATACCTTGGCTTATTCTCTTCTGTAAAATTTTATTATTTTTCAAAATACCGAATTATGAAGGCTTTTCTCGCGAATTCGTTTGAACACACAAACAAACCGTTAAGGAGGAATTAGTCTCATAAGATTTGACACTGCGAAGTGGTTATGTGCGTTGGCTGTTACGCAGAACGTGTGGGTAGCAATCCTTCTCGTGCCTATGCATTTTTTATTTTATCTTTCATGTGTACAGCCTCTTACTAATAATTGGCAAGAGTACTTCTGAACTTAGCCGTTCAGAAACTGTAGGTGTTCTCACTTTTGCGAATTCTATCATCATTGCTGTCTAGTAGGAATTTTAAAAGGGTGTGCTGCCAAATCGAAATTCTGCTACGGTAAACTAAAAATAATACGACAACGTACAAATACAGTGCCTTGCATAAGTATAACCGCACCTGAAAAAATGCGTTTTATAGAAAACCTACAATAGGAGTGACTTCTTACTATTTTTTTTATTGAGTTGCATCACTGATCAAGCAAATTGAGAAGAAAATAAAGTACCGTTATTTCCTCTACTGGTGTTTAAAAATTAAAAACAGATTTTGATGTATTGCAAAAATTTAACCGCACAATGCAAATCTCTTTGAAGCTGCATTCAGTCAAGTACTTTCAAATAAAAAACAACACTGCCACGTAGTACGTATTTAAGCGAAATTGAATATTGAAAAACGCAAAATCTTGGCTTTTCGGTCAAACGGCCTAAGTTTTAGGGTTATTGGAAGACGAATTTCACGATCGGATCGTGTCGTTCAAAATTTTTTTAAATATCCAGAATCTTATGGGACAAAAATAAGACCCGGGCGTCCGCAGAAGCTGACACGTCGCGACAATAGGCGTTTAATCAATGCTGCAACCAATTCGGTGCATTCTTTGCCGGAATTTCGTAACGAATTGGGTTTAGGAGTTTCGGTTTCAACCGTTTCTCGTGCTTTAAAAAGCAGTGGAGTGATTGCCCGCATTCCGAAATCTAGTGACTACGTAGTGAACTCATTCTGATTGGTTGAAAACAACTAATTAGCCAATCAGAACGAGTTGACTACGTAGTCACTAGGTTTCGGAATGCGGGCATTGTTCGGGGCAAAATGGTGCCAGCTCCAAATTTAATAGCAGCCCACAAACAAAAAAGATTGTAATTTGCCCGCCAAAACATACATCGGGATTGGAAAACCGTAAGTGACTTTCTATTAATCTACACTAAAATCTTGTTATTCCAAATGGCATACTCGGATAACGGTAATAATAACGGTAATAACGGTACTTTATTTTCTTCTCAATTTGCTTGATCAGTGATGCAACTCAATAAAAAAGTAGTAAGGAGTCACTCCTATTGTAGATTTTCAATAAAACGCATTTTTTCAGGTGCGGTTATACTTATGCAAGGCACTGTATTAACTGTTTTAGCATAAAGCAATTATCTTAACTTTCCATGAAACTTTTGTGCCCTGTGATTCCACTGACAGTGAATCATATATGATACAAAAGTAAAAAAAAAGGACATAACTATTCTACCAGAAAAAAATTGGTTTTCTGCTCGTAAAGACGTGGTAAGAGTTCATATCATACAATGAGAGTACGCACTAGGTACTGCATCTGATATTATTCATGAAAATAGTTGGTGTGAAAGTAAAGTTTAAGCTTGCCGGGTCGGTATGAATATAAAAGAAGTGAATAAATTACAGCCTAGTATGTATTAGAAAATTAATCAGATGTTGAGTCCTTGTGAGCGTCCTTTTTGGAAGAATTAGAAACACGTGAATCAAATATGACACCCGCTTTAATTTGATACAAACATAACGTGATATCCCCTAATACAGTGGATAATGTGAATTGTGAATGCTCAGGAAGAGACAAATCAACTCTGAGTTAGCAGAGGCAAGAGTGAGAGTATCCACATTCAGGGACACCCCACTGGGGGGAGTTCTATCACCGCTACTCTGGGTGCTTGTCATGAACGGCAGCTTCCAGACTACAGTAGTGTCTTCCAAGCGGAGGTCCAGGCAGTGACAACAGCTGCTAAATGATGGCGCTACCACGGGCTGATATCACCTTTTACATTGATAGCCAAGCGGCAATAAAAGCGATTACTGCAACTGAGGTAAAATCAATAGCTTGTTTCATGCTGCCGCGAAGAGCTTAAGGTTCTTGACGCACAGCATAAAATTAGATTCTGCTGAGTCCCAGGCCACACTCCGGTATCCCAGGCAACGAGAAAGCCGATGAATTAGCAAGATTAGCAGTGTTACCACATGGACTCAATGGAGTCAAAATGTACTCGTTTTTTCTTCTTTGACTCGGGGACTCGTTTTTATCACGTTTGACTCGTTTATTTTCAGAGCACAAATAGGTACAATTACTAGGAATTTTATATTTTGAAGAAAGAAATCATATGTTTGAATCCTTATTTCTTGTCCTAAACGCTTGTATTTCGAACATTCAAACCAAACAATTGATTTCTTGTATGTTAAAAATTAAAAAAAAATGATTTCTGAAAGAATTTTAATTTTTTTTTTACGTGGACTCGTTTTTTTTGTAAATGACTCGTTTTTTCAGCTTCTTGGACTCGAAAATATTTTTCCCTGCGGTAACACTGAAGATTAGGATCAACGCTTGACGTAAGCCAAGCTCAACTAGTTAGTACCCCTACCTGTTATTTAAAACAGGAAATCTCAAAAAGAATAACTGTTAAGGCCGATGAAAGGTGGAACCTTCTTGACACCTGCGGCCCTGTTTTAACAAACCAAACAACGGAAAGAATTATGCAATTACAGAAGAGATCACTTCGATCTCTTGTAAGCATAATTACCGGACATAATCCGTTAGGATAAGAAAAAGATGAGAATCATTCAGATTCAGATGATCTATGCAAAGGATACGGTGACGAGGAAGTGCATGAAGAAGACATTTCGCACTTTCTATGTCACTGCCCCGCACTCTCCCACCAAAGGAAGAAATTGCTCGGCAACTATTTCTTCGGGGGTATAGAAGAACTCTCTAGTACTCCAGGTACTAAAATTTTTAACTTCGTCAATGCCTCTAAATGGCTTGATTAACTGAAAACATAGGTTTTTCATCAGCTTGAGTAGCAATAGACAAGGGTATCACAATGGATCGGTCATCTGTTTGACGATGTTCACATTGGACTATTTCCGCCGACTTATTTTGAAGTAAGGCCAATCCGTCGTGTTCAAACACAAAAGTAGTGTGAACGTTCCAGACTCACTTTGACGTCTTATAGTTGTCATAAATTGACAATAGGCCAGTTTTTCGATTTTTTGTGCCAGATCAAAATAAAAAAAAAATTACAATACAAAACTTATGTAAAACAAATTAGCACTGCGCCAGACCTCAAGATGGCACTATAATCGATTTCCAGGTCGCGGGTACTAGCTAGATAGAAATACAATGGTTCCACCTAACAACATCTCACTGATGTGGCTTTTCTTAGAACCAAGAAGAATTGCTACTGAAATGCAATGTTTTTTGGCGTGTAAGAAATGTGCAAAAACGAATCAATCCCTTTTTTGAATGTCTTTGTTGTCTGGTCAGCTGTTAAATCGTTTTTTTTTTTACAGAAAACTCAGAAATGTCAAACACGTAGTATATATATGTAAAATCCGTGTACAATTATGTGTAAATCCGTCTCCAAAAAGAGATTCAAGAGAAATCAATCCTTCGAGAAAAAAATTAATTTCTTTGTGAAAGAAATGCGTTTAGGGGAAAAAAATTACCACTTTTACGTCACGGATCAATTCTTAGGTTGTAAGAAAAGCCACATGAGATCTCAATGTCAGTTTGACTGAGGCAAAATCATTTTGTGGAACATAATTCTCAATTCTCATTGAGATAAAATGGTTACCTTACAAATTGTTGTTGTACTGTCAGTTACGTCGAAATAGCTGAGCGAGAAATCGAATCCAAAATATTTTCATGTCAGAGATCTCAGAAAAAAATCTCATTTCTCATATTAGGTTAGGTTAGGTTACAGTGGCTGCGGATTCAGAATCCACACACTTAGGCCAAAAGGAAAGGCCCATTGTGATACCATGAATCTAGAGAATTACTTCTTACTAGTCGAACCATTTTGAGCTTTTTATAAAGCGAAGAAGATATTTGATATCCTTATTAGCTAGTTCACTGGGGTTATCATAAAAGTATTCTCCCAGATGAAGTTTGCGTCTTAGTGAAAGAGCAGGGCAAGTGCAGAGAAGGTGAGAGATTGTTTCCTCTTCTTCCTCATCCATACAGCTCCTGCAGAAGTCATTTGAGGCTACACCAAGTCGTATTGCGTGTCTGCCTATAAGACAGTGTCCCGTAAGGACACCTATCAGGGAGCTAATATGAAGTCTGCTTTGAGATAACAAGTCTTTAGAGCGCTTTAAGTCCAGTGAAGGCCATATGAGTTTCGTAGCTGCGCACGTTGGTAAATTGTGCCACCTGTAGTTTGTTCTCGTTAAAGCTGCTTCTTTTAGCAAAAGTTTACATGTAGCTATCGGTATACCTATCTTCTCCCTTTCAGGTGAAATAGGTATGACGGTTCCATTTTTAGCGAGTTCATCAGCTCTACAATTTCCTTCGATGTCTCTGTGACCCGGCACCCAACAGAGGTGAATGTTAAATTGCTGCGCCATCTCCATCAGAGACGATCGGCAATCGAGAGCCGTTTGAGATTTGGTTGAGACACCTTCGAGAGATTTAATAGCAGCCTGACTGTCAGAGAAGATGCGGATATCAGAAGTTGATATCACGTTTTCTCTTAGCCAGGAGAGAACCTCTTTGATCGCTAAAATTTCCGCTTGGAAGACGCTACAATGATCGGGAAGGCGGAATGAGATGCTTAGATTAAGCTTTTCTGAGTACACACCACTACCAACTCCATCACTTGTCTTGGATCCATCTGTATAAAAATGAATGCCTTTGTCATCCAGAAGTTTTTTGTCTTCCCATTCTTCTCTGGATGGAATAGATATCTGGAAGTTTTTACCAAATTGTGGTTTTGGAATGGTGTAGTCTATGTACTTTGGTATAGAACCGAAAGAGTTCAAAATGATGGAGTGTCCCACATTATTGTTGGTCCATTGAGATGAGGCGTTGAGTCTTATAGCTGTACTCGCTGCCACTTGTTTGCTAAAAATGTCGAGGGGTGCCAGATGGAGGAGAGTGTCTAACGCTGCTGAGGGTGTGGTTCTCAAGGCCCCGGTTATGCAGAGACAAGCAGTGCGTTGGACTCTGCTGAGTTTGTCGCAGTAAGTGACTTTCTCCAGTGCAGTCCACCATACTGCAACCCCGTACATGAGAATTGGTCGAATGACCGATGTGTATAGCCAATAGGTTATGCGAGGTTGAAAACCCCATTTGCTTCCTATGGCTTTCTTGCAAGAGAAAAGAGCTACTGTGGCTTTCTTAACTCTTTCCTGAATATTAGGTTTCCAACTTAATTTTTTGTCTAATATCAGACCAAGATATTTGGCTTCATTGGTGAAAATTAGTGGTACACCTTTTATTGAAGGGGGTACAATTACTGGGATCTTGTATTTCCGTGTAAAAAGGACAAGGTCCGTTTTTTGAGGATTAATACTAAGTCCACAACGATCAGCCCATCTAGTGAGCATATTAAGTGCGTTTTGGAGGAGGTCTCTCAGTGTATTTGGATGTTTTCCTGTGACGGCGATAGCAACATCATCGGCATACGCAATCACTCTGTAGCCTTCCCTCTCGAGGGATATTAGCAATTCGTTAACTACTATGTTCCACAGGAGAGGGGACAGAACACCACCTTGCGGAGTGCCTCTACTGACAGACCTTTTCGTACAAAAATCCCCCATCTCAGAGTTGATGATCCTGCTATTAAGCATTAGATTGATCAGCTCACAGAGTGAGTATTCGACGTTTAGGGTCGTCATAGCAGAAGTGATAGCAGATGTGTCAACGTTGTTGAAAGCACCTTCAATATCCAGGAAGGCAACCATAGTATACTCCTTTTGCTCTAGGGAGTATTCGATAGTTCTTACCAGAGTATGCAAGGCTGTTTCCACCGATTTCCCTTTGCAGTAAGCATGCTGAGACATCGATAGTCCCCTATCAATGCTATTACGTATATGGATATCAATCAATCGTTCCAGCGTTTTGAGAATGAAAGATGATAGACTAATAGGTCTTAGATCTTTAGGGTTGACATGCGAGCATTTGCCCGCCTTGGGAATGAATACTACTTTTACCTCTCTCCATCGCTGAGGTATATAGGCCAGATCTAGACAACTTTTGAACATCATCTCAATGATGGGCAGAGTTATATCGATGGTGTGTTGTAGCTCAGCTGGTATGATTTGATCTGGACCTGGAGATTTATAAGGTTTGAAGCTATTCAGAGCCCATGTCAATTTTTCTTTTGTGACAAGACCTTGAGGAAAAGTTAAGTTAATACCCGATCCAGGACGGTTTATTGTATTAACGGATTTGGAGCTATCTGGGAAGTGGGTATCTAATAGCAGGTTTAGCGTTTCTTCGCAAGAGTTAGTCCATGTACCATCTGAGTTTTTGAGACAACTAGGCATGGTTGGATTTGTCGAGGGAATCTTCCTTAGCCGCGATGCCTCCGAGGACTCTTCTATTGAGCTACAGAAGGATCTCCATGAGGATCTTTTGGCTGTTCTCAATTCTTGTTTATACTTTTTGAGGGATTCCTTATAGGACTCCCAATCTTGGAGGTGTCTAGACTTTTTTGCACGGTTAAAAAGCCTTCTACAACCTTTCCTGAGTATTTCTAGTTCAGCAGCCCACCAATGTGGTTTTCTCTTTCCTCGCACTGTAGTGAGGGGACAGGCAGTTTCCATAGCTTTATTGAGGGCTGCTGTAAGCTCATCAACTTTTTTATCGAGTTCAAGAGCGCATAAGGGAGGATCATTAAGTTCTGGTTTAATCAGACTTTTCAGAGTTGTCCTATATTTTGGCCAATCTATTTTCCTATAATTCCGGAAAGGGATCGGTTTTGGGAACTCTTCACTAAGAGAGAATTGGATGTACCTATGATCGGAGAACGAGTGCTCCTTTGATACTCTCCAATTCAATACTTTATTCGAGAGATGCAACGAGACAAGAGTGATATCTAAAACTTCTTGCCGATTTTTAGTAACAAAGGTTGGTTCATTACCAACGTTACTTACTACCAGATTAGTTGTTAAGATGTAATCAAAAAGAGACTCACCTCTGTCATTTATATCGGTACTACCCCACGTAGTATGGTGCGCATTGGCGTCACAACCGATAATTATGTTGGTATTGAGTCTTGTAGATTCAGCGACCGTCTTCTCCAGAGTGGTACCAGGCAGTGGGCCCTGGTGGTCGTGGCCCAAATACGCTGATACCAGCCAGTAGGTATGGTTGTCTATTACCATACTGGCTGTGGTGACGTCTTCATCACTGAAATTAGGGAGTAAAAATACATTTAGACTACGTTTTACTAGTATGCAGGATCTTGGGTTACCTTTTCCCGTTACATATAAGACGCAGTAGCCAGAAGTTCCCAATCCTCGAACCAGGGATTTCCCAATCCAGGGCTCTTGGATGAGAACGACATCTTCCCCAGTTTTTGACAGGCGGAGAAGAAGGGAGGCCGAAGCCTTAATAGAGTGTTGGAGATTAATCTGTACTATTTGCAGCATTTTGGCTACAACTAGGCAGATCAACCTCCACCACTGTTAAATCCAGTTCATCCAGATCGGACGAAGAGGAACCTAGCAGTTCATCTTCTTCCTCCCCGGAGAGAACTTTGCTAGATGAGTCATCAGTCTCCATTAGGGATAAACTTTTGACGTTTTCGGAAGAAGACTGTGCCGCGACAGAAGAGGGCCCTGGTACAACATCATCCCCATCCAAGGATGGGAAAGTGATGATAGCACTGGGACCCCCCACGTCTGGCGACACAGCTTCTGAGTGTAGGGAAGAAGACTGCGCCGCGACAGAAGAGGGCCCAGGTACACCATCGTCCACATCCATGGATGGAAAGGTGATAGTAGCACCAAGACCCCCTACGTCTTGCGACACAGCTTCTAAAGTGGGTTGTGGAGGCTCGCATAAAGCGTCTACCTCATCTTTTTTGTATATACGGAGAGTAATCGTCTCGAACCCGTATCTTATCACTCCCTTGGTTCGCACCAGAGAGGCCGCAGAGTCCTTATTGATGACGATAATCGCACTTCGATAAAGACCCTTCGGCTCCTCCAGTTTTGCGATCTTCCAGTCGTGACAGGAGAGGTCCGGGTTGCTAAGCCTGATCATCTCATGGATGTCTTCAGGACATGCAGGCTCAATCGGGATCCAAGCACAAGCTCTCGGCCTGCAAGGAATGTCTTCCTTTGCAACAACCTCGAGTTTTGCGCCTGGCCAAACTTCGCCCAGCATGCCGACAGCAAGCGTATATAAATCGCGCGACCTCTGATCGTTACAAACGATGAGTTTGACATGACCTTGATGCCAACCCCCATCGCTTGTTACAGGTGGTGGACCCGGATGCTCTCGCATGACTTTGAGAAAGCCAGCCGAGAGCTTCAGTTTCACCATCTGCCAACGGTCAGAGGTAATCGCGCCATCAATATTGCTTCTATCAATGACCGCAACCACGATTTTGTTTTGTTCCTTAAGCACATCACTAAATTTGTGAGAGGTACTTTAGGAATTTTGGGAGTGCTGGTGTTCTGCACTTTGGGTTTTTTAGGGATGGGAGTGGACTCCTCCAGAGACCTTTGTCGCTTTGACGTGGAGTCGCAGCTGGTCTTAGATTTGGCTAAAATGGATTTAGCCCACTCAATCTTCTTGCTATGGATGGGATTACTACCATCCCCCAATGTTGCACCAGGAGATTTTAGCAATCTCATCGCATAGCGACGCTGCTTATATAGGACCCTAGGTTGGGTGGCTGTCTTCGTAGTGGAGGCAGGGTCGTTATTCCCGACGCTGCTAACACCACGGAGACTACCACTAGGACCATCCTGGAGAGGTTTACTCTCTTTGGTAGTGGAACTACCGACATGAGGAGGCGCTTTCGCCAGGGATACCTCCTGTACCTCACTAGAAGCTGGGCAATGACTTGGCACAGACCCCTCTCCTATGTTTGGCACAGGATTTACGACAGCCGACATTATCGCCGAACTGCCGCCCGGTGTAGATACAACCTGTACCACACTCGAAGTTGGGCAGTGACATGTCACAATCCCTTCTCCTGTGTACGGCACAGGTGTAACGACAGCCGACGTTGCCGCCGAACTGCCGCCCGGTGTAGCTGTAGTACCGGTACCGGTTTGATTTTTTTGTTTTTGTTTTTGTTTTTGTTTGTTTTGTTTGTTTTTTTTTCATTTGGGTTCCCACGAGTAGGCGAAGTAAAAGGGGGGTTCCGTCTGTGCAGAGATTCGCTTACACAGATAAGGCTAGCTAATCCGGAGGTCGCCTGGTATCCGGATACTCCGTTAGTGACTGAGCTATTTTTAGAAATTGGGCCCTCAGCCTGGCTGATCATCGGCACGGGTCGTATAACACCTTGAATCCAGCCCAATTTGGGAAGTTGAAGGGGAGGATATGATTTGGAAGAGGAGAGACGAACAGCAATTGAGCCATAAGCGTCCCAGGAAGGAAACAAGGTACTGACAGAAGTGATACACTATACAGTCAGGGGATAAGGAGACATCAGCCAGTGTAATGCACAAAGCCGATGGAGGAGGGGATAAGGATCGGGAAGGGGAGGGACGAGCGACCTTTGGTTTCAGGACTTTTCTGGAGAAATAATTCCCGAGAATCATTGACCTTACTCAGCTTCTACAACTCGACAAGTTCGACGCTCAGGTAGAAGCATTTCTCATATTTGTTACACTTAAAAAATCTCTGAGATCTCAGTGAGATGTTGTTAGGTGGAACTGGCCTAATTAATTTGACGGCATTATGCCAAATGTCAAAAAAAATCCATCAATAGGCCAGTTCCACCTAACAATTTCTCACTGAGATCTCAATAGGCCAGTTCCACCTAACTACATCTCACTGAGATCTCAATGTCACTTTGACTGAGGCAAAATCATTTGGTGGAACATAATTCTCAGTTCTCATTGAGATAAAATGGTTACCTTACAAATTGTTGTTGTACATATGTCAGTCACGTCAAAACAGCTGAGTGAGAAATCGGATCCAAAAAATTTTCATCTCAGAAATCTCAGAAAAAAATCTCAGTTCTCAGCTGAGATTTTTTGTTCCACCTAAAAAAAAAAAATCTCTGAGATCTCAGAGATCTCAGTGAGATGTTGTTAGGTGGAACGCGCCTAATGTCACTTTGACTGAGGCAAAATCATTTGGTGGAACATAATTCTCAGTTTTCATTGAGATAAAACGGTTACCTTACAAATTGTTGTTGCACATCTGTCAGCCACGTCAAAATAGCTGAGTGAGAAATCGAATCCAAAATAATTTCATCTCAGAAATCTCAGAAAAAAAATCTCAGTTCTCAGCTGAGATTTTTTGTTCCACCTAAAAAATCTCTGAGATCTCTGAGATCTCAGTGAGATGTTGTTAGGTGAAACTGGTCTAATTTTTAGTTTGTTTTGAAAATCCTGCCTCACTTTGTTGTCTTTTTCTGTTTGAAATTGACGGAAAAAGCGGTGGAAGCACCTCTAAGTTGCTATCGTTGTTTAAACAACATAAATGGAATTGACGGACGCAGCCTAACTGCAGTGTTAAATAACACAAAAACAAACTATAGGAAATTATATCGTCTAACAGTCTAACACTGACAGATTGAGTTCTGTCATGAATATGAGTTGGAAGATTGAAAACGAAAAATGTTTGTCAATCTTGTGCATTTTGCCATGCCAAAGTAAACACAGCCACTTCCGTAGCTCCGTAAAAAGTATTTTAATGGATTTTCGTTTTTGCATTTTTCCTTTGGTCGACTTGTTTTATTCATAAGGAGGAGCAAAAACAGAAACAACACAACACATGCAAATCGAAAAACAAGTGAAAAATAAGAAAACATTTTTGCAATAAATGAGGGTAGGAAGTTGAAGAGAGTGTTTTTCTGTTTTTGCTTTTGGTTGTTGGCGCCATTGACTGCATCAACAAACAGCAACTCCCAGTCCCAGTTATGTGGGTCATTGTACCTACGAAAATACACTCAAAAACTTTGTCTGTAGTCAGGATGATTATGTTGAAAAGTTGGCATTATGAATTTCTTGTTTATTCGAAGCTTACTGGGACAAATAAATGTATGCGGACAAATAAAAGTGGTGCCAACTATAAAACAAATTTTGTCTGAAAAGAAAAATCAACACTTCTGAACAGATATCTTTACAACTGTATTCTTCAGACTATGGCTACTTATGAATTCCATGTCGTCGTCGCCGCCGCCGGTCGAATGGAAGCAAAGGGTGGATTCTGTTTTGTTTGGAATTTTGACGTGAGATTTCCTCTCGTTTCTCTAGCTTTGTCGCCGCCATCATCATACTCATAGTGGTTGCGATTACATCACATAACAATTAATGCTGCTGGCTCTGGAATCCGAAGTATGTACCCACTCTTGCTGTGTGGTCTTTGCTCTTTGGCCCATTTAAGTGTCAATAGGAGAGCTCTTCATTAAAACCGAGCCAGAATGGTTCTTAAAAGAATATAAAACATTTTGTTCGGAGTGAAGGACCATAAAGCAAGAGCAAAGAAAACCTCCCTCCCTCAAAAGCTTACATTTTAATTTTAAGGGCCCTTAAACCAATTGAGAATTAATTTCCTGCTACTGTTTTTGCTAAAATATTAAATAATGAGAACTTTTAAATAGAATTCTGTCGAGTTCTTTTATTTGTTGTTGGTAATTTTCAAAATTTCAACTTCCCGTTCTAACATCACGCCCATTTAAAATGGGTGTAACATCACACTTCGGTTCATATTTTAACTGAACTCTCCACTTCTACAGCCGCCAGGCACATTTGCACTATGGAAATTTTGTTAAAACTGAAAAGTAGTTCAAAAACTCATTATGAGTGCTTTTGACGTGTGGCCGTGAGAGCAATGAATTGGATAACCTATAAATTTTGTTGCAGTTTGAGGGGTATTGAGGATGATTTTGATGATTATGCAGTTAACACTGCTCCGGTTTATTTGTTATTATTTAGTTTTTTTTTTGGCGTTGAAGCTTGCGTGTTGAGCTTGTAAAAGCAACAAAATGTTGTATAAGATCAAACTTTATTTTCCCGCAAAAAAATCGGATATTGTAAAGATTGACAATGATTTTTTGATAAACCTGCTATTTAGTGATGGGTCAACTCGGTTCGCTAACTCGAGCTAACACGGATTTTTTTTCAACTCGAGTTAGCTTACTCGGTTTGCCAACTCGAGTTGAACGGGTCAACTCGGTTTAGCTATTCGGTTTGTCAACTCGGTTTACCTATTCGGTTTGCCAACTCGGTTTGCCAACTTGGTTTGCCAACTCGGCTCGCCATTAGGTTCAGCAACCCGGTTCGCCAACTCGACAATCGATAAAAAAAAAACGGGTTAACTTGCTTCTAATTTTGCAAGTGTTTGAGTGAACTTATTGTATGTAAGGTCGAATTTCATCAGCGGATAGCAATGATTAAAACCTAGTCTTTCCATTTTTTAGGTGTTTTCTAGACCGATTTTTTGGGCGATCCGGTAACATTTAGAATGAAATATCCTTCTAGCGACCTAGATTCGTACCTTATCTCTCTATTGAGCCATTAAAATTCAAATTTCATCAGCAGATGGCAGAGATTTTGACGGATTAAAAACCTCATTGTTTCCGTTTTTTAAGTGTCTTCTAGATTTTCGGGACGATCCCTTAATATTCAGAACAAAATATCCTTGTGTCGACCTAGATTCGTCTCTTATCTCTCTATTGAGCCATTGACTGTCAAATTTCACCAGCGGATGACAAGGATTTTGACGGATTTTAAAACCTTCTTTTTACGTTTTTTAAGTGTTTTCTATATCGATTTTCAGAGTAATCCGAGTTGGCAAACCGAGTTGGCAAACTGAGTTGGCGAACCGAGTTGGCAAACCGATTTGGCAAACTGAGTTGGAAAACCGAGTTGCAGAACCGAGTTAACTCGGTTTGCAAAATTTATGGTTCGGCACATCACTAATTTATATACTACGAAAGAAAGTGATTGCAATAGAGACGACCGAGGGTGAAAGCCAATGCGAACGCACTGACCTAACAGAAGTTTTCGTTGTATAGATAAGTGAGAAATTTTCGGATTTAAGACATTTGTGCAGGACAGGTTTTGCTGTGTCCGCTGCTGAAATGCAAGCAAAATTCTGTAAATCAGCAACTATTCCTTAATCCTAAACAAAGAACACGATCTTAGTTTTTTAATCAGTAACAGTTCTAAAAAAGCCTATTCCACACTTATTCCACAGGCTAACCCATAGAATAAGAGTTAATCCATGGGTTAACATTTCTCATTGATAAAAACAATTCGTTCCCGGAATAGTTGTTGTTGACGTTGTTATAACTTTTTTTATGTAAGGCTATCGATCGTGGCGCAATCTAATGAACTGACAGGGAACTAGTTTTTTTTACATTTTTTTGTATTCCTTCGCTAAACTACCATCCACTTAATCTAGAGAGTAAGGGTTAATCCTTCGCTATTCGGTGTTTATAGACGTCTGTAAAGGTTTTTTTTTTATTTAACTACGAATTTACGATGGTTAAAGACATCTTATTTCTTTGAATTACGAAAGCGGAAGCTTGTTATCCATAACTTTTAATACAGTAAAAAAAAAGGCTCCACATTGTTTTATTGAAATCTCCAATTCAAACTTGTGTCAAAATTACAACTTGATTTCCCGTTCGTTAACCTTCATAACTTTCTTATTGTCACGAAGGAATCTACCTTCTCCACTTAATCAAAAAACGACCCTCTCAACACACATTTTAGGGAAGCAAAATCAAACATCAACATCATTTCAATGAATGGTGCTGGTTGCTGGCGCTTGTGTATATATTTACTTTAAAACACACAAGTTAACAAGCTCTTGCATCGACACTTCTTCTTCTTCCACTGAACAAAAATCCAACTTTGTTGTGTGTGCTTTTCACAAATCTTCGTAAATTTTGATTACATACTTTGTTAAAGTTAAATAAAATCTTTGTTGTCACAAACATCATGTAGATATATATTTATTAACAAAATGACAAAATGAGGAATTTTGTTTGATGTAGGGCAACCTTTGAAAAGGATTCATGCAAATTTAATTTAAAATATTTTACCTTTTTTGTGAAAATTAAGCAACCCACTTCTATTGGCGGTGTTATGAATGACAAATTACTCTTTAGCATACACAAAAGAATGACCAGCCAAAAAAACAAAAATATCGGCTCCATAACTCTTACTTACTTACTTAAGGTGGCTCTAAAGTCCGCTGTGGACTTAGGCCTCAATCAACAGTCTCCACCAGCCAGCTTGGTCCGCTTCCACTTATGTGCGTCACCTGAATCGCGGTCTTCCTCTCCTTTAACGTCTTTCGGGAATAATGTCGAGGGCTTTCCGGACCGGAGCATTAGTGTCCATCCGCTCAAATCTCTAAATGACCGAGCCATCTGAGTCTCTGTCGTTGTAAAACCCGCAAAGCTCGCTGTTGTAGGGGAAACTGGGGCGCATTTGACAATTAATTTTAAAGAGCCTGTATTTTTGTATTCTGTTGATGGATTTCAATTTTTTTTTGTGTTCAATACGTTGAATGTTTTAGATCGAACTGGCATGCCGATACACCGTTTTTAACATTAACATATTTTTTAAAAAATAATTTTGTAAAAAAAGTCATTTTGTCAAAAGTGCCCCGAGCACTGGGGTACATTTGACAATACCAGTTTAAGCTCAATAAGTCTAACCAAATGTGGTCTTTTTGATGTTTAGATGGAAAGAAAAGTCAAACTGAAAGGGCTAAATGAATTTTGTTCATAAATTTCTCGAAGATTCTAAAAGAAGTTATCAAATGCTAATTTGAAAAGCCGTTGAGCCTTGCTAAGCTCATGTTTTCGGGCTTTCTTAGGGAGAGATTTGGATTTCGTTTTAAAAATCCGTAAGGCCAATAGTCTGCAGCTATTTTTGAAACTTCCCAACTTTGTGAATGTTATTGGCCTTGGCAAAGTCATAAACAAATTTCTTAAAAGTTTCTTTTAATAAACCATAAGCATAGAAAGAACACAAATGTAGGTACCGCTAACACAAGTCAAATGTACCCCATTTGAAAAAGTCAAATGTGCCCCAAAGGTAGTTTACAGCTATTTTTAATTTTTTTTTAATTAATAATACACTTTCACAATATTTACTTTAATTTATAAATTTTAAAGGGAAAGCAGACGAAGATTTGATGATTTCACAATAAAAATACACTTTCATAAAACTCACAAAATGCTTACGTACTGTTAGTGGAAAATTACATCAAGTATCTGGAAATCACAAAAAACGCGTGTTGCTAGTAGAAAAGTTGAAGCAAGACTGTAACAGTTTACTACATTGTTTTTTAAATCAAATAAGGCGCCGTTTTCAATCCCAATTTTTCTTCTTAAAGGCTACGTTCACACTTAAAATCGCAAAGTCAAATGTGCCCCAGTTTACCCTACCTTTTTTCTCCATTTTCCATCAATGCACACGGGCTCAAAGATGACCTGAAGATATTTCCTCTCGAAACAGCCTTAGGCACATTCATCAGGTTTTGTCAGGGTCCATGCTTCTGCACCATACAGCAGGACTGGGTTGATGGGGGTGTTATTCAGTTCCTACTTAGTTGCTCGAGAGAGGGCTCTTCCACTCAATTGCTTTCTTAGCCCAAAGAAACAGCGATTAGCAAGAGTTAATCTTCGTCTGATCTTGGCGCTGGTGTTATTGCTCGTGTAAATAGCGGAGCCCGGGTAGACAAACTCCTCTACTACATCAAAGTTGTCTATTTTGACGTTCTGTCCGAGTTGTCGGTGTTGGGTGTCCTTCCTCGAAGATAGCATAGGTATACTTCGTTTTTCCCTCATTTACCGCAAAACCCATTTTTGCAGCTTCTGTCTCAATTCTCACAAAAGTGCCATTGACATGTGTTCTTCCCATTATATCAATATCATCGGCGTACACGAGAAGTTGAACAGACTTTTGAAAGAAAGTCCCTCTGGTGTTGACGGTGGAGTTTTGCACTCTCTTCTCAAGAACGATGTTATGGAAATCGCATCATAGTGCATCGCCTTGTCTGAATCCTTTTTTAACATCGTAAGATTCCGTTAGCTCATTGCCAACCTTGATAGCACGAGCGTGAGTTCTCCATCGTCATTTTGCACAAGCGAACGAGCTTGGCAGGGATGCCAATACAAGACATAGCTTTATACTGTTCGTCTCTGTAGATGCTGTCATATGCGGCCCTAAAATCGGTAAAAAGGTGATGGGTATCGTTTTGGAATTCAACGGTTTTTTCCAGGATCAGCCGCAAAGTGAACATTTGGTCGGTGGTTGACTTTCCTGGTCTGAAGCCACATTGATAAAGACCAATCAGATTGCTGACGAAAAGCTGTAGACGTTCAAATATTACGGCAGAGAGCATCTTGTAAGCGATGTTAAGTAGGCTGATTCCTCTGTTGTTGGCGCAGTTTAAAGGATCTGCCTTTTTCAGGATCGGGCAAACAATGCTGAAGTTCCATTCATCGGACATGCATTCTTCCGACCATATCTTACAGATGATTTGGTACATGCTCCTATCTAGATCGTCGCCTGCTGCTTTGAACAGCTCGGCTGTTAGATCATCTGCTCCAGCGGCTCTGTTGGATTTCAGCCATGATATTGCCGTTTTCACTTCTTCTAGGTCGGGTTCACGGAATTGTTGGCTATCATCGTGTCCGATGAAAGGTTCCTGCCTAACGGCGGGATTTTGTTCGTCGTCGCCGTTATACAGTCTACAGAAGTGGTCTCACCAAATCCCCAGCATAACGCTAGAAAAGCTATTTCCATGATTTCCGTTTCAATGTCAAGAATGTGTTTACTTATTGTTTACTATTGCTTATACAATTTTTATCAAGAAAATGCAATTTCCTCAAAAACAACCTGTTCTTCGTATTGTTTTCGCATCGTTACGGGGACTTTTACGAGTTTATAAAGAAAAAATATATTTGTTTTGTTCAATTAAAATATCAATGCAATTCCACACTTGGCATCATTTCGTTGAATGGCTAGAGTTCCGTTTTAATGAACACATTACTCCGTTGAACACTCTCTAAATAGTGACAGATTAGTCTTGAAAAAAGGGGGTTTATGCAATATTTTGCTATTAATTTCATTGACTCTTTGCTGATTACTACTTTTTTTATGAATGGAAATTGGCAAGTGCGATTACATTTCGTGGAATTTTTTTGTTATTAATTTTATTTAATTATTATTTTTCAGAAAACCTTAAATATAACGCCTGAACTTTCAATAGTGTATTCTTCGAACTGAACTTTATGAGATTTTTCAAGGAAACCTAATTTTAATGGACCAAATAGAATGACATGCCGCAAGGAAACCAACCGAACAGAAACGCTGTATAGCTAAAAGTAGAACGAAATGTGTCCATTTCCACTATCACTAATGTTGGACTAGTTCCCAGAATAATCTTAAACTTGTTTTACTTCTTAACATTTGTTTTTCGTGTTAGATCAAATTATCTCATTATTAGTTGGAGAGGTGTTTACGATTCAATTAAGTAAGACAGTTCGACACAATCTATACGAACGGGCCTCCTGTGGTTTTAATGACATCAAGGTTCCGTGTGTTGTCAATAAAATATTTATACATATCTACTTGTTAAAATGTACGAATGTGTGTAATGAAATAAATTAAATTTCATAGCATCAATTTTCTGTATCGAGTGTTTAATAATGGCAAATAGAGTTGCTGAAGCAATCTGAATGTATGAACTGAAACCACAAACAAGAGTGTTTGCCTTTGGTTGCCAATTAAATTATTCAAATGAAGCGAACCAATTGAAAGCCTTAAACGTATCTACACAAAACAAAATATTGTGTTTTCAATGATATTGTCTTCAGTCATGTGTCGTGATGGTGGTTTTCGTTGGATAAGGGAAACGACACGAAGATTGTGGCAATTGCTTATTTATTTTTATTTATGTAAAGTTTTCAAAAACGTTCCTTTTTGCCTGGGAAAAGTAATCAAAAATTCTTCGTAAACAGCTTTTAAAAATGGCGCCCAACAAACTTGACACTGACACTGACATCGCAGTACTTCCACATAAATGAAACGAACTACGGACATATTCCCTACAGCACTGGCGACTGAGTTATTTTCGTTTTGCCATTTTAAACACGCAACAACATTTTTTTTTTAATGTGTTTCGAAAAGTGTTTGGTGTTAAAAGCTTTACAAGGAATTTGAAATTGTTACCAGGTACACATGAAACACACAAAGAGTTCGAATACGTAACAATTCCAACTAAAACACGAGTTCGTAACTACCAGAGTACCTACATACATAACACTCTAACATTTTTTCTCAAAATTGAAAAAACTCAATAATTCTGGTTAAAAAATCGTCGATTGTGAAACGGAAGCTACTCCGAACTGTCATGAAAATTTGATTTTACTGGTCTTTGTGTTTGAGCTTGTTCCATACTTGGAAAACAATTTTTCTCATCCATCTACTCGATTGAAACGTGCATACATGTTTTTTATTTAACTCTTGAAAATTCCTGGTTGGGAAACGAAAAAATTCTACAAAATCACTTGTGAAAAAGTCGTAGAATGTGAATTTAAAACTTACTTGATTACTTTTCCTGTTAAACCTGGTTCTAAGGCGTGTATAGAACAGATTCACTACTTCAGTTTTCGTTAAAATACAGCTTAGTGCTATTTTGTATGACAAAGAACAGTTGAGGTGTTATCTAAATGTAGGTACCCACTTGCCTGGAAGAATATCATTCCTGAAATATACCGAACGTAAAATGATGATCAAACATTTCATATCCACGTGTTTTCATTTATTTTCAAGTACTGTGTAAAAGAAGACTTTTATTACTGGAAAATGTCATAAGCTCGCAAAACTAAATAAGATTGCAAAATGAGTTAAAACTGCGAAGGGTTTGGATGCTTCAAAAACTTAATGTTGTCACTTGGTCCTTGTACCGTAGGTTTGGTAGAAGACTTTCTTGTCTGGAGCGTTGTCGTCCATTTGCTCGATGTGGACGAACCAATGTAGTCGTCTTTTCTTGGCTTTTTTCTTCCGAAAGTGCCCAGTATTAATTCCCCTTTTTTACTTTACCTATCGTCCAACACTCGGCGTAGGACTGGGAATATCAAAGTTTTGTATAGCATTTTGTCTTTAGAGGGAGGAGTTTTGAACCCAGTTGTTTTGACAAAGTGAAGTAGCAGCGGTTCGCGAACGTAATTCTTCATCAGATCTCTACTAAGGTGTCGTTTGTGGGATTGATGTTTGTTCCAAGGTAGGTGAACTTCTTAATTACTTCGAAATTGCCGCTACCAACAGTGACGTTTTGTCCTAGGTGGTGGACGGTTGTTGTTTTGTTTGTTGATAGCATGTACTTTGTTTTGTCCTCATCCACTTCAAGACCAACGAGTTTCGCCTGTTATTCAATCGCTGTGAAGGCCTCAAGCACAGCTCTCTTGGATCGACCGATGATGTCTATGTCGTCCGCATAGCCTAGGAGCTGGATGAATTTGTTGAAGATAGTGTTTTCCGTGCTCACACCTGCCTTGCGCACTATCTGCTCCAGGACTATGTTGAAGAAATCACATGACAGCGCATCTCCTTGTCTAAAATCTGCGCTAGTTTGAAACAACTCGGGATGAGCTGTAACCCATTTTCAAACAGCACTGCGTATTGTTTAGCGTCATGTGGCACAGCTGAACTAGTTTGTTCGGTATCCCGAATTCAGACATCGCCATCATAAGCTCACAAGCAGCTTTGAAGTCGATGCAAAGATGGTGGGTTTCGGCTTGAAATTCGTTGGTCTATTCCAGGATTTGCCTTAGTGTGAATATTTGGTCTATCGGTGTTCTGCCTGGCCTATAGTCACACTGGTACGTGCCGATTATTGTGTTGCAGAACGGTTTAAGACGCTCACACAGTAGTTGGATAGGATTTTCTATGCAAAATTAAGCGGGGATATGCCTGCCTTTTTTAAAAGGGGATTATGGAGCTTACACTTTGTTGATGACCTGGTGCATGCAGTTCATCAAAACACCTTCTCCATATTTAAAGAGTTCCGCAGGTATGCCATCCGATCCGGCGGACTTGTTGTTTGTTAGCTTTTGGATGGCTCTTTCTACCTCTTCTGTGCTCGGGGATGGGACTGGGTCTTCATTGACTGGTCTTGCTTCTCTTTCGTCATTGGCTCGCTCGACATTATGCGCATTTAGCTGCTTGAAAACATCTACAATTCCCTGGGCTTCGATGACTAGGTTTCCTTGACTGTTTCAAAGAGCCTGTGTCCCTCTGCTCTGAAACCAGAAGCTAATTGTTTCGATCTTTTAAAGAAACGTCGGGTGTTTTTCTCGGCCCGAGACGTTACGTTTCTTATGTCTTCCTGCCCTTACCTTAACGATAAATTTTCATCAAGTCAGTCCTTAACTCGTGCTTTTAGAGGCCAACTTCGATCTTTTAAAGAACAGAGATTCGTTAATAGGCGAACAGCGTGAATGTGGACCTCTCCTTCACATTCTGTCAAGGAAATTAAAGAATTCAGGACGAGTGTACACCGACATCTCCTTTACAACCTCTTTTCTCGCTTTGCACACTGTGTCTCTAGCATGGTTAGCGTTTATTGAGTGGTTGCTAATTTGTAACAGCACACTACATCAAGGTTCTAGAGACTTCACATACTTTGATGAGAGCAATTTTCTAATAAGTTAAACAATTCAAGAGAAAAAATGGTCCTACGATCGACCCTTGTGGAACACCACGATTTAAAGGTAAATTCTTGATTCCCAGCTGCTAAAACTTATGCAGCGAAGTTAAAAAACACAGAATAGCTATGGATTTACCTTATTCCGTGGATTAGTTTGTCTGTGGAATAAGGGTGGTTTCGTTAATCCGGAAAAAGGGTCCTTGTAGCTGAAATATCGTGAATTAAGCAAACAATCCAAATCGAATTTACTTTTATGGTTTTCACCAAAAAAAAAAAATACAGCTTACATAATTCAAAATCTATTTTCGTAGTATAGCTACCCACTCGCAGCACTCAAGATGAACGATACATACTCTCTCCAATACGATTGGAGTGGTTACTCTTCTTTCTACAATTGTAATCAACTTGTGAGCCTATAAATACCTTCTTGAGTTTCCACAAACAAAAAGTTTCATTTTAGTAGACCCAATCTCTTTCTTCTTTTTGTTTGTTATCCATAGGTAATCCCCTAAACAAACAATCATTCTCATTCTCAAAAAGGTCACTAACCCTCATTCCCATTCAGCCGACAACGAGTTTCTCCCTGACCTACCTCAAACACAATTTGTAAACGAAGATAATTATCTTTTCTGTCAAAGAGAAAATAAATCGTTCAACAAATTACGTCGAATGGCTCTTTTTACTAAACCTTTGCTAAGGGAAACATCTCTCAAGCGTGAATGAAGAAAAAACTGCTAAGTTGCCATAACTAATCCACCTAATCCCTCACAACAAAGACTTCCATAAATTCTTTCACAAACGAGGTTTCATAGAGAACCCAAAATAATACACAAAAATTAAACTTCTAATTGATATTTCAAACGATTACCATGAGATTGATGAATGTGTCTCGCTCGTTCTCGTCAAAATCCAACAAACTTGCGATTGCAAGTTTGAGATACCAAGACCAACCAGTTTTTCGCTGGAACTTCATAAATCATAATCGAAAAATTCTGAGAATTATTTCACCATCAGCCATTACACCAGAGTGTTTACTTTTTTAGTACAGTTGATTGCAAAAATCAAAGCCATCAAGAAGTGCGGATGAAGCTAGCGACAGGTAGACTTGATGGCCTGCGACTGCGACTGAAATGTTGTCTGGTTGCAAAAAACACAAAGCGAGAGAGAGAAGAAGGTAAAACTTGTTATATGGCACTCAAGTGCAGTTCCAGACTGCACAGAAGGCACGCTTGCGCATTGCGTTGAAATTAAAAGATATCTTAGTACTTTTTTTTAGTACACCATTCCGTTTTCAATAAAAAAAAGGAAAAACTCATAAAATAGAGAGAACAGGGCATTATAAAAAGTCATTTCTAAGAAATCAAAATTAAGACTCCAACGAAGGATTACCCGTGTAGATCCCCCGAAGCAATTGGGTTTGTAGCGAAGGTATAGGCTCTTTATGTTGCTTTGTTTTGTTGCCATTGCCATCATATTTGAGCCTGGGGCTCACTGTTTGCTTGTTGAACTAAGCTATAGCAACCGAAGCGTCTTGTTGCGCGCCGTAATTTTCGATGGAAAAACGATGAAACGAGTTCCACGAATTTTATGAATGGAGAAGGCGATTCAAAGCCTTCAGCTCTCACTTTGGCTTTGGTGTTGCGTGTAGTTTTAAATTTTGTACAGTGGAACTGTG
Source organism: Sphaerophoria taeniata (assembly GCA_943590905.1). Classification (NCBI taxonomy): domain Eukaryota; kingdom Metazoa; phylum Arthropoda; class Insecta; order Diptera; family Syrphidae; genus Sphaerophoria; species Sphaerophoria taeniata. The sequence goes on along the minus strand of OX016542.1, from coordinate 11,371,621 downwards.
ATTCTTCAATGAATTGGGTTCTGTTGCCGAATGTGGTCGTAAGATTTAAGATAATCATAAAAATAGGTGTTGGGGAAGTAAAAAATCACACCAAAGTTTGTTATAACAGAGAATGTTTTTGATAAGAAATAGGCGTGTCAGAGGGCGTTTCGCATTTAACTTAGCTTATCTGGGTTGGAATTAAATTGCAACTGGATTTGAGCTTGGCCAACAATTTGACCCCATTCGTCCCACTGTTCAAACTCATTTACGACCAGTGCACTGCATAAAATCAAGTATCCAGCTTGTCCGTTGGCTCACATACAATTACTATGGTGGTATTCGATGTGTCTGACTATCGGTCTGTCCGGCATTAGCCAAGACATAACGCGTCCATCTAAAGAGTCCATAAAATTGAACCAGTATACTCCAAAACCAATCCAAGTGCCATGTGTCTTGTTATAAAGCAGGCTTTAGTTTTATTGAGTGGCTCTTCCAAAAGGTGAGGTGAGTTTGTGGTAGATTGCAGCTGCCGCTCTACCTTCTGCTCTGTTATGTGTCTGTATATGTTTTGTGCAGTTGTTTGTGTTCTTTTATGTTCTGTAATGGATTAATATCAATCCGTTCATCTTAGGATTCTTGTTGCTGTTGTTGTTGTTGTTCGCCTTGTTTTAAGTGCGTTTCATAAAAGTGAGCTTACGGCTAAAAACTTTGATCGTGAGTTTGTGCTCGTATAGAAGATAATTATTTTTATTACGAAAAGGTATTATTTTCTTTTTATTTATTGTTTAGAGAAATAAAAAAATAAAAGAAAATTGTTACAACGAGACACGCAGGTTTTTTTTTTTTTTTTTGTTGCTTCTTAATTTAAACTCATTAACTATGGCGATGCTGACCAACGACGAGATGATGATTATGATTGAGCGTGAGTCTGGACAATTTGTTTAAGCAATTAAATCAGGGATGTTCCAAATGGCTGGTTTTTGGTTGTATAGATTTTTTTTTGTGGTTAACCTTAATTGAGGGTCAATCTATTTTCTAAGAAGAAAAAAAAAATCAACAAAAGTTGTTGGGAGGTCATCGTTCGAAATTCATACCTATGCTTGGTTTCAGAAATTGTTTTTTATGTTTTTCTACTGGAGTTCTGCATTCAAAATGTGTAAACGCATGAAAGAAGCTTGCCTGGAAATTTGTAATTGGCAGCGATAACAGTTTACTTATTTTTTTGAACTCCATAACTCCAACTCCCCTTAAGTGGAGCTCATAAATTTGGGAAGGAATCAGAATGCTTAGAATTATTTTCACGTATGACGCTTTTCAAGTTTTGAGGTGCAAAGGTTACATTGCTATTCAAAACATTTTCAATGAATATCCATAGCTTTTGGCATCGCTTTAGCTGGATCTCGAAAAGGATAATAATCAAAGTCAATAGGTAGGTACATACTTGGAAAGATCTTGGAACCCTTCTATGTTGCCCTTTTGGTTAATGGAACGCTTTAGCTTCGGCTTCGCCTGACATTTACGAGTTCAGCCGTGGAAATTCAATGCATGCTATCACAACACAATGAAGCTTCGACTTCACGTTTCGTACTTAATGTTACGTAACGTGACTCCAAACGAAAACTAGTTTAAATGTGCTGAACATTTGCTTTTTTATAATTTGCACTCACTCAAGGCATTTTTTGTGCCATTTTTATGCCAGAGACATAGTGTGTGCATTAGGAAGAAAGGATAGGGTTGGAAAGGAGGTGTCGGTGTATGTGGGTCTTGAATTCTTGAACATGGAATTATTTGGAAAGACAGGGTGTGGATGGGAGTTCCACATTCGGGTAGTACGGCTTAAGAATGATTCTCTACACTTGAGAGTTCTTCCGAAGTTGGGCTCGAGGGTAAACTGATGGGAATTCTTAGAAGCGCGAGTATTACGGGCAAATTGTACGAGAGAAGGAATGCAACTGGCTATTTCTCTAGAGCACTTACCGTAGAAGTAACGATAGAATAGAGAGAGACATGAAATGTTTCGACGGTGATCTAACGAATGGAATGATGCAGTCATGTCTCTTCATGCGATCATTCGTAGGCTTCTTTTTTGAATACATACCATCCAAGAGGCTTAAGTATGTAGCTGGAGCACTAGCCAAAAGATGAATATTGTTCTCAAGCTTTGGACGGATATAGGTCTTATAGATAGTAGCCAGATCAGACGGGGAGAAGAAATTCTCTCACCGTTTTAAGAAACCCAAACATCTTGCGGCATTTTTGGCGACATCGCATATGTGCTCGTTTCACAAAAGGTGGTCAGTGGTGCACATACCGAGAATATAGACATGTTCGGTCTCATTGATGCAAGTGCCACTCATGAACAGATGCAATGGGGGTATATCTCGCTTCAACGATACAAGATAGAATTGAGTTTTCGAAGCATTAAACTCTACACGATTTTGTATTCCCCGTTGCACAATGCTGTTTAAGTCAGAGTTTAATGAGCTTTTCATATTTTGCCGTTGCAGTTACACATCCGAAGAGGAGGAATGTGAGCCTGGGAACGAATAAGAAAAGGTAAGGGCACTATCGCCAGCGAAACAATTGATTGGATTAGAAGTTACATACAAGAGATCATTTATATAAATGAGAAAGACGGGCCGGGGACAAAACAGATCCCTGGGGCACACCAGCATTAATATTGTGGGTTTCAGACGTGAATCCGTCCAATACAACTTGTGTTGAGCGGTTCGAAAGAAAATTTCTAATCCAACGAAGAAGGGAAAGGATCTTCGATAAAAGAGCAAGATGCTAAACTTTATAAAATGCCTTTGAAATATCATGTGCAACCAAAACGATGCAAACACTTGTTCCACTGTTCGATGAGATAAACTATCAGATCACCAGTGGACCTGTTGCTGCGAAAGCCGTACTGCCAGTCATTAAGAAGCTTTCGGTCTTCGAGATATGTCTTGAGCTGATAATTTTTCAGCGTTTCCATGACCTTAGAAAGAAGGGACGCAAGTGCAATCGGATGATAGTTGGAGGGAGAAGAAGATTCGCCTTTTTTTTGGGATTGGCTGGACAAATGCTGTTTTTCAACTGCTCAAAACGAGCCCAGAAAATAGGATAGATTGAAAAGCTTACGCAAGCGTTTTGCCAGCGTAAAAGAACACCTCTTTAGAATAATAGCGGGGACCAGTGGATCTATGTATGTTGAGATCTTTTAGAACTCTCGCTATAGCACGAGTGCGGAAGAAGATTTGTTCCATGGAATCATTGACCCGCTCAGGGACTGGAGGGGGCATGATACTCTCGAGCAGCGTTGAATGGGAGGCGATCTGCCTAGCAAAAAAAGGTTAGCTTTCGCGAGAGAGCTAACAACTGGAGTGTTATTCAATTCAGTTCAATTCAATTCTTTATTATAATTTAAGAAAATACCGAGGAAGATGAAGAATTCTTCTTATATGTTTTACAAATGACCTAAAATTCTTACTGTCTTTGGAATAATGCAGTATTTTTTGCCTTAATTTTTGGTCATGTAAAAATTTGGTCTGACGAATATAATAAAATAATAAACTTGTTCTGGTTTTCCTCAGTTGGGTTGGCTCTAAAACACCGGAAATCTACTTCTTTTACTCTGATAACCTCTGAATAACAGCTTGAATCAAACCATGACTTTTCCTTGGGTTTGATGCTTTTGACCCTGTTCGGGATGAAAGTTTTCATTCCCAAAATAATCATATTAGTAATCATATCTGCTCTGGAGTCTTCGTTACTATCGAGGAAGCATAGTGACCAGTCAAAGATCCGGAAGAAGTTATTGAGACCTTTCCAGTTGGCTTTCTCGTATTGCCATACGGTTCTCTTCGGTTCTGTCAGGCAGAGCGTCAAATTAAAGAGAAATCGAAGCTCTTTCCAGGTTTGGGCTTTGATTGAGAAAACAGTAGTGAATGATGTGCTTATTGACGGAGAATTTGAACAACATTAAATTAATGCAACAGTGGCAGCAATTAGGAATCATCTAAATAAAGTCTTAACATTAGAAACGTCGACTCTTTACTAGCAAAAAATAATTGCCACCAATTTCAAGTTATTCTCTCACAAGATAAAAAAATTTTTCCATCGATTTTAATAAAATACGGTCACTATAAATAGTTTTGGTTTGTTTGTTTGTAATTTTTTTCTTCCACTTCAATTTCAATTCCCATTTTTGCAAACCAATTAGGTAGCTAGGGTACATTGCATGTCCTTCCCTCTTTTTTTTCTACAATCAGTTTCAATTGGACTTCCATTCAATTTAGAATTTCCTAGAAAATCAATTTCTATTCATTTAAATTGCAATTGAAAAAGAAGCAAAGTATCGTCCGTCGCAGCTGAATGTCACAATAAATAATACACTCTGCTGGGAGGGGTGTATTTTGCAAATAATACTTTTTTGTTTCTTCTTTTGTTGGTGTCTTTATTTTATTTATTTTTTTTGTGCCAGGTACCCTTAAGCAATAAAGCAAGAAAAGATCACGAGGGTTTAAAAACATAGTTAATATTTCGACAGTAGGAACAGAGTATATGAAATTCACCAAGTTTTGGTTCACTCAGTCAATTGTCAATGTAGCATTTGGATGTCTTATTTTTCAAAAAATCCTCTTAGGCTAAAAACACACCGAAGCGGACAAGACGTCTTTTTGTGTTTCGACAAAAAATCGCGGACACAAGTCCATTGCTCTTACGAGGCAACACATACCGAAAAAGACACGATAAAAAGTCTTGTCCGCTCGTGCGTCGGTTGCAGTAAACACATGGGGTTGTATAGGAGCAAAACACACCAAAAAAGACAAAAAGTCCCTGACCAAATGGACAAGACAAACAAGCAGATATCGACAAAAAAAACTTGTCAGTTGTATAGGTTGTATAGGAACAACACACACCAAATCGGACAAAGACAAGACATTTTGTCTTTGTCGTCCTCGGCGTGGGTTGGAATCCGACACGATTTTTTGTCCTAAGACGTCTTGTCTGATTTGGTATTTTTTTAGCCTTAGATTCACAATCTTTGCGAAATCAAACCCAATTTCCCTTAAATTCACTTTTTTTCACAATATTTTCTTTTCACCTACGATCTTTTGACTGTTTAGGAAAACTCTGTACAAATGAAATCATTTGCAGTTTTTCGCGTCAATTTTGTTGTTGCTTCACCATTCATATAAGAAGGAGAAAAAGCAAATAAGAATATGGCAAACCTACAGTCACATTTCACATCATAACCAGGCTCAATTGAATTGCCTTCTGCGAATAAAGTAGAGAGAGAGAGAGAGAGAGAGAGAGAAAAAAACGCTTTAGGTAGATTGAAACCGAAATTTTAGGGAAACTCTTGGCTCTTGAGCAGTGCTGTCGTTTCAAAAATGTAATGGGGAGTATTTTTGAATTATTTTGAGGAGTATTTTCTATATTTAGGTAGTATAATTTTTTAACTATAGAACTTAACCCGATAAATCGCCTCCGGAAAAAAGTATCACTTATAATGGGTTTAGCAGATCATTTTGAAGTTTCAAAAATGATGTGGTTGAAGTTTATTAGCAAACGATAGTTTTTTATAAATTTTTGGGAGTTCTAAAACCCAAATTGTGTGTTTGTCGGATAGGAGGTGCCTTTTATTCAATCGAAGTTGATATCAACTTGAGGATTTTATCCTTAAATTTCGATTTAAGTTGTCTTCATTAGAGACTGTCACTCTCAAATTATTGTTCTCAACTACCAAAAAACTAAATTAGATCATTAAACATACGTGTTTTCTGCATTTACTAAAATACTTTTTTTAACTAAACAAATATTAAGGTTATCATCATAAAGCGAAGAGAAAATTACGAAGACTTGGGCTTTGAAAGTATGAATTGAGTAGGGAAAAAAAGTTTAAAAATCTAACTGACTAGTGACTATGCACTATCTGTATGCACACAATTATGTATTGCGTTTATTTTTAAGGGTTTATACAAAGAGTATAAGAGATTTCTTTGATTGGTGGGTCTTCGAACACAAAAGTAGCTTCCTGTATCGTAATTTTTGCCTGGTACTTCCTAGAGAACATTTTTGCCGGAGGAGGCTATTATGTCATTATGAAGAGGTATCTGTCGTCTTTTTTCTTCTTGATTCAAAACTTCATCGAGCAGCTGCTTTCACCGTCTCTAAAAGCAAAAAAAAAACATATTTCTAATAGCCTGTTCCCACCGACTTGATTTAGCTCACATGATTTATAAATCAAGAAAGGCGTTCCCACTGAACTTTTTACTTAATTTAGCTTGACATTTATCACAATCTTGACATATTTTTTGAATTTTTCAATAAAATATATCAATATTTGACACAAAATTTTAATAAAAAAAAATGAATTTAAAATTAATTTTATTCATTACGTGAGCATGAAATCATTCAGCCTGGAATCATCGAGGTTATTTATACCTAATTAATAAATAAACAAGTTAAATCAGGTAATTTCAAATCATTGAAAATGTATGGCAAATCATGAAATGAATTATGTGATTTAGCTAAATCAAGTGGATTTAGCTAAATCACGTTGGTGGGAACAGGCTATAACATAACTACTCCAAATTGTTATGAGTTTCCCAGTGGCTACTACTTTCTAATTCAAAACTCTGAATTAAAAGTTGCGTAAGTAAAGAAAAGCAATCTTCAGCCTAACTTCAAAATTCAACTCTTGAGTTTGTCAACTGCAAAGGTTCACAAGTTGAAATAAGTGAAGAAAACGGCTCCAAATCAATTGTTTTCCCCTATAATTCTTTTTCGCTAGTTTCCCACTTTTCTGACGAATTGATATTTAAAAGTTCCCCAAGTTGTCCCTTAATTATAAATTTAATGACGGAACTGCACAGAAAATATCACTTCAGATCTGAAAAAGCTAAATGCATGCGACAAAGGTCTTGTGATTAAAAAGGTTAGGTTTTCTTACAGTTCTATTTATAGTAATTCCATTAGTTAAATTTTATTTATTTCATTACAAAATGTTTAATCTAGTTTTCAACTTTTACCTTTTTGTTCAATGCTTATAATTTCGTTTCTGGGTCTTCAGTGTAGGTTGTAGTGATCCAAAATCATTAACGTATACAGACTTAAGTGATCCTGATCTTAATCTATAAAAGCGTGTTTAAAAAATGCAGGCTCATTTTTTCAAGTAATTAAGGTGTGGAATTAGTTGTGTAGTTTAAGGAACCTTAAAATGTACGTTAAAATGTTTGGCAATTTTCGTAAATTGGTTGCTTTGACTTAAATTTAGGCCAACTATCTCACTGATTGAATATAAATAAGCTAAGAAATGTGAGAACTTTGATTTTCGATTCTTCTTTTATCCAATACTACATGGAATATAGGTAGATTTTGTTCACTAAGTTTGGGGAGTATATTTCGTCTAAGGGTAGTAGAGTAGCATTTGACTCTCGAAAGGAGTAAAATACTACTATAGTAGCAAAAACGACAGCAGTGCTCTTGAGTATGAAAAGGATTTCTAGGAATTTCAAAATTCCTTTGAGTCTCCACAAAAAGAAAATTTTAGAAATAGGAACCCCGTCCCCAGCTACATTGAATTTTTCGACGACCGATACACAAACATTTTATGAAGCGAAAGATAGAATTTTATCTGGGTCCGCTTTTGAAGTTCGTTTCACTGGAAAATATAATTATTTTTGTTTCGCTTGATTTTTTATTCCTTCTCATTTCAAAAAAGAGAAACTAAACTGAAAATAGGAAAAATAAAAACCGATGCAAAATGTTTTCGAAATTTCTTGGAAACTAAAAACAAAGAAAGAAAATAATACTGTTTGCTGTCGCTACCACAGTATTCCTCCTAGCCGCCTGCGACTGGCTTCAAAAAGTGTGGTTAATGGTGGGCCATGGAATTCCACTTAAATAGCTGCTGTGTCCGTTTTGCTTTAAATTAAGTTACAATCGAAATGAGGTTATGTCAAACGGAACAACTGGCAACCATGATCCACTGACAGAAAATTAAGTAATGTTTGATTCTGTTTAAATTCTCTGGCCGCCATGCGTCGGTCGTCCTTTTAATCGATAATCGATGGTTTTGTCGTGGGCAAGGAAAACGTGAGGGTCAAATGATTGTTATTTACCAATTCAAAGTCAGACTATTTTGGGAAAAGACCAACCAACTTGGACTTGCCACAATTTTTCTGCCAAGTTCTTTTTTTCCTTTCGATACTTAACAACGTGAAATTAAACTTTAATCGATTTCTTATTGTTGAACTCGAAATCACTGACACGAACATTGAATAAAGAATTCTTGCTACCAGCTCTGGTCAAAAAAAAAAAAACTTTGAAATCGTTTAATTTAAAACGACAGACAGACGTCTGACAGTTTTTATATCTTTTTCTGTGAATGCACTCAATTGTAATCTTATCTTCCCGCGTGTGCTCTTTTGGGGACATGTTTATGGAATTTAATCGCTAATCGATATTTAATCCCAATTGAATAAAGGTGTTTCCACGTGCCTAACATGCGTCAGTTCAATTCTAAAGCCAACACCCCCATCCGCCTTTTCTAAAAAAACAACCCCCACATCGATGGAATATAATCAAAAAATTTCAAGGAAATCTCCACCAATAGTGAGTTGGTGTATGTAGTTCGATATGTCTGTGATTGTCTCTTGTATATTATACACTCGTTGATAATAATTTTGAATTCTTGGAAGTCCATATTTGTTCTATTTCCATCATGAACAAAAAATTCCGAGAATAATCAAATCCATTCTATCAGACAAATTGACCATAATTTCTTTGTTGGTGCATGTGCTTGTGCGTGTGTTTTTCAGCTGGGTGGATTGTTTTGAAACTTTCATAAATTGCGAGGTGTGGATATTTCATTTTATACTTTTTACTAATCGGAAATTGTTAATTAATTTCTTTGGAATTAATTTTAATTATTTTCATTTTTTTTTTCGGTTTTGATAGAAATTTTGAAAGTTACTCAAAGTTATTTAGGAAAAAAAATAATTTTTACCATCAAAATTAATCACTTTTAGCTACATATACGCAAACATAAAATAATAATTCATTTTTCCTATTTTTATTTTTCAGAATTAAATAATGACATCTTAGCAGTTGTATGTACACTTCAACTGATTGGATAATTACTAAAAAAGTTTTTCTGGTAAGTGTTTAAACAAATTGCTAAGTTTTATTAATAGATTTTTGGGTAATCCTTATTGAAGTTCAACCATCTCAAACCCAAAACACACGTGTGTTTTAATGCCATTGAGAAAAGTCAAACTTAAACCAAAATCTATGAGAAACGAAGTATTTCGTAAAAAAATTCCCAAAAGTCAAGTGATTTACTCTCAGTTTGGCTTGGCAATTCATCATGAATAGACTCACGCCTGAACAACGCTTGCAAATTGTGCAATTTTATTTCGAAAATAATGGGTCTGTGCGGAATACGTATCGCCCACTACGTCCATTTTATCTTCGAAAAAATCGTCCATCAGAGCAGTTATTTCGATTAACCATGGAACGTTTTCTTTATGGAAGATTTTGCGGAAGGATCTTGGTTTGCATGCTTTAAAAATCCAACTCGTGCAAGAATTGAAGCCAAACGATCATCAAGCAAGGCGTAGAATCGTCGAATGGGCCCAAAACGAGATGGCCATTGTTCCCGATTTTCATAAGCGAATTTTGTTTAGCGATGAAGCGCGCTTCTTGTTGAATGGCTACGTCAACAAACAAAAAATGCCGCATTTGGAGTGAAGCTAATCCTCAAGTGTATGTCGAAACACCGTTACATCCAGAAAAACTGACTGGTGCGCTTTATGGGCTGGTGAAATCATTGATCCGTACTTCTTCAAAAACGATGGTGGCCACAACGTTACAGTCAATGGTGATCGGTATAGAGCCATGATTACTTATACTTTTTCATTCCTGAATTGAACAATCATGATGTCCAGGAGCTGTGGTTGCAATAAGACGGTGCAACATGTCACACAGCTCGTGCCACAATCGATTTATTGAAAGACACGTTTGGTGACTGCCTAATATCACGTTTTGGACCTGTGAATTGGCCTCCAAGACCTTGTGATTTAACACCGCTAGACTATTTTCTGTGGAGTTATGTAAAGTCATTAGTCTATGCGGATAAGCCACAAACGCTTGACCATTTGGAAGACAACATTCGAAGTGTTATTGCCGATATACGGCCACAAATATTGGAAAAAGTCATCGAAAATTGGACGTCCAGATTGGACTACATCCGAGCCAGCCGTGGCCGTCATATGCCAGAAATCATATTTAAAATGTAATGCCACAAGATTATCTTTCGAATAAATTAAAAATCATGTCAATCGAATATTCCATCGTTGTTTTATGGCAATTTAAAGTTCTTTACCTCTAAAGAAAACACCCTTTTTATATCGCTGGCTGAGAACTATAAGGTTGCATGTTTTTTCAGATTATTCCGAGATAATCGCCTTCAAAGTTTCAAATGGACATTTTTCATATTCAAAATTATGATAACAATAAAATAATGATGCAAGATGATGAAGAATCGGAACAATTATTAAAAACAGACAAACAAAATTTCAATTCTATTTGTTTAAACGGTTTTATGAACAATTTAAAATTATAACATGCAACATGCAACCTTATAGTCCTGAAACGATTATATGAAAACGAGTTAAAATTGTATGGAAATAAAATATTGATCTTACTTAAACAGACTTGAATTTTCAAAAGCCTTTATTTTCATGTTTTTAACTATGAAAAATCAACAAAATATCCTTTTATGGAAAACAAATATTTCACGAAATAAGAAAGTGAAGAAAAATCGGACGATTTATTAAGTAGAAGGTGTTTTTCATCTCCTTTCTTTCAAGAAAAAGAAATTTGACAATATACAGGATGATTCACGACCATTGTGCCAAAAAGCTAGATCATAAAGGTTGAGTTCAGACTAGATATAAATCATATCAGAGGGAGATTCCCAGTTAAGCTGGGAGGGCCAATCTTCTTAAAAAATTGACTTATTTAAAAAAAAGATAATATGAGCGGCTTTGTCCACAATGTTGTGCTATACCTTATTGTAAAGCCACGGCTCTAAACATAGTGAATAAATTGAAGGGTTAGATTTCAGATATTTTCAATAAAAAGAAAAACAGTTATTCTAAGTAAATCTAATATGTACTTTTTCACTTGAGTCCTCATAAAACTAGGATAAAAAATAAAATAGAATAGCAGAAGAAAGTTAAATAAAAACAAAGAAAAATTCTTTCTTAGGAAAAAGTGGTTTTGATTTTTTTTAGAAAATAATTTTCTATTACAAAAAAAATTGTTCTACATTTACTTGATTGTACCTATAATATTTTGTTCTGCAAAATAATTAATTTTTTTTAGAAATTTTCCAACTGCCAAACCCATACCTCTATACCTTTTTTTACACACTGCTCATTTACAGGGTGATTAATAAAAATATAAAAATATAAAAATATCATACACAGCAATATTCTCACAAATATAAAATTTGAAAGTCGAAACATTGATTTTTTTAAAAGTATTTATTTGATTCTTACAATAAACACGCAGACAAAAAGAATAAACGAATTTTTTAAATAAAAACAAAAACATACTTAGTAGAGGATGTTTTTATGTCACCAATTATTTTAATTAAATTTTGAATTTGTTGAAGCAGGCTCTTTTGGTCAATTTGAATTGGAATGCAAATAAAACGAGTTTATTCCATCTTTTTCCCGACGTTTCGTCGTTATTCACGACTTCTTCAGGGGTATATTGATTTGAATTAACTTTACTGGCTTTACATTTGAAGAATAATTATTTTTAATAGTTATTTTTAATATTTAAAAACTTTAATTCAAACAAAGCAAAATAAAATATATTAACACAAAAATAATTTAACATAAAAAGCCTCCAGTAAACTGATGGCTTGAGACATGCATTGTAATGACAGTTTCGCCATCTCTCGAAAATTCGACGTACTAACTCACAACAGCCACATTCGTTGACTCATGAACAACAACTTTGCAAAGTATAATACAGTCTATTTTACTGCTGAATATTGTTGTTTTCTTTCAGTGGAGGAATTTTCCTAATCGGATTAGTATTTCTGAATATTAACATTTATATGGGTTAGCTTGTAATAAAATATATCCTTTGCTAATAATAATGAAAATATTTTTAAAATCGAAACAGAAGTTTTTGAGTTTAATGCAAATCTTTCCTCTTTATAATGTACATAGGTATGAGTGTAGATAAAGCGTTCTGATTTTTTTATTAAGTTTTCGACAAAATTCAAATCCACTTTGGGCATAGTTACAATTGAAGAATACAAAATTTAGGTTTGAAAATAATTATATTTCATTACCTATACAATTCTGCTTACAAAAAAATTACAGAAAAAAACCGTAAAACGAAAGTTGCTTCACACTTTCTATAAAAAATAGTATTTGGAAAAATGTGAATGATCAAGTCCACTGAAAACATGGGACTTTTTGATTTTATCCAATGATATTTAATACGAAAAGGTTCCATGTGACCCAAAGTGTGCAAAAAAGTAACTTAAGCGCGTTTGATTTTAAAGCGACATAAATTACTTAAAAGGTTGCATGTGAAACATGGAACCTTATAGTATTAAACAGAAGTGCAAATGCAATGAAAGTTGCACGTGTTTTTTGGCTGTAGGGTTGCCAATAATTTTTTGAAATTTTTTATTTTTCTTTTATCTGAAAGCCGGTCCAATTACGAAAATTTTGATGTAAAAAAGTCATTTTTGAAATTTTGTATGACATGCAACCTTATAGTACTCAGCCAGCGATGTAGATATTTAAATTTAATGATCTACTTGTTCGTCAACATGAGGTTAGGTTAGGGTGGTTATCTAGATGTTGTTGACTCACTTAGACCTCAAGGGTCCATTATGGTACTACTAAAGAAGTTACGAGAGTAATGAACATAAACAATCCATTTTGTACTTTTAATAAAATTTAAGAGATTTGTGTCGATCGTTGCCAGTTCCCTGGTTTATCGAAGAAAGTATTACCGAGATAGTAATTCCTTCTATTGGCGAGAGCCGGACATGGTACATAGAAGATGTTGGACAGTTTTTCCTCTTCCTCCTTGTCCAAGAACCTTCTACTCCAATTATTATGACTCCAATTGTGGAGCTTATACTTTGTCTCCTCAGGGAAATCATGCCTTTTGACTGCTTCAGGTCTATGCTTGGCCATATTTGTTTGGTTGCATAGGCAAGTGGTATCCTGTGACCATCTAGCAGTTGTTGATTTTAGAGCATACTGTTTGAGAAGATGTTTGCATGTAGCAAGTGGTGTTCCTATGTTTTGTCATTGTCTAACAGTGGACAGAAGTGTTACGGTTTAGGCGAGCTCATCAGCTTTGCGATTTCCCGGAATGTTTCTGTGGCCCGGCATGCAAATGAGATGGATGTTAAACTGTTCTGTCAACTGTCATCTCATCCAGAGATTATCAACAGTCATAGACTATTGAGAGTTTGTGGTGGGGACAGACGCGAGAGATTTGAGAGTGGCTTGGCTGTCCGAGAAGATACGTATATCCTTGCAAGATATATAACGTTTTCTTTGAGCCGTAGTCGGTCTTTGAAACGTCTGTATAGAAGTGTATCGTGTTTTCTTCCAGTGGTCCTCCTTCTTCCCAAAAAGAGCTTGAAGGATGGAAACATGGAAGTTATTATTGACTACCATTTTTGGGGTGCTATAGTCTAAGCGATCTGGGATAGGTCTGAAATTGTCTAAGATAGTAGTATGACCAGTATTGTTACTGATCCATTGAGAGATGCTCTAAGCCTCACGCAAGAGTTTTCTGCCACCATTTTGGAGAAGATATCTAGAGGTGTTAGGTTAAGAAGCACCTCCAAAGCTGCTGTTTGTGTTGAGCAAAGTGCAGCTCCCATGATGCATATACCTGCTGACCCCTGGACTTAAATGAGTTTATTCAAATTTACCATCTTGTCCAGTGCGGTCCACTATACGACAACTCCATTCTGATAACCGAAGTGAGCCCGTGGATTGTTTTTGTGGACAAGCCCCATTTTGAGCCTTTTTAAAAGTAAAGAGTGCTGCAGTATCCTTCGTCAACATGAACAACTTCGTAAACTTGAACACGCTCAGTTTTAAATAGTTCACGCTACCGCGAGTTTACTGTACTTACGAATTTCAAAAAATTCGGGCTTCTGACGACAACTGTCCATAGCGAAAACGGTTTCAACTTTTCACCCAGCTTTGGCAAAAAAGGAAAAACGACATTAGACTCGAAAAACGACAAGGGTCATTTTGATTTGATAGCAAAACCATACTTGAGAAGTCAAAATAATTGCAAAAGACAGCAATTAAGCTACAAGTCGCAGTATAAATAAAACATATTCGCAAACTTTCTTTTACGTAACAAATTGCTATTATAATGAGGCATTTAGCATTCACAGCCACAACAAATCAAATTTAATAGACTCTACACTTGCCACTTTAAAATTTCTATTTTTATCCGAACATAATGGCAAAAAATAACAAGATACTTTTTCTCAGAATTTGTATCGTATCGTAAACAAAAACGTCAAACAGAAAAAAAAAATAGAAAAGATTAAAAGCGAAACAAAACAAAATGAAAAATTTTATTAAAACAAAAATTAACATTGAACTAGGAATTTGCGTCTTGGCGCTAAATGTCCACGTGCCAAGAGATAAACAGTCTGATATAGCTTTTTTGATTTGATAGGCGGCGCAATTGAATTTGACGTTTTTTTTGTTATTGCAAAATATTCCCTTTAGTAATATTTAACACAGAAGCCAACTTTTCAATCCGGAACTGCCCTGACAAATTTCTTAAAACTTTGTTCAAAAAAAAAGATTGAGACCCGTTTGCTGATTCGGAACATAAACTTATGTTCAACTTAAAGTATTCATTTTTATATGGGACGTTTCGGAATTCGATAAGTTCTACTTAAAAACCCCATATAAAAGGTGAACTTTTTGAAGAACAAAAATTTATGTTCCGAATCAGCAAATGGGCCTGAATGGATATTAGAATACTTATGTGTAAGTCCTCGCTCCTTAGTCTAGAACAGCCATACTCAACCTTTTTTTTTTTAATGGGCCACATTGACAATTTTGTAACGCTACCCCGGCCACAAGATTTTTTTTTATCGTTAATATAATAATACTAATTTAATGTGTAGTAGAAATGGCGGCCACGAGCAGTCTAGCTTCGTGACCCAATTAGCGCTGGGTTGCGCTGTTTTGATACCATAAAAACTCGTTTGACCTATAAAATTACAAGAGGGATTATATAAAATTCTGAGTTTTTGTTTTGAGTTCGCTAGCTGGCGATCTCAAGTTCGAAGAGGAACTGAAACAATTAGTTTAAAATACGCCTTAAATCCACTTTGTTGCGTTTAGAAAGGAGATCACATCTTTGATCTTCAGTTCGGAAAGAAGGACTTTCCCAATGATTTGGCTCTCGTAAAGAACAGAGAAGAAGTAAAGAACAGTTTTCTTTTCTCGCTGGCCCCCACAACTACGACAGAGAGTATTGTGGGGAATGCCCAGCTTAGATGCGTGTTCCCCAACAGGCCAGTGTCCAGTGCATGTTGCAACGACTCTGGCTTGCCTTGCCTGGGTCTGCAAATAAGGTTATTTGTACCTACGGGATTTATTGTAGGTGGGCCATATCCTTCTAGTTATGATACAGAAAAATTGAGAAGATCTTGCCCTTCATAGCACCAAGAGGAATGTTGACTCTTTCCGCGATTGAGCTATGCAGGGCTGATCCTTGCCAGCTCGTCACCCGGTTTATTGCCCTCAAAGCCCGGAATCCAGATAAGAGTGACCCTGAGTCCAATGTTCATGCCCGCTAGCTCACTTCGGCATTGTTGAACTAATTTGGAGGATAATGTGGACGAGCCAATCGCTTCAATAGCCGCCTGACTGACTCCGAAAAGATAGCTGCATTGCGGTTTTGATTTGGATCTAGTTTTAGTTATTTGCATGCTTCCTTAATCAGGAGTAGTTCAGCCTGAAAGACACTAGCAAAGTCAGAAAAGACCTGGAGACATTTAAAGAATCAGAGAAAATTCCTGCACCAACCCCACACCATCTTTGAGTCGTCAGTGAAAATAGTTTCGTCGAAGACTTTCGTCACTAAGTCATCATCCCTTTCTTTTCGAGGTGGAATGATAACATTAAAATCCGCACTGAGGTCCACAGTAGGACTGCAGTAGTCGGTTTTTGTCGAAAAGATGTCTTTTCAAAATTTGAATGAAATGATTCCAATTCAATTTCGCAATGGCAAGTCCTACACGTGCCCATAGTTTTTATTTCATCTTTCATGGGCACTGTCTCTTGCGAAAAAGTGCTTCTCAACTTTGCCGTTCGGAATCGGCGTTAAATTGTAGGTCCCCTGAATTCTTCACACGCACTCAGAGAATTTTTGATGAGAGTAAAACACTAAGGTCTTGGCTCTTCAAGAGCTGTCGCGCCACTCTATTTTATATTTTTATTTAATGGAAAGAAAAGTAAGGAATACTCAGCGACATTAATTTGTTTTTCATTTAGCTGTGCAAAACTGCAAACCTTTCCTGGCGTAGAAAGGAGTGATATCTAGAATAATTTTTTGAAGATACACGATGTCCACTTTTCCACTGCTGTATGTTCTAGTGTTGCTTCGATTTTAAAAACCCAAAAGGATATACATATTTTTCTCACGTTTTTCTGCAGTCACTTCACTCGATATTTAAAGAATTTATTAAACCACGCCGCGGGCCAACTTTTACAAGCTCGCGGGCCGCAGGTTGAGTGTAGCTGGTCTAGAATCTCTGGAAGTTTTACTTCATATACTCTCTTATCAGTCAAGTTTTATCTTCTTGATTATTTTTTATTGGCGCTAAAAAAGATTTGTAGATAAAGATTGTGATTTTATTGTTATATTATGCCTTTAAACTTTAAAGAATAACAAAGCGAATCTGTTAACTTCCATAGCAACATGATGCAATAATTATCTGATATATTGTAATGAAGCAATTTCGACAGTGAATTTAATATCTCCTTATTTCTTTTCGAACCTGATTTCTTAATGTCGCGACGTCAATTCAATGGAATTAAACGTCAAATGCACAAAACAGTTGTCGGCTATTCTTTTTTGATAAATATCTAAAAAAAAAAAGGCGGGAGTCAATAAAAATTAATTTGCTAATGGTTTATGCCAGAGCTCCTGAGCTGCATAATAATTTCAAACCAATAAAAATCACAGGTACTTAAAATTTATTGCTCATATGTACAGGTAAGCCTCATTTTACGTACGTCTTCTCCATTAATATTCATCAATTGACAAAATATGGATCCACCAAGAATTATGAAGCATTTTTCACGTTAGTAGTCCGCATTCACTTGGTGCTTATACCGTAGGTTCGGTCTTCCTTGTCGTCTCGAACCTGGGGGCTGCGTTGAGAAGATTTTCTTGGCTGTAGCATTGTCGTCCATTCGTTCAATTGGGCGCGCCAATGTAGTCGTCTTTTCTTGGCTTTCTGGACTACATCCACATCTTGGCACAGCTCGTACAGTTCGCGGTTGAACCTTCTTCTCCATTTGCCGTGCGTCGTCGCATACCGGACCGAAAATCCGTCGAAGAATTTTTCTTTCGAAAGTACCCAGTATATCAATTCCCCTTTTTTTCTTATCGTCCAGCACTCCGCGCCTATCTATCTATCTGCTCCAGGACTATGTTGAAGAAACCACATGACAGTGCATCTCCTTGTCTAAATCCTGCGCATGTTTGAAACAACTCGGATGAGCTGTTACCCATTTGCACACTGCACTGTAGGGTTCCCAACTTTGTTTCGAAACGAAGGAGGACAGTATTTTTTCAGAATAAAAGAACGTCACAAAAACATTTGCTTTATTAATCTACATATATCTATACTTCTATACTAATATATAAAGCTGAAGAGTTTCTTCGTTTGAACGTGGTAATCTTCTTTTTGTGTTGGATAGTTCATTAATCGAGGAAGGCTTTAGACTACTTAACAATAGGCTGTGACCAAAAGGACCGAAGGATGTGTGGAAAATGTTGAAAAAACGGCAAAAAATATTAATTTTTCTGCGTTTTAACGCTCTTTTCTCATCAGGAAGTGCTTAGTCAAACGCCAAGTTCTTACATATTGAATATTTTAAATCATAGAAGATAATACAACAATATTAAAAGAAAACAGAAAATAGTTTGGATGAAAATTTACAAGTTCACTGTTCAAGTTTTAAAATGTTATTAATCACGCTTCAAACGAAAACTTGCCAAGTGAACTTGTAAATTTTCATCCAAACTATTTTCAATTTTCTTTTAATATTGTTGTATTATCTTCTATGATTTAAAATATTCAATATAACACTTTTTTTATGTAAGAACTTGGCGTTCTTTTAGATATTATAATAAAAAAGTTAAAGACTGGTTATTCACTTTGGACTTGAATTGTATCGAATCATTAATTTAGTATTTTTTCATCACGTTAATGTAAAATAAAAACCATAAGTTGTATATTATTAATGAATTGTTAAGTATCTTATATTATTTTTTCCAACAGCTTTAATTACTGTTTGTATTTTGATTTACACTGATTGTCACCCCACATCAGATGCCAATGGATTTCCTATTGATGTGTCATTCACCACTAACTTCATAGTTAAAGAATGTGCACTATTATTCAACTTATTTTTTAATAATTGTTACATTGTTTTAAGTTTAAATGAATGAATAAAATACAATACAATACAATACAATACAATACAATCTCATTACTTTTGGTGGCTAACTTTTTACACAGTGTTGTTCGCACATAACAGAACTTGGCTCTTTTTTTACATTTTATGTTTTTGTTCTGATTTCACATCTTTTTGCAAAGTTTTTTTCTTTATGAAAGCATGAACCTCGAAATGACTTAATAAGCTAGCAATTTGAAAACTTTAACAATATAATTGCTCTGCCAATTTATAAATAAGTAATAGGTAGGTTAGGTTAGAGCGGCTGTCTAGATGTCACATTTAGACATCAAGGGTCCATTGTGAAACCACTTAGGAAAGTTACTCATGGAGTTTTATGAAGTTTAACAAACCAGAATTCTAATTTTCAACATCCTATGACCATTTTAAGAAAGTGGGAGGCAGCCACGCCCCTGTAATGAAACTGCAATTTTGTACTTATATTTTCTCTTATACTCAACCGAAACCCTATCAGAATTTCGAATTTAAACGTTTTCGACCATTTTAACAAAGTGGGCGGATACCACGACCCTAAATGGAAAGAGATTTTTTTTCTCATTTTTTTCATGTTATTCAACCAAAACCTCACAAGAATTCTAAATTTCAACATCCTACGACCGTTTTAAGATAGTGGGCGGAAACCACGCCCCTAAATAAAACCAAAATATTTTACTTATTTTTTTCCTTATATTCAACCAAAACCCTATTAGAATTCCGAATTTCAAGATCCTACGACCAGTTTTAGAAAGTGGGCGGATACCACTCCCCCTGAATGAGCAAATTGAAATTTTCGATTTTTTCCTTTGTATACAGCCGAAAACCTACCATTGCACCAAATTTCAAGATTCTGCTATTGTTAGAAGTGCTTCATAATTTTGATGATCAGTCAGTCAGTCAGTCAATTACGGTTTTTGAAATTTTTACTGTTCAACATCTCAGGAAGTAGTGGTTGTACAAAATTATTTTTTTTACAGGGCCTTTGTGTCCATGAAGTTAATACGTAATTCAAATTTAAAGCTTCTAACTCTATGGGTTCAAAAGTAATGGGGGGTTAAAAATGTGCTTGAGTTCGATCCTGTAAAAAGGGTGTAGTGCTAGAACTTGCCTGGGCACTACTGTGCCCTTTTATACATATTTTTAAGGTATACAACGTTACAGGCCAAATAATAAGAGCAAATGATGAGTAAAAGCGTTGCTAAAACGTGGAAAATTTTACATTTGTAATCTTCGAGTTAAGGAAAATTTCGACTTAGGAAAAGTCGACTGTAATACAATTTTAAAATAACCTCAAAACAAAATTCCGACGGGCGCATGATGCAAAACTCAGACGCACATCTGGCCGGTGGACGAGGGACAGGTACGAAGTCGCGGGCAACTGCTAGTATTATATAAAACTTAAGTAATACAAGTACAAAATTTGAGTTAGTGCTATCTGCACTAAAAGCAGACACTTGTTGGAACGACAAACCATATCTATCAAAACAACCCTTTATCCTTTCTTTATCATATTAAACATACCGGCTGCGGTTTCGTCGGGGTTTTCTATGAAATCCAATAATTTGTATTCAATACCATTCTGTATTGAGAATAATTGTACCCTTTCTTTTAAAGAACGCAAAACACATTCCAAAGCTTGATCTCCAAGCACCATAGCTACGGGCTCTGCTTTTGTGGTTCCGCATGATATTTTTCCACATAAGGATGAATCGGAAGCTGTCTTCTTTAATAATTTTAAGCCACAATCCAGGGAGTTGTAAGAAAGATTGGCGCAAAATTATAGTCCGCTGATGAACAAGATTAGTGTGATA
This sequence comes from Sphaerophoria taeniata, assembly GCA_943590905.1. Classification (NCBI taxonomy): domain Eukaryota; kingdom Metazoa; phylum Arthropoda; class Insecta; order Diptera; family Syrphidae; genus Sphaerophoria; species Sphaerophoria taeniata. The sequence continues at coordinate 11,351,055 of OX016542.1, read as the reverse complement.
CTAGCTTAAAATGAGGTTTAAAACATGACTCAAACGTCATTTCAAGCTAGTATCACAATAAATTCTCTTTAAATTGTTCATTAGCAGACTATAATTTTGCGCCGTTATGTTTAAAGTTGTGGAAAACATGTGCAACCTCGAATGCACACGAGTGCAGTTTAGTAAGTTACAAGTGAGTATATTGGCTTTTGTTTTTCAATGCAAAATATTTGTATAAATGTAATGCATTAATTTCGAAAAAGGAGGACATTTAAAAGCTTAAGAGGACAGGAGGACAAAAAAGTGAAAAGGAGGACTGTCCTCCCAAAAGGAGGACAGTTGGGAACCCTACTGCACTGCGTATTGTTTAGCGTCATGCGGCACAGCTGGATCAGTTTGTTCGGGATCCTGAATTCAGACATCGCCATCATAAGCTCTTGGCGGTGGATGCTATCATAAGCAGCTTTGAAGTCGGTGAAAAGATGGTGGGTTTTGACTTGAAACTCGTTTGTATTTTCCAGGATTTGCCTCAGTGTGAATATTCGGTCTATCGTTATTCTGCCTGGTCTAAAGCCACATTGGTACGTGCCGATTATTGTGTTGCAGAACGGTTTAGGACACAGTAGTACGTTGGATAGGATCTTGTATGCAATATTAAGCAGGGATATGCCTCGGTAGTTTTTGCATGATCTAGGATCGCATTTTGTAGGAGCATATGGAGCTTATCGACCATTCAGTGGACATGCATTCTTCATGCATGCGGTTCATCAAAACACCACCTCCTCCATATTTAAAGAATTCCGCAGGTATGCCATCCGACCCGGCAGACTTGTTATTTTTTAGCTTTTGCATGGCTCTTTCTATACCTCTTCTGTGCTGGGGGCTGAGACTGGGTCTTCACTTCTGCTTCTCTTTCGTCATTAGCTCGCTCGACATTAGGCGCATTCAGCAGCTGTGGGAAGTGCTGCTCGGAAACATCTACAGTTCAATTCCCTGTGCTTCGGTGACTAATTTTCCTTGGCAAGGGAGTGCACTTTTTGGCCCCAAAAACTTAACGAGTATTAGAACTTTAACCTTGCCTTATTCTCACGATTTATCGATTATTTTGACTGGAAAATTCTACCTCCTTTTTGCTAGTAAAAAGGACAATCATCTTGCTGTTTGTTATTTTGGTCCATCCAACGCATTTTATTGCACTGTAGGTGGCAGTATTTTGAGTGAGTAGCTTCGATTCTTGAATGGACAGAATCTGCTCTAACTTCTGATTCCCTGGAATTTTTCCTACATGAAACGTGAGTCTTCTTTGCCTACTACTAAACTTTTCATTGAACTTAATTGTCTATTTTAAAATATGTATTTCCGAAAACATAAGTTCCAGAAATCTCAGGTGGCCATGGTTCAGAGGAATGAGTAGTTGACTGCTAAGCCAAATGCTGCGGGTTCAAGCCCCAGCTTCGGCAGCATTCCTTTTCTACGAAAATCGCCAGCTTATCTGAGGCCACCTGTGCGATAACATGAGACAATATAACATCTATGTCTCCTTCTCTGAGCCACGCAGGTTTCTGTAATGTGTTTTGCTTCTATGTATCTATCTGTCTCTCTCTCTCTCTCTCTGTTGTATTAATGTCTTGTTCTGTCCCAGCCGATGGTCTCAGTCACCAGTGCTGCTATGTGTCTGTAGTTCGTCACATTCATGTGCGAAGTACTGTAATTTCAATGTTCAATGTTCAAGTTCCAGAATTCATTGAAAGAGCTTCACAAGAGAAATAATTAAATAAAAATAAAATCGTTGGAATTTGTTTGCATTTTATCTCTCGGTTTTATTTCAAATAGATTTCCTACAGAAGAAGTAAAAATTCCATTCCATAAAATAAATAAATTGATGGTTAAATGGAAAACGTTTAAAGTCACAATAAAAGAGATAAAATGTCAATTTCAGCCTGTGACTGTAACCATCACAACAGCGGGATATTAATTTTGTTAACAGCCGGATGTTAGTGTCACTTTACATATCACACCTCAAACCCTTCCATTGTTTCCATCTTTTAGTCGCATTTGATACTATAAATGAAGCTTAGGTACTTATTTATTCTAATTTGTATGAGGGTACGATAAAAACAGTTTGTTATTAAATGAAAGCGTTTAAAATCGATTTCGAGACATATTTTGTTCTTCATTGACGAAGTTTGTCTTTCTTAGTTGACATAAATGCATCTGTGGGTGTTTGTATTGTCTATTACCATTGTGCATTTTGGCTTCAATACATTCTTTCCTGAGGGCTGTTGTAATATTATACTTTTTAGTAATAAAGGAAATAGTTAAGGTGTAAATATCGACCCCTGCGGCAGTTCAAATCGAATTTATTGTTTTCTAAAGATTTCCAAGTGCTTGTAGTCTCTATCGAAATCAAATTTCTCCAAGTTGATATCGAGATTATTGACAGGCCTCTTAGTGTTTTTGAAATCTCAGTTCTCACGAAAAATACAATAAATACTTACAAATTCCCAGAACAAAAAACAATAAATCTCTTTCAATCGCAAACAATAACTGTAAACCCTAGGGCGTTGTCAATTAATATTGATATAATTATTGACAGATAAAAATATGTACTTGAACCCCGCATAGAAATGTCAACTTGAACTCCAACCATCATCGTCATAATCAAGTAAACGAAACAAACAAACCTTAAGGGGGTCATTAACTTCGTCATGGTGGTTATTGTTAATGCTGACAGGCACAACTGCCAGATGTAAACATTCCCCAGAAGAAAACATTTTTTTTCCGTATCGGCATCAAATCAAGACTAAGATGAAGTGACTTATATTTTTGACAGTGACTTTTCAAAGAATAGATAGACAAAATTTCACAGCTCACACATTTGGCACACCCCCTCTGAGCCGTGTCGACTGCGAAAATGCATTTTTTCAAAACATTTTATTTCAAAAATAGACTCAAGAACAGAAATAAAAAGAAATGCATAAAGGGAAACACAAACTACTTAAGTACATAAATTTATCAACCGAAGACAGCAGCAACAACGGCGGCGCTTAATGCAAAGAACAGAAACGACAATATGGTCGGTTGTATGTGAAATCGAAATGAAAAACAAACTATGCTTAAGTACGAATGTACATGAAAACGAAGACCAAAATAAAAAGAAAGATTTTTCTTTTTTTTTGGTTTATCCAAATGACAGCACATAACGCAGTTTGTTTATGTATGTTTCGTGGAATTTCATTGAGTTATTTCAATTTTTTGTTTTTTATTATTTTCTGGCAGACATTCTTTACTTGGGTGTTTTGTTCAGGAGCGCAATTTTTGCGCCATGATTTGAGGGCCCTTGTGCTAAGGGGCTAGTGCAGCAAATAAGTTTCTTATATTTTTTCTTTTCAAAAGATTACCTGAATTACCTTGAATTCTCTCTGAGTCGAACTTTGCCAAAATCTCGAATTTCGTCTTCATATTTGATCACACCTACCTTAAAAAAACAATTCTCCCTGGTTAGGTTAAAGTGGCTGCGGATACAGGATCCACGCACTTAAACCAAAAGGCCTATTGCGATACCACTTGAATCTAGGGAATTACTACTTACTAGTCGAACCATTTTGAGCTTTTTATAAAGCGAAGAAGATATTTAATATGCTTATAAGCTAGTTCAAGAATCTGCGGCCAAAAGTGCCTTGAGACTTAGTCGAACTAAAGTCAGTTCCATAGGACATGCTCAGATCCTTCATAAAGTTATGGGTCATAATACTTAACAGACTATAAAATACCCGAACTCGATTTTCATAAACCATTCCAGGCTGCAATCCCAAGCAGAGAGGAATGGACAGATACTGGTTTAGGGGCAGGCTTCTATTCTGAATCTTTCAAGTTAACCGCCTCGCTTACAGTAGTGTCTTCAAAGCGGAGGTCCTGGCAGTGACAACAACTGCTAAAAAAGTTTAAAATGATGGCGATACCATGAAATGATATCACCTTTTACGGCAAGCGGCAATAAAAGCGATTACTTTCACAGAGGTTAAATCAAAGCTTGTTTCATGCTGCCGCGAAGAGCTTAAGGTTCTTGGCGCACAGCACGACATTAGACTCTGCTGGGTCCCAGGCCACAACCCTACCTGTTATTTAAAAACAGGAAATCTCAAAAAGAATAACTATTAAGGCCGATGAAAGGTGGGACCTTCTTGACACCTGCGGCACTATTAGAAAGATCTGGCCGTGTTTTAACAAACAAAGAACGGAAAGAATTATGCTGCTACACAAGGGATCACTTCGATCTCTTTTAAGCATAATTACCGGACATAATCTGTTAGGTTATCATATGAAAAAGACGAGAATCAGTTCAGATGATCTATGCAATGAATGCGGTGACGAGGAGGTGCATGAAGACACTTCGCACTTTCTGTGTCACTGTCCCGCACTCTCCCACCAAAGGAAGAAATTGCTTGGCAACTCGGCCAGGTACTAACATTTTGAACTTCGTCAATGCCTCTAAATGGCTTGATTAACTGAATACATAGGTTTTTCTTATTAGCTTGAGTAGCAATACTCACGGGTATCACAATGGATCTGTATTGATCTAAGTGTGACGGTAACGACACCAACTGTCAGCCCCATAACCTAACCTAACCCCTAACCTAACCCCTGTTCACTGATTATTGTAAAAATATTCTACCAGCTGAAGTTTGCGTCTTAGGAAAGAGCAGGGCATGTGCAGAGAAGATGAGAGATTGTTTCCTTTTCTTCGTCATCCATACAGCTCCTGAAGAAGTCATTTGAGGCTACACCTAGTCGTATTGCATGTCTGCCTATAAGACAGTGTCCAGTGAGAACACCTATTGGGGACCTAATATGAAATCTGCTTTGAGATAACAAGAATGCTTAAGGACATATGAGTTTTGTGGCTGCGCACGTTGGTAATTTATACCACTTACAGCTTGTTATCGTTAAGGCTGTTTCTTTTAGCATAAGTTTAAATGTAGCTATCCCTTTCAGGTGAGATAGGTATGAAGGTTCCATTTTTAACTAGTTCATCGGATCTATAAATTCTTGAGATGTCTCTGTGGCCCGGCACCCAACAGAGGTGAATATTAAATTGCTGCCCCATCTCCATAAGAGATGATCGACAATCGATTGCCGTTTGAGAGTTGGTTCAGACACCGACTGACGAGAGCCTGACTGTCAGAAAAGATGCGGACATCAGAAGTTGATAGCACGTTTTCTCTTAACCAGGAAACCAGAACCTCTTTGATCGCCAAAATTTCCGCTTGGAAGATGCTTCAATGATTTGGGAAGCGGAATGAGTGACTTACATTAAGCTTTTCTGGGTACACACCACTACCAGCACCATAATTTGTCTTGGAGCCATCTGTATAAAAATGAATGCTCTTGTCTTCCAGTAATTTTTTGTCTTCCCATTTGTCTCTGGATGTAATAAAAAGAAAATAAATAGAGTGACGCGGTAGCTCTTGAAGAGCCAAGGCCTAAGTGGTTAACTCTCATCAACAAATCTCTGGCTGCGTGTGAAGAACTGAGAGGACCTACAATTTAACGTTGATTCCGAACGCCAAAGTTGAGTAGCACTTTTCCATGACAGATTGATACTCTTGGAAGTTTTGTCAGTTCTTCGCATGAGGCAGTGTCCGTGAAAGATGAAATAAAAACTTTGGGCACGAGTAGGACTCGAAATTTACGACGTTCTGCTTAGCAGCCAACGCACCTAACCACTAAGCCACGGACACTACCTCTGGATGTAATGGAGGCCTGGAAGTTTTTCCCAAATTGGGGTTTTGGAATGGTGTAGTCTATGTACTTTGGTATAGAACCGAAGAATTGAAAACGATGTAATGTCCAACATTATTGTTGGTGCATTGAAAGGAGGCGTTGAGTCTTATAGCTGTACTCGGTGCCACTTGTTTGCTGAAGATGTCGAGGCTTTGACAGATGGAGGAAAGTGTCTAGCGCCGCTGAGGCTGTGGTTCTTAATGCCCCGCTTATGTAAAGACATGCTGTGCATTGGACTCTGCTGAGTTTGTTGCAGTAAGTGACTCTCGAGTGCAGTCCACCATACTGCAACCCCGTACATGAGTATTGGTCGGATGACCGATGTATAGATATAGCCAATAGGTTATGCGAGGTTGGAAACCCCATTTGCTTCCAATGGCTTTTTGCAGAAGAAAAGAGCTACTGTAGCTTTCCTAACTCTCTCTTGAATGTTAGGTTTCTCTGACTCGAACAGATTTTGGAATCCCGTAGAAGTTCGAAGTTGCGAACCGTTCTTTTTACAAAACAAATCCAACCCTGTAATGTTATTTCCTTTTTTCATTCAATCATGTTGTTTTCTGCCGAACAAACGCAATAAAAACAAGCCAAGGAAAAAACTGTATTGAAAAGAATCTTCTGCCTCCAAGAAGTGCAATTATTCATGATGATTACGCACACACGAGGGATACTTAGTTCTTATTTATTTTGTTTGTTTCACAAGAAGTGTATAATACTTTTGATGTTCCGAGAATAAAGATGTTTGAGGAGATTTTTCATTTTAATATCTGTCTGTCTTTTTTTATATCTTCGATGCAATTTTTGGAATTTATGTGTTCACTAGAATTTGAGAACGGACTGATTTGAGGTCATTGACAAAATTTGTGAAACTTGACTTTAAGTTTCAGTAGAAGCTTTTCAGATCCTTATGACCGAAGGTCGCATGTGATTTTTCTCGTGAAAAAAATTAACATTTTATGTGTCTCATGATGCGTCACGTGTTTCACCAACACCATAAAATTTCTCTTTAATTTGTCAACAAATTTTAAAACAACAAGATTGTAGGTATTTCCGAGTAAAATAAATTATAAATTCCCGGGTTTTCGAGTTCCGGTGATAAAGGATTTCTCATTGCAAATTTCAATACAATTGCTCATTTCTAAGCTTTCGATGATGTAGGCCTGATTATTGTTCAACATAAATGTGTCAAGTGAAACTGTCACTCTAATGGGGTCCTTGAATTGTTTTTCTGGTTTCACACAATGAAAATTATATGCCTGGATGTAAACACTGAAAGATAATTTATGCCAACTCATGTCTTTCAACCGCAGGCATATTCGTTTCGTGGAAAAAGTTCACTTGAAAACAAACATTTCCGACAGCAAAATCGATGAAATTGATGAGATGAAGAATCGAGATAATTTGCTACTCAAAATTGGAAATGGAATTCGCAGCTTTCAGAGAATTTTAATTAAAATTCGGAATACGATTAACATACATGCATATTTTTAATCAAATAAAATGCACTGGTTGGGGTGAACCTGCTTGGTTCTGTACCATAAAAAATGCCTTGCAATGAAGACATTCAAGGAAACAAGTGGAATTGCTGAATCCATTTTGCAATTTCTTACTTATTGGCGTTCTTTTCTTACCATCATTATGGCGTTCTTTATCAAAATCTCGATTTCGGAAATTCTAAAGAAATAAAAAAAAATAACCAAACTTGGTTTATTGAGCTCACGTAATCCTTACTTCCTAATAAAATTCGCATTTCTTACTAAACTGCTTAGCAGAACATGGTAACTATTGTATCAACATGAATCTGCTCGTTAAATCCACTCACTGCTTACCATGCTCACTTGCACTGACTTTTGGAAATTTGCAAGACAATGAATCTGTCATTTAGTCGTTCTTAGTCGGCTTAGAATTATAGGGCCCCTAATTTCTTTTTACGCACCTTCCATGGAACCGTCGAAAGGTGTAGATAATCTTGAACAAAATTCGACTGCAATCGACTTGCCATCGATACCAATAATGAAATTCATTGAAAAACATTCCTTTCAGATCTCTTTTTTGAGACAGTTTTTCATGCGGATTCGCACAGACATTCTACCAGTTTGAATACCTACCCAAATTTTTACTGAATTGCATTTTTTTGTGAGCTGGTAAATGCCTTTTCAAATTCCAAGGGAATCGATTTTCATAGCGAATACACTAATGCAGTCGAATGTAGCTTCATGGAAAAATTCCACTAAGTACAGCCGTACACTCTTATCACATAATGAGATAGCAGGCGGACACTATTTAAAGTCTCTATATTCACGTCAGTTCTGGAATAGCCACTTGTCAAAAATACTGAGAGTCATTTACAGTTTTTTTTGGATGCGTACCTTTCATACGGGAAAGAACTCTGTTCTTGGTGTATTTTTGCTGCTCATTTAAGGATTTTCTTACGGAGACACAATACACATAACGAGTACCATTCTTAATTTCAAGTATTTCAACATCATCGACAACATTAAAGCAGGACAATAACTTCCAGCCTGAGGAGTTTTACTACCACCAAATCGGTGAATCGAAGTACTCCCCCATGGTAAACGGGTTCTTTCGTCTCTTTTATGGAACATGGTAGTAAACGACCTCCTAACATCAATGGAAGCAGAGGGTTTTTTTTAAATTCCCACGCCTCTTTCCCCCCCAGATACCGCACGCGCTGAGGTCCATTTTCACCGAGTACGATTGCAATTACGGTTGCTAGTCGTATCGGCACTTAATTAGAACTTATTTGAAATAAATAAAATAAAAAAAGCGATGGCGATACGAACGTTAGGAAGGCAAGAGTTAGGGACTGCTTAATGCAAGCAGGTACAAAAGGGAAAAACAAAATAAATCAAAGTTAAATTAAAATCAGCAAAAAAAAGTAACAATGCAAAATTTAAAATCCAAAAATTTTAAAATTTTAAGTCAAAAAATTATAAAAACACGAATAAAAACAAAAAATAAGCGTGTAGAAGACAAGTCAAGAAAGTAAGTAATTAAGAAAGTAAAATTTCAATGAGACAAACAATACAAAAAATACAAAAAAAAAACATTTAAGAAGGTTTCAAGGTGATTGCCTATGCCGACGGGGCGGCGCGCGGCGCGGCGTTGCAATATCTGTATCTGGGAAACACCCTCAAGTTCTCTCGGAACTCCTACAAAATGCCTTAAACAGGCTAACCAATTGGGCAAAGCATTTTGGCTTGAACGTCAATCCACATAAAAGGAAACTAGACTCTTTACGACAAGGTACTACATTCCTCAAATTTTCCCGTCCACTATTAAAGGCCTCATTTTAGACAAAAAAAAACCTAAATTGGAATGCAAATATTGATGACAGAGTAAAGTATGCTACTGTAGCTCTCTTTACTTGTAAAATGGCCATTTGCTCAAAATGGGGCTTCTCCCCCAAAAATAACCGACTGGCTATACACTTCGGTAATCAGACCGATATTCATTTATGGAGTTGTAATATGATGGACGCGCTGGACAAGATGGCAAATAGCAGGTATGTCGTATGTGCATCGCGGAAGTACTTCGCTGAAAAACCAACAGCAGCTTAAACGGCACTTCTAAACCTAACATCTTCTCCAAAATGGTGGCAGCCAACGTGATGGCTTAGAGCCACCTCTCAATGGATCAGTAACAATACTTTCCCAATCTTTCCCAGATCGCTTAGACAATACCACCCCAAGAATGGTATTCGATAATAACTTCCATAACTCCATCCTTTCAAGATCTTTTTGGGAAGAAGGAAGACCTCTGGAAACACGATACACTTCTATACAGATGATTCAAAGACCCACTACGACGTAGAAAGTGGTATCTTCTCAAAACAACTGAATCTCAGTCTATCATTATAGACTTCTCAATCAATGTAGTGTGTTGCAAGCGGAAATAATGGCGATAAAAGAGGCACTCTCCTGGTTCAAAGAGAACTTTATATCTTGCAAGTGCGTATCTTCTCGGACTCTTCTTCTTCTCTTCTTCTTCTCTCAAATCTCTCGCGTCTCTCTGAATGAGATGACAGAATTTAACATTCACCTCATTTGGGTGCCGGGCCACAGAGACATTACGGGAATTTGCAAACCTGATGAACTCGCCAAAACCGGAACACTTCTGCCCACAGTTAGACAAAGACACAACGTAGGAACACTACGTGCTACATTGAAACATCTTCTCAAACAATATGCTCTAGAATCAACAAATGCTAGAGGCTCACAGGGTACCATCTGCCTACCAACATAACAAATATGGCCAAGCATAGATCTGAAGCGGTCAAAAGGCTTGATTTCCCTGAGCAGACAAAGTATAAGCTCCACTGCCTCATAGGTAGACATGCTGTGAGGCTGGGGGTCTACACTAATGACTTCTGTAGAAGCTGCTTGGACGAGGAGGGAAGAGGAAACAGTCCAACACCTTCTATGTACTGTACATGACCGGCACTCTCCAATAGAAGGAATAACTATCTCGGTAATCCCTTCTTCGATAATACCAGTGAACTGGCAACGATCGATAAAAGATGTCGCTCTAATTTCATTAAAAGTACAAAATGGTTTGTCTAAGTTCATTACTCTCCCATGAGTAACTTCTTTGGTGGTATCACAATGGACCCTTGAGGTCTAAGTGAGTCAACAACATCTAGACAGCCCCTCCAAGCAACCAACCATCGACAACATTTTACTATGCGAACAATTTTTTTTGTGGAGATCTATGCCTCATTCCAGGGATTTAATTTGCACCAATGTTTTTCGAAAAGGTTTGTTAAGTCACATTTTTTATTAAAATTGGATTTCTCAGTAAAAATTTGACGGACTTAATAGAAACAATAAGATATGAGATTCCGTATCGCCAACTTTAATCACCGAAATTCTAAATTCTTAAATGAAAGTCCAAATTGGCTTCTTTGGAAACATTCTTAACCATAAGTGTCAATAAAGTTATAAAATGCTGTTGGCTGATACCTTATCATTTTTGTAGGTTTCCAGAACGTTGAAAATCAAATGAATCACTGCTTCACCAGCTGACGGATTTTCTTCACAAATTTCGAAGACTTTTTGGTTGCACAACACTTAACGTTATTGCGTATTGTAATGAAAATTAATTTGTTATAGTAAAATAATCTTTTAGATTATCAAACAGAAGTATAAAATGACGGAGGTGAAATTTCATTCCGATAGCAACCAATTGGCAGTGATTTTGTTCACTATTTAAAATTCAACGTTTAAATGAGTCATAGGGCGTTACAAATCTTGAGATAATGATTCACCCAAATATCAATATCAATTTCAATGATTTCCCAGAAATGTGTTTGGTAATGAGAAAATTTGATACAATTTTTAAAATAGGTATCCTTAACGTAGCTTACTTACTGATTAGTCGTTGAGGTTTTGTATGTCCATTTGTCTGCCCAAGGGTATATGTACAGCCTAAACCGTCGAAATCCGAAATCGCGGAAATTTGTGGTTTCAGAATTCCTTCTTCCTTGAAATCTCATTCTTCAAACAAAGATGAATGAACTTCTCCAGAACTTTGATGATTGTCGCCCCCTGGTCAATTATCAATAAAACGAATTTCACTTGAAGATACTACGCTCAAAACCCCTCATGGCTTATTGCTCAACAAATACTAAAGAAAATGTTCAACAACAATAATTAAACAAAGCCTAAACAAACAATAAAAAAACCGAGTACACACCCCCTTTTCTTCGAAAACGTAATGAACACTCGGCGAAGAAAAAAACAAAAATGCCCAGCCCACATTTTAGCCATGATAATTTACATATATAGAATCAATGACGACATCGCGCTTCAATTTATAATTTCGTGATCGAATCATGACATTCCACAACATTTGCGTGTCCAAGCAGAATCTAGATAGTAATTTGCACTTTAAGAACTATGCCGTCACCACCGCCCATGATTTGTATCTCTGCTGGCTGAATGGAGTCTTGATTATCATGACGGATAAGCGGTTAAAGACGAATAGTTATGACATTCAGCCTTATGCTCAAACGCCAGAAAATCCGAAAGAAATCAGACATTTGTGTGTTTTTGGTAATACATTTTCTGAGAAGCGATTATTTGGTCAGAAACAAAGTTTAAAAAGAATTCGAGGCTTTTTGCCAATTCATGTTATTGCTGTTGTGGTTTACAATTCAAAGAAAGGGAACAATATTTTGTTAAGAATTTAATTTAACTTTGGATTTCCTCGTAATTATTTGTTCAACCTTGACATTTTTTAATTTATGTTCACTTTATAATTGAATGTTAATCACATGTTAACATGCACTTCCTCTTAATTTGATTTCCCGGATACAAGTGCTTTCACTCCCTCAAAATCCCCGTTGACAATCAAATTTCACTTAATTCGGTTAGGACACCGGAAAAGATCAACCAAAATGATGTTTAAACTTTAAAGTGACTAATTCACAGGCATATCGGATTCGGATGCAATCTGAAATGTAATTCACAATACTAGATGAGTGAGTGAGTGAATGAGTCTTTGACTTAAAGCTGTTTAATTAGTATTTTTATTTACTCAACAAAGTTGAGTGTTGGTGCAATGAAAATGTGTAATTAGTGTACAAATAATTTATAATTTCTCAACATTCTTTTAAGACTTTTCCTTTACTGTAATCAAAATTCAACTCGACACAATTTTAATTACATTTTCTAAGAATTCATTATTTTCATGGTGCATCTTTGTCCTTTAAGCAAAATTGAAAAAAGTAAGAAGAAAAGAACAATTTCAGGGAAAATATAAATTTTGCGTTGAGTTGAGAAAGGAATGAAGAGAAAATCCAATTATTTTTAAGAAATTTTAATCTATCCACAAGGTTGGTTTACCTACTTCTTGCACCAAAGTTTGAATTTATCTTTGATGTGAGTTTCAAAATTTAAAATTCACTAGATGGAAATTCATGAAATTAATATTAAAAAACCATTAAAAATGTTGTTTGTCATTCACAGCTATTCTGTTTGAACCGTCACACGCATTGTCAGTTTTTTTTTCTTTCATTTTTACGAAAAACAACAATCGGCATATTTGGCATTCATACATCAATGGCGGCGTAATTAACTTTTTTTTTGCGTAAATCGAGGGCAACGATGGGGTTAGATAAAAAAAAAAACAAAGCGTGTATGTACTTACTTGCTTTTCGTAGAATTTTGTTATTTGTTTACAGAGAATAAGTTTATTACTTTACTTGAAAACTGAATAAAGTTGTTTACTGTTTTGAATAGATTGCGTCTTAGCCACCAAAAAAGAAATGTGTTAAGGTAACAAGATGATTTTTGTGTCATGTGTGAGTTTTTTTATTAATTTTGCATTATGAAGAAATAAACAAAATATTGACAAATTTTTTAATTAGGGTTAGGCACTAGTCTCCGGACAGATTTTTTTTTTTTATTAGTATTTCATTCAATTGTTAATATTTTTCTGAAGCTATACAAATTTCCCAGGAGTTTGGTGTATAAATGAATTGAAGGTTATTTGGCATCCAAATAATTTAAAAAATTATTCCAAGTTATTGTTAATTCAGACGAAATATAGAAAAAACAAAATCGGGACGAGTCTCCGGACGATCAAAACAGAGTGAGTCTCCGGACGATTTTGAACGTACTTCACCACTCGTCGGTTAAATGGCGCATAACTCTCCTGTTTTCTGTCTGAGTTTGTATTTGTAATATTTACATGTTCCAAGGTCAACTAGTTTTTGTTCCTTGTTTCCAAAATCTATCTCAAAAGGAACAAAGCCTAGGTACACTAAACTGATGTATACTACTTTTTGTACATATAACCCTTCCTTAGGAGAGAAACGCAATGCTGATTATCTATTTGGTTTCTTTTTGTGTTTCTATATGCATGCCAATATAGAATAAGGTTTTTTTTCAATTAAAGAGAACAGTGGAGGAAAGAAACTGGGTTTACTATTCCCCCATGGTCAGGTTTCGGTATAAAGGAAAATGTTTCCTTAAATTGTTGAAATTTCTCCACCGATTGACACCGTAATGATTTCAAAATATTGTCTGACAAAGAATAAATAATGATAATAAAATAAGAACATCCGAGCAAAAATTCTACCCAGTCTCCGGACGATTGAAAGCTAGTCTCCGGACGGTCGAAGACAAAATACCTAGTTTTTTTTATTGTTTTAAATCTATTAGAGGGATGATAACTAGAAAATTTGTATTTTGAATAGAAAAGAGCACTTTGGCCAAGGAAAGAAAACTTTTCAAACAGAATTTGAACAAAGAAAAAAATAATAAAATAAAACCCTGGAGCTGTCCGGAGACTGGATTTTCGCTTTATCTGGGAACAGTGCCCGGACACTGAAAAATTTAATTTTTCTCTTTAGTTGTTTTTATTTTGTTATTGAAAGAAACTCCATTTGTTTACAAGATCGCACAAAATCAACTATTCCCAGGTCTGCTAAAAAAAATAGAAAAACTTAAAACTTAAATGACTGATAACTTTTCTATTATATTTTGGATCGGGTTGAAACTTCGTATGTGTATGTGAAAAATGTTACTGATTCTGTATCTTGTTGTTTTTTGCCCTATTAAGTGCAATATCGTCCGGACACTGGGGTCTGTCCAGAGACTGGTGCCGTTACCCTTAATTTTATATTTTTGACTTCCTTAAACTTGATCAGCATCTCAACTAAAACAATTTTTCTGCTTTTTATTGTCAGTTCAACTACTTTAAGTAAATAAGGTTAGGTAAATGGGTTCACTATTGATGTAGTTATTGCCATATTTAGATCAGTTACTAAAGTTGCTTCAACGGCGTAAGGGAGTTGTCCCTAAGTTCGATAAGGTAGATTTTATAAATTCTTAGTTCTCAATCAAAAAATATTCACTACTCTTTCAATCAGATGAGATTGTCTAATCCTTTGCCAATTGCTTGCGGAATCCATTAGCAAAAATTTAATTGATAAAAAGGATTTACATACTTTGAAGTTTGAATCAACACATCAAACGTCTTAAATCCCACAAGAACTTAATTAGTTTGATGTCGAAAGTAAATTTATTGATCTTTCGCATTCTTCTTTGAAATTAGAAATGCAAATTTAAATTTGTGAAGCTTTTTTATCTCTTCTCGGCACTCGGGCATTCACCGGTGTGTTTTTTTTTATCGATTGGCTTATACAGGAACGACAAAGTTTTTATTTTGATTACTTTGTTTTATTTTTTTTCGTGATGTATTTATTTAAGGTTCACAAAGTTTGTGACCTTTGTATATCCAATGAAATCCATGAGAACCCCTAAATTAAGATTTGTGGTTTTCGAGCGAAAAACGAGGAAAAAACACGCATTGGAAACATTTTAATCGACATTTTTGGTTTCTTGTTGTTGTTCGACTTAGTAGTTCGTTTTTACTTTGTTTCAGCTTTGTTTCGAAAAGTGTTATCGATAAAATGATAGGATAGGAAGGATTAGGTTAGAGTGGCTGTCTACTTGTCCAGATGTTTTTGACTCCATTAGACCTCAAGGGTCCATTTTGATACCACTAAAGAAGTTACTCATGGGAGAGTAATGAACTTAGACAAACCATTTTGTACTTTTAATGAAATTAGAGCGACATCTTTTATCGATCGTTGCCAGTTCACTGGTATTATCGAAGAAGGGATTACCGAGATAGTTATTCCTTCTATTGGAGAGTGCCGGTCATGTACAGTACATAGAAGGTGTTGGACTGTTTCCTCTTCCCTCCTCGTCCAAGCAGCTTCTGCAGAAGTCATTAGTGTAGACCCCTAGCCTCATAGCATGTCTACCCATGAGGCACTGTCCTGTTATGACTCCAATTGTGGAGCTTATAATTTGTCTGCTCAGGGAAGTCAAGCTTTTTCTTCAGGTCGCTTCAGGTCTATGCTTGGCCATATTTGTTTGGTTGCTAGGCAGGTGGTACCCTGTGACCATCTAGGATTTGTTGATTCTAGAGCATATTGTTTGAGAAGATGTTTGCATGTAGCAAGTTGTGTTCCTATGTTGTTTCTTTGTCCAACAGTGGGCAGATGTGTTCCGGTTTTGGCGAGTTCATCAGCTTTGCAATTTCCCGGAATTACTCTGTGGCCCGGCCCCCAATTAAGGTGAATGTTAAACTGTTCTGTCATCTCTCATCGAAAGTCGTGGACTATAGGTTAGGTAATATGGGCTTACAGTTGGTTTTGTGACCGTCACACTTAGATCAATGTAGATCCCTTGTATTGTAAATTTTGTTTTAACCTATGAATTCTATGGTTGGTCGAGCCATTTAGTGGACTTGACAAAGTTCAGTAGGCGATTGCCTGGGAGTTCAGATAGTTCTTCTAGTTCATTAAAGAAATAGTTGCCTAAAAATTTATATCTAGTACGGCAGAGTGCTGGACAGTGGCATAGGAAGTGAGCCGTGTTCTCGTGTTCTTCTTCATTGCCGCAGCCTCTTCATATGTCGTCTATACTAAGCCCCATCTTCTTTTTGTGGTAGCCAAGTAAGTTATGTCCCGATATCAAGCTTATGAAGGATCTGAGGGACGGTTTTTTAAGAAGTAGAATCCTATCGGATTTTTTCTTGTCGTTAAAAGGCCAGAGTTTCCTGGTGTTACCGCAGGTTTCTAGTAGGTTTCATATATCATTTGCTTTTTGATAGTTTTACTAATGTTTCTTTTTAATTCGCATTGAGGGTTTCTGATGTTATGGTCTATGAGAGAGGGGTCAAGTACTGAGCCTTCGTCGCTTTTGCGTTTCCCGGCACACCACTGTGACCGGGAACCCAACAGAGTCTTACGTTATGCTGCATACCAAGAACACTAAGCTCTTCGCGACAGCAAGAAACAAGCTTTGACTTGATTTGCGTGGCAGAGATCGCTTTTATTATATGGATATTTGATTAGCAGCGTTTTTCACTGTATAAAGATGGTAAAGTTCGATTCATTTGTGTAAGGTACACTGTTTTCCCAATCTTCTCTATTGGGGAAGCTGGTAGTTAAGTTTTTATTGAAGTCTAAATAAGGGGTCATGTAATCCGTACAAACGTTGCTTCCAACGTATTTTATAAGAATCGTGGTATGGCCGTATTGACTAATTCTCCAAATATTAGTTTGACTGAGTCGAAGAGCGCTGTATGCTGCCGATTCTTGTACAAATAATCGTGGACTATAGGATAGTAGATTTTAAACATTTAATCCCAATAGTTTGCTTTTGTTGAGGTTAATTCGAAACATAAAAAACTGTGGTGAATAAATTATAGGAATATTTTTAATATGTTGAAGTTGACGTTTGTAATAAACTTATTCTGTTTTTCTCAAAGAACTTGTGTCCGCTTTAAATAATTTTTCTCGTTTTCCGTCGTCCACAAAACAAACAAAATATTTTAATGAATAACAAAATTATAAATCAAAGAAGTGTGTTCTGTTGAAAGTTTGCCAACTTTTTCAAAGGACACTGTCAACGAAAACATATTTAATTTCAAGAACAACTTATGAAATCCATTTCCTACGCAATAAAAACTGCGATTTCATAACACAAAATATAGAAAGAAAGCTTTTTGTGGAATATACGTAGGTAGTGAAACGTTTTCCTACAACCGATCGCCTTATTACACACGCGAATTTATTTTTATAGGCTCATTGCAACTGACATGACATCTGTTTCTGTTCCTGATTCACTAATTGACCTCTAAGTCGCATTACCATTGCTCCATCGATTCCCAATCATCTTTTCAAAACATGCCAAAAATTCACAAAAAACAGCTCAACAAAATGAACAGAAAACATTGAAGATGCCAATTACTCGAAACACCAATGTCATTTTGTTTATTTTTCCTCAAAATTTCATTATGTACCTAGGGACCTTCATTTGTATCATGACACCCCGACTTCAACTACACAAATTTCCTTCCCTAAAGATGACAAAAAAGGGAAAAAAAATTGCAATACAACAATAGTCTGTTATTATTCACATTCACAAAGAATAGGTACACCAATCTTGAAGCCTATAAGAAATTCAATAACACCATCTGTCCTTCAGTCCAGCTGTCACATTTTTCTCTCATTTATTTTCTGTTGTGTTCATGTTTCTTGTTTGAAATGCGCCTTTGAACTCAAAAAAGGTCACAAGCCACCCATGAAATTCTCACTATTCAGCTGCTGCCAACAAACAATTTTCCCTCCTGTGCCGGTCGGTAGATAGGTACCCTTACACATCCCGCTAGACAGCTACTTGAATAATAAAATTATCCGAAAACTGACAGTTCTCGAAAAAAAACTATTTGCACAATCTCACCTTGTCCGTGTGTGCATTACTTTATTATAGGCAAATTCGAATTTCAATACAACCGCTCTTGCACAGTAGTAGCTTATCCGTAAACCCATTCATTAAAATTCCAATAATTATGTTGCTTTACCTGTTCGGAATTCAAATCAATCCATCTCTAGATACTTCACACATATATCTATTTTTGTATAAAATGCCTAACGTGATAATTCTATCTCCGGCTTTGTAGTTTTTCCGCTATTTACTGAAAAAGGTGTACCTACATCGGCTCTATGACCTACCTGTGGTATTCTGGTATCACCACGGGGACGGACTACAAAAGGAAAACAAAGAGGGGAAAAAAACAATGGATGAATAATTAAGTTTGACATCACTCATCGATTTCTGAATATGCATGTGTGTGTGTGTGTGTGTGTGTGAACTCTGAATTTCTAAATTTAGTACCTAACTATTCAAAAATAGGATAATTATTGCATGTTTACAATAAAAACCGCAAATTCACCTCGAAAGCCCATGAGACATGAGAATGTGGTGAATCATTCGCAGCAACTGTCACATGGCTGTCATTGTGACAATAGCGATCTGCCCGAAAGTCAACCTGTCTGCTCTAGACGTTGAATTGCGAGGTAATCGGTATTCTTTTTTGTTCCCCCATATGACCCCTTTTCTTTTCTTCAACAACGAACAGCGGCATCTGACATGTGGTACTTGTAACCCCATCTGTCGGTTACAACAAAAACCACAGTTTGGCATGAATCACATTTGCGGACTTGAAATTTTGTACAGTTTTTTGCAATTGTGACATCACTTGAAAATTATATGGAGCATTGGCGTGCACAGATGTGTCACCATAAATCTAATACAACGGCTATGGACAGACAGAGAGAAAGCAAATAAAACACACAAACGTGATGTACTCATATCAAAGAGATCCCCCGAACGAACGGTCCGATTGCGATTGCATTGAATTGTGCGCCACTTTTTCATTTTTATTTCTACTTCAATCTACACCATTCGTTAGCCTCTATAGTTAGCCAGACCTTGGTCAACAATCTCCGTATCTCACCAACAGTCTGAGTCTGACAGTCGCTATATAATTTGACAGAAACTCATACACACTCATGCTCTAACCAACACAGAGAAAGATAAAACAATTTTGTGCTTGTTTCAGCTTGTCTTTTTGGTTGACTACAACGGGGAAGAGCCCCAGTCAAGTCAGTCTATCGTATTTCGTTGAGTCGACCAGACGTCCAACTCTCCTGCATTCAAGTTGATAAAAACGCAAATAAAGTTCGCCTGAAAGGTGTATCTCTCAGTTAAATTGTATATTTTTTTTTCGTTCGTTCTCATTCTCCGTCGTCGTGTCGTTGGCTATACTTGGCTGTCACACTATAACGATTCGTGGAAAAATATTTTAACGAAATTCATTTTTAAACGGAACTGATCGTGAGCGGTGGAAATTTCTGAGAATCAAGGTGTGTTTGTGTTTGTGTGTGTTATAATTTTGTATCGAATGCAAATGAATAATTGTATGTGTTTTTTGGGATCATTTTTTGGATTGTTTTCCAAGAAATAGATGTCAAAATGTTATGATAAAATTGAGTTATTGAGAAAAGAAATGGAAACCTAGATTCAATTATGGAAATAACGAAGAAAAAATCGTTCAGTGTATCTCTCTGTGTAAATGGCCCCATTTTGGATTGCATCTTTTGTTGAATTCTCTAGAAAAATGAAATGAAATACCTATATCTCTGTGCGTGTTGGAAAAAATAGTGTTTCTATTTGCACCTGCCATTCGGATTGGATTATACAAAAGCCTCGAAAACTTAAACCTTGGATTATGATTCTAATCGCTTACACAAATGGATACAAACAACAGTGTTTTTATTCTGGTTTCGAATGAGGTCTCAGTTATAGAATTAGTGATAGGATGTTTTGATTGAAACAGCTACCTAATTATTTTTATAGTATCGGTGGCATTGAGGAACAATTTAGATCATCGATAGCGACAATAACGGGTTTTGTTTTCAAGTTAAGATCTGTATCAAGTTAATAACAAACAAATTGTGCTTGATGAACCAAAAAACTTGTTGGCTGACGAAATTTGCTGCATTTCTTTTAATTCATTAATGTTAACATTTGTTCTTCGAATTTCTTCAAAAAGTAAAAGAAGACTTTCTACAGAAATGATCCTGAGAAGAATATATGTAGCTGCTGCCCGTGGCTTAGTGGTTAGGTGCTTTGGCTGCTGAGCAAAACGTCGTGGGTTCGAATTCTACTCGTGCCCATTGTTTTTATTTCATCTTTCACGGGCACTGCCTCTTGCGAAGAACTGACAAAACTTCCAAGAATCAATCGGCGTTAAATTTTAGGTCCCCTCAATTCTTCACACGCACCCAGAGAATTGTTGATGAGAATAAGTCACTCAGGCATTGGGTCTTCAAGAGCTGTCGCGCCACTCTATATTTATTTTTCAAAGTTCCACATTTCACTTGAAATTAAATAAAGTGGCGCCCAACTTAAAACTCTTTCACTTTGCCAAAGTTCATTGGAGTATCGCTCGTGGCCTTCTTCTTCTTCGTTTGATAAATGTGCAAATTTTAGAGGAGGGAACTCCTGCCACAAGCCACAAAACTATCTTCGTGCCGATAATAAATAAAATATCACAAAGATTAGATTTATTGCGACTGTCAAAGTCGAAAACAATACTAATACGAAGATTTTTATCTTACGAAATCAGTTTCTGATGCGTAAACAAGCGAAAATAACAAAAAAAAAACACAAAACAACAATAAAATATACTATAAACATTTGCATACATGTATTTATTCATAAGACGAAGCACGTTTGTTTATATGAAATCCATTAGATTGTGCTTCTTCTTGGGAATGCTAAAGAGAATAAAACAGGTCGCAAACAGCTTCGATAAATTTACTTAGAAATTATTGTTATCTTTCTATTGAAGTGACGTAATTTAAAAGACGTTTTATTTATTGCAATTTTTTTTCCTAGAATCGACAAAATTGCAAAATAATAATCAATACCATTATTTTGTTCGATAAAAGTGATTTCTTGGAATCAAGTTATTCAATTTGTGTTGGTTTTTTGCCTTTTATTTCGCTTTTTGTTGCCGAGAAAGAAAGCAAAAAGTCCTATTTTTACATGGAGTTTGTCTGCCTCAGCAAAACTTTCCCCAATCAGATGAAATGGAAATATCAAATTAAATGGAATTATATTCGATGCAGTTTTGGCGAATAGCCAAGGATGTTATTGAGGCTTTGGTCAACGTTTGAAGCTCTGAATACAACATTTAATTTTACCATTTCGTCAAAAAGAGTAAATTTTAAGAAATGTTATTGTTTTGCTTTCAAATGAGATGGTCCAATAATTTTTGTTTTTTTTTTTAATTCCGACAACTCAGTCATGTCAATGTCCATCAGCCTTTGGCCTTTGTCAAACCTTAAATCTTCTCAATTTACATTTTTCTTTGCTTGTTACTTTGCGTTTGTCAACTTAAGTCAGCACTTCAATTTATTAAAACAAACAAACCTACAATTATGTCAACCACTGACTTTGACAATTCTTTGGGTTTATCTTTTCTGAATTACATTTCAAAAGGTGGACGACTTTTTTTTTTGTTCTGTTATCTTTCCTTGGATATTCTGTAGCTAATAGCTGTCAATCGAGATTCTATCGCTGACGTCTCCTAATTTAAGGACAGTAATGCTAAATACGGGCAGTTGCCCATAGCTTAGTGGTAAGGTGCGTTGGCTGCTAAGCAGAGTCCTACTCGTGCCCATAGTTTTTATTTCATCTTTCACGGGCACTGCCTCTTGCGAAGAACTGACAAATCTTCCAAGAGTATCAATCTGTCGTGAAAAAGTGCTTCTCAACTTTGCCGTTCGGAATCGGCATTAAATTCCCTCAATTCTTCACACGCACCCAGAGGATTGTTGATGATAGTAGGCCACATAGGCCTTGGCATTTCATGATCTGTCGCGCCACTCTATTTATTTAATTTAAGAATTTTTGGTCATTTGTAAAAAAAAATATGAAGAACTCTTCCTCTTCCTCGGTCCCTACGCTAGTTGACAATGACACTCCAGTTGTTAGCTCTCTCGTGAAAGCTTACCTTTTTACTAGGCAGTTCGCCACCAACTCTTCGCTACCAGAGAGTGTCATGACTCTATTTTTCTGGGCTCGTTCCGAGCAGTTGGAAAACAGCCTTTGTCTAGCCAATTCCAATTATTGTCCGATTGCACTAACGTCCTTTCTTTCCAAGGTCATGGAAACTATCAGCTCAAAAAATATCTTGAAGACCGAAAGCTTCTTCATGACCGGCAGTACAGCTTTTGCAGCAACAGGGCCACTGTTGATCTGATGGTTTATCTGACTGAACACTGAACAGTGGAACAAGTCTTTACATCGTTTTGGAGAAAGTAAGATTGTTGCACTTGATATTTCAAAGTCATTTTATAAAGTTTGGCATCTAGCTCTTTTATCGAAAATGCGTGATTTCAGGATCGATGAATCCCTTCTTCGTTGGATTAGAAACTTTCTTTCGAACCGTTCAATACAAGTTGTATTGGACGGATTCAAGCCTGAAACCCACAACATAAAATTTATGTTGAAAAACGAAAAAAGATTGTTTTCTAAATAGTTCTGCATACTTAACTCATTTTCGATAAAAATTGACTTATGCTGTTACGACCAGACTCCATAGAAATGCTGGTGTGCCATAGGGTTCCGTTTTGTCTCCCTCTTTCATTTTTGTCAATGATCTCTTGTCTGCAACTTCTAATCCAATCAATTGTTTCGCTGATGATAATACCCTTAGCTTTTCTTATTCATTCACAGCTTCACATCCCTCCTCTTCGGATGTGAAACTGCAACGGACAAATATGAAAAGCTCATTAAACTCTGACTTGAACAGCATTGTACAGTGGGGATTACAAAATCGCGTAGAGTTTAATGCTTCGAAAACTTATGGCTGTCTTGTATCGTTAAAGCGAGATATACCTCCCCTGCCACTGTCTATGAGTGCCATTTGCATAAATAAGACCGAGAATCTCGAGATTCTCTGTATGTGCATCACTGACCACCTCTTGTGGAACGAGCACATATGCGATGTCG
Organism: Sphaerophoria taeniata; assembly: GCA_943590905.1. NCBI lineage: Eukaryota > Metazoa > Arthropoda > Insecta > Diptera > Syrphidae > Sphaerophoria > Sphaerophoria taeniata. Next base: position 11,327,887 of record OX016542.1, on the reverse strand, counting down.
CCAAAAATGCCGCAAGATGTTTATGTTTCTCAAGGCGGTGCAAGAAATTGTTCTCCCCGTCCGATTTGGTTATTATCTATAAGATAATAGCCCCGTCCAAAGCTTGAGTACAATTTTCATCTCTGGACTGGTGCTCTGGTTGCATACTTAAGCCTCTTGGACGGTATACAAAAAAGAGCCCTTAGAATGATTGATGATAGAGACAACCAACTCATTCACCGTCGTAAAGTTGTGTTTCTCTCCCTCTTCCATCGTTTCTTTTACGGTATGTGTCACTTGCTTTCCTCCCCGCAAACAATTCGCCCGTAACACTCGCGCTTCTAAGAATGCCCATCAATTTACCCTCGAGCCCAACTTCAGACGTACCTTTAAGTTTAGTGAATCGTTCCTTAGCTGTACTACGCGAATGTGGAACTCCCTTACACACTCTGTCTTTCCAAATCATTGCAATGTTCAGGAATCTAAGACCATATGTACAACGGCACCTCCTCTCAAACTCCTTTCCTCCTTCCTAAGGCACTCACTGTGCCTCTGGTATAAAAAGGATACGAAAAACCCCTAGAGCGGGTGATAATTATAAAAATTAAAAAAAAAATAACTGTCATACTTTTATACAAGTCTTCCTGTCACCACTTTTCGTGCACATTTCTGTAATTCCCCACATTGCCTTAATTTAAACCACCATACTGGACAAATTATTCATTTGCCTTCAAGCTGTCCCCACACTTGTCAAAACATTATTATTTTTAACAGATTTTTATTTATCCGCATCCCACTTCTGACAAAACCTAGTTTCCCGAGAGAAAAAAAACACAACAACAGCTGTTTAAAATTACTTTTCTTTCCTGACAGCAACGCAATTTAATCATTTTCACCACCCACTTTTAAATAAATCCTCTTACTTTCATAATTTCCCGTTAATCTGTTTACTTGTGAGCTCCTACATTTCACTGATTTGTCACTATGACAGCCTACATTTTTTTCTTTTTTTCAATACGTACTTTACCATCTTGTGGTTGTCTTCATCGTCGTTGTCGCTGTCGTCTTATTTGTTGACAATGGTGGTGTGTGCATAAGCACAACACAACATGTCTTCCAAAGTAGGTGTCACAGAGATGTCATCGTAATCGTTTGCCAAAAATAGACTTGCACATTAGTGTTCCCTTATGCTTTGGAAATACATAAGAAGAAGATACCAAAAAAATAATGTATTTTATTTCCGATAAGAGTATAAAATCCCCAACGGAAGTTGTGTCACTGAATTTCATCATCATCAACAGTCGGTTGTCGCCTTTTCTTTTTTTTCACTCTTCTCAAACAGCCAAATTAACTGGTGATATTTCGCCAATTTTGGAGAATTTCGATGACGTTGGAGTTAAAACTTTTTTTTGGAGATCAATCCATATAAGCCAATCGCCCTCAATAACACATTTTTGTTGTTGTTGTTTTCATTCGGTTGATGAAAATGTGGCCCCCACGTTAATAATAATGTAAGCATTGTGTTGTTTGCTACCACATGTTGCCTCTTTTTTTTGTGGTTAATTGGCTTCGTTGGTAATTGACATGTTCTATCACGTCTGTCATTATGAATAATAACATGAAAACAAACCGTTAAATCTGTCACAGAAAATAGGTACTAAAATAGAAAGTACAGCGTAAACAAAGATAACCACACAGGAAAATGAATCAATTAGAAGTAGCTTATCAATGTGATTTGTCATGGATAGGGAATTATTAAAGTTTGGTAAATCACGACCGGAAGTTCAACCAGTAAATTATTCAATCATGACGTCATACGACTTACAAAGATGCAGTAGAGAGTTTTCTGTTAATGACAAGTGTTTTTGTTGACTTAATAATTCAAGTGGATAAAAATATACTCATGATCGTTTGATTTGAATGATTGTTTAGATTTTGTTTGTGTTCAGTTCATGGGTTCCCACTGTTCTCGGTTAATTTGTTTGTTTATGAAACACACTGTAAACATTCAACTGACGTATGTAGATATTAAACAAGAAAACAAGTTGTTGTGTTTTCGTTTATTGACCTTGGAGATTACGTTTCGATTGTTTAAACACAAAATTAGATCAACAGGTTGTTTTCGAAAGTATGTTTTACCTAAATAAGTGCTTTGCAGTTTAATGGAAGCCATTTAAGGCCGTGTGCGAATTCAGTTAAAAATGGGTTAAAACTTGACGTTTGGTTAAATTTTGACACTTCGCATTATTTGACTAGCTGCTGAGCAGGTTAAAAAATGACAGTAGTGGTTAAAAATTCATCCATTTTTATTTTTTAACCACAATTCATCCAATTCGCACACGGCCTAAGTGTCAAATTCATTATCTGTCACTTTTTTTTGTTTCTGTTCTCATTTTTATAAGATTCTGTTCTCTGAGCGATGTCTGAAATATGAACAAGTCTCATTTGACAGTTCATGAATCTGTTTGATTGCTAATTACTTAAATATCCCAAACCAACTGATGAATTAATAGAAACTAATCAAAAATGTCTTTTCTCTTTTGCTTGCAGATTTTCAAAAGAAATGATTCAAAGCTTACATTGGACAAAACAAACAATAACCCTTCCATATTCTGCAGTTAACGTATCAAACAAGTCTTCATTGACTTCAAGTAAATCTAAATGGGGCACCGTCTCAGTAAAACGACGATAACCGATGTTTCAAACACTTCGGTAAATAATAATGATAAAAAATCCAAACGCTCTTCAATCAACAAAGCCGACAAAAACAACTCCAAAAAAGAATCAAACAATACCTCAGCATTGAGCCTGGTAGAGCCGTCAACATCGGGTCCCACAATCAATGTCATCACTGACTCACAAACATTTTGTTTTGAAACACGCAGTGAATCAAGTTCCTCATCAAACGGTCCAAGACAAATTATTATAAAAATACAACTAGCCAAAATGGAAGCGGGTGAAAATGATAATCTGACATCACAGTCAGCAGCGGCGACATCATCGTCAATATCCTCGGTGACAATAGATGGCAGCACTAGCAGCGGTAGTAGTAGTAGTAGTAGCAGTAGCATTATGGAAAGTAATAATAATTTGAATGTGGAACGTTCAAATATGACCGTTAATGCAATAAGTTTCCAAAGAAATATTGCATGCGATACAGGAAGTGAGGTTAAACTGAATAATTTGAATGGCGGCTCGTCAATGATGTTACGTAACAACAATAACAATAATTTTGCGAGTAATTTCACGGCTGTACCGTTCATTGAGGAGAACAGTGATGTACAGAATCTAAATATTATGGTGCGACAAGTTGGCAACTGTCAGATTGTCAGTGATAGTCGGCAAGGCAGTAGCAGTAATAATAATAACAATGACAGCACAAGTAATCGGAGTAGTACGAGCAGCAGTGAATTTAGTGATGCCATGTCGGAACTGGTACCAGAAGGATTTATGGCAGCTGCTGTCACAGCGACGACGGTGTGTGGTGAAGGTGAGTTTCCTTTCATTTTGACATTTCTGGCTTCAAATAAATTTTAAATTTTATCAATTTAGACAGTTTCTTATTTTCTTTTTATCTTTTTATTTCCAGATTGCAAAAACCACTGTTGTCGGCGAAAGAAATCATCACCCGCACCCGCCTCCTCATCCTCCACCTCGTCCTCATCTGCCTATCCATCGAAATGGATTTACTGCAAAGGCACATGTGTGGACGCACTGAAAAAACTCCGCCCCGGTTGCAGCAAAAAACAAAATCAACTTCCACCATCAAACTCATCATCATCAACAAATCAGAGATCCGAAATGCAACCGCTGGCGGCTGCATTACCCAACTCGAATACATCAAGCAACCATCTGGCGCTTTGGTCGCCCGATGTAATCATCCCATTAGCATCATCACCGCAAATTGTTGTCGTTCAATATCCAACAGCGTCGCAAGTTGTTGCCCTCGGTCCAATTGCCAATCTCGATCAACATGCAATCAGACTGATGACTGGCGACCTCCCAATACCAACAACGCCCGAATCGTCGAGTTCAATGTCAGTCTCACCATGTTCCACAGCTTCATCGGCAGCACTTCCAAACGGCACAACAGTGCACTCGCAAGTCGACTACATGCACTGGCTAGTGCCGGACTTGGAGAAAATCACCAAATCATCATACTACTGGGGCAAAATGGACCGCTACGAGGCTGAAAGACTCCTGGAAGGAAAGCCAGAGGGAACATTCTTGCTGAGAGATTCCGCCCAGGAGGAGTATCTGTTTTCGGTGACATTCAGAAAGTACGGACGTTCCTTGCATGCGCGAATCGAACAGTTCAATCATGAATTCAGTTTTGATTGTCATGATCCCGGTGTGTACACAGCCCCAACTGTCACCGGCCTCTTGGAACACTACAAAGATCCAACAATTGTTATGTTCTTCGAACCAATGCTCACATACCCGCTGCATCGCAATAAAACATTCTCACTGCAGCAGCTGTGCCGAGCGACTATTGTCAGCCAAACCACATATGACGGTATTTCCGAGCTCGAAATTCCCCTGCGATTGAAGGCGTACCTCAAGGAATACCACTACAAACAGCGCGTACGCGTCAAGCCTTTCGATGAAACCTTATACAATTGTGCCTAGTTAAAATGGCCAACAAATCCAACAACAATTGCAACTAAAACCGTTAACAGCATATCAAAAACCAAAAAAACTGCCCCCGGTTTGACAAATGCACTGCGCAACATGGCCGCCCATCTGTTTGTGTGCCATTGCAGTTTGCAGACGTAAAAATTTAGAATAACGCCCCCCAGTGATGAAAGTATTTATTAAATTCCAAACAAATTTGCTATAACCTCCTACAAAAGTCCTCTAAAAAAGTAGTTTTGTTACTTATTTATTTGTATAAACAAAAAGTATCTATATATTGAACCAAATCAAAAATAGCAGCCCAAAAGTAGGCCAAGTAGGTTAAAACAAGACAAAATAACTGTATTATATTTATAGAAACTAATAGAAATTTAAGTTAAAAAAAAAACACAAACAAATTGAATGAGAATGGAACGGAAATAGCACAGACATTTTATGTACCTTCAATCCTACATCAAATGTAAATAGTTTTTTCTTTTGTTTTTGTTGCTATACTTTTAGGCGCATTTGTTTTCTTTTTTTTTAATTTTAATTAAGTGGCAACCACGCATTATGAATAGACTTTTTTTTATTTTTAAGTTTTGTGCATAAAATAAGTGAAAATATTTTTAAATAAAGTAAATTTTGTTTTGGCAGTGCCAAAGTCTTATAATTTCTAAGTTAACTGTATTTATTTGGTAGTTGAATATTAAGTAAAAAATATACAATGGAAGTAAAGGAATATTTATGAAGTTAAATAATCGTACTATAATCAAAAGTAAATTAAATTATTTATATCTATTGAATATTATAAAATATTGAAAATGAAAATTAAAAGAATGAAGTGAAAACTAGAAGTGGAGAAAATGAACAAACCTATAGTGAAGCGAAAATAGTTAAAGAAAATATAGATTAAAACTTATATCCACTTAAATCAAAACTCTTGTTGTTTTTATTTCCTTTTCCTCCAATCTAATGGTTTACACCTTGTAACAAGGATGATTTCAGATCCAAACTATTTCCTGATTTTCAAAAGAAACCGCCGTAGGTTGAAAGAAAAAATCGAGGCAAATACTGCGTACATCGTAAAAACAACGATATTGTCACGTCCAATATGAGCACAAAGGATTGGGACCTTTACGATAATTATGTGCTCAGTGAGTGCGCACTTTTTAAAATTGGAATATTTTTTATTTTCATGCAAGTGGCAACTCTGAAAATTGACAGATGTCACCTTTGTTTGTTCCGATTACACTGGTCAACAACATTTTTGCCACAAGGATGAGACACATCATTTCTTGTAGATTTGTTGATGCTGAAACTAAATTTGGACACAGAATTGTTCTATCACGTCAGGATTTCGAGATATGCTTATTTCAAAGTATTGAAAACACGGTTTTTGACGATGTTTCAAGTAATTTTTTGAGGACAGAAAATTTGTATAGACATTTAAAACTACAGAACTATTCTTTATCTTTTAAACCCATTTTAGTTTGTTTCGTTACGATTTTTTTTTTCATGAACCTGTTGCCGAAGCTCTGTTGGAAGAATGCTCCTTTACCTTTACAGGTATAAAGACAACCTCAATGCCTTAATAGACCCCATCAACATCAACCAACTCAACACAAATCGTGGCACAGATATCCTAGTGAAGTGCATATCGGAGGCAGCTCATCCCTTTCAATCTACAAAAAGAAAGACTTGGAAAGATCCCTGGTTCGAAGCGGACTGCGAAAAGACTAGGAAAAAATCTTTCGGATTTCTGAGACTCCTGAGAACCACTAATTCAGGCTTTGCGAAAAGGTTGTATCGGGAAGCAAATAAAGGATATGTAAGGAAAAGCAACAACAACACTCAACAGCTTATAAGAAAATTATCAGAGGTTAGAGATAGCAGGTCCTTTTGGAGTCCCACCCGATCGCTAAACGGAGTTCCGTTTGCAAGAAAAATCGAAATAAACATGCATGTTTTAGCTGATCACTTCGAAAATCTTCTAAACTCAAGGACAAATCCAATCACCATGTTATACATAACATAGAAAATTAAAATCTGGATCAAAATTTTTCTACGCAAGAAGTCATCGAGGTAATACGTAGATGCAAATACAACAAGGCACCAGGTGAGGACCGAGTCCCATATGAATTTTTCATAAACGGCACAGAAAACTTTTTTGAAAAACTAACGACTGCTTTAAACTATATATTTAACAACGGTGCCATTCCTGAAAGCTTCCGCAAAACCATCATTTCCCTTTATTCAAAAAAGGTGACGTAAATGACCCTAGTAACTATCGAGGTATATCGTTTATCAATATATCCTGGCTCCCTGAGCATACCCCTACGTATATGCTGCACTTAGAGACCGGAGTCCCGCAACTATATATTTTCACGCTGAAGATGCATCTAAACTTCTTTAAAAAAAAAAGTATTGGTGCTTCCAAATCATCGATTACCAAATGCCATTGTGAGACAGCTGCTCCGAGAGAGGTCACAGTCCTTCGTAAAATGGTGTTGTTTGGAGTTGGAGGAATGTTCAGCTAGTGGAAAGTGATTGGGACCCGACCTACCAAATATTGTTGGAAAGAATTGATGCCAAAATGTTCGAGACTTTGTGGAAAGAGCTGAAGGCTGTGAATCTCGAAATTTTTATAAGTCCTTGCAGCACAACCTTGGTGAAAACAACTATTTCCATGACCAGTATCCGTTAAAAACCATTTAAACCATCCTTAAAACCAGAATAGAGCTGGTACGGTTAAATCATATGGCCCTGAAGAAAACACGGAGTGTACTCTTTGCAACCACAGAACAACGGTGGAAAACATACTCCACTTCATAGGGATTTGCCCTGTATTGTCATCAATCCGTTATGCGCATTGGGGAAAAAGCGTTCTTAACCAAAATGAAACTATCGAACTCCTAAACGGATCAAACTGGAATGTTCTAAGTAGTTTTGTCCTAACTGCACAAAGATATAGAAACCAAATTCTGAATGAAGCTTTCTAATTTTTTATACATTAACTTTAAATTCAATCATTAAGGTCGCTACACTCACAACAGCATACTTGACAAGTATACTTGTACAAGCATACTTATTTTTCATTTCGCCTCCACACGCTACAGCATGCTCGAACATTTTTCAGTTTATGTTGCGAAAATGTGTGAATCGAACGACGGCTTTCTTGCTTTGGATGCTTTCTATCTTATCCGTAAAAAAGAAACGTGATGTGTGTTGTAAAGAGTGGTTACTGAAGAGAAGAAGCTACTCCCATATCAATTTACTGAGTGAATTGAAGATATCTCAGAATGAGTGAAGAAACATATCTGAAGCTTTTGTCACTGGTAACACCTTTAATTCAAAAACAAGAAACGATTATGAGACAAGCTATTACTCCCCATGAGAGATTAACAGCAACATTAAGATTTCTCGCAACCGGAAGGAGCTATGAAGATCGACCATAATTTCACCCAAGGCGCTGAGTTACATAATTCCTGAAACGTGCGAAGCTATTTTCGAGGTGTTAAAAAGCTGTTTTTTACCAATCAAATTGGACGTAGAATTTCTTGGAGTTTCTTGATCTACCGAAACCCCAAACAAGTGGTAGTACCACAGTGTAGGTACATATAAGTCCTCAGTGCCACTACCGGAGCGATAATTTGTCCTGAAGCCATTTATCTTTTTAATTACGGCATTGTTACGAAGGCCGTTCTCAAATTTCCTCGGCCAATTAATTTTGTCACCAAGAAACCACCCAGAAAACAATAAAGAATACAAATTTATGCGAAAATAGAGCTATCTCTGCTTACAACCAGGTGGCGCTAGGTCGATTTCAATGGGGACACAAAAGATCGGAGATCGCGATCGTTGATCGTTGATCGTTGATTGAGTGTCTGATCTGACAGATGTCGGAATGTTGAAGAAAGGAAAACTAAAAAAGGTTAAGTCGGCAATTTTGTAGTGCGGTCTGTGGTGTCTTCACAAAAAAAATTAAACTAAGCTTAAAAGTAAATATAAGAAAAAAAAAACAGAAAGACAAGTGAAGCAAATTAAATAATGAACAGAACAAAAGAAAAACAATATGCACAGTGAACAAACCGCAACATTAAACAAATGAAAGAAAAAGGAAACAAACAAATGAAAATACATAAGGGAAACAGTGCACAACAACACTTAAAACCAGTGGTGAGTGGCAAAGTCGTAGTTAGTTGCTAGGTGTAGCCTACAGTAGTTTTTTTTGTTTTTTTAGTGAACAATTTCATTCGACGGCTACAGGCGGACCCATAGTTGGGCCGCCGAGAACTTTTTTTTGTGGTAGCAGAATTCAGGTTTGAGGTTAGCCATTCATTGAAGAAAAAAACCCACCCTCCAGCGAAGATATCCGAAGAGACTACCAAGCAGCGTTGTGCAAAAGTGCCCAATCGGGCCATTTGGCCCTAAAATTTGCTGTTTGGCCCCATGCCCCGGGCCAACAGCAAATGGCCCCAATTTTGTGAAATTCAAGTATTGGGTAAGGTTATAGAAATATTAATAGTTGATTTTTGTATGATTGATTACTGAAACATTTGGTGAATGCAAAAATGCCATACCAAATTTGAAAATAAATGGTTCCATCGCACCGATGACCCCTCGAAATTTCAAGGGGAGAGTAAAATCCGTACCAACAGAACTCATTAAATTGACTTCTCGCCGACCTTAATTTTTATCGGGCGAGATCATCAAAGCAGTAAGCTGGTGGTTGATGTATTTTTCTTTTTAAAGAAATTCTGAAGCAGCTATTTACAACTTTAATGCTGTTTAGGTAATTTTTAGGAGTAGGTAGATATTTGTTCAAGCCGCTTACTTCAATCAAAAATTGAAAATGCCATTAAAATTGCAAACTAAGGAAAGAGAACACTTACTTTCGACGAGTTAAGTTATCTAGTTTCTAGTCGAAGCTTGCAAATTTCAAGGGCTGGTTTTTCGTCCGTTAAAAGCGGAATCATCGTGATTCCACTACTGAGCAGTCCATGAATTGTATCTATATCAATGAGTACCTTATTCAAGAACTTACTAATGTTTAAGTACCTGCATTTTTATTTATAATTAAAACTAGATATTTTGATTTTTTAGAATATATGAACAAAATTTTCCTATTTCAAAACAAAAAAATGTGCAGGAATATGTAACCTGTAGGGTAGAGCCGGCATCCTTCGACAGTGGGGCACCTCCTACAGTCACTATTATCTGTGTGTGAACACCTTTAAAAATTCTGTAAAAAATTGTAAGCGTGCATTTAGTCATGCCAAATATATTTCAAAAAGTTCAGCAGTCTTGCTTCAAATCCCGCCAAGATAGGATGTGAAATTGATTTGGAGATATAATTTTCAGGAACTTCTTAAGATTTCCGTAATCGTGTTTTAATGTTTTCCTACAATGAAGTTGTTTTTGAAACACAAAATTGATATTTGTACATATTTTGCTTTGGTAAATAATAAAAAAAAATTTTTTTTTAAATATCAAGTGGGACACCTTTGACATTTTAAGCTGGGGCACCTCTGACAGACGATTCCTCTGGGCACATCAAGATCCCAAAGGAAGAGTATCTTTAATATCGATCTAAATGTTCGTTAGGGTCTGATTTAATCAATGTGATTAATGGTTTTTTTTTATGAATCTATTTTTATGTTCTTGTTTTAGGTACTAACCAACTTATTTATTTTTGGTTAAAACAATTTTTTTTTAAATAAAAATAGTTAAGAAAATGAATTGAGTTCTTATAACAAAATATATTATGGTTTTCTTATTTAAAAACAAACATAATAATACATCAATTTCCAAAACTGTGCGTTGATGTACCCCGTGCTGGGGAACATTCGACGCTTATCTACTTTTTTTATAAAAAAAAATAAACATGTTTTCTCAAATCTGAATTCCCGCCAATATGTTGATAAAATCATAGACTTGGGATAAAAATATAAAATTTCTTAAAAAATTGTTGATTTTTGAAATCAAAAACAAAAATTCTATTGAGGGGTTTATTTTTCATTTATTTTTTATAAGAATATAATATTTTTCAAAAATGTCCTAAAACTAATCTGGGTATGCAGTATTCAAGAAAATGAGAATTTACATATTATATGTGAATTTCGATCCGTTTTTGAGAAACAGAATTTTGAAAAAAAGCTTAAAACCAGTTTATTTAAATATAAAATAAATATAAACAAATTTCGAAAATTATTTGATTACAAAATATTATTTGGGCAATATAAACATACTCTTTAAAGAAAACAATACGCTGATCGGGCTTTTATTTTTTGAATAAATCTTACTACAAAAAAAAGGTTCTATGAGAGTTACATAAACCATTTTGGAGCTATACAAAAATAATTTTTTTTTTCATTAAAAGCATCATTGTTCCGAAAAAAAATAACGAGGATGTTGAAAAAAAAAATCGTAGTAGCCGTTTTTGAGAAAACTATTTTTATGTTTTTCACTAAAAAATGTCTAAGCGGACTGACTACCCTTGGTTTTGATCTAAGAAATAAAATTTTGAAAAACGACCCACGGGAATTCGCGAAAAAATTTAATGTTAAAGTTTGAAGTCAATCGGACCAGTAGTTAAGGCTGTCATTTATATTGTGTCAAAGTTCTGAAGTCCTTTCTTATGAAATCAGGAAACCGTAATTTTAGGCTTGTATCTAACTATAACCTACGTGGAAACACTTCAAATCTGATAACTGTTCCTTTTTTCCGTACAACAGCATTTTGTAATTTTTATTCAATTTCTTCGCATCGTTTTTACAATAAGCTTCCACCATCTCTGAGAACAATTACCGCTCCTAGTGTGTTCATTTGTCGTTTAAAACTCTGGTTATTGGACTTAGACTATTCTAATTTAGAATCCTTTACTTCTGATATTCTGGTTTAATTCATTGGAGTATATTAAGCCTCACTTTCTTTTATATAAATAATGCAAATTTGTTGTTTTTTGATTGCTTTATTATGAATCTATTTGCAATTTTACTATGAATGAAATAATAATTATGTTTTGTTTTATTTCAATGCATACTTATGTATAATTATATTTAAAATTGTCTACTGTTGAAGGGTCACCCCACCCATACTCTTATAATTTGCACAGATTACTAAAATCTTGAAATAGCATTCAACACTATTTTTATTACATTGTAATTAAATACAGAATGCCTCTTATTTTTCTTATACACTTTTAATTATTTATTGTTGAATTCATCTAAAAATGTGTTATGTAAATAATAAGAAAAATAAATGTTTCTTTCTAATCTAATCTAATCTGCAACCTGCAAGTGCGTTTACTGACAGACAGACTGAATCGCCGGACCCACGTTTTTTGACTTATCTATCAACGTAATGTCATATATTCTAGTTGTCGCAAATAAAAATAAGTGGCCCCAAAAATGTGTAAATGGCCCGAAAATGGCCCCAAGTTTTTTTCTTCTGAGAACAACGCTGCTACCAAGTCGCGCCACGGAATCCCCACACTCAGGAAAAAGTAGAGTGGGTGCATCCAACCACTTACGCATCAACCGTCACCGTTCAGGTTTTTCTTGTATTTATTGCCACAAAATAAACTTTAAAGCCTACCATTATGAGTGTTTGTGTTTGTCTCTTAGATTTAAGTACATTATTATTATCATTATTTTTTTTATAGTTATAATTTTATTAATTTTGTTCATTTATTTATATTTTTTTGGTCTCTTTCTGTGAGGTTATTTCCCAAATGTTTATTTTGTTACGCCAGTTAAGAATATTTTTTTTGTTGTACTAAACCACCTTATAGAGCTCGATGAGGTAGGGTTGTTTTTGAACCTCGCGTTAGTTAATGTTTTTTTTTTCATTTTTTGTTGGTCTTGCGTGAAGGCACCAAACAGGGTGCCCCAGGACAAATAATTTAAAAGATTAAAATTAACTTTTTATTTTCTTTTGGGAAACCAACCCCCTCTTTAATCTTTACTTTTCTTAACCTAAAACTTAATGATGTGAAGCTATTCGTTTATTAAAATTTGGTTAAACGGCTTAAATTTTGTTTTTGTTGTTGCTTTATAAAAAGCAACATGGAATAGGAATATTTTCCTAGGGGTGCCCAAAGTGGCCGAAGTTTTTTGACAGGTGAGGACGTGGTGAGTTGAAGCCGACCATCTGCCATCTTGGGGGAATCTAAAAATGGCCGAAGATTCCTATGGTAGGGTGGGTAATGGCCTCACTGCACTAACACCAGCAGTGCCTCTGACGTGAAGACAGTCCGTCCGTCAGTTTCTAGTCCTTTTTCCCTATGTGTTCAGGCCTGATTTATGTATTTGTTTGCAGGTGAGGTTAAGTTTTCGGGGGCAAGATCCCCCCCGTCCGACGAGCTGACGCCGTGCATCGCAAGCAGGCCGCGTCCCCGGAACTTAGCATTCTTTCTTTTTTCCAACCCTAGTATCCCATTCCTAGCTTCCTTCCTCTCCGAAATCTGACTTGTCAGATTTTTCCCAAGGCTCCCCTCCTCTTGCCTCGCAACAGCATCTTTATCGGCTTGGCTCTCAATTAATCTATACTTATCAAGTAAGATTTTGTACTCTACATCCCTCTTCGTTCTATCATAATATTCGGCAGATTTTATTCGCCAAAGACACGGCTGATTTTCGTAGGCACGAATAAAATCTTCAAGTAATTCACGATTGCTCTTCCTCAAATCGCTCGACATTTTTTCACACTATCAGATAATATACTGATGATGATATACTGACGTAAAGCTTATTCACGGTCGCGAGCTACTAATTTATTTGTACAAGCCAAAAATACAGGTACACACGTTTCGTTTTACTTGTGCAAGTTTGCAGGATTCGCAATCAATCAATCATCAAGTGACTTGCACAAGTAAAATACTTGAGCAAAATATCCCTACAGACGTTACAGTTTGCTTGTACAAGTTGATCGTACAAGTATACTTGTCAAGTATACTGTTGTGTGTGTAGCGACCTTAACCCTCCAGTGGGCGCGTGGTCTACGGTCGTAGACTAGTCTTTTTTAAAACGCCGCCGTTCACAGAAAAACAATTTTTTTCCGCCATCGTTCACAATAGCTGTAGATAATTAGTTGCTCTACCTAATTAATATGCTATTTTTCTTCGGAGGGGGCATACGAAAGCTTAAAAGGTATTCAAAGTCTCTTGGTCTACCATCGTATCCCACGCGACCACGCGACCACTCGTGTAACAAAAAAAGTTGTCTTCAATTGTATTATTATAGGTAAGGGATTGTACATTTTTAACTACTTTTATTAAAAAATTAATTGATTAGTGAAGAAAATTGCTTCTACTATCTCAGGGACCTATTTTTGGGTCCGTGAGCTGACCTCTAGGGTGAGGTGCGAAAAAAGTGTTAAATTTGCTTGTAGGTACCACTTGAAATGTATATGCGTTTATTGTGATTTGTAGTGCACATTTTAATTTTTTTTTTTAACTTATTAATGAATTTGTGTTCTATGTTTTTTGAATAGTTTTTTTATGTTTGCTGTACTGTTTTGTTTGATTTTTTATGAAAAAAGACAAAAACGAGAACACGAAAAACTGAATTTTTCAAGTCTTATATTTCTTTTGTTTTGTGTACAATTTTTCTTTTTTCTTATTCATTACCTTATTTGGTTAATCATTTATTGAAAAAATGTCTTTTTTTTGTTATTAACTTTTTTAAAGTATTAATTTATTTTTTATAAAAAATGATTACGAAAAATCGTAAAATTGGGATTGTTTTTTTATTCCGATTTTTTTTTTCAGTGTACCAATAACTTTTTATCTTTGAGTGATGAATATGAAACAAAATATGTTCCTCTATGATTTCACCGCGATTTGAATTCTTAAAACGCTATAGTATATATATTTTTTGGCAAAACAAAATGGTGGACCACGCGACCACTCGTGTCTCTTTTAACCACGCGCCCACTGGAGGGTTTTAAGATATCGGTAACACTTTTCAATTTATTTAAATTAAATCAATGAAGCCTTTTTATTTTAAAAATGTATGTAAATTTAAACTTTTTTTAGATAGTAGGTACTCTTTTTTTCGTGCTGACGGCACAGTCCAATGTAAATCAAAGACAAATTAATATTGTAAAATAAAATCACACATACTACTAATTTTAAAAACTCATTACAAAAATGGGGAAAGCTACGCTTCGCAAACTTCGCTAAATTTTCAGAAGAGTGAGTGCACCTAATATGTCAACCATTCGAAGAGTGGTCAAAAAATTTGAAGAAACTGGGTCAATCATGGATCATAAGAATCCTTTACGTCAACGTACTGGTCGGTCCCTTGAAAACATTGCTGCTGTAAACGAGAGTGTTGCCGAAAATATCAATTCGACAGTGACTGGGAAAGGCATTCGTTACAGGAATGTGGTAACGGACTTTTTGTGGCCTCAACTGGACGGCATGAATCTGGTCATTGGTAAGATTCACCACATCTCTGTGCAAAAGTCATGGAAAATCTCATGAAAATAGTAACGGCCTGTCATCGGAGCCGGGGGGACGTTTACCGGAAATTTTATTCCATACTTAATCGGAACATGTCTCCTGTACAATACAATTAAAATATCACAACTCTGTTATGAAATACTTGTTTTTATATTAAAATGAAAAAGTGCACTCTTACTGAGACACCCTATATATACCCATATAGAGATTTCGTATATTACTACGGATGCAATGAAAATGTACACTCGGGCGTATACGTGATTTATAGATTTTTTTAACGTTTCTTTTTACTGTTTGAGAACCTTTTTTGTATCAATTGTTATCTTGTTATTTTTAACAACCTCAAGAGTAGAGTTTTTGCTAACGACGCACGACGATGAGTAAGGTGAGTTAATGATTCAAAGAACCGTCCAATTTCATTTTATTCTAGAATGTCATATGAGGTCGTGGCAAGGAGGACTGGATATGAATCCAAGCCAAACCGAAATCGGCTGTTGGACGAAAAATATCCGACTGAAGTTCCATGACCATAGCTCATACGAATGCATCTGATTGCTGTAATTTCATACCGAGGACCTGTGGCCCGTCATACTCAGAAAAGAAACTTGGACTTTACTTACTACCTCGAAATTGACACAACTCGCATGAGCTGTGCTGGAGCCTGGGTCTTCATTGACTGGTCTCGCTTCTCTCCCGTCATTGGCTCGCTCGACACTATGCGCATTCAGCAGCCGTTGGAAGTGCTGCTTGGAAACATCTACAATTCCCTGTGCTTCGGTGCCTAGGCTAGGAAGCTAATTTCTTCGACCTTTTAAAGAAACGTCGGGTGTTGTTCTTGGCCTCTTCTAGGTCTTTGAGCTGAGAACCTGCGGATGCTCTTTTCTTCCTTCGCAAGGTCTTTTTTTCTTATTTCTCCTTTTTGTTCGGTTCTCTAGCTGCTCTTGTTTTCCCGTGCATTTGCCGTCTCTCTTTCCAATATCGCGCACAATCCACGGGTTCTTTTTCGGGGGTGGTTGGTAACCTATGGTGGTCTCGGCTACATTTTTAATTATCTCGCGATATTGGTTCCACAAGGTGTTGACGTCTGTAGTATTTGGAAGGACGGCGGCGGAGAGTCGCTCGCTCAGGCGCTCCCTGTAGTCTCTGGCATTCTCCAATGTGCTAAGGCAACCGATATTGAACTTCTTTCTTTGGGCCGCACGGTTTTTTTTATCGTTTGATAATCGAGCTTTAAACTTAGCGACTACCAGAAAGTGGTCAGAATTGACATTTGCTCCTCGGAAAGTGCGCACGTTCAAGATGTTGGATTCGTGCCTTGCGCCGATTAGCACATGGTCGATTTGATTGGTGGTTCGACCATCCGGAGATCGCCAGGTTGCTGTGTAGATCTTTCGTCTTGGAAACCTAGTGCTACTTCTCACCGTATTACGAGCTGCAGCAAAGTCGATTAGTTGGAAGCCGTTATCTGTTGTAACTTCGTGGAGGCTGGGCTTTCCAACTAATCTGCGAAAGATGTCTTCCTTCCCGATTTTTGCATTGAAGTCTCCGAGTACGATTTTGACGTCGTCGTCGTACTCTGGACAGGATCTATCCAGGAGATCGTAGAAATCCTCCATGCTAGACTCCCCAGCCTCATCGGTAGGGGCGTGTGCATATATTATACTGAAGTTTTGTAGTGTGGCCTTGATGCGGATTACAGCCAGGCAAACACTAATTGGCTTGAAATCCATGACTTTTGATCCCACGACGAATCTGCATCAAAACACGTGCATTCTTTGATGACAGCTGTCATAAATGTCACAATTTTTCCTTTTTATTGTCCCTGATCCTATCAATCGTATTGCCTGGATCGCAGTAATGTCTGCCTTATACTGCATGAGGACAGTTTCAAGTTTTTGATTTGCACCTCTGGAGTGTAGAGTGTTCTTACATTCCAGGTACAAACTCTGAATGCGTAGTCCGTTGTCGTTCGGGGCTGGTTACCGTAAGAGGGGAGTCATTATCCGAGGCTCTGCCTATCTCTCTCATAACTTCATGTTTTTTACTGTGGAGGGGTTGGTAGCCCTTCGCACTAACCACCAAATTTGCAGTGCCGTTGTCTAAGTGCTTCTGTTTCTCCGTTTTACACTCGCGCTTAACAAGTTTCACAAGTTATATCTAGTGATATAATCAGTACCCGATGGTTACCGTTTGGAAGTAAAGTAAGCACTTGGTGTGTAGGAAAAGATACAGCATATTCCCCAAGATTCTACAACACCCAAGTCGGCTCCTAGACCTTAATAAACGTTGTTGCCCAAAATGACAGAATGTGTTCAAGTAGAGCTTTCATCACTCGATGAGGTTCGGAGGAATTTAATTTTTTGTCAAAAACTTCAAGTCAGCTTTGAAATTAACTCACTTATTTCATTTACACAAAAAACAAAAAAACATGTCTGCAACATCCGAAGAACAAACCCTTAAATTCAGTACAGGAACGTGGTACAAGGGCCCACTAGATGAATTTGGCAAGATGACAGGATTGGGCACATACCACTTCCCGAATGGACTCGAATATAGAGGACATTTCGAAGATGGAGCTTTCCACGGACGTGGAGTTATAATCGACAGAAAATCAAAATTTAAAATGAGTGGATATTTTATCTACGGAAAATGTAACAAGTTTGACTTTTTCTTTGGTGATGGATTGGAATACCACTTAGAAAATTGGGAATATTGTACCGAATCCGATCGAAGATTTTGGATTGAAATCAATCAAGGGCTATCACCGGTTGGCTTAACATTTTTGACGAAAGAAAAACCAGCCAGATTTGTGCCACGTGGTCATTATGATTGTGAAGAGGGATTCTTTGACCCGAGATATAATTGGATTGTGGATGCAGTGACTGGAGAGAGAATTCGATTTGTTTGTGCTGAGGAGAGAAAGAGAATTATGCAACAATGTAGAATGAATCAGAACGATTTTGAGTGTAGACATAGAAATGAAAAAGACCTTAAAGAAATTGACACAGATTCGTGGGTATCCTCGGATGATGAATAAATGCACTGGCTTGTTTTAAGAGATTTTAAAGAAAGCGTTTTTTTCTTGTAAGCAGGTGGCCACGGCTCAGTGGGCAGAGTAGTTGATTGCTAAGCCGAACGCAGCGTGTTCAAGCCCCAGCTTCGACAGTAAGCATTCTACAAAAATCGCCAGTTTATCTGAAGCCACCTGTGCGATAACATGAGACAATACAAATCTAAGTCTCCTCCTCTTAGCCACGAAGGTTTCTGTTATGTGTGCTTTCTTTCTATGGGTCTATCTGTCTCTCTCTGTTGTATTAATGTCTTGCTCTGTCCCAGCCGATGGCCTCAGTCACCAGTGCTGCTATGTGTCTGTAGTTCGTTACATTCATGTGCGAAGTACTGTGAAATGTCGATCTAAATGTCGTTTTTTTTAAATTATTCAAATTATAAAACTCAACGAAGAGTTGATGGTAGTCAATGCACAAACCGGAAAGTTGGTTGTTTATGTGCTGGTTAGTTGTTTGGCTATTCGTTGGTAGATGTCGCTGCACAAATGACCGTTAACTTTGAAAAAGTTCAATGAAAAATATGCGAATGTTGTGTTTTGTGCTCTAATAAAAAAAAGACAATCCGACTAGCTAGACAATCCGACTAGCTTTAGTGCATTCTGTGCATACAGTGTCGATGCTTAGACCATTTTTCTCCCAGCATATGTTGTTTGAGTAACTAAATGTGCTGTTTTTTCACTGTCTACTAGTGTTGCAGGAGCAATTCCGGTAGATGCGAGGGCCATCTTGCTTACTTACTTATAGTGGCGCTACAGTCCAGGTCGGACCAGGGCCTCATTCAACAAGCGTCTCCAGCAAACTCGGTCCCTAGCAAGCTGTCTCCAGTTTCGCACGCCAAGTTGGTGCAGGGGCTCTACCACCAGTGTGCTCCACCTGAGTCGTGGTTTTCCATTTCTGCGACGTCCTTCCGGGTTGAATTCGAAGACTCTACGGGCCGGAGCATTGTTTCCCATTCTTTCTACGTGACCCAGCCATCTCAGTCGTTGAACCTTAACTTTTCTGGTTAGGTCAGTGTCGCTGAACAGCTCGTACAGTTCTTGATCGAATCTTCGTCTCCATTCTTCATTTATGCAGACTGGACCAAAAATCACTCGAAGAATTTTCATCCGATGTTGTCATGATCCATGTCTCTGCACCATACATTAGGACCGGGATGATGAGGGTTTTGTAGAGTGCCACCTTAGTTGCTAGGGAGAGGACTTTACTACTCAATTGCCTTCTAAGTCCAAAGAAGCAACGATTGGCAAGATTGATTCTTCGTTTGATTTAAGCGCTGGTGTTGTTGTCTGAGTTTAAAGCGGATCCTAGGTAGACGAAGTCCTTAACTACCTCGAAGTATAATTTGTCTATGCTGACCATGTAGATGTTGGTTGTCCTTTCTTGTTGACAGCATTACCTTTAACTTGCCCTCGCTAACCGCTGCACCCATCTTCTTTGCGTCCGTCTCAAGACTCACGAACCCACCACTGACATCACGCTTTGTTCTTCCAATTATGTCAATGTCGTCGGCGTATCCTAGAAGCTGGACGGACTTTTGAAAGATTGTGCCTCTGGTGCTGACGTTGGAGTTTTGCACAATCTTTTCAAGAATGATGTTGAAGAAATCGCAAAACAGCGCATCGCCTTGTCTTAAACCATTGTTGACATCAAAAGGTCCTTCTTCTTTCTTTAAGGTGGCGCTACAGTCCGGTGTGGACTTGGGCCTCAATCAACAGTCTCCGCCAGCCAGCTCGGTCCCTAGCCAGTTGCCTCCAGTTTTGCACTCCAAGTTGATTGAGGTCCTCTTCCACTTGTGTGCGCCGAGGTTCCGAAGTTCTCGAAGTGGATTCCTGGCTGAGATTGAAATGGATAAAAAAGCGATATCAAGAGAAGAGTGAGGGTTGCTGGTCCGATTGAAGACTTGAACTCCTTTTTTGGTATTGGTTCATCATCAGGTTCGTTGAATGAGTTTGTCACGGTGGAAACGAAATTATCTAAGTTGACGATTTCCTCTGGTTCTTTTTCGTGATCTGGTATAGGGATAGGAAGTGGCGCCAGTCTATGTATGGCCCTTCGCCGTTCACACATCAGCTACACGAACCAGCCCGTCGTTTCCTATAATCACATTTGTTATTCTTCCCAATGGCCATTTTAGGATTGGAATATTGTCTTCTTTGATGAGGACCATCATTCCGTTCTCAGCGTTTTGGCACCTTTCTCTCCATTTACACCTGTGTTGGAGTTGATTCAGGTAATCGCGTGACCATCGGCGCCAAAATTCGTCCTTCAAATGGTTGAGAAAAAGCCCCGAGTTGTTGGTTGCTGCCGTGGAATTGATATTGCTGGTAAGTGGCTCTCCAATTAGAAAATGACCGGGAGTTAATGCTTTCAAATCATTGGGAGAAGACGGCATTGGAGTAAGTGGCCTTGAATTCAATATAGCCTCAACCTGAGTTATAACTGTCTCAAGTTCCTCATAAGTAAGTGATGCTCCGGCCAGCATATGTTGAAGAGTAGAAGATGCTTCGAAGATTTGACGGCTGCTTCCCACAAACCTCCGAAATGAGGTGATCGTGGTGGGATGAAATGAAAGTCGCATCCTCTTGATGTGCATGAGGATATTATTTTGTCCTTTTCTTGTTCTGAATCCATGAAGCCTATTATCTCGGATAATTTGTTTCTGGCACCATTAAAATTCATGGCGTTATCACAGTAGATGTTGCGGCAATGACCTCGTCTTGCAGTAAAGCGTTTGAGGGCTCCTATGAATCCGTGCGATGTAAGGTCGGTCACAAGCTCCAAATGGCAGGCCTCAGTGGCGAAGCAGCAGAAAATGGAAATGTATGTTTTTTGTGTTTTTTTGCCTCTAACTTTGTAATGTGTTATTATGGGACCACAGAAATCAACTCCGGCATTAATGAACGGCCGAGCTGGTTGTATCCTATCAGCGGGCAGATTGCCCATTTGTTGTGTTAAAAGCCTTGGTGTGGCGCGAGCGCATTTGATACATTTATGATAAACTGATCGAGCAAGCGTCTTTCCTTTAATTGGCCAAACAGTTTGCTTCACTAGTAAGAAAAATTAATTCTCAACACAAAAGTGTTTTTTTTTTTTTTTTTGACAGTTTTTCTCTAAAGTGTTTATTTTTATTCATTTTAAGGTTTTTAAAAAATAATTAATTTTATTTTAAAGTAACTTACATGAAAATATAATCATAACGTTGCTTTTTATTTTTTAATTTAAGAAAATTGTATTAACACTTTTCATTCGCAGACGACTACACTGCCGCGGAGGTAACAATTTTGTGATTTTTAAGGAAAAAGTAGTTTTCATACGAACCACCACCGTTACTAGCTGAGCGTAGTAGATGGAGCTGTTGCTGTCGTCGTGGTTGTTAGTTTTTTTTTGATGAAAGAACTTTTAAAATTGTCGACTTTAAAAAAAAATTTATGTTTATAAGATTTATCCTAGATTACGAGAAAAAAAAAAACAAAACAAACTTAAAACAGATGACACCATTCTACATACGTGTGTGTGGTTGAGTGCATTTTTTTTGTTTTGATTTGTTAAATTTTATGAATAGCAGGACGTGGAATGCCTATCCTAACGACGATAACGGTCTCGGGACGGTGATCTCCTGCGATGGCTGGTGCTAGAGCTGCTATAGTGGGTGTTGCTACGTCCACGACTGCGACTGCGGCTGCGAGATTTTGGCGATCGTCGACCAGACTTGTGCTTGCGTTCACGACTGCGTGAACGATGGACACGCGAACGTCTGTCTAATTCGCGGCCTCCAACAAAGTATCTTGTCTTGTTTTTATCTTCATCACGTTCGTGGTATTTGCCTGCTCGACGTAGATCGGCCTTGCGCGGCCCGGCGGTCTTCTCGAGCTCGGATAGTTTCTCACGAATTGCCATAAATCCCAAATGCAATTTGCCCCCGAAATGGTCGGCCAAACGAATGTCGTTATCATGAATGCCCAAATAGGCCGAACAAACTTCACAGACTCGCAGCTTTTGCTGTTGATAGGTCGATGCTGGCATCGATGTTCGATACTCGTGTTCGGCTTTGACTTTCCTCGAACGCAAATCATCGATTTCCTTCATCAGGGAGATGCTCTCTTCCACTTCTCCGGCTTCACCTAAAGCTTCGGCTTTTGCAAGTTTCTTACCAATTTCCTCGGCAAGGGTGTGCACGGCATTGGCCTTTTCGGCTACTTCGGCTGTCAGTTCCTCTTGAGTTTCGGCTAGACGTTTTTTGGCTGCCTCAGTGCGACGGTCACAGTCGGCGATGAAGGCTTGTAAGTGTTCCATTGCCTGAAAATTCCAAGGTGAAATTAATTTTTGGGTGAATTTGCTTATTCGTGTTCGTAGGTACTTACCTCAATGTCATAGTAGTAGTCACGATTTTTGGATGCACTCTCGTAGTCAGCACGGAAAGCCAAGTCATGGACTTTTGGACATTCGCCAAGGTCCATGCGCTACAGGAGGAAAGAAGAACAAAATTCAACGATTAGAAAAATATATTGTTTAGAGTTTATCATTTCCTTTCTTCTTTTTTTTTACAAATCTACGATTCTTGAAATTCAACGTGATATTAAGTTTTTAGTTTGCAAGCGAATTTAAAAACAATTTCACAAAATTTTGTTCATATTTTTTAGGGGGGAAAAGGGTGAGTGTAGCTGTAGAGTGAAAAGGACAAATCGTGTTACTATTCAAACACAATTCATTGTTATGACGTGTCTAGACTATATTTAAAATTGAATAGGTCATTGGGTTCAACATTCAGTTCTGAACAGAAGAATGTGTTTGGTTGGTATTTGGTTAATTTTTATTAGGGGTCACGTCATGAGCCTCAATGGTTAAATATTGATATAAGTGGGAGGAGTATGTTCATGTTCCCGGAGGAGTTAACTAATTTGATTTATAGTCCTGAGTCATAACATTAATATGTGCACGTATGTCCTGGAATTCGTAGAGATGACTTTTTGTGGTACTCAGGAAATACCGATTTGAAATTGCGAGAAAATATTACCCGTAGGACAAATTTTTGCCAATATCTCGATCATCATACCTTCAAAACACTTGTAACCCATTTTGAAGAATAGAGTTTGAGCAGACCTTTCTTTTGATGTATCATTCGTTAGACGAATTTTTGGAAGAATTTTCTTTTCTGTCCAAAATTTTAGCAAGGAGCTAACACATGGTTTTTCCCGAAAATCATGAATAAGTCTATTTCCCTAGCTTCTACATATTTAATAGATCTGGTTAATCTGCGTCTATCACTGTAAGCCAAACCCAATTCCGAGCACTGGTTGCCGAAGTATTTCCATAACAAGATATTCTTTATGGAAGCTGGGGACAAAAACCAAGAAAAAATGTTCAGCGATCATAACTCGGTAGCAAGACCTCGGTAGTCGTATTAGTTTTCAACGACTGATAGAGGACGTTTTGGCCTTGTTTTGGTGTATCATTTGCTATAATATGCTACCTTTTAGTGATTTATCATTCTAAACATTATGGGCCATATTCATACAGAATTACTAAAGTCGTAACTTCCTAGTCCACAGTTTAAGCTAAACAATTTAAGAAAACACAACTTCTATTCATAGACGGTTTTCTAGCTGTGTTTAACTAAACTTGAGTTTATCGAAGAAATCTACTACCACTTTGCTTCAAATTTGGACATTAAACATCACAAATGTCAAAACAAAATAGAGAATTTCAAAATTCGAAACTCGTTCCTCATTCAAATCTGCTCGGTAGAGTGCGTCAGCTACAGATATTGACAGTGTTCCGATAAAGAAAAGTCGTAGTTGCGTTTTATTTTACATTGATAGATTCCTTAACTCTGTGATCCCACACCACAACCTTCAAATCAATTTCAGTACGGTAGAGTTAGCTTAGGCTCTGAAATTTGATCTTCCCTCTTTTTCCTCTAATCCACAATCCACAATCGACTCTGCTCTCCTACAACATTAAAAAATACAGAGTGATGGCAATTTTAAATGGTAGTAAAATTTCAAACTGCAGAAATCAAAAGCAATTTTTTTTGACGTTAGGTTTTTAGAGGCGCGACTTAGGGTTAAATAAAATTTCTGCGTGACGGAAATGGATGTCGATTTAAATTCAATTTCAAACCAAAAATTCTAACAGTATCTGACGTAACATAATATGCCTTTGGCATGACAAAACGCATAAAAGGTATGCATTCATTTCTATTTTCCTTAGTGGCTCATTACTTCAATCGGAAGCTGATATTTAAATCCGATTCAAATTCAAGAGATAAACAAATAAACATTGCTAAGCGTCAATAAGCTGTAGGGTGTAAACTCTGCGGTAGGTGAACGACAATGATACCTTGAAATCAAAAGAGACTAATTCAAGCGTTGAGGTTTCAGAAATCTCACACTTGATGGGTGAATGACTTTTAGGTTTTCATTTTAAAAAATTTGAGGGGAAAAAAATAAGTTAATTTGCACTTCTAAGCATCGACTAAAAAATTCAAATTAAAAAAAAATTTGTTTAGAATACTGTCGGGCCTCAAATGGCTTCTAAACAGATTATTCATTCTTATTTAATTTTTCATTGAGGTCCTCCTGGGAACTTCTACGATTGTTCTTGTTCCTGGAAGTAGGTTAAGTTAGGTTGAGGGGCTGATGTCGTTACAGTCACACTTGGATCAATACAGATCTATTGAGATACTCGTGAGTATTGCTACTCAAGCTAATAAAAACCGATGTTTTCAGTTTGACGAAGTTCAAAATGTTAGAACCTGGAGTACTAGAGAGTTCTTCAAGTCAACGAAGAAATAACTGTCGAGCAATTTTGTTCCTCTGGAGGGAAAGTACGAGGCAGTGACATAGAAAGTGCGAAGTGTCTTTATGCACCTCGTTGTCACCACATCCACTGTATAGATCATCTGAACTGATTCTCATATTTTTCTTATGATATCCTAACAGATTATGTCCGGTAATTGTGCTTACCAGAGATCGAAGTGATCTCTTGTGTAATTGCATAATTCTTTCCGTTCTTTGTTTGTTAAAGGTGGTGTCTTGCAGGTGTCAAGAAGGTTCCACCTTTCATCGGCCTTAATAGTTATTCTATTTGCGATTTCCTGCTTTAAGTGACAGTTAAGTTGTGGAGTGCTGACTAGCTGAGCTTGGCTTACGTCAAGCGTTGATCATAATCTTGCTAATTCATCAGCAGAGTCTAATGTTGTGCTGTGCGCCAAGAACCTTAAGCTCTTCGCGGCAGCATTAAACAAGCTTTGATTTTAACTCTGTTGCAGTAATCGCTTTTATTGCCGCTTGGCTATCAATGTAAAAGGTGATATCAGCCCGTGGTATCGCTATCATTAATGTTTAGCAGCTGTAATCACTGCCAGGACCTCCGCTTGGAAGACACTACTGTAGTCTGGAAGCCCAAGCGAGTCTGTTAATTTGAGAGATTCACAATAGAAGCCTGCACCTACACGAGTATTCATCTTAGAACCATCTGTATAGATAGCTATTGATGACTCACTGGAGTATGGTATCGGTATGTTATCTACCCATTCCCTCTGCTTGGAATGGCAGCCCGGAATGGTTTATGAAAGTCAAGTTCGGGTATTTTATAGTTTGTCGTAGTACTATGACCCATAACTTCATGAATGATCTGAGCATGTGCTTCTTTTATCTTTCTTTGGTGTTCAGAACCCAGTTTAAGGTTTTATCTAAGACCACACGGAGATACTTTGAATGATCAGAGATTTTAAGAGGACAGTCTTCAATTGAAGGTTCTTTAAAGTCAGGTATTTCTGAGAACTAGAGATATTGAATTCTTGTTTTACAATGAACTTTCTGTAATTTGTTCTTTAGTTTCAATTTAACACAGCCACGTTAGTCACCGAGAATTAAGGACCGGACGAGGTGCGCTTACGGAGATCCCCTATTCAATCAACAAACTTGGTTTAGGGACCAAATTGTGTGAGTAAAAAATATCTCTGATACCTATACATAGCTTGAAAAACACAACGTCGTATTGCATTGCTGAGAAAGAGAATAGAAAAAAAAATAAGATGGCTGTAGAAAGTGATATCTCTTTCTTACGGAAAATTCTCACGCTCAACCGACCCTATTACTACTGATGGCTTTTTGGTCTAATATTATCGGCATAAATTAAGAATGAAGAAGATTTGACCAAAAGCAGTGCGAGCTGTACAACAACACCAACCTTGCCAGAAAAGTCAAGGTTCTCGAAATGACGGTTTTGCTCAAGCCCAGATAGACTTGGAAAACATTCGCAATGGAAGGGGCATTTGTTGAAGGTCCAAAGATTACCAAACAAAAACTGTTTTTAAATTGGTTTTCAGAGATTCGACTGTAAGCTGCTGCTTAAGCAAATCATAATCTCCTCTTCAGATTCTTATCAAGCATTTTAATCAGTGAACTTGAAAGTAGTATATGAATAACTCATTTAAAAATTCCCTAACACAAATTAAGGTCAAACTAAAGAACACTTTTTTTCAAAAATGAAAAAATCGCAAAGTAAAATTCTCTCGTGTTCCTTTCCTTTGTATTTAATTTTCTTTCTTTTGACAAAACATCTGCCATAGCGTCATATAACGACAACATATCAGAAGTACATCGTCTACCTACCTACAGCTTCAGCCGAGACACGGAGACGAAGAATACTATCACAATCAATTACTTTAGAATTATATTTTTTCGAAACAAAAACACTGGCATATGTCTTCTGGTTCTCTGTCCGATTCCGATATACGAAAATGAACACCTAAAGGGGAACTGAGAAATTATATAAAATATAAATAAATGCGCTCTTGCTCTCTGAAATAGAATAAATTCACTCTACTATTTCTGATTTTTTCATGTTGAAGAGATAAAAAGGTACCTAGTTCCTGGTTTGGTAGGGCGGGTGGCATCGATGAAATTTGACAAGAAAATTAATAATAACCGAACATTTCTCTCATAGTGAAACAATTCGGAAATGAAACACAGCCTAGAGATTAACGTTGAGATGGGACTTCATCTAATATGAATCAGAAGATAACAAGTGCTCGGAAAAAAGTGATGATGTCAGTCTTGATAGAAGTTACTTTTCTTGACGTCACAGAGCAAGTTTTTCATCGAGTGACTCACACAACATTTCAAGAAACCCAATTGAACACAAAAACAACGATATTGCTTTTGCCATGGCAATCGGAATGGAACAACATAGTGACTGGTTTTAAGCTAATCTCATGTTACTAGTAAGCACCTACAACCTGCTACTCACAATAAGGAAACTACCGTGTCTGTTGTCATTATTGTCAGTAGCTCCGTATACAGTACGAGTACATTTGGTATGGTTTGCTTATACAAGAGTGAACACTGAGTAGCTTGCTCTGTTCGGCGAGATTAAATTCGATTCGACGCTGTTTGGCCGGTGTCAGAGTCAGAGGAAGAGGAACGAGAGAAGAGAAGACACAGACATAATTCAACTTGGCCTAACATTAACTGGTGAATGGCATCACAATTCAGTTCATTTTAAAACGTCGTCGTGTTTTGTTGAAGGAATCTCAAGTTGAAAATTCAAATAAAATAAATCAGTTTTTTCTTTTTGGCACAATACAAAAAAAGAAAAAAAACAAGAGAGAATCAACAGAGAAAAATAAAATGTAATAATTAAAAACGTATTTTGCTTAAATTCCTACGAAAACCTTAAAAAAAAATACAGAAAACACTTGTTTCTTTGAAAAAATGTCGTGACGTCACAGCTCGAGTCAAGCTCAACTTTTCTGGAGTTTTGGATTTGTCTAGAAAAATGAATACTTGTTTTAAAATCAATAAAACAGTTCAAGTAAACTGGACAGTGGTTAGCTCATCGGACAACAACGAGGGCTACAAACAGCGGCATGCTTAACTCGCGGCCTTGATTATGAGTTTTCCAATAAGTGATTTTTTTCGCCTTCTCTCTTCTGTTTTGCATTTTGTTTTCATGTTAAATCCAAAATTAGCGAATCTAATAATAATGACACATAAAGCGTGTTTTGTGCGCTTTGTGATGACTTTATAAGCCTCAACCTACTCAACCGCGAATATTTTTGCGCGTGTTTGTGTGAATAATTTGTCTTTTTAAAGTACATAAATGGAAAAAATAACGCGACTTTCGAAAATTTCATAACTGTCGAAAAGGCGGCAGCATGAGAGGCAAGCTAGAAAAAAGTTTCAAGTGTGTGTTTGCACTCCGTTGTCCGTTATGATCGCCAATCAAACGTCAAATATTATTTTCGGCCATTAAGTAAATTAAGAAATGCGAATAAATTCTCAATATCGGTCCAAGAGATAACCTAGCAACCTCCAAATTTGACTTTTTTTTATTTGAAGATTAAACGAAGCATCGCCCGAAGACATTCGACGCCATTTCAAATCGAAATTGAAAAATATTAATCGACGACAGAAGAGAGAAAAAAATTAAATATTTATTTTAATTTCGCTAAATCTCGTCTGGGATGGAATTAATTCCATCGATAGCGCACAATAATGAGAGAAATTTTAATCGTTTTGAATTTTTGAAAACAATAAAAGTACCTAAACCGGTTTTTCTGTGCTCGTAAAGCGAATGCCTATTGAGGGATTTTTTGTTTTTTGAGAGTTCAAAAAGAAAGTTCAAAAAAACAAGTCCCATGATTTGCATCTTATCAAAACTGGAATATATGTAATTTCAATTGTTTGGCTTTCATTAGAGGATCATTGTTTGGTTGAAAACGTGTTCCGAGCAATGATAATTATTATCGGCATTGTTTTTCTCGGAGCATTTTGTTTAAAGTGTCGATTTAGCTGGAAAAGAAGGTCATTCATCGAATTTGTTTCCTCGTTCCTAACTAAGATCCCAGATGTCACAATTTTGACAGTAAATGAATTTGACATATTTTGACAAGAATAGTTTCGAGTTCTCAATAGGAGAACATTCCTAAGCCCGGCATTGCGACAAGAAACATGATTTAAACCTCAATTAAGACATTCAACGAACTCAATTGACACCCAGCTTAAGTCTATAATAAGCTGTTTGTCTTAAGTAGCCAATTATCGACCAATTAAACTACTTGACGCTCAGAGCATGCTTTGTTTCAACAAAAATATTATACACTTATTTCTAGTACGTTTGATAAGGTTATCACTTGACTGTACATAGTGTACATTGCTTAAGTACTTTTGTATTTAGACCTTGAAGTAGATGAACAAAATACTGGTACTTGTAGTACTTGTGACTTGTGAGTAACAATCAATACTTTCATGAGCAGTTGGGGTGGTACTGTTACATAGTGATACTGGTACTGGTCCTTAAAATACTCCCAAGAATTGTCAAGAACTTACAAGGGAGCAGCGTTCTTTTGAAGCATAAGTACTTAAAATACTTGCAAATTTCTGGTATTGCCTTTTGTAATTACCACTCGCTCTTCAGGACCACCAGTGTCATCAGGTTACGTATGATAAGGTTATCACTCAACAGTAAATCGTCCTTTTGTTATAAAGAATTTTAAAGTAGATGTGCTTGTAATACTTTTGAGTAACAATCAGTACTTTCATGGACACTTGAGGTGGCAGTGTTACATAGGGCTACTGGTACTGGTTCTTAAAATACTCCGAAGAATTCTGTGGTACTGGAACTTACAATTGTGACGAGTTTTTTTGAAGTATTAGTACTCAAAGTACTTGAAAAATACTGGTTCTGCCATTTTTAATCACCACTCGCTCTTCAGCAACACCAGTGCCATATCAGGTTATCACTTAACAGTAAATGGTCCTTTTGTATTGAAGAATTTTGAAGTAGATGTTCTAAGTACTGGTACTTGTAATACTTGTGAGTAAGAATCAGTACTATTCATGGACACTTGAGGTGGCACTGTTACATAGTTCTATTGGTAAAGGTTCTTAAAATACTCCCAATAAATTTTTTGTACTGAAACTTACAACGGCGACGAGTTCTTTTGAAGTACAAATACTTAAAGTACTTGAAAAGTACTATGGTACTGCCTTCACACGTCCTTCAAAAACCACCAGTGCCCACTTTGGCTCCCTTTTTTTACTAATGACTTTCGATTTTTCTTCTTCAAACTTAAATCACTCTCCATTTTCAAATGTCAAAAATTCCTAACACTTCAAAACGAGTGCAAATTCATCAATTTTAATAACAAGTCGTTTATTATAGCAAAAGTTCACCCTCGACTTTTTCTAATTGATGAGGCGGGGATTTATTTCTGTAAGCGTCGCGTGCGTATGATTTACTAAGGTGGTTAATTCGCTTTTTCTTATTTCATTGTTTGGCGAAATTACAAAAAAACCGCACGATAGCTAACAAAAACTTGATACCACCTCCTTAATTAAATTACTTGAAAAAGAATAACAAAGCCGGCCAGAGGACTGCTGAGTAATTTCACAGCTTTGAGAACTCCTATCGCCACCCACTTGATTTTCCCATAGAATAAATTAATTAACTTAAAAGGATTTCATCTTTTCCAATATTAAACCGGTGCTACTACTACTACCAACTACCCCATCGTCATTTTTGTTTGACACTTTTTTTCACTTACTAGCTTTGTTTGTAGGAAGAGAACAAAAAAGCTCAAAGTTTAAAAATAATCCCATTTAGAAAATTGCATTTAAAATTTGTATCGTTTTACTTTGCTTTTGTTTTGTTTTTTTGTGAGATTACGTGACACATGTCAAATGGAAGTGCAGTTTTTGAACATTAGCTAATGGAATAAGTTGATGATATCTGTTTTGTGGAATTAGATGGGCTAGATTGATGTGTTTCGTTGCAATCTGCTACATGCCCGACGACCCAAATAAGGTTAATATGCTCCGAAAGAATTCTGTGCTAACCCCCTGGTGACAGGAAAAGACAATTGAAAAGTGCGAAGCATATTATTGGTATGTTGTGATAGACTCGTCTCACACATAGACATACACAGAATTATGTTGACAATAATTGAAATGGGACAGTTTTCGAGTGCATAATTGGGGCTGGCTCGCACTAATAGCATTACAAGTGATTGTCATGTTTTGCACGAAAAAAAGCATGATACGGCTTTGACAAGAAGACTCAACTTATTGAAGCAAAAGCAAACAAAATGGAAAGACGATATTTGGCTTAATGGGAAATGTGCCAATACCCTGTTTGAATTGCAATTCTAAACGGTTATGAGTACAAGCCCTTTACACAGGAATCGACGTGACGTGTCGAAGTTGACTAAGCTAACGACAGCTTAAAAGAAAAACACTTGTGTTTACTTTCCAATAATTATCAACAACAAAAGCACAATACATCATTTTGCAATGTAGACAACGCTTCTTTCCCCGCCCCAGCTCCTCCATCAAACTAATTTGTTTGTTTTTTTTTTCTATAGAATTTCTCCATTAAGGAACCCCAACAATACTCCATCCTTCAAGATGAAGGGACAACAACTACAATACTTAGCATCTCTGCTAGTTATTCTATTGGCAACGGGTCAACTTGCCGAGTGCAAGCGCTCCTACAGCAGTCGCAGCCGTGGCAGCAGCAGCAGTAGTGGCAGTAGCAGTCGCCGAACATCACATTCCTCGTCGGTGACAAAACCGACCTTCTCGACTTCGCATTCGAACTCGCATGCTGATCTGTCCAAGCTAAGTTATGCCGGCTATAATTCGCAACCGAATAGACCCAAGCCAAGTGCACCGGCTGCTGCACCGCCAGCAATCGGCTGGAATCCGCCAAAGGCACAAGGACCACCACCATCGTATTCGGCAACAAATCCAGTGGGTGGCGCCAAGCCGAATATCCATGAACCGGCACCAGCATACAAACCAAATTATGCTGCACCACCGTCTTACTCGGCAGCCACGAACACACACACTAACATGAACAACAACAATAATCGTCCTTTCGGCAGTGGAACGAACACCAATACTGGATCAACATATGGCACAGG
The DNA here is from genome assembly GCA_943590905.1 of Sphaerophoria taeniata. Taxonomy (NCBI): domain Eukaryota; kingdom Metazoa; phylum Arthropoda; class Insecta; order Diptera; family Syrphidae; genus Sphaerophoria; species Sphaerophoria taeniata. The sequence continues at coordinate 11,295,828 of OX016542.1, read as the reverse complement.
TGCAGGCGCCTATGGAACATCGGGAGTTCATCATTCTGGCACTGCGTATCGACCAAGGGCTAATTCGACCGGAGGCTTTGGAGGCAGTGGAGTTCATTCTCCCATTTATGCTTCCAACGCTCAAGGTGTTCAATCGAGCTATCCAAGACAGCAATTGCCAGCTGGTGCAACATACTACCCGTCGTCGGGAAGTCTTCCAGCTGGAGCAACTTATCATCCACAAGGACTTCCAGCCGGAGCTTCGTACCATCCACAAGGATTACCACCAGGAGCTTCCTACCATCCCCAAGGTTTACCCGCAGGAGCCAGCTATCATCCCCAAGTACCACCAGGTGCAACATACTATCCAGCAGCTGGCGGAATTCCAGCTGGAGCGAGCTACTATCCATCGGCCGGTGGAATTCCACCAGGTGCTAGCTTCTATCCAGCCGGACAGATGCCACCAGGCGCAACTTTCTATCCTCAGGCTTCCCCAACCATAGTTAAACAATCGTCTGGACCTGGATTTGGTGAGTTAAACCGACATTTAATAAGAGAACTCATTTTCATTGAATAATTTTGTTTTTGTAGGAACCGGTTTACTTGCGGGAGCTGTTGGAGGAGCAGTTCTTGGTCATGTCTTGACCCCCTCTGGATCTAACAGCGGATCGCACCACTATCAACCTGCTCCAGCTGTCAGCTCCTCAGACGGCGATAGAGACCGAATTATTATAATTAACAATGGACCACCAGGCTCAGTGACAACAACCAATGCTGACGGAACAACAGTGATTACAAATAATAATGGAGGTGGTGCTGCTGCTCCAGCTGCCCCAGCCGCTTCTGCTGCACCAGCTGCTCCAGGAGCACCTGCTGCACCTGCATCTGTAGAGCCACCGGTTCCATTGGCACCTTTCGCGCCAGGAACTTTTGACAACAACAATGCTCCACCAGCTTCACCAGCAGCGGCTGCGACTGTACCAGCAGTAGCTGGAGAAACACCAGCACCTCCAGCACCTGGTGCAGAGAACCCAGCTGTTACACCAGCTCCGGGTGCTGCACCAGAGCAACCGCCACCAGGTGGTCTCATTTGCGTTCCAATCATGGTTAATGTCACTGATCCTGCTGATCCAACCAAACAAACTCAAGTCCAACAAATTGCCTGCTACCCTGCTCCACCAGCTCCCCCAGCCGGCGGTGAATCTACACCAGTCCCCGGCGCTGGAGAATCAACACCGGCAGCAACTTCCCCTGATGGATCACCAGCTCCGGCAGCCGGCGAACAACCAGTCCAATCACAACAGCAAGCCACCGTGAATGCAGCAGTTCCTACACAAAGGACATCAACCGCTGAACTGCCTGAAAATTCACCCATTCAAAAGGCTAGCGGAGCCAGCTCGATGTTTGCAATGTTCTCTTCTTCGATGATGACATTTTTATTGGCTTATTGCATGCGTTTTGTGTAAACAAAATTATTAGTAGAAAAATTGAAGAACTCTCCACTTTGGAGAGTATACATTTTTGAAGACAACATTTTTGGCTAAGCTTTGTAATTGACAAAATTAATAGTTATTTTTGACATACACACTGTTTTCTTTTTTTTTTGTGATAAAATGAAATAGAAGATAGATTTATTATCTCTCTGTCTCTCTCTAAAAAGTTAACATTTCTCACACAACACAGACCAAAAGCTTAAACGTTTTTTGTGAACAAGAACCAACCCTAACTGTGCCTTGTTTTCTATATTAATTAAAGTCTTTATGTTATTATTGTTTTTTCTTTTCCTTTTTGTAATATTATTGATTATTTGTAGTTGTTTATATTAAATATTACATATAGACGTGTAAAAATATAATTGTTGTATTTAATGTGGGGATATTGCTTTCAAAAAAAAATATATTGATGTGAATAAATGTTTAAAAACTTGAACTCTACAAGAAAATGGGAGTAAATTACACATACACAAGAAATCTTTGTTTTGCTTTGTCTTTCTTGCTTTTACAGTTTAAAGCGGCCATCTTTAATTCGATAATTGTCATAGTTGTTCTACCGAGCGAGGTGACTATTCGCAGTGTGGTGAATAAATTTGAATTAAAATAAGCTCTTTTAGGAAAGAACCAACCGACAATACGTTACCCTGGCTTTCCGTCCGGAAGAGAGTGCAGGCTCAAGAGCATTGGAGGCAGTCGACCTTGAGCAACAAGAAATCGGCCTTTTGCAGATCCTAACTTGGCGAATTAAACGTCTTCAGCAATGAGGTATGGGGCCCATTTCTGGATAAATTAATAGATGAAGAAACAAAACTGTAAAACTTGAGACGATACAAATCCAAATAGGATTCATGAGCGTCCAATGCATCGGTCCATTTTGGAGACTTCGGATGCAAATTTTAAGTAATACATGAGCTTTTAGACTGGGCAGTGCTCTCGTGATAATAAAATTGTTATTGAAGATTGAAATCTTAAGTTACACAGCCTGCACGACGCTTCCCCCGCTGACCAAGTTCGTTGCAGGACGTGACGTTTGTAAGCAGCACGTACGATAGTTGAACAGGTCGTTACCCACACGGCCGATAGAAAACGATCGAGTCATTTCACTTTTCAAGCGTACACATTACGAGTGGCTCGATTTGGATCACTAACTGCGATATGCTGAGCATGTATGTATACCCCGAGACCGCCCGGTCCTTTTTCTGATCGTGCCTCCAATAATCTCATAAGAATTCTGTTATCAAGCATGAAGACAACCAGTGACAACATTGCCAAGCAGAGACGACATTGAAACCCTAACATGATGCTTTTTTATGTCAAAACATTTTTTTGACATGTCAAAGAACAACTTCATGCTTGAAAAAATTATCCAAAACTCACAAGCCCCCACCCAGTACCAGGAAAGTCAACCATCGACCAAATTTTCACTTTGCGGCAGATCCTGTAAAATACTTATGAACTCCAAGTCGATACCCACCACCTCTTCATCGATTTTAAGGCCGCGTATGACAGCATCTATAGAGACGAACTGTATAAGGAGATGTATAGTTTCGGCATCTCTGACAAGCTTGTTGGCTTGTGCAAACAAGGAGAACTCACGCTGCTCCATCAAGGTTGGCAACGAGCTTACGGAATCTTTCGATGTCAAAAAAGAATTCTGACAAGGCAGTGCAATGTCATGCGATTTCTTTAACATCGTTCTTGAGAAGATAGTGCAAAACTCCACCGTCAACACCAGAGGCACTATCTTCCAAAAGTCTGTTCAATTTCTCGCGTACGCCGATGATTACGGCCGGCGTGATGTCAATGGCGCCTTTGTGAGAATTGAGACAGAAGCAGCAAAAATGGGTTTAGTGGTAAATGAGGGAAAACCGAAAAAATGCTGCCTTCGAGGAAGGAAACCCTACACCGACGGCACGGACAGAACGTCACAATGGACGCATACAACTTCGAGGTAGTAGAGGAGTTTGTCACCCTAGGCTCCGCTATTAACACGGGCAATAGACCAGCGCCGAGATCAGACGAAGAATAACTCTTGTAATCGGTGGTTCTTTGGGCTAAGACAGCAATTGAGTGGAAAAGCCCAGTCCTGCTGTATAGTGCAGAAGCAAGGACCCTGACAAAATCAGATGTATGTGCCTGAGGCTGTTTCAAGAGGAGAGTTCTTCAGGTTATCTTCTGTCCCGTGTGCATTGATGAGGAATAGAGAAGAAGATACAACAGCGAACTTTACGGGTTGTACAATGACATTGACCTAGCCAGAAGAGTCAATGTCCAGAGACTCGGTCATTTAGAGTGGATGGACACTAATGCTCCGGCCCGGAAAGCCTTCAAAACTATTCCTGGGGGACGTAGAAGAAGAAGAAGGCCGCGACTCAAGTGGCACACACAAGTGGAAGAGGACCTCAATCAATTTGGAGTGCAAAACTGGAGACAGCTAGCAAGGGATCGAGCTGGCTAGCGAAGACTGCTGATTGAGTTCCAAGTCCACAACGGTCTGTTGCGCCACCTTAAGTCAGCAAGTAAAAGCCCCCAACGGAGAGTCTTCCAAAAGTTCGTCAAACTGTAAGGGAACGCCTTGGATATTGACCAAATTGGAGGAACATAGCGCAATGCTCATGGTTTTGAGTTGACCATTGATAAAGCCGAATTCGTCATGTAGACTGGGCCAAGTTAAATGAATAAATTCCAATTCCAAGGGAATGCCAAGACCGGTGGAGGAATGGCTGGCTGAAGAAGCTTTTTTGTTTGAAGCCCTGGAGCGACCCAGCCCGTACCGTCAGTAGAAATTTGTAAGCAAGAAGAATAAATAATTATGATTTTATTTCTCAATAATTTTATTAAAAATTCAAATTCTTTGTCTGCATTTTACTTCTTCAGATATAATAGGAATAATAATAGCAATGAGCCAATGAAACTAGGAACAGCGACTATGAGAATAATCCAGAATGCACTGAAATTTGTGGAGCTGGCTGAAGTTTGAATTGAGTAATCATAATCATCTTCAATTGAGTAATCAACTAGATTTGGCCCAGCTATGTCCTCGCTCCGTGAATCAATTATGATCGATGTATTTGGCGTTTGTGCATCTGTTACTGAATTTAAAGCAACCATTGCAAACAGTAAAATGGCATTAAAAAGCAGTTGTTTACTCATTGTGAATGTAATAAAGTCCAAGAGCTAGAATTCTATAAAAAAAACGACAGTGAAAAAGTTGATTTGAATTTGAAAAATTTCCAAATTGAATTTCCATTGCAAACCGATGTCGGTCAGAGAATAACAAATAGAATGATCACCGTAAACGTTTACGCTTAATTGTAATTTGCACACTGAATTTGTACTGTCATTCGAAACGAAAGAAATTTTAACCAAACGTCAAGTTTTATTACACATATTTAAACGCAATTCACACAAGGCCCCTTAATAATAAAATATATTGAGATGTAATCCAAAATTCAAATCCTTTTTCTGCATTTTACTTGTTTAGATTGAATTTGTGCAAAAAGCTAATGAAACTAGGAACAGCGATCATGAAAATGAGGCAAACGAATGCACTGGAATTTTTTGAGCTGGCTGAAGTTTGAACTCTTAAACGGTGTAGATTTGGTCCAGGCATTTCTTCTCTCCACAATTCCCTTACTGAAGAAGATTCAGTAGTAGTTGTTTCATATGAGTTTCTTCTTCTTGCCGTTGCCGAACCTATAGCAACCATTGCAACCAGTGAAATAGTAATCAAAAGAAGTTGTGTATTCATTGTGAATGCGATAGCCCAAATGCTAGAATGGCGTGGAAAAAAAATTACAGTGAAAAATTGATGTAAAATGTCCAAATAGAATTTCCATTGCAAATCGAAGTCAGTCAGATTTGAATATGCAAATAAAATGATCACCGTAAACGTTTACGCTTAATTGTAATTTTCATACTAGGCAGGTTCAGCTGAGTAAGGCACTTGAAGTTAAGGCAAAATGCACGTACCTGAATGGTCAGGTGTCAAACAAAAATCTTTCCATTTTAGTCAATTTCACTGGAAAGTAGACTGGAAAATAAGGCAAAAAAATTCGCCTTAAAATCAAGTAACAGCTGTTTGTTAGCTGTAGTTTGCTTGTGACATAAAAAAATTCACATCGCACGTGAACTTTATTCGGTAAACACGGTTTGTTTTAAATTAATTTAAAGTTTTATAAAAAACGAAAGTTAATATTTGGCAAAATGACCAAACGTATTAGTTTGAAGACTCCGAAGAGATTTTCAAACGCCTTTACATATTTATTTGATAAGGCTTGGCACTTTTCATTTTGTAGTTACAATGGCGCAAAATTATAGTTTGCTATTGAACAATTTTAGTGTGATATTAGCGGACTATAATTTTGCGCCAATAAAATTTAGAAGTGAATTTTAGAATTTGAAACTAAAGACGTTTGAATAAAATAGACTTTGCCTTAAAGTAAATAGGCGTTCAGAGAAACAAACTTGCCTTAACTTCAAGTGCCTTACGCAGCTGAACCTGCCCACTGTCATTCGAAAAGCGGTTGACATTTGAGACTTTGATTGAAAATTAAAAAGGGACTAACTTTGCAATGAAAAATTCCAATACACTAGCACTTATTATTTACCTTCCAAAGGGTTCTGAGAAACGAATATAACCGTGGCTACTGAACAACTGAACACAAACTTGTTTTAAGACGGAATGAGTGGTTAGGCTTTGCATCAGTTTGTTTTATATCAACTTAAAACTTCTAACGGATAAGCGTAGGTAAACTTATCAAAAACGGAACCCAGCAAAAATATGATTTTTGCTTTGTTTTCAATTTTAATTTTTTAACATTTCAAAAATTACTTATCCTAATCAAAACCACAGCCGAATTTTGAATGTTTCTTAGTTGTAAATGTGCGATATTTTTGTTTCTTTCAAATTTAAACTAAATAAGATTTTGATAACATTAATTTGAAACTATTTGACATCCGGCTTGTTGTCGCTTTGCAGAAATTTAAAACAGTGAAACGACGATTGTTTAACAACATAAGGCTGCCACAAGTCTGTTTATCAATTTTTTAGAATTTTGTATACATTTTGTTTTGTTGAATTAAAAAAAAAGAAAAAGAAAACCTTGAGCAAGGACCAACCAACCCAGTAGTAAAAAATCAACGTGCAACCCATACCTTAATTAATCAAAAAAAAAAAAAAAAACTAAAACAATTTGATAACACCACAGCCTTATTAAAACGAAATCTTAAAACATCCACAATGTACCAAACCAAATGGTTATTGTTTTTTTCTTGTCTGGCCTCTGACATAATGTCAATGCCAGATGCTTCACTCCCTGTACTTTTTTCAGTTTTAGATATCTTTAGTTTTGTGTACAGCTGATATCCCTGTTTATTTCGAGGCCTTTAAAAACTTTATCATAATACCAGTTAGTACATATAAGGAACATCTACTCCCTGTATAACTGTCATAAACGACGAAAATGGCTTCATTATCATCATATCAATCAGCTCCTGCTGCAAAACTTATTTGTACTCCACTATCAGTTGCAAGCCACAGTAACCCAACTAGGATAGTTTGGCTGAAAACTTACAAGTTCACTGTTCAAGTTTTAAAATGTTATTAATCACGCTTCAAATGAAAACTTGGCAAGTGAACTTGTAAATTTTCATCCAAACTAATTTCTATTAATATTGTTGTAGGTAGTGGCACCTGTTACCGAACATCCCCAGTTACCGAACACTTTTGAGGAAAATGGATGTGATTTCCTTATTTTACCATTTTGCCCACTGAAAACTTCACATACATGTGCATTCTTTCTTTACGAATAGGTAAAACAATTCATTTAAAAAAAATTTATCTTAAGAGAGAAAAAAATTCAGTTCAGTGGTAGGTTTTATTCGATACGGATTTAATACGTTTTTTAAGAAAAACAAAACTAGATTAGGACTCCCTGAAAAGTTGTTTTGAAGAAAAATTATTTGAGAAAGTACTTTTCCCAGCATTTTTAAATAATTTAGTATGTCAGATTATTGATATATTAAATGTTTTAATGAAAAAAAAGTAAAATTATATTATGATTTTTAACTGTTCGAGGAAAGGAAACCAAATTTTACAGAGTTGCCTTATTCGAACAAGTGTGTTCGGAGAAAGGAAACAGTGAAAAAAGACAAAATCCTATTTTCAAAACTCTTTTCTTTCATGTTCGAGATCGGGATTGAAATCTGTAAGTTTCAATACGAAGTTTTTTCAACATGTGCCTTCAAATTCAATTAAAGGTAATTTTTTCTGATGAGAAGAAATTGAACCTACGTGATCCTGAAGGGTTACATGGATACTGGAGTGATTTACGAAAGGAACCGAAAAATTTCGATGATATGGAGAGCTTTCTCTTCAGTAGGATGCTTAAAAATTCAATTTACGTCATCAAAAATCAACAATTGTGATTATGTTTATGTGCTGCGCAGCAGTTTAATACCCCTATTTTGGCAGATCACTATGATTTTTCAGCGGGACACTACCAACAATCACCCAAGTCGTTAAACAACTCATTGGTTGGAACTTAATTCGATGACCTTAATGCAACTGCTCGATTTTAATCCCAACAGAATCTTTGGGAAATCAAAGACAGGAGAATTTTTGGTGAAGGAAACGGCTACGGATCTGTAGAAGAGCTTTAGGAAGCTCTGCGAAGAGAATGGCTTGAAATTGATGTCAGTTTCAGTAAACTTGGTCAAATCCATGAAATAAAAGAACTTTTGACATTCTTGCTAAGAGATGTATTAAATTAAAAAAGGGATGTAATAAATAAACGTTAAAAAACTATTACGCCCAATTTCTTCACAAAGTTCTAAAGTCCCCTTAAAACTCGATCTAGTGAATCCCGGTCTAACTTTAGAACTTAGTTTTTAGAATAGTTGGAACTCGGGCATTTCTTCACTTCTCTAGAACTCGCTCTAAAATCATAACTGAGTTCTAAGCGCTTAGAACTTGTCATTTTTAGAACCATGTTCTAGCATGTTTTTAAAATTTTTGAGTCAGCAATTTTTGAAAGATTTTTCTTTCAATTCAAAACAAAATACATATAATTTTGAATTTACGCTAATTTTTTTTTGTGTATGTGTATATGGTGTACCTATGTATGCACTATGCACTCAGAGAATTGTTAATGATGAGTGGCTTACACTTAGGCTTTGGCTTTCGCTAAGCTATCGCCATCGCCGAAGTATACTTCATTGACCATTTGCTAACAAGATTAGCATCATTTGATTCTGATGCCATGCCACCAGATTCCGACGTCTAAAACATGACTCCTGCAGACGATTCCCATATCCCATGCTCTCTGGTTGAAAAAAAAGGTAACAACTCTAATGACGCCGTCTCAAACCGACAGCTCATGTGTCTACAGCTTTGTCCACCGCTTTGTGGTCTGACAACACCAATAATAATTCATTATCAACAAATGCTACAAAGTAAATATCAATTTTTCCCAACGAACGGTCTACGCCGCCGTTGCCCGATATGAAATCAGCAAATTCATTTCGCTCGTTGCAAAAACGAAATTCTTATACATAAATCCAAGTTCTAAGGCACTAGACCCCCGAATTCGAGAGTCCAATTTTATCGAAGTTCTAACTATAACAAAGTTCTAAATCGGAGTTCTAACGGGTTAGAACTTGGTGAAGAATTGACTTAAAACTCAATTGAGTTCTAAAATTTCATTAAACCGAGTATTAAGGGCTAGAACTTTGTCAAGAAATCGGGCGTTAAATTAACAAAATTAAGTGATTGTAAAATGTTTTCAAGCCCCTATTATTTTGACAATTTTTAAACTTGATGTGACAACTACTACTTATTTTGAATATTTCAAATTGGGACATAATTATTATAAATTGTACTGAATATTGGTGGTGACACGACCTTATTATCTTATATGATTTAAAATATTCAATATAACACTTTTACACGTAAGAACTTGGTGTTCTTTTAGATCTCATTACTTTTGGTGGCTAACTTTTTACGCAATGTTGTTCGCACATAAGAGAACTTGGCTCTTTATTTACATTTTATGTTTTTGTTCCGATCAATTTTATCAAAGTCTTATTTAGTTGCAATTTGAAAGAAACAAAAAAATCGCAAGAAACATTCAAAATTTGCCTGTGGTTTTGATTAGGATAAGTAATTTTTGAAATGTTAAAAAATTAAAATTGAAAATAAAGCAAAAAGCATATTTTTGCTGGGTTCCGTTTTTGATAAGTTCACCTACGCTTATCCGTTAGAAGTTTTAAGTTGATATAAAACAAACTGATGCAAAGCCTAACCACTCATTCCGTTTAAAAACAAGGTTGTGCTCAGTTGTTCAGTAGCCGAGGTTATATTCGTTTCTCAGAACCCTTTGGAAGGTAAATAATAAGTGCTTGTGTTTTGGAATTTTTCATTGCAAAATAAGTCCCTTCTTAAGTTTAAATCAAACTTTAAGTCTCAAATGTCAACTCACCGCTTTTCGAATGACAGTAACAACAATTCAGTGTGAAAATTAAAATTAAGCGTAAACGTTTACGGTCATCATTTTTTGCATTTTCAAATCTGACTGACTTCGATTTGCAATGGAAATTCAATTTGGACATTTTTCAAATCAATTTCTCACTTAAATTTTTTTTACGCCATTCTAGCATTTGGGCTATCGCATGCACAATGAATAAACAACTTCTTTTGATTACTATTTCACTGGTTGTAATGGTTGCTATAGGTTCGGCAACGGCAAAAACCCCACATGAAACAACTACCACTGAAGAAGAACCATACGTAAGGGAATTATGGGGAGAGGAAGTCGGTTTAATAAGTCAAACTTCAGCCAGCTCAAAAAATTCCAGTGCATTCGTTTGCCTCGTTTTCATGATCGCTGTTCCTAGTTTCATTAGCTTTTTGCAGAAGTTCAATTTAAACAAGTAAAATGCAGAAAAACGATTTGAATTTTGGATTACATCTCAATATATTTTATTATAAAGGGGCCTTGTGTGAATTGCGTTTAAATGTGTAATAAAATTTGACGTTTGGTTAAAATTTCTTTTGTTCAAATTTAATTTAATAAATATGGAACGATAAATTCACACATTTATATCTCAACTGTAATCTCACTGCTCTTGAATGACAGTTCAAATTAAAATTAAGCGTAAACGTTTACGGTGATCATTCTATGTGTTATTCTCTGACCGACATCGGTTTACAATGGAAATTCAATTGGAAATTTTTCAAATTCAAATCAACTTTTTCATCGTCGTTTTTTTTTTTAATAGAATTCTAGCTCTTGGACTATATTACATTTACAATGAATAAACAACTGTCTTTTAATGACATTTTACTGGTTGCAATGGTTGCTTTAAGTTCGGCAGATGCACAACCGCCAGATACACCAAGCATAATTGATTCATGGAGCAAGGACATAGCTGGGCCAAATCTAGATGATTACCTTAATCCAACTATAGTTAGCTCAGATGATTACTCAATTCAAACAATAGCCAGCTCAACAAATTTCAGTGCATTCTGCATTGTTCTCATGGTCGCTGTTCCTAGTTTCATTGGCTTATTGCTATTATTATTCCTATTATATCTGAAGAAGTAAAATGCAGACAAAGAATTTGAATTTTTGATAAAATTATTGAGAAATAAAATCATATTTGTATTTTCAACAACGATAGCAACTTAGAGGTGCTTCCACCAATGGCTTTTTCCATCAATTCCTTTGTTTGGCTGGAGTTATAGCTATTTCACGGGTGCCAAGCCGATCATCAGACTCCTTTATTAGTGGTGCTGTCTAGTTATTTTTCATATTAATCGAAAAACTTTACTTTGAGGAGCTTGTAAAAATGCATGTCTATTCGTTGCAAATGATAAACAATACAAAGTATGCAATGGGAAACCAAAAATCAGTGGAGTTGTTAGCGCAATGCGTAGTGCATTGGCTTCCCAACTACCTGGTCTAGGTTCAAATCCCAAAGTGAACTCAAAAAGTTAAGGTCCAACGACAGAGATGGTTGGGCCATGTAGAGCGAATGAAAAATAATGCTCAGGCTCGTTGAGTCTTCGAATCCATCCCGGAAGGACGCCGTCTACCACACAGGTGATAGAGCACCTGAACCAGCTTGGCGTTCGAAAGTGGAGACAGTTAGCTAGGGACCGAGTTGGCTGGAGACGCTAGTTGGATGAGGCCCTCGTCCGACTGGACTTAATCATAATTGAAACGTTTTTAGTTCTCATTGTTTCTCTGTGAATTTTATATTTGCTCTCAGGGAAAATGTAAATAGAATGTCTGCGGTTAAATTGTGTCTTATTCTTTATCAAATTCCCAGGAATATGCATATTTATAAGAAAAGACATCACAATCTCATTTCATCATAGAAGTATTTATTATAGTTGAACTTAGCGATAACCCACCATGTTTCGTTCTAACGACCAATGCTTTAGTGCATGCTGTGCTGAAGCATTAATTTCAACAACCCAAAACTTGAAAGACGAACCTTTAAGTATTTAGGTAAGTCTAACAAGATTGTTAATTTATTTTTTAGTATTTATAGAGGTAACTGATTTTTTTTATAAATAAATTCCCTCTTTCCTAAAGCTCTCAACCCTGAGCAGTGTTGAGAGCTTAAGGAAAGAGGGAAAAGGGGGGTACCTGTGTCCGTTGGTCTTTTTTCCTGATTTCTATAAGAAAAAAACGACAAGAACACCGCTGAGTGAATGCAATTGCAATTGAAAGTAAAATGTGTTCATGACACAAGGCCGTTCGGTTGATACGACCGACCTACGAATTAACCAATTTATCTTTTCCCACTTGAATAAAATCAAAATTCTAGTGCGCAATTGATAACTCTTTTCGCAGCTTGATTGTTGATATGAGTCCAGTGATAGTGTAGCTTGTCGTGTTGGTCTTGTAGTACACCCCTTAACAGTGATGAATCTTCACTTTAGATTCTCGTATATTAACTCTTCTATTGAGATTTCCGGTTTCGAGAATAAAAAAAAAAAAAATCACTCGCAGTAAGCAAGCAGATAGCGCAGAGAACAGTCAGTTAAACGCATACGTCATGTAATTGGTTTCCAGTGAATCTTGTTATCACGTTAATCAAAACCGACAACAGAATCTCTGTACAATCGAAATAATGATCGGTATTTGCCATTAACTGGTAGAATTTGACAAAAACCGATGGTCATAGTCAGTTGAATGTACTTCGAGAACACAACAGGGTCGTGTCTTTGAGTATAGCGACTGTTTTGGAATACAAAATTATTTCCCATCCAATTTGTATGGATCGCAGCGTTTAACACCCAATCGAGAGCGACTTGTTTTTTTATTGCATAATTCACTTTAAGCAAATATGGCTAAAGTGAGATGGCTTCTGTTGTTTAAATCAATCAAGAAAATATGTTTGTTTTGACGCAAACTGAGAACAGAGCTTGAGTTGTTCTTAAATAAACACATACACACACTTGTTGATCCAGTACCGGGGAAAACCGGTTGGAAATCTATGATTAATAAGGCGCTAGAAAAACAGATAATTTGAACGATGGAATTGCCCTAAAGATCGCATATTGGTTTCGAGTTGAAGGAAAGAAATGTATGCCTCTACGCGCACTCAAGGGCTTTTTTCATTACCCTTCATATGCCAAGAGCACAGTGCGAGTATTAGGGAAAAGATAGAGGATGTAAAAGGAGGTGTCGGTGAACATTGGTTTTGAATTTTTAAACATTACAATGACTGGGGAAGACAGAGTGTGGAAGAGAATTCCACATTCGCGTATTACGGTTAAAGAACGATTCTCTGTACATAACAGTATGTCCGAAGTTGGGCTCAACGGTGAACTGATTGGCATTCCTGGGAGGCGCGGGTATTACGGTTCAATATCTTAAGGGAAGGAATGCAACTGGTAAAATAGGGTGAGGCATGAGACATTACGCCGATGTTCTAGAGATGTAAATGACTCAACGATGATATGATCACCAATCATCTTGAATACTCTTTTTTGTATACTATCCAGAAGAATCATCGGCACTGGAGCACCAGCCCAGACGTGAGAGTTATATTCATGATGATAGCCAGATCAGAAGGGGAACAAAATTTCTTGCATCGTCTTTAGAAACCCAAATATCTCGCGGAATTTTTGGCGACATCGTATGTGTGCTCGTTCCACAAGAGGTAGTCAGTGATGCACATACCGAGAATCTCGAGCGATGTGTCTGGAAACGAAAAAGAAAAGCTAAGGGTGCTATTGTCAGCGAAACAATTTATTGGATTAGAAGTTACAGGCAAGAGCTCATTTATGAAAATGAGAAAGAGGGTCGGAGACAAAACAGAACCCTGGGGCACATCAGCATTTATATTGTGGGTTTCAGACTTGAATCCGTCCAATATAACTTGTATTGAACGGTTCAAATGAAAGTTTCTAACCCAACGAAGAAGGGATTCGTCGATACCGAAAGCACGCATTTTCGATAAAAGAGCTAGATGCCAAACTTTATCAAATGCCTTTGAAATATCAACTATCTTACTTTCTTAAGAAGCTTTCAGTGTTCGAGATATTTCTTGAGCTGATAGTATATCAGCGTTTCCATGACCTCAGAATGAAGGGACGTAAGTGTGTACGGACGATAATTGGAGGGAGAAGAAGATTCGCCTTTTTTTGGGATTGGCTGGGCAAATGCTTTTTTCCAACTGCTCGAAACGGGCCCAGAAGAATAGGATAGATAAATAAGCTTACGCAAGGGTTTTGCCAGCGTAGAAGAACACCTCTTCAGAACAATAGCAGGGATAACATCCGGGCCAGCGGATTTGTGTATGTTGGGATCTTTTAGAACTCTCGCCACTGCACGATAGCGGAAGAAGATTTGCCCCATGGAATCATTGCCGCGCTCAAGGATTGGGGGAGACATGACACTCTCGGGCAGCGTTAAATTGCAGGCGAACTGTCTAGTGAAAAGGTAAGCTTTCGCGGGAGAGCTAACAACTGGAGTGTCATTGTCAACGAGCGTAGGGACCGAGGAAGATGAAGAGTTCTTCATATTTTTTTTTTTACAAATTAATGATTTCTATAGACTGCTAAATTCAACAAATATATTGTATGAGGAAAAACAGATAATTTGAGCAACAACTTCTCCAACGATTGAATTGCCCTGAAGTTTCGAATTGAAGGAAAAAAATTGATGCCTCTTTTGACTGAATGCTCTTATTTTCTTGATATTGAATTTAAGTTTGAAATGACATCCAAAGACAGTCTATACTTTCATTATAAAGGGTGTTCCAACAAGAACGCAAGATTTAAATTTTAAATAAAACGCAGATATTTAAAAAAAAAATCGCGAATTCTTTATTATATCGTAAAGTAGACAGGATTAGGTTATGTATGGAACAACACATCGGCCACGGCCAGATGGCCGCCGCGGCTTTGCTTGCACATACGCGATCTTTTAATGAAATTTTCAATTACCGTTTTGCATAAATACTGCGGTATTTCATTAATGCAGCGTTTCTCTTTTAAGGCTTGAGTCGTCGCATAAACCATCGACTTCAAAAAACCCCTAAGAAAAAAGTCCAATGTTGTTAAATCGCACGATCTAGGCGGCCAATTTTGGTCTCGAAAACGCGAAATAACACGACCGGGAAATTACTGATGCAGCAATTGAATTGTTTCTCTGGCTGTATGAGATGTGGCGTCGTCTTGTTGAAACCACAGCCCCTCTACATTCATTTCTTCAATTCTAGGCAAGGTTATCATTTCACGATACCGAACACCATTGACTGTTTGCGCTTGACCTGATTCATTTTCATACAAAAAAATCCTCCAGCCCAAAATCCACACCACATAGTGACACGTTGAGGATGCATTTGCTTCTTGTGAATCACTCGAGGATATTCCTCGCCCCAAATGCGACAATTCTGCCTATTGACGAAGCCATCAAGATCGAAATGGGCAAAATCAGCATTTTCATGTTGTCTCTCCAATCCCTCATTAACGAACTCCCTTAGCTGTGCATGGTCAGCTGGCTTCAGTTCCTGGGTCAATTGAACTTTGTATGCATGAAGATGCAAATCTTTTGTCAA
Source organism: Sphaerophoria taeniata (assembly GCA_943590905.1). NCBI lineage: Eukaryota > Metazoa > Arthropoda > Insecta > Diptera > Syrphidae > Sphaerophoria > Sphaerophoria taeniata. Next base: position 11,280,277 of record OX016542.1, on the reverse strand, counting down.
AATTCACTGCATAGTGGATTTGGAAACAACAATTTGCTGAGCTCGGTGTCGAATTGAGGTGGATGGAGTTTGAGCGACATCATCACGTACTGCTGCCATATTTTCGGTCGATCGACCTGGTCGAAGGCGCGTTGTTGTCTTTACATCAGTGACAGACCGAGTTTCAGTTGACTCTTTTGGAGCATTATTGTAACCCCAAATTGATCGCAATTTGCGAACTGTAGCCGCAAAACTTTCACCATTTTGGTAAAACAATTTTACAATGAGAATGCGTTGTTCATTCGAGTAGCGGTCCATTTTTATTAACCTTATACCTTCTACTAACAAACAATAATAATTGATCAAATGTCAAACAATGACACTTCGAATGGCGCCAAATTTTAATCTTGCGTTCTTGTTGGGACACCCTTTATATGAATTATATAAAGATTTAAAGATTATAGTTCGGCTAAAAATATGTTGCAAGTGCATGCGACCTCATCGCACACATCATTTGAATTCGAACTCGTGATTATTTGATGAGTTTTTATTGCTTTTGTTCAATTCTATGATAATCGGAAGGAAAAAGCTGCACAGCAATTATCTTCAATGAATATTTTAGCACTGATGACACGACAATTAAATTAGTCGATACACTCTGTTCAACAAAAATTGTCAGTAATCGCAAAAAAGTCTCGTTGCAATTGTTTCCATAAGTATAGTGTACACCATTTCGATGAAAAAGCTCGCCTTAGAAGCCGTGCACTGACAATTTTGTTGAACATAGTAAAATGTGACTTTGTTCTTAATTGCAGTCAGATTGAGATTAAAAGTCAAACCTATGATAAATTCGCTTGCAAACCAAATATTAATACAAAAAAGAAGTATAATTAAAAAAGTAAAATAAAATTCATTTTTTGACTTACATCCACTTAAATGAGCAAACCCCTTGATGCGATTGAGTAAAAGTTTTGCAATGGAATCGCATTCGCAAGCAACCTCAAGACAACTGGTCTCAAAATGCAAAATAAATCTTAACACCTGTCTTTTCTTTGTGACAAGAACAAAACATAACCTCACATAGACACTGTTTCTTTGTTTTTTTTTTCGTAATTTAAAAATTATATAAAATTTTACTCACCAAATCAAAGACTAACATAGGCTCGAAGGGATCTCTTTTTTTATATATTTACTTTGGCTACTTTGTATTTCATTTTTCTCAATCGCTTTATTGCATGTACTTCTCAGAAAATGTGTTTTTCTTTCATTTTTTTTTTAAATACGTACCAAAAAACACTTTTTTGTTGTCCTTAAAATTTAATTCAAAAACTGTTAGAAAATAGCATCGCATGAGATGACAAAAAAGAGTTTGAATTTTTTTGTTTTTAATACATACATACGTACATTGGAAAAACCTCGTCCGTAGAATAGTTAAATACGTACCAAAAAGTGTTAGAGGTCTAAAGAGCAGGATGAACGCCAACAATAAAATTGTATTTCAATTTCAATCGCTGCAGAAAATGGTGTATACACGGTCGATGGATTTTTATTTTTAACAAATGTAAAATGTTGTTTTCATAAAAAAAGAAGAAAATACAAAAATACGTGCTCATTTACTGATTTCGAAGATTGAGTTCTTTTTCGTACTTAGAGTGACAAATCCTGCTTAGAATGTTAAAATAAATTATATTCGAGTGAGAGACTTCGAACATAATAGACTATCAAGCCTCTGATGAGTTGAACAAAGAATTTTCTTCAATAGCTTATGATGCATCAGCACATAAGGCACCGCTTTCGGAGCAATTTTTGAACTCAGATTCGAAGATGCGGAGCTTAGTTGATTACATTGACATTACAGTATTACATACACAAAACAGCTCTGCGTCTGAGTCTTTTCACTGAAACTCCACTAACAATAATACAACAGATAGAGAAAAGTACATAAATGAGGAAAGAACATGCATCAGAAGCTTACGTTACGTGCCACAGGTTGCCTCCGATTTGTAGTTCAAGTGGTTTAGAAATTAATGTTTATCGATCAGTACTTGAGACGTCGAAGAATCTGACTGAACATCGTCTGGAGGTCCAGATGTTATTGCATTTATCAAGCAGACAAACCTTCGGGATAATAAATTCATGTAAGTAACTTCATGTACAGTCACCGATTCAGCCTTTGGGATTCTGTAGCGATGGGAAGTGATCGAAGAAATGACGGCTCCACCATTTCAAGATGACAACCCCGTGCAGTAGCCACCAAGCATTCATGAAGTCAAAAAAGCTATCAACCGGCTGAAGGACAACAAATCTTCAGGTGCTGATGGCATACCAGCCGAGCTGATCAAACGTGGAGAACCATCACTTCACCAACTAGTACATGCAATTATAGTGCAAGTTTGGGAACAGGGAGGAAGGCATTATATTATGTCCTATTCACAAGAAAGGACGTTAATATACGTCTCTACACTCTATCTCGTATTTACAGGGTTAGGGATGGTCCACCCCCGTGAAGGGTTACGATTCCAACAAATGTAGCTAGCGTATTTCTCAGCAACAAATTAGCAACAAAATATGGGGTTGGATTCAAGTCGATAGGTGCTTTCTTTGTCTAGATATATAAAGGGTGATTGTAGCATAATATTACGTCAGCTCCTCAGCCGTTTCTCGTAAACTAAAAGAGGTACAAAATCAATTCTTTCGGTACAAAATAGCAACAAATTCCCAGATGGTCCTCGAGTCGGATCCTACAGGATCGGATAGCCCCATACCCGGAAATCATAATCGACAGATATCAGTTTGGTTTCAGACCAGTACAATTGATTAGATTTTTACCCCAAGGTAAGCGATGGAAACATTTCTTGAATTTAACATCAAAATATACCATCTGTTTATAGACTTTAATATTATTTAGGGTAGAAATGTACAAAGCTATGAGAGACCATGACCAACGTTTCAATCCAATCAGGATTGCTATTCAGACCCGAAAACATTTTCAATGGACTGGCCGGACTCTTCTTCAAACTGGCTTTGGAGAAAGCAATCCGTGGCTCTGGAACACCTATCAGATAGACCATCGGCACAAAGCCCACTCAATTCTTGGTCTACGCAGATGATATTGACAACAAAGGAAGGAACCCTCAAGCTGTAAAAACCTCGTTTGTCCAGATCGAGCAGGCGGCAAAAACCTGGGTCTGCGTATTAATGAGGGAAAAACTAAGTATATGGTGGTCCCGTCTGCTGAAAACGTTGACAAATGACAATCGTAGATGAACAACTATTAAAAAGCACGAATCCGATCCGTAGTAGCCACTTAGCGAGTTGTCGCGCCACTCTATTTATACTATCGATTTGAAATTTCGGGAAAATGTTTGCAGGTATTGGGTCTCTCAGTATATAATTTAGGTCTTAAATAGAAATAGGGTAGTGTCTCCAAATATATGTCCATACAAATGTGTCCAACCCTGGTGTGAGTTTCAACTGCTGGTGGAAACTTCGTGGCAAAAAGCGCTAGCAAGGGTACCTCATTGTTCTCATGTATACAGCCTTGGCCAAAAGTTTTGAGAACCCTTGAAAGCTTCTTATATTTTTTGAACCATTTGATTAAAATAACTTTTATTATTTTGTATGGAAGGTTATTGGTTTTTATTAAATTAAGCTCAATATTTTATTGGGCCACCTCTCACCTAAATGACAGCAACAATAATTCTTTTCGATAAAGAACGCACAAGATGATTACACACTTCTTTATATAAAGCATTCCATTCGTTCCGTAGTGGTGCTTTAGCTGTTCTTTGCTTGAAATTTTATGCTGCCTTATCTTGCGCTTGAATAAACCCCAAAGACGTTCAATTGGGTTTAAACCTGGGGACTAGGCAGGCCAATCAAGAAGCTCAACGAAAGTTTCGCTTAACCAAGCCATTATTTGTGACAAGGTGCGTTATCTTGCTAGAATTTTACTCCGACAAGATGTTTCACCAAAAAGTGCAGTTTCCAGTACGTTTATGTACTTTGTACTTTGTAGAGTCCATGCGACACTCACACACGAATATAACCCCCACTCCTAAGGAACTTCTGCGTCCCCAAATCGTAACGCTGCCACCGCCAAGCTTAACTGTTGGGACCACACACTCCGGACGGTCACGCCGCCGGGGCGCCGGGGGGTACCAAAAATCTTAACGTAGAACAAAAATTTAGCGGTTTTTAAGTGATTTTTTTTTTGTGGTCAATAAGTTTTGTTTACGAAGTGAATGATGCTAATCGTTAGATTATCACCCAAACTGATTTACCTCAATGTTCGATTCGTCTGACCAAACAATATTTGACCAATATTCCTCTGTCCAAATTTGGTACTTTTTTGCCCATTCAAGTCTGGCTTTTAGGTTTTTCGGTGAGAGCCATGGCTTTTTCCTGGCCTTGCAAACTTTCAAACCAGCTTCAAGAAGTCTTCGTCTGGTTGTTCGAGCAGAAATTGTCTTCCTTAACGCCACTGAAAACTCACTAGCCAGCTTTGATGAGTTCTCCTTCCGATTTTTTAAAGAGTTTCTTATCAACTTTCAATCCTCGCGCTTTATTGTCAATCGTTTTCGACCCGATCTTGGCCTATTCTTATGGGAACCAGTTTCAACAAAACGTCTGATTCAATATTGCATTGACCGGCGGAATACTTCAATGTTTTTGAAATCTCTACCTGAGATTTACCTTTCTGATTTAAAACCTATATTGGGCACGTTTTTCAACACTTAGATCGGTTTATTTGACCATTTTGCAAAGATTTTACCAAAACTCAAAATTGACACAAACAAATTGCAACAGTCAAAACACTTAGGCTCTTACAAGCAAACTACTAAAATTCTTAGTAAACGCGTAGTTGCGTATTTGTAAGAAAAAATAAAACTAACCCCGAAGAACGGCCAAGCTCACTGTTTTTTTAGTTGGTCAGACCTGGTGAGTAGTCTGGTTGTTCGACTATGGACAGTATCTTTTGTTATTTTTGTCTTAAACGCATAAATACATGATTTTTATAGGGTGCTCAATACTTTTGTTTCGTGCGCAGACCAGCACAGTGTCTAAGACTTTAATCGTTTTGAAAACTTTTGGTGAATTTATATCAGGAACTATTGAATGTTGACATAAATAAACAAAAATGGCTAACGATAACATAGCTAAAGTCTTTCGAATGGAATATTAAGAGTACGGCGGCGGGTTTTAAGACCAATGACAATGTGGAAATCAACAGTCTTAGCAGAAGCAGACGCTGAGAGGAAAACGTGACAGCTTAAGTTTCTAGGAGCAGACTTTGAGATTTTGTGGCGGCATATTACCCCACCGGGGTTACAGAACATGATGATGATGATATCACGACAACGTTGACAAAAGAAGAATAATTTTTAAGAAAGATGGGCACGAGTTCGAATTAGTGCGATCCTTGTAGATATTGGGTCTATAGTTCCAGACGATAATAATATCTTTCCGTTTTGTTGCGGAATAATCTGAAAAGTCAGGATTAGAACTGCACAGATAATATTTGGCCTCATTGTGAGGAAGGACGATTACGGAAACGTGATTCATGAACTATGTCAAATCTATTGCGAAGTTGATATGATGAGAAAATTTAAGCTAAATAGACTCCAGTGGCTTACTCGTGCACAGCAACGGATCCGAAAATTCCTTTGTGCTAGAATTCATGGTAAGAGACAGCAGCGTAGAGATTTCGTAGGCCAGGATGCAGATGAAGGCAAAAACTTCATCGGCCCTTTCAACGGCAATGATGATGATATAACAAATTTTGGGACACTTGAATAACTAAGAAAAGAATGTCGGAAAAAGATGATTCAAGAAGATTCCAATAAGAGTACTTGAGCTAGTGTTCAAACGATGGTCGATTTTCCGCCGAAGCCGAATATTAGGCCGAAGCCAAAGGTTTAATAAAGCGAAGAATTCTCATTTCGAATATATATGGGAATTTAAAGAATTCAAAAATGGACTAATGGACTACTTTATACCGAAGCCGAAGGTTTGGCCGAATGTTGTTTTTGGGCCGAATTCGACCGAAGCCTAAGCTTCTGTTGGACACTTACTTGAGCACAGATTCCGCAATTAATGTAAGTGAAGAAGGTGGAATTCTATTTCTATCTTCAGAACTTTGAAATAGGAAGGGCAGGTTTGAATAGGTACATTATAAATTCTAAACAAAATAATTAGAAAGACACTCTTCAACTCAATTCAAAGCCAGTTTGTAGAATAATTTTGCATAAGGAATTAAAAAAATAAAACAACATTTTACATAAATATTAAGTGACTTACCAAATGAAGCCAACATTCGATTTCAAAAAGAAAGTGGATGCGCGAAGATCAGAGCGTAACACACCATCGAAGATTTTTGGTTCGTGTCTTCGTAAGACTCATTAAAATCTTTATTTTCATTATTTTATTTTTCTGTTTCTTTTAATTCATCAACAAAAAAAAAATCATACGTACATAATTTTCAGTTTTTGTTTGTTCGTTTTGTTTAAACCTCTTTGCTGCCTGCTATTTGGGTACAGTTGTTGTTGTGAGAGAGATTTAACAAAAAAAAAGTAAATTTTAAGAGTCAAAATTTTCCATCAAAAATCTACTTACAATTTTCACGGTTCAAAATTGAGAAAAGTTTCGATTTTTGGCTATTGCTTCCGCAACTAAATTTATGGGAATTTTTTTATTAAGAAAAATAGTAAGAATGAAATTTGGGAACAAATAAAAGTCCTAGTCAACAAAATCACAAAACTCACGGATTCTGGCCGCAGCAGGCTCTGTTTTCCGGACACATATTCCTACAGCTTTTGTTACTTTTTCTTTTTAATTTTGGAAACCTCGAAATCTCAAGTAACCATCTGCTGCTCGATTTTAAATGAATTTTGATTTTTGATCGATTTGAAGAGAAACAAAGTATTCAGCTTTGTTTGATTAAAAATTACAAAAAGAGCGAGAGCGAGAGGAGACCTTATTTTTATTTGTTTTTTTTTGATTCACTTATTTTTCTGAAAAGTACATCGAACAAAAAAAATCAACAAAAAGATAAATTAATTAAAATATTCGTGATGATTGCTTAGCGAAGTGTTTTTGATTCTAATTTGTATGCTTTTGCAGCTTTGTTTCCTACTAAATAACCTGAAATGTTGTTGGGTTGGAATAGAAGTTGTAAATTTTCGACTTACCGTGGAGGCTAGAATATCATGAGGACAACAGCCGATGAGAAAACTCTTACATACTTTCGAATCGGAAAACTTGAGGTTACGTCCACCTTCACCTGAAATCAAAATGAAAAGACTTTAGATTAGAAAATGGGTAGTTCATAGTCTGTGTGAAATTTAGGGGGAGGTTCAAAACCAAAAAAGAGGGAGCATGATAAGCATCAGATCGAGGACGTTGAGAGAGCCAACAGCAGGAATGAAGTTCAGAGGTTTTATTGGAAGGTAAAACAGCTGGCTCAAGGTCATCGAGCAAGAACCGATGCCTGCAGAACAAGGGAACATCATAGTAGAATCGCAGTCAATGCTGGGGATTTGGAAAGGCCACTTCTGTAGACTGTATAACGGCGACGACGAGCAAAATCACGCCGCGTCAGGCAGGAGCCTTTCATCGGACCCGATGATAGCCAACAATTCCGTGAACCCGTCCTAGAAGAAGAAACCCAACAAAGCCGCTGGAGCAGATGGTCTAGCTGCCAAGCCTGTTCAAAGCAGCAGGCGACGATCTAGCTAGGAGCATGCACAAAATCATCTGTAAGATATGGTCGGAAGAATGTATGCCCGATCCTGAAGAAGGGACATCTTCTAAACTGCGCCAACTACAGAGGAATCCGGCTCCTTAACATCGTCTACAAGATCCTCTCTGCCGTAATATGTGAACGTCTGAAGCCCTTCGTCAAAAATCTGATTGGTCCTTATCAATGTGGCTTATAGAACGAGCGTACGGAATCTTTCGATGTCAAAAAAGGATTCAGACAAGGCGATGCACTGTCAAGCGATTTCTTTAACATCGATCTTGAGCAGATAGTGCAAAACTCCACCTTTCTCTCCACCAGAGGTTTTATCTTCTAGAAGTCTATTCAAATTCTCGAGTACGTCGCCGATGATATTGATATAATTGGAAGAACACAGCGTTGTCAATGGCGCCTTAGGGAGAATTGAGACAGAAGCGGCAAAAATGTGTTAAGAGGTAAATGAGGGCAAAACTAAGTATATGGCCACGGAAAAATACAATGGCCTGAAGACTCGACTTCTGTCTGCTTTCCAGGAATCGGAACAGAAGAGACCCCAGACTCTCCTCAGCGGTATCACTCTTGATGGAAGACGGCCAACCCAGCTGTTAACCAAGATGAGAGAACTGGCGGCACCAACAATATCGGAAGACACTCTGAGAACATTATGGATGAAGCAGCTACCAAGCACGACCCAGTCCACCCTGTCGTGCAGTGAGAATGAGGATCTCACAACTTTGGCAGCCATGGCTGATAAAATCTCAGATGTCTATTCAAATACAGACATTGCTTGTATCGCAGCGCCGCCCTCATTCAGTGTTGCTGCCATCTCTGAGTTACAAAATCAGATTGCTGCTCTTCAAGAAAAAAATCAAACACCTTCAGGTACGCAAAAGCCGAAGTTCTTCACGTTCAAGAAATTGTTTCAAAAGGAAATCGAAGTCTAGGAATTCGAACATCTGCTACTTCCACCATAGGTTCGGCAAAGCAGCAAGGAATTGTCAAAAACCTTGTCAATTCCAGTCGGAAAACTAATTTGCGGAAAGCAATCAGCGGCTAGCCAATCCGCAGACATCATAAGTCGCCTTTATGTCAATGAGAAATCTTCCAGAAAATGTTTTCTCATAGACACTGGAGCTACAATTTCAGTAATTCCACTTACAAGTACAGATAAACGGAATAACCTATCAAACCGCGTTCTCTACGCAGCGAATGGCACTGAAATACCAACTTATGGAGAACGATTGATGTCACTCAACCTTGGCCTTCGTAGAAACTTTTCCTGACCTATTATTATTGCTCAAGTCACAGAGACAGTAATTGGATCTGATTTCCTGTCATTTTTCGATCTTTTAGTTGACGTTAAAAACAAAAAAACTAATCGATCGAAAAACAAGTCTGCAAACACATGGTTTTGATGCAACAATTTCACCCAGCTCAGCAAACATTCATACAATAAATCCATCATCCTTTATTTACCATTTATTGAAAGAATTTGAAGACATCACAAGGAACAACCTATTGGCGAAAACGAAGCACAACGTAACGCACCACATTCAAACGAAGGGACCTCCTGTGTACTCCAAAGCCAGACATCTTTCCCCTGAACAATTCAAAACCGCAAAACAAGAGTTCGGGTACATGATCAACCAAGGAATTTGTCGACCTTCAAAGGGCAGTTAGGCAAGTCCTCTTCATATGGTCAAGAAGAAAAATGGTGACTCTCATCAATGCTATTACCATCTCAGATCGATATCCCATGCCTCCTATCGGAGATTTCGATCACCATCTGAAGGGTGAAAAAGTGTTCAGCGTCATTGATCTGGCTCGAGCATACAGATGCATCTGATACAGCTGCAGGAGCTGTAATTCAACAGTTTGTATCCAACCATTGGCAACCTCTGGGATTCTTTTCAAAAAAGTTTTCACCAACTCAAACCAAATATAGTGCCTATGACCGTGAGCTTCTTAGTGCTTACATGGCAATTAAACATTTTCAACACATGGTGGAAGGAAGACAGTTTGTCCATTACACGGACCACAAACCTCTTATTTTCGCATTCCAACAAAAACCTGAGAAATCAATCAGGTTTAAATTGAAACTCAACAAAGAATCATCTCCTCCATTTAAGAAGTTCCAACAGTGCCTTAGGCTGTTTCAAAAGGAATGGAGAAGAAGATGCAACAGCGAAGTCATTTAGAGCGGATGGACACCAATTCTCCGTCCCGGTTCGACACTATTCCCGAGGGACGTAGAAGTAGAGAAAGACCGCGACTCAGGTGGCGTACACAACTGGAAGAGGACCTCAATCAACTTGGAGTGCAAAACTGGAGGCAGTTAGTTAAGGACCGAGCTGGCTGGTGGAGATTTTGATTGAGGCACATGTCCACAACGGATTGTAGCGTCACCTTAAGTAAGTGAGGTTAAAAAAAGAATAGTTGTTTTAGTCGAGCTTCTTCCAGTATCCATCACGTAGGCTTTTCGTCTCCGATTTGATCTTCCATAGGTATTGCCTCTTGTGTAGAACTGACAAAATAATTCTTCAGAAGCGTAAGCCACTAGGGCCTTGGTTTTCAAAGAGCGATTCTCACCCTAAAACGGATGCACAAGCTACCGTGCTTTGGGAAGTCAACACAAAATGAAACCCAGCAGCAACGTCCTGCACGGATCAAGCACCATCTTAAGTAAGAACGTAGACTTGAATTGGGAGGAGTCGCTATTTGAGCGGTAAGCACTTTCTCTTGCACATTGTACATCTGTACTCCTGTAATAATTTATGTTAATTGAGTGAAAATGAATATGACCTGACAATCGACGTGTCTAAATTATACATCAGCCTACTTTCGTAGCCTTGAGTGTAATAACATCAACCGCATTTATATACCTACAACGCGTTTATGGACTGATTAAAAACAGGTGAAGGGTGGTGGCGGGTGAGTCCGGATAGATAGATAATAATAGATACCTAAAATTCATTACGTTCTGTCCGAAATACATTCGTTTCCATTTTCCCAATGTACACAATTTTTAGAAGCTATTTCCTAACCTTGATTGAACTCATTATTTTCCGATATTGAATATTTTAGTTTCTGAATATTAATCGATTGGGAATTCGAACAAAGATAATCTTGGGAAAAATGCATCTAGACAAAAAATTGATTTCAAACTCACCATTTCTTGCAGTGCCCATCAATTGGTCCAGCATTTGTCTCATTTGGTCTGTTGCCGTCATTTTTAGGTTTTATATTTTTTATTATTTAGAATTCTTGAATTTTATGATAAATATTTCAATTGTTTTTGTGCATAAATAAAATAAATTCTTTGACTAGCACCAAAAACTTTGATAAGTTGGGATTTCTTTTGTTCAATTCTTTTGCAGTCTTATCAAGAATTATTCAATTTTATGGGAAAGTTCATCGATTTGTGCACAATTTTTTGGTATTAAACTTGACGTCAATAGTTTAAGTACGTTTTTATTAATTGTTTTTTAAACAATTTTCACTTTTAAACGAAAATAATTGTAAAACAAAATTCACTTGATCATAAAAATGAAAATGATGCCTTTCCTTTGAAAATTAAAATTCGTGAAGAAAAACGTGAGATATATCAAAGAGGGAGATAGCAATAAATATGGAGTTCAAATGTCATTTGAAGAATGATTTGGAATCGGAATTTGGTTATAATCAGAAAGTGATGCCAAGATATCTCTTTTTTGAGGTACAATTTTATTTGTTTTTACTTAGGCCGTGTGCGAATTGGATGAATTATGGTTAAAAAATTAAAATGGATGAATTTTTAACCACTACTGTCATATTTTAACCTGCTCAGCAGCTAGTCAAATAATGCGAAGTGTCAAAATTTAACCAAACGTCAATTTTTAACCCATTTTTAACTGAATTCGCACACGGCCTTAAAATTATAACACGCTGATTGCAATTGTTCACTGACTGGGGTTATGCGAAAAAATTGAAAATTATTTAATTCATAAAGCACAAGCAAATACAAAGGTGAAGGAATCCAAAACGATGATTGTCATAAAAAGGTGAGTTTGTGTATCACACATTTTTCTTGTTTTTGGCCGTGTGCGAATTGGATAAATTGTGGTTAAAAAATAAAAATGGATGAATTTTTAACCACTACTGTCATATTTTAACCTGCTCAGCAGCTAGTCAAATAATGCGAAGTGTCAAAATTTAACCAAACGTCAAGTTTTAACCCATTTTTAACTGAGTTCGCACACGGCCTTAATTTTGAAACATATAAGTGACTGGCATCACTCTAATCTTCCCACAATTTTGACAGTTCTTAAAATCTATAAATTTTCTACCAGATTTTTGTCAACTCTTCATAAAAACAAGGAAAATGAACAAAACGACAGAAAATTCACCAATAAAAACAATCAAAACGACTCCTGACCGAACACCTGAGAAATCAATCAACAATAACATCAAGGAAAAGCTAAATTTACACGTTAAAAGGCGATTACAAGAATCCGGAGCTGATACTTCATCCGCAAACAACAACAATTCTCCCAGCACAACCAACAACAACAACGAAGTAAAGGTTCGTAAACAATATACAAAACGAACAGAGAAAGCAAACAATCCCAACATCATTGCTCGTCGAACGAAACGCACGAAATTGAAACTATCAACAGCAACTGGAACAAATAGTACAGTGAGTCAAAGAGATTCGGAGAGTGTTGGTGGTTCTCTGGCCTCAACTTCAACAACAGCGCACAGTGCTGGCGATGATGAGGGCAGTCGCGATGGAAGTTCCCAAAATCCCGACTTACTGCATTCACCACGAGAAAAGGAAAAATGTCCAGATTTATTGAATGTCGTGTTGAATGTCAAAAAGAGGGCACTCTTTCGGAATCCTGAAGTTATAAACTTTTTGCAGAACATGATGGATGTTTTGAGACAGTAGATGTGTTATTTTATTAATTTTTGTTCACAAAGTGTAGGTACAACCACGAAAGTAAATAAAGAAAATTGATGTTTTATTTTGTGCGAAAGTGCAGGTTTTTTTTTCTTCTATTCAATCAATCCGTCATTCCTCAAAATGTTGGTCATGTCAAATTGAAGCAAAACTATCAAATATGACGTTGCTGCACTGACAGTCTGAAAGAAACATAAGTTTACTAAAAATCATCACTGGAAATATTTTTCTTACTGAAAATATGAAGGTATAATCCAAAGCATACATTCCAATGCCATTAAACTGGAAAAATCCCTCCCAATGGAGATATTGCAAGGTGAACGACTTCATTTTGTTGTAGTAAATGTCATTTCCCATCATGAATTGCGGTTTCTTCTGCATTATCTCATGAACAACCATAGCTGACTTCCTCGAATATCCATTAGCATTGCAGCACAAATTCAAAACCATATAAGCTACGATGATGGTTATAACTGCCCAGAAGCAATAAATTTGTTCTACAAACGCCAGCACATCGACATAACCTCGAACTCTGACAACCGCATTGACTTTCGTCTCCAAGAATATTGCAAATAGTGCAAGAACAAAGCAAACAGCCATATATGGCACGGTTTGTGCTCCAAATTCATGATTGGTTAGTCGGCTCAGAGTGAGAATTCGATCGTGCAAATGAAACAGATTTACCAAGCATTCTTCTGACGTTTTGCTGTCATAAAAAAAAAGAAAGAAATGCGATATAATTTTGACTTTTCAAAATTAAAATCTGACAGAACTTATCGATATCCGAATAATTGTTGCCGTTATCGAAGTCATCGTCCTCAGTTGTGTTGTCCTCATTGTCGCTATCGCTTACCTTCTTCAATTCGTGTTTGCTTACTTGATAAGCTAAATTTAATTTTTTCGGCTTATCCGAGTCCATGTCAAAAATTTTAATTGGTAGAATTTTCTTTGAGCATTCTTTGTTCAGAGTGTCCAAAAGAAAATTCAATTTCTTAAAACGTTCGGAAATGATCGCAACCAAATAAGCAAATTGAATTTGAACCAAACTAGCTGCGAGATATGGAAATGAAACTGTCATCGTAGCCAAAAAGAACATTCTCCCAAAGAATCTGTCAATAAAAAACGTAATTTGTACTTTTCATGCTAGTAATGAAGTAAGAAACCTCACCCCCATCCAGCGATTATGTCAAAATACAACGATGTCAAAATAAGTGCAACAAATATGGATATTTTGACATTTCTAAACAAATGCATTGATTTTTGTTTGACAATGACATTTGCTTGACATTTCTTCAATATTTCATCGATTTCGTTTAGTCGCTTATAAAACTCCGGAAAGAAATATTTTCCACGCAGCAAGCTCAAGATGTAATCGGTTCCGTAAACGAAAATTCCCATATTGAAGAAAATCGTGCAGCCAAGTGTGCATATATTGCCACATTTTGGCAAATATCTGACAGAGTACATATTGAAGGTAGACATCAAACAGGAAAAAATATAGAAAAACGGAACGATACACATAAGTACGAAATCGACCGCTTGACGTTTGCGATTCATGTAGTTCAGTGGAATTAATCCAAAGATCTGTTTGTATTGAAAAACATTTATCAATTATGAAATCAATTAAAACAATGACAATACACTGCCCCCTACCTGCGAAATTATCAATAATGCAGGATTCATTTTACTGTTCAACGACTACTACTGCCAAAAACCGGGGAATACGAAAACCGACTTCATTAATCCAATACTTTCCGAATAAGACTAAACGGTTTATTGGTTTTGAAATATACCTAACGTCACGGAGCTCAATAGCCAGAATCATAAGTTATTCAACCGTAAATTACGATTCATTAAGTAATTGTTTTCTATTGACAATTTAGATAATTAAAAAAGTGACAGTATTGGTTCTTCTGTAGATTGTTTGTTTTTGACACAACAGGTGGTTAATATTTTTTGGGTGAAAACAAATAACGTTTGTCTTCTTTTTCTCACGTGTGTCAAAATGTAAACATGACTTTCAACTCAATATTGAATATACAACTGCATTGTACTCCGAATACTGACATGCGCAATATTTGTTTTGATGCGAGATTATCGTGGAAACGACAATTTTAGACACATGCGTACGTCATTGGAAAAATTTCTCTGCTGAAAAAAAACGGCGTTCACAATGACACTAGTCATCAAAATGGAACGTTTGTTAAATATTTATTGGTATAACTTTTTTTTGCAGAGTTGTGGAATCCAAGCTACGTTTACGGACGTCATCAAGGCAAGCTAAAGAAAGATTACGACGTCGGCTGATGGTTTATAAGAAGATGCTTGGAGCCACAATTTTGAAAGGATTCTTTTGCGAAATGGAGTGAACACTCGGCGCCGCCGTAGAGTAGGACTGGTGCAATCAAAGTTTGGTATAGCAGACATTTTGTCTTTCGAGTGAGGAGTTTTGAACCCAGTTGTTTTGCCAAACCGAAGAAGCAGCGGTTCGCTAGGGTTATTCTTCTTCGGATCTCCACGTTGGATAGGATTTTGTATGCAACATTAAGCAGGGATATGCCTCGGTTGTTTTTGCATGACATAAATAAGATCGCCTTTTTTGTAGATGGGACATATGGAGCTTATCGACCAGTCAGTGGGCATGCATTCTTTCTCCCACACTTTGTTGATGACCTGGTGCACTTCCTCCATATTTAAAGAGTTCTGCAGGTAAGCCATCCGACCCGCGGACTTGGTATTTTTCGAAGAGCCTGTGTCCCGGTTCTGAAGCCAGAAGCATTTGCTCCGCCCTTTAAAAAAAAAACTTCATGTGTTGTTCTTGGCCCGAGACTCTTCTAGATCTTTGAGCAGAGAAATTGTGGATGCTATCTTTTCGTCCTTCGAAGGGTCTTTTTCTCATTTCATTTCTCCTTTGGTACTCTTCTCTTTCTGTTCTTGTTTTCCGTTGCAGCACATTAGGTATGCAAACGTGCATTTTCCGTCTTTCTTTTCCATAACGCTCTTTTTCGGGGGTGGCTGGTAACCTTTGGTGGTCTCGGCGACATTTTCAATTATTTTGAGATTGGTTTCACAAGGTGTTAACGTCTGTGACTTGGGAGGACGGCGGAGAGTCGCTCACTCAGGCACTCACTGCAGTCTCTGGCATTCTAAGGAGTGCTAAGGCAACCGATGTTGAACTTCTTTCTTTGGGCTGCACGTGTTTTTTTGTCGTTTGATAATCGAGCTCTAAGCTTAGCCACTACCAGAAAGTGGTCAGAGTCGACATTTACTCGTACTCTTAACACTCGTAAAAATCCTCCTTGCCAGACTCCTCAGCACCATCGGTAGGCGCGTGTGCACATATTATATTCATGTTTTGTAGTGTTGCCTTGATGCGGATGTCAGCCAGGTGATCATTAATTGGCTTGAAATCAATGACTTTCGATCTTAGCCGATTTCCCACGACGAATCCGCATCCAAATATGTGCATTCTTTGATGACAGCTGTAATAAATGTCACAATTTTTCCTTTTTACTGTCTGCCTTATGCTGCGTGAGGATAGATCCAAGTTTTTGAGTTGCACCTGGAGTGTAGAATGTTCTTACATTGTAGGTACGAGCTATCAATGCGAAATCCGTTGTCGTTCCGGGTCTGGTTACCATAAGAGGGGGGGGGGGGTCATTTTCCTAGGCTCTGCCTATCTCTCTCATAACGTTCAATTTTTTTTTTTTAATGTGGAGGGGTTGTTAGCCCCTTGCACTAACCTCCAAACTTATAGGGCTGTTGTTAAAGTGCTTCTGTTTCTCCGTTTTGCACTCACGTTTACAAGTTTCTCAAGTCATATCTAGTGATATAACCAGAACCCGATGGTTACCGCTTGGAGGGAAACTAAGCACTTGGTGTGTAGGAAAAGATACAGCATTGAGCATATGCCACCAGATCTTACAACACCCAACCACCAAGCGTGTTTGTGTTTCAGCCATAAATGTCTCTTTGTAATAATTTTGTATCTCTGAATACGAAATCTTGTACATAACCGTTAACTAAAATAAATAAATCAATATAGTGGCGCGACAGCTCTTGAAGACCCAAGGCCTAAGTCGCTTACTCTCATCAACAATTCTCTGAGTGTGTGTGAAGAAATGAGGGGACCTACAATTTAACGTCGATTCCGAACGGTATAACCGTTAACTAGTTTTCTTATAAATTGAATTAACTTGGCATCACCCTTTAATCTAATTCACAATAGAAAATTGATTTTTCCAACTGTCATCTGTTAAATTTGAATTTTGACATTTTGCCTTTGCTTTCAAGTCAACTCGTCGCGGCGTGAACATGTTTTTTCTCTTGTGCAAATTTACCAATTAAAGAAATTTATTTTTATTTAGAATTTGATAGAATTTTATCAAATTTCACAAGTGTACAATCAGTTTATCTTCCACCTTATTGATTTTGTTATTTTATTTCAATAGTTCTTCCCTAAAAAGTGTTAAAAAAACTCAACCGAGTTTCTAAAACGCATTTTTCTCTTCCTCCATCTACGAAAACGACTACGAAAATCTCGAGAAAAGCCCTCCCCACGTGGTCGTTTTGCACAAACAGACAAAAAAGAAATTCAGAAAAAAGGCCAATTCGTTTGTTCGAAAATAGAAAACGCAACTAAAGAATTTTGTTTAATTTCCTAAATAAAACTGAACTTGAAAACAAAATGCAATCCACAAGCAATTCGGACATGAAGTATATTTTGGTTACCGGTGGTGTGATCAGCGGTGTTGGCAAAGGAGTTATAGCTAGCTCGTTTGGAACGTTGTTGAAATCATGCGGTCTTGATGTGACATCGATTAAAATTGACCCGTACATCAATATTGATGCTGGAACGTTTTCTCCGTACGAACATGGTGAGTGATTGCAGCAATTATTATCGAGAGGAGCGTAGACGAGTTATTGGTCTTGATTGGTGCCATAAATAGTTTGGTCTTGTTGTTGATATTTTCGTTTGAGAAGAGTGACAAACCTGAGGCGCAATTTGATGCTTTGATCGTCGTCGTGGAGGTAAAAGCTACTTTTCGACTTGCTGTGGCGTTCTCGAATGTGCAAACAGAAATCGATTTCTTGCTTTTTTTTCATACAAATTATTAATAGTTTAGCGCTAGTGCGACTCTGCTTGTGGTTTAATGGTGGTTAGGTGGGGAAAGGGAACGCGAGAAAGTCAGCAGTGACGTTTATTCTGATAAATTCCCACTGATAAACTTGTTGAGAGGCAATTGAGCTTTGCGCTTGATAGAAAGGTTGTTAACTCGCCAATTAGCTCAGAAACAATTTCTGCTTCTTCAAGGAACACCACCAGCAACTGTAGACTTATGTTTATTCTTTAAAGGTGAAGTGTTCGTCCTCGACGATGGCGGCGAAGTGGACTTGGATCTAGGAAACTACGAGCGTTTCCTCGACATAACACTCCATCGCGACAACAACATCACCACTGGAAAGATCTACAAACTGGTTATAGAGAAAGAACGGAGCGGTGAATATCTCGGCAAGACTGTCCAAGGTAAACATCTTGTTGCCATCCACTTGAAAACGATCTAAATCTCCTTTTCTCTTGCAGTTGTTCCCCACATAACTGACGCTATTCAAGAATGGGTAGAGCGTGTCGCTCACACCCCAGTGCGTGGTTCAAACCAGCCTCAAGTGTGCATTGTCGAATTGGGCGGCACCATCGGTGACATCGAAGGCATGCCCTTCGTCGAAGCCTTCAGACAATTCCAATTCCGGGTGAAGCGTGAGAATTTCTGCTGTGCCCATGTGTCGCTGGTGCCATCGCCTCGGGCTACTGGTGAGCCCAAGACCAAACCAACTCAGAGCTCCGTTCGAGAATTGCGTGGACTCGGCCTGAGTCCGGACTTCATTGTCTGTCGTTCGGAGAAGCCCATCGGATCGGAAGTGAAGGAGAAGATAAGCAATTTCTGCCATGTGGCGCCCGGACAGGTGATTTGTATTCACGATTTGAACTCGATTTATCATGTTCCCTTGCTGATGGAGCAGAATGGTGTCGTTGAGTTTCTTAAGGAGAGACTAAAGCTGAACATAAATCCCAGCAAGAGGGAGAAGTAGGTTTTCGTTTTCACTAAAAAAAAAATTCTCAAAACTAAACTTTTGTCCACTTTAGATGCCTCCAACAGTGGAAGGATCTGGCTCGCCGGAGTGAGAATCTCCACAAAGAAGTAACAATCGCTGTGGTCGGCAAATACACACGCCTGGAGGACTCGTATGCTTCCGTTTCAAAATCTCTGCAGCATGCCTCGTTGGCGGCTGGCTATCGTCTCAATCTCCGTTTCATCGAAGCATGTCATTTGGAGGAACAAACACGCGAACAGACCCCAGCCCTGTACCATGAAGCCTGGCAGAGTCTGTGCGGCAGTCAAGGTGTCGTAGTGCCCGGTGGTTTTGGCAGTCGTGGCATGGAGGGTAAGGTCACAGCGTGCAAGTGGTGTCGGGAGAACAAAATTCCATTCCTCGGCATTTGTCTGGGCCTCCAAGCGGCAGTAATTGAATATTCTCGCAATATATTGGGTCTGAAGGACGCCAACACCACAGAAATCAATCCAGACACTCCCAATCCGGTCGTAATCGATATGCCAGAGCACAATACCGGCCAGATGGGTGGAACAATGCGATTGGGCAAGAGGATTACGGTCCTGAAGCCGGGCGACAGCACCATCAAGCGTTTGTATGGCAATCCACAGACCGTCGAGGAACGTCATCGTCATCGATACGAAGTTAATCCGAAATTCGTGCCTGACCTGGAAAAGGCAGGTATGTCGTTTGTTGGCATGGACACCGAGAAGGAACGAATGGAAATCATGGAACTGAAAGGACATCCGTACTACGTTGCCACACAATATCATCCCGAATACTTGACCAGGCCACTAAAGCCTAGTCCACCATTTTTGGGATTGATTCTCGCCTCGGTGGGTAAACTGAGAAGCTACATGGATCGAGGTTGTCGGCTATCGCCACGACAAATGTCGGACGCGAGTTCGGACGAGGATGAAGCCAGTATGATGAGGGCAATGAATATGAATGGCGATTCGAATAGATTGACCGTAAAACCAGTTAAGGTGGCGAATGGATTCAGCAGTGCCGCGACCACAGAGGATGCCAGCAAAGAAGCTTCCGAATAGAGCAATAGCAATGTGGCTTATTGTCGCAGGAAATGGTTGTGTGTCCCTATCTGCCAATGTCCCTTTCATTTGTTTCTAAGCTAAACAACTTTATTTGTAAAAAACGTATTCAAGTTTAATTTGTAAAAACTTCAAACGCCAAAAGTTTTATTTCGCCACTCACAAGCCAACTACTCGACATACAACCATTCTTTCGTGCGGCGCAGAAGTTGATTGATTATATTTCGACATCAATTTATTTTTGTAAATTATTTTAGGTTAGATTTTATAAGGAAAAGTATCAAAAATCAATTTTTAGCCAATTGGTTGCATGAAGAATCGAATCCGAATTGAAAGCGGATTCGATTCGGAGTCGATTGTTCATACTAAACTGTCAAAGGGTTGAATATTTGAAAAAATGTGTTCAAAATCGCGAAAAGAAGGCTCGAAACAGAAAAAGAAAAATTTTCAAGAAAAAGAAATGTGAAGAACACATTAAGCTAAGGGATTTGTATTTTGTAATCAGTAAGTTATAATAATTAAAATAAAGTTACACATTTGAAAACAAAACAATAAGTTCGTCTTGGCTTTTCATCCCTCTTTTGCTGGAGAAATGAATCCGAAACTAACGGCGCAATCGAGGTAACCGTCGGTGTCGGAGCGGAATTTTCTCCGATTTCCTCCGAATTTTGTTTCGAGGTAGTTCTCAGACAAGCAAAATGTCTCCGATTCGGAGAAAATCGGAGGCGTTGTAACGATGATGATGCGAAAAATCGACATTGATATCGTGCCGGCGAAATAAGTTATAAAATGTCTCGACTCTTGTTTTTACAGGTTTCCAAATTAAGCTATCAAACTCGTTCAATCCAAGACGAAACAACGCGTCCATTATCACTGCAACATTTAGCGCATTCCGAAACCTAGTGACTACGTAGTCAACTCGTTCTGATTGGTTGATTAGTTGTTTTCAACCAATCAGAACGTGTTGACTACGAAGTCACTAGGTTTCGGAATGCGCTAATTCACTAATTGATATCGATATCAACATAGTGCTGAATAGAATTTGCATGGATTCACGAGACGAAGTTGAACATTTTTCAACTTTGTCGCACGACGAGTCTGAGTCAGTTCCATACAAATTTCAGCTGTCAATTTCGTCTGTTATTTTATTCGGTTTTACTTACTTAAGGTGGCGCTGCAGTCCGTTGTGGACTTGGGCCTCAATCAACAATCTCCGTCATTAGCTAGCTGTTTCCAGTTATGCACTCCAAGTTGATTGAGTTCCTCTTCCACTTGTGTACGCCACCTGAGTCGCGGTCTTTCTCTACTTCTACGTCCCTCGGGAATAGTGTTGAACCGGTCCGGAGAATTGGTGTCCATGCGCTCTAAATGACCGATCCATCTGAGTCTCTGGACCTTGACTCTTCTGTCTAGGTCCATGTCATTGTACAACCCGTAAAGTTCGCTGTTCTACCTTCTTCTTCATTCCCCATCAATGCACACAGGGCCGTAGATGACGAAGAACTTTCCTCTCGAAACGGCCTAAGGCACATTCATCCGATTTGTCAAGGTCCATACAGCAGGACTGGGATGATGAGGGTGTTATACAGTTATACCTTAGTTGCTCGAGAGAGGGCTTTTCCACTCAATTGCTTTCTTAGCCCAAAGAAGCATCGATTAGCAAGAGTTTATTCTTCGGCCTATCTCGGCGCCGGTTTAATTCCCGTGTTAATAGCAGAGAATAGGTAGACAACTCCTATGCTACCTCTAAGTTGTATGCGTCTATTGTGACGTTCTGTCCAAGCCGTCGGTGTTGGTTGTCCTTCCCCGAAGACAGCATAGGTATACTTCGTTTTACCCTCATTTGCCGCTAAACCAATTTTTGCCGCTTCTGTCTCAATTCTCACAAAGGCGTAATTGACATCACGCTGTGTTCATTCCATTTTATCAATATCATCGGTGTACGCGAGAAGTTGAACAGACTTCACCTCTGGTGTTGAGGGTGGAGTTTTGCACTATCTTCTCAAGAACGATGTTAAAGATATTCGCATGACAGTGCACCGGGTTGTCTCAATCCTTTTTTGACATCGAAAGATTCCGTAAGCTCGTTACCGACCTTGATGGCGCAGCGTGAGGTCTCCATCGTCATTTTGCACAAGAGAACGAGTTTGGCAGGGATTCCAAAACTAGACATAGCTTTATACAGTTCGTCTCTGTAGATGCTGTCATACGCGGCCTTAAAATTTATTAAAATTTGGTGGGTATCGATTTGGAGTTCATAGGTTTTTACCAGGATCTGCCGCAAAGTGAAAATTCGGTCGATGGTTGACTTTCCTGGTCTGAAGCCTCATTGATAAGGACCAATCAGATTGTTGACGTCTGGCTTCAGACGTTCACATATTCAGGGCTATCGTGAATCGCATTTCCCGAGAAATTTTTAACTTATTCGAAAAATACGTATCGTGAACTAATTTCGAAATTAGGGAAAAATTCCGCGAGAAATATCTACCTATCGTGAACTATTTTTTTATGGGAAATTTTCTTCTCTTTCTCGTGGAATATTCCGTCACAATTTTGCAAGGGAATCCCAAAAATTATTAACAATGTAAGTTAAAAATAAATAAATAAATAAACGTAGCTATTAAAACTAACTAAAATGATTGATTTTGTAAGGTCTAATTCTGCAAATTCCAAGCAAGTCGAAAGTTGAAATTCCTTAGAGCCGATTTTTCCATCATCGAACAAAAATAAAAATAACAAACTGGCAAATAAACTTATCTGGGTATTCATCGGACGAATAAATAAGAGCGTTTTTCTTCAGATAAAGTCTATCTGACGATTGAAAAATTCAATATTTTGTTATTTGTCGAATAAACACTATCTGCTTTTTTATCTGACGATTGAAAAATCGGCTCTTAATGGAAAAAACCTAGGACATTGAAAAAGGTTTTATAAATAAATAAATAAATAAATAAATAGAGTGGCGCGACAGCTTTTGAAGAGCCAAGGCCTAAGTGGTTTACTCTCATCAACAGTTCTGTGAGTGCGTGTGAAGAATTGAGGGGACCTACAATTTACGGCGATTCTGAACGGCAAAGTTGAAAAGCACTTTTTCATGACAGATTTATACTCTTGGAAGTTTTGTCAGGTCTTCGCAAGGGGCAGTGCCCGTGAAAGATGAAATAAAAACTATGGTCACGAGTAGGACTCGAACCCACGACGTTCTGCTTAGCAGCCATCGCACCTTACCACTAAGCCACGGACACTAAACGGTTTTGTCACAAATAAAAGTAAGGATGATGTCCAAAAATTTCAACTTTAACCAACTCTGTTATGATTGTGAAATCTGTGGATCAAAGCATAAACTCATAAAAATGTGATGATTCAAACGAATAACTATGTATTTCAACACACAGTGTTTGTGGTAAATCCAAGGGATTTGAATGATCCTTAAACCACGTAATATGGCTCTCGGCTCATTTCGCCTTCTTCGTTCTTCTTTTTCTTCTAATAAGAATAACACTGATAATCTTTGCATTTTTATTAATTAAAACTTTTAAAACAAACTAACTTCTTTGTTTTTTCTTTAAAATGAAATGCGAATGCTATGTTCGAATGTTTTTTTCTCATTTTTATGTTGGTAAAACTTGTTCCCAGGGAAAAGCATTCCGCGAGGAATCCCCGATAGGAGGAATGTGTTCTCGAGAAGAGAAAAATTCCGTGGGAGAAATATTTCCAAAGGAATTGCCGATAGAGCTGATTATGGCAGAGAGGATTGTGTAGGCGATGTTAAGTAGGCTAATTAATCTGTAGTGTAGGCAGTGTAGAAGATCTCCCTCCTTCAGGATCGGGCAAACAATGTTGAGGTTCTATTCATCGGGCATGCATTCTTCCGACCATATCTTACAGATGATTTGGGGCATGCTCCTATCTGCTGCTTTGAACAGCTCGGCAGCTAGAGCATCTGCTCCAGCGGCTTTGTTGGATGTCAGCTCTGATATTGCCGTTTTCACTTCTTTTAGGTCGGGTTTACGGAATTGTTGGCTATCATCGTGTTTATAAAAGGCTTCTACCTGACGGCGGGATTTTGTTCATCGTCGCTGTTGTACAGTCTACAGAAGTGGTCTTTCCAAATTCCCAGCAATGACTTCGATTCTACTATGATGTTCCCTTGTTTATTTCTGCAGGCATCGGTTCTTGCTCGATGACCTTGAGCCAGCTGTTTTACCTCCCGGTAGAACCTCCGAACTTCATTCCTGCTGTTTGCTCTTTCAACATCCTCGATCTGACGGTTCTCATGCGCCTTGTTTGTTCTCCTGAGAAGCCGGCGCGCGTTCCTCTCTCTTCTTTTCTTCGTAGAGGTCACGAGCAGCTCCTGTGCTTCTATGCAGCGCAGCTTTGTATGCCTCCTGCTTGGCTGCATGGGCCTGAATGCATTCTTGGGGTTTCACTTTGGTGGCACATTAGAGGCGGCATTTCATGAAGGATGACACATACATATATCATAACCCGTTCCATTGGAGGTAGAAGAAGAAACGTAAAAAAAAAACCAATGGATAACGACTTTAGTTTAATCACCTATCTGACTTTATGAATACAATCAACGCGACGTTTATGACAGTAGATATCCAAATACTGAACACCTACATACATTCCTTCTGTAAAGTGAATGAAACTTCCGTCCGAAAAAATGTATGACTTCGTCTATATCACGCTCTAAGAAGTTTATCAAGTAAACGGTTTTGTGATGTTTTAAAAGTCTCCTAATTTTTGCACCGAAAGCTACAAATGTCTAGACTCTAGAAAAACAAAATATGATAATTCATCTTATTAATCTTGTCTCCAAATAAGAAAAATGTCTCATAGCGGATTTTCCTATCAAAAACCGAGTAGCTCACCCAACCAACTATTCGAAGCAATATCCCATTTTCCCTATAAAACTGTTACTTTTTATTAAAAATTCCAATTATCCAATCCAGCAAGTTTCATAACAGCAAATTATGCAATAATTGTACTTCGAAACTTTCAGTTTTGTTTTCAATCTAGACTCATTGCAACGCAAATTGGCGCCATTATCACAATAAACATTTTATTTTTCTAACAACCTTAACTACACGTGCTGTCTAAAAGTCACTGCATAGTAGCTATTACGCCAGCTTTTGGGGTGCAATAACCCAGCATCGTTCTTTTCTTATCGACATAATGGAAGGTCATCGCGTTTAGATTTCATTTTCTGCATCGTTATATATTTTGCTCTCATGACCATCAGCTGTCAGAATCGTTGCTATGTTCAATTATAATGCATTAGAATGTGTCTCCGTCGCAATTTTTGTGATAAGCGAAATGAAAACAATAGCAATTAATAAATTGATTACATTGTGATGGTCACCCATTTCATGATTGAGAGCAGTGCACTTATTTGCCAATAGGGTGGCACGCGTCTTATGTCGTTTTCCATTGGTCTTTTTTTGACGTTTCTTCTTCTACCTCCAAAGGAACGGGATATGATGTATGTCATTCTTCGGACGATTCTGTTTTCAAAACGGAAGAGTTCTGTTCTTCTCAGAAGGATTCCGTCTGTCAAAATTAGTCCAATGGGTTTCAGAAGACTTCTGGACTCTTCCAAAGGCTTCTGGGCGCTCAATAGAAAATTACATTACAGTCTTGTGCAAATTAATTGGAGCAAACAAATTTTTAAATGAATTTGGTAGTAGGCCTTGATTTTTGTGTTTGTTTTTTGAATTTTATGGTAAGTGCTTGATGAATTAGTTAAATCAAATCTTTCTTTTGACTCTGTGCAGGTTAGTCGCAATTTTTCTAGGTTTAATTTATTAAATGCCCTTGTCATATAAATTATGTTGTTAGCCAAATATTTTATAAAGAATTTGTCGAAAAAAAAGTAACAATGTATATTATGTTAGTTGAAAAAAAAAGCAAAAATCATCGCTCTCCGTGCCAAAATCAAGTGTTGGCACAATAATTGAAGTGTACAGGTCGACAGGAACAATTGAGGCACGGAGGAAAGGCAAATGTGGTCGCAGAAGAAAAACAACGGCTAATGATGACAAAATGCTAGTCCGAAACAGCTTAATAAATCCTGGGAAGACCAGCGGGGAGCTTCAAAGAGTGCCTCAACGGTTCGACGTTGTTGGCTTGTTGAAGTTGGTCGAAAAGCCCGAAGACCGTTAAAAAAAACAGCTTCTGACTATTGCCATGCAGAAAAAAGGCTAAGATGGCTAAAAATCACCAAGAAGATTGGAAAAAAGTAATTTTCTCGAACGAAAGCCATTTCGAAGTCCAAGGATACAGGGTGAGTGTCGTGAGAAGAAGTACAAAAGAAAAACTCCGACCTGGCCATATCGTCCAAGCCCCTAAACAACCGCCAAAAGTCATGTTCTGGGGTTGTTTTACTTTTAACGATCCTGGGAACTTGAAGACCATTGAGGGCATGATGAATAGCGTCAAATACGCTGAGATCCTGCTTCTTCCAACTAGACGAAGAAGAACTTCAGCGCAGGATTCGGTTTTTAAACAAGATCTTGCTCCGTGCCACACGTCGAAAAATATGAAGGAATTCTTCTAGGAGAAAAATATTAAAGCGCTGGAATGGCCGGGGAACTCGCCTGATCTGAACCCAATTGAAAACTTGTAGGTAGGTAGTTAGAAATGGCTGTCCTACTTTCGCGTAGGACACAATTAGCACTGAGTGCGCCGTTTTGATACCATACCTCGTGAGATTCTAAATAGATTTGAAAATAGGTTATGGATGATGCATGTTCCGCACGTACAATTCTATATATAATGTTGTATTATTCTCCTACCCTGCGGCCTATTATCTTATAGATAGAAGAGATTTGAAAACCGCTGGAGTGCAAATAGACGCCTCAACGGTTCGACGCACAGTGTGACAATTCACTAATCTAGCGGAATTTAACTACAAAAATCACTTTCAAGAATCAATGCAAAAACCGGTTTTATGTGCAGCTAATACCTTCTACTAAATAATTATATATAAATTTTTGGGTTACGGTTAAGCAAAAAAACAAAAATTGATCTTAAAGTCAGATTTTGTGTTCATTTTAAATAAAATCGAGTTTTAAAGGCGCTTTGGTTAATATGAATTTAGACGGGTTTTTTGATTTGTTATTGGGGACTTTGTTTTATTTTTCTTAAATATAATATAAGAGAATGTAAAAACAAGTAAAACCTTATTTCATATGATGCTCAATATTTTGTTATTGTGCTCAAAAGTTGAAAAATTGAGTTTTTTGTGTCAATTTTTACATTAAGTGGAGAAAATTTAGTATTATTCCACATTATTCCGATGGGAAACTATATGTTTTTTAAAGCTTAATATATAAGCTTTCATTCCACGTTTTAAGTTGCTGCGCAAAGGTGCGACACCCATACATTTATTTTAAATTTTCGAAGTTGCTTCCAAAATAATTTCTTACAAAATGATAAAGATATTATATTTAATTTAAAACCAAGACCACAAAACAAGAAAAACTATAAAATAAATGCATAAACATATTTAATTACATAAATAAATGCATTAATACACATTGCTTTGCTTCTATATAAATACAAATCTGAGAAATTATGTGTTTTATGCAATATATATGTGTCGTTGCTGTCCTAGCAAAACTCAAATCGATTCATAAGGAATTTTATGTTATAAGTTTATATATATATAATGCAACAACAGAGAGATGAAAAACTTACTGTTTGGTATTTAAATAACATTTTTTTCATAGGGTAAATAAGCAATGTTTTTCAAAATTTACCAAAAAAAAAATGATTTTGCCAAAATATGAATTAAATTGAATTTGAACTAATTTTATAAGATTTTTGGTTAATTTATCTAATAATCAATAATTTTTAGGAGTCAATAACAGATTTTCAATTGCATCAGATCCATTTTTAGTAAGTAAAAGTTATATTCTTGTCCTGGAACTTTTAAATGTAACAATATAAGAAATCTAAGCTGCTTGAGGAATTCGGAGTAAATTTTTGTTAAAAATAATATTAAGTGTTGTCTATTATTATGTTTTTATAATTTTTTACAAATCTAAACAAAAAAGAAACAGCAGGATTTTTGGTCAGAATTTTTTATCTGTACAGAATGGGCCTTTGTATGAGCACTAAACAGGCACTTTCACAGGGCCGTTTGTTCCAAAATTTGGTAACTATACAAATCTTTGTAATTCAGTTACATTTTAATACATATTCATTATGAAAACTAAAGAAAAAAACTGTTTGGGGAGAAAAATTTAATTTTTAGTAAAGGCCAAAGTGCAAAAAACACGTGAGTTTAAAGCTCTTTAAGTCAAAAACGTGTGTCGATATGTACAAAAATTGCATTTTAACTTATTTTTGTACATATTTGTTATGAATCTGATACATAAAATTTAAAAGAAGCAAAAAAATTACAACCTTAATTCACTCTTTGGTATGGGTCTAACTTAGGCAAAAAACATGTACATTCCGATCTCTGCAAATTAAAAATTTGGCTATTTTAATAAATAATTGTAGTTAAATATCATTCTCTGAATATATTTGTTGAATCTTGCGAAGGAATCACTAAAAAAAAATAATTTGTAAGCGCTATTAATTTTATTCCGCTAGATGAGCGAAATGTCACACTGTGCGAGGTCGTCGGATTCTTGAAGTTGGCCGAAAAGCCCGAAGACCGAAATTATGACGAATGCCATGCGGAAAAAAGGCTAAGATGGGCTAAAAGAAGGAATATGGGGGGGGGGGCTAAAGCCACTTTGTGTTATTGAGGTATGAGATCATGTCTTTGATCTTGAATTCTGAGAGTTCCTCAATACCGTTCAAGAATTCTTTACCTAAGTAGAGTGCTCTTTTCCTAGCCAAGGCCGTGCAATAGCATAGAAAGTGTAGGACTGTTTCTTTTTCACCCTGGTCTTCACAGCTACGGCAGAAAGAGCTATGTGATATAACCAATTTTGCCGCATGCTCCCCAATGCCCTGTGCAGGTAGCGACAGTCCTGGCTATGTCATGCCTTGGTTTGGAAATTAAATTGATTGATATAGGCGGGCCAGATTTTCCTAGATATAACGCAACTTGTTAAACTACTCCACCTATGATTTGCTTCTAATGTGTATTGGGTCAGGATATAGCCGTTCACAACTCCAAGAGGAGCATATACTCTCACTGCGAATGAGTTGTGAAGGGCTGATCCTTGCCTAGCTAGCTCATCTGCCTTCTCATTTCCCTCATAGCCCCTATGGCCCGGTATCCAGATAAGAGAAGTGCTCATATCAAGATCCTTGAGGGCCTCTTTGTATTGCTGCACCAGTTTAGAGGATGATAAAGCTGAATCAATGGCTATAATAGCTGCCGGACTGTTTGTTAGTATAGCTTCATTTTGGTTCTGTCGAATATTTTTAAGGGCTATACAAGCTTCCCTTATCGCTAACAATTCTGCCTGGAATACACTGGCAAAATCGGGAAGTCTAGGATTTTGAAATCTCAAGAGATTCACAGAAGACACCTGCACCATCTTCGAACCATCCGTGAAGATAGTTGTTTCGAAGTCTTTCGTCACATTGCTTTCCCCCAGTCGATTCTTGACGGGAGCAAGACTCTAAACTTCTTTGAGGTGTTAAGGGTAGGGATGCAGTAATCGATGGTTGTGGATAGGATGTCTGATGGTATCCGG
Organism: Sphaerophoria taeniata; assembly: GCA_943590905.1. Classification (NCBI taxonomy): domain Eukaryota; kingdom Metazoa; phylum Arthropoda; class Insecta; order Diptera; family Syrphidae; genus Sphaerophoria; species Sphaerophoria taeniata. Next base: position 11,250,793 of record OX016542.1, on the reverse strand, counting down.
CTTGTTTGATTGCATTGCCCGTAGCCGTAGAATCTAGATTTCCAGCAGCGTATTTCTTTGAGTCTCAATATACTGCAGTACACCTGATATTTAATAAAGCGGTCAATCGGAAGAAGGTCCAGGATGACGTTAAGTGCATCCGTTGGACAGGTCCTGTCCAAATTTCACAAAGTCATAATGATAATGAAAAAAATAAAATTTTTTTTTAAAATAAACAAATTCAAAAGAACAGAAAAATAAGAAAAAACAAAGCTTAAAATTGAAAAAAAGTGTTGCGTAAGTTTGATTGATCGAAACAGAGAAACGGTAAATCGTATTGATGTGAAATTTTCAACAAAATCAAGGAAATTTTATGAACTTTAATAATTAAGCCTCAAATTAGTTGTATCACTGAAAAGCACAAAATAACGGTAGTTTTATGAAAAAGTTGAAAAATGCGTATTTTGGACATTTTTATAAATTGATAGAAAAAATTGAAAAAATATTTTTATTTTTTCAAAATGTTTTTGTGTAGAAAATTTAATGAATTTTTCAAATCTGCCTTTATTTTTTTTGTAAGTCATTATTTGGCAGAGTTATTAGGGTCCAAAGTCAAAATTGTGTTTTTGCATGTAAACCCATTTTTTGATTAGAAAAAAAATCGTAGCGATCTGAACCAAACAGTGAATTATAGCCAACAAAATTTTTAAATTGAATCTTAGATTGGTTGGATTGAAAAAAAATTTCCGTTCATTTTATGAAACCTCAAAGTTTATTTTTTTTTTCGATTTTGAAATTGAGTGAACATTTTTTTCGCTCAAGCAAAAACGACTAACGGTACTTTTTTAACTCAAAATAATTTGAAAAGAAAAAAATGATAACCTTTGAAAAACTTTTTATTTCATTTCAATCCGACTTTTTTCTACTGAGATACAGCCTTATAAAAATCCACTCCATTTTTGAGTTTTTTCAAGTGTTCCTTTAATTGTTTTGACTAGTGTATTTAAAATCGGTTTGTCCCAATTAATTTGCACAAGACTGTACTTTCTAATGTCAGATTATCTTCCTCTGACATCAGAATACCGTTAATCAATAGCAGTTTGAATGAGTGCTTGGGTAACACATTTTCAGATTTATCACAATTTCATTCCTTCCGTGGGAAAAATATGAACTGCTATCATTTCTCGGAAGCCGCAGAACGGAATGAAATCAAATATCCGTTGGAAATTAAAACACTGCGAGAAATTCCCTTGTGGTTTTTTTTATACATTATTTGTTTTTATTTTGTATATAACTCTATATATGTTTATGTGTATAATATGCATTTATCATTACATACATAGGCATATATGTTTATAGTATAATTACACTTTCAAAAAATATATGATTACAAGTTTCCCTTTTACATAATTCATTGTAATATTTATCTTCAATTTATTGAAGTTCGTTTTTCATTATTTTATATAATTTTATAGAAATATATTGTTTAATTAAATTTGTAATATTTAATGTATAAGGTCTCTCTTAATATAAAACACTTATACCTATAGTTGTTTCTGTTGTTATATTTTCTTCTAATACAAAATTGAGCTAAATATATTTGTTTACAAATTTTAATAATAATTACTATAAGAATAAACATTTATGTAAAATATTAAACATAAATTGGTTTTTTATATTCATAAATATATATAATTCTTTTTTGTTTAAAGAAAAGACAAAAATAAAATAAAATGTATAAATTTTTAAAATCTATAAACATTTTTGTACACTTATAAGATATTTTCAAACAAAATATTTTTAGAAAAAATCGAATAAAAATTAAGTAAATTCCATGGAAGATGCAACCGTGTTAAAAAGAGTGATTAAATCTAAATTTTTCATTAGAAAAAAATTATTGCATGACAAACAAAAATTTTTAAGACTAAAAACATTTTCTTAAAACAAAAAATTAATGCGCACAACACAATTTACAAAATATAATATAAACAAAATTTAAAATTCTTAATGTTAATGTTAATTTTTATATCATTTATATCGTTCTTCTGGGTTCCCTCTTCTATTTAAAGTAAACAAAATCAAGCAATATTACTATAAACTAAATATAAACTTAAAACATAAAAAAATTAAAATATGACTATTCAAAATTCTGACGGAAATATTATTAAATTGCATTTTTTTTTTATAGATAAACAAATAATAATTTATTTTATTTTGTTAGTTGGAAGTTCTGGATGTTGTACAGCGAAATAAGAAAATAAATAATTATGGAAACTAAAGCGGCTCGGATGTTCACTTTTATAATTAACAACAAAATAAGAAATAAATAATAAAAGTTACTTAAGAAAATTCACAAATCTATTATTAATTTTCCTAACAAATTTTAAACATTTTTCTACACTGACGACTAAAGAGAACTAACAAATTGATTCTCCCCCTTATTTGGAATCACAAGTCATAAGCCCTTGTGAATATTTCTTGTGAAGATTGTTGTGATTCCATAACATTTTTCGGATTCTCCCATAATCCTCACAAGAAAAGTCACAACGAAACTCACCACAGCCAATGTGAATATGGAAATGCGTTGCCAGAATGGATTCCTTGTAACTGCAAAATGTGTTTCAACGCAACATATGATGCGATTTCTTCAATATTGGCAACGCAAACAGAGATTGATTATGGGGGATGCTTTTATTATTGTAGTGTAATTCCAAAGGCGATGAGCAATAATCGTTATCAGTTGTGAACAAAGAAAAAGAATAAAGAAAAAAGAAAAAGAGCATATTTTTTTTTCTTTCCTTCCTTTTTTTCACTATATTCATTCATACTCATAAATCAAAATGCAAAATCTCAAATAATTTTCTAGTTATGACCTGCTCTGAAGGAGATCACAATTTCGATAGTTATTGTGACTGTCACAAGTTGTGACTTTGGAGGAGAATACGAAAAGTCACAAAATCAATTTCACCTCTTCTTATGACTTGTGAGGTATCAGTGATGATGGGGAGAATCAGGCTGTAAATTGATCTTGCACAAATTAATAACCTCGAAAAGATAAGTTTTGCTTCATTTTTTTTTAATAATTAACAAAATTTTTCAGGCACTCGATTGCGATAGTTTCAAATTTAGCAAAACATTATTAAAACATAATGTGAATTAAAATTGACTAAAAGCCTCAATTCAGCACTGCACAAATTACGCTGAATGCATTTTTCTCTTTAATAGTTTTATTTTTTTTTGCACAAATGTTAAATTAAAAAATTAAAAATTAAATCCAAAATCATATTCCTAAAAAATTGACTACTAAGTGCAATTTAAATAATTTTAACTAAACTAATTGCACGAAAAGACTCAAACATAAATAATATAAGATTTTTACTTTTACGAAAGTTTTTACCAAAATTTTATTATAAAAGTATAGGTAAATTTTTTTCAAAAAAGAAACATTGCAATTTTTCCCGGATTTCCTCTATGTGTTTTATAGGTACAGAAAATTGTTATTTAAATATATTTTATATAAAAAATTAACCTAATTTATTTAAAATTATATTTAGTTGTTAATTTTTGTTAAAATAAAAAAAAAAAGAAATTTACAGCCATTTATACAACAAGACAAATATTATATTTATATATTTTTTAAAGCATATATAGTAATATACGCGTTTTCATTTCGTTTGTCATGATTAAAAATAAAAACAAGAATTATGTAATTAAGTTTTATTTACATTTTTAATGTTATGTTTATGAAATCAAAGCAAACTTTAAAAATATTCTAAATATGCAATTTTATGTGTAAATTGTTTAAGTTGTAAATCGGAACATTTCATATATTTGTACAACACTTCACACAGGGTGATTCTTATATATTCTTAAAATATTTTTCGTTTAAGTTTAAGTAAAAACTATCAAAAAATATCAGTAGACGTTTATTTTTTGTGTTTTACTTCTAAGAAAATAAAATGGAATGTGTTTGATTTTGTATAAGAAATTCAACAAAATATCCATTTTCTTGTGTTTCCTGGATGGAATGTAGTTTTTGTTTGTTTTTATGTTTTATTCTTTTTTTTTTGTTGCAGTTTGTCTATTTGGTCGTTGCAATAAATTAATGTATGTAAGTAATTAACATTTAATTGGTGTCATTAATTTTATGTTTAAAAATACTTTTAAGTTTCACCGTGTTGTTTTTTTTTTTTTAATATATTTTTTGTTTAGTTTTGAGAAAATGAGAAAATTATACATTAATTAATTTTTGCAGGTTTTAGATTGATGTCTTTGCATATTTTTAGGAGCATTTAAGCCTTTTTGGCATTTTGTTTGTTGATTAAAGCTTGAAGTTTATGCAATTGACTTAGAAGGCTGGCATTGGAATCTTCAAGGGTATCAACTCGTTTTTTGTAGTCGGAATTTTCGGATACTAGAACCTCAACTCTACGCTCAAGCTGATCCATGTATTCTTTCTTCTTTCGACGGCTTTCTTGTGCAGATATCTGAAATGATAGTGAAATTGTGTTAAACTCATGGTTTTTGCTGTGCTTACAAAATTATGACAGGCAAAGTCTTATTCAGCAGTATTTTAATTGTATTCAGCTTGAAGGAAAAGTCATTCTTGAACATTGTAAGCATCAATGCAGTTCAATTGTGAACACTGAATGCCGAACAATTAGCGGAGACCCTCAACTGCTGCTACAAAGCAAACATAACCGCTATTCAAGAAATGTGATGGGATGTACCGGGCAAAAGGAGAATGAAAAACTGCGACATCTACTATGGTAATTGCTTCAACAGCGGCTTTTTGGATGCGGATTCGTCGTGGAAAGCAGACTCAGGCAAAAAGTCTTGAGCTTCAAAGGTGTAAGCGAACGCATCACGACGATTCGAATCAAGGCTAAATTCGGCAACATTAGCCTAATATGCACACATACCCCCAAAGAAGACAAAAACGACGACACCAAAGACGATTTCTTCGAGCTCCTTGACAAATCGTTAAACGTATGAGCAATGTCCTAGCTATGACATTAAAATTGTCCTCGGCAATTTTAACGCAAAGCTGGGAAAAGAGGACATCTTTGGTGGAACAGTCGGAAAGCATAGCCTGCACGACACCACTTCCTACAACACTGATTCAGGTTGATCGATTTTGCTACGGGGCGAAATTTTGTGGTAGCAAGCACATAATTCCCACATCTCAACATTCAAAAAGGAACATGAAGATCTGCTGATCAATCAACCGTCAACCAGATTGATCACATTGTGATCGACGGAAGGCATTTGTTGAACATTCTACATGTTCGAACTTTCCGAGGAGCCACCATTGGACCACTACCTCGTCGTAGCCAAGGTAGTGCTACAAATATCCCGACAACGGCCAAAACAAGGAAATTCTGCAAGAAAATTCGACGTCGGACGGCTAGAACCGCAAGAGATCGTCGGATCCTTCTCTGATCGAGTGTCGAGTAACCTCTTAAGAAGTCCTATGCGGCAAACATCAAGTATATCGAAGATCAGTGGCAACTTTGACAGAAAGCAGTTAGAGCAAGAACCAATGCCTTCAGAAATAAACAAGGGAACATCATAGTAGAATCGCAGTCAATGCTGGGGATTTTGAAAGACCACTTCTGAAGACAGTATAACGGTGACGACGAACAAAATCCCGCCGGCAGACAGGAGCCATTCATCGGACACGATGATAGCCAACATTCCGTGAACTCGACCTAGAAGAACTGAAAACGGAAATATCACGGCTGAATTCCAACGGGAAAGAGCACTGCGTGATGTCACTGGCGCCTTTATGAGAATTGAGATAGAAGCGGCAAAAATGGGTTTAGCGGTAAATGAGGGCAGAAAGCCTTCGACACTATTCCCGAGGGACGTAGAAGTAGAGGAAGACCGCGACTCAGGTGGCGCAAAGAAAGAATGTTTGCTGAATAGCTGAATTTTAGAAATGAATAAGTAAGAACTTACCTTATTTTTGATTTTCCTTCTAATTTTCTTCAAGGATTTCTCTTCGGTTTTTGTGAGCGGTAGTTTGGTCGGAATTGGATATCCTTCAGCCAGGAGTGTGCGTTTTTCTTCTTCAGTTAACATTAGAGTGCCAGTTGATCCTTTCTGAAATGTCAAAAAGAAGTAAAACTAAGTAAAATTTGCTGTAAGTATTGCGCTGAATGAACTATTGCATGTCAAACACGTGTGCTGAATGTATCTGAATTATCACTAGTCATTTTTTAAATGAGTGATTTGTGTGATAACTTTGTGCTGAATAAGTGAATTAATCTAAATTGAAACTTATTTAAGCTGAATTGAATTATTTCATTATTCAGCGGAAAGTTCATGTCTCATATTTTAAACTTACCGGCTGGGAGCTGATTAATGGCGTATGAATAGGTTGCCTTGTTGATGAGCCACTGTAAGTTCTTGATGAATTGCTGGCATGCGAGACGGGTGAGCTGGATGTGCTGTGCGAGCTAGAGGTACTCCTTCGCGATGTGGGCGTTGATGACGAGGATGACGCTGCTGCTTGCGCGGAAGTTGATGGCGAAGAGAGATTTATTTGTTGTTGTGCAGGTGGAGACATTGGTGAAACCAAATGATGTTCAGGACTTTGATTACCTTCTGATTCGTCGCTGGGCAACGATGATGGCGGTGTTGGTGGCAATCCAAAGACTTGACCATTTTGTTGAGACGGTTCCATTTTGATGTTGACTTTTGGTAGGAGGATATTTTGACCTGAATTGCTAAACACATATTGCTGCGATTTGAGGAGACTCTTGGAGGCTGGGGTGATTTGTAGGGAGCCACTCTGTTGAACAAAATTGTTAAATTAATATAATTTGAATGATTGCTTGTCAAAGACCTGGAACTCACCTTATGTTCAAAGACGAGGTCTGAGTTTGTAGAAGCAGCTATGTTGGCCATGTTTAGACTTATCGAATTATTAGATGCAAAACCTTGTGAATTGGGACTTGGCGGGCAGCTCGAATCTGGCGACATCGGTTCGTCCTTGATGCAAGTTTCATCGATATCGATCTCGGAGCAGGTGGATGATGTTGAGATGCTATCATTTCGTATGCTTTCAGCATAAGCTTGTTTTTGTTGCATTAGCAGTTGATGCTGTATTTCCTGTTTTGCTGAGCGCAGTTTGATGGTGAGCGGTGTGGTTGTGCTGGTGGTGGAAGTTCTAGTCGCACTGCTGCCAGAGGTGTTATTGGAAAAGCTGAATGTGTTTGTGCTGTTGCAGTTGGAAATATTCATTGTGCTGACACGTGGCATAGCTGTAAGCAATGGATTACTGCTGGACAGTGTCGAATGTTGGCTTGTCAGCGTGGGTGACATGCTGTGTGCTGGGGGTTCGCAATGGCGACGTGTGTTGTTGGTAGCTGTTTTCATTGGTATAGAAGGATAACACTCGTCGTCCATGTCTGCATAAACAAATAATGGTTGTTTTTGAATAAGGAGGTGTATAAAGATTTAAGCGCTGAATTCAGCAAAGTGCTTACAAAAGAATGATTCAGCGCATGGCTAAGAAATCGATTTTTTTCTTGAATTTTTTTTTACACTATCGCTGACGCAAGCTCAAGTGAAACCATCAATCAAACTGAAGGAAATAGAACTGTTAATAGAACATTTTTCATTTTTGCACTCAAGCTCGAATGCCAAAACGCACTTTAAAGATAAGAAATCCATTAAGACAAAAATTTTCTAAGTAATTTTCGTTCCATATTTCCATGAAGGTCTTTCATTGTGAAATTGGACTAGAACGATAGTTCATAAGCTTAACCTTTTATTTGACAGTTCCTCAAACCGTCAAATCTTTCATGTGTTGATTTATGACGCCGTTTTTCTGACAGTTGTATCAATATTATACAAATGTCAACAGATATATTGACATTTTTTGTTATAGCAAGTGTTTTCTATCGACGATATTTCTTGTTTTTAAAATACAGAAATTGGAAAGAAGAAAAACAACATGGCTACCATATTTGAAAATAGAACATACATTTCATTTCCTCTCGTCAAAACAGCCGTTGAGCGAAATATAATTCCGCTTTGGAAGTAGGTGACGCAATTCTACCAATTCGGCTGTCAGAAACGTAGTTTCCTATAAATCCGTCATATTTCTGTAAAAAAAAACCATAATCTTGAGACTGATTGCACATTGTCTTGACAAAAGCGTGCGTTCTTTTTTGGTAAGCGTTTCATTCCCTTTTGTAATTAACCGTTAAAACAATGACAAACAATATACAGAAATTGGGCATTCACTAAAATGAAGAAGAAAAGAAACAACTTCTGTCAAATTGGGACTGTTGTAACCGTGCCCTAAAGATAAAGCGCCACACGCATTTTCTGTTCTTTTAATAATTTTATTGAGGCCTATAGCACCTTGTGACAAAATTGATTGCCAATAATTAACTTCCATTCTTAAATCATTTTTTTTTTGACAGACGTCAGCCATATTGTTTACGGCTTTAGAGCTCTGACAGGAATAAAAGGTACGTATTTCTGTAAATGTAATTTGTTCTACTACAAAAAAAACCACTTGATTCAACAAAATTTATATTTGCTTCATGTCTTGCGTAAGGTTGTTTAATTTTTATCAGCTTAAGCATCGCACATGTGCACGAGAATTGACTCTACCTACAATCTACATTTATAATATTCTTTCGATTTTTTATTTTGCGTTTTATTTGTTTTAAAATATAATGATACTGTGTCGACATAGAACACAATATCAACTTGTTTAAACTCTAGTTTGTGCATTGTTTTAAAATGTTTATCTATCAATCGATTGAAAACAAAAAAATTATCCTTGACAACCGCATGTTTTAAACAAATGAGAAATGTTCATCCTCGAGTATTTGTACACAAGATACTCAAATTAAATGTCGGTCAATTATAAATTTCACCTTTGAGATAAGCCCTTGGATGTTTATGTGAACAGCTTTAACATTGAAAAACATATTCCCTGTGTATAAATTGAGTAGAGTAAGAACTACTCGTGTTTTCGTTTTCAACAACAAAAACAAGTGATTATTATAAAATTTGCTACATTGTTACGTTCTTGATTGGACTTGTGGACACGCGCCAATTAGAAATATCAATCGAAAGGTGTTCTCATTGTTATATGTCAAATTTGACACATCTCTTGATAACTTCTTCAAGTCTTATCTGTCTCAAGTAAGCGAGTACTTGTATTGATATAACATTGAATCAAACAGATCTATGCATGTTGTCAAATGTCATACTATAATTCTGAACTGTCAAATAAGTAAGCGACCATCGAATACCGTAAGACAACAACTGTCACTGTAGAGCCAAGGAAATTCAATATTTGAGGAGGATAGCTAATTTTTGAGAACCGTATTTGACAGACGGAAATTAGTAAATAAGACTTGTTTACTCACCATCCATTTTTGTGTGTAGACTTCTAGGCGAATCGGGCATTGAATCACCGTCTGAATTAAGACTATATGAATGCTCTGATTTGATTGGCAGGTTACCAAGTAATGCATCTGATATCAATTTATCATTTAATATTACGGCTGGCATTTTGACATCACGGTCTAGAAACCAATCTGACATATCGGAATCTGTTGACAGTTTTAGGGTATCCGACTGAAAAAGAAGGAAAGCAAGTGTTAAATTAAATCTTCAAAATCGAACAAAATGTTTAAATTAAATACTTTCGGACGCGTTGAATACTTTGGACCAGAATCTTAGGTCAATAAATTTAAAATCATGAGTTTGATATTTAATTTTTTTGTTTAGTTCATTTAATTCTGTCTTGATTTGAATCCCGTCATAACAAACAACATTTAGGTTAATTGATGACTATCTACCTTTTTACGTGTTTAATTTTCGTTTTATGTCATGTGTCCCGCTTCAAACTGCGCAGTTAAACAACCGTTGATTTTTTGCTCGAGCATACGTATACAAGTGGCTAATCATTTTGACAGCTGGTATTGAAAATAACATTTTATTTTACATTCGAAATCAGAAGATAATTATCATAACATAACCTAATTTCGGACAAAACAAAAATTAAGTCATTTCGCGCTATAATTGGAACCATACTCTACTTTGTGAAGTGGAAGTGGTCTATTAAATTGGTTCTCATTTCCGTTTACCCTAGGCGATGCGCGTTCATTTAGAACAAAACAAACATTCGAAAAATCTCATTCAGAAGATAGGCAGACAGAAAAAAAGAACCTACCGTAATTGGTGGAAACATTTATATTCACGAAATTTTATATTAAATAACTTCGCTTGCAATTGCAAACTGTCATGCTCTGAATTTAAATGTGGCTCAAACTTGACCCAGGGTGAAAACTAAAAAGCCTAATTTAATGCCTTACTTTACTTGACAGCTGTCAAACTTTTAATTTGTTTAACGGCTTGAATAAACGTCAAAACGAGCATAGTATGTGAAGAGAGTCTGGGAGAAACGTCAAAAATAAACCGATGCGTGTGCATTTTGTAAAAAGGGTTCAAAAGTGTGATTAAAAATCATGCACATTCTTGCAGGTTTTCTTTTAGAGAAAAACCAGAGATAAGAGAAAGAAGGAGATGGAAAACTAACTTACGTTTTACCCCCTAAATCTCGTAATCCTTTTATCTTTGAGCAAAACATTCAATTAATTATATAAAACTGTCTCTTAACTCAAACCCAAGGTTAACGTTAATTGCTCCCACCTTCACTTTTAAGAAAGGTACTTTTTCTCAAATCAGAACTCAACTATCTTTAAAACTTATCAAAATGGTAAAAAAAACCACTACCAGTTTTATTATTACTTACCATACAAACACAGATCATAACTATCATTTCACCATATCAAAATGGTGGCGGTATAATTGTCTGTGATCATTTTGTGCCAACCACACCTCACAATAAGAAATTACATGCACTCAAAAGCAAAGCAAAAAACATGAGAAGAAAAATATGTACGTTCATAGTTACTGGCACAAATACCTAGGAGATAAAATAGGTGCCGCAATAAAGCAATAAGAGTGTGATACAAGAAACAATTTTGAAGAAAACATGATAGGAAGTTGTTCGGGCGCCTTCAATCAATGATTTTTTTCTTGCAAATTTTTTAATGAGCAATAATTTTGTGTCATGCAAGGTATAAATGCTTAACAAGCGGAAGAAGGTCGTTTTTTTTTTGCACTCTTTCATTTTAACAGGGACAAGAGGTAGGTACCTATAGCTTGCAGAATTTTTAATAAATGAATTGTGATTCTCCCGGATTAATTGTGATTTGACAGTGACTTAGTGACAGTTGTCCTACTTGTAAAATTGATGATTAGCGTGACGTTAAAATGCAATGCAAATCGTTCAGATTCTTATTCGTTTTCTGTTTTGACAGTAGTACTACTTTCCTCGCAATGAACTTACCCAACAAATATTTGACTTTGTGAAAATGGAGTCTTTGTCAAACTGAAAGCCTTAATCAACCCCTATAACTTATTCAGATACAAATGACAGCCATAAACAAAATTTCACAGCCAATGATTAGGCAATTTGAAGCCAATAAATATTATTGTTTGTAAATTTTCTTAACTGTCAAACATCAATCAAATGATCACATACACACGTAATGCAATCATTAATTGTCCATCATTTTGCTGCCAAAACAGAAGAGATTATAAACAAAATGTTTTACACAATTCGGACAAAAACAAAGAAGAAAATGTATCTATACCACTTTCACCATAGCATAACAAGTTGATAGGTCGGTACTTAAGGAGCTTAAAGCATACATACACATAAATCAGCGGATGAGAATAAATCTTTTCTATGTATACACAGGTATTTCGTTTCGGAGTTAACTAACTGCATCAAGAAGTGTCAGAAAATTAAATTTTGCAAAAGGTATTCATTAATTTTCTGATTCCGTTTAGCATTGACCTAGATTTTTTGGAGTGATGCTTTCAAAGAATTTGACAGCTTATAGTGTAGAGTTGCGGAATTCTTCACGGATGAACTGTTTTCTTCTGTTTTAAGTGAAAATGTATCAAGTAAATGGCATGTTCAAGGTAAGACACCAAATAAATGGTGTCATTTTATTTTATGGTTGAAAAAAGCGATTGTTTCGAATGGATGTGGAAGCAAAAATTACGAAAGAATGTGAAGACGAAGAAGAATGAGTTTATAAAATGAGAAGGGTTTAAAGAACAAAAAAAAAATAAATTGCCTTTGACAAAACTACTGCCAAACAACTAGACTTATCGTGTTCATTATGTCGTTTTCCATTGGACGTCCAGAAGCATTCGGAAGAGTGCAGAAGTCTTATGAAACCATTTGTTACGAATCGACTAAAAATAGAATTTACAGAAAAAAATAGTACGTATACACCACAGTGATCTACTTAGTAGATTTTTGTTTACCAATACTATAACAAACCGTAGAATACAATTAACAATAAATAATAACAATAATCAATAAATATTAATAAAAATTCATCCTTTTGACGTTTCACCCACGTTCACGAGGGTGAACCTTTTTCCAGTAGAAGAATTCATCGAAGATAAGTGCTCAGAGGAAGGGCAATAAAATTAATTTGACGGTGACTTTGGCAACTCAGCCTGGAAACGGTAGTGAGCACTACATCTAGCCTCTAAATAGCGGCACAATTTCAAAACCTTCAAGTCGAGCAGTATTCAATAAATCGCTAAACAACAAGAACCAAAACTAATTTTCGAGAACGGAAAAGTGAGAAAAAATAACTGGGGCATCGCGATACGTACCATTGCATCGGGGGAATCTGAAAATGGCCGAAGATTCCTATGGTAGGGTGGGTAATGGCCTCACTGCACACCAGCAGTGCCTCTGACGTGAAGGTAGTCCGTCCGTCAGTTTCTAGTCCATTTATTTTCCCTATGTGTTAAGGTCTGATTTATGTATTTTTTTGCAGGTGAGGTTAGGTTTCGGAGGCAAGACCCCCCCCCCCCCCCCTGACGACGTGCATCGCAAGCAGGCCGCGTCCCCGGAACTTAGCATTCTTTCCTTTTCCGAACCTAGTATCCCATTCCTAGTTTCCTTCCTCTTCCAAACCTGACTTGTCAGATTTTCCCAAGGCTCCTCTCCTCTTGCCTCGCAACACTTTCCATTGTACTTTGATAGACGGAATGCTTTTGAGAAGAGCAGAACTCTTCCGTTTTGAAAACAGAATGGTCAGAAGAATGACACATACATCATAATCCGTTCCATTGGTGTCAAAATTTATAAGTAACTCACTTAAATTCTACAAAACAAAAGGAGAACAACATTCGAATCGCAATTCAACTATCTTATACAATGACACTCAAACTACTGATTTTAACGCCCTCTTGATGAATTTGGGTCACTTAAATGAGCCATTTTATATTCCTTTCACGCAACACACGCAGAAAGATTGGTATCCTTAAAATAAATAAAAGTCACCGCGACACATCACGAAATTGAAAACAGTGTGGAATTTCGACTTTCAACACTGACAGACAACAACAAAAATTACCTTTCTCTTTTTTTTTGGTTACTCCAAGCCATATTACGTACAGACATAGGTACTTCTGTTGTTGAATTCAAGAATAAAAAGAAAAACCAAAGAAATTAATTTCATGTCAATAAATAACCAAATCGAGTTCCTTACTTCTGCTTCAATTATTTTTAGGTTTATTTGGTTTAAATTTTTTTCCCTTGATTTCGGCAAGAAAGGGATTTTTCTTTCACAGATTACGCGGTACAATTCAATCCCAATGTCAGTGTCACTGAGACGAGAAAATTGTAATAAACAAGGCTGTTCGCCGCGCCACCTCCTCTAAGGAGACGATTTACCTACAAATTTTCGAATTAACTTGAGATTTTCATTTATTTGCAAGGAATAAACTCTTCCCATCCCACAATCAATTAAAACTTACTGGATCCCTCTTCCTTTCGGTGTTTAAAAAAAAAATTAAAAAACATTTTCACTTCACCCAAGGAATGTCAGTGTACATTCCTGAAAGCTTGAGACCCATATCTCATTCTCAAACATGTTGAATGAAATTCACCATCTCCACACCAGTCACAAGAGTTAACCATCGCCATCAGCACCAGCTACAGCCATCCTCTCCGTTGTCGTCACTTTACTTTTTTTTTTTTTGGTAACGGTTACAAAACACAGTCCCGGATTTAACCGTTAAGCAGGGAATTCTTTCATGTTTCTTGTGTGTGTGTGTTTTTTTTTCTTGAATTCAACTCTTTTTTTTCCTTTGCGCTAAGTTTCTCTTGTTGCTTGCAACTTTCAACTATTTTTATCTACACGAACAAAAGCCTTCAAGACCTCACTGAGACACAAAGTCAGACCGAGATATAAGCATTGCTCATAGCAGCAATAACCGAGTTGATGATGACGATGATGATTTACCTGATGTAATAGGCCATCATGAGTCAGGGTCTATCTCTTGCATCTACATCGCACATCGATCAATTGCAAATCCACCAAAAGAAACAAGACGGATAGAGATTATGCCTGGTTGTCGATGTCGATGGTTATAGGATTTGATTTGGGTTGGTGTTAGGTTTTGTGTGTTTTGGATATGAGTTTGGAAATTTCTCGCCTTTGGGGGTTTGATTTTGTGGGAATTTTCAGATTCTATCAGAACAGAAATAGAAATTTTCTGTTTAGCATGTATACGCCGCAGTGAACGTTTGAATTTAATGACATGACTTCAATCTATGATAGCCCAACAGCTAATGACTTCATTCAAGACTTGCAAATGCATAGCAACTAACCTTTTGGCTCATAACCTTTTCAATTGAGACCAAGGAAATTATAGATTTTCTATTCGAAAGTTTAAGAGGAATCTATAAAAATACAAACGAGTATCGGTACCACAAAAGAACCCAATGGCACCCCATCATCATTAATCATCGTATCGATTCATTCGAGCGGCAATGTGTAATGTGTGCTGTCTTGACATGAAATTTCGAATAACCGTTTGGCGGCTGATGTTTGACAAACTCATATTTCCCCCAATAATAATCCAGTCATGCATACAAAATACAAAACGGAACATACACCTGTAATTTAAAAGCAAAAATAAATATGAAAATGTTCTGTTCTCATATTGACACCTTCTTTTCGTGCTTGGCTGGCTTTGTCGAATAACGAGGGTGCTGGCTTGCGGCTAAGGCAAGGAAATGGTCGTAAGTAACCGCATTGATTATTTTGTACCACAAATTGATTTTCTACAAGAATGCATATTGGATGTTCTTTTAAAAGGGTTCGATTTAAGGTTAAATAAAGTTCGCAAGCATAATGTCAAATTAGATTATGACAAGACATGGATTTGCAACGCCATTTTTATGTCATTGACTTGTGTCACTGATGTTATGTTCAAATAGGTAAATGTCAAATAAATGACAGTTAACACACAAATTAACAGATTCATTTTATTCTAATAAGAAGTCATGACAGATCGAAACTACTTAAACACCTAACACCTCGAGTTGACATTTAAGGAAAAACAAACCAAACAGAAAGAAATTATGAAGCGACAAAAAAGAACTCATGACTAAGCTACCTCACGTTCAACAAACAATCAAAGTAAGTTGAACAAACATGGACGATCATCCATATATAAGAAACCATTAACCAAAGCCAGCGAATGAACAAATCAACCATCACTTCTGTGTTCATTGAACTCCATGGAATTCATGCATAACTAGTATATACGCAAACAACAACAACATATTAAACAACAACACAAATTTATGCGTAACGCATGCGTCCAATCTGCGTGGTATTTTGTTTTCGTACAAAACCGTTTAACACCTCCTATCGATTATGTTTGGTCACTTTTCTTTCAAACAAAATACAGAGAACTAGAAATATTTTGAAAGATCAATGATCTTCAGAATAGAATAATAAATTCGTATCAAAGGGTTCGTTCATCTTTTAAAATTTGATTGCGATCAGAAATTCAAAAACAAACCTATTGAATTGATACAAAACAAAAATTTTAATATGGTCTCCAATGAAATAGCACGATAAGAAAAAGAAAGATAAATAAATGAAGAATAAAAAAAACGCAATCGCTTATATTTATTGACATTTTGACAACAATAACCTTGACTTTGACCGAATAATAAGCGGCTAAGCTATCATAAATCACCAACACCGACCGGACGCATTGCTGGTGGCTTCACTATACCCTTTAACAAAAATATAACTGAGCTTTTTATTTTTGTGATGGTATGGGTGTTAAATTTGGGTTTGGAGAGTTAGTTAATGGGCGCGTTCAGTTTGGTTTTGGATAGCCTATCTTAGATAGCCTATCCAACTCGTTTTTCATGAACGATTTCGATAGCTAAATTTGGATAGCTGTAAAAACACGTGTAAAAAAAATCAGCTGTTTACGATTTTCAATGGCTGTTCTGTCAGATAGCCACCTATACCAGAAATTGTTGGATAGCTTTGGGTTTGTTTGGTTTGAGCCTCTGCTATTTTGTTTTACATGGAAAACAAAAACAAAAAGCTATCCGGATAGCCTATCCAAGTTAATGTGAACGCGCCCAATGGGACCGCGTATTTACTTTGCTGTCATCTCTTTTGTATAGTAACTGGTTTTGTTTGCGTTCAATTTTCGTGAATCGAGTACTGAAAAGTTGGATTGAGTGAAAAAGTCATTTTTTTACCGCTGATCAACCCCCTTTTTTAGAGTGATTCAGAGGTAGCAAAAGCAATCATTAGCAGGTAGTTGTGAAAAAAAGAACAAGCCATTGACCGGAGATGACGACGTTGTTTTTGTTGATATTCAAGGGAAAATCCAAGAAACTCAATGATCATGCTAACTTTGGCTACCTAATTTCAAATTGGGACGCATAAATAAGCAAGTGTTTGTTTTGTCTTTTTGGGTTAGTTTTCAAGTTAAATGTTCTTTCTTTTTGACGTTTCACAAATTGAATGTGACAGCTTATCACGCGAACAACGGCAGGAATAAAGTTCGGAGGTACTACCGGAAGGTAAAACAGCTGGCTCAAGGTTATCGAACAAGAACCGATGCATGCCTGCAGAGATAAACAAGGGAACATCATAGTAGATCAATGCTGGGAATTTGGAAAAACCACTTCTGTAGACTATAACGGCGATGACGAACAAAATCCCGCCGTCAGGAAGGAACCCTTCATTAAACACGATGATAGCCAATAATTCCGTGAACCCTAGAATGGAGGTCCTCTAAACTGCGCCAACTACAGAGGAAGTAGCCTACTTAACATCTCCTACAAGATCTCTGCCATAATATTGGAACGCCTGAAGCATTTCGTCAACAATCTGATTGGTCCTTATCAATGTGGTTTCAGACGAGGAAAGTCAACCATTGACCAAATTTTCACGTTGCGGCAGATTCTGGAAAAAACCTATCAACTCAAAATTGATACCCACAACCGTTTCATTGATTTTAAGGCCGCTTGTGCAAAATGACGATTGAGAACTCACGCTGCTCCATCAAGGTTGGCAACGATCTTACGGAATCTTTCGACGTCAAAAAAGGGTGCAGACAAGGCGATGCACTGTCGTGCCATTTCTTTAACATCGTTCTTGAGAAGATGATGCAAGACTCCACTGTCAATACCGGAGGTACTATCATCCAAAAGTCTTTTCTACTTCTCGCGTACGCCGATGCGATTGATAAAATGGGAAGAACACATCGTGATGTCAATGGCGCCAAAGACAAAAATGGGTTTACCGGTAAATGAGGGAAAAACGAAGTCTATGTTGTCTTCGAGGAAGGACACCCAACACTGACGGCTCGGACAGAACGTCACAATAGACGCATATAACTTCGAGGTATTAGAGTAGTTTGTCCACCTATGCTCCACCAATAACACGAGATCAGACGATGAATAACTCTTGCTAATCGCTGTTTCTTTGGGCTAAGGAAGCAATTGAGTGGACAAGCCCTCTCTCGAGCAACTAAGGTAAAACACCTTCACCATCCCAGTCCTGCTGTACGGTGCAGAAGCATGGACCTTGACAAAATCGGATGAATGTGCCTTAGGCTGTTTCAAGAGGAAAGTTCTTCAGGTCATCTTTTGCCCCGTGTGCATTGATGGGGAACGGAAAAGAAGATACATTAGCAAACTTAAAGGGTTGTACAACGACATGGATCTAGCAAAAAGATTCAAGGTCCAGAGACTCAGATGGCTGGTCATTTAGAGTGGATTGACACCAATGCTCTGGCCCGGAAAGCCTCCGACACCATTCCCGAGGGACGTAGAAGGAGAGGAAGTGGCGCAAACAAGTGAAAGAGGACCTAAATTAACTTGGAGTGTAAAACTGGAGACAGCTAGCTAGGGACCGGGCTGGCTGGCGGAGACTGTTGATTGAGGTCCAAGTCCTTAACAAAATGTAGCGCTACCTTAAGTAAGTACGTAATAGAGTGCTGGCGTACATCTTCAATCACGAGACCACTTTCGCTCGCTGCAATTATATCTGCGGCTGCAATTGTAGATTTACTTGGAGGTGGACATATCCCAAATCTATAAGAAAAACCTTTCCATCCCCGCGGCAAAATAAAACGATTAAAACAACCAAACATCTGGCTTTGTTGTCATTAGAAACGCTTCACTGATCATCATGAAGCACAAAAAAAGATACTTTCACTGAACACAGCCATGTTTTTATTTAAATTGAATAAACTGGCCGCATATTGTGATATCAATCGCTTGGTGTGAACACAATTGATTCCTCTTATGACACAAGTCAATTTTAAATTGAGGCGAATCTAATAATATTTGTTCGCAATTGGTTTGCTGGCATAGCCCCTGATCAATGATCACGTCACTTTGACCTGATTATTTGTTTGTAGGTTAATTTTAATTCCATGTCTTGCACAAGCTCCGTTGACCCTTACGAAGCTTGGTTAGGAGTTTCATGTAAATTACCTCCCATACCCATAGTCATCTGTCAAACTTGAGCAACGAAATATCTGTTTTTGCAACCGATCGTGCTGCTTGCCACTGATCGTTAATCATAATTTGTGTTTGGTTCCGAATTAATAAACTAGTCTTTCCGTTCTATAAAAATCAACAAAAGAGATTCGACAATGTAAGGCGCAAGCGCAACAAGCCATCCGTTTGCATTGTGCTTATACCAAATTGCGGTATTTGTTTTGAGACTCCTCTTGTTTCACTTCCATATTGGTTAATAGCTCAAATTTTTGCTTTTGAGCAATTTCCTCATGCCGAAGCATATTATTGTGCTCACTACAGAGTTTATCGTTAGTTCCTAGTTGTTAATATTTTTTCATTGGTTTTCCCGCTCACTTTTTTCGCGCTGGTCTGGCAAGAAAAATGATAGCCATAGTAGTTTATGTTCGAGCAAAATATTCACGGCGAAGTTTGGTGTTTTCGGTTTAATGTAAGGTTTTTCAATTTTTTCTTCTGTTCCGCACATGCATGACTGGTCACATACCAAAGAAGCCGGTTTTTTTTGTTTGGCTTAGATGAAAATTTTGCACATGGTCAAATGGTCGTTTTGCTTGCATCTTGCATTTTACAGAAAAAGAAAAACAACAACAAATAATGTTTTGTATGAAAAATGAATGGTTGTTCAGTCAGTTTTGAGGTGCAACGGTTGTGTTTTGTTTTATGTTGGCCATGGGTCATGGACAAACTTGAGGTAAGCTTGCATTTTTGTGGAAAACAATTTGAACATTTTTTATTAGAAATCAAATGATTGTTGAGAGAGAAAAATGTAATTTCAATGAAGATCTAACAAGTTCGTCGAAGTGGTAGTGGTAGGTCATTGAGAGAACAGCAAGGTAAGCTTTAAATAGCAGCATCGAATGACTTCAAAGCAAAAGGTTACGTGTAAACACCTTGGTCTAAGTTTTATTTGGCAGCCATTTGCAATTTGCATTTGACTGGTGACACTTTGGCGGAAGAGTGTGCTCATTTTGACACTTGCATTGCAAAATCAAAGAGCAATGACAGATGCTATGCTACGCTTGTCAACCGTATTAATTTGACATTAGAAACGATGATTATTAAATATTATGTGTTGACATATTGATTTTGCCACATTCTTGTTGATATTTCAAATTAAGCATTTTCTCCACCTTTACCAAGAAGAACTTGGAGGCACTTGTAATAATTAAATTAGCTAGGATGTCTAACAAAATTAGAACAATAATTTTATGACCTTGTCACGGTTTCCACGTGCTGACAGTTACAAACAAAATATCCAAGATGACATAATTGTTGAACTTTTAAAACGCCACCCATATCAATCGATCGATATCTGAACGAAAAATGTTTCGGTAATTATTCCCTAATTATTGCTAATCGTTTCGGTAGTAATTAGTTTACAGGCGTTAAATGATGACATTTTATGGTTATCCATTTTCTATCACATGTTCGTACAAGTTCTTTAAGACCTTTTTACAATAGAAAAATTCAACTTTTCCTTTCATTTTCATTTCAATTAACTTCGACTTCTGTTAGGTAGCCATAGCCAGACCAAGAACCAGTATTCCTCTTGTTTCAACAAGTTAACTAACAACCTACCCATAAAATTCCAAGATAATTGTAATATTATCAATTTGGCTCAGTTTTGTAACTATGCTAAATAGTTGAACGGTTTTTTTCTCACTTTTGAGTCGCCCAGAGGCTTGAAATTAGTTCCAATCGGTTTTGTTTCTATGTGAATTGGATTCGATGGGGTAATTATTTTTAATTGACGTTAGATCTGTAAGATTTACGAAAGTTATTAAGTTTTTAGTACTAAAGTACTAAAAGTTGATTTTGAGCTATTATGATGCACAAAGTTGATTTTTTTTCACTTCTCTGGAAATACCAAGTCTTATTTTTGCGTAACCGACCTCAATCAATTTAGTAAAGCAGAATTACAGCAAACAAACAGAACAAAAAGAAAAACAATTAACGTTGCATGTGCATTTTTATGACGGTAATTTGCATTATTTGTGTCGGTAGAATGATAAGAAGTGATGGAAACAGAAAGGCAAACTGAAAAGTGAGGGAAGACTAAAATATGATGAAGGACATTGTGTACATAATACGAGTAGGTACGTGTGTTGCCAACTGAAAGTGCAATTAATTGTCCTGAATCTTTTTTATTATTACAACGTGTCGGAGTGACACGAAGGAGGAAAAGTTAATGATAGCTATGGTTGTTGGATGACTTTTTAATAACTTGTGTAGATTGATGTTTAAGGGTTAAATGTCTGGGAGTGTGAGATAATTTTAAAATGATTAAAGCCTGAAAGTTTATTTTCACACACAAAAATATACATACATCCACCAAGCAACAACTTATCATAAACGATTGCCGTATGCAATAGAAGCATAGAGTAACAAGAACATTCACAAATATTTACATATCTTAATGTCAACGAGTTTTGTTTAGTTTAAGGCACCTTTTACACCCCTAATGGATTGTGTCAAAAGTTTGCCAAACAGCAATATAATGTGTTATCTTTGTTGTACTAAAAAATTAAGCAACAGATGATATTTTTTTTATGTTTTTATTGCCTTCTGTTTACAAACAGTGATTTATGATTATTTTGTGCAAACGCAGGCAATCATGTCGTAATCCCAAGAAAATGATTTTTGACTCTTTTGTCATAGAGATTTGATCTCGAAATCTCAATTGATTAAAATTAAAAGGGTTGCCACTTTACCAAACAAGGGAACAGCATAGTAGAATCGCAATCAATGCTGGGAATTTGGAAAGATCACTTCTAGAAAATGTATAACGGCGATAACGAACAAAACCCCGTCGGTCGTCAGGGAGGAGCCTTCCATCGGACACGATGATACTCAACAATTCTGTGAACCCGACCTGATGAAGTGAAAACAGCAATATCACGGCTGAAATCCAACAAAGCCGCTGGAGCAGATGGTCTACATTCCGAGCTGTTCAAAGCAGAAGGCGACGATCTAGACAGGAGCATTCATCAAATCATCTGTAAGATATGGTCGGAAGAATGCATGCCCGATGAATGGAACTTCAGCATTGTTTGCGCGATCCTGAAAGAGGGAGATCCTCTTAACTGCTTCACCTACAGAATCAGTCTATTGAACATCGCCTACAAGATCCTCTCTGCCGTAATATGTGAACGTCTGAAGCCTTTCATCAACAATCTGATTGGTCCTTATCAATGTGGCTTCAGACCAGGAAAGTCAACCATCGACCACATTTTCACATCGATACCCACCACCTTTTATCGATTTTAAGGCCGCGTATGACAGCATCTACAAAGACGAACTGTATAAAGCTATGTCTAGTTTTTGCATCCCTGCCAAGCTCGTTCGCTTGTACAAAATGACGATGGAGATCTCACGCTGCGCCATCAAGTTTGGCAACGAGTTTACGGAATCTTTCGATGTCAAAAAAGGATTCAGACAAGGATGCACTGCCATCCGATTTCCTTAACATCGTTTTTGAGAAGATAGAGCAAAACTTCACCGTCAACACCAGAGGCACAATCTTCCAAAAGTCTGTTCAACTTCTCGCGTACGCCGATGATATTGATATAATGGGAAGAGCATAGCGTGATGTCAATGGTGCCTTTGTGAGAATTGAGACAGAAGCGGAAAAAATGGGTTTAGCGGTAAATGAGGGAAAAACGAAGTGTTCCGTCTTCGAGAAAAGACACTCAACATTGACGGCTCGGACAGAACGTCACAATAGACGCATACAACTTCGAGGTAGTAGAGGAGTTTGTCTACCTAGGCTCCGCTATTAACACGGGCTATAACACCAGCGCCGAGATCGGACGAAGAATAACTTTTGCTAATCGCTGTTTCTTTGGACTAAGAGGGTAATAGTGGAAAGGTCCTCTCTCGAGCAACTAAGGTAAAACTGTATAATACCCAGTCCTTCTGTATGGTGGAGAAGCATGGACCTTGACAAAATCGGATGAATGGCCCCGTGTGCATTGATGGGGAATGGAGAAGAAGATACAACAGCGAACTTTACGGATTGTACAACTACGTGGACCTAGCCAGAAGGGTCAAGGTCCAGAGACTCAGATGGCTCGGTCATTTAGAGCTAATGGACACCAATGCTCCGTCCCGGAGAGCCTTGGACATTATTCCCGAGGGACGTAGAGGAAGACCGCGACTCAGGGGACGCAGCCAAGTGGAAGAGGACCTCAATCAACTTGGAGTGCAAAATTGGAGACAGCTAGCTAGGGACCGAGTTGGCTGGCGGAGACTTTTGATTGAGTTCCAAGTCCAAAACAGAACGTAGCGCCACCTTAAGTAAGTAAGCAAGTTGCCACTTTGCCAGTGTTTATTCTTAGTACTTAACCTACTTTTGTATATCTAACCCCTTATTGGGAAAAAACTTACTCGACTGAAGAAATTTGAATAATTCATTAAATCCTGACTTCCAAATTTACTTACCTAAAAAGAAAAGAAACAAGAAATGGAAAATTAAAATCAACTTTAAAATAGACTAAAAGATAACATCATTTCTATTAATATTCATAAGTTCTAAATCTAAGTCCCTGTGCGTATTTTCTATTTACATGAGTGTGATGTGTGGATAAATCATAACAACTTATTTACTTTGTTGCCATATGTCTGAACAATTTCATCTTCAACAAAAGGCTTCTGATACAGCATCCTGTAGCAGGGTGTCATTTGACAAAGCAGAAAAAAAACATCATCGATGCTATGTCACATGTAATGAAAACTCATTCAACAGCATCCCCTTGTAAAGCCATTTACAGCGTGGTTTTGTTTTGTAGGGTAAATAAAATAGATACAACTCCCACGCCTTAAAGCAAATGTTGTAATATAAAAAGGAAGCTCTGACAGTGTGGAAAATTAGTCAAGACTAAGAACGTTTTATGATGAAGGCGGAAGAAAAGAAAATAATTGCGGGGGCAGAAATGGAGCCTTGATAAGGCCTCCTGTAAGCATTTTAAAGTTGAGCACAGATTAAAAGTGACATTTAAAAATAATTGAGCAGTTGACAGTGTCAGTAAGTGACAGCTTAAAGGTTTGTTTCCCTTTGGAATTTTAATTATGAATTTTGTGGTCAGGGTTAGGTTATGTGCTGGAAATTCATATAATTTTAGTACACTATGTCTTGCCTTAACGTCAAACATTTCATCTCCAACTAGCCATTAAAAGTGAAAGTGAAGTAGCTTGATTCCAAACATCAACTTCATAAATCAATCCTGTCATCAAATTTCACTGCACACTTGCTAAACGTTTTCAGTCTCTTCTAGCTTTCACACAGACTCTAAATGTCAAATCTTAATCGCAATGTCAACTCTAGCATTTATCAAAATACCTGAAAGAAAATGTTTAACCATTGGAGCAACCTTTCGTGTAAACAAATCATCATCTCGATCTGTTGTTTCTCTTTAAAAAAGTTGTGCCTTCTCACGTTTAGTACAAAAAAGCAAAGTGCACCCATTCCATTGCCGCCATCGCCGCCGTCGACCCAGTCGAATGTAATTAATGCTGCCGAACATCATCAGTGTCAATTTCTTGCTCCATGAGGCGCCAGCATATAGACGCCAATTTTTATGAATGGGAAAACCCCACAAACGCATATATAGAGGGCATCATCATCTCTCTATACATTTTTTTTGCACAAACAAATAATTTTGTTGATGTTGTGTGCGTGTGTGTGAGCTCGTATCTTCATCTATTTTCATCACTCCCTCGTTAGTGAGTTGAGTAAAAATTCTCTGGGTTCAATTTCGTTGTTGTTTTGCTTTTTTTGTTTTTATAATGACAAGAGACCGTGAGGCGTGAAATAAACCTAAACGTGCCTACCTCACGTCCGGCTTGCTCACAGAGCATCAGCAGGCCGTTTAACCATTTACATTGGGGCATATGCGGCATGGGGCTATTTTTAGGAACTGTTTGCGCCTACCTGTCTGTCTAACTGTTTGGGTGCTACTTTGCGCTGCAACTAGACTTACTGGTGCAACATCAGCATCGTCATCCGCCAGAGTAACACCTGACCGTTGTTTTTGCGATTTAGATCGTTGAAACTATGCTGGATGTTTGAAAATGGTCATGCTTGTTTGAGAGGGAGCATCCAGCTCCGATTACAGTTAAAGAGTTTAATGACAGGAGGAAGGAAGTGAGGTTAGGTGAAAATAGAGAAAATCTTTTTTGTTTTATTTCAAGAAAGAGCATTTAAGAAGGTCAGGGAATGGAACCTTGTGGGGAGCAAGTGATTATCATATTTGCAGAGATCAAAGCGGATTCACGTTTTTTTCTTTAACATTTAAAGAAAGTTTTTTTTTGCTATTTTCACGACATTGTTAAGAAGATTTTCACCTGGCGAAGTCTTTTCTGTAAGAGAATTGATTGGGATAGGATTAACTGGTCCCTGATGTAGGCAAAAGCTCGAAATTCTAACTAAACGAGAGGTTTAGTACTTTTGTACTAAATTTTTTGTATTATTATTGATCGTTTGTCTTAAGTTGTTGTTTGGTTTAGACCTTCAATTGAAATTGTGGGGTAATTTTGAAGAAGATCAATCAAGATCTGATAGTGAAAAAATCCCCTTAACCGACTTCAAAAACAAATATTTAGTGACGAGTAAAATTAAGTCTTCTTCTGCCATCTGTGGATACATTCAATAATTATCTTTAGTGTCCCAGAAACAAAATAACAATTACATCATCAAACTTAAAAAAAAGGTATTTTTATCTTAAGAGTCACTTAAAGTCTTGAGACTTGACTATCGCTCTTCTGGTCTCCAGAGAATGAAGGAAAAACAAACAAACAAATTCTGCACGTTCTGCTTGAATGGCGTTGGCTGTCATTTAACTAAAAAGGTACTTCAGATTTTATTGTTGTTGTAGAAATAAGCAGTACCGGTTGATTACATGAAGTACACATATCGAATTAAATAATTGTTTGACAAAAAAGAAAGAGAATAACGTACAAGCTAGTGTTGGTTCGGACGCGTTTGAAATACTATATTTCAATTAAAAAAATAATTCATTCATAAATTTTCCAAGTGCTGTTGAAGTCGCCACTATCTGGATTCGATATGTTGGTTTCCTGCAGCTGTTTGTTTTAATCTAATCGAAAACTTTTAAAATCTCATTTAGGCACACAACTGAGTCGTATGATTTTGAGATATCGCTTGTGGAAATCAAAAGAAGTTATGACTTTAGTCGACGCAAGTTACTTTAAAATCTCCTCAAATTGGATTATTAAGTCACTTATGTCGACATAAGCTATTTTAACTGTTGTATAAGTCATTAAACATTATTTTAAAAAAGCTTATGTATGGAAAACTTCTTTTTGTCACAAAAAAAAAAAAAAAATATAAATATGCACTAGCTGACCCTGCGAACCTCATCTCGCAATGCTTCAGATGATGATTATGCACTGTGGCGTATGGGTACTTTTTTTAATTTTTTTTTTATCATTGGTATTATGAGTTTTTAAATTTTATATTATGCAATGATTTTCAGTTTCATATGGTACACTCACTGTTTTTATAAGTTGTCCTCAATTTCTAAGGGTTTTACTTTGATTGTAAAAATTGCTCGGTAATAGTGTCGTTCGATTAAGAAAATATCACTTTGCCACGCAAGGACTGTTGTATTTTTAAGTTTATACCGTCAACATCGAAATTTTTGGAGCTTTAATAACTCGTAGAAATTATTTATATGATAAAACGACGTTTACTGGGTCAGCTTGTAGGATAAGAAAATATTGTATACATAGCAGTCTCCTGCTTATAACTACCTACCCACCAAATTTGAGCCAAATCGGTATACCTGTTCTTAGAAATTATTTATATGGCAAAACAACGTTTACCGGGAAAGCTAGTAAGACTAATTTGTGGCTCTAAACCATCTAACGCACCATCCGGACGCATACAAAAAAATCACTAAAATCGGTCCAGTCGTTTAGGAGGAATTCGGTGACGGCAGAATTTCATATATAAAGATAAAAGTTAGACTTCAGAATTTGTTAGTTAGTCGTTTTCGAAAAGTAATGCCAAATGTGGAATTTGTTTTACTTTTCACGTCGTACAAATTGAAAAAAACTATGGCGTCACAAGGTGGTATTTGTCCCTATTCTCTAAAATAAGCCTATTCAAAGAAGATTCAAATAAAACCTACTGTCTCCATTACCACAATGTGACGTCAAAGTCGTTTTAAAGAGCTCATGTAACTTTTTTACTGATGTAGATTTTCCCAAACCAATTTCTCTGTTGGTTGCTCGAGGCCGTAAACCTCTATTTCGTATCAAAAAGTAAAAAATGGAATCAAATGAATTACAAACCATAATGTCACAAAAAAAACTAAAGTGGCACCCCTGTTTCTCCCAACAATTGAATTCTCCAAAGACACCTGCGAAAACAATCGGGATTATCAGCAACTTCCCATGTGATGAGTTAATCAAATTCAAACTTGTTATTTGAAAAAGAAAACAAAAATGCCGAGAGCTACACCTACCAACGACTTCTGCCAATTTGTAGAGAAATTCATCGAAACTGCGTCATTAAAAAAGTATTTCAAATTTTATTTTCTATTCAAGATTCATTACCAACTGATTTCTTCCTTTTTGAAAAAGCAAATAAGTTTGTTAACCTTTTTTCGAAGACGCACAAGAACGCCGCCGATACAGGTACTTGCCAAAAATAAAAAACAATCAGGTGAATAACCTCTTCGGTATCATCGTCGTCTATGAACCACTAAAACCATCAACAGGTTAGAGTTAGAGTAATAAAATGAAAAGAGAAACAACCAGAAACTACCCAAAATTTTGTAGAAGAATTTTTACAAACATTTTCACTCACAAAACCAAAAAAAAAACGAACTTAAAGATAGATAGATACGTAGGTTGAGCTAAGATCCTCAAAGTCAAATAATCGTGCCAGGGGTCTTTAATTAGAAACAAAGAATTGATAACATTTTGAAATCAAAAGAGCAAAAGCAAGGGGAAACAAAATAATGGAAAACCACCGGCACATTGGTGTCCATGCGTCGGCCTGTCGCTTCTTCAAGCCTATAGGGAGCCGCACTTACAGCCAAATGTGTGTGTCTTGTCTTGTCTTGTCATGGATTTATTTAAAGGGGTTTTGTTTAAATTACTCGTTAATAGCCAGGGTCTCAAGATACAGGTAGAGGCGTCTTAGGTGTAACCTAAAATCCAATCCAGCGAAAAGTGAACGTTACTGATGTCTATTCGGAGAGCTAGGGGACCCTTCTTCTTGTTCGTCGGACTTAATCGTACATTTTGTTTGAAATTTATTGATTTTGGATAATAGGACAAAAATAAATCGATTCAAATCGTTCGATGGACTGGTTTTTGAGTTTTTTGTCTTCTTGTTTATTTCATTTTTTTTTTTTTTTTGATAGCTCGATAGAAGAAAGGAAAGGTCAACAAATCTTTGAGAGTTCCCTAATCGACAATGTGGAACACAAGATTTTCGTTGTAAATTATGACAAACTCGATGACATTTTGAAGATAAGTATCGAGTATGGTAATTTTAAAAAACGAAGCCTAGAACGTTTAATATGCGATCATTAACTGATAAGTATTGACGTTCAAATGGTATCAACCCAATGTCTTGAGTGGAATAGAACATTCACCTTATAAGAGTTAACTGCAGCAAAAGACGATGTGAATGACTTAGGTCATCATTGAAAATGGGTTACAAGTGCGCACTGGGCAAGGCACGTTTTCGATTGGACGTTTTATTAGGATATTGAACCTGCTTGCTATTTATCTAATCGTTGGCGAAAAAAAAGCATGACATATACAGCTCAATGACCAGTCAAGGTTAGTCAGCTTAACCCATTTATCAAATGAACGAACAAGATCACTGGTCTTTCCAAGGTTATGAAATTTTTTTCTTGTTTTGCTACTTTGACGTTTTTTAGTACATTTTTAGTACTTTTCTAATGATTTCTGAGTAGAATCCTTAAATATTCTCAAGGTTTTATTGGGCTCAATATTTTGAAAGACGAATATCTTGTTTTGAAAAGATAAATTTAGTACAAATTTAGTACTAATGAACCAACCAAAACTATTCGTCAAACTAAAAATAATCGTCAAATCTTACGCAATTCCACAAACATAGAACTCGCTAACATTTAAAAGTCAAACACAGCCCAGCCCCCCCATTCATTATACAAGAAAACTTTGCGTGTTTCGCATTTAGATAACCACAATATCCTCCATGCATCTTTCTCAACTCCCCATCTGTTGACTATCGTTCTGATGATGAGACTTGCTGCAACAACGCCTCTTCTTTAGTATCAAACACATCTAATTTACAATAAAAACAACAACAAATATGAAGCTCTCCTTCCTTCTCTCAAACAAACAAAAAAATACAACGACTTGTTATACAGAGATTGAAGTTGAAGCCGGAAAATTGCAGTCTCAGGCCTGCATTCTGATATATGCACTGCTTTGTAGAGTGCAGTTGTACTGCTGCTGCGGTGTCTAGCAGCTTTGCTTTGTGGTTATGACGTTTTGGGATTTTTTCTTATTCATTTTTCAGAGGAATGAGGCATCTGGGGGTATGCGATTAC
Source organism: Sphaerophoria taeniata (assembly GCA_943590905.1). Lineage (NCBI taxonomy): Eukaryota > Metazoa > Arthropoda > Insecta > Diptera > Syrphidae > Sphaerophoria > Sphaerophoria taeniata. Next base: position 11,221,291 of record OX016542.1, on the reverse strand, counting down.
AACACCGCCAATGCTGATGATGATGACTATGACGCTTAACAGCCTCGTCTTGACTTCAGTCAATGTGACGCTTGCTATGACGTTGCGATAGTACGAGTAGAAGCAGCAGCAACTAGAAGCCATGATAGTTGATGTCGATGTCGGTCGGTCGCTGACTGGATAAGAAGCCCGCAACTACTCAATTCTGTCTTAGAATAGCAAATTCGAGAAAAATCTCATCACAATTCATTTAGCGCGGGGAGAACTTTAGTTGTTCTTTTTGTTTTTATTTCTTTTTTAGCACAGATTGGCTTGGCTAGGTTCTGTACTAAGGTTCAGTCTGAGTGTTTTGTATCTACTACTTAGGTAGGTCGTTTGGTTTTTTTCTCTCTCCTTATCTATATCTGTCCTTCTCAAAAGACTCATAACATTTTGTGTTGTTTTCGTCTTGTTGTTATGATGCTGAGTTGTGTCCGTTCATCGTCGCGTGTTTACAATTGCGTTCGTTAACATTCGCTATATTCTGTAGCACAGCGTCCGGCGGCCGATGGATGAGAATAAGGCGTACTTTACGAAAGGGCGGTCGGGGGCTTGGGAGGAATTTATTCACACATGTAACTCGCGCCATATTATAGTTATTCGGTCATTCACATTGACGAGGTTTTTTTTCGCTTCGTTTTTTTTAACAAATTGTTTTCTTTTTTTTGCTTATTCCCTACCAAAAAGGAAAAATAAAATGTGAATACAAACATTGCTCATCCATCTTGACCAGGTATGTTTGAAGAAAAATGACGTGTGAAGAAGACTCAAAGGCAACAGACTAAGCAAACGAAGTCAGATATACCTTAAGTGGCCATAATCATGAATTATGTCTGCTATATCCATCAGGTTAAGTCGTTGCGGTGTCATTTCGTATACATATGACTTAAGTATGAATAAAAAATCGGTTTCTTAACTCTTTAAGACAGCCGGTTTTTAATTTGCCACGTTTAGTACTTCGGTACTAAAATAAGAAATATGTGTTAAATCACTTATTTCATTAATTCCTTGAGTTGAAGGGATCATTCAATGTTATCTGATGATCTCAGCTTTTAGTACTGAAAAGTTGAATCACCAAACTCGGTCTACTGCAGTCTTCTTCAAAATGGAAACAAAATGAGGTCCAATGAATATATTTACACAATTTGAATACAAAAACGTCGTTATTCCTTACTTATTTTTCCAGATAAGTCACCACTTAGATCATCGTGTACTAAATCCGTACTAAAATAGACACAAAAATTCTTTTCAAATATGACAAAATGTTATTTCGTTGATTCAAAAAGAAAGCTTTTTTGCTCAAGTCCCAAATTTGTGATTAATTAAAATCATTAGTACAAGACGTCATTTTTTAATTTGTCTTGAACTTTATCGGTAAAAAAAACGTTAAAACTGATTTTTATAGAAATTCTGCGAATCATTATTATCATTTTGATTTTTGTTTATTATTTTTATAATCTTTCAAGTTGTTCACCGTCACTATCAGCACTTTGATTTGTCGCTTTCATTAATATTATTACTATTATCTTTAGACTAAGAAGTCAGATTGAATGTCTGTTAACACCAACAACTCACGTTCCTTCTAATCAATAAGCATTCAAGGATTTTCAATAAATCACTTCCCAGTTGTTAGGAATTGTTCTTCAAAAAGTTATGCTGTTGAACTAAATCTGTGCCAATAAGTTAAGAGAGCTTTAGTCATTTTATGTAATTTTTCAGAATGATAAAATTTACCACTAGATTTTAAAGACTATTCGGGGAATACCTTTAAAACTTTTAGCAGGCATACGATTTTTATCGATGCATGCTTGCAATATTCTTAATTTGCATATCTTTATATATACCATTCTACTGTACGTTTCTATGTCACTGAATTCCTTCTAAACGGTTGGACCGATTTGAATAATTTTCTTGTACGCCCTGGATGGTAAAGATTTACGAATCAGCCGGGCAGGTTGAGCTGCCCGGCTAGAAGGCTAGAAGCTGAATCGACTTGAATTAATTTTTTTTCTTATGCATTGATTCATTAATTTATTTCCATCATTTTTATACTTTTTATTCTATTTTCTCACCTGGTAAACGTTGTTCTTTCATATAAAGAATTGCTGAACTGAATTGGTGGGAAAGTAGCTTAGAACCAGGAGACAGCTATAAAATACTTTATATCCTACATTATTCTGCCATATAAGTGATTTCTAAGAACGACTGTATGTCACTGAACTCCTCCTTTATGAGGTTCGCGGGGTCAGCTAATTTATTTGTAAATCCTTGAGGTTGATTTTCGTTCGAAGAACTATCTAATAAAACATTCTTTCAAATGCTATCGAATAGTGAAAGTAAATAAAACAGTTGAGGTCAGCTCTTCAATATTTCTTAAATACACTTTTGACAGAAATTACAATTAGTCAAACAATGACAGTGCATTCCAGTATTTAAAAAAGACAACTCATTTTTGTTTTTGTGGAAAAGGGTAATAAAGTTGTGGTTTAACTGCTTGTCTGTTAGCCATGCTAAAAGATGACTCCAAGAGGGACTCATCTAACTTATAATTGAAGGCTGCATAATATTTATGTTGAGCTATGAAATACATTGACAAATAATATTGTTTCATTTATTTTTGTCCTACATTAATGTGGCCGTGGCGCAATTGTCTAGAGGTCATGTTTTGTTTTTGCTTTAAAAATAATATTCATAATGGAAAATTGTTTTTTGTTTTTCATTCAGCTTGCAAAGAGTATATACGTCACGTGCCGTCGCCATGAGATCTTTTGATTATTCTTTCTCTTCAGAAAACACACAAACAAAAAAACCAAAACCATTGTGCTTTTTGTTTATGGTTAAAAGGAAAAAAATATTTGCACGTTCTTTTTATACTTTTGTTATTACTTCGCAGGAAAGACAAAAACAAACAAACCAACCACCACCGCAAAATTCAATGACAAAACTTGACGACCAAAATTCTTCGATAAGGTGTGAGGTGTCATTGACACCCAGAACATTTTTGAGAAGATTATTACAAGAAGAATTTTTGGTAGCAAACAAAATAAAAGTCGCAGTTCTAACAAAAGTTTTGGACCGATTTAAAAAGTGTACTAAATTTTAGTACAAATTGTTTTAAAGTGGGATAGTTATACTTATTTCCCAGTAATGTAAAAAACGACACTAAATTGATGGTTTTATTAGCCAAGTGCTAATTTAAGCCACCGGTGATGCAGTAGTGTGACGATGGCGATCGTGAGGCCATTGTTCGCTTGAATTACTGTTTACCTTTGTAATGATAATTGATGGTAATAAAAGTGGTATTTTTTGATAATCGAGGAACGGTGATTTTTTCACCTTTACTGGTGGGCCCGGTAATGATGGTGGTCACAGTCATTGTTGTCGTCAGGCGTCGTCTTTTCACGAACGGCGATAAATGCAAAGGAGCTAAATAAATTTAAGTGATAATGACCATGAACTGTGCAGCTGGTTGAATGAAGATTAAGCTATCACGACAGAAAGACGAAGAAGGAAGTTGGTTTTTGTGGGTGATTAATATTTGTGTTTTGTATTGCGAAGACAGTGCTTACTGCATTTTGAGTAGCACGTGTTGTTACATGCAATTTAATTCGCACATTAAATGCGTTAAACATTTTGAGTAATAAATTTAAGTGGTGGAAGCTGAATTCATGATTTTCGTGTATACCCGCTTACCGTTTTTAAGCAGAAAGTCTGAAGATTAAGGAACTTTGTGCCTAGTTAAACTGTGATTTATTGCTGCGCCTGGTGAGCCCCTACTTAAAATTCGACGCATCACTAGTAAGAAGTCCCACAGCTTACTTCCAGCACATACTCATGTTTTAACGTTTCTTCATTTCACCGAAAATACCACTTAACCAGTTTTATTTACTAGCAGTAAGCCATAGTTTAAGTATTGGCGAATGGATACACAAATCTAGGTCATCGTTGAATGCGAAAAAAACTGAAATGCCTCTTATTACCGAATCATCAATCAATCATTCATTTCCATTCATTATAATTCCCAACCCGCTTAAAGACCATTCAAATTTCTCAATTTTTTTACTTACTAAACTTAATGAACACTCGCAAAAAAAGAAAATTAATTATGCGTGATGATTAGGTGAACGACAAATCCAAAAAAATATTCGCAACATCATCCACGGGAATAGATAAAATTATGAATGCGAAATAACGCACTCACACTGTGAGAGTTATGGCGATAATATTTCCGTTGAGTTTGTCTAATAATTCGAATAAAGCTCCGAGCTGTTTGCAAACTTGTATTTTCTCAATTTTCTTTCACCACATGAGAGCGCGTACAAGTGCTATCTACAGTGGGCCATCGAATTTGGCAATAAATAAATAAATTATCCAAAATAAAAAGAAAAACCAAAACTGAGTGAGGAAGAATCCACTTCGCAAAAACAAACCGAAAAGTGTATTTTTGTTTTGCTTTAGCTTATTCTTGCTTCAGAAAAGTTCATTGACCATTAGATACGCTTAAACATATCTAAAAGAGCGGAAAAAGAGGCCAATCATAAAAGATTTATGTCAAGAAATTTATTAATTTCTCAATAATATCTACAATAACAGACAGTAACAAAGCAGACGAAGAAAGAACAAAAAATGATCCAAGAACTGACCCTTGTGGCACTTCGTTTTAGCAAAGGCAAAATTGCTTTGTAATACGCATTAAATACGCTCGTACGCCCTCAAGTTTGTACCTTTTTGCCGAAAATTCACTTTGACATGTTATCCAATTGGATCTTTCTTGAAACAAGAAGTACATATATCCGTTAAACCTGAAACTCCAGTCAAATTATATAACTAGAACGTGAGATCAAATTTAAGTGACTCCACGGGCACGCACCACTTACAAAACAGAAAATAAAAAAAAAAAACCGTCCGTCCGTCGTTCGTCGTCGTTGTTGGTCGATCTTGTCGTTGCAGCATACAAAAACTTTTATACATTGATAAAGATGACGGACGGGAGGAGGATCATCAACGCAATAAAAAAACGGGATCTTCACTGAATCGTGCCCTTTATACTGGTTTCGACTTTCGAGATGTTGTTTTTGATGCAAGCCGAAAACACACTATAAAGTGAAAGGTTCAATATGCCACTGATGCGATGCAATGGATTTGGACGCTGAAGTTTTAACAAGTCAACCAGTTGCGAAGGAGATATTGTCGGAGTGAAAACATTATGCATTCTGTTTTTTTTTATTGGTCGAAATGAAACAAAACTTGGATTTTCCTGATTTCGGATTTCAGGTTTCTTTTTTGATTTTTGGGAATACACACATACATTAGTGCAAACATGATTTTTAAGGGCAAATTCCTTGCCTTTTAGAGGGTTTGCTTGTCCAGAATGTTCATCGAAGCGAGTTTTTAATTAAACATTAATTTCTTTTGACGTGACGGCCACATCGCATCGGTGCAGTTGAAAGTTGTATGTTGTGTAAACAAATATTGTGTTGTTACGTTTTCTTCAGTTTAAATTAACAAAAAACTTGGGAAAATGTCTTTAAATCCTAGGTTTTTTTTAAGTACAAATTTAGTACAACCTTAAATCTTATACAATTTATGCTTTTCTCGTTTTTTTTAAATAACTGATTTTCAAAGACTACTTTTTAGTACAAAATATTTAAGTACAAATTTCAACTACGCTCAAAGATTATTTTCTAAATGTAACAACCATTTCATTACACATTTTGAGTGTATGAACATAAGTCATTTTCACAGATTTATAATGCAGACAGTTAAATGTGTACTAAAACAGTACTAAAATTCTAAAACGACAGAATAGTAGGTCAAATATCTATAGACCAACATTTTTAAGGCGAGATTCAAAAAACATCTTCTTGATGTTCTTTTAAAGCGTTTGTTTACCTTAACTCTTAACCTTGAAATTCCAAGTTGCCAGTCTTACAGCCCTATTCTGGCGCTGAGAGGGTCTCAAGTCTCAAATTTTTAAGACTAATTTTTTGAGAGGTTTTTTGTTAGGTGATCTCAAATTCGTATTCTGCAAAATCGGTATTAAGAAACCTCTCAAAAAAATTCACCACAGGAAGGTAAATTTTTTTTTGTTTTGGCAGGACTGCTTTCTAATTAAAATGAAAAAGAATTCAAAACAGCAACTTATAAGTGGGAAATACAGTTTTAAAACAAAATAAAGAAAACTATGGAGTCGATCGGTAAGAAATTAAATAAAACGTTCAATAATTTGTATTTCTATTAATATTTTTATAAATTGTATTAGGCACTCAAAAAAGTAAACGCACAACAAGGTAGGAGCCATGGGCAAGAAAATAAAGAACTGAAATAAACTATTATAGATGAAAAAAATAATAAAACAAACAAATAAAAGATAAAATATGATACTCGTACATACTCGAATGACAAATGGCAAAGAAGATGGTTGTTCGTCGTGCTGCTCTAGGCTATGAATAAAGTCCCAGCACAAAGTTTTGGGCAGCCGAAAAAATTTTGTGAATGTTTCCTCTTGAAGAGAAATGGATCATTAATTTCTCTCAATTGTTTGAGCATTCTCCTCCGCTCCAATCTTAAAAATTAGTTAGTTAAAAAATAAAAACACTTTATTCAATTTCTATAAAATAATAAAATTCTTACTTTTCATTCTCTTCCAAGAGATGTATTAAAATGAACATGTTCATATTTTGCCTTCTTCTTTGTATAAAAAAAAAAACGCAGTTGTGATGTGCCAAAGAGCTGATCTCAATTTTATAGATTTTGAGATGCTAACAAGTTGAGGGGTTTTCGCCAGAATACCAAAAAAGTCTCAAAATCAAATTCACCCCGAATTGAGAGGTCTTTATTTTTTGAGAGGTCGCCAGAATAGGGCTGTTAATGAACCAATCACGAGCTTCTGGGATGTTGACACCACACAAACACATGAATTGACTATTCTCTCTATTCAATAGATTTTTGATTAATAAATTACATTCCCTCGAGCACAATACCCACTTAAGAACCCGGTTCGGCGTAAAATCTCTTCTTCAATCCTTTTTCTTCTACTCTGTTGGTTATTCTTCTTTAGAAATTCCCGATGGACACACGGAAAGATTACATCCGTATAAATTAACTTATCCAAAGCTCCCAAGAGTCATTGACTTCTTAAGATTACAAAAAAAATAAAACATCGCTACAACAATCTCTGAGGTCTATCTGCGCCTAATCATATGAATCTTAATTTTATAAAAAAATACAAAAAGAAAAAATCTTGCATAATACATTAATGTTGAATTCTCTTCCCTCGTTTAATAAATCTTGTGTTTGATTTGTTAAACACAGAATTGTAAGGTTCTGTCGCGCTCACATGACGTATCTTTCTTACCTTAAGGGGGTATAAAGTTAATTGCGAGAGGTGTAGGCTTGTATACATGTTTATGTTTGATTTGAAGAAACATCCCAAGCGAAAATGATGGGAGAGATAAGGATCACCACAAAGTCCCCGTTGAATTTGTAGATTTTTTATTTACAGAAATTTCAAGATGAAAAAATTCCCCACTTAAAGTAAATATTTTGCAATATTGTTTCTGGAATCAAGAGAGACGAAATTCTGTCCAAATATTTAAATTTAATTTGTCTGGTTTTATTTGTTTTTGTCACCCTAGTTTTTATCACATTTCTGTTTGATTTTTTGTTTTATTATTATTTTGTGGGTTGTGGGTGTAGCAACTGTGTTTTAAGTACATTTGAACGATTGAATTCTTGAAGCAATAGTTTAATCCATACAAATTATGTTTAAAAAATGTTCGTTTGAAATTGAATATTTGACACAGTTTCTGAATGATGAGACTAACGAATTTAAGAACATCCAGACAACGTTAAGGATGTCGTACTGTCAATAGGATCAAAATACCAAGGACAACCAAAAATACCAAACCCAAAATTTGTGTGTAGGGTAACGGCACTAGTCTCCGGACCGATAACATTTTTTTTTTACTTTCAATGTTAGTAACTTTTGTTCTATTATTGTTTCATTCAAACCTAAATATTTGTCTAAAACTATAAATATTTCCCAGTAGTTTGGTCTATAATGTATAAATGAATTGAAAGATACTCATAACATTATTTTAAATTGATGCATTCTAAAAACTGATGATTTCCCGAGTTTCCGGACGATAGTTCTAGTCTCCGGACGAAAATCGAGTGTCCGGACATTTAAAATTAAAAACTTAATATCTTTTTCTCTTGAAAAAAAGGAAACCATTTTCTGCAACGGTAGTTATTTCCTAATTGTTTGGCATCAAAACAATAAAAAAAAAATAATTCGTAGTTATTGTTAATTCAGACGAAATATAAAAAAAGCAAAATCGGGACCAGTCTCCGGACGATCAAAACAAAATCTATGGACGATTTTGAACCTACTTCAATACTCGTCGCTTAAAGGGCACACAATTATTCTGTTTCCTATCTGAATTTGTATTAGTTATACTTACACGTTCGAATGTCAACTAGTTTTTGTTTCTTGTTACCAAAATCTACCTGGGAAGGAACGAAGTCTTCAACACTTAACTGATGTGTACTGCTTTTTTGTGCACATAACCCTCTCATAGGGGTGAAACGTAAAAAGTCATGCTGATCGTCTATTTTGTTTCCTTTTGTTTGTTTTGTATGCATGCTTGTTCTATATTAGCAACGTTATTTTTTCAAATAAACAGAAAAGTGGAGGAAAAACTGGTTTTATTAGTCCTATGTTCAGTTTCGGCAAAAAGGAAAATATTTCCTTAAATTGTTGATATTTCTCCATCGATTGACACCCTAATGATGTCAAAATATTGTCTGACAGAGAATAAATAATGATAATAAAATGTTTACATCCGAACGAAAATTCTACCCAGTCTCCGGACGATTGAAATTTAGTCTCCGGACGGTCGAAGAAAAAATTGTTGTTTTTCGTTTTAAATAGTAGGATGGAAAATTTGTATTCTGGATACAAAAGAGCACTTTGGCCAAGGAAATTAAACCTTTCAAAAAGAAATTGATCACACATAGAAAAAATAATAACATAAAACCTTGGAACTGTTCGGAGACTAGATTTTCGCTATATTAGAGACCAGTGCCCCGGACACTGATAAAATCAATTAAAGAAAAGCAAAATTTAATTTTTCTCTTCAGTTTTTGGAGGTTCATTATATTTGCATAGAAACAAACTCCATTTGATTACAAGATCGCAAAAAATCAACTATTCCCAATACATTTTTACAAGGTCTGCCACTATTTTTTGGCTAAAAAAATAGCAAAACAGCAGCAGTTGCTGCTGAATGACCCATAACTTTGAAACTTCATATGTGTATGTGAAAAATATTACTGATTCTGTATTTTTTTTTTCAAAGTCTGTGTTTAGTTTCTCTTTTATTCCCTATTAAGTGCAAAATCGTCCGGACACAGGGCTCTGTCTGGAGACTGGTGCCGGTACCCTATGAAGAAATTAAAAGAAAAAGCAAAACAAAAGAACTCCCACAAACCATTGAAATACCGAAAAGAATGTTGGATTTGATTGACTCAAGATATTTGTTTCTTTTTTTCGTTTTTGTATCTTTTCTGTTTTTATTTTCTTATTTTCTTCCACTCTCGCCGCAAACAAGAGTGTTCAAGTATGTTTCTCGTCTTACAGTTATTGTTTTCTTTCTTTGAAATTCGCCTTTCACTTGTTTTGCAATCGACAGCAACAAAGTAATACAACTAAAGATACTTCTTTTTAGATACAATAAATCAGTTGAACAAGCAAATAGTCACCTCTAATGTGTACATTGAGGTTGTTACCATTTTTTTTTTTAATAACTACTGCTCGAAAGAGATACAAAATTGAATGTCTTGAGGAGTTTGGAAAAAAAAAACTTTATCTGGAGCAAACCTTTCTATATCTATAAGTTAATTTTTCATTGTTAAAGTTTTAAGTAAGCTTCTTACAGAGGTTGATTTTTGCTTGTCATTTTGAATAAAGTTAAGATAAATTTGGATGTAAGAAGAGTAGAATTAATCTTCTTTGAAGGTTGATATTTTAATTAACTTAAAAAAAAAGATTTTCCAATACCAAAAATACAAGGAGTTTTTTAAGCGAAACAAAAATACCTTTAAAAAGGTATTAGGAAACAATTTTGATTTATAAAGCATACTGACTGTTTTTTTGATAACTTGGATTTGTACATACCTGGAAAGAAACAAGAGAGGAAAAATAAATTAGTGAAAATTGTCTATATAGTTTTTATACATAAAAAAACATTGCCAAGAAAGTTAATATCATTTAAAGTAGCTAACAACCTCTTATCATCAATTTGGATGTAAGGCCATTGACCTTTTTAACACAGTCAATGCGGTGCACAAAAGTAGTAGCTTTAAACTTTTAACTCAACTTTTTTTATAGCCAGATAACGATTGTAATGTAATTTAATTTCAACGAGTTTTTGTCTACAGAAGACATTAACTGACTTTAAATGACTCAAATTAAATTTCGTGAGGAAAGTTTATCAAGTAAATTATATCACAAAACACGACTTAAATTTTAAATAAACTCATTACGACAAAGCAACAAAAATTTGAAAGTTCAAAGTGAAAGACATGTTGGGAATTGTGTTCAATGTTGCGAATAGCTGCTATAGACAAGCAGATCGAAATGAATGTGTCAATGAACATGTTAATTGTGGCAATTTTGTTGCTATTTACAACGGAAGGCTTGTTTGAATTTACATGATACAGAAATGTGCCTATTTGCAACAATGTTGCATACGATCACAGATATATTGTCGCTTACATTTATTAATCACTTCTCATGATCAGCAGCATGTTGCTTGGCTTATCAATTAAATCACACTAATTGTACATTAAAGACAGCACTTATCTACTTTCTCAATCTTAACAAAAAAATACATCAAACAATTCATCTGAAACAACTTTCAAAAATGTTGCAAGAATTTTCAACAAATGTTGTTTGTTTTTAAAAGTTGTATAAAACATGAAAAGCATGCCCCTTCGAGGAGCAACTATTAGCCGCACTCTTATTAATCAAATCAGCGTCTTATCTTGAACTTTTTAAATCACAGTCAAGTTATTTTCCACAAAAATTCGCAACCATATGGTAAGGAAAGATTTGAAGAAAAAATATGACCCACATTTTATCTCGAAAGAAAAGGAAACAGAGGAAATGGAAAACAAAAACCAATCTGTTGAATACATCAACACCGCGATAAATCAACCGCCTCCATACACGCATATGCCCCAAAGCAACAATTTCTCTCAATTAACAGAGCTCGCCTCCCTTGAGAACAATAAAATTCTCTTCATCCCTTAAATTCTAGACTAATCAAATGCAAAAGGGAAATTTTCTCTTCCATCGTCCCCCAAGTTGTGAATGTAGTTGAAACAAGTGCAAGACTGTTCTACCCCCACAAGATTCACTTCGAACGCCGAACACGTGCTCTTGCCACCCACCCAAAAAGCAACATGTAACTAAAGACGTCGTCACTTCTACGTCATTAAAGTTCCGCAATTGTGTATCGTTTTCCTTTTGATAGCATAACACATTTTTTTGTTTTTTAATTCTCAATAGACTTTTCTAGAGATTCTTTTTATCTTTTGAGATGATTCCTTCTTTTTTTTCAAGTCGAGAAAGGTTTATTTATGTAACAAAAACGTCCTTCAGGCAAGGACGATTGAGACGGTTGACTGACGTCCAACCAACGCACTTTGGAGAGATATAAATTCACTTTCATTGAAGTGAAAAACTGCCACCCACTATAACCGAGAATTTGATGATGATGATGATAATAGGAGACCTAACAATATGGTATACTTGTTGCGTCAAAACCAAGCAACATCCTCCATTCATAAGTTTCCCATTGGGGGTTGGTATGGTATTTTGTTATCGTTATTGTTACAAATGATGTTGGCGGGCGGTTTGGCGTCGTCGTCGTTGTCATCGGAAGAGTATCTTCTTCTTTTTGATTTCCCTTTTCCGTTTGTTTGTTGTTGCAGATAGTTCGATAATAATGTGTATAGCCTTAGGATATTATGAACTTAAACGTTACGTCAGATGAATATGTTTCCAGATGTTTTCATAATGGAATTCGAATTGGCATAGATTTGCGTCAAGTGCGTCACAATTTATTCAAAGGATTTAACTTTTGAAAACAATTCTGTTTTTGGTGTGGGGTTTTCGTTGATAGAGGTTAAACAATAAAATGTTGTGTAAATCAAACTTCATGGGAATTTCGTAACTTTTCTGGTGTTTTTTGCTCTTGTTACACATACGAGATGTGATATAATAAAAATTATAAGGATAAGCCGTTTGGTTCGGGGATATATAGGGTTTGTGTTCTTGTGAAAGCAATTCTGATAGGCTTTCAGGCTAAATGTAGGATGTAGGCTGATGAATGTGATTAATGGCATTCGATGGGGTGGCTAAGTGTCTTCTTGGGTTATTTTTTGATAAATCATCGATTTTATCTTTTATTTAAAACAAACGAAAAATAAAAACATTAGATTCTTGGTGACAAGGCATTTAAGAGGCTTCTTCTGAAGACAGAGAGATTCTATTTTTAACTCGAATGCTGTACAAAATTATTTATAAACATTCTTCAGATAATTTGTATACAAGGCCTATCCATTTATCCGGCTTGAGCCCTCAGGTGAGGTGTCGAACTTGTTGACTCTCTGCTTAGAAGAAAAAATTAGAAAGTAATTTTAACGATGCTTTGAAATGTCAACCAAATTAAAGAAGACAGTCGTAAAAACAAAATGACTAAATGTTGCAATTGAAAGACATGATTGTAACCAGGTCACGCATGTTCCAAAGGCAAATAAAACGAAAAGTGCCTATTTTTCGAGTTAACAACATTCACGAGAAGTACTTAAAGTCTAGTATGCACTTTGAATATTTTGACTGAAGTTCTTCTGTTTTCTTGTTTCCTTCAACGATCTTCTTCTGTTAATCGTCTTAGACGAAGTAAATGTCATGAAACTCAATGCTATCAACTTTTCTCACTCACACACTGCGGTTGGTTGATCATCCACTGACTCTACCGCCAGAGAGAATCTCAAATGAAGTATCTGTCAGATACTCGAATAAGAATTAATTGAAAATGAAAAAAATGCCGGTCTTGCTTGTAGGTTTTACGATCACCACTACTTTGATATTGTGTCTAACTGTATTCAAGCGCAAGTATGGAGATCTTTGAATCACATTTACTCTTATGGTTGGGCTTAAAGCGATCGTACCCCTCTTCAATAAATACAGTTAAAAGTTAGAATGAAAGAAGGTGATAACTACAACCAGACTACAAATATGTGGCTGAAGACACCTGAAGCCGGCTTTCGTTATTCTGGCTGAGATTGCTTAATGTATCGAGACTAATACGAACACATTTATGTTGATGAGCTCATGATAAGTTCAAGAAATTTCAAAATATTCATTATACAGGTTTGTTCGAATACTTTTTGATAAATAATTCAGTTATTTAATGATGTTACCTGACTTTTGTGAAAGGTAAGACGACGACGGGAGTGAAGAGCTTGACAAATTTAGGAACTAATGAAAGCTAACCAAATTTCTATTAGCTTTCTTCATCAGAATTTAAAGGAGAATGTGAATTTTGCTTAACACTTGCATTTAAGAATGGAGTTCCGCAAGGTTCTCTTTTAACGACTCGTCATAACAATCTACCGGATCTTGTTGCAAAACTTATCCAATTTGCGTCACGCATATCTGATTTCCTTAAAATATAAACCAACGACTTTATTCTCATTCTTCCTACACAAAAAGTCAAATTAATCCGGTTGTAATTTTAAATTAAATAAAGAGAAAAAAATATTTTTACAATACGTAGATCTTGATAGCTTTAATCTTTTGTAATAATTCTGAGAATTGTATTCTGCAAACCACAATAAAATTATTTCTTTTAAATTCATTTCGATATGTTAAGACATACACAAACCAAAAAAACAGAAAACAATCATCAGAGAATCAAAAACGCGTGCAAGTAGCTTTTATTTGTATCTCACTGGGTTTTTGGGCCAACTCTGGCTCTGTTTTATTTTTGATTGCTTTCATAATCCCACGTGTGTTCTTGTACAAATATTAATCCAGAGTACTCGTGTATGAGTTGAGTATGTTTTGAGGTTAAGGAAAAGAAAAGAGGCTCATAAATTACTTTTACACAGAAAAGTCATCAAGACAATCGTTTCATAATAAATTCAATTTTCCAGACGAAAAGTAAACCAACATTAAATGTTGATTTGTAGAAATTTATTTGTTTTTCTTCAAAAGAGTTATGTTTGGTAAATTTTTAACATTGTGCCATATACGTTTTTTTAAGAAGTGTCTGCGAAGATGAATTCCTAAGTGCATTGGGAGACTACTTACTTACTCACTTAACCGGCTCACAATCCATGAAGGATCCCAGCCTAAGATACTGCAGCCTGTCATCGGGAACTGTCCCTCGCATGCACTACAGTCGCCGAAACCAAGGGCTCTGGCATCCGCAGTCACTTGGTCCTTGTACCGTTCGGTCTTCCTTGTGGTCTCGAACCTGGGGGCTGTGATGAGAAGGCTTTCTTGGCTGGAGCGTTGTCGTCCATTCACTCCATGTGACTCCATGTGGCCGAGCCAATGAAGTCGTCTGTTCTCATACGGAACCGAAAATCCGTCGAAGAATTTTTCTTTCGAAAATGCCCAGTATCAATTCCTCTTTTTTACTTATCTTCCAACACTCGGCGCCGTTAAGTAGGACTGGCAAAATAAAAGTTTTGTATGGCAGACACTTTGTCTTTCGAGTGAGCAGTTTTGAACCCAGTTGTTTTGCCAACCCGAAGCAGCAGCGGTTCGCTAGGGTGATTCTTCGCCGGATCTCCACTAAGGTGTCGTTTGTGGGATTGGTCTTTGTTCCAAGGTAGATGAACTGCTTAACTACCTCGAAATTGCAGCTACCAAGAGTGACGTTTTGTCCTAGATGGTGGACAGATGTTGCTTTGTGTGTTGATAGCATGTACTTTGTTTTGTCCTCATTCACTTGAAGACCAACGAGTTTCGCCTGGCCTTCAATCGCTGTGAAGGCCTCAAGCACAGCTCTCTTGGATAAACCGATGATGTCTATGTCGTCCGCATAGCCTAGGAGCTTTGTGGATTTGTTGAAGATAGAGTTTTCTGTGCTCACACCTGCCTTGATGCGCACTATCTGCTCCAGGACTATGTTAAAGAAGTCACATGACAGCGCATCTCCTTCTCTAAGCCAGCCCTGCGCATGTTTGAAACAACTCGGATGAGCTGTTTCCCATTTGTATACTGCACTGCTTATTGTTAAGCGTCATTACGGCACAGCTGGATCAGTTTGTTCGGGATCCCGTATTCAGACATCGCCATCATAAGCTCTTGACGGTCGATGCAATCATAAGCAGCTTTGAAGTCGATGAAAAAATGGTGGGTTTCGACTTGAAATTCATTGGTCTTTTCCAGAATTTGCCTCAGTGTGAATATTTGGTCTATCGTTGTTCTGCCTGGCCTAAAGCCACACTGGTACGTGCCGATTATTGTGTTGCAGAACGGTCTAAGACACTCACACAGTACGTTGGATAGGATTTTGTATGCAATATTAAGCAGGGATATGCCTCGGTAGTTTTTGCATGGCATATGATCGCCTTTTTTGTAGATGCGGCAATGGAGCTTATCGACCAGTCAGTGGGCATGCATTCTTCCTCCCACACTTGATGACCTGGTGCAAGCGGTTCCGTTTTTAAAGAGTTCCGCAGGTATGCCATCCGACCCTGCAGACTTGTTATTTTTTAGCTTTTGGATGGCTCTTTCTACCTCTTCTGTTTCGGGGGCTGGGACTCGGTCTTCGTTGACTGGTCTTGCTTCTATTTCGTCATTGGCTCGCTCGACATTATGCGCATTCAGAAGCTGTTGGAAGTGTTGCTACGTTGAAAACATCTATAATTCCCTGTGCTTCGGTGACTATGTTTCCTTCACTGTTTCGAAGAGCCTGTGTTCCGGTTCTAAAACCAGAATTATTGCGGTTTACTAAGTAAGTAAAATTTCATGGCTAACAACCTTTGTTTTATCAAAATAATTTAATTCTTATCACAATGATTGAATTCGATATCCCAATAATCTCAGAGTCCATTTATAGAAATGTCCGAACACAAAAGATTAAAACCAAATCACAGATACAAAACTGCACTCTTATCTCTGTGAACCCGTTTAAAACTCTTTCCATCACTGCTTCTAGACCCAATATAATTACAAAAGAATTTCTAAGAAATCGCTCTGTAAAAATTCCATTTTAATATCTGCCAAAAACAATTCCATAAAAAAAGTATCCCCTCAAGATAAGAAACTTTGAAGACCAAGCAAACAAAACATACTTAATATCTATCTTTTGTTGCATTTGTATATCTTTTACCTACATTTTAATTGCCAATGTCATAAAGTCGTTTTTTTTTCGTCGAGTTGTTTGTTCAAAAAATTACTTTTCTTTCGAAAGTTTCATATGAAATGTTCTACGCCATCATGTGACACAATGTCTTCTTCATCAACAACTCTGAGATAAGATAGACGACGTGAGTTCGTCAAGCAATAATAACAAAAAACCACCTAAAGGTTTCCTAAGAAGAGCGGGATACTTTGTGTGTGATAAGTAGATAGTTAAGGTGGTTAATGATAACATGTTTAATTAAAATTTATAGATGAAAAGTTATGATTAGAATTCTTTAATGTCAAAGGAAACCACAAGAACGAACAACAACTTGAGATAATTAATTTCTATTTAAGTGCAGTTTATTTTGCAAAATAGCTCAAGAAAGTAGTAATTGAATTTTTCTACTCAAGTGACTGACTTCCTGTTTGAGATAAAAGTGTATTTTTGTTTTGTTTGTTAAATGCAGACAATCAGGTGCGAAAAAATTGATTGATCGCTAAAAAATCACCAGTTGCTTTATGACTGGAAGAATAATGTTTAAGAGATAATTGAGTTTAGAGAGGATCCTCGGTTTTCAAACTTTTATTACCAAATAAAAATGTGTTTAACAGAGATCGTTAATTTAACATTTATTGATTTATGTAACTAAAAAGTGCTTGTAAAAATCGGTTCAGCAGATAAAAAGAACTTCCGTATGTCAGATCAACAATTTCAACAACTTTCTCAGGCACAAACACCTCTCTCACCCGACTGGGACTCATAAACCACATCCATCCATTAATTGTCTTGTATACAAGAAACCTTCAAACCTCACAACACAAGTTGTGTTCAAGCTCTTTGCAACTTCCTTATGTATCAACAAATTGTTGTCTTGTGAAGTCATTAAATCCTATAGTTTCCTGTTTGCTCAAGGTTGCTTTTGTCCAGTTATAAAATCTGCATTCTCAATTCTTTTAATATTTATTTTACTTGTTCGATGTTTCTGCAACATGATGCTAGAGGCTATAATTTGTAAATTGAGTTTCAAATGGTTTCCACTGGCATTCTGTAAAAGTAATAAATATCACACCCAAACTAATTTGCTAAATTTTTAATGACTCATACAATTCCCAGCCAACTGACATGGTTCTCACCTTTTTTCCAAATTTAGACCTGTTGATTTTTTTCCGTGACCGTCGTCGATGTTGCCGTCATGTCGCCCGCCCGCAACTTCATTACTAGAATCTATAATTATTTGTTTTTTTTTTTTTTTTGATTCGGTGCATTTGCATTTCTAGGAACTGAAGAATTACAGAAATATGCAACAGTTCCAGCAATACTGAAGACACTGATTTAAGGCCAACACCACACCGTACTCGTCGTCGCGTCTCGTAGTCACCAAAGTCGCCATATTGTAAGTATCGTTTGTGTTGTTGGTTTGCTATCGCTGAAGGCAGCCATCAGCAGCGTCAGCGTCACCAACATCGTCGTCAGCCGTTACCAAATGGCAAGAAAATTATAAATAAAAAAAAAAACACAGAAAATAACCGTTGTATTTGCCAATAGATACTCGTCATCAAGTTGCTATGCAATGCAACTGTTTTATGTTTGTTTGATCGCTTGACGCAAGTGTAAAAGTTATTGTTGTATTTTTAGGGTGGCCATTCTAACATTTTAAATTTTGGTAAATTTTATGATCTTTAAAAAACTTAAAAAATGGTCACACCATTGCTGCAACTTGACTAACTAGCAGCACTATGGCAATCACTCAAACAAGTTTTTTTACTTTTAATTTTGTTTTGTTGTTGCTCGTTGTAGCAAACATATTTCTCTAAAGCTTGGTGCACCAACATTCTTTTTGACGTTCTTGTGACGACGAAACACGTTAGCGGGGCTTGGCAGCAATAATAATAATGTTGCATAGGCCAGTTTGCTGTTGCATATTGCATATATGCATTTTATGTCATTTAAATGTCTAGGTTGAGTAGAAAATTCTCTCATTTGCAAATGTTGCTACTTGTTTTGTGCCTATTGAATGTGTAGATGTTTACCGTTAAGGCACTTAGTGCGCGAATTCTTGTGAAATATTTTGTTTACAATTACTAGATGGTAATGTTTTTCTTAAGGTATTTTTGCATGTGTGTGTGTGTGTTGTGATGCAGAAAGTGGTAATGTGAATTATTTGACAGTAGAAAGAGCCGTACAATGTTGCTGCATGATGGATATGCTTTTAATTGAGGGTGGCTGTCAACTAGCAAAATAACTTAGATAAGGCGGGAATTTCTACAACTCTTACAAATGTCTAAAGAATCTTATTTATTTATCTCAGATCCAAGTTCATCTAAAAGTACCTTTCCAAGCAATTAATTTCGGGAAATGACAATATTATTTCTATTACGAAAAATTCCAAACCCCTTACCACTTTAAAATGTATTGAAATCGATTGTCATAAAGTGTTTGCATATGTACCCACACTTTTTGCCAGACCCTATGCCCATCTACCCTTGAAAACATTACGTGCATCTAATCGCGGTTACAATTAAAATTAAATTGCTATTTCGTTTAATTATAGCTTACACTGACATGAACAGCAGCTACAAAGAGACTGCAAAAAAAGGAAACTGAAAAAAGAAAAATCAAGGGCTTCAATAGAAAAGCGAAAACCTTAACTTTGTGGAACCTCATTATTAAAGCTTTCATCGCCAACGAGCGCAGCCAGAGGTTCAATTTCATTGATGGTATCTGATATTTTTTGTAGTGTGATTTTATTTGACCATTCATGAGGCGGAAAAAAAATTCATGATTCATGAATTTGGAGAAAAAACAAACTTTCTTCATTTCATCGGAAATTCACAGCAAAAGGAACACCAACCTTTCTCTTATTAAACCCAACATACCACTTGAATTCACAAAATCAAAAAAAAAGAAAGAAATAAACACTATTCTCTTTGGCGGACAACAAAACGTTTTGCTATGCTGTGCATATTAAAAAGTTCAAAAACTTGTATGGTGATGGTCTGTCGAGCCATCATTTTATAACCACACCATCATCGTCATCCATTCCGTTTGTGATCGGGTACTCGGTGACTCTTTCTTCAGACGATCGGCTAGGTTTACATTATCACTCAAAGTCCCCTCCTTAGCTAGTCCCACAGACTGTGTCTGCAGGGCCAACCTCGAGAGTGACCTTTTAATTAAGTTAACTACAACGGAACTCTTTTAGGACTAGGTTGCTTTTATTTTTTCCAGAGTGATTGTGGTGTCTTTTGCAGAAGATTTTTTTTCTGTAATTCAAAACCATGAATTTCCTTCCGGTTAAAATAGGCAATAGCCGGTGGCGGCGACGCGACGATACGACGAGGCCGCAGCCGGTGTCTCGAGAATGGGCAATTGAATTTTTATGAGACTAACTGATCTAGTTGCATATTTTATGTATTCATTCTTTAAAGGGGCCGGACTCCCAAAATGGAATCGAAGGTGAAAATATGGCATAAAAGATGAAGCAATTGGTCTGTCCCGTTTGAAAGAAGAAAAGTAAGTTGATTTGATTACTCAATGAAAACAAAGTAGCGAAATGTTGAATTTTATGGAATGCATTGTAGGTAGGCGTGTTGAACGTTTTTCTGTCGATCTTTACAAATTTTCAAAAGGTCATGGAATGGAATTTAACTGAAACAAAGAAAAAGTGTGGACTATTGCTCTTTTTAAAACTGAAGAGACACATAATTGGACAAAAGAAATAAGAAAACAAATTTTACAATTTCTTACAACAAAACAAAACTAGAACTCATAAAAGGTAAATAATGCTGACGAAAAAAGGTTTTTGTTTGCAAATTTTTCAATTTATTTGTTTATTTGTGAGCAAGAAAATGTTAAGGTAATCTCAATTTCGTACTTTGGCCTTTTTTGAAATGAAATTGTCAGCCCCAGCAGAACACAAATTAATGTTAACAAAAGTATATGGGCGGTTATGAAATGGTGACTTTATTGCAAGGTTGACATATTTGTGCGTGGTTTTCTGCACGGGGCAACAACGCAAACATTTTTTGATACAAAAAAGTAATTAAGTTAAAAACAAGCTAACAAAAGGTAGAAGTAATTTTTTGGGCAATCATTAAATACAAACTGCCTCTTACTTCTTCTTTTTAAAGGGCAATCGGGAAAGAAAATTCAAGATGACAATTTGAAGCAATAGTTTTAGATACAAATTACTTTTTCTTTGTTTTATACCTCGAAAACGGCTCTTAGGATTTGAGTGGAGTATGCATTCTTTTTGAACCTACATACATTTTTTCAATTCAAAATTCTTTTGTTTTAGGTTGCTTTTGCATTTTTCACATAAGCCGTTCAAAATCGGCATAAAATCTTGAGTTCACTAAACTCTTCAAATGCGCTCAGTGAATTAGTATTGGCTTTGAATCTCAAGGAAATGGTGCGACATATGAAACCGATTCGAGCTTGATGCTTACCTATGCTCAAACCATTAATATATAACCCCACTAAGGTCAAACAAACTTTTACAAAATAACATTACTATACTTACTTAACGTGGCGCTACAGCCCGCTGTGGACTCGCTGCTGCTTTGAACAGCTTGGCAGCTAGACCATCTGCTCCAGCGGCTTTGTTGGATTTCAGCCGTGATATTGCCGTTTTCACTTCTCCTAGGTCGGGTTCACGGAATTTTTGGCTATCATCGTGTCCGATGAAAGGCTCCTGGCTGACGGCGGGATTTTGCTCGTCGTCGCCGTTATACAGTCTACAGAAGTGGTCTTTCCAAATACCCAACATTGATTGCGATTCTACTATAATGTTCCCTTGTTTAACTCTGCATGCATCGGCAACATAACATTACCTGAACCACAACCCCCAGAGAAATAGCTTTTATATCCCAAATTTTAAGCTTTTATGCGGCAACACAAAAGAACAACTTTCTCACATACTAAACAAAGATCAAAAGTGAAAGATTAATGTATTAAGCACTCTCACTCACCTCATCTAAAAAGTCTCCAAAAACAGCCAATTCATGTGACCTAATTACTTATTTTAAACAATTTTCAATAAAATTAACTCCTTTCCCACGAAATGTCTCTTCTTCGTTTAATACTCCGGGTAAAAACTAAATAAATAGTTTCTTCTCTAGAGAGGCTAAAAGCTATAATTAACTCAAACTCCATAAATTCCAAATGACCTTTCTCTTCTCTTCATTGTTTGTTGTAGGAAAAATAAAATAAGATTGAAAATAGCGACAAATTAACCTGACCACCTTGCAGCATAATAATTCTAATCGCACCACGTGGTCTTAGATTTAAACATACACTCTAGGTCAGCTGATTGAAACTACTTAATCAATTTGTTTGTAAACCGCATGAAAGTTAGAAGATAAACACACAAAAATGTTGACAAGAAAAGTGCTAATCAAATGATTCGCAGTGTAGACGAATCTATCTATTTCCATAATCAAAAACCGACTCACTACAACACTCTCAACGTAAGCTTCAACTTGAGAATAAAATATAAAAAAAGATGCATTTCAAATTACCGATCAAATCGACATACACCAGCAACACTTACAATGTTGCTTGTATTTGTTTAGACACATTGATTTTATGCGCACGCGCGCACTCTCGTAACAATTTTAAGTTAAATATTTCAAAAAGCCGGTTCTACCACTTTTTTTTTTCTCTGTAAATTTCTATCTCTATATTTTTATTTATTCCTAACTGAATACTTTCTTGTTTTAATTTATTATTCTTCTCTCAAGTATCTTTCTCTTTTTCAAAATGTCAATCACATTTTTATGTACCTATCTCTACTTTGGCATTTCGATTTTGCAGTTCTTTTTATTTTAATCCATCAATTTGAAACTTGATTGTGTTGTGCTGCATAATAGATTTTTACTCTCTTTCAACTTACACACAACTTTGTGTGTGAATGTATCTAACTTTGAGCTACATAACTATTCTAGGTTACCCCTCTTGTATCTAGGTGGAGTACTGATAGATATTTTTATTTTTTGCTGCAGGGAACTTGAACGGCCTCAGGAATTATGCGGAACTAAATAATTGTCTGATTTTAATCTAGATTCTGTGTTAGCTATAGAATGATGGTGATATGGGTTTTTGTTTGAAACGTTCTAGATACTCGATATAGTGTGTCTTTAAGGTGAGGTTGGAAAAGCTGTTGCTTAGGAACATTTTTGCTATTAATAATAAAATGTTAATCCTATCTTACCTCAAAAAGAAGTGTCTCGAGATCCGGTATAAGCTTGTAAGAAAAACAAATCTTGTACAAATAAATTTTGCGACACATAGCGTGTAGGGTGCAGCGTTAAAAATGTCTTCAGGCTGACAGAAATAATGAATAATTTCGTAAATCAATCAAACCTAATATCTGATGCAAATGGCGAAGTAAAATTAAAGGATGGTCTGGCGTCAATCATGGACTGATTGAGACGCTAAGCAAATAACTATGGGGTCCCTCAAGGGTGGCTATTAGGACCAGTTTTTGTTTTCTTTGTTTATTTCCAGAGAAACTTATACTTTTCTGCGAACAAATAAATCTTACGGAACAAATTCTAGAGTAAGCCCCATATTTCTCAGTAGAACTGAATTAATTAAATAAATTCAAAAACGATAAGCAATTTTCTTGTTATTATTATTCAAGCATCATTTATCTCCTGTTTCGTTTGTTATTATTAGGAATTTCCTCCTACATTGAGTTTTGTGTTTCCACAAAATTCCCCCTTATCACTTAGAGATTGATACTTTGGTTCTCTAGAAAAACCCATCCAATTACATGGGTTTAAAATTAAAACATGGTGAGGCGCTAAGCAGATGGAAATCCCCTTCGTCAAAAAGTCAACAAGGTTCATCGCTACAAACGCAAAACAGAAAAATTGTATTTTTTCATTGAACGCGAATTTCAAAAACAAATCCCATGATCATCTTCATTGGAAATAAAGGGGATTTTTTGAGTCGAATTGAAAATAACAATGGAGTGTTACGCAAAAGAAGCGTGCTCGATGATTACAGCTTTGAAAGTGTCACAAAATATAAAAAAAAAACAATAATTAAGATAGTAAATTATATGAAACAAGAGCAATGTGCAATGTGCAGTGAATTACTGAAATATCATAGGCAAGAAGATAGGAATCCCCACTTTGATAAAATTGCTTAATTGCAATGAAAACGCTGCAATAGATGACGTAACTTTATTTACACGGGGATTTTGATAATAACGCGACTTTGGACAACGAAAAAATTGAATAAGATTTTACGTTTTGGGTCAAAAAGCTTAGAAGAAACTGAAAATCTCTAAAATAATGAAAGCGGATTTATTTTTTTCTGAAGCGACACACCCTGTCGTCAATTTTAGTTATAGAATAATTAATTTGTTGTATTACTGCCCCTGATGAGTGAAATATGAAACAATGTAGCAACATGCTTTTTGCGGATGTGTAATAATTTTTTTTTTATTTTGTTGGCTTGAGTTATTAGATGGTTAGATGATAACAGATTGCCCGCGCAAAACAAAATTAAAATTAAACGTTGAAACTTACTTATCTACTTACTTACTGATGGTGGAACTATACAGTACAGATCGGACCGGGGCCACATCCAACAAGCGTCTCCAGCCAGCTCCAGCCAGCTGTCTCCTGTTTCGCCCGACCTGAGTTGCCTTCTAAGTCCAAAGAAGCAGCGAGTGATTCTTCGTTTGATTTCAGCGCAGGCGCTGGTGTGGTTTTCTGAGTTTTTAGCGGCTCCTAGGTAGACATCATCAAAGTCCTTTTACTACCTCGAAATTAAATCTGTCTATACTGACGTTGGCTCCAAGACGTCGATGTTGGTTGTCCTTACTTGTTGACAGCATTAATTTGGTTTTGCCTTCATTAACCGTTAGACCCATCTTCCTGGCCTCCGTCTTAAGACTGACGAACGCTCCACTGACATCACGCTGTGTTCTTCCAATTATGTCAATGTCGTCTGCGTATCCGAATAGCCGGACGAACTTTTGAGAGATTGTGCCTCTGGTGTTGATGTTGGAGTTTTGCACAAATTTTTCAAGAATGATGTTGAAAAAATCGCATGACTGCGCATCGCCTTGTCTAAAACCGTTTGGTTTTTTCCGACCATGATGGAACAGCGTGAGTTTTCCATTGTCATCTTACACAGATGTACAAGTTTTTTCTGGGATACCAAAACTAGACATTGCTCTATTTAGTTGGTCTCTATAGGCACTGTCATACACGGCCTTGAAATCGATGAAAAGGTATTAGGTATCGATTTGAAGTTACTAGGTTTTCTCCAAGATCTGCCGTAGAGTGAATATTTGATTGATGGTGGACTTTCCGGGTCTGAAGCCACACTGATAAGGGCCTATTAGGTTGTTGTTCGCACAACACGGCAGACAAGATCTTGTAGGCGATGTTTAATAGACGTATACCTCTGTAGTTGGTACACTTTCTTGAGGATCGGGCATACGATGCTGAGGTCCCAATCATCGGGCATGCTGTCCTCCGACCAAATTTTGCAGATGAGCTGGTACATGCTCCTAACCAAATCATCTCCAGCTGCTTTGTTCAGTTCAGCGGTTAGGCCGTCTGCTCCAGCGGCTTTGTTCGACTTAAGTTTAGATATCGCTATCTTCCACTTCGTCAATGTCGGGTGGGTGGAATTGGTGATCTGCTTAACCCAAATTGAATGGTTCTGTATAGCTGGCGGAATTTCGCTCGTCATCGCAAATCAAATTTTAATTTACTTTTGTAAAACAAATAATTGAAGTAATTTGACAAGCAGATAATGCAAGGTTGACCTCGGCCGCATTAAGGAATGTTTAATAGAAAAGCATCAGAGGGAGCATATGACAAGAATGGCAACAATGTGGAACCTCTTACTGCTGCAAAACTGACATTGCCGCTAATTCAACTCTGTAAGGGAGTGCTTTGAGACAACATGCGTCAAGGGTGAATTCAGGAACATCAATATGCAGTGACAGTAACGCTGATACCCAAACTTTTGTGTTTTCTAGATTAGGTAATAATTGTAGAATAGTTAAATAATCTTGAATATTTCGTGAGTCCTCACAATCATTGTTATATTTGGAGCAATAACTGAAAAACGACCAACCGACATGTGTGAATTTCTGGTCACGAAATTTCAATAAAATGCTTTAATTGCTTTTCTTAACCTCGTTTGCCCTTTCAACACAGTGTGTCATCGATATACGGAACAAAAGGAGGAAGCAAACAAAAAACTAAAACGAAAACCAACAAACCACTTTATAATCACGGCATTTTCAATTTTTTGTAATATAGATACTTTTTAATGCAAAATGAAATTCAATAAATCATCAAAGAAAGTAAAAACCTCATCAAAACCAAACACCCATACAAAAAAAACCTCCTCGTAATACTTAAACGGAAAACACTTTCAGTTTCATTCAACCCTAAACACAAATTCGCGTTATGCAGTAATTTTATTTATTTTATTATTTTATACAACACCGAAAAAAAAATCCAATAAATAATAAAATTACCTCACATGAAATTCGAAGCCTTTCTAAAAGCCAACCATATCGAATGTTATACAAGTTAAGTTAAGACAAAAAAAAACTGCATATCTTGATAAAGTTTTTACGAAATCCCTCAAATTGATTTTTGTTCGTTTTAATTGGTATTTGTGCAGAAAATAAAAAAAAATTGAAATCTGAAAGCTTAACAAATTTGATTCGCCCCGAAACCTCAATTTTTCAACAGCGCACACGACAATAGAGTTTTTACGCGGTCGCCTTTTTGTCTCTCAACCTTTGTTTCATTTTGTTTCAAACAATGGATATAGATTTTTGTAGAAAATTCCCTGCGGTGCTTTAAATAAAACCTTTTACAAGATATAAAATTGAAAAAGTATTGGTACACAAAACCAATGAGTGATTGACTTACTACTTTCACTTTGTCTGCTGGGCTGCGCCTGTCTGTCTACCAATTTGAAATTGAACCGGATTTCGTTTTGTTTTTAATATGGCATCAAATTAGATACAAAGATACATTTCTGTCGAACCTTTTAGATAGATTTATTAAAGTTGTTTGTGGTTTAAGTTTTATTTTTGTAAATTTTATTATCTTAAACGAATTTAAAAGGTAAGACTCGCGTACCGTTGCATTTCGCATGGCTGTGGTCTTGGTCGTTGACGGTAGTAGTTGAGTGCACCTATCTTAAACTTTGAGATATTTGTTGATAAAGTTGAACCAGTTGCAATTTTGGCTTTGAATACCTAACTACCTGTCGACCAGACGCACCTGACAGTGGGGTCTGCATGCTTTGCAATTGGTAAAACCTCAAACTTCACAAATACGTCCATGAATATTGTTATGGAGAAGAGGCAAAAAAAGTCAACCCCACTGTGTGACAGTTTAAATGGATACGACTTGTTGAATAGTGTGATTACTTAACAGGTGGAGGAATCAGATGAATCGGGTTGTGTTGGGCGTTTTACAACGTTTTTTTGTCTCTCCCGTTTTTAAATATCAATTCAGCGAAATAGTATCTTAAAAGCAATGGGCGTGTGCTGCCGCTGCGCTGCATGCGAGTTGCGGGAAAAATGCAGTCTTACGCTTGTGTGCGAATGGAAGTGATTAGAAATGAATTATCTGGCAACTCGTTTGTAATTAGGAATTGGTCTTTTTGACTCTGTGCGCATGAAATATGAGACTTGCTATTTGGTCAAAGTTATAATCATGATTAGGATCTTCTAAGAAATTTGTAATTATCATAAAAATTATCTGTTTAAATGTGTAATGGCTTCGGAGACACGCCAGTGCGAGTTGTTGTGGTCGGTGATGATGGGCGATATCTATAAGAGACTAATGACTGTGTGTGTTTTATTAATGGACCAAGGACTTGTTTTGACTCTTCGGATTTGTTTTGATGTTTGATTTGGATAGAAAGACCGCAGAATTTCAAAGTGGAACCCTTCACGGTTTTAAAACCCGATTTTTTCCATAAGTAAGACTTTAGAGAGCAAATTGTCTGCAAACAACAAAAATTGTTCAAAAGTCACTTTCCTTGCGTGGGAAACGCTAGACACTTCAAACCCAGACATCCATAAATTATTCAAAAGTCATGGTACCAGCTACAAGAGAGAAGAAATAATGTTGTTAACACAAAATCCATCAAAACCAAACGAAACTGCTCAACAAACCTAAAATTACAAACAAAAAAGAATTAACGAAACAATGTGGATACATAATCTTCACCTTCTTTTCAGCTCTTTTTTTCCAAACATGTAACCATGCAATAACCGTATAATTTTCTATTGTGCCAAGTTGAAACGGTCTATCAAAGTTAAGTGAACATTACTCACAACAAAAACTTTGAAAAAATGTAGGCACTACCTACATTCAGCGAATAACTACAAACAGAAAAAAATGTAAACGCTCTACTGACTTTTAGCAATGTTTTTTTTCTTTTTTTTAATAGGAACTTAAATTACGTTTAATAGACTATAGATTTATTAATGTTTTGTGTAAGCATGTGTGTGTGTGTACTTAACTGTGCTTAATGGGAAGAGGAAGAACAATACAAAATATATCGAACTCAATCAAGTGCCTCAAGGAAGTGCATTTAGTCCCATACTATTTAGTCTTTCAACCAATTACAAATTATGCCAATAACTCGATTCGTTAATGAGAGCTTGATTGCGATTAGAGGTTCCTCAAGGGAGGGTGTTGATACCTCTACTTTTTACCGATAAGCCCAAAATTGTGTATTCACTGTCTGAAAATTAATCATCACAAAGAGAAGTTTTAAGCTTTAAAATAAAGTCATAGCTGAATAAGTAGGTGATGTTCGTTCGTCAAACCGATGACAACAATCACTTTTTGCCACAACCACAACCAAATTGATTGGTTTGCTTTCGAGCGTTTATATCTAAAGTCAAAGCAGACAATCAACATATTCAAAGAAAATGATAAACGCATACATACCATCTTAACTATTTAAATAAAATAGCTTTAAAGGAAGAAATCAAAGCTGAAGAAGAGACTTGAAAAAAAAGTATACACAAAACATAAAAGCCGATAAAAATAAAAATAGAGAAAAAAAAACGTGACTCCGAGGAACGTGGGAAACACAATTCTTTTGTATTCAAAGTGAAAATTTGTCTACAAGAGTGTTTTCTTATAAGCTTTCTGCAGAAACACGATGGAAAGTGAAAGAAATAAAAAAGGTATTTTTTTTTGTGGTTGCGATGGGCTTAATGAAGTTATAGATCGAAAATTATAGATGGCGGTAAAGTTGAGGAATTCTTTAATTAGGAACGATACAATTTTTAAGGGTTAAGTTCACAGACAGTAAAAAAATTAAATTAGACATGGGTAATTGAACTGATTTAACATGAGGAGCGCGGGAAAGGTTAAGGAAGTTTGAATGGAAAGAACAATAGATTTTTTGACTTTCTAAAAGTGTTACCTTGAGAATCATAGTTATCTGCATGAGTTTTCGCGTTGAGCAATGCTGTTATGATTTTGTAGACTTTCTAAATCATCTCAAGAACCGAACGTTGATCATAAATCATTCGATGCTCCAATTAAACTAACTTACAACACACCACACGTGCACCTTCCAAACAACCGTAAAATCAAAAATAATTTTTCATCATTTTGACAAAAAACACAAACACTCGAAAACAAATGTGTTATGGTTTGATTTATTATTCAATTCAAATGTCTCCAACTCTGACACCGAAGAGACCAAACCATATGCAAAAGTTTAACCAATACTCACCTATCGATACAGCAACCGGCGGAATTCTAGCCGGTATATCTATCATCGAATCTAATGTACAAAAAAAAGGTAAAAAAGTTGATGACATACAAAACAAAATGGATGTAGGTGGCCTTTAGACATCGTAGAGTGATAGAAACCAAGAAACGAAACCAACTGGAATTATGTACCTATTCCCGTTCCAGTAAGCCGGCAACGGAAGCCTTACAGTTGGTAAAAAGTATAGACAGAAGACAAAAACGGATAGCTGTGTTTTTTTGTTGTTTTTTGTTTGCACAACCCGCACAGTACAGTAGCGTCATATATGGAGTGAGAGGTTTGTAAAAATGTCTACACTCATACCTTCCTACATGTTTAGATGGTTTTGTGTTTTTGTCACCTTAACCATTTCTGGAATTATAAGTGAAAAACCCCCACACTTTTTTAGTACAGGAAAGAAAATAATCACCAACCATCCATAGTGTATGACAAACATTAAAAAATCGTCTAGATACCTACGATGTTAAATGTGTAGAAACAATGAAATTGCCGGATTTATGCATTTATTGCATGCATTTGACATTTTTAGGTTAATTGGATGGGATCCAATGGATATTCAATCTATATTGCAGATACCCACCTTCAAACCTTTATACACACAAAACAAAAAATAAGTTTCTTACATGAACATCGCATCGCATCGTATCGTTTTCGTTCATTGTTTGGCAACATTATGCTCGCAAGCGCATGATCATGATCATCATCATCATAAAGGAATCATCCAGCGCAGCGTCACGCAAGTCGTCAGGGCTGCATTTGTTTTAACAGAACTTGAGAGGGTTCCTATTTAGGGTGTTTGTTTCTTTGGTTTTGTTGCCAGATCCGTACCTGACAAGACTTAACTCTGGGATGCTTTTGAGGCTTGGGAGACTTACGGTAAGAGAATCATAGTTTTAGCAGATCGGATTGCGAATTTAATTTTCATGAATGAATACCGGCCTGCTGTAGGAATATCACTTTGAAAATTGGATACCATTGCTTGACGATTTTGCGCTGAATATTGCGACATCACCGACTTGATTGAATATCATCATTTTTTGACGAATTTGACGGGTTGTAAGATATTCGATAAATGCAATTCTTGTTGAGTTTATATTTTGCAATTGAGAGTAAAGACATTTTTTGAGCTTGCTAATAATTAAAGAGGGCTTAGTGACCTCAATACAGGCATTTTGTGAATTCTGTTGTTGCAATGTTATTGCTGAAAATTTCACTTTTAAAAATGCTTCCTGATTAACAAAATTTTTGGATAAAATCCAATTTTTAACGAATGTTTGCCCGATCCTGAAGTAGGGAGATCCTCTAAACTACGCCAACTACAGAGGAATCAGTCTACTTAACATCGCCTACAAGATCCTCCGTAATATGTGAACGTCTGAAGCCTTACGTCAACAATATAATTGGTCCTTATCAATGTGGCTTCAGACCAAGAAAGTGAACCATCGACCAAATTTTTACTTTGCGGCAGATCCTGGAAAAAACATATAAACTCCAAAGAACTCATTGATTTTAAGGCCGCGTATGACAGCATCTACAGAGACGAATTGTATAAAGCTATGTCTTGTGTTAGCATCCCTGCCAAGTTGGTTCGCTTGTGAAAAATGATGATGGATAACTCACGCTGTGCTATCCACTGTCATGCGCTTTCTTTAACATCGTTCTTGAGAAGATAGTGCAAAACTCCACCGTCAACACCAGAGGCACTATCTTCCAATAGTCTGTTCAACTTCTTGCGTAAGGCAATGATATTGATTATAATGGGAAGAAGACAGCCTGATGTCAATAGCACCTTTGTGAGAATTGAGACAGAAATGGCAAAAATGGGTTAAGCGCGTAAATAAGGAAAAACGAGCTGTCTTCAAGGAAGAACACCCAAAACCGACGGCTCGGACAGAACTTCACTATAGACGCATACAACTTCGAGGTAGTAGAGGAGTTTGTCTACGTAGGCTCCGCTATTAACAGGGGCAATAACACCAGCGCCGAGATCAGACGAAGAATAACTCTTGCTAATCGCTGTTTCCTTTAGCTAAGAAAGCAATTGAGTGGAAAAGCCCTCTCTCGAGCAACTAAGGTGAAACTGTATAACATCCTCATCGTCCCAGTCCTGCTGTATGGTGCAGAAGCATAGACCTTGACAAAATCGGATGAATGTGCCTTAGGCTGTTTCGCGAGGAAAATTCTTGGGGTCATCTTTAGCCCTGTGTGCATTAATGGGGAATGGAGAAGAAGATACAACAGCGAAATTTACAGGTTTTACAATGACATGAACCTAGCGAGAAAGGTCAAGGTGCAGAGACTCAGATGGCTTGGTCATTTAGAGCGGATAGACACCAATGCTCCGGCTCGGAAAGCCTTCGACACTATTCGCGAGGGAAGTAGAAGGAGAGGAAGACCGTGACTCAGGTGGTGGACACAATTGGAAAACTTAGAGTGCAAAACTGGAGAAAGCTAGCTAGGGACCGAGCTGGCTGGCGGACTCTGTTGATTGAGGCCCAAGTCCACAACGAACTGTAGAGCCACCTTAAGTACGTAAGTTATATTAACGTTTTCGACAAAAAATAACTGATATGTTTTTAGGGGTTTTCGGTTCACAGTTTCATACTCTGAAACATTGCTTTCTGTTCGAATGTTTTCTCATTTTAACGAATGTTACTTCCGTCCGAAAAAATTCGAGGTATATTTGGCATGCCACACTTGAAGAAATATAAATTGAATAAAGACAACATTTCAATTTGGTTTCTAATGAACAAGAGCACTATTAGTTAACATTAATTTCTGGTTTCAGATAGCAATTCTCTTACACTTGTAAATGTTGCTGCAACTTTAATTCACAAGAAACAATTCAACCAAAACCCATTCCGCTAGTAACTATTAAATGAATAAAACACAACCAAAGCTATTAATTTACATCCAATAAATACAATAATTATTATCTACGAGAAAATAATGAAATTGTATCCACTTAATTCAATAACTCAATAATCATACTCGTACATCATAAGCACCGCAACACACCGCACACATTCAATGAACTTTTCTCTCGACTTAACAAATCATTTCACTAATTTTTTCCCTCGAAATATCCAATTTCACAAGAAAATATCTTTTGGGAAATGTTAAGAAAAATAGCTTCGTGTCCTTCAATTATTTTAAACACTGCTCTTTTGTTTAAATTATTAATCTTAAAACTTTAACGCTTTAATTAAAATGCAACCTATGACTGCACTCAGTGGATGATCGTTTTATTGCTGAGCAAAGTCATAAAAAACTGCTTTACAGCTTAAAAACTACCAAAAAGAAAAAAAACTACTTTCTAAATGGATTTTGTAATTTTTTTTTTAACAACTTTGCGTTTGGTAACAAGCAGAAAAAAACATAACTCATTTACCTACTTAATTGGCGGGAGACAACACTTTCAGTCTCCAACATCACTTACCACCGCAGCGCAGTGGCGAGTGCGAAAAATAAAAATCCATCCGCAACCAACAATAACATCTGAAGGGTTCTCCATCTCCAACTTTTAGAACACCCCCCTTCATACCACCTAGTTCTTAAGAGCCAGCTAGCTAGCCAGAAGTGGGTGGATTAGTTACGACGAGCTTAGCTAACTCAAGACTCTGATACGAGCTTTTTTGTTCTTTTCATTGATGTCTGATATTTATGCAAATTGAGTTTGCGTTGGATTTAATAATGTATCTCGATCTCTATCGATGTTATTACTTTATTCGAGTCTCGAGGTGCAATATTTAGTATCGTGTAGAATGAGTGTTCAATCAGTTGTTGGACTTATGGTGTTGTGTAATTTAATGCGATTATGGTGCAAGGTTCTGCTTATTGAAGGTGGTGGTTCGCCTGCAATCCATGGGTGGCTGATTTTCACAGAAAACAAAAAATGAAACTAGGGCTTGGCGCCACTTCGGGAGAAGTGTCAGCCCAGATTTGTCAATAGTCGGGGTATTGGTTTATTTAGTTCAAATTTATGTTTCTCGAATGAGATTGATACAAGGTTGGCATTGAGTCACTGAGTGGTTTAGTGGTCAGTTAAAGCTGTCAAACAGTCTTACGTCATTCACGGATGTCATTTCTAAAACCGTCTCCTTCAATGTCGGTTCTTCTTTAAAACGAGAACTTTATCTCATTCAAAATCAATAAAACCAAATTTCCAGTGAATGAAATTTGAAAGAAATTTGTTGATAGCAAATTCAGGTCACGTAGAGAACAAACAAACGGCAAAGCGATACCTTTGTAACATCCGGATTTCCGAAAACGTAAAAATATGTCACCTAACAAATGACTCATGCACAAGAAGTTCCAATAAGGAAGCTATACCTGCTTTTGAACCTCTCAGGTGGTTTCCAGTTGATGGTGGTTGTTTGTTTGTTTGCTTCTTTTTTTTTAACCTTATTCTTGTATATTTGTGCTGACCATTTTGCTTGACATAGAACGAATGATGAAGAAACAAAAAATGAAAAATAATCTGATTTGGCGCATCGTTTGTTATTTTTTATTTTGTTTATTTGATACCTTTTTGGAAGTTTGGTGTGACCGTCTGACATTTTTTTTTATTCTTTGATTATTTGAAAAATAATAGAACAAAAGTAGGGGTAACCGGGGATAGTTGGCCTCAGAGGCAAGTAAACTAATTGCCTATACCCTATAACTTCAAAACAAACGAATATCTTTCGAGTCGGTTCCTGTTATTACATTAAGCACAGCAGCCTGGTTGTCTTTTCGTAAAGTCAAGAGCCGTTCGAGAGTTATCGCGAAAAAAAACCTTTTTTGCTTTCGTGAGTAGTTTTTTTGCTTTCATTTTTTTCTTTCGTAAAGGTGTTTGCTTTTAACGACAATTTTTTTTTTTAAGAATAAAGGGCTAACTATAATAAACGGAAGCAAACGGAAGCTAGTCTCAGAACCGAACAAAACGTTCCCTTCGAACTGTCAAGTGAACACTTTACCCATAATGACGGATGTGTACGGAAGTATCTTTTAAAATAAAATTTCTGTTTTTCATTTTCAATAGTTTGTGAATTTTGTTGGCCACACAACGAATAAACAATTACAAGAATAAATAAAACCAGTCAGTTGTCAAATTTTCGTAAGCGCAGCTTACGTCCGTAAGCAAAACTGATCGAAATTTGACGAAACGGAGCAATCCGCCATTTAGGGCACAATATATGCATTAATTGTTCTCGCTCAGAAAATTGCGTACGGATTTTGGAAGAAGAGAAGCATCGTCAGCTCCGTATGTTCGTTATCTAGTGAAAAAAGTGAAAGAAACTGGCATCCTCATGGATAAACCAAAGCGTGAAAAGCCAAAAACAGTGCGTACACCCGAGAATATTGCTGTTGTGGCAGAAAGTGTGCGTGAAGCGCCATTAACATCAATTCACAGTTGTTCTCAACAATTGAACATTTCGAAGACATAATTGAGACGAATTTTGCATAAAGACCGTGGTAAGACGCCATACAAAGTCCAATTGGTTCAGGAGTTGAAGCCAACTGACGATCCAATGCGTTTTCGCTTCGCTAAGTGGGCCTGCGATCGACTTAGAGAATATGCCGATTTTGCCAAAAAAAAATCATCTTTTCTGATGAAGCCCATTTTGATCTTGGCGGGTATGCAAACAAGCAAAATTGTAGCATTTGGGGCACAGAAAACCCGCACGCATACATTGAAAAGCCGATACATCCAAAACGATTCACTGTTTGCTGCGGATTTTGGTCCAGAGGCATAATTGGGCCATTTTTCTTCGAAAATGAGCAAGGAGTGGCCGTTACAGTCAATGGCGATCGTTATCGGGCCATGTTGAACGAATTTTCGTTCACGAAAATTTGAAGAGGAGAATATTGGCAACATTTGGTTTCAACAGGACCCTACGTGCCACACAGCCGAAGATACACTCGATGTTTTGCGCCCTGTTTTTGAAGATCGCATTATCAGCCGCAGAGCTGATGTCGTTGGGCCACCTCGGAGCTGCGATTTGACACCGTTCGACTATTATTTGTGGGGTGCCGTAAGAGATAAGTGTTACGCCGACAAGCCAGAGACAATTGACGCTTTAAAGGACAATATTCGTGAAGCCATTGGTGAAATACAGCTGCACACAATTGATAATGTGCTTAAAAATTGGACCGATCGTGTAGGCTACTGCACGGCCAGCCGAGGCAGCCATTTGAAAGAAGTTATTTGCCATTATTAACCGGAAGGATTGTACTTTCAAATAAAAAAAGAAATTTTGAGAAAATATTCAGTAGTTTTTTTTGTTTAGCATTTTCGAAAAAAAAGTTATTTAGCGGACCCTTTATTAATTTGATTTCTGAGTAGCAAAAAAAATCATTAAGTACTGAAAGACTGATCGGAGTAAGTTGACTTTTTTTTGTTGGGGGTAAAACGACTCACTTGTCACTTTTTTTGGAAATTTCCAGTAGAAACACAGCAAGGAGGCGACTGAAAAATCAATTTTGGAGCTTATGTTCAAAAATAATTCTTGAAAATGGAAAAAGCAGACGATCTGTTGCTCAAGAGTATGGGTTCCCTTCAAAACTATGCAAGGCAGAAGAAGATAGAAGGAGCATCCTTCTATCCCAATTGCTGTGCTGTCTCTTGAATATTAATTTTTGTTTGAAATAAAATTAATATGAGTGCTATTTTCTTATAGTTTTGGAATCAAAAAGCTGGGAAAAGGATATAGTCAACTGACCCCATAAGTTCACTACTTACCCCGGGTTTGTTTTAGTTGACCCACCTGAATTCGTTTTATAAATTTACGAAAAAAATGGTCTTAAAATTCACCAATTTCAGAAGACATATTTCTCAATAGATAGAGTAGTGGATTGCTAAGCCGAACGCTACGGGTTCAAACCCCAGCTTCAGCAGCATTCTTTTTCTACAAAAATCGCCAGCTTATCTGAGGCCACCTGTGCGATAACATGAGACAATACAAATCTAAGTCTCCTCCTCTGAACCACGTAGGTTTCTGTTATGTGTGCTTTCTTTCTATGTGTCTATCTGTCTCTCTCTGTTGTAAGTCTTGTTCTGTGCCAGCCGATGGTCTCAGTCACCAGTGCTGCTATGTGTCTGTAGTTCGTAACATTTATGTGCGAAGTACTGTGAAATGTAATGTAATATTTCTCAATAAAGCATTCAAAAATGGTTAGTAAAAAGGCATTTAATTCGTGTTGATATCTTTTTTAGTTATTTAAAAAAAAATAAGTAAATTTTGAGTCTACTATCTCCGGTCTCCCTTTTTAAATATTAAGAAGACTTAAGTGCTTTCTGAAGGCTGAAACAAATAACTGCATCTGTTTTAGTTTTTTTTGTGGTTTTTCTTCTATGTTTTTTGTTTTTAATTTTTCACTTTTAAGAAATATGGTAACACCAATCTCATTTTAGAACACTTTTCTTCATGTTATCCCTTTCAGAATCAAATCCTACAGCTGGTCTTGATGTCAATGTCCGTTAATGTAAGAACTTTGTCTCACAAATTTACTGCCTAATAAAAAAATGTTGTTTTGGCTTTTTTTTTTGCTTTGTTTTTTGAGTTTGTTTTCATGATTTTTTCATTCTTTTTTCTTAAGACATTCATCAAAATATTCTTGTTATGACTGATGATGAATTGTGCTGGGAGAAAAAGAAAACAAATGGCAAATTGGTCACTGGAACGGATTAAGTGACATGTTAGATGCACATTAGACAGAAAGGAGAACGAACAATTTAATTTATGTTTTCTTGGTTTCGTTTTCGTGCACGCAATTAAAGTCCAAGAGATAGTTAGAAAATTAATGTCATTATTAAATTAGTATTTTTTTGGGGGAGCATAAATGTCTTAATTACTCTTTTGATTAATTGATGGCAGCAAAAAAATTCAAGATTGTGATTTTGCTCCTTTTCAGGAAAACAAATCGGTACAAAAATTTAGTATTAATTGGGATTTGTAGTTAAAATTAATGTGAAAGTTTAATCACTTACAAAAAAGGTTAAGAGAAACCTTTATCGAGGATTAAAAAAAAACCAACAAAAAAGCCTATTTCTATACTAAAGCATTTGCATGAGTACACAAAAATCACCAGAATTGACGAACACAAATTTCTAGCTATTAAAATCAAAAAGTAGTTTAATCTGGTTCAAAATTCAAATTTACAAAATTTACATAAGAATTGAAGCTACTGACTTAGATTCATTCAATTGGCAAACAGGTTATAACTTTTTTTCTATTTTTCGGAAATAAATTAAAAAAAAAGAAAAAAAAAACAATTAGGCCTCTTCATTTATGCCTTTTAGCGTTTCGTATAGATTTTTTTTAGGAAATTGATTTTAAAATGTGCGCGTCTCCGTACTTAAAGATTACACTTCCAGACGAACTTGTTAAAGTCGTCACAGCCTGCTGATAAACAATTTCTGAGAAGTGTGCTTTCATACAATCGCAATAAATTAGAAACATCTTAACTTTGAACTCATTCTTAATCACAAGTGCCTTTATTTTCTTAAAAGGGTTTTAATGTTTTCGAAAAAGAAAGAAAAAATACTTCTTTGGCGCAATACCTATCAACTAAAGGAAATTCATTAAATAATTTATTTTCTATCAAAAGATAAGAATGCAAGATTCGCTTCTCTTATCTTAAGGTCACCCTGTCTTCACTTGTGTTTGTGTCCGACTTCTTTTTCATCAACTTAAAATTCGTGAAATGCAAAAATTCAAAGAAATAAACAACAAGAACAGAACCGTGTGTATTCAATTAAAAAATCTTGATTTAGTACAATTTTTTTTGTTTTTAGTACAAAAACAAAACAAACAAATATAAGGGAAATCTAAAAGATTTCTGATTTCACAGACTAAAACAGTCATAAAAACTGTAGCCACCTGAATGTTGAATGAATATAAATGGAATATCAATGCAAATTATTTGGATGTTGTTTTTGAAATCGGAAAACAAGAAAAAATAAAAATCGTTCAAAAACACATTTTAGTAGAAAGTGTGGTTAGCAACAGTATAAATTATATTTTTGTTAAATTTAGTGCCGTGATATTTTATTTTGTGAATTCGAAGGAGAGGTTAGATTGTTTTGCGGAAAATTATAAAATTATATCGTTATCGTTAGATGACATTTTATTAATTTGATTTATGTGCATATATTAATCTATTGAGTCTTATTTCAAATTATTTTTAAAGGTTCTACAGTTTTTGTTTTCGGATTATCAAAATATTTTTAAATAAGAGGAGTTTTATGAGTCAACGTTGTATTTTTTTCAGACTCGACTGACCCTTACAGCAGAGTTCATGCCTTCATAATAATTACAACCGCAAACACCCTCATCGTCACACATGTGTTTCTTCAACAATGTGTATACTGTTTCGATAATTTGCAGAAGTCATTGCCATTGGGTCATGTCTAATGGCACATTTCCCAAACTCTGCTGGTACATCATTACTGAAAGGAAAACTAATCACCAAACCCCAGCATCTAGGAGTCAAAATTTAACATAGAATTCATCCCTTCAAATTCAATTCAAGCCACAAATAATACAACAATAGACAACAGCACATAGCTCCACTCAGCATCGTCATCGGTACTAGCATCGGCACGTTCTCAGATTTCACTTTAAGTTACTGATAACATATGATGGCATTATTAAGTAATAGATCATTAATTTTGTCTAGATATACAATTTGGTTTTTCCAATGTGTGTTAGTGTTTTTTGTGTCATTTTGAAACTGATAAGTGATATGAAAACACGCACATAAATCGATTAGAAAACCTTATCATCTTGTGAATATCATCTCGTCGTTCATGTTCGACAAAAAGTCATTACTGTTTGTTTTTTCTTTTGTAAAAACATTTCTGTGTCTTATGAATAGCATCAGTTTTGTTTTAAAACTACCGGCTGTCACTTATAATGCCTGAAATATTTGCAATGTGTCTTCGAATCAGAAGAGGTGAAACGTTGGGCGCCACTTTAAAAAGGAAAAACAAATCAAAATCAGTCTTTTAGCTCAGTTTACCTAAACTTAATGACATTGAAATTATGTCCTTCTGTAGACAGTGAATTTTGATTGACCAATGCAGATATCTTTGAAAAGATTCTTGTAGACACGTTGGGCGCCACTTTTCAAACAGATCAATAATGGTGTAATATGGTATTTTGGTCGCCATTAACGTTTGAAAATTAAAGAATTTTCCCCAAAAACACTATTTTTGACAAGAATATAAGCATGGTGTAAAGAAGAAATCATTAATTAATATAAAACGATCATACACAAAGGGACAAGCAAGAATATACAACGCACTCATAGGCATTTCATGTAATTTCATTAAAACTTGTATCTGTGCCAGAGAAACTGTCTTATATTTACTCTTATCAGGACCCCTTTTCACTCTGATGATAAGACGTACAAATGCGGGCCTCTTCATAAGTCATGAGCCTGACAATAAAAAAAAAACTATGATATGTGCCATAACACGACTGAACATTTTTTTTCTCAAAAAAAAAAAAATCGTTTAATGCTTCTTTTTTTATTGCCATTCACAACCCCTGTTGGCTTATGGAAAATAAAAAAAAAAATAAGAAAGAAAAACACCAACCAATAAATATTCCATTAATTAATGAGGTATTGTTGTGGGAGTTCCATTTCTATTTGTTTTCTGGCAAACGACGACGACCCCCTGCGAAACACCGTAATCAGGTTATCAAACGAAATGTAAATGTGTTATTCATTATTAACACACTTTTCGATATGACTTGGTAAAACAATTATTTTGATTTAAAATTGTGATTGTTTTCGCAATTTTTATAACTCTTAATCAGTGTAAGGAAATTTATTTTTGGAGCGTTAGGTGTTTTATCAACAGCCAAAAATGTTTTAAGGTAGCTGATTGAGTGAATAACGGTTATAAATAACTTGTCAGTTTATTTACTTTGACATCATGACGCTGGAAATATTTGTTGCTGTTTGATTTATTTCGATTCTAGATTTTTCTTCATGGCACTTTCTTAGATCTCACGTTGGGCGCCAGATCGTTTTGTTACACAAAAAATGTCAATGCAAGAATTGAACTGTAATGTTTGGCGCCATTTACGTTTTGAAGGAATTGTGAATGCACTTATTTCTACATAAGCTCAGAGACAAAATGAAAGTCTTAAATTTACTCAAGCGTTGGGCGCCATTTACCATGTGATCTTACTTCAGTGAATGTCCACATTGGGACATTTTTATTTACAGAAGAGCTTTGAACTTACCGGATCTAAGTCGGAATCCCAAATATCCTTGAGGTCACCGTCGTAAAACGGCTCCATACTGATGATATCCAGCGTGAAGGCCGTGTTGTGAAAAATGGTTGC
This sequence comes from Sphaerophoria taeniata, assembly GCA_943590905.1. NCBI lineage: Eukaryota > Metazoa > Arthropoda > Insecta > Diptera > Syrphidae > Sphaerophoria > Sphaerophoria taeniata. The sequence continues at coordinate 11,180,697 of OX016542.1, read as the reverse complement.
TTATTGCCGAACAAATAGCTTTACGCGCGCTTGTTTTTGCCGAATTCTTTTTCTCAGAAGAAAAAAAGAAAGACAAAACTAAATCACTCACCAAATAACAAAACACTTATCACAATTTTATAATTTTTACAAAATTTCACTTTTGTCGAAAAAAGGAAACAAATCCACAAATAACAACAAAAAACCCACAAGTTGATATAAATTTTCAAACTGTTTTAAGACATTCGTAGAAACACTTTCCTAATCTTGGAATTAATTGTAATCTCTTTTTGCTTATTTTTCTCTTTCTTTTATGAAGTGGAAGTAATTATAATTATGTCACAATAAAATACCATTTGAAATTAAGTCACTGTTTTTTTTGTTTAATCTTTTGCAAGGGTCAAAGCACAAGTTGAGTTAGCAGAACTGCAACAGGTTGTCGATTTGAATAGGATGCGGTTAGTTAAGTCAGACACGATTTTTTCAATAATTAATAGTTTCATTTCTTGGAAAGCAAGATAATAATTAATTCCCTCAGTTTTACTTAGATACACGAAAGTATCTACAAGTCGCTAGTAGTTCTGATTAGAAACACTTGTTGCACATGCACTTGTTGCTGAAGTCTTTTGAACAATTTTGTTTACCCTTTGGAATTTTATTAATGTTGCAAAGGCACGTTCTCACCGAATTATTTAACAAGAACTGATATTAAACAGAAAATTCAAATTCAAACTGTCCGAAGAGAAATTTGAGCAGCCAAAAGCACTGTTATAATAGAGTAAAGACCCGGACAAGAATACAAAATAGCTGTAAACGGGCAGAATCAATGACCAAACAACCAACAAAACTAATACGAGGTAAAAGTATCTCAAAGTTAGTGAAACGAAAAAAAAAAGAATTAAGTGAGATTTTGGATAGACTTGAATGACTGTTGACTGATTGACTGACTTGACTGGTTGGTGTCGACGACAAAAAACAAACGTTGTTAGCGGTACGTACGCTCTCAGTGAAATGGACGCAGTTTAGGTTGTCGATAATTTTTCTGCACTCAGCTCTGAGCTCAAAACTCACAGATACTAAAATGACGGCATTCCATTCGTTTCATGTGACTGTCTGTGTGCGGAGTAGGTATACTTGTGTGTTGGGATCTCTTCTTGGGCTGGTTGGTAGCTATTTGGGGGGACATTTTTGGATTCCTCTTTCGCTTGGTTTGTGTCTTTGGCCCTCTGTTGCTGTGTCTGTTTTTGTGTTGTTGCCGGATTGTTTCCCATTCCCGTCGCTCGTCGTCCCGTGTCGTTTGCTATTTCGAAAGGTGGTTTTTCAGAGGCTCGCGTGTGTGTGTGTAGAAGTGAATGGGAATTTTATTTTCTTCTTTTGCATGTGTGTATTGAGAAGCGAATCCGGTTCAGTGTCGGTGTGTATCTGTGTATGATATTTATCTGTTTGGTTACGGTTTGGTTGGTAATAATATCTACAAAAATTCTACTCTCTTTCTCTTTGAACTTTACGAGTTTTACAAGAAGAACGTGTGTGAAATGTTTCTTTTTTGTTTTTCTGTGCTGTTCTTGTTGTTGCTTTCCATTACAAAGGCAGGTGGGTAAGAGAGCAAGAGAGTGAAAGAGAAAGGGGGAGGTAAATCAAGTAACAAGTGGTTGAGGTTGAGCGTTGAGACATGTTGAGACAGTAACAGTATTGGGGCATTGGGGGGTATGACGCCTGACGAACGAGTCGACTTTTTGAAAACGACGACTAGATAGAGATAGATAGGTGAACGACTCAACAAGTTGCACGCATTGACAAACACACTACACACTCTCTTATTTTTTATATTTCTTTTGAAAAAAGACACAAGTGAATGGTGTGAACGAAGAAAAAAATAAGAACATTAAACTCAAAGTACAAGAAATCCACAAAGAATGAGAAAACAGCGAAATAGAATAAAAAAAAAAAAAAAACTAATAAAAGAATTAAATTAGGGAAACTAGAAAACAGAGAGAATGAAATCGCGCGCACATGACTAGAATATGGAATGGGGTCTTAAAAGGGGGGGTGGTTTGTCATGGAATCACGAAGGGTGTGTTTGCTATGCGGTTATTTGGTCTTCATACGGTTTGGTTTTTGCGTGTGTTAATGTTGTGTGTGCGATCCCCGTTAAATAAGATTTGAAGATTGGATTGGATTGGAACCGAGTCGAGCCGGTTTCTTACAATAATTTGTATTAACGCATTACATCACATCGCTTTATTGACATCAGAGAAAATTTCCCTGGTTTTTTGTTTGTAATGCCTAACACTTCAAAGGTTCTTTGAGGTTGAGGTTTTGAGGTGTGATTATGACACATTTGGATAAGTGCGATAGTTTTTTTTTTCGTTCTTTGTGTTTATGTTTGTTTGCTAAGTCAAGTATTTGACGTCTGGAAAAAGCCATAAATTATATGAAAGCCTTCTGTTACAGGTCAATACTTCAATTCACGCATTGGGTGCCACTTTATCAAACTGTTTTCAGCTAATTTAATGTATTTTGTGTTCCACTTATTAGATTTTTAGCATTAATTTAAAAAAACACAATTTTTGTCATGTCGAAAAGGACAATTAACATACTAACATTCTTGATGTTTTGTACATAATTCAAACGTTGCGTTGGGCGCCACTTTTAAAAATACCAAATTCGTATTTATATTGTAATGTTTTGTTTCACGAACTAAAGCTTATAAAAATGAATAATTTATTCATAACGGACCAGCGTAAAAGATGGAAATTAAATCCCATTCATAACGAATTAACAATAATTCGTTGACAATCTTCTAGACAATGTTGTATCGATTTTGTATTTTGGCTAATGTCATCTCCAAATTTGTATCATTGAGTTTTCAACCACTTTTGGGCAAGTCATTAGAGCTTTGAGAAGCCGAAATACCAAAATTTCAAGTTCATTGACTCCCTCAAGACGTTCTGTCAAAATCAGTTAATAAGAAGCTCTTTTGGATACTTGGTTTGGTTTCCATTTTAACAATTTTGCTGGTGTTCGCGGGTGGATCTGATTGTTATTCAAAGAATGTTTCTATACAGGTAGATAAGTGCCTACAAACTTTTTTAGCACACTGTTTAACAATAATTTCAAACGACTACTATTACTATGTATAGAGTATAGTTTGTCTTTGTAGGTACTTTCCTCACCATCTCTCAAGCACTCTCAAATCTCTTTTCTAAAGCAAACATTTTAAATTCTAAGAGAGTATTGCATTAAAGAATTAAAGAGAACAATTTAAAGAGCATTTACATGAGAACAGTACAAATGATGGGAAATTCTTTTCATTTAGTTTCTCTATCGTTTTCGTTATCTACCATGACTGGTTTATTTGGAGCATTATGGTCCAATATGGAATTGAACAAAAAAATAAATCATATCGATTGGAAAATTGATCACTTGATGTTGACTCTAAATTTTGAAATGCTACACTCAGACATAAAAGGAGATAGGAAACTAAGCTGTCAAAAAGGATTTGCGAAAAAGCTCAAATTTACGAATGGTTTAACAAAAACATGGCACATATCTTCTTCCGCACTCGTGCTGTGGCGAGAGTCCTAAGAGATCTCAACATGCATAAGTCCGTTGGTCCAGATGATATCCCTGCTATTATTCTGAAGAGGTATTCTTCCACGCTGGCAAAACCTTTGAGTATCTAAGCTTTTCCATCTATCCTATTCTTCTAGGCACGTTCCGAGCAGTTGGAAAGCAGCATTTGTCCAGTCAATTCCAAAAAAAGGCGGATCTTCTTCTCCTTGGTATTATCGTCCGATTGCACTTACGTCTCGTCTGTCTAAGGTCATGGAAACGCTGATGAACTAACTATCAGCTCAAGAAATATCTCGAAGACCGAAAGCTTCTTAATGACCGGCAGTACAGCTTTCGCAGCAACAGGTCTGATGGCTTATCTCACCGATTAGTGGACAAATCTTTACATCGTTTTGGAGAAAGCACTTGATATTTCATTTTGCATAAGTTTGATAAAGTTTGGATCTTGCTCTTTTATCGAAATAACGTGCTTTCGGTATCGACGAATCCCTCCTTCGTTGGATTAGAAACTTTCTTTTGAACCGTTCAATACGAGTTGTATTGGACGGATTCAAGTCTGAAACCCACAACATAAATGCTGGTGTGCCCCAGGGCTCCGTTTTGTCTCCGACCCACTTTCTCATTTTCATCAATGATCTCTTGTCAGTAACTTATAATCCAATCAATTGTTTCGCTGACGATAGTACCGTTAGCTTTTCTTATTAGTTTCCAGACTCACATCCTTCCTCTCGAATGTGGAACTGGAACGGCAAAATATGATAAGCTCATTAAACTCTGAAACCTCGTAGAGTTTAATGCTTCGAAAACTCAATGCTGTCTTGTATCGTTCAAGCGAGATATACACCCCTTGCCGCTGTCCATGAGTGGCACTTGCATCAATGAGACCGAACATCTCGAGATTCTCGGTATGTGTATCACTGACCACCTTTTGTGGAACGAGCATATATGCGATGTCACCAAAAATGCTTCAAGATGTTTGGGTTTCTTAAGACGGTGCCAGAAATTCTTCTCCCCGTCTGATCAGGCTATTATCTATACCTAAAACTTATATCTGTCCAAAGCTTGAGTACAATTCCCATCTCTGGGCTGGTGTTCCAGCTAATTACTTAAGCCTCTTGGATGAAATACAAAAAAGAGCTGTAAGAATGATTGGTGATAGAGAGAGGCATCACTGACGCATTCATCTCTTTAGACCACCGCACCGAGCGTCGTAACGTTGCATGTCTCTCCCTGTTCTATTGTTACTTCTACGGTAATTGCTTTAAAGAAATAGCCAGTTGTATTCCTCCACTCAAACAATTCAACCGTAATACTTGCGCTTCCAGGAATGCCCATAAGTTTACCCTTGAGCCCAAATTCGGTAGTACGGTCATGTTCAGAGAATCGTTCTTTAGCCGTACTACGCGAATGTGGAACTCCTTTCACACTCTGTCTTTCTCCAACCCTTACCCTCCTTCCTAAAGCACTCACTATGTCTCTGACATAAAAAGGGAATAAAAACCCCTTGAGTGGGTGCAAACACATTGTTATCATTCGTCTTACTGACATTTATTCATGTCAACGAAATAAAAATAAAATTAAAGAAAATAAAAATTGGGTGATTTAGGGGGTAAAACGTAAGTCAGTTTTCGATCTCCTTCTTTCTCTAATCTCTGGCTACTCTAAGAATGTTTGAAGTAAGCGTGCAGTTCCATACGACCAATCAGTAGGACTAGATTTTTAAGACTTTTATTATTTTTACCGGCTAGAGGACACGAATAAATGATGATTGTTAGAATGCGACGAGGATGACCAAAGGCGGTGTTACCATTCCGCCTTCAGCTACTTCACCCAAGGTTGCTTGTTTCTTGCCAAAGAAAATAAAGAGACATCTTGGTACATACATTTTTCGTCGAGTAAAAGAAACAGAAAAAAAAATGCAACGGGAATAAATATGACATAAACAGTAAATCGACAAAGTTATATCGACAGTCCTATGAAAATGTACAGATGCAGAGCAGTGCAGCGACACTCACCGACAACTTGATCGTTGCTTGAGTTTCAATGAGAAGAATAAAAATACAAAATGCTATTAACGCTTTTCAATTGAAAATGGGGCAAAAAAAAAAATCACTCTGTGGTTGTTTGGAAATTTAACGGTTTCGAATGGTTGAATCTAACCAAAATAATTGGCGCGCCATCGAGGGGCGTGAATTGGTTTGTAAATTGTTCTCTTTGAAATTCTTGAAAACCTTGAGCGACCCGTTGGAATGTTAACTGGAACTTGTATCAGGCAGGGTGGTTACTGGGTATATAAATTGAAAAGGCACGAAATCACTAATTATGTCTTAGATGTTGCAGGTAGTGAATTTGAATGCAACGAAAGAGCATGACATTAGGTTAGATTAGAAGAACAATAAGACTTTTTAATTAGAAGATGACTGATTTTATACCAGATTAATCTCAATTTAACATGCCTGTTTCACTAATCAGCTGTATCGCTTGTCTCCAACCGCACATCAATGAGACATGATATCATAAAATGCATTCCTAGAACCTCTTGGACATTTAATTAGAAATGTCAAACACAGACACTCGCATTTGAATATTTCAGGTTCACTTAACTGACACTAACTGTTATATTATATTCCTTGTGTGCAAACGGCTTTTTGATGGTCGCATTCTTGTTATTCACTCTCGGATCGATCTTGAAACATCAAAACGCAAAGAAAAAACAAGAAACAGTCTAGAAATCAGATTGTACTAAACTGAATTTAATTGCTCATCGAATACTTTGAATTTTAACAGGTTTTTATATTTAAAATAAATTACTTTGCATTTCAATGCTGAAAACCTGCATGTAGGGGGTATAATTTTTATGTCAAATCTTACCAGTTTTGGTGGGACTGTTTAAAATTTGTCTTCAAGCTTGTTTTCAGTAAGATTGCGTTAGTTATATAACGTGAGGTCCTAGAGGCTGGTTATATCTATCACTGATATCAGTCCAGGACTTCGTTTCAATGGATATGTTGCTGGCTGGGAACCTAGTTGGCGGAACAACAGAGGTGAGGGCTATTTTTGAATTTATACCAGATCATAATCTGTTAGTAGCAAATAAGGGCAACGAACCCACTTCTGTTACTAAAAACAGGAGGGAAGTGCTTGACGTTACTCTAACTAACAACTCGAGCACAATATCAATAGACCAATGAAATGCTCTTAAATAAGAATCATTCTCAGACCATATACTTATAGGCTTCTTGATACAAAATAAAGTGGAAGCTCCAAAACCCTTTTGAAATTTAAGGAAAACAGACTGGAATTTATTCTGTAGGCAAGTAGGACAGGGAATTCAAAACCCGAGCACACTTTTAATTCAAGAACCTATATCGATACTGCGTCAGAAAAACTCAGAGTTATTCTGAATGACGCTTTAGAAAACAGCTGCCCCATCAAACATATGGGAAAAGGTAGGAAAAAACCATTCTGGTGGACCACTGAAATAGGCAATTTAAGAAAAGAAACTAGATGACTTTTCAATGTCACCAAAAAAAGTAGAAAAGAAACTGACAGGGAACTTTATAATACCAGTCAACGGATGTTTAAGGTCGAAACACAGCGAGCAAAACTTAGATCATGGAGGGCCTTCTGTAACGAAATGAACAACACAAATGAATCTGCCAGACATAGAAAAATCTTGACCAAACATTCAGTCACTCTAGGATCCTTCAAAGAACCTACAGGCAACTGGAATGAATCATGTAGTGAAACCCTAAAGATCCTTGTGAATATTAATTTTCCTGGCTGTGAAGCTGATATCCGCAGTCCGGAAACAGATTCTCATACAGAAGCCTTAGCATCATCGGATATTATAACGGAAGAAAGAATAGAATAGGCTATTCACTCCTTTTCTTCGTATAAGTCCCCAGGTCTACACGGAATCTTTCCTATGATGCTTCAGAAAAGCATACACCTTATCATCCCACACGTCAGCGTCATCGAAAAATCACTGAATGACAAGGAATACACCCTTGCAACGTTCTTGGGTATTGAAGGAGCCTTCAACAATGTGAAAAACGAAACAGTTCAGCAAGCTTTAACCGATCACAAGGTCGAAAAAGCAATAACAGATTCGATAATGTGTATGCTCAGGAAGAGACAAATCAACTCAGAGTTAGCAGTGGAAAGGGTGAGAGTATCCACATCCAGAGGCACCCCACAGGGGAAGTCCTTTCACCGCTACTCTTGGTTCTTGTCATGAACGGCATACTCTCTAAGCTGAAATCAAGTGGAGTAAAAATAAAGCCTACGCTGGCGATCTTGCATTGCTAGCGACTGGCAAGTTCTTATCTACAGACCGAATATGCCCTCTCGTTGGTAAGTGACTGGACTAGGAATTGTGGACTGAAAGTCAATCCAGCTTAGACAGAACTAGTGCTGTTTACTAACAGACGCAAAATACCCGATTTTAAAGTACCTTCAATTGAAGGTGGTCTTCTTAAAATCTCTGATCATGCAAAGTATCTCGGTGTGATCTTATAGATAAAAAACCAAACTGGGGTCTGAACACCAAAGAATGATTTAAAAAGGCGTCGATCGCCTTTTACTCCTGCAGGGGCATTGAGATCCACCCCAACTGCGGGATTCGAAGTTATCTTCAGTTTAAAACCGCTAGATCTTTTTGTTTAAGAATCTGCAACTTAAAGTGCCTTGAGACTTATTCATACTAAAGCCCGGAAAAACAGTTCCATAGGATATGCTCAGATCCTTCATAAAGTTATGGGTCATAGTACTGCGACAGACTATAAAACACACAAACTTGATTTTCACAAACCATTCAAGGCTACCTTTCCAAGCAGAGAGTAATGGATGGATAACGTACCATACTCCAGTGTGTCATCAATAGCTATCTATACAGATCGCTCTTAGACGGATACTGGTGTAGGTGCAGGCTTCTATTCTGAATGTCTCAAGTTCACCGACTCGCTTAGGCTCCCAGATTACAATAGTGTCTTCCAAGCGGACGTTTAGGCAGCGACAACAGCTGCTAAGCAGGTATTAATGCTAGCGATTCCACGGGCTGATATCACCTTTTACATTGATAGCCCAACTGCAATAAAAGCGATTACTGCAACTGAGGTAAAATCAAAGCTTGTTTCATGCCGACGCAAAAAGCTTAAGGTTCATGGCGCACAGCCGACGAATTGGCAAGATTTGGATATCAACGCTTGACGAAAGCCAAGCTCAGCTAATCAGCACCCCACCCTGTCACTTAAAGCATTAAATCTCAAATAGAATAACTGTTGCGGCCGATGAAAGGTGGAATCTTCTTGACACCTACGGCACTACAAGAAAGATCTGGCTCTGTTTTAACAAACAAAGACCGGAAAGAATTATCCAATTACACAGTAGATCACTTCGATCTCTTGTGAGCATAATTACCGGACAATAATCTGTTAGGATATCATAAGAAAAAGATGAGAATCAGTTCAGGTGCTCTATGCATGTGGTGACGAGGAGGTGCATGAAGACTCTGCACTCTGCCACCAAAGAAAGAAATTGCTCAGCAATTATTCCTTCGGGGACTTAGAAGAACTCTCTTGTACTCCAGTTCCTAACATTTTGATCAATGCCGCCAAATGGCTTGATTAACTGAACACATAGGTTTTTACTAGCTTAAGTAGCAATACTCACGGGTATCACAATGGTTCTGTATTGATCTAAGTGTGGCTGTAACGACATCAACCTAACCTAACTTGGCGGATGAAACTTGTTTCAGTTGAGGGCTGATTCTTCAATTGATAATTCGCGTTCTTAAGCTTTTTTAAAAAAAAAGTCCCGAAAATAAAACTGTTTCTAGTCCCATTTCAATAATAACCGAAACAAATCTTTTCAAAACAAAATTCTTTCTTATTTATTCCTAGTTTAGTTTTGTCACTTAATTAATGACAGAAACTTTAGAAAAAGAAGGAAAACACTAAAAACAAAAAAGCCATTTAAACTATCATTTAAATCCACCTAAGGCATAACCACAGATTGACACATATTTCCAAACAAAAGTTATTTATCGAAAACTTATCATTTTTTCTCGCTTAGTATACTCCGAGTCTGACGCATGCCTTAAATATCACGAAAGCCATTAGTTTTAATATTGCCAAAAAGTAGGTAGGTAAGGTTTCGAACTTAATTATTGGGTATTCAAATGAAGAAAGAAGGAGAAAGAGGTTTAAGCTTCAAGTGTCGGTCCCACTAGAAATTTGAAATTCGCATAAAAATTCGCCTCCGGAAAGAGTTTGAAGCCATTTTTTTTTTGCTTGTAGTTTTGTGTTGCCTGGGAGAGTTGCGCATTGTTGTTTGCAAAATACATAAATCCAAACCAACAACCAAAATAATAATTATTGATCCGTCTTGTTGTTTTTTTTTTTTATCTTTTGAACAGGTGAAATGAAGTTTGCTTGAAATCGTCAGTCGAGTGGAGCTTATATCAGACAATCACAGAGAGAAAGACGAAAAAGTATTAGCAAAAATTAGGAAACACTTAAAAAGATTCCAGTTTGGTTTCTTATGCTATTTTTGCTTTTGCTTCTCATTGACTTTTAGAAAGGTCTAAGCTGACATACTCTACTCGAGATATTAAAAAAAAAACTGGATTTGAAGGGGGTAGACACTAGACACATTAGTTTTGATGCATTGTAGGTTGCTCTTGTTGCAAAATGTTTGCAAATTTTATCTTTTTTCTTAATCTGCCAAAAAAGTAAAAAAAAGGAATTCCGAAAGTGAATCAATCAAAGATATCACTCATCGGCTTGCTCCACATATTTTAGTTAAATGCGATCGCACGGTGAAACTCCAGTTGATGGATGATTTTTAAATTACTTTTTGTTAATTTATTGTTAAGCATGAAGACTATATGAGATGGAGTGGAATAAATTAAATGGGTAATTAGGTAGTTGAACGAGTTTTAAGACATTATTATCTTTTGTTGTATTTTTTTTGTATTGAAGTGTGATGGGAATTTTAAACGAGACGAAGGACTATAAACCAGCTCGCAGGTGAGTACTTTACGTGCTAATGCATTGCTTGATTGTCAAGAAGTGGAACGATATTTCGTTTTTTTTTTCACAACAGATTGCGCTTGATATTTGAGGATATGATTTGAAGGAATTTAAAGGTCAAATTCATTTTTAAGGGCGGTTTTTTGAGTTCTCTTAAATTTTTAAAATTACAATTTTTTTCTTTTTTTGTACACTATCATAATTGATCGAAGAGAACTTATAGAAAGCACAGTCTTACGACCAGACCAATGCACAGTGCATCGATTGTATGGAGATGGTGGACAAAATTCAATTTTACAAAACTTTGTTAAATTTCGCCAAAATAATTGTTGCGAATTAATTAAATAATAAGTTTTACAAAATTTCAGGTAATATTTACGCCCCCTGCCACGCCCATTTTTGAATATCATTTTATATCTTGAGAACGACTCGCAGGAATTGAATGAAATTTAAGGAGTTTAATTTTCTAGATAAGGTTATTAATACAAAAAAATATGGACTCAATCCGCCCACTGCCACGCCCACTTTTAAAATTGTTTATTTCTTATGAACCGCTTGGATGTTAATATGAATATTTTGGAAACAGGGATATGGAATACAGACAGATTTGAGATATTTTTGGTAACATCTTTAAAAAGCAAAAAAATTGACGCCAAAAATGAAAAAGAAAACCTCATTTCTTCAGTTTGGAGTTGAAAGATTCGCAACTCTTCTTTTTCCGTCTTTTTTGCGCGTCTAAAAATGAAGTTTCTGGTCCATTAAAAGGCGGTACAGTAAGAAAATTATGTTAAATGCTATCGGGAAGTGTAAAATTATTTTTAAGTCAAGCCTCGTAGGGCTTATCTGAAAGACTATGGCTCTTTGAACATTGCACCCATTGTCGTTCTAATCTTACGTCAAATATTTAATTTTCGATTAAAAATCACTTTTTATTTTAAATGGACAGTTATTTATATTTTAATAAGCTATATAAGCAGTCGCCCGTAGCTTAGTTGGTAAGTGCGTTGACTGCTAGGCCGAACGTCGTTGGTTCGAGTCCCACTCAGGCCAAGTTTTTATTTCATCTTTCGCGGGTACTGCCTCTTGCGAAGACCTGACAAATTTTCCAAGAGTATCAATCTGTCATGAAAAAAGTGCTTCTCAACTTTGCCGTTCGGAATCGGCGTTAAATTGTAGGTCCCCTCAATTCTTCACACGCACTCAGAGAATTGTTGATGAGAGTAAGTCGCTTAGGCCTTGGCTCTTCAAGAGCTGTCGCGCCACTCTATTTATTTTTTTTATAACAAAAATTAAGACATCCTTAATTATCGATTTTTTATCGAAAGAAACCATTTTTCATAAATAACTTCATTTTTTATGACTTGCACTTGTCCTACAAAAAACGAAGTATTTCGAAAGTTTGCAAAAATTAGCAATGGAACTCTTTGTTTTTAAATAAAATAATAGCAGGGGATAACAAAAAGACTTAAAATTCAGATATACTTTGATATATTTTTTTAAAACTCAACTTATTTAAATTTTTGTGCCTCAAAATATAGCACTTTTAATTAAATTAATTATAAAAGTAATATCACATAAAAATAAACCAAAAAACGTTTGTATCACCTCTTAATATATCCATAATTAATATTCAAGAGAAAAAAAAATGTATAACTAGAAACACTTTCTTGAACGAGATCAATAGTTGCATGCGAAAATCGAAATCAAAACTAAGAAAAAAAATAAAAGTACTTTTTCTGCATATAAAAATCCCGCTAATCAATACAGAAGAAAAAAACAACAGTTGAAAATAATAAATTACAGTTGCTAAACATGTTTTAGATAGATTCCACAGCATTATAGATCTCAAACGCATATTTAGTTTTTTGATTTTTGTCCACTGGTCGACGCACTGTGCAATGGTTTGGCAACATAGTATACTATGTTATGTGCCAAGGGGCTCATCACTTAGTGCAGTGTTTGTTGTTAGTAAGCAAACATAACATAACATAACATAACATAACAAACACTCACAAAGATGAACGAAAACAAGACAGTTAACAAAACAAGATCAATTCATAACTAATTAACTAATAACATTAATTAAACAAAAACCATTTAAAAATGTAGAACACTGGTCTTGAGCAAATCTTTTACTTTATTCTTTCTATTTCGGTGCATCTGTTACACCAGTTATAACTTGATGGAAGAATACCATGTGGTTGTTGTTGCGTCTATTTGACAATGTTTCCATCTGAAGAGTTAGTAAACGGTTTTCATAAGAGGGGACATTCAAAGGATCACTTCATAGAATACCTTTGAGGGCAAAACGAGTAAAATTTCTTTGAACAAATTCTAGCCTCTCAAGTTATTTTAACACAGAAGAGTTCCATATTAACATTAAATAAGAAAACAGCTATGGAAAATGAGAGACTATTTGAATCGGTCATTTCAAAAACCTCCTAAGTCAGTCAATTAAAATTTTTCAGGAATCAATAAAAACTGTTTCGTTCACATTCAATTGAGTTTTTAAGGACTTTTTTATGTTTAGGTTAGTGTTTGAGTGGTAAAAAATTAAATAAGCAAAAAAACTTTACAGTATATATGAATAAAATTAATGAAAAAAAAACCTGAAAAACAGTTCTTGACTTATGTCGTTTTAGCAAGAAATAGGTTTACTGGTATACAATCTAACGAAAACAATCGTAGTAAATATTAGTAAATCCAATATAACGGCGACCAATTTAACAGCTGTCAAGTGATTTATTCTCCGTTTGGTTTGGTTTTGGCGTCATGAATAGCCGCCTGAACAACGCTTGCAAATTGTGCAGTTTTATTTCAAAAATAATGGTTCTGTGAGGAATACGTATCGCGCAATACGTCCATTTTATCGTAGACAATATCGTCCATCAGAGCAGTTATTTCGATTAACCATGTTTACTCTAATTGATAACTCGCATCCCCAGAGACGCCGCGTACGGTGCGTACAGAAGAAGCTATTGCTACTGTATAGAGCGCAGCATTGAGGAACACCCGAATGAGTCCATCCGCCATCGAGCACAGGTATAGAGCCATGATTACTAACTTTTTCATTCCTGAATTGAACAATTGTGACAGAAATTGTTTGACAGGTACATCCTTGGTATCAGAGACTCGAACATCTAAAGATAAAACAATAGATATCAAGGGCAAAAAAATATTAGATCTTTTTGAAAATGTTGGTGGAATAATCATCAATTGTAGAACCTTAGGTGACACAGAAGGCGAGTTTACTTTTTGCGGCGCTTCAGGTAGATCAGTTATAGACTATTGTATCTGTTCTGTTGACTTTCTTCCTTTGATTAAAAGTTTCTCCGTTCCGAGCAAAGTCTTTTCTGATCACATGCCCTGTATTTTGAGTATCTCCATTCCTTCTTGTCATAACTCCAGTGTAGCTCAACCGGTCTTACGCCAAAAACTCTATTGGTCTATGAACCATCTTTCTAAGTATGTTTGTACTCTCAATCGCTTAACTAATCAACAATATATACACTCAGATATACCGATTGATGAAAAAATTGACCACTTATTGCATAAGATAAATTCTTCAGCCGGAGGAAGAAGGCGTGTAAAACGTTTTACTCCTAAAAATATATGGTTTGATTTTAAATGTGCACAAGCTCGGAATAAAATGTTTAAACAGCTTAAACTTTATCGAAAATTTGGTTTGAGGTTCTATAGGAGATTGTACCTGGAGAGCAGATCGAAATTTATGCGAACCTGCCGCACAAGTAAAAACTTAAATTTAAACAAAAATATAGAAAAACTCAATTCTGTGAGGAACTCTATAGTAGGAGAGCCGCTGAAGACCGACCTTCACCGAACTGTTAACCGGCTGAAACTTTTTTTTATGAAATTTAGTTTGAAAACATATATGAATATGATAGCTTGCCTAACGAAAAGTGTGCCAGGCTATATTAAATTTAACTTTATTTTAATCAATAACTAACTCCTCCTTCCCTCATATGTTAAAATAAAACGTTGTGCCACATAGCCATATGTGTAAGTAGGCTTGAGACAAGAAAAAAATTGTATAGGAGAGGGGGGCCTATTCCCCCCGTTTAGCCAGGAGGGGCAGTTTTCTGAAAAATTGGCTAATTTAAAAAAAAAATATTAAAAATCAACGGCTTCATCTACAACAACGTGTTATACTTTTCTGCAAAGCCAAAAACTTAGGCTTTCATTTTGTATTTAAATTTAATTGTTTTAAATAATAGTTTTAGAAAAAATAATTTTCAAACTCAAAATTTTGCAAAAAAAAAAATTTGTTAAATTTTTAGTTAATTTTTTTCTAAATTTTATGTGATTAAGAACTTATTTTGCATTCAACATTCAATACTGTTAATAATTTTGAATATAAAAAACAGTAACATAAAAATAAAAAAGTTTTTTTTTAAGCAAAAAGTGATTTTGGTTTTTTCATTATTTCTCGACAATGGCAAGGTATTTTTCAATCCGGTTTACTGTGTTCGACTAAAAATTAAAAACAGCATTGAATGTTGAAAACAAAATTAGTACTTACTAACATAAAATTTTGAAAAAATTAGTTCGAAATTTAAGAAATTTTTTTTTTCAAAATTTTAAGTTTGAAAATTAATTTTTCTAAAACTATTATTTAAAGCAATCAAATTTAAATACAAAATGAAAGCCTAAGTTTTTGGCTTTGCAGAAGGGTATAACACGTTGTTGTAGATGAAGCCGTTGATTTTTAATATTTTTTTTTAAATAAGCCAATTTTTCAGAAAACTGCCCCTCCTGGCTAAACGGGGGGATTAGGCCCCCCTCTCCTATACAATTTTTTTCTTGTCTCAAGCCTACTTAAACATATGGCTATGTGGCACAACGTTTTATTTTAACATATGGGTGAAGGAGGAGTTAGTTATTGATTAAAATATAAAGTCAAATTTAATATAGCCTGGCACACTTTTCGTTAGGCAAGCTATCATATTCATATATGTTTTCAAACTAAATTTCATAAAAAAAAAGTTTCAGCCGGTTAACAGTTCGGTGAAGGTCGGCCTTCAGCGGCTCTTAGACTACTAGTGATTGGTGGAAATTAGCTAATTCCTTGAAGAAAAGAAAATCTAAAGTGTGTACGGAGCTAACAAGTATGGATTTTATGGAATATTTCCAGTCACTCCTTGTACAAAACGTGGAGGTCCCGTATACTTCTTGGTCCATACCAGAAATTATAGATGCTTTTCTAGACTCCCCGTTCGAAATGTGGGAACTATCCCATGTACTTGAAAAGGCTAAGAAAAACAAAGCCCCAGGGGAAGATGGGATTAGCTATGAATTTTATAAATATGCTCCAATTTGTTTCCTAGAGGAAGTTCTTGGAGTTCTAAACCAGATTTTCTTGACTGAACATATTCCTTTCTCGTTCCGTCGATCCATCATTATTCCATTACATAAAAAGGGGGATGTGAACATTGTCTCCAATTACAGGGGTCTCTCTCTAAATAACACTATCTACAAACTGTTAACTGGCATCCTTCTCAACAGAATTATCGGCTGGGTCGATTGTAATAGAATCCTCAGCGAGTTTCAGTCAGGTTTTCGTAAGGGATATTCTACAACTGACAACATTTTTAACCTAACCAGTATCGTGCAACTTCTCAAAAAAAAATAAGAAGAAAACTTACGCTTTCTTCGTAGATTTCTCCTGCGCCTTTGATTTATTGCCACGTAACTCTCTGTTTTACAAATTGTCCTGTATTGGACTCTCATCCAAGGTCATTAGAATCCTACAAAAACTTTATGAGAATACATCAAGCCGAGTCTGGGACAGTAAATCGTTATCGGATGATTTTTTGGTTAATATTGGTGTCAAACAAGGTTGTTTACTCAGCCCCATCCTTTTTTCTCTTTATTTAAATGATTTGCACGAAGTTTTACCAGGTGGAGTTTCTGTAGCAGGCACTATTGTAAAAATTCTTATGTATGCGGATGACCTTGTGTTACTTTTAGACTGCCCCACTAAATTGCAGTGCATGATTGACCACTTGCATAGCTATTGTTCTGTTTGGGGTCTGAAAATCAATCTCAATAAATCAAAAATTGTTGTATTCCGTGAGGGTACTAGAATTTCAAGTAACCTGAAATGGAAATGGTGAGAACCCGATAGAAGTATTAAACGAATACAAATATCTGGGTGTTATTCTGAATTACAACCTGTCTTTTAATAAACATCTTGACGCACGACTAGTAGTTTCCAGAAATGCTATTACAGCGAATTGGCCTAGTTACATTAGAAACCCGAAAATAGTTCTTTCAAAAAAGCTAAAAAATTTTGACACTGTAGCAAAATCAATAATGTTTTATTGTGCTCAGGTATGGGGTTTTAAACGTTTTGAGCAGGTTGAAAAATTATTCAGATTCTTTGTAAAAAAACTGTTATTTCTCCCAAGCAATACTCCAAACTATATATGTTACATTTGGAAACTGGTCTGCACTCTCAGTTTATACAAACATTACGACTACACTTTGCCTACATAAGAAAGACTCTAAATTTACCCCGATACAGATTAACACGAATTCTCGCAGAAGAAATAATTGCAAAAAATATTTATTGGGCTCGTGAATGGTATGAGCTCTGTGACGATCTCGGCATAGCATTAAACTCCAACGTTTTAGATATGAATCTATCTGATTTACATTTAGATATTTTAGAAACCCTTAAGCGAACAGAACACGAAATGAATATTAACAGTGCTAGATGCTCTCAGTTTCACGATGCATATCCCCATCTAAAATTTGATATAAAACCATATTTCATTGATGAAAACCCTGCCCATTTAGTAAGTTTAGTTCTCAGAGCTAGAGGTGGTCTTCTAAATATTAATGCCAGAGCTTTTAAAAGAGACACTATCGGTATTTGTACAATTTGCAATCTAGATGAAGCGCAGAAAATACATATCACCTTATTTGCAGATGTCCAGTATTTATGAACGCGAGAAAAAAATGTTTCGGTAACAATGTTCTTTCTATTAGCGAGCTTTATGAAATTTTGAATGGAAATAACTTTCCCTCCCTCTACAGTTTCTTAAATTATTGCCTTAAATATAGAGAATTAATATTAAATGAATTTAATTGATATTCTGAATTATATAAATATGAGTGATGTATAATAAAATATCTTTTTGAATATAATATTGTTTATATTATTGTTAACTCTTTTTTAATATTATTATACTGTATATATTATTATAAATTAAGCGCACCTGGCAGACAACAAATGAAATGTTATGCCAAAAATACGTTAATATTAATATTCATGTATATTAAGATTATGTATTAAGATTTTATTTAATTATTATTTTGATTTTGTACCTAGATACATATATTGTGATTTCTGAAATAAAAATCTTTTCTATCTATCTATCTAATTGAACAATCATGATGTCCAGGAGCTGTTGTTCCAACAAGACGGCGCAACATGTCACACAGCTCGTGCCACAATCGATTTATTGAAAGACACGTTTGGTGACCGCCTCATTTCACGTTTTGGACCTGTGAATTGGCCTCCAAGATCTTGTGATTTAACACAGCTAGACTATTTTCTGTGGGGTTATGTAAAGTCATTGGTCTATGCGGATAAGCCACAAACGCTTGACCATTTGGAAGACAACATTCGCCGTGTTATTGCCGATATACGGCCACAAATGTTGGAAAAAGTCATCGAAAATTGGACGTCCAGATTGGACTATTGGCAGTCATATGCCAGAAATCATATTTAAAATGTACTGCCACAAGAATATCTTTCGAATAAATAAAAAATCATGTCAATCGAATATTCCATCGCTGTTTTATTGCAATTTAAAGTTCTGTACCTCCAAAAAAACACCCTTTATATTCCTCGGCTATGTAAGGTCCTTTTTATCCAAAAACAAACAACAAAAAAGCAAAAATTACTCAGTTATAAACTACCAGGCCAGGAATTCAAAAGAATTTGAACGGTTTTCAACTGCAAGAATTTACTTAAGCATAATCAAGGTCACACGTTGCCTTAAATATCTTGTTAAACAGAATGGAAAAGCATGATCTAACATAGCATAGAAAAGTGTTAACTTTCCGAATTTGAGTTCCGCATTTGTTCAAATACAAATACTCGTGATCTAGCTCTCTATGTTAACCAAATATGAATTCTAACAATTTTAAAAAGCCTTTAGGTTTTTAATTTTGAAATGAATTTGAGTGTGCTCAATATTTTCTTGGCCAAAGATTAATTTAAGATCTGAACATGTTCAGGTAAGTATTTAAAAAAAAGTGAGATAAATTGATCAAAACGTGATATCAGCACAAACAATTCAATAAAAATCACCTGTTTATACAAAACTCGATGTTTGTTATATTGCACTGTTTGAGCTTTATAAAGAAAACAGTTTTTTTCTTAGACTAGGTACTACACGTACGTAGATGTTCGACTTATTTGTTTTTTAGCTGCCAATAAAGTCGGGGCTCAATGTGTTTTTGAAAGGCAACAAAAACAACTTTAAATTTGATTATTCCAGAGGGGTTTTGTTTCCGGGTTTCAATTTTCAAAGCCAAGGAACAGAATATTGTTGGTTTATGTTGTTGTAAGAACAAAGTTCATTTGTCAAAATCATTTGTGGTGTTAATTTCTAGCCGTTCTTCATTTTTACATTACAGCCTTCAATAAATCACCATAAGAAAATGCAGAAAAAACACAGATCTACTTTTCGAAACTACACTTCAAGAATGTGAAATGCGATAATTTGCTTGTTTTACTAGATAGGAAAACTCTTGTTTTTCATGAGACTTTAAACTGTCTTTAAACACAGTTGATGAACTTGTTTAAATAAATTAATGAATAACTTAATTAGGGATGGAAATTTGCTCAGGTGTTACAGGTGGCGAAAAGGGCATTGTTATCACTTCTATTTATTTGCTGTTGCAAGTCCGAAGTTCGGGTTGTAGAACAACAACCTTCAATGAAGGAAACGTTGTTGATGAAAGGGTTTTGTATTTAATTTAAAAAAAATGTTGTTTTATAACAAAAGTTACTTGCACAGTTCATATTTTATTTCCGTAAACACTTTTTACTACTCTCTATACCGCCTCTTGCCTTGAAGGACACCTGTCATTATCTCTGGCGCTAGTAGGTATTGTTTACCTTTCTAAAAAAAACGACCCTAACACGAACCTCACTATCAAAACCAAGAAGTACAAACATTTCCCAGAATCACGTTCGGTGTTCTGGTGTCTGTTACAAATTTCTGTTATTTCAGCTTGACTCGTGCTCCCGCAACTCAACTTAACAAGAAGAAGAAAGCCACAACATAATCAAGACAAGGAAAGGAAAACGATATGGCACCTAATTCAATATCAATTCAAAAACCCTCGGCAGACAAGACGACAACAACTCATCATGGAATGACTTTTGCCACTACGACGATACGAACAAACTATATTTTATGGTTTTCGTCGCGGAGGCCGCCATATCGCCATAGCCACCATCACCACCGCCAATTTATCCCTCGTTATTAGATAATTGAGCGGAATCACTTAATGAGCTCGTAGGTACCAAACCAACAAGTCTAATCTCTAATCCGAGCGTTCATCAGTAGGATTTTGAATGACTGTGAGCTACCTGTTCAACAATGCGCTTTACAACTTGGATCACAAAGATTTAATCGTGCCACCGTGACTTTCCATCCAAAACGATTTTTTAAGATTTTTGTTTGATCTGTTGTTGGTTTATTTTTAATGTTTTTTTTTTTTGTTTTAGGAAGAGAAAGACGTTTGATGGCTTCGTTATCGAAATTTAATTTGAAGGAATATGATAGTCCGCCGGACTTGAGTCAATGTTGATGAAAGTTCAAATTGAAATGTTATAACCTTAAAATGAAGAACGACAAAGGCGAATGCGGAGGGTTAGGTTGAGGTACCTAATTGAAGGATTTCCACAGCAGGTAAAAGTTGTATTTTTCCTGTTCAGATCTGAATTTTAAAGAGTGAAAGGTCAGCATTCACTCTTGAAACGACAAAAAGTGGGAATAAGCAAAACAAATTACCGGAGTCAGCGATTTTTTTTGGATAAAAGGATTAAATTTGTTGAGCCCAGTTATGAGAGCAGGACCGTCAGCAATATTTTTATAAAATTGAACTGCTTCAGCCATATTAATAAAAAACGCATATAGCACTCTTGTTCCACAGGTTAACTAACCCATAGAATAAGAGGAAACCCACAGGTAAAAATCTCTTACAATAAAAATAATTTGTTCAAGTAATAGTAAAGTAACGTTGATGTTACGTTGTTGATACTTGACATTGATAACCGATTTGTTGTTGTCTTTGCTACATATATGGCAATCGATTGAGGCACCATCTAATGAACTGAAGTGAAGCAAGTTTTTGTATGCATTTTGTTTAATCCTTCGCTAAACTACCCACCACGGTGGAATAAGTAAGTAAACGTCAGTTAAGAGTAATTTTATTTTTATTTATAGCATTTTTCACTTAATTGCTTACTTCCTGAATGTGGCGCCTCAGTCCGTTGTGGAGTTGGGCCTCAATCAGCAGTCTCCGCCAGCCAGCTCGGTCCCTACTAGCTGTCTCCAGATTTGTTCTATATGTTGATTGAGGTCCTTTTCCACTTGCGTGCGCCACTTGAGTCGCGGTCTTCCTCTACGTCCGTCGGAAATAGTGTCGAAGATTTTCCGGGCCGGAGCATTGGTGTCCATCCGCTCTAAATGACCGAGCCCTCTGAGTCTCTGGACCTTGACCCTTCTGGCTAGGTCCATGTCGTTGTAAAACCCGTAAAGTTCACTGTTTGTATCTTCTTCTCCATTTCCCATCAATGCACACGGGGCCAAAGATGACGATGACCCAAAGAACTTTCATCTCGAAGAAACGTAAGGCACATTCATCTGATTTTGTCAAAGCCCATGCTTCTGCATCATACAGCAGGACTGTGATGATTAGGGTGTTATACTGTTTTACCAAAGTTGCTCGA
Organism: Sphaerophoria taeniata; assembly: GCA_943590905.1. Taxonomy (NCBI): domain Eukaryota; kingdom Metazoa; phylum Arthropoda; class Insecta; order Diptera; family Syrphidae; genus Sphaerophoria; species Sphaerophoria taeniata. Next base: position 11,159,112 of record OX016542.1, on the reverse strand, counting down.
GAGACAGCTTTTCCACTCAATTGCTTTCTTAGCCCAAAGAAACAGCAATTAGCAAGAGTTATTCTTCGTCTGATCTCGGCGCTGGTGTTATTGTCAGGGTTGGAAAAAGAACATGTTTTTTTTAAAAAGAACAAAACACTATGTTTTTTTTGCAAACAAAAAAAAAACATGTGTTTAAAACAGTTTTATATTTTTTTTTAATTACTTTGTTTAAAACATGTTTAAAACATGTTTTAAACATGTTTTAAACATGTTTTAAACATTTTTTAAACATTATTATAATATAAAAAGAAAAAAAATACTCATCAAAGTTTACTAAATATTTGATCATTTTTATTAAAAGAGGCCGTCCATAAAATACGTTGTGTTCTAACAATTAAATTTTTCTTTGTTAAGGGGGGGGGGGGGTCTTTGTTTTGTGACGTAATATTTTAGGGGGGTTACAGCAAGTGTGACCAAACGTGACACCGGGGGGGGGGGGGGGTGGAGGGGGTCAAAAAAGCTAAATTCAGCGTGACGTAGTTTTGGACGGCCCCAAAGAAGTAATAATCATAATTCAATCATAAAAAATATAATAACTACAAAATAAATGTGTTATGCAATGGACCAGCTACAGTTATTTTGGACCGACCGACCGACCGACGTTGGTGGTGTAAAACTATAGACTATGGGTTCTCTTCTAAAGGTAGCCCTAAACGACAAACATGATCGCCGAACATGCTCGTGCGCGGTATTAATTCGTCGTGTAGGGGATGGTTTGCGAACTGTTCGCTGTTGGCAAAATTTTTCGATTTTCTCGTGTTTGTCCGTTTCGTTGTTTGCCATGTAGGGAGATGTTCGCAAACAAATCTCATTTTTTCTATGAGATTACCATAAGCGCAATGACTTGCTTCTCTTTTTGACACATCCTCAGCCTCACACTTTCAAGAATCAACATGAAATGATATTTGCCAATTATGCTTTTGCCGTGTAACGATAACGAATAACGCAAACGAGCATGTTCGGCAAAAATGTTTGTCGTTTAGGGCTACCTTAAGGCGAGTGCAGTTGACTCGCATGTCTCACAGGTCGCAGTGGGTCGCAAGTACTGCTCCTTGGGACCGAGATCAGAGATCAGTGAATATTTATTTTTGACTTAGGGTGAAGGCGAAAGGACCAACGACGACGCCGACGTTGTCTTTCTTTGATATGTTAGTAATGCCGTGCTATTTTTTGGTCGCAGCTACATTTTTTTTGACCGACGGATGTTGATGGTGTAAAACTAAAGGCGAGTGCATTCGAATCCTTCAAATGGGACCGACGACCGGGTAAATAAGGTCTATATTTGTTGTTGTCGACAAATGTGTAATTGTCGTCATGCTTCATGCAAAAAAAAAACGTAAAATCAAAGTAAGGTGGTGTGTGATGTGTTTTGCAAGAAAACAACCAAATTTAAAACGTCGGATAAGCAATCATATTACTTGTTTTTTTTTATGTGTTTTAAACAGTTTAAAACAGTTTTAAACAGTTTATGTTTTAAACAAAATGTTTTTTTTATGTTGTGTTTTAAACAGTGTTTTAAACATTTGTTTAAAACAAATGTTTAAAACATTGCCAACCCTGGTTATTGTCCGTGTTAATCGCAGAGCCTAGGTAGACAAACTCCTCAACTATCTCGAAGTTGTATGCGTCTATTGTGACGTTCTGTCCTAGCCGTCGTTATTGGGTGTCTTTCCTCGAAGACAGCATCTGCTTAGGTTTGCCCTCATTTACCGCTAAACCCATTTTTGCCGCTTCTATCTCAATTCTCACAAAGGCGCCATTAACATCACGCTGTGTTCTTCTCTTTATATCAATATCATCGGCGGCGTACGCGAGAAGATGAACAGGCTTTTGGAAGATAGTGACTCTGGTGTTGACGGTGGAGTTTTGCACTATCTTCTCTTGTCTGAATCCTTTTTTGACATCGAAAGATATCGTAAGCTCGTTGCCAACCTTGATGGCGCAGTGTGAGTTTTCCATCGTCATTTTGCCCAAGCGAACGAGCTTGGCAGAGATGCCAAAACAAGACATACACCCCTGTTCTGATTTTCGTTTACGAAAACAATACTTTCGTTTTTAAAGCTGAGGTGTTCTCAATTTCTCGTTTTGATTTCGTTTCGATTTTGCTGACCGAATTTGAAATCGTAAATTTAAGAATTTAAGTAATTTCAGAGAAATATTTGTCAAAAATTGAAGGCAAATTCGTACGAATTTAGGAACACAGTTTTTTTAGCTTTGCGAAAATCAATTTTGAAAACGAATTGAATTCGTAACGAAAATCAGAACAGGGGTGATACCTTTAATAAGTTCGTCACTGTAGATGCTGTCATACGCGGCCTTAAAATCGATGAAAAGGTGGTGGGTATCGATGTGGAGTTTCCTGGATCTGCCGCAAAGTGAAAATTGGGTCGATGGTTGACTTTCCTGGTCTGAAGCCACATTGATAAAGACCAATCAGATTGTTGACGAAAGGCTTCAGACGTTCACATATTACTATAGAGAGGATCTTGTAAGCGATGTTAAGTAGGCTGATTCCTCTGTAGTTGGCGCAGTTTAGAGGATCTCCCTTCTTCAGGTTTCAGGATCGGACAAACAATGCTGAGGCCTGAGGTTCCAATCATCGATCATATCTAACAGATGATTTGGTGCATGCTCATATCTAGATCGTCGCCTGCTGCTTTGAACAGCTTGGCAGCTAGACCATCTGCTCCAGCGGTTGTGTTTGATTTCAGCCGTGATATTGCCGTTTTCACTTCTTCTAGGTCGGGTTCACGGAATTGTTGGCTATCATCGTGTTCGATGAAAGGCTCCTGCCTGACGGCACGGGAACAGGACCGTCAATTATGTTTGAAAAAAACGAAGGGAAAACCACTTGTGGTTGAATTCTGTCACTTGAAGTGACTAGCTTTCATTGAAATGGACGTTTTCAGAGGCAAATTTTATATAGGTAAATTGAACGCGTTCATTGTTCTCTACAATGTTTACCTCACGGTGTTCCAAAATACAGCTATTACCTCTACGTCCCTGTGTTCCCTTACACAATTCCATGATTTTCCAAAATAAGGAGACAGTTATTCTGGACTTTTCTTCTCCCTGTTCTTTCTTCCTCATCATCTTAAAGCCTTTAAGTGGTGTTTCTGGTTGCAAAGTACCAAAAAAACTTTAAGTAATGCTTGTGCGTTGAAATTGTAATTTATTGAATTGATATCAGAGACCCCTCATGATGGTGTTGTTATTGGTCCATTGATGCGGTTATACCTTCACATTCGTTTCTCGGTCTGATATGGTTCAAGTTCCAAAAACTGGAATCTCTGGTGATGCTTCTTGGATTTAATTCTGAGAATCCATTCGGTTTTAATGCTGATTTGGGAGTTCAAATTAATTATGCTTGCGCTGGAATTGACTTTTGTAAGTGCGTTTTTTTCACTTAACGTTTGCATAACCGCAGCAAAATTATAGGTACGAATGGAAATTTTTAGTGAATCATCTTTGATTGGTAATTATTTATGTTGTTCATCTTAAGCATTGACTTAAATTAATTGATTCCCAAATTTGATTAATTTATTAAGCTTTAATCCATGTACTTGATTTTCTATTTGATGCTATGATCCCGTATTGAAGCTGAAGGTCGTAAACGCAACGATTTCATTAATTTTACGAGACGACAGCTCAAGATTTGTTTTAATATGCAACCAAGCAAGTCTAGTGTAGCCTTCACTGAGAACGAGTTGAAAGCCGATGTTCCCAATTGCCAGGACAAGGTGTACACGCTCAACCTCCTTAATTTATGTCCAAAATACAGAAATGTCAAATACCAACGAGAAACAGTTGCACATCGTTGTCAAGTTACCAAATGTGCCAAAAATAATCTCAATGTCAAAATAATTTCAAAATTCAGCAAATCCATGTAAAAATAAATAAATGGTTCCTATTCGAATCCAATATTCACAGTCAAAACATTTTGAATAAATTTGAATTTCATTTCAAATGCGCATCACAGCTTAAATTTATGACCAAAAAGTGATATCAACGACTTGCTTTCTATCTTAAAAGTGTCTCCAAACGAAAATCAGCTCATGTAATCTTCATAAGGAAGATCGAGCTTTCAAAAGGTCTACGAGCTCCATTGGAGTCAGTTTAAATGAAATTACCTAAATCTCCGCCAAGGCTATACAAAAACCCACAACATCTCTCTCATGTCAAAGGAAATAACATCTCAAGTCACTCTCGACGAAGAAAATAAAAACTGAAACTACCAATCAACGAAATTTGTTTAAACAAGTAAAACCAGTCGCTGCCGGTCGGTTGTATGATTTTTTTCTGTTTCGCATCTCTGCCGAATTGTAAACTTTTCTCCGAAACATACAGACAAAAAGTAAAGGACTTAAATTACATACGAAATAAATTATTATTCACGAAGATGTATCTGGTCAGGTCGGAGGCAAAAAGTCGGTAAGACGCGACGCAACAAGCCGAAAACATTAAAATATGACGCTTCAATGCTGGTGAATGGCGATAAGGCGATTTGGTGACTGTGAAGTGACAACAGGTTTTTTTCTGTCAGTTCTTCACGATAACTGGTCAATCGATAACTTTATTGTAATTTTGGCGACTTGAGTCCAACTGAAGATCTGTTAAGAGATTTAAAGAGGATTGTTGAGTAAAATGTATCCAAGGTGGACCTGACATGTTCATGTGATGTGTTCACTTCCAAGTGAGAGGGTGGTGAATGGAGTGTTGTCTGCTAATTTGCAAAATATCAACTTGGTGCAATAAGGTACCTGCTTTAAGATTTCGACAGCAATCGAGATGCAAATTGATAAGAAAGTCATCAAATGTCAATTTGTCTCTGAGTTGTTTATTTGTGTTGATCTCTGAACGTGCCCGATGACCTTTTGATTGTTTTCTGTCTGGATATATTCGGAGATGTTGATGATACTCACCGCCTTAGTTTGAAATGCTTGGTATTTTTTTAAATTGAGTTTCTCATTGAACTCCTTTGAGGTGATACCATTTTGGCAAAGCTTATGCAAGGGAGATCCTCTAAACTACGCCAACTACAGAGGAATCAGCCTACTTAAGATCTGCCGTAAAATGTGAACGTCTTAAGCCTTTCGCCAACAATCTGATTGGTCCTTATCAATGTGGCTTCAGACCAGGAGAGTCAAACAACGACCAAATTTTCACTTTGCGGCAGATCCTGAAAAAAACCATTGAACTCCAAATCGATACCCACCACCTTTTCATCGATTTCAAGGCCGCGTATGACAGCATCTACACAGACGAACTGTATAAAGCTATGTCTAGTTTTGGCATCCCTGCCAAGCTCGTTCGTTTGTGCAAAATGACGATGGAGAACTGAAGCTGCGCTATCACGGTTTGCAACGAGCTTACAGAATCTCTTGATGTCAAAAAAGGATTCAGACAAGGCGATGCAATGTCATGCGATTTCTTTAACATCGTTCTTGAGAAGATAGTGCAAAACTCCACCGTCAACACCAGAGGCACTATCTTCCAAAAGTCAGTTCAACTTCTCGCGTACGCCGATGATATTGACATAATGGGAGAACACAGCGTGATTTCAATGGCGCCTTGAGACGGAAGCGGTAAATGAGGGCAAAACTAAGTATATGCTGTCTTCGAGGAAGGACACCCAACACCGACAGCTCGGGCAGAACGTCATAATAGTCGCTTACTACTTCGAGGTATAGAGGAGTTTTTCTACCTAGACTCGCCGCTATTAACACGGGCAGTAACATCAGGCTGAGATCAGACGAAGAATAACTCTTGCTAATCGCTAAGAAAGCAATTGAGTGTAAAATCCCTCCCTCGATCAACTAAATATAAAACTATATAACACCCTCATCAAGTCCTGCTGTACGGTGCGTGGACAAAATCGGATGAATGTGCCTCAGGCTGTTTCGAGAGGAAAGTTCTTCGGGTCGTTCGTGTGCATTGATGGAGAATGGAGAAGAACGTACAACACCGAACTCTCCGGGTTGTACAACGACATGGACCTAGCCAGAAGAGTCAAGGTCCAGAGACTCAGATGGCTCGGTCATTTAGAGCGGATAGACACCAATGCTCCGGCCCGGAAAGCCTTCGACACTTTTGGCGAAGGACGTAGAGGTAGAGGAAGAATGCGATTCAGGTGGCGCCCACAAGTGGAAGAGGACCTCAATCAACTTGGAGTGCAGACGGAGACAGTTGATTGAAGCACAAGTCCATAATGGACTCTAGCGCCACCTTAAGTGAGTATGTACACTACCGGTCAAAAGTTTGAGACCACCTTCAAAGGGTTGCTTTATTTGTACCTCGCTTGAGTTTATGAATGCAAATAGGATTTTTTGACTTGTATTGATAGGTAACTTATACCATTCATAAAAGGTACAAGTGAAAAAACCCCAGATATTAATCCTTTTCTGTAAATTATAAGGAATTTTGTGAAAAAAGGTAGGCAAGCGTTCTAGGAAGAAAACAGCACCAGAAATACGCGCCGAAATCAATGAAATACGGGAAGAACCACTATCTGTATCAACGATACACTCTGCGATTTGAGCCAAACACCTCAAACTCGAAATCATCGCTCCATAAGACTCTGTTGAAGTCTTCATCTATCCAATCCTGATGGGTTTTGTTTTGGCCCATTCCAACTGTTTGATCTTGTTTGGAGGTCGTAGAAGGGGTTTCGGCACTGCAACGCGCCCAAAAATTCCAGCATGCCCAAACCTTCGTTGTATCGTTATAATATTTTATTATTTTCATTCATAAACTCAAGCGCCAGGTACAAATAAAGCAACCCTTTGAAGGTGGTCTCAAACTTTTGACCGGTAGTGTATGTGGAAAATGTGTTTCACTGAAAAATATTTCTTATTAAAAATTGTAAAAAACAATTATTGTAGGTTTTACCAATCTTTAATTTCAAATTTTAACGGCTATCATTACACCGCCACCTAGCTGTCACTTCGATTGAACCTTCCATGTGGAATATAGGAACAAACTAAAAAGAGAACATTCCAAATTTGACACCTAAGCGGAACAAGCTGAAAAACGAGAACTGTCAAACGAAAAACGCCGTCGTACAATTTTCATCTCATCAAAAAAACAAGCTACCGCATATTTTTGTCGAGTTGTCACATCGAATTCATGAAAGAATCTTCACCAAAAATGGCCACAAAACCGAAAAAAGAAGAAAAACCCAAAGAAAAACAAATCATCGAAGAGGTAAGTCCACTAGATTCACTAATTTCCTTATAAGAAAACCAATGAATTCACTTCATTGGTCCATTTGGGACACGTCAGCCTCACCTCCATTCATTTTTCTTTTCACTCCTGTAGGTGGTTAAAATCAACAAATGGGATGGCTCTGCTGTCAAACACGCACTCGACGATTCCGTCAAGAATGCCCTCTTGGACCGGCCAAACTTCAAGGAGCAATTCGGTCTCATCAACACTCGTTTGTTAATTTGCGGCCTCGCCGTTGGTGTAGCTCTGCTCGCCCATGGCTTGGATTTCACACATCCATTCCCAGAATCGAAGCCGGTTTTGATGTTCAGTGTGTTGTCGTATTTCCTGCTGATGGGAGTTCTAACCCTGCATACAACCTACCGCGAGAAGGGCACTTTCGTAGTGGCTGTTCAGAAGGATCCCAATGGTGGAACCAAAACCTGGGAAGCCAGCTCGGATATGCGCAAATACGATGACAAGTACATGCTGGTGTTGTCTGTTAAGGATTCCAAATCGTTGAGAGAAGCATCGACTACCAAGTCGTGTGCTAATTTCATCGACACTAATGGAGTTATCATTGATAGTCTGGTGGCTAACGAACTGAATCGGTTGTTCAACTCATTGAGCGCAGAGAAGAAGGAGAAGTAGTTGGAGGGCTCGATTCAGATTATTTAAACTTAATTATTGTGAAAATAAGTATCTTTCCATTTTTAAAGCAAACATCAATGTTTTCGAAACAAAAATACAAAAAGTAATGAAAATAAAAACTTTTGGAGACATCCTTTTAAAAAATATAAAATGTTGCAATTTGTGGGGAATAATGATTGCAGTTGCAGGAAGTCATCGAAGTTGAAGTTTAGCTGTCTTGGTTTGTTGTTAAAGCTCGGTCTCGTTTGTCTTTAAAAGCCGAAGTCGACTCGTTTGGTTTTTCCTTATTAACGAATTCGCGACGGAGCGAAAATATTTCTTCCAATGTTCCTGCGATTTCACACTTTTGGTTTGACTATTTCTTCCAATTGTTGACCGAATTAGGAAATGCAACTTTATCCTTCACGAACTCGGGAAGACACCCCTCCTGGCCAGATGCACAAAGAGAACTGAACTCTATATGCATGCCACATCCACCGAGCTGCGATGCGATATACACTATATACAGTCCTGCACTACTACTAAAGTACTAAGACAACTAACGAACAGGAGGGATTTCCCTGTTCAAGAACATTTTTATGCTTGTCATTTTTGTCAGTTAACACAATATTCCACTGATTTGAATAAACACTCTTTCGCCTGTGAATCCGCCAAAAAAAGCTGTCTGATTTCAACTCGCCAGTAAACATTTTGACATTTAAAATTCGTTGATTGGTCGAATTCAAATCGAAGAAGGCGAAAGCGAAAGCAATAATTGAAAAAATGTCAAACTCGATAGCAAAACGATCCACCGCGAATCCCATAATCAGGCCCCTGTGGTTGCCCAGATATTTGCGTCCGGAACTTATAGAAACTGGAGACAAAAGCCAGAAAAAATGGTTTTGAGATCACAACTCAGTAACCAAATTTCGAAAATGTTTTTGGTTTTTCGCGAATAACGGTAGGTCAACAGGCCTTTAATGGCGTTTTTAACTGTCAATCTGGAATCTGTAAAAAAGCATTCTGGTTTTAAAATCAGAAGGGAATTCTCTTCTTTTCAGAATCAGAACTTCAGTACTGTCACTTTTGCCCAATTGAACGCATTCAGAATGCTTTTTTTTAACTTCCAGGATTGCCAATTAAAAACGCCATAGGGCTAAAACACAAACACGCTTTAGCTTCAGCTTCGCCTGACGTTTACGAGTTCAGCCATAGGAATTCAATGCATGCATTCACAATGACAATGAAGCTTCGTGCTTCGACCTCACGTTTCGTACGTAACGTGACTCCAAACCGAAGCTCTAGTTCAAACTTCAAATATGGTGAACATTTGATTTGTCTGACAGCTGTCAACAGTCAACAGAAAAAAATCCATTTTTTTGAGGGATGATGATGGAGGGAGAATTGTCATTCAAAGCAAACTCGAAGCGGGAACATCGTAACGCAAACGAAGTCGAAGCTAAGGCTTTGTGTTTCAGCCCATTTCAGCCATTTATTTCTTGCATCACATGGGTAACGTTTACAAATTGAAACTGACGGCGCGACGATTTGAAATTTTTGGAAAAATGTCTGAAGCTAGAAATTGCAGTGAGACGCGATACAATCGTTCAAATTTCAATTCATGTTGTTTGCTACTTGAGGTTGTTAACGCAAGGACTGACAGATAGACATAGACATGGTGTTGTCGTACTCCGTCGTAGGTATATCACTTTTAAATCAAAATTTTGACACCAACATTTTTAACAAATGCATCGAAGTTAAGTAGCTAAGCTTAGAACTCGATTATCAAATGACAAAAAAAAAATACGTGCGGTCCAAAGAAAGAAACTCATCATCGGAGAAAGCAAGAGATTACAGTGAGCGACTCTCCGCCCGCCCTCCCAAATACCATAGATGTCAACACCTTGTGGAACCAATATCGCGAAATAATTAAAAATGCAGCTGAGGCCACCATAGGTTACCAGCCACCCCCGAAAAAGAACCCGTGGTATGATCATGAATGCGCGTTATTGAAAAGAGAGACGGAAAAGCCACGTTTCCAGATGCTGCAACAACAAGAGCAGCAAGAGAAGAGTACCGAACAAAAATGATAAATGAGAAAAAGACCCTGCGAAGGGAGAAAAGAGCATCCACAGTTTCTCAGCTCAAAGATCTAGAAGAGTCTCGGGACAAGAATAACACCCGACGTTTCTTTAAAATATCAAAGCAATTAGCTTCTGGTTTCAGAACCGGGACACTGGCTCTTCGTCTTCGAAACAGTGAAGGAAACCTAGTCACCGAAGCACAGAGAATTGTAGATGTTTTCAAGCAGCACCTCCAAGAGCTGCTGAATGCGCATAATATCGAGCGAGCCAACAGTAGCGTAGCTAGGCGTGGGCGAGTGGGGCAACCGCCCACGGCCTCACGACTGCAGGGCCTCGCGCGAAGCTTCCGCCCTATTGGAATAAATGAATGGTCATCAAATATTAACTAACGCATTGAAACACTTCCAATGAAACATACGCTACAATTTCAAAAATCCCTACAAAATTCTATCTTTTAGAAAATTGGCCCTCCTGGCAAAATATAACCCTCCCCCCTCACGTTCGTACGATTTTGTTTTAATTTGACCCAACTAACACGCTCTAGTTAAAAAAAAAAAAACTGTTCGGTTATAACTTCACATCAGCTTCGAGTCTACTTGTTTTAAAATACTTTTCGTTTGTAAATCACGATAGCCTTCGCTTTTTTGATAACGAAAGTTTATACTTTGCAAACTTAATTGAAATTACCATGTGACTTTATGAAGTTTGTTTTATTGCAAAAAACAAAATTTGTTCCGATATGAGTTGAGATAGATTGAATTTAATTCTCCTGCCAAGTACCCGTTGGTGGAGTTACCTAGAGGCTGGGAAGGCTTGATCTTATGACGGAAAATTTTAAAGGCGGTAGATTTATCCTATCAACGCTGACGAATCATGATTTTATCTTATCATTAATGAAAAATAATTCTCAATTAAGTTCTCTCCATTAGAGAAATAAATAAATTACTGCCATTTTAAAACAAATCATCCGGAAAAAATCGAAGAAATTGTTTTCAAATTTTTTTTTTCTCATTAAGACGGGCGAAGATCTCCCTGTTTTGTTCAACCAATTACTTGAAGTTTTGGTTCGGACCTTTTTTTTTATAATCCAAGCAAAGATCAACTTTGATTTTGGTAAAGCCAGATTTTGAATCATTGGGAAGTCTTTCTATGTTTCTGCGAAAACCGAGTTTGCATACTATTTATACTAACTTGGACAAACCTCTTCGCATGACATTATGTACTCCAGCGACAAATTGTCCGGTGAAAGAAAATTTTCTTAGCTAAAAAGCATCAAAAATTATTTAAGTCGTCCCTAAGTCAAGAAAAGTTAAATGCTGTAGCTGTATTTGTGTATCGAATCGGAAGGAATAATGATTATTTGAGTTTATTGATAACTTTCATATATTCCATAATATCCAACTGTGTATCTAAATTTAGTAGTTCTAAATAATTTATGCTTCTACGATATTAACCCCCCAACCGCACACTTATTTTTTCAAACTCGCACGGCACACTGGGGTATCACGCGTCTTAACAAAAAAATAAAAAAAATATGTTCCAATTCTTTTTAAATTTTGTTTTATTTTTTAAATTCATATTTTTGTTCCATAGAGACAAAGTTCAAAAGATGAAATAAAATTCATTAAAATCTTTTGAAAAAAACACATATTTAACTGCACTTTTTTTCTAACACTCTTGGGAATCTTACGCCTCAACCACAAAATTTACAAAAATATACACCTAATAATTTTTTATTATTTTTATTCATATTTTTATTTCGTCACTGTAAGATCGAAAACTTATTCAAATATTCTTCACTGAAAACACAGCTCAAAATTTTCGAAAAAATACTGCTCGCACAGATAACGTAAGATAACGCAAGATAACGCTGATGGTCAAAATTCAACAACTGAAAATTTCCCCTTATTCTAAACGTCTAGAGAAGCTTTTATTTTAATTACATTTTTAATTCTCTAAAAACTAACAAGTATACGCCGCAGTGAAAATATTGGAAAACAAATTTCTAACTCACAAGTCACAAGACAAGCTTTAGATATTGATCCCCAATAAACTATGACTTTTCGATTTAAGATCCCTCATGAATTCCGCTATTACTTTTTTCAGTATTATACTCTAATGCAGAACAAAATATTCATTGAGAAGAATTTCGAGAATATTAATATTATATTAATATGGCTCAAGGTAAATAATATTTATGTGCATGAAAAGGGCCTCGCGGATAAGACTTTGCCCACACCTATATCCGGGCTTGCTACGCCACTGCGAGCCAATGACGAAAAAGAAGCAAAACCAGTCAATGAAGACCCAGTCCCAGCCCCCAGCACAGAAGAGGTAGAATGATGAATGAGCCATCCAAAAGCTAAAAAATATCAAGTCCGCCGGTTCGGATGGCATACCTGCGGAACTCTTTAAATATAAAGGAGGTGGTGTGGGAGGAAGAATGCATGCCCACTGACTGGTCGATAAGCTCAATATGCCCTATCTAAAAAAAAGGCGATCCTATGTCTTGCAAAAACTACCTAGGCATATCCTTGCTTAATGTTGCATACAAAATCCTATCCAACGTACTTTGTGAGCGTCTTAAACCGTTCTGCAACACAATAATCGACACGTACCAGTGCACAGTGGGTCCCGTCATAGGTCAAAAATAAAAAAAGTGAATGTCATAAATCCAAGATTTTTTGATGAAATTATGTTAAAGACATTCCCGTTAATCAAAAACAACAAAAATATTGTATGGTAATTTTCTTTTTTGTTACTTATAAGCCCTTCAAAGTGAATATATATTAAAATGCACATCTCGCTTATCAGTTCAATTTTTTGGTTGTGACCTTTTGGTAGTGATAACACGTGTTGAAAAAAGCTTTACATTATTTTTTAATTATGGATATTAAACTAGAAGGTTAGTTCTTTCTAAAAACATACGTTTTAATGTAAAATATATTCAGGTGTACTTATAAGGGGTCTCCTTCGTGATGTAGTTTTTCAAATATTTTTCAAAGACTTTTTTAAAGTAAATTAGAGATTTAGTTGGGTTCCCTCCGAGCTCATTCTAAAAATTTGGTATTAAAATGTAGAATATAGTCTAACCTTTCAAAATAACTTTGATTTTTTTTCCACTTTTTCCCCCTTTTGAAGTTATAACAGTTTATGTGACCATATATCCTTTAAATTTAGTGTAAAATTGAGTGAAAAAGCCTAACAGTCAAGAAACAAGGATATGCAAAATTAAATTTTACAAGAAAAATGTCTCACGTAATAACAAATAAGGACCTTTTAAACGTTTTTTATTAACTTCCGGCGCGCTTATTTCCAATTTATGAAAATAGTCTAGTAAAAAGAAATGTCTAATATCGAAAACAGCAGTGGTTCTAATAAAAACATAGTTTTTTTCAATATTTCAATATTTATGTAATTTTTTGTTTTTTTTTTCCTTATAATTATGTTCAAATAAACAATCTTAAATCATTTCGCCAGGTTTTAATTGGAAAAAAGCAAGAATAATATTTTTGACCGCACTTTGTATGGGCGGGTACCCACTGTGCAGTGTGGTTTTAGGCGAGGTAAAACACGATAGACCAAATATTTACACTGAGGCAAATCTTGGAAAAGAAGAACGAATTTCAAGTCGAAACCCACCATCTTTTCATCGATTTCAAAGCTGCTTATGATAGCATCCACCACCAAGAGTTAACGATGGCGATGTCTGAATACACAGTGCAATGTGCAAATGGGTAACAGCTCATCCGAGTTGTTTCAAACATGGAGATGTGCTGTCATGTGATTTCTTCAAAATGGTTCTGGAGCAGATAGGGTGCAAGGCAGGTGCGAGCACATAAAACACTATCTTCAACAAATCCACCCAGCTCCTAGGCTATGCGGACGACATAGACCTCATCGGTCTATGAAGTACAGGCGAAACTCGACGGCCTTGAAGTGAATGAGGACAAAAAAAAGTACATGCTGTCAACAAACAAAGCAACATCTGTCCACCGCCTAGGAAAAAACGTCACTGTTGGTAGCAGCAATTTCGATGTAGTTAAGGAGTTCACCTACCTTGGAACAAACATCAATCCCACAAACGACACCTCAGTAGAGATCTGAAGAAGAATTACCCTAGCGAACCGCTGTTGCTTCGGTTAGGCAAATCAACTGGGTTCGAAACTCCTCACTCGAAAGACAAAGTGTCTGCTATACGAAACTTTGATTTTATCAGTCCTACTCTACGGCGCCGAGTGTTGGACGATAAGTAAAAAAGGGGAATTGATCCTAGGCACTTTCCCCTCAATTCTTCACACGCACCCAGATAATTGTTGTTGAGAGTTAGACACTTAGGCCTTGGCTCTTCAAGAGCTTTATTTATTTATTTATGTTTATGCGACGATGGCGAATGGAAAAGAAGGTTCAACCGCGAACTGTACGAGCTGTACCAAGATGTGGATGTAGTCTAGAAAGCCAAGAAAAGACTATATTGGCTAGGCCACATCGAGCGAATGGACGACAACGGTCCAGCCAAGAAAGTCTTCGGCGACTGGAGAGTGCATGCGAGGGACTGTTCTCGATAGAAGGCTGCAGTATCTCAGGCTGAGATCCTTCATGGATAGTGAGCCGGTTAAGTAAGTAAGTAACGAAGGATTTTACCTTTGAAAGTCTTTGCTTTTTTGCTTTTCTTTTTTCAAATGAGATCACAACTATTTAAGTTTAGATATCTACAAATTATCAACATAATTTTGCTTAAACTTTATTTTTCTTCTATCATCTTAAATTTACAAATATCGTATAGTTTATTTAATAAAATGTATGAATAACAAAATGCAGTGCTACTCAATAAACATCGTGTAATTCATTTTTAAATTTATATTTTCATAAAACTTTACTTTAACAATTTTTTTTTTAATTCTATACATTGACGTGTCAAAATTTAAAACAAAACTCTTTAAATTGACTAAGAAAAAAAACTAAAATAACTTTTATGTTCTGTTGCTATTTAGATTTACTTATGAATTTTCATAAAAAAAAAAAACAATGACAAATTATTTCTTTCTTATTCCGAATACAAATATTTATACATTTTAATTTGTTTTAAGAATCGTGCATTGACATTTAGTTTTTAAATAAATAAATAAACTTAAGAACAAACTAACAATAAATTTCTGCTTAAATATCAAAATTAAAATATTATTTTTATTCACAAAAGGATAGAAAGTAGCTGGTCGTAGACGACAGATTGACAGGATCCTCGTGTCCATTAACCCAAGCACACATCTCATAAACGTAGGTCCTCCCCCTCCACAAATTAATATAAAAAAAAACACTACCTCAGGTGCGATCGATCACAAATTTTTATAATTTTAAATATATTTTTGGTTCAACTGTAGATAATATTCAAATTTTTATATTTCTTGCTGGTTTTTTTGTATTTATGAATATTTTTGTGTGAATATAATTTTAAAAGTCATTAAACAGCTGCATGTCGCTTTGGTCTAAAGCCCTGGCTGGTTTCCAATCAGTTTCGGGGTATTCATCAAAATTACTTGTGTCACCGTCGAATGTGACTTCGGGCATTATTGGTGGCTGCAATTAAAAACAAAATTTATAGTAAATTTTTAAATTTAATCAAAACATTGATAAAAGGAAATTATTGTTTTAATAAAAACACATTTCAAAAACTAATTAATTTTGTTTCTATTCTTTTGTTTGCAAAATGAAAATATTGTGAAAGATGTGCGAAAAAGGGCGCGAACATTGATTAATTGTTTGTTTTCGGCCGCGGTTATAGTTTTTGTTGGCAGACAAAGAGTCTGTCATTTAATTAGCAATTAATTTTGTTTTGTTACCAAAGTGGCTATAAATATAATTATTGTTTGTTTTTTCTATTTTTAGCAGAGACACTTGCGTGTTTTTGTTTTATTTCATTAAAAAAGACAAATGTTAAGTGCCAAACTGGCATTAGGGGTGAAAATGTCATCTTCTTATTCTCTCTCATCAAAATAACGAACAATTATTGGGAAATGGTGCGTTCAACATTGGCCGTCATTATGAGCGCTGACAGATGAATGGCTTTCGGTACCAAAAACGAAACTAAAATTATATTCAAATACGTCAGAAAGTGAAATATTCTTAAAATTTCATATAATTGACATGTGTGAATTATTTGGGTTGATTTTTTCTAACAAGAATGAAGATTGACAGCTCTGACTTTGACATTGCAACGGTGGTGGCGTTTCTACCAATGCACTTGTCACTTTCAAGAAGTATAGAAGGTGCAGTGGAAGCAAGTGTGTTTTTCTTTTGCCATACAGTGAGTGTGACGTATTTGACTTTAAGCCAAAAAATGTTCAAAGCAGTAAAAAATAAATTTAATTATTTTACTGTCAAAATATTTCCACTGAAGGATTAAACGAGGGGAAATATAGACGAACGTGTCTTTGGGCGCCGTTTTCAGGCAGTTTGAATGCTTTTGTAAACAATTTATGCATGTTTGATAAGGTGCGGGTGCATAACTTCACGGGTCATAACTTCACATGGGTCATAATTTCACCTCTAGTGAGTTATAATTTCACTTTCTTCGGGTGAAGTTGTGTCCCATCTAAGGTGGGAATTAGCTTCACTTTTTTGTGGGCCAGAATTTCACTTCTGTGTGAAGTTATGTCCCATTCAAATAGGGATATAATTTCACTTTTTACAACAATTGCAAGAAATTATCATTTTGTATCATTTACTTATACATAATTTGTCTACCAAAAACTGCATTACTCTGGCGCGATTTTGTATTATTTTCAGAGTCTTGAAAACTGAATTTCCGAACTACTAACTAACTACAGCTATAAAAAAGTCTAATTAATAACCATTCATTTTCAAAGCTGTTGCCGTTTTCTTTAATATGGAAAAGCAACCACCACAAATCTTATAATGAATACTAGTGTCTGGCAAGCAGGTGCTGCAGTGCAATGATTCATTTCGAGCATGATGACGATCTGTAACATTCAAATTCGATTTGTTTTGATTGGGAGTGAAGCGAGCGGAAAAAATTTTGCCCAAAAGAGAATCAATTTGGGGTGTGAAAATAAAAAAATTCGCGCGAATTTTTTTATTTTCACACCCCAAATTGATTCTCTTTTGGGCAAAATTTTTTCCGCTCGCTTCGCTCGCTGGCAATTGTACCTGCTACATTTGTTGGTTAAAGCTCCAAATTCGTAATACCATTTTCTAAAACTTTTAAGACTGATAGTATTGAAAAACTCAATAATGAATACATTTCACTGAACATCCCGTCAATAAAAAATGTCTTTCCGAAGGAGCTGTTAACATTGAAACAGCTCAGTTAGTTTAGATGACAAAAAGGTGCAATAAGATGAAACTGGATTCAAGTACAGTTTGCTTGCCTTACTCTCACCTTACCGAATACCAAAGTTTAGAAGATCGTTTGCATTGGAAAAAGTTTCCTTTACGTCACATAGACTTAGAGAATGCGGTATATTTCAACCGTTATGCACTGAAAACACATTGAAAATATGTATTGTTTTAGAAAATGTTTAAAACTTAACGCGAACGTCAGAAACCCCGAATTTAATGTCTGGACTTATGACCCATCATAGTGGGTTAGTACCTAGTCCCAAAATAAAATTCGGCACTTATAACCCACCATAGTGGGTCATTAGTCCCAAAAACCATTTTCGGGACTTCTGATTTCGGGACCAGGTTATCTGCGCCGTAGAATGACTAAATAGGTGGGAAATAATTTCACCCAAATTTCAGGTGAAATTATTGCTCACCTAAGGTGGGAAACAATTTCACCCGAAAAAAGTGAAATTATAGCCCACTAGAGGTGAAATTATGACCCATGTGAAGTTATGACCTGTGAAGTTATGCACCCGCACCGTTTGATAAATTATTTTCCTTCTACTTTCCTTTGAAGATGAATCTAAGCTTACACTTACAGTTACAATAGATGTGATATTCTAATCTCGCGTGTGCCAGGCATTATATTAACACGTGATACTTCGTTAATTAAGTCGATTTATATTTTTCCTTTACATCTCACATTTACACAGGCTGATGATTTAACATCTTAATTAGTTCATTACCTAATTCTGTCAGGAGCTTGCGAACGCTACTACGCAGTTAACGTTCCATAATCTCTCACAAAGTCCTCATTAAACATCGCCTTGAAATTAATTCCATCAAACACAACCAACGAACCATTATCGCCCAACAGGCGGTCCAGAATAGATAAATGCCTAGAAATTGGCACCTTAACAGTTAATTCCCAACAGGTGGTCAATTGCCACACTCCTTACAGTAATCCCACACTTGTGAAAATATACTTTTACTCACTCACACAAAAAAATGTATTCAATTAATTTCCGTTGATTTTATGTGTTGGATTTTCAAAATTAATATGTTTGTTGTTCGCTGAGCCAATCTCACTCCCCCTGAATCTTCGACAAACCTGAGTTCACGGTACAAATTTAGAACGATTATGCGGTGATCATTTTTATTACCACCAGCAGCGTCTTTCTCAAACACTACCACCTCCTCCTATTCACCCTTTCCTTGAAGAACCCAAAACTACGTAATCAGATTTTTGCAGGCAAATAATAAATATTTCTTTCATTTTCATTAAAATTGTTTATAATATAAAATAAATTCAATGGACAGCCAAAATCAGCAAACAAGAAAGTCTGCAAAAAATATAAAATTAAATAAAAAGGAAATTTATTAAAATCTTCCAACCGGGCTATTTTTCAATCAATTTTTGAGCGTTCACCACTGTGGCAAAAAAATAAGAAAAAAAATACGAAAATTCGTTTTTCAAATCTTTGTTAACCTTGACGGTTTGTTTGGTTGGATGAGAACAGACAGTCTGACCATTGTTTTGAAAAACACGAAAAAAAATGGCGTAGGCTGAGAATCAGTTAAATTATGTTTACGAATGATGGCCGGCAGGTGCCGCCTTTGCAGTCTATTTTGCTGATTATACTCTTGGTTAAGTGCACACGCTCTTGATTTTGTTTTTAACGTGATTTAGAAACTGATTTTATTTTATTTATTTTTTTAATTAAGGAAATATTTATATATATTTTTATGGCAATAACAAATAGCTAAACCTGTGTAGGTACATATTTTTTCATTTTGAAAAATTTATTAGGTTTTGCATTGTTTAGACAATTTTGATGATTTAAAATTATTGATGAGGAAGTTATTTCAAATTTATCTACTCGCTAACTGACAGTTTAAATATTTGTTTGCAACATTTCAATTTCAAAAATCTTAATGTTATGTTGCTGTTAAGTTATAATGTTGTTCATGTGTCGGAATAAGATAAATACGCAATTCATACACTTTTTCGAAATTTTAAAATAAATTTAAAATTCTACTACAAAAAAAAAATCGACAACAATTTTAGGCTAACGGTTATTTGTCTTTTCGGGTAGAGAAATCCCACCATAACGTTCTTTTCATTTTTATAAGAGTGTTACCCTTAACGGTGAACTGACAAAAAGTTCAAGACTATCAGTGTTTCGCGTAAAATTCTTTTCAAATAAGCCGTTCAAAATCGGTATAAATTCGTAGATAATTGATGATTCGTTTGAAAAACAATTTATTCGGCTTAGTTTGTGTAGATAGAAATTTTAGGTGAATTGACAGTTGACTTTTAAGCTTGTCAGTAATTTTTTGTGTTTATTGCTTAATGTTTTTTATTTTAAAATAAATAATACAGAAAAGCCATCTCTTTAGCCAAAAAAGAATCATGGAAAAACTACTGCGAATCCATTGATAACATTAAAGCATCATCCAGGCTGTGTAAAATCTTATCAACATCACTCCTATCCTTCATTCCTAAAGAAGGGAAATGGTACTTGGACAGAAAAGATTGGAAGTCTTAATGAAAACCCATTCCCCATTCCCCAAAAATTTAAGTCGCCAGGACCCGATAATATATTCCCAGCCATGCTACAAAAGTTACAAGATGTAATGATTCAATGGCTTAGGGTATATTTTTCTTCAACTGCTTAGCACTGACTTACGTTCCTGAATCCTGGAGAAGGGTCAAGGTGGTCTTCATTCCCAAGATCGGTAGAAGAGGCCATGAAACACCCAAAGATTTCAGACCTTCTTCCTTTGTTCTCAAAACATTGGAAAGGCTTTTGGACTAGTATATCAGAGCTAATCTAGTGCATAAGCCTCTATCTGAATCTCAGCATGCCTACCTTAAGGGCAAATTCACGGACACTGCACTACACGAAGTAGTACGTTCAGTGCAGAGATCTCTAGAGTATAAAAAATACACCCTTGCCACCATCATTGACGTAGAAGGCGCCTTCAATATTGTGCTTGCAGAAGCTATCAGGGTAGAACTATCCAAATTAGCTGGATTTTCTTTATGCTCTGAACCACAGCATCTAAGATGATTGATGACAATACCATCGTTGAGACATATACGTCACTTGAACATCGACGTAATGTCTCATGCCTCATCCTCTTTTCAACGGTATTATGCTCTAGTGAAATAGCCAGTTGCATTCCTCCCCTTAAGATATTCAACCGTAATACCCACCCATAAGTTCACCCTTTAACCCAAATTCGGACGAACTACGATAATTTGGAACTCTCTTCCACACTCTGTCTTCCCCAGTCATTGCAATGTTCAAAAATTCAAGACCAATGTTAACCGACACCTCATCCTTAATCCTACCCGTCTATCCCACTTTCCCTTTCACGGTAATAGTTTGCCCCATTCTGACATATGGATCAATTGTTGGTGGCTTGCCGTAGACAAAAAATATAATATCGACAAGCTGAAAAGAGTTCGAAGAACTGTCTGCATTGGAACTACGGGAGCAATTAGATCTTGCCCCACTGATGCACTCACATTCATTCTGAATATTTTTCCCATTGACCTTCACATTTAGGAAACAGTCTCCTGTAGTGCTTTAAGACTGAGGGAATCGGATATGTGGACTGCAAAGTCTTTCGGTCATAGTAAAATTTTAAATCTAAACCTTAAGAAATAAAATAAGAGCACTCGGACTACACGTTACGTACCAACCTTAAGCTTTGGTAAGCAATTTAAGGTTGAAATTTCTTGAAAAATGAAAAATTAACATTGTGATTTCGACATCACAATATACACTGATGGGTTCAAGATAGAACTCGGTGTTGGGGCTGGTATCTTCTCCAAAGAATTGGGTATTAAAAAATCTTTTAGACTGCCCGATAGGTGTAGCGTATTTCAAGCTGAAGTTCTAGCGATTAGACAAGCATGTAGGATTCTAAAACAAGCAGTAAAATCTGACAAAATTACAAATAAGGTAGAAATCTTTATTGATAGCCAAGCAGATATCAAGGCTATAAAGAGCAGCCTGACTTAATCCAGAATCGTTAGAGATATCAAGCAGGAGCTCCTAAGTTTCAGCGACAATATAGAAATTAATCTAGTCTGGGTGCGTGACATTCAACATTCAAGGTAATGAAATCGCTGACGAACTAGCCAGGACGGGATCAAACCTTCAAATATCCCTAGCTGAGGAAGTTAGGATTTCCCTAGGAGCCATGAAAACGGATATTCAAAACCATTTTCTTAAAAAATCCAACGTAAGATGGAAAAATCTCACCAACTGCACTATTTCGAGACAGATATAGCCCACTTACGACTTAAAACGTACCAAGGAACTTCTGAATAAACCTAGGTCAGATATTGGCAGGATAGTTGCCATTTGCACAGGCCACTGGCCAGTCGGACAACATGCCATCAAACTTGGTATTCCGCACAACGAATTTTGTCGAAGCTGTAGAGATACGGCGCAAAGGGGAACACTCCAGCACTTTTTGTGTGAGTGCCCTGCCCTTCTAAATACCAGAAAAATGGCTTTGGGTTCTTCTTTCCTACGTGAGTTTAGCGAACTCTCAAATATTAAGATTAGAACTTGATTTTCTATCTTAACAAAACCAATTGGATTTAAACACTCCAAATTTCTGCTATGGATATTACCTACCTTTATTTTAAAAAAATGGGAATATTTTTAAGTTAAAACTGAGAGAAGTAAAGATTTGTAAGACTTACCGTTAATTTCTTATTCACAACGTCATTCCAATTAATATTCTTAAACCATCGATGTCGTTTCACATCCTCCGCTCCATTCTATAAAAAAAATTAAAAATAAATTCTATTAAACAACAAAATCCATCAAGCATGAATGAGTGTACGAAAACATAATATTTTTATTAATCAATTTAATAAATCGCCTTATCATTATCATCTTCATGAATTTTATGGCAATTCAAATAAAAAATTTTAATTTTAATTTTCGGCA
Source organism: Sphaerophoria taeniata (assembly GCA_943590905.1). Taxonomy (NCBI): domain Eukaryota; kingdom Metazoa; phylum Arthropoda; class Insecta; order Diptera; family Syrphidae; genus Sphaerophoria; species Sphaerophoria taeniata. Next base: position 11,136,833 of record OX016542.1, on the reverse strand, counting down.
CATGTTTTTCAACGTTTTCTATCAACAAACAGCATCGTTTGTCGCAAAATTTTCTTTGTTTTTCTCTTTTTTGTGAACTGCTGTCACGATTAAGAGGCATGAGCGCGTGAATGTGTCTCAAATCAAAATATTTATGTCCATCGGAAAACTTAATGTCTCGTGAAATTAAAAATAAAATTATTTTTACTACAAAATTTTCCATAAAATTCGTGAATATTTTCTTAAACATATTAATGAACTGTTTTGGTTGAGTGAGTTAGAAAAAACATGAGTGACGACATACCTTCATATTGCCCAGCCGCTTGGTTCTGTCTTGAATAAGCAGCTTCTTGACTAGATCCTTAGCAATAGGATCCATATGGCGGGGCCATTCGATTTTACCACCAAGAATTTTCTCGTAAATACCAAATGGATTATCATCGTAGAAAGGAGGATAGCCGACAAGCATTTCGTAGATGAGGACACCTTGAAAGAAAACAAAATGTCATTAGTAACACTCCAACCAATTGCCACTTTAAATTTTCTTTGAAATTAAATTCTGATAAAAAACACAACAATTTTCATTAAGAACAGCGTTGTATATCTAAAAAGTGACATAATGGCAGTAAATTTATTTCTGTTCCATGGACGACTGTTCCATCACCACCACTGAATCGCTTCACAATGTTGACATTGATGCATTTAGAAAAGACAATAATACAACTATATATTTTGCACTTAACTTCTTTGTCCCTTTTTCCGGTGTTGACCTAATTCCTATTGAATCTATTGGAGCTACTTTTCTTATCCATTAGTGAGAGAGTAAATCAATAGCTATGCGGTAGACGGTATAGGGAAGAGATAGGTGCCACAAAGTGTGGTTGTGGTTTTATTTTTTTGTCATGCTTCATCTAATAGAAAATCAGCAATTTCCGATGCTACACAAGACTCATGGGTTTGGTCTCTTGGGTTCTTGAGGTTTGCTCGGTTCGATAAAACTGATATTCCATTTTTTTCATTAGAAATGGTTATTCTATCGCTTTGGCTATAAATCTCTTATTAACCTTTTTGGTTTGATTTATAAAAAACGTCATCTATTGGAAAATAAATTTTCTTTGAATTTCTCATTCAACGGTTCTAAATGGGGTTTAGCAAATTTATATTCTTGATGTTTTTGTTGAACCACAATCTATAAGAGAATGTCAACCATGTCAATTCATGGTGACGTTTTCAAAACAGTTTGTCGTTAACTACAATTTTTAATAAGAAATTCCAACGTTTAAAACTCATAAAAGAATGGTTTTATTGAACGAGATAATGGAATAGTTCAAGAATCTGCTCGGACCATGCTGACAAGTAGCAAGTAGCTTAGGGAAGTCACTGTGGCCGGAAGCTGTAAGAACTGCTGTTTATATTCTGAATCGAACCACAACTACGAAAGACATCAATCAGACATCATACGAGTGTTGGTTTGGCGAAAAACCACAGATAAATCATGTCAAGATATTTGGTACAGTCGGATTTGCACATATTTCAAAGAACATCATGAGGAAGATATGGGATCCTATTCCTAAGTCTGGTTGGTTTCGAATCTTCGAATAAAAACTATCGACTTTATCATCCAGATTCCAAGAAGGTGCATGCAGTAAAGATTTATCCAGTGAGCATTCTACAAGTGATGTCATGAAAGAGGAAAACTAGGTATCAATCTCAAAAGAAGCACAGGTTGATGAAACCAGAAATGGACGAGAAGATCAACTGTTCACTATGATGCTGATTTTGGTTGCATGGCTATGATGGCAATGTTTGTTGAACCATTGTCTTCTATAGAAGCAGTTAAGTCAGAACAATCTTTGGAATGGAAGAAGTCCATTGATGAAGAGCTGCAATCGTTGCAGGAGAACCAGACATGCGAAGAATTGCAAAAACGTAGTCGGTTGCAAATGGATATTCAAGCTCAAGATGATTTTACTGAAACATTTCCCGAGTGGTGCGATACGATTCAGTGAGATGTGTTCTGGCATTGGCACCTGGTTGTGACATGGAGATTATCCAATTCAATGTCAAAACAGCTTTCTTGAATGGAGACTTGGATGAAGAACCCGGAGGGAATTAATTGCCCCAAGGATCACGTTTGTCAGCAGAAGAAAAGTCTGTATGGCTTAAAGTAGTTTTTCTGTCAATGGAACTCAAAGTTCGTTGATTACATCAAAGGCTGCAATATGAATATGACACAGTCAAATTCCGATCCTTGTGTATTATATTCTTCTGGCTCAAAGGATAAGGTAATGTTATTTGTATGTTGATGACGGACTAGTTATGTCTTGCAGCAAGAGTGCAATCGATGATCTGATCAACAAGCTACAGAGAAAATTTAAAATTACGCTTGGTAATGGGCACTTTTAAGTTGGGCTAGAGTTTGAAAGCTACCAGACATTGAGAACTATTAGCATCGGACAATAATCCTATATTGAGCGAATTTAACACAGATTCAACGTGCAACATTCAAAATCTGTGACTACACCCACTGAAGTTATAGTACTTTTTTGGTAAAGGCGATTGATAGCAATAGCGAAGCTTTGTTCCCGTATCGTCAAGCTTGTGGATCACTTATTTTTGCTGCAACAATTTTAAGACCAGTTATTGCATATTCAGTTGGAGAAGTTTGTCAGTTTATAGAGAAACCTATAACCAGGTTCACGTGAAAGAAGTTAAGATATTCCAATATCTGAATGGGACAAGAAATTTTTTATAAATTACGACTCAGACAACTGGAAATTAATTGGCTATAAAGATGTTGAATCCAGCCGGTCAATCACTGGAAGAAGTAGACGCCAATCGCATGTGACTCTATCAAAAACAGAATCCGAATATGGATTCGTAGACTTCTCATGGAACTGGGATTTGAGCAAGATGGTGGTACAGTAATATTTTGTGACGATCAAAGTACAATACGTCTAGTCAAAAACCCAGAGTATCATCATCGGACAAAGCACATTAACTAAGCAATGCACTTCACCCGAGAACGACATTTAGAGGGTGATCAACTGGCAGACGTTTTTACCAAATTATTGTCAACAATGAAATTCAAATCAAACGTTCTTCGACTTGGCTTGAAGATTTGTTAACAATTTTTTAAAATTTTGTTTTTAAACATATTCTATTGAATTGTAAAATTAATTTTGATTAGAATAGTTGTTTGTGTTTGATTTTTAAAAGGTTTTTATTTGAATGTTTAATGTAAAATTCATTTGTGTGTCGACTTTCAACAATTACAATCTGGATTTCTAAAACAAACTGACCTAAAAGAGATAGAACGTTCTTCAATTAAATTTCTCTCCATTCCGGACTATCGTTTGAAGGTAAATCGTAGCTTTTTCAAGACCCAAACAAATCCACTGTACATTTTTTGTTTATAATCATTATAGGCTAAGATGTAGATGACTCACTTCAGATAGATTTTTTGCGGTTTGTTTATACCACAAAGATTCAATAGCATCTATTAAATAATTCTACAGCCCATTAAAAATAAGTTCCATCATTTTCTTTTTCGTTTATTTCTTTTGCCCCAATAAACGTTAAGTACCACAAGATTGTGGAAACTCACAAGAACCAAAACAAAAACAAAATCATATGGTCGATGGAACTTTTTCGTATTTCCTGAGGTTTTAGCAGCTTTGAGAGGACTTCTGGGTTTTTCCCATTTTCTTCTCGCATCGCAATTTGAAGATTTTATTTAAATTTTGTAATTCAAGAATGGGCAATTAGAATTTGCTTCGTTTTACATGAGCTCATCACTGCTTGTTGATTAATTTCATAAATTGTGTTTACCAGACTGTAGAGAGAGACTCTTACTTACATTACTATTCATCATGCTAGTGAGAGTTGGGAGAACGGGTCCTTTTCATTACATCAGTGTCCCCTCTCTAGTTAATGAACCAAAATCTGTCTAGATTAACTGTCACAATTTATCACCATCATCGAGAGACATTATTTAAAAAAAAAAGAGATTCTTTTCTGCAACTTAGACAAACATGAATAGAAAAAACATGACAGATGCTCGTAATCGAGGAGACAGAGCTCAAGCAAAGTAATCCAGAATAATAGCGAAAATGTGTCTTTTTTGTGTTCATGTTCATCAGTCGGACTCTAGTTTTTTGTGCCTCGATTTATAAGAGATTATGCAATTTGTTATTTTTGGGAGATTATGTCAATGGCGTCAATAGGAAGACAAACGTTTTGTAATAAAAATGAGAAGATACGAATTCGATTTGAGGTCACTATGGTTTGGGGACAAATATATTCTGGATAGATGATGTAACAAATGATTGATCGAAATTGGACACAAGATAGGGAATGAAAGAAAAAATGCGTAGTGCTTTCTTTTTGTGGGAATAAGACAGATGAAACCAGATAACCATTACTTACATTACCATTTACATGAATTTGATAACAAACACATGATTTAGGTACTCTCATCATAGTTTTTGCTAATTTCACTGTTAAGGACATTTTTTTTTCTTATAATCAAACTTTTATATGCCAAGAGCACAGTGCGAGTATAAGGCAAAGGAAAGAGGATGTAAAAGGAGCTGTCGGTGAACATTAGTTTTGAATTCTTGAATATTACAATGACTGGGGAAGACAGGGTGTGGAAGAGAGTTCCTAATTCGCGTAGTACGTCTTTAGAACGATTCTCTGTACATGACAGTACCTCCGAAGTTGGCCTCAAGGGTGAGATGGGCATTCCTGGAGGAGCGGTTATTACGGTTGAATATTTCAAGAGGAGGAATGCAACTGGCTATTTCACTAGAAATACCGGTAGAAGTGGGTGAGGCATGAGACATTACGTCGATGTTCTAGAGATGTAAAAGACTCAACGATGATATGATCACCAATCATCTTGAATGCTCTTTTTTGGATTCTGTCCAGAAGACTAATTTTTTTTTTTTATATTTGCACCCACTCAAGGGTTTTTACTCCCTTTTAATGCCAGACACACAGTGAGCGCTAGGAAGGAAGGAAAGGGTTGGAAAGGTCGGTGTACATTGGTCTTTAATTTCTGCACATTACAATGATCAGGAAAGACAGAGCGTGGAAGGGAGTTCCACATTCGCGTTGTACGGCTAAAGAACGATTCTCCATACTTGAGAGTACGTTTGAAGTTGAGCTCGTGGATAAACTGATGGACATTCCTGGCAGCGCGGGTATTACGGTTGAATTGTTTGAGGGGAGGAATGCAACTGGCTATTTCACTAGAGCACTTACCGTAAAAGTTAAGATAGAGAACAGGGAGAGACACGCAACGTTACGACATAGTGGTCTAAAGGAGTGAACGAGTCAGTGGTGTCTCCATCACCAATCACTTTTACAGCTTTTTTTTGTATTCCATCCAAGAGGCTTATGTAAGTAGCTGGAGCACCTGCCCAGACATGGGAAGTGTACTCAAGCTTAGGACGAATGTAAATTTAATAAATAATAGCCAGATCAGACGGGGAGAAAAATTTCTTGCACCATCTTAAGAAACCCAAACATTTTGCGGCGTTTTTGGCGGTATGCACATGCCGAGAATTTGGAGAGTTTCGGTTTCACTGATGCAAGTACAACTCATGGACAGTGGCAGAGGGGGGGGGGGGAGGTGGTATATCTCGCTTGCTTCAACGATACAAGACAGCATTGAGTTTTCTAAGCATTAAACACTACGCGGTTTTTTGTTCCCCATCGAAGAATACTGTTTAATTTTAAATTTAATGAGCTTATCATATTTTGCCGTTGCAGTTCTACATCCGAAGAGGAGGGATGTGTTTTTGGAGACGAATAAGAAAAGCTAAGGGTACTGTCGTCAGCGAAACAATTTATTGGATTAGAATGGAGATCATTTATTAAAATGAGAAAGAGGGGCGGAGACAAAACGGAGCCCTTGGGCACACCAACATATATGTTGTGGGTTTCAGACTTGAATCCGTCCAATACAACTTGTATTGAACGTTTCCAAATAAAGTTTCTAATCCAACGAAGGAAGGATTCATCGATACCGAAAGCACGCATTTTCGATAAAAGAGCAAGATGCCAGACTTTGCCAAATGCCTTTGAAATATCAAGTGCAACAATTTTACTTTATCCAAAACGATGTAAGGACTTGTTCCACACTGTTCGGTGAGATAAACCATCCAGTCGACCTACGAAAGTCGTACTGCCGGTCATTAAGAAGCTTTCGGTCTTTGAGATATTTCTTAAGCTGATAGCTTATCAGCGTTTACATGACCTTAGAAAGAAGGGACGTAAGTGCAATCGGACGATAATTGAGGGAGAAGAAGGTTCTCCTTTTTTTTGGAATTGGCTGGACAAATGCTGTTTTCCAACTACTCGGAACGAGCCCAGAAGAATAGGATAGATGGAAAAGCTTACGCAAGGGTTTTGCCTCTTCAGAATAATAGCGGGGTATACATTTATATGCCAAAACCACATTTGGTTTCAATTTCCTGAAATACAAAGTAATTCAACTTTTTCTTTTTATATCAACACTCAAACAGACGTGAACTTGAAAAAAAAAAATATTCTCAAAAATTTTGGATAAAATCCAAAAAGAAAATATTCAAACGCAAATTCAAACTGTTTCTGCAAACCAAATAAATATTGCTGATGCCTACTCAGAAAAAAATAATAAAGCAAAATGCTAATGTTTGCATACGTAAATAAATAAATCATTTTTATTAAAAATTAATAACATTATTTTGTATAAAGCCGGCGAGAATAAATCAAAAGAAATATTTACCTACATATAAGTGTGACTTTTGCTACAGAAAATGTTTGATCATTGCCCCATTTTCAACACCACTGACAAATTAACCCAAAATGATGCTTGGTACGCCAGGCCTTCTTTGTGTCAAGTCAATCATAATAAATCAAAGTGGGATTTAAGACTTTAAACAAAAAAAAGTAATTTCTAGAAAAAAACTATAAAAATAACCATTTTCCCTTTGATATTTATGTTTTTACTTTTAATATCCTCCACAGACTTTGTGGAGGATACGAGATGCGAGTATCATTTTTATTCTCCGAAATTACTAATTTTGTATAAATATACAATCTACCTACTTACGTCTTGTAATAAATTCACATATGTATAGCCTCATCTCCCAGGAAAAGCGAACACCCCCCACTCGTCTTACAACAACGACCTACATGACCAGACTAGGCGGACACATTCGAAATAAACATCTCATCGGATGGATGATTATTGTGTTGAAAAATAAAATAATGATTCCAAGAAATCCATAATTTGATGTGTGTCTTGAGTTTTTTTTTCTTGTTTCAAATTCAACTTCGTAATTTTTTGTTTAATAAAGACATTGACTCACCTAGTGCCCACCAGTCTACTGCTCGATTATGTCCTTTAGATTGAATAATCTCTGGAGCTAAATATTCAGGTGTGCCGCACAAAGTCCATGTGCGATCACGTAATTTCTTTGCGAAGCCGAAATCGGTGATTTTCAAATGGCCATCGCGATTGATGAGTAGATTCTCGGGTTTCAGGTCACGATATACGATTTGTAGTGAATGTAAATACTCTAAGGCTAAAATTATTTCGGCTGCATAAAAATTTGCTGAAAAAAATAAACATTTATACCATAAACAAAATTTCAATAGATTTGAACAAATGATACGTATACGCCACAGTGACTCATAGGGCAATTTCTTGTTAGATGCTTCAATAGTGAATAATTGTTAAGGATTTAATGTTATTACATTGTGAACACTTGTTTATTAATTGGACATCGATTGACTTCATTTATATTGAATGCAATTTATTTTATTTTGCGTACACAGCAACGTTTTAAATAGAACGAGTGCGATAAATCTTTGGCAAAAAACTGTTAGATTTATGAACTTTTTTATTAATAGAAAAAGTATTAAACATGATTATTTATTAGATTTTCGGGGTTTGAATAATTGTGGGCCATAAACTTTGTGATTTAGTGCAACGTGTGTGATAATTTTGGGTGAGGAAAATTTATTTCGGGAAATGATGCAAGTGTGAAGAACTAATTGCGGGTCATTGACTCACTTCTTGAAATAGATTCGACAATTTTTTAAGTATGATTGAAGAAGTTGTTAAATAAGAAATAATAGTTTTAATTTAATTTAACTTAAAAACTATAAGTGGGGGTGGGTTAAAGGGAATTTAAGATTATGGGCGCTGGTATTGAAATCAAATAAATTTGGATTCAAATTAACCGAGTGGAGCAGAAAAATTCTGAAACATTTCGTATCGTCAGCTTAAAGAGCTATTTGACAATGTTTAATGACCATGTCAAGGTCGTAAGGGCCTAAATGACTACCTTGGGGTACACAAGAAGTGGCTAGAATAGGACTGAAACGAGCAGATCTAAGCCGGACATAATATTCACGATTCTCAAGGTTAGAAGTAATCCATTTCAGGAAAAGGGAATTAAAGCCTAAAGAGATTTTAAAGACTATAAGATTATGAGAAATTTTGTCAAACGTTTTATTGAAGTCAGTGGAGACCATATCAACTTCATTCCCGTCTTCTAACGCTCTTAGTGTGAATGAAACAAATTCTACAAGGTTTGTGGTGGTGGATCTGTTTTTTAAGAAAACGTGCTCAACGGGGCTTTTTAAGGGCCTGCAACGGAAACTAAGAAGTTCGTATAAAATGCTTTCAAAAACCTTAGGGATATGAGCAATTGGTCGATAGTTTTTCACGTCACTTTTTGACCCTTCTTTGTGAACTGGTATTATGAATGATGTTTTCCATATTTTTGGAAATGTTCCTTGAGTTAAGGTTAAGTGAAAAATTTTTGATAGAGGAGTCGAAAGAGAAGACATGCATTTTTTTTTAGCAAAATGGCAGGAACGCCACTAGGCCTAGGAATGAACTCATCATTAAGTTGAGAAAATTTGTTTTCAATAGCCGATGGAGCTATGGAGTAAATACTCGAAATACTTGCAATCATGGCTGAAACGAGTCTTTAGAGAATGAATCTTTGAAATATGTTGCAAAGTAATTGGGTATTGTTAAATTATCATTGGAAGTTTCATCATTAAATGACAAGAAGGATAGATACCCATCTGACTTTCTTTTATGATTACGTTTATAAGGTTATATTGAGTTTTAATTAAGTATTCTTGGTAGAGAGAAATCAAATGAAGATAAGCACCAAGACACTTGGAGTAGTCAGTTGGGCATGGAGAGCGTAGGAAACCTTCCCTAAGCTTATTCCTTTGGTTACGCAGCGATCTAAGTCTTCGATTGTACCAAAGTGGGCGGACGGATAAACTCTACGTCGTGTAGTACAGTGTAGAAAAGGTTAGTGGTCAAAATCACCGAACTTATACTCGTTAACAGATTGAGTTTTACTTAACTTAACGAAACGCCGAATTAAGGCACTGTGGCGTATACTTACTTTTTTTTTTACACTTACCCGATTGACTACTAAAACGTCCTGCATTTCTTAAATATGAAAACAACTCTCCTCCACACACATACTCAAATAACATATATAAACAGCAATCGTCTTTTGTTGACCACTGTCTGAAAGAAATCGGATTGAGAAAAAAAATTAAGAAAACTTTCATAGATAAATTTTATTTTGTGTTTATCCATAAAGCAAACTTGTGTACTTCACTTTTATCCCACATGCCCCTTAAATTGAAACCCCAACAAAACAGAAAAAAACTACTTACAAACTTATAACAAATGGATGGTTGATTTCTGATAGAATATTCTTCTCATTTTTCACATGATCAATTTGTTTTAGACGTATCACATCAGCCATCGCTAGGACCTTCATCGCACAATATGTGTCTGTTTGTTTGTCCTTGCACAGACATACTCTTCCAAATGTGCCGGTTCCTAAAATTAAAAAAAAAAAAATAGTGTGAGTACAAAATGATAGATGACTTAACATGAATCATTTTTCAATGTGTGTACCTGTACATAAGTAAAACAAAAAAAAGGAAAAACCTAAGACATTCCCAAAAGCATCATGAAGACAAATTGAATTTTAAAATTCGTTTTTGCTCACGTCAGCTTATGCGATGGGCAGTCTGACGTGCGAAAAGATTAACATGGTTAAAATAATTTCAAATATTTTTAGAAAGAAAATTAGAAAAAAAAAATCTTCAAGTTCAAAGAGCTTGTCGTTTTTGGGGAGTTTCTTGTTTCTTTTTTTAATAAAATCGGATGTTTATTCGCAAAGAAGTGAAATGACATTAAGTTTTTGATGTGAACGGAAATAAATGTCTTGATTCGCAAAGATGTCAAAAGTAGGAGGATAGGCGTATTATCCTATGAGGTGTTTGACTTTTCAATGATATGCTGTTTTGCAAGGGGATTTTCCCCAAATAAATCAAACAAATTCTCTTGAATTTATTTAAACGAAAAAAATTGTTTCTTCTTGTATATTCAAAATAAACAACAATAAATTTGAAAATCAAATATGTTTAACACAATCATTGATCAAAATTCTGAAAATAAAACAAAAGCAGAAACCTCTGTTTTCAGCAACATTTGAAATGGGATTCAATATACAATATTTACCATCAAGTAACATCCACATGATTCAAAATTATCCAAATGCAAGCAAATTGGAACTTAATTTATCACTTTTGAATTTCGACTACAAATGTTTTGGAAAAATAAGTTAATCTTAACACTTTTCATCATCATCGATAATTGGAATGCAATTTTTCTTGTTGAACATTATTTTTTCTGTTCATAAATTCTACTTTTATAATAGAAAAAAACATGCCACAAACATGATTTAACAGAATGTTTATTAATTTTAAGGAATTTTAATATGTTTTTAGTTATTTGCCTAAGAAAAAATTCAAGACAGACAGACAAGTGCCGTGGTACATCACTTGGCAGATAAATATCAACGAAGTATGTAATAATAATTGAAAATCAGTTTTTTTTTTCTTTGTTGTTTATCCAAAAAAATAACAAAACTAAAATTATGTTTGTATGTGAACAAATCATATAGTTTTTCCCTGAATACATTATTCTATATTTGTTGCAAAAAATAAACCCACATATTTTTTTATGGACGCTTTTATTGATTTTCCTGAAAAATGTGAGTCAAATCTCAAAAATTCTTTCGTTGTTTTTGTGTTGTTGATCCAAATCAATGTTTTGATCGTCTTCCAGGTTTGTATACATGCAAGTTTGTTTGCTTCAATTTTTCGTCTGATGGGTTTCCCCGACATAATTTATTTTGTTTATTTTAAATTTCATTGCCATACAAGTGTCGTTTTACAATTAACCGACTGTTAAAAAGAATCAATCGGTTTTTGATTCTTTCTTGGAATTTCCTTAAATTTACTCCAAATTCAAGGAACCAGGCCAATAAAATAATTTAACTGACAAACATTCTACATAGAAATCGGTTTCATGTTAGAACAGCGAGTAGTTCTCGGTATTGATTAATTTTTTGTAGAAAGGACACGTAAACAAGAAGAATGAATATCCGTTTCAGGCGCTTTGAAAAATTAGTAGATAGACGCTGCGCATATAGAATTTTTGTAATCGTTTTTAATTTTTGAAAAAAAGCAATTAAATCAAAGCCAAAAAAGACTAATAAACGTCAAAAGATTTATTTCAATGTTGAAATTACACATCATTATATTTGCGACGCAAAATTTCCTCCATATTGAATTTGTTTAATTTTAATTGAATTTTGATGCGTGCTACCGGAAATGAATGAGTTTTCATACTTTCCCAATCAAAACAAAAAAGAAACAAAAAATTACGACAAAACATCTCGAACCACGATAAAGTTAATTGAAAAATGATTTCTGTGTAACCCTCTTCAAACGCAGACATGGCAGGGGTTTCCTTAATCTCAAGTGAAATTTTCAATTTATTCCAAATGAAATGAGCCAATGGAATTACAAAGAAAAAAAAAGCAGTCAATTATTACTTTGGCACAGAAAAAATGAAAAATTTCAAGAAGCGATGCTTATTTTGCAAATTGTAGACAATTTTATTGAGAAAATCCAATCTGACAGCAGGAAAAGGGTGAGACGGCTTCATATTTTTCATTTTAAAAATTTTAAAATTAATTTTAATGTTTTTTTTTTGTAAAAAAAATAATCCGAAAAACAAAATGTTCAATCTAATTTCTATCATGTGTCGTCGTCAGTCTAGTCGTCCGTGTCGGTGGGTCGGTGGAAAATACAAGCATACATTACATATGTGTATTTATTGTCGTGTGTTTGTTTTTTCAGAGACAAAATGATTTGGCGCGTGGGATTCATTTTATGGGCAAACACAAAAACACAAAAATTGAGAACGATCTAGACGTCTGCCCATTCGGGGGTGAAGTGGTTTGCGTAGAATGGAAAACACAAATTTTGAAAACATTTTTTCGATAGGGAAAAACAAGATTTATAGGCTTAAGAGGCACACATACAATATACAATGTTGCTTGGATTATTTTGAGGGAAGCAAAATAAACTGAATTTATAAACCCGACCAAAAGGCACCTTCGTCACAATAATTGACACAGCATCGGAGGATATCAGACAAGCGCGTGCATGGTGCTATGAACCGAAAATCAGAAAATGTTTCCCTATGGACTGAGGTGAACCCAAATATTAAGCACGCTCTGTTAATGGAGCTAGGGAATATATTTTGCAGAAAAAAGCTTTTTTCTTGGTTTTTATGTGTGTCAAATATTTACTGTACGAACTTTCTTTGAAGCCAAATATTTAGGTCTCATTTTAGACAAAAAACTAAATAGGAAGGCAAATATTGATGAAAGAGTAAAGAAGAATCTTTACTTGTAAAAGTGCCATAGGTTCAAAATGGGGCTTCTTGCCAAAAGTAACCCACTGACTATGCACTTCGGTAATCAGACCGATACTCATTTATGGAGTTGTGGTATGGTGGACCGCACTGGACAAGATGGTAGATTTGAATCAACCCATTAAAGTCCAGCGGTCAGCAGGTATGTGCATCACTGGAGCACTTCGCTCAAGACCAACAGCAGCTTTGGAGGCACTTTTAAACCTAACACCTCTTGACATCTTTTCCAAAATGGTCATCCATTTTTCAATAATACCAGTGAACTGCCGACACAAGATGTCTCTCTAATTTCATTAAAAGTACAAAATGGTTTGTTTAAGTTCATTACTCTACCATGAGTAACTTCTTTAGTGGTATGACAATGGACCCTTGAAGTCTTAGTGAGTCAACAACATCTAGACAGCCACTTTTATCTAACCTAACCTAAACAAAACATGAAAAGGTTGTATAAATGTATACGTCCCAATTAAAGTTGATTGTTTTTTTAATAGGAAAAATTACATTTGTTTTGTATAATCGATAATATGGTACAGAACATATTTCATGAATCAAATATGACTCATTTTACAGTGAGCACATGTTTTGAAAATGTTAGAGATACAATTTGGAATGAATATGAAATCTGACTCATGAAAAAAGAAACCATTATATTATATCCGTCATTTTTAGGTTACGAAAGTAATGTGCTCCAGTAACAACTTTTTCTTCAATAGCGATTGTTATTTTTTCTTTCAATTTTGAACTGTAACTGACCCCTTAGCACTTTGGTCCCATTCAATAACAAAACATGTTTCTAGCACGACACTTGTTAACATAAACTCCTACTTTTTGTGTCATATGAAATACACTTCAACGCACCGGATACTCCCCATGAAACCCATTTCTATGATTCTGAATAGTTATTTTTGACCACAAAATGGGGCCATTAGAACGACGAAGGAAAATGCACAGCAACAAAAAAATTAATTTTCCATAGACACATCGATACTTGAAGAAACACACACTTCCTATATAGCTTCATGGCTCGTTTGAAGAACTCATAGTACACTACAGTGGGAAAAGAACCAACCCTCTCGACCATGTTCCAAATAATGAACTTCGTGACATTTGTTAGTTTTTCTCATCATAAGTAGTTTAAAGCCAAAACTAACCAACCAACAATGACGATGACAAAAACATCAACGTTGTCGTCGTTCAAGGACAAGAGAATTTCTAAATTTAGTTGAAGAAATTCACATTCCATTTGACTACACTGAGAGGAATGAGGTAGGAATATGACAATTCATTGAAGGACAATAAAAGGACCTCCTTACACACAAATCCCAACCATCATCATTTGTTTTAATTGTTTCCTCTTTCTGAGTAGCAAAAGCACCATCATCGTTATAAGCAAATGAATCCATTTTCCGTTTTCACTTAAGACCCCAAACGCATTTTCTCGCATAAAGAAGAAGAAAGTAAACAAAAGTAAATTTCGATTGTTCCCGATTTCGTGTCGAAGAATAATCTAATGCAAAATAATGTTAATTGAAAAGTATCAGCGTTTTGATTCCATTTTCCATTACACACAGAAACAGAAGTGTCTGCGCTCGTTCTGATGAACATTTGGTGCATGATGCATGCAGTTCCCCTGAACTGGCTACTGGGTCATAATATTTTTATTATTATTTGCTGGACGGACATTAACCATCACAGTTGAGTAGGATAACAGTGCTGTCGTTATGGTTTTAAAAGATTTTTTAAAAGCTTCAAACATTTTTCTGTCTGCACAGATTTGGTATTAAGAACTCTCACAGTTCAAACGACAGCACTGACTTCACATCACGATATAGCTGGAGGCCGGTCCTAGTCGATTAATTCAATCACTGGGGAGGTACATTTCCATTGATTATACTTAAGTATAATGCACTACACAATCTCCATAGCTATCGGATCGTTATCCGCCTCAATTAATCCATCAGCAATAAAATTACGTACTTATGACGTCTGCACACATGCAATTTGCAAGCGAAAATTGATAGTTGCTGTTTCTAATTTTGTGCAATTTTCAAGATATTCACCAATATGCTAATGACTTTCACATGGAAGAAATGTTTAGTGTTTCTTTTTTTGATACTTTTTTGTGTAATTTTGCTTTAGAGGTTTTTTGCCTCCATAGAAGAATTTTGCTGGCGTAAATAATGTCTAATGAATTTTCATTATGACGCTGGCTGTTTCAAGATATTTTAAAACGGAAGAATTGTGTATTTTGGCATTAGGCGAGATCTGACTTTGATGGGGAGATATTTTTTTCCGAAATGATTAATGGCGGAATAGAGAAAAAGTTTTAGGGGTAAAAATTCTCTTTGGAATGTTGAGTGCATCTTAATTAACTCGTTAGATTTCATTGTAGGGATAATTTAAAACCTGTTGTTTTATGGTTTAAAACATTGTTGCAAGAAAACAACCATAACATTTACGGAATATCAATTTTGGTTGTTTTCAGACCGCGAGCTAAAATTTTGAAAATATTTTTGTTTGAAATAATACTTTTGGTAGCCATTAATGATTGTTAATCATTTAACTTGACAAATGTAAGCTTTAACTTTCTTGGCCAACTCATGCTTCTCTAATAATATATGCCCCCATTCGTTCCACAGCATCTCAAAGTAAGTTTACTTTCAAACCAAAGCAAAAGTCTTGCATTCCCCTTCAATTTATCATAAATCACTGCTGGCAATAAAATTCTATTAACATTTTCTTTTATTGTTTCTTGGAATAATACTTTTACTTTGTTCCAGCTGAATCTATTAATTTCCCTAATTTTACTTCAGATCAAAGCAGAAAGATGGACCTGAGTTGAGTCACTTTTTGAAATGATTCTGATGAATCCCCTTCCCTATATTTGTTTGTTTGTTTTTCTGAATTGATTTCTCCAACAAGTTTCCAGTCTTTTTATTTTGTAACTGTCACCGGCAGCACAACACACGCATTGCCACTGTCTCAAATGTGATGAAATTAGTGCAATTAACTTTCCATAAATGTGATGTTCCATGATTGGATTTGGTTAGTAGACAGCTTCGTGATGTCTTACTGACAGTACTTTCTTTGAAATGTGTTAAATGACAGGATGATGGTGGAAATTCACAAACTCATTTAATTTACCCTATGGAAGGTGTCAAGGTCTTAAAGGCCTCTTATCTTATTTAAATTCAGGGTCCAAAGAGTATCCTTCCAAGATTCCAAGTCACAAATTAATAAATCATCTGCTCCATCAACTACGGGAAACATTCAAAGTGTTTGACACACCTTCCGCCTCTTTTTGTTGAAATGATAAATGGAACCAACACTTTTTGATTAAAACTTAACCGCAAACCTGTAATTCATCACCACTCATCCATAGAGTCATTTATTCAGTCATTTCTAAATTGGCAATTATATTTGCGGCACGAGGCAACAGTAATCTTCAAATTGTAATTATAACAGTTGAATGACCTTCGTCCGTTATAATTTTGTTTCCTTCCCTTGATCCTGTTAGAAACAAATAGATTTTTACACTTCAAAGACACAACTGTGGGTATACCTTCACTCGCTAATAGGCTTATACTTTTTAATTCCTTATAATTTGCCAGCAGACGCGTTTACTCGAAGAAGGTCTCCATTTATGACTGTATGGTCGACCGTAACAATCAATAAATCATCTATTAGCTTACCTTTCTATTTGCTAGTAAATGGTGGCTGTGAAGTGCACAGACAGAGTAAACATGGGCAAGCTGAAGCCTGAAGAATGAAAAAAGTAGCGAAGAAGCCAAAACAAAATATTAATAATAATTCGTTAAACAGGTTCAATGCGAATGACAGTGAATGTTGGAGATGCCACTGTCTGAGAATTACAATTTTGTCATAGAAATTTTCAGCGTTTACTTAATTCTTCATCTTAAGAACTTGTTTTATGGCAGCACTGGGCCAAACTTCAAGTACACTACGGTGAAAAAGTGAAAACTGAACATAAACAGATAATTGAAATCACACACATACAGAATACCGTTAAAAAAGATCAGAAACAACTTAGCGACGAGCGACCATTGATTTTTCCTTTTACATAACTTTCCCGCAAGTAAGCCATAACATGAGTGACGGGCGCTGATCGACACCGTCTGGACATTTATGAACAGATTTTGATGAAACCAAAGTATACAAAGCAACGTTAAGTGTCCGTTGCATTGCGTTGTTTAGCCATAAAATATGAAAGTTGATTTTCAAGCCATTCGAATGTGGACATTACTCGTCACCGTCTGTCATCCATTTTCTGATGTTTGCATGAAAAATCATTAAATTCATATGGACAGACTGCCTACACTTGCTTAAGTTATTTACAAATCCAAGCGACTTTTTCCACGAATAATATAATAAAATTTAATGTGTTCCCATTTTGTCTGGGGATGTTTCAGCTCTCCAGGAGTCATTCTTCCTCGGTGATATTAATTAGGTTGGATAAATAAATATTTCCATTTGTTTGTGTATTTTTAGAGAGATTTCTTTATAAGCTAATTTTTGAATCATCAGGGGTATTATCTTCGCGCGAATTTTTTTATTTTCACACCCCAAATTCATTCTCTTTTGGGCAAAATTTTCTACGCTCGTTTCGCTGCCAACCAAACCAAAACGATTTTGAATGTTCCAGATCGTCATAATCTCTAGGATTTGGAGCTTGAAACAAAAAATGAAGCAGGTACAATAATTGCAAGCGAGCGAAGCGAGCGTAAAAAATTTTGCCCAAAAGAGAATGAATTTGGGGTGTGAAAATAAAAAAATTCGCGCGAATTTTTTTTATTTTCACACCCCAAATTCATTCTCTTTTGGGCAAAATTTTCTACGCTCGTTTCGCTCCCAACCAAACCAAAACGATTTTGAATGTTCCAGATCGTCATAATCTCTAGGATTTGGAGCTTGAAACAAAAAATGAAGCAGGTACAATAATTGCAAGCGAGCGAAGCGAGCGTAAAAAATTTTGCCCAAAATTTTTTACGCTCGTTTCGCTCCCAACCAAACCAAAACGATTTTGAATATTCCAGATCGTCATAATATCTAGAGTCTAGACGAAAGTGAAAAAAGATGTTCAAAATGAATCATTTCAATGCAGCACCTGCTTTGCAGACACAAGCGTGCATTACAAAGGTGCGTGGTGGTTTCTTTTAAAAAGTAAAGAAAACGGCAGCAGTTAGTTTTGAAAAATGAATTGCTCTGTCAATTTTGTCTACAAATAGTAAAAAAATGGTCCTATCTATTGTTAAGACTTTTTATAATTCAAAGAAAAAGAATCACATTCTGAAATTTTTTTTAATAAGAAGTGCAATAATATTGTTTCTCACACTTTTCACTTTTAGTGGACTACTTTCTCACACAATTAAGCAGTTATTTCCCACTCGTAGTGGGAACTTTTTCCACTTTAAAAAGTGGAGCAAATTCCCACTTTGAGTGGAGTAAATTCCCATGTGGAGCAGATTCCCGTGGAGTAATTTCCCTGCACCGATGAATGTTAAATTGTTCTGTCATCTCATTCAGAGATGATCGACAGTTGTGGACTATAAGAGAGTTTGAGAAGACAGACGCGAGAGATTTGAGAGCGACTTGGCTGTCCGAGAAATTGCGTATATCCTTGCAAGATATAACGTTTTCCTTGAGCCAGGATAGTGCCTTTTTTATCGCCATTAGTTCTGCATGGAACACACTACATTGAATGGGAAGTCTATATGATAGACTGAGATTCAGTTGTTTCAAGTAGATACCACCTCCAACGCCGCAGTCGGTCTTTGAACCGTCTGTATAGAAGTGTATCGTATTTCCTTCTTGAGGTCCTCCTTCTTCCCAAAAGGATCTTGAAGGGATGGAGACATGGAAGTTATTATCGAATACCATTTTTGGCGTAGTCTAAGCGATCTGGGATAGATCTGAAATTGTCTGTGTTGATCCATTGAGAGGTGGCTCTAAGCCTCACGCATGAGTTGGATCAATGAGTGATTTATCTTGGCCATTGCTGTTGTGATTTCCTGGTAGCTGACGTTGTTGAATGCTCCTTCGATATCTAGGAAAGCTACTAGGTTATATTCTTTGCATTTGAAGGAATATTCAATACTACGCACCAGCGAATGAAGTGCTGTTTCTACTTAAAGTACGCATGTTGAGCTATGGAAATGAGACATGGTTTCAAGTTATGTCTGATGTGAATTTCAACCTTTATAGGGTTTTAAGGAAGAAGGATGAAGACTACTTTTGCCATTCTCCTGGGTTTGGGAATATATCTCAACCTACCTTAAACAGCTAGACAGAATGATCTCCAATGGTGGAGTGATCATGTATGAGCATTTTTGTAATCCTGCAGGAATATGTAATTCCATCTGGCCCTGGAGATTTATAGGGATCAAAACTATCTACAGCCCATTGCAGTTTTTCCCGCGTTATTAGATCCACTAAACTATATTGTTTGTAGTGTGGTGAGACTCAGACGCTTAGTCGTATAAAATGTTAGAGCTCCCTGGAAAATGGGATTCTAAAACAAAGATTTAAGGATTCTTCATCTGTGGTAGTCCACGAGACCGCTTCAATTTTCAAAGCGGGACTTTTTGATAGAATTTTCCTGAGCCTTGAGGCTTCTGAAGTATTTTCAATTTTACCACAGAAATTTCTCCATCAGTACCTCTTACTCTTTCTTATTTTTTTTTTATATTGCTTTAAAATTTGCGTGTATAAGTCCCAGTCAGTGCAAGATCTATTGTATTTAGAACTGTTGAAGAGCACGCGACAGCTCTTCCTGAATGGTTCTAGTTCTTTGTGCCACCAGTTAGGTTTCTTTTTACCCTTTAAAATGGTTAAGAGACATTAAATCCTCATTGACTTGTTAACTTTGGGTCAAATGCGTTCAATAACAATAACAAATATAAGAAAATTGCTTAAAAAATATTTTTTTTAATGAATTCTGTGTTTAAAAATTCACCGAGAAGAGAAAACATCAAACAATTATACTGAAAAACAAAATGTATGTAATAAACCTGAAATAATTATTGTATTAAAACTTATTGAGGGCAGACTTCTTTTGTTCTTGAAAGTTTTAATTTTTATTTGCAAGTCGTTAATTTCATTTTTTCAAATAAAAATAAAACGAAAGCAATAAAACACAAAAGAAACCTCAATAATTGCTAATTACAATAAATCATTCACCAAATTATCGTATTTAATTAAGAAAATGAATTTGGCAGACAGTTGTGCGATTTAAATAGATTTTACAAGAACTGTCTGCTCTCGTAAAATATCAAATCTTATTTTTATCTAACAAGTCTATTTCCTTCAAGTAATTATTTTGTAACCAAAACACAAACAAAAAATCATTAACTATCGTTAGTTGGTATACGCACGTCTGAGAAAAATTAAATTTTATTTTTATGTTTCTGAAATATTAATTTTGGGGCGTTTTGTATTTTGTTTAGTCATTTCTTTAATTTTTACGTTTAAAATAAGTGTTTATGTTAAAACCACAAATAAATGAATTAAAATTAAATTTCAACTGAGTACAGAAGGAAGTGATTTAATTTCTTTTAACAAGTCAAAAATAACAAAAACATAAAGCGTCCGAATATCGAAGGTTATTCAGAAGTTATTGTTATCTTAATGTCGGGTTCAATGGCTTATATGAAAAAAGAACACATGGAAACAAAATATTTATATTCTTCCTGCGATTTACAATGCAATCAATTCCAAATAAATGTCAAAATCCAGAAATGTATTTTAGTCACTTTACGTGCGGTTTGTATCACTTCTTGCTTGCATGAATTCTGTTTTATGTTTTTATTTACGCACCAAAATTTATTGATGTAATCAATATTTTGCGATTGAAATTGCAACCAGCAACAAAATTCTCTTGGGGATGTTCCCATGAACTCATATCACGTATCACATGCTCGTTTATTGTTGTAGTAAACTGTTTTACTCGAACAATAAATAATTTATTTCAGTTTTTGCGGAGTAAATAAACTTTTTAAGAATTAATTGCACTGCGTAAATGTTTGGCATCATAAATTTGTAATTTTCACTTTCAATGATGCTGCTGGACTTTGGTGATTCAACAATGCGAAACCGCAAAGGTGAACAGGAACAAAATAAACAAACCACAATTATTTGTTTTTCTGTGCTCTCTGACAGTTGTACGTGAGTTAAATACGCAAATGCGTTGAAAAAATAAACAAATGAGGTGCGATGCAATGCTTATAAGATATTTAAATGTTTTCTTTATAATTGCAATTAAATTAAGGTAACAAAACGTAAGGGGTATGTTGTATATTTAGTAAAAAAAATTACATTTCGACTACAGTTAGTTTTTACCAAGGAATTTGTTTGCTTCAACCTTTCTCATTGTCAAATTAACAAAGTAGTGAACGACATCTGTCTAATTTGAACAGATAAATTGTTAATATGATGTAATTCGTTTTGTAGCAGGCTTTTGTGCCCGACTTTCACTTGAAACTTATTTTGCGATTCAAGGATATTTCTCACGCAGTGCAATGACGCAAGAAAAATTTACAAAATCACCGCATTCAATTAAAACAATTACATTGTGGCTAATTCAACAAATGTAATTGCAATCCAATCCAGATCCAAACAAGCACTGTTTCTTTTTTGTCTTAAATTAACTTCACTCGTATTTTTAATGAGATTCTTTTTCATAACAAACTCATCGCAAATTGATTCCAGGGTAAAATCAACAAATGCGCAAAGGCTTGTTGTAAAATTGTACAATTGTGTAAATTTTATTGATTGAATAATGAGGTTTTGAATGTATAACAAAACACAAGAATGAGAAAGTCCAGAAGTTGTGAGTGATGATGCAAGATCTGACAACGCAACGTCAAGATTTATCTCCTTTTGAATGGCTTAACTGACAGGGTGATTCATTGAAGATTATTCCTATTGAGAACTGAAATGAAAGCATCACGCGCAGCTTGACAACCAATATGCCAAGTCAAATTGCGCCAAATTGAATCAACTTACATTCAACTAAAAAGAAGGAAAGATGGAAACATAAATTCTGAGCAGATGGATAGCATCTGGAAGAACATTTCTAATGGCTTTGGCCGCCTGAACTACTTAAAATTTTGTGTTTATTGTGAATTGATTTTAAAAATGTTTATCTAGACCGTGAACGAGAAACTCATTTGTGGTATTCAACAAAACAAGAGGAAGAGAAGAAGAGTTGATCTAATTATTCATTATGCTCTTGTTTTTGTTTATCATTTCTTTTTTTTTACAAAAAAAATCTAATCGCAATCGACTTTGATGGTGCGAACCGAGTTGACGAATTATATAACACCGACATGAATCATTAAAACTTTTTGTTTATAATTTAGAATCGACACACATATGCTTTCTAAGCCAAATAATCTTCTAAATGGATCTTGTGTTATTACAAAAGTCGAAAGCAGAGAAAAATCTCTTTGAAAATTGAGGTCTTTAACACTTTTGGGGGAAATGTTTTGTTTACTCAAAAAGTCACGTCTCTTTTGGACGTGAAACATTTATTTTCAATAATAATTGGAACAATAAGCAAATGAGCTTTAAGATTTGCCCATTTGAAAAGATCCACACTTATGGTGAAACGTTTCATATTTGTCTAGAATGTTTGGTTAAAATGGAGAATGCTATTAACCCAGAAATATTGAGGGATACGAGTTATCCTTCGTCTGATCTTGGCGCGCGCTGGTGTTATTGCCCGTTTTTATAGTAGAGCCAAGGTAGCCAAACTCCTCTACTACCTCGTTGTATGCGACTATTGTGACGTTCTGTCCACGCCGTCGTCGGTGTTGGGTACCCTTCCTCGAAGACAGCATATATATCGTTTTTCCCTCATTTACCGCTAAACCCATTTTTGCTGCTTCTGTCTCAATTCTCACAAAAGCGCCATTGACATCACGCTGTGTTCTTCCCATTATATCAATATCATCGTCGTACGCGAGAAGTTGAACAGACTTTTGGAAGATAGTGTCTCTGGTTTTAACGGTGGAGTCTTGCACTATATTCTCAAGAACAATGAAATCGCATGACAAGGCGATGCACTTTGTTTGAATCCTTTTTTGACATCGAAAGATTCCGTAAGCTCGTTGCCAAACTTGATGGCGCAGCGTGAGTTCTCCATCGTCATTTTGAACAAGCGAACGAACTTGGCAGGGATGCCAAAACTAGACGCATAGCTTTAAACAGTTTGTCTCTGTAGATGCTGTCATACGCGGCGTTAAAATCGATGAAAAGGTGGTGGGTATTGATTTGGAGTCCATAGGTTTTTTCCAGGATCTGCCGCAAAGTGAAAATTTGGTCGATGGTGGATTTTCAGATTATTGACGAAAGACTTCAGACGTTTACATATTACGGCAGAGAGGGTCTTATAGGCGATGTTGAGTAGGCTGATTCCTCTGTAGTTAGCGTAGTTTAGAGGATCTTCCTTCTTCAGGATCGGACAAAAAATGCTGAGGTTCCATTCATCGGGCATGCGTTCTTCCGACCATATCTTACAGATGATTGGTGCATGCTCCTATCTAGATAGTCGCCTGCTGCTCTGAACAGCTCGGCACCTAGACCATCTGCTCCAGCGGCTTTGTTGGATTTCAGCCGTGATATTGCCGTTTTCACTTCTTCTAGGTCGTGTTCACGGAATTGTCATTTGAACATTGAGGTTTGCGACTGATTTGATTGGTAACCGACCGACCGTGTCGGTTTTCCAAAATCCTTTCTCTCTTACAAAACAGTTTTTGAATGTCATTCGGTTTCAATTTGAACAACAATCTACCACCTGATCTTATAACAATGGAAGTACATAAAATACAACTTTCTCAACATGTTTAAAGTTCACATGCAATTCAACATTCCATTCTGCAATGTGTTGGACGATAATAATCACAAACACTAATCCAATTGTTTTCCATTGCGTCAACGATACAATCTAACTCGGTACAAGTATCTATTTTACTATCTATGGTCGACCTTGCACCGTTCAAATTGGTATCTATTTGATTGCATGTGCCTGCAATTTCGAACCAACAAAATTTCCTGAATCCACTCGCATTTTGTGCACTCCACCGCCGACGACGACGAGCCAATGAACCCAAAGCTTGACATGTAAATCGTGACCATAAAACGACAAGTCCAAAATTTAATTCCATAATCTAAGCCCAGCCATGAGTCCATTCGGTGTATCGTTGCCGTGGTTGTGGCGTCAAATATTCAAATTGCGTTTCTAAGCACTCAAAGTAACACTGCACCGACACTCACAGCAAAGTCTACTTGTTTACATGAGGGGGAATTAAAACTCTCTATAATATGGCCTTGATGTAGTCACTGCCGGTTTAAGTGACTAATATATAAGACCAGATCCCGGCACTGCACCCAATAGAATGTAATTATGTAAATATTGTTGCTGCTAAAGCTAGTTTGTTGTTTTTGGGTTTTTGAGTTCAACAAGTCGACGTTAGTGAGATTACACTTATGCCGAACGACCTGCGTTACCTGTTGTGAGTTAGCTAAACAAATTCCATAGGTATACAAAGTAAAGTGTTTGTTTTGGATCGATAGTCAACAAAATTTGGCAAGTGTCCGAACAGTAATTTTTATTTTGTTTTGACAAGCTGGGAATTTTACATTTTTTGTTTGTACTTTTATCTCGAGTATTTTAATTGATCTAAGGAAATATTTGGGGTGTTTCCACTGTCCCAAATGGAAGGTATCAAAATATTAATGGCGAGCTGGAATTGGTTTTGATTGATGGAGAATTGCCAGCTGTGCTTCAATTCTTCAAATGATCTATATTTGTGTGTTTACATGCAAAAGAGACAATTACCACTTTATGACGTCACAACATTTGTTTATGAACATAGGATAAACAAAATACCAACGAAATTTCTGTTTTTTGTTTACGTCAAACCCAAAATCATTATTAACAATAATTAATTGCACAAAAAATTAATCATTCTGCATTGCAAATAAAGTGACAGACCGCCACAATAATTCAAACCCACAAGAAGACACAAATTGATGCAACCAGCAGCCTCCAACTCTGCCAACTCTCAAACCAGCTGCATTCTAAATTGATCAATGTCATCCATGTTCGTTCCATTTAACAATAAATTCATATTTGCCTTTGAGAGATTATATTTTGTTAAAAATAAAATCCTCCGCCCACAACCTCTGAAATTGAATGAATCCACTTAATCTGCATCCCAGTAACCGTAAAGATGATTTTTTGCTTTGTTTTAAAACCAAGTTACCAACAAAACCAATACACAAAACAAGTTTGTCATCCAACGTGTTTTGGTGAATTGAAAGTTTGTTCCTTTCACCCGGCTGGCATTGTCTTCTTTCCAAAAGTGTGCATTGTGTTATTGCATCTTTTCTAGCAGTCGCCTGCCAGTCCAGAAGCAGGTTACATGCGTCTTTGCAATAAGCTACATTTTTGTCTCGATGTCCTCCTTCATATTCATATTCAGAGTCAAAGTAACAATTGAACGTCCGACGCGACGTCGAACAAAACAGTCACCCCCACCTCCATTTTGCTCTTGTCTCCTTGTCCTCAATAAAATAAATTTTTAAATTTCAAAAAGAAACTTTTCTTCTCGGTTCATCTTTTCTGAAAAAAAAAAATACCTCCACAGAGATAAAATGACATTTTTATAAACGTCGCAATGTCTGCCACATTTTGAATGTTCACATTTTTATTATTTTCAAAATAGAAGAAATAAACTCATAATTTATATTTTATCTTAATTTTTTGGTGAGCTGTTTTTTTATTGAGTGCAAAACGATATAATTCATCACAATCATTCGGGTGTTTCGTGAGAAGAGTATGAACGAGTGAAGCGAGTTGTTGCTCGTTATGCGCGACTCGTCATAAAAATTATGAGGGCGATCACGACGCACGATAACGAGTGGGTGTTCGTGTTCGATGTTATGTTTGTGTTCGACGTCTTTCGTTGCTTACGTTCGAACGTCAGTTTTGTTTTATTTTTAAATCTTCAGAAAATAAAACTGACGTCATGTTGAAAGTTGAGATGCTGCATGTTGCATCAGAACTGTTGAGAAAGGAATCTTGACTCTTGGGTAGTAGTAGTTCAATTAAAAGCTAACTCCACAAACATCTGGAATTGGATGGTCGATGTAAGGGAATAATTGAGTTTACTCTTTCTTAATTGAGTTTGTGTTTTTTTTCTTACGAAATTAATTTCTCTTTTGAAGATGCAATAAAAGCACTTCTAGTGAAGAACCCTCCGGAATATAAATTTTGATAATGTTGCTGATATAAGTTAATGTTGTTTGCCAAGTGAAATATAAATTCGAATATAAATCATTGAAAAGGCAAGCAAGAAGCTAAACGAATGATGAAGAAATAAGAAACAACTGTTTGATGTTTTCAAGCAGCACTTCCAACAGCTGCTGAATGCGCATAATATCGAGCGAGCCAGTAACAGCCCGCAGCACAGAAGAAGTTGAAAGAGCTATGCAAAAGCTAAAAAATAACAAGTCCGCCCGGTCGGATGGCATACCTGCGGAACTCTTTAAATATAGAGGAGGTGTTTTGTTGAACCGCATTCACCAGGTCATCAACTAAGTGTGAGAGGAAGAATGCCTACTACAAAAAAGGCGATCCTATGTCATGAAATAACTACCGAGGCATATCCCTTCTCAATGTTGCATACAAAATCTTATCCAACGTACTGTGTGAGCGTCTTAAACTGTTCTCCAACACAACAGCACGTACCAGTGTGGCTTTAGGCCAGGTAGAACAACGATAGACAAAATATTCAAACTGAGGCAAATCCTGGAAAAGACCAACGAATTTCAAGTCGAAACCCACCATCTTTTCATCGACTTCAAAGCTGCTTATGATAGCATCCACCACCAAGAGCTTATAATGGCGATGTTTGAATTCGGGATCCCGAACAAACTGATGCAGTACAGCTCTGTGCCACATGACACTTAACAATACACAGTGCAGTGTGCAAATAAATAACAGTTAAATAACAAACATCAATCCCACAAACGACACCTTATTGCAGATCCGAAGAAGAATTACCCTAGCGAACCGCTGCTGCTTCGGTTTGGCAAAACAACTGGGTTCAAAACTCCTCATTCGTGAGACAAAGTGTCTGCTATAGAAAACTTTGATATTACGAGTTCTACTCTACAACGCGGAGTGTTGGACGATAAGTAAAAAAGGGGAATTGATACTGGGCACTTTCAAAATAAAAATTCTTCGACGGATTTTTTGTCCCGCATGCGACTATGGCGAATGGAGAAAAAGGTTCAACCGCGAAATGTACTAGCTGTACCTAGATATGGATGCTTTTCAGAAAGCGAAGAAAAGACGACTTCATTTTGGCTCGGCCACATCGAGCGAATGGACAACAATGCTCCAGCCAAGAAAGTCTTCTCATGGCAGCCCCCAGGTTCGTGACCACAAGGAAGACCGAACCTAAGACGCAACGGTACAAGGACGAAGTGACTGCGGATGTAAGAGCACTTGATTTCGGTGAATGGAGAGTGCATGTGAGGGACCGTTCCCAATGGAAGGGTGCAGTCTTGTAGTATCTCAGGCTGAGATGCTTCATGGATTGTGAGCCGGTTAAGTTAGTAACTGAAGTAAGTAAGTTTGAACTTTCAAAATTTTGACAAAAATTGGAGACAGGCATAAGGGTTCCAAAATATACAATTTTTGTAAATTCAAAGAAACGATTTCAAGGCAGTGAACAGTCAAAAAAGAGGTCCGATATTTCCATCTGTCTGTCTTGAAAAAATGCACTCTATATATAAACTTTATCTCTGAACATAGGAGTCACATGCACACAGTACAATCTGCAATGTGACAAGAGTTACACACTCTCTATTGATTCATGGTTTATAAAATGATTGATCTTTACGTTGACATTAACGCAATGATTATAATGATCTGTCAAATCTAATCACATACACGTAACCTATTTACGTAAAGCAAAAACCGAACTAAAGTTCAAAATATTCTATGAACTTAGTCATACTCTATATTTAAAAGACATTAAAAACCAGATGAAAACTGAAAACACTTGTTTTGCAATTATATAATTAAAAATCATTATAAAACCACATATCGCGGTATTAAATACCAATTACACGTTTTAATTCTCTCGTTCTGGTGTAGCGTTTGTCGGCTCATAAAATTGAATGAATTTTAACCGACAACTACGCAAATTACAGTCATCGGTAAACACAATTTTAGGTTAACGTATTCAGACATTAACGACACACCGCTGGCTGGAACAAAACGACTCAAAATTTTACTATTGAAAGGTTGAACAAAGAGATTCCGAATGTGACAAAAATTGACCAAAAATGTCACCACCGGCACTCTGGTTTTGTCCTTCCTCTTTCCGCCGTTGGTTGGCGCTCTGTGCGCCACAGCCACACATATGACATGAATGCAAATTACTTTTCAGTCACTTTTGATTGATGATTGTGCTCCGAGTGGGGCTTGAGTTTGTTCACTCGTTAAACCATTATGCTACTCTACTGCCCGCCATGCCGTCTACAACTCGTTGATGAAATCACAAAAAATCCATTGTTATGCAAATGACATTACGCATGCTGTATCAAGCGAATCATTATCGTTGTTGAATGATATTGAAGCTCCAACTGGAGAGTGTTGTCATCAATCATAAAAAAGATGCCAGTTGAATCAAAGTGCAACAAATTCTGAGTCAACACAATATTCACATTAGAAGTGAATGAATGAATTCATCGGGAACTATAATCATTCAAAATGATGATTCTGCATGTAATTGCATTTGGGAAAACAAATCAATTAATTTCCATGTGATTGATTTCAATTACATTTAATTGCCTGAGCTCTGTGCAGCAGCGCTGGTTGACAGTGGTGGGAAAATATTTTGATTAAATTTTGAATAATTGATTGGGAATGTTTAATTGATTGATGGATTTCGCATCATTGATGATAGGAGGATTATGATAATGAACAAATGTACCTACATAAATTTCTGATGAAAATGATTTTTTGAATGCAAAGAGACTTGGGCGGAAAAAGCTCAATTTAGACGTGTTGACTTTCATGACGACTGTGTTAAATGTTTATATGGAAACTGAATTTGACGGAAAATAGAATGAAAATTAAAACGTAGAAGGAGACACTCTTTCAAAACTGATTTCTTGTTGACAGCAGATTGGATGTTGTTTCTTCAATTTCTCCCAACAGTTCAAATTTTTATTTCTTCAAAACAAATCTTGATTTATGTCGAACCGAAAGTCACTTCGAATGCTTTTAATATTTCCATGAATTGAACCAAAAACAAATAAATTACTGTTTTCCTTCCATCATACCCACCTGTTGTCTCTAACTCATTTCATCAAGCAAAACAAAACCAGCCCACACAAAACACACTACCTCCAAAATATTTCCATCAAAAATTCTATTTATAAATCCGTCATTCGATTTTGGGTCATGGAAATCACAAAATCATACACAGCCGCACACAAAACACATGGCAACTTCTTCTTGAATTGAAATAAACAAAAACACAATTATTTTTGGCATCCACCACCCCCATTTCATTCAGTTGTTTAGCTTAAGAACAATCAAGAGTAGGTACACACAAAAACTCCCCAACCTGAGTTTTAGGTACTTACCAACTGTTTTTATGATTTGAAAATCATCCAAATGATACTGTCGAACGCCCTTAGCTGTCTCCACACTGCTACTTTCTGTATTACTCTCACTACTGTCTTCATCTGTCTCATTGCCATCATCGACCTCATCCTCCTCATCATCTACATCGTCATCCTCGTCAACTTCATCTTCGGATTGATCCTCATCTTCATTCCCGGCATCGTCCTCTTCCACTTCGGCATCTTCTTCACTGTAGTCCGATTCGAGGGGATCCGAGGATTCACTAGAGCCTATGCTACTCCCACCGCCACCACTACCCATTACGCCACCACCGCCATTGCGTAGCGCACTAACGGTTAGTGTCAATGATGTATCTTTGTTATTGGATTTGCTGGCGTTGCTGCTAGTCGAGGACACCATTGGACGCAATCGAGAACAGGTTGTTGTTGACATGATTGGTTCAGTTTACCGGAAGGATCTGCAATTTAAAAAAAAACGAAGTCAGACCATTATGAGATATTAATTGAAATTTCTAAATATAGTTTTTGGGTCGGAGGGGGTGAGAATGACAGTTTTTTGTTCTATTAATTTTTAAATTTTCTCGAAGATGTCACGTAAACTAGTTTTTTTTTCTCTATTCCCCGTGCATTATTTTTCCACTATGATAATTGCACTGTGCACTCCTTCGTGTCGGGTCTGATAGATTGGATTTAACCTTGCAATAGTAACCCATAATAAGTTGAAGGGATGTGGGAGGTAATATTTATGAGACAGCGAATGGGGGACAATCAATAACACGGATGAAAAAATAGGTTATGGCACAATGTGGCACCCTCGCACTCTGAAATCAGGTACAAAGACATCGGGGTAATCATCATGAAACTGACACTGCTATGACAGCTGGAGGGCCACAACAATGAGCACGAATTACAGTATTGAGAGTAAGAGAGGACTCGATTTTTGATTTTCTAGTTAACACTAGTTCATCGATTTTAAGGCCGCGTATGACAGCATCTACAGAGACGAACTGTATAAAGCTATGTCTAGTTTTGGCATTCCTGCCAAGCTCGTTCGCTTGTGCAAAATGACGATGGAGAACTCACGCTGCGCCATCACGGTGAGCAACGAGCTTACGGAATCTTTCGATGCCAAAAAAGTATTCAGATAAGGCGATGCACTGTTATACGATTTCTTTAACATCGTATCTTCCAAAAGTCTGTTCAACTTCTCGCGTACGTCTATGATACTGATTAAATGGGAAGAACACATCGTGATGCCAATGGCGCCTTTGTGAGAATTGAGACAGAAGCGGCAAATATCGGTTTAGCGGTAAATAAGGCAAAACGAAGTATACACTGTCTTCGAGGAAGGACACTTAACACCGACACGGCTCGGACAGAACGTCACAATAGACGCATACAACTTCGAGGTAGTAGAGGAGTTTGTCTACTTGGGCTCCAATGGGAATAACACCAGCGCCGAGATCAGACGAAGAATAACTCTTGTTTATCGCTGTTTCCTTGGGCTAAGAAAGCAATTGAGTGGAAAAGCCCTCTCTCGAGCAACTAAGGTGAAACTGTATAAAATCCTTATCGTCCCAGTCCTGCTGTATGGTGCAGAAGCATGGACCTTGATAAAATCGGATGAATGTGCATTAGGCTGTTTCGAGAGGAAAGTTCTTGGGGTCATCTTTGGCCCTGTGTGCATTAATGGGGAATGGAGAAGAAGATACAACAGCGAACTTTACGGGTTGTACAACGACATGGACCTAGCCAGAACGACATGGACCTAGGTTCAGAGACTAAGATGGCTCGGTCATTTAGAGCGGATGGATACCAATGCTCCGGCCCGGAAAGCCTTCTACACTATTCGCGAGGCACGTAGAAGGAGAGGAAGACCGCAACTCAGATGACTCACACAAGTGGAAGAGGAGCTCAATCAACTTGGAGTGCAAAACTGGAGACAGCTAGCTAGGGACCGAGCTGGCTGGGGGAGACTATTGATCGAGGCCCAAGTCCACAACGGACTCTAGCGCCACCTTAAATAAGTAAGGAAGTTATTTGTGTAACAATTATACTTCCCATGTAGCTGGTAGCAATTACAAATAATTAACGTTTGAAATGTATTTTTTGTTGTACAACAGACTGTAAAACACACTGAACACCAGGCCCCGATCTAGGGTAGGGCAAACGGGGCAATTGCCTAGGGCGGCATAAATTAGGGGCGGCAAAATCGATGGTTGAAAAAAATTAATGACTTTTTTTTTTTATTATTACAAATGTTGCCACATAAATGAAGTCCCGACTCCCGATCCCCGACTGAGAGTGTTTTTCTCTCTTTACCTACAAACAACAACTACACATTTCTTACTTGAGAATTGAGATCTTAAGAATATTTTTGTGTTCGTGCTCGTGCGTCGAGTCGTGCCTCATGCGTCGCTCAATTCATTTAAAATGGGAGCGTCTGCGTCAATAAAAGAGAGGAGACTAGGACTATTTGAATTTTGAACTAAACTAACCTTACAGCTACACGCCAGCGAAATAAAGAGAGAAATAAGGGAGTTGGCGGGTGAACTATGCAGGGGAAGGGGGAAAAGAGTCGGGACTCTATCCCTCTGGAACTTTTTTTTCTAACTCTGCTTTGCAAAGGGCTGAGGGGCTGCACCTGCACAATTTTAGACATGCGCGAACTTGAATGAAAACATCAACTGACTTTTCCAACGTCAAACGTCAACAGAAGTGCGTTTTTGCGCGGACGATAGTTGATTATTTGTCATTTTTGCACGCCAATAGTTACGATTCGTAACCACAATTGTTGTTTTTGCGGTCAGTGTTAATGTGTCAAAACATAACTACAACACCAAAGTTTTTTTTTTTCGAAAACTCGACATCAGAAGAGTATATTACTCAAGTTTGTGAAAACGCCAAAGTTTTAGCGGCTGAAATTGATAGCGAGGTGTTAAATTTTGATAACGTGCCTAAGCATCGTGCCCGTTTTAAGAAGAAGCAGTTTGATTACGAAAGTGATGATGAACCAATTATTGATCCCTGGCAAAAATATAAGGTGGAAGTATTCTTCCATATCATAGATACGGCAATAAACTCATTAGAGTTAAGGTTTTCGCAAATGAGTGAGCACAGGAAACATTTTTCATTTTTGTACACTATATTTGCCATAAGAGAAGTGCCTTAATGTGTGCTATTGGATCGTTGTAAAAACCTCGAAACAGTTTAAACACATGAAGACTCCTTCGATATTAATGGGTTAGAACTTTCTAAGGAATCGTCAATAATATGCATGATAATAAATTGTCATATGGCTCCCGAAGAAGTCTTAAAATTTATAACCAACTTAAGAGTTGGTCCTAATTTAAGTATTGCTTTAAGAATTCTGTTAAACTTAAATTAATTAAGAACAATCTTCAGTGTACCATGACACAAAAACGATTATCAGGATTGGCATTAATATCAATAGAAAAAAATGTGTGTGATACAATCAATTTGGCAGAAATAATTAAGAATTTTGCCGAGCATAAAGTACGTAGGAAACTATTCAACTAACTAAAACTTTAATTTTTTTAATACAAATATTTAATTATTTATCTAAACATGATACCTGAATAGATATGTTTATTTTAAAGGTGCAACTATCACTTTTTGTTGTTCCTTTTAATTAATGTGATTTTTGTTTTAAAAGAATAATTTTTTTTTGTTTCTCATCATTAGGTGTGTTTTTTTGGCAAAGCTATCCGTATCCGCAGTAGTAGACTACATGTATTACAAATACAACACGATACTGCCGATAAAAGTAGAAGTAGAATCTTACTGCGGATAGAATTTAGAAAAATTCAATAATCATCTTTAAAATGATAGCAGCGACCAACTTCTAAATACAAAAATTAAATAACTGCGGATGCGTTTTTTTTTGGTAAATTCTACTGCACTGCGGATAGATTTGCCAAAAAAACACACCTATTATTGTTTAAAAAAAAAAATATTCACTCCTGTTCTGATATTCGTTTACGAAAGAAAAACTTTCGTTTTTAAAGCAGAGGTGTTCTAAATTTTTCGATTTTAATTCGTTTCGATTTTGCTGGTCGAATTTGAAATCGTAAATTTAAAAATGTAAGTAATTTCAGAGAAACATTTGTCAAAAATTGAAGGCAAATTCTTACGAATTTAGGAACACAGTTTTTTTAGCTTTGCGAAAATCAATTTCGAAAACGCATTGAATTCGGTACGAAAATCAGAACAGGGGTGATTATGATTGAATTTGTTTTGTTTTCAAAGTATTAAACATTTTGCAGAGCAAAAACTACTTTGAAAATTGTTTTAGTTAAGTCTACAATATTTTAAATACAAATATTTAATCTTATTTTCCTTATTTCAAAGATAAAATTATAATTTGTTGTTGTTCCTTTTGATAAATGTGATTTTTGAATAAGAACAAAATTATTTGGGGACTCTTTATTTTTGTTTAAAAAAAAAATATGTTTTAATTGAATTTGTATTTTTTCAAAAATAAAAAATTTTGCAGAGCAAAAAGTGTATAGAAAATAATTTTAATAAAAACTTTATCTGTTTTTATACCTTTGTTTAATTATTTACTTAAATAGTTTAACTGAATTTGTTTATTTTAAAAGATACAAATTATTATTTGTTGTTTTTTCAAAATATTGCGATTTTGAGCCTTTGTGAAAATTGTTTGTATTACTTTTAAGTTTTGTTTCTTTAAAAATAATTATTTAATTGAAATTGTTTTGTTTTCAGAAATGAACTATTATTCATTTCCTTTTTTTGCTAAAATTAAAATTAAATAAAAAATTATCTGATATTTTCTTTCTTTTTTTCTTTTTATGATTATCATTTCAATGATAAGTCGATGTATGGAAGCAAACACACATAAGTTAACAAAACAAGTATCGGAGACATTTCGAACAAACATAATGTTTATAGATGTTTATGTTTATAGATATCCAGAAGATTTACATTATCTGAATACATACAATACATACATACATATATACAGTAGAAATAACTTTTCATGAATTTTAAGGTGTGATTTTAAAGGGCGGCAAATAACACTTTTGCCTAGAGCGGCAGAAAAGCTAGATCGGGCCCTGCTGAACACGACAACAATAATCTTTCAATCCTGATAACACTTCATTTTCATTTTAAATTGTGTTGAGGTGAACTCGACGTTTTAAATTATTTTTTTTTCTCGTTCAACATCGCATTTGATGTGTACATAGCTCGTGGCCTCCTCGTGCACAATGTTCCGAGGTGGATAGAGAGCCATCACCTCTTTTCCTTTTAAAGAAGCATTTTATTATATTTCACAACAATAAACAAATCACTCAGGTTCAGAGCAGAGCAATAATATTCGTGTTTGAAAGAAATCCTTTTTCATGTCAAACAACTTGAACATTGAATTGGACAGGATCTCTATCCGTGTATTGTGTGTTTGATATGATGTATAAATGGATGATATTTGTGTGGCATGACAGAAATTGAGACATGTGCACCGAGCATTGGCAGTTTTTCTTCTGTCACTTAATTTCAAACACACTGTGCCATCCATCAATGATTTGCGATTACCCAAAACATGTCAAACAGAAAAATTGTATCGTACACACGTTCGTATGTAGATTTTCAGAAATTTTGAAAAATTAAAATTTTTCTTCCTGCAAACGCGGAAATTTTCATTTTCAATTTAAATCCATTTAGCAACGATATGGATGAGTTTTGGTGGGGCTTCGAGTGACGTCTGAACGGCCGGCAGTGTTCAAATTTGACACAGACCGAAATGGAAATGGCAACAGAAATGAGTTTTGTGTTTGTGGTTTATTTTTAGAAAATTAATTTCCGAGATACAAACATAAATAAGCACTAAGACTATTTACAAGGCGATAGTTTTCTTTTTCTGTTATTGTTTCTTTGGATGTTGCAATTTTTATTTGCTCGAGAAACGATGGAAATGGGTGCGATTTCCTATTAGGGCAATTAGTGTCGAAAAGCAAGTCATTAAAATGGCAATTTTTATGGACGGGAAATTTCGAGACAAAAGGGTTTTTATTTTTAGGGCAATGGGATCTGTAGTTACAAACGTGATTATTATGGACGTCATAGTGATGTAATTGGACCATAATCATGTGGTGTTGCTTTTTTGTCTATAGGCGTTGCTTTGTCGTTAATTTCTCACTTATCCTTTATACTTTTTCATTTGGATCAGACTAACCTTAATATCGCAGTTGGAGCTCGACTGAGGTGAATGGCCTTGAATTTCAACTCAGTGAATGAGCGCATCACGACAATGCTCAAGTTATGACATTAAAATTGTCCTTTGAGAGAAGTCGAGCCGCTCGCAAGCTCTTCGAGCAGAAAAGGAGAGAGGAGCACAAACTTCTCAGAAAGAAAAAAAAGGAAACCTGAGAAGGGCGCGATCGAGGAGATACAGGGATGTCGCACATCTGGAACGAAGTTCGAAAGTTTTACAAAAAGGTAAAACAAACCACCAGGGCTTAGCTTATACACCCCGAACCGAAACCTGTAGAGACTGTCATGGGAACATCGTAGTGGAACCACAGTCAGTGCTGAGGATATGGAAAGACCACTTTTCCAAGCTGTATAGTGGCGATGACGAGCAAAACTCCGCCAGCTATACAGAACCATTCAATTTGGGTGGAGCAGACCACCAATTCCACCCACCGTACATTGACGAAGTGAAGATAGCGATATCTAAGCTTAAAACCCAATTTCATAAACAAACACAAAGTACTTTTTGCAAACATCTTTTTAAATTTTATCAGACCCTTAAAACTTTTGAGTTTCACCAACTTGAAATGGGAAATTTCAGGGAAATTTTTGTCAAAATTGACATCCTCATGAAAATTATGTGAGTAAAAATGAGAAAGCGTTATAGCTATTCACTTTTTAAAATATTCAATGACACTTGTAAAATTTAATGAGTCAAAAATTGCCATTTAGTTCTAAAAAGTGTATAAACGCTTGTTGAAACCAAAAAATCTCATTTTACGGTTTAAAAGCCTGTTTACTGTTTAAAAGTTGTTCATGAAATCGGGCACAAGTCGAACAAATCGGCTGGAGCAGACGGATTAGCCGACGAACTGTACAAAGCAGCTATAGATGATTTGGTTATAGGAGTATGCACCAGCTCATCTGCAAAATTTGGTCGGAGGAAAGGATGCCCGACGAATGGAACCTCAGCTTCGTATTCCCGATCCTCAAGAAAGAATATCACCTGAACTGCACCAACTACAGAGGTGCTGCGTGAACGTTTGCAGCCTTTCTTCAACAACCTGATAGATCCTTATTAGTGTGATTCAGACCCGGGAAAGTCCACCATCGATCAAATGATCACTCTACGTCAGATCTTGGAGAAGACCCAGGAACTTCAAATCGATACCTATACCACCTCTTCATCGATTTCAATGGAAAGACAAGGCGAAGCGCAGTCATGTGATTTCTTCAACATCATTCTTGAAAAGATTGTGCAAAACTCCAACGTCAACACAAGGGGAAAAATCTTTCAAAAGTCCGTCTAGCAACAAGGATACGCAGACGACATTGATATAATTGGAAGAACACAGCGTGATGTCAGTGGAGCGTTCATGAGTCTTGAGACGGAGGCCAGGAAGATGGGTCTAGCGGTTAACGATGGCAAGACCAAGTTAATGCTGTCAACAAGAAAGGACAACCATCGACGTCTTGGAGCAAACGTCAGCAAAGACAGATTTAACTTCGAGTTAGTTAAGTACTTCGTCTACCAAGGATCCGCAATAAACTCAGACGACAACACCAGCGCTGAAATCAAACGAAAGATCACTCTTGCCAATCGCTTCTTCTTTGGACTTAGAAGGTAATTGTGTAGTAAAGACCTCTCTCGAGCAACTTAAGTGCCAGTCTACAAAACCCTCATCATACCGGTGCTATGACAACATCCGATGAAAACGCTTTGGGCTGCTTCGAGAGGAAAATTCTTCGAGTGATTTTTGGTCCTGTCTGCATATATGAAGAATGGAGACGAAGATTCAATCAAGAACTGTACGAGCTGTTCAGCGAAACTGACCTAGCCAGAAAAGTTAAAGTCCAACGACTTAGATGGTTGGGTCATGTAGAGCGAATGGAAAACTATGCTCCGGCTCGTAGAGTCTTCGAATACAACCCGGGTGGACGTCGCAAAAGAGGAAGACCGCGACTCAGGTGGAGCACACAGGTGGTAGAGGACCTGAACCAACTTGGCGTGTGAAACTGGAGACAGCTAGCTAGCGACCGGGCTGGCTGGAGACGCTTGTTGGATGAGGCCCCAGTCCGACCAGACGCCACCATAAGTAAGTAACCATTATATCGTCTCAAAAAAAAGAACCTGAAAGAAGGGGTTATAACTAAAAAATCAAACTTTATAAGAAATCCATTTTAAATTAAAAAAGAAATTGAAGGGATTTTGCAAACCTTAAAAGTTTTTTTTATCAAGTCAAGGTTAATCTTTAAATTTGCTTGTGATCCCCTCCTTCGTTTAAAATATTTCCATACAACTTACCCAATAATATCACTTTTTTTCTTCTCTATAGTGCTTTTGCTTCAAGCAATATTTTATGAAGAAAAGGAAACGTGTGTCAATATAATGTAAGACTACAAGAACAAAATCCCCCTTAAGGTTTTTCAAATATTAATAAAAGCCAAGAAGACACTGCTGGCGCTCGGCGGGGAGCTTCTTCTTCTGGGGATTACTAAAACACATTATGCGTCTCGCAGTTTATTTACCCATTTCAATGGATCAAAATGTTCTGAAGTAATTGTTGGCCTTCACTAAATCTGATAAGATTACTAAATCCCTTATCTCATTTTATGGAGGTTGATTAATTTGGATAAAAGTTTATTCCACATTATTTGTGACAAAGAGACAAATTTTACGAGAGGAAATTGAGATTTATTTCCATTTAAATTTGGTTTGATGCAAATTCAGTTTAGTCAATGTTATGAAGGGAAGCGAGGTACATCGACGTAGAAGTCAGTGTCAAATGATCGTGACATTTTAATACAATCCCTGCGAAATAACTAGCTTCACCTCTCACATCATCAAATTCAAAAGAATCCTTTCTGAGAAAAGATAAAAATTGGATTCATTTGCTCATATGCTCCCAGTGTGACTATAATGTCACGAACAAAGCAGGAATAAAAGTGTCTCACCGGAGCACTGGTGGGCGTGAAATTGATCCCCACAAAGTTCAAACACCAACTTAAAACAAAGTTTAAACAAATAACGTCTCATTAGGTTAGAAAAATAAACAAATTTGAAAATTCCAAACTCGTGTAACGAGATTTAGTCCTACATCAACAACACACCTGACTTCTGACATTAAATTAAACACCCAGACACACAGGTGAAATAATAAATCAACGCGCAGTTCATCAATATTTCACGAAGACCAAACTCTCTTTTCTTTTTCTTCTCAGCATTCAAGTCAGCATCACCTGATGCGACATTGATAAAGACGCACATTCATTTTCCGGAACAATATGTTTTCGCCAAGGAATTCAAATATTCATGGATATGTACGGACATTTGTGTGTTGTTCCATCCATTGCCTTCGCCATCATATGTGTGTGCGTTGGGCTTCGTAAAAATTTCTATACCCTGGAGGGGGATTGCAAAAGTTCATAACATCGTTAGTCAACCTTTTAAGAAACTCGTGCGTACCTTTCTCGAAATGTGCAAAGAAAAAAAAAGAACAGGAAGAGGTTATGTCTACAATCAGGAGAGGTTAGAAAAAAATTCCATTGAGAGCTAGTGATGTGGGACAGGTGAGGAACAATGGAGAACAATGCATGCTACTTTATTATGAAATGCGTTAGCCAACTTAATTAAGAGAGATTTCTGTTGATTTTTGTGTGCTATCCTGCCTTGCATTCTTTTGAACTGTCACTTGGAGAGAACAAAGGCTACTTACGTTGTCGTAGACTGGTTACGGCGATGCACTCTTCTTTTTTTTTATAAATTTTTTAACCTCAGCATAATATTAATCTTGTGAGTTTAATGTACCTAAATGGTTTACTTATTGAGATTTTTGAAATATTAAATTTTAATAAGCAGGTAGGGACAAGCCAATTAAAAATGTGTTCACTCCAAGTTCAAATGTCTATAATTTAAATTGCCACTGCCAGTTTTAATGGTTCAAACATCATTCGTGTTCACTGTGGCGTATACGTATTTTTTTTTTAAATATGGATTTTTGTTTTTTTTTTTTGATAAACTACATTAGCTGTGTCATATACAAGTGCCTAAGTGGTTTAATTAATTAAAAAAATATTTTTCTTCATAAATGTTGTGGGGATGTTTATGAGGAGGTTTTTTGAAAGGAGATGAAACGTGATTGAACTTGTTATGAATATTTCAGAAATTATTGAGTGCTATTGATGAGCCCTTTGCAGTGAAGAGTTGTGGCAGTTGAAGCAAAAGATTTCGGAAATTTTCAAAGAAGAGAACCAGCTTTTTTTTGCCAGTTGGAATTTTTCAATAAACACGTGGCATATTTTTTCTTGTAACTTACATTCTTACATCAACAAATTTGTAAAATTGAAATGATCAGTAAAAGTGAAAACAAATTAAGCAGTCATCAATGTTAGATTAGGTTAAAGTGGCTGCGAATACAGGCCAAAGAAAAAGGCCCATTGTGAGACCACATGAATCTAGAGAATTACTTCTTACTAGTCGAACCATTTTGAGCTTTGTATAAAGCAAAGAAGATATTTAATATTTATGTTAACTACTTTACTGGAATTATCATAAAAATATTCTCCCAGATGAAGTTTGCGTCTTAGGGAAAGACCAGAGTACATGTGCAGAAGTCATTTGAGGCTACACCAAGTCGTATTGCGTGTATGCCTATAAGACAGTGTCCCGTGAGAATACCTATAAGGGACCTTATAGGAAATCTGCTTCGAGATAACAAGTCCTTAGAGCGTTCAAGACGGCCATATGGAGTTTTGTTGTTGCGCACGTTGGTAAATTATACCACCTAGAGCTTATTATCTTAAAGGCTATCTCTTTTAGCATAAGTCTACATGTAGATATCGGTATACCTCTCTTTTCCCAAGATGGGTATGACTGTTTCATTTTTAGCGAGTTCATCGGCTCTACAATTTCCTATGATGTCTCTGTGGCTCAGAGGTTAATATTAAATTGCTGCGCCATATCCATATAAGAGATGATCGACAATCGAGGGCCGTTCGAGAGTTGGTTGAGACACCGTCGAGAGATTTTATTGCAGCCTGACTGTCAGAGAAGATGCGGATATCAGAAG
This sequence comes from Sphaerophoria taeniata, assembly GCA_943590905.1. Classification (NCBI taxonomy): domain Eukaryota; kingdom Metazoa; phylum Arthropoda; class Insecta; order Diptera; family Syrphidae; genus Sphaerophoria; species Sphaerophoria taeniata. The sequence continues at coordinate 11,096,033 of OX016542.1, read as the reverse complement.
TTGATATCACGTTTTCTCTTACCCAGGATAAAACCTCTTTGATCGCCAAAATTTCCGCTTGGAAGACGCTAAAATAATTTGGGAGGCGGAATGAGATGCTTAGATTAAGCTTTTCTGAGTACACACCACTACCACTACCAACACCATCATTTGTCTTGGATGCATCTGTATAAAAATGAATTCTTCTGTCTTCCAGAAATGTTTGTCTTCCCATTCATCTCTGGATGGAATAGAGACCTGGAAGTTTTTCCCAAATTGGGGTTTTGGAAGGGTGAAGTCTAAACCGAAGAAGCTCAAAATGATGGAGTGTTGGTCCTGAGAGGAGGCTTTGAGTCTTATAGCTGTACTCGTGCCACTTGTTTGCTCAAGTTGTCGAGGGGTGTCAGATGGAGGAGAGTGTCTATGCATGGACAAGCAGTGCGTTGGACTCTGCTGAGTTCGTCGCAGTAAGTGACTTTCTCGCAGTGCAGTCCACCATACTGCAACCCTGTACATGAGTATTGGTCGGATGACCGATGTATATTGCCAATAGGTTATGCGAGGTTGAAAACCCCATTTGCTTCCGATGGCTTTTTTGCAGGAGAAAAGAGCTACTGTAGCTTTCCTAACTCTTTCTTGAATGTTAGGTTTCCAACTTAATTTTTTGTCTAATATCCGACCGAAATATTTGGCTTCATTGATATAAATTTAGTGGTACACCTTTCATTGAAAGAGGTACAAATTCTGGGATTTTGTATTTCCGTGTAAAAAGGACGAGGTCTGTTTTTTGAGGATTAATATTAAGTCCACACTGATCAGCCCATCTAGTGAGCTATTAAGTGCGTTTTGGAGGAGGCCTCTCAGGGAATTAGGACGTTTTCCTGTGACGGCGATAGCAACATCATCGGCATAAGCAATCACTCTGTGGCCCCTCTTCTCTAGGTATATTAGCAGTTCGTTAACCACAGGAGAGGGGACAGAACACCACCTTGAAGAGTGCCTCTGCTGACAGACCTTCTCATACAAAAATCTCCCATCATAGAGTTGATGATCCTGCTTTTTAGCATTAGATTAATCAACTCACAAAGTGAGTATTCGACGTTCAGGGTCGTCATAGCAGAAGTGATAGCAGATGTTTCAACGTTGTTAAAAGCGCCTTCAATGTCCAGGAAGGCAACCATAGTATATTTCTTTTGCTCTTTGGAGTATTCGATAGTTCTTAACAGAAAGCTTTCCCTAACTTCCAGCCACTTTGGGTTTTCGGAACTACTTTGATATAATCTTCCGCCCAAAAATAGCTGTGTTCGATACTTGCAAGGCAATTACAAAATAGCTTAAACTTATTTCAACCCTCTCATCAACAAAAAAAAACCATTAACTCCGTCCATCGCCAGGAAAATATTTAACAATTGTAGAAGCGATTTCGATTTTAAGGAGTCATTCTGGAGCAGAAATTTTATGGAATCAAGATTCACTCCAAAGCTTCAAAATATAAGAGGAAGGCCCAAAAACACTCCAGTCAGGAAGACCGATTACAATATTTGCTTGCATGAGACCGTTCCAATGCCGCTGGCTGCCTTCTGATATACTCCATGGATTAAGAGCGAGTAATATAAGTAATTGAGCAAGAACCACAATAAAAATATTGATTCTGAAATATTATGTTTCCCTCTCAAAAATAAATATCTAAAAAGGTAAAACCAACTGAAAAAGATATCTTCACACACAAACCCAAAGGTCAGTAAATGATTGGTGTTGATTTAAAATATTCCTGGGAATTCAAATTTGAAATGAACACGTCCGGTGTTTTTTGTTCCTTTATTTGTTTCCTTTGTTTTGGTTAACCTATTTTGTATATTCAACCGAAAGCACAATGTGTTTAAATATTTACTTTCATGTTTTGATTTTTGTTTGCAAAATCGGTCAATTGGGTTTTATTGGAAAAGTCAAAAGGATCATGACTGCAATTCTTTTAATTTTTTGTTTTGTTTCCAAATAACGAAAAATCCTGGGAAAAATATATGAGTTCAATAACTTTTTCGTTTTTGCTCCGAACAATGCCTTTAGCCATTTTCTTGTGTTTTGGAAACAAGATTAAAGAGAAGAGTCATTGACTCTTGTTGTTGGCTTGTGTCTAAAATGAAGCTTTAAATTTCACTCTACACGCGATGATCCAAATTTTTGATAAATTTTTGTCTGAATGTTGAACTCAATAAAATTTATCAAATTATTACAAAAACTGACCAATAAAAAACAATAATCTCTTAAAAGGCTATCAACTCGAAGCATTTTTGTTTTCCGAATGAAAAAGCACAAAATTTCGTATCCAATTTATTTATCAACACGCAATATCATAAAAAAAATTTGCCATAAACGTTTTAATCTTTAAGGCAATAAAACCAACCAACTAGCCGCCTATTAAAAAAAAAACCCCGGCCGGCACGCGAAGCTATTAGATCACCCCAACGAAGGCCAACTTAAAACTATATCGATTGTCAAACGTGTGGCCCAAAAGTTCATTTACTTATTTCGTCCTATAGCTAACAATCGTGTCGTTAATAAAACCAATTCCATGAAAATTTTCAAGGTCCGGCAACAAAACGGTATGGGAATGTTTACTTAGGTCCAACACAACCACCCTCACGTAATTCCTAGAATACAAAAAGACCTAACGTCGCAGTATCAAAGCAAGTATCCCTTAATTAGGGTACAAATTTAGGATATGCCTTAACAAGAGTATTAAAACTCGAGAAAAGTTATTGAACAATTTCAAAACTTCTTGTCGACTTTATTATCTCACTCTCTAGGCCTCATTCTGATTACGCAAAAAGCTAATTAAGATTATTAAAGAACAAGAAATTACTGGCACAAATTTTTGTGTGTTTCCCGCTTTATTATCTTTTACGATTCCACAAAGAGCCGAGTATCTCATTCTCAACCCAGTTAACCCAATTTACAGGACAAAGTCAAACGAAGAAAAGAAATAATAACCTACCTTTTGAGCAATTCAAACTTTGTCCGGACACCACCGAGAGGTATTTAACTTTTTCTCTTTCAACAGTTGGCAATAAAGAAGTGAAAAATGTACAAAACCACAATTCACCAAAAACACAAGGAAAAAATTGTAAATCGCTTGTGGAAATTTGATTTTAAGATACTTTTCTCACGTATCCATCCGCACAGATGTATTAAATTTTTGTTTAAACGCAAACTTTACCGCACCACCAATTTAAAGGGTGAGGTGTGTGCTCAACGAGAGACACTATGATAAAAACTTTGACCGTTTTGCAACACCAACGGCACTCGCAGGCCGGTTTGGAGCTTCTTTCTTTTGAATTCAAACAAAAAATGTATGTTAACCCCGCACTTGAAGTCCTACGTATGAATGTGTATACACAGCGCACAAAAGACGTTATTCCACTTATTGGTATCGCAGGAAAAAAAGTTCAAGTTCAATCTTAATTCCACATGCGAAGCTGGAAGATTGCGTTGTGTATCTGCACTGCGCGACGTTTCGATTGAAACTGAATTTCCAACGACGACGATGGACGAGATTGTCGGTCTTGGCCAGAGATTATATAAGGTAAGGAGATGGGAAACAAAGCTGTCAAAATGACAGTTGCCTACAAGCTAAAATTTACGGATTGCTAAGATGTGTGCGTGTTTTCACTAACACATTCTTTCAATCCGTCTATTCACCAAAGGGGAATAATTTTTACAGTAAATTTGAATTTTTTTGAAAAAAGAGGTGAGTTAATGGATATGTTCACAAATAGAGTAAAATTATTAGGTAAGTAAAAGCTATTGAATAAACAGGCGTAGAAATTGTTCGTGAAATTTCATTTTCAAAGAGTGACGGTAATAGAATTTGTGAACAGAACAAAAAAATTCTGTATTTTTTGGTAAAGTAAGAGAAATATTTTTCTTGTTTTGATTCATACAAACAATCAAAATGTTTTATGTGGTTTTCCATTGAACCAAAATATTGATGTGCCGTCGACGGGCCGGCAATATTTTTTTCTTAAACGTTTTCCAATGGGAAAAGTATTGATGTTTTTTCCCGACGAATTGATTCGTTTTGAATTCGTCTTTTGAGACAAATCTACACAGATTTTCACACTGATTTTAACACATACTAAAAACTTGACAGTTTTTGCAAATGGAATAATTATGTGTTGAAGAAGAAAATAGAAGAGAGTGCGGTTTTGTTGAGTTATTATTACTATAAATAATAGAATAGTGAATATTATAAATAATAATAATGAAAATAAAGAATAATAATGAAAATAAAAAAGGTTTATCGTTGTGTTATCAAGAATAGGTACATATAACAAGGACATCATTACAAGCATTCTTCATCCGAGGACGAAGATATGCTGAAAATTTTCAATTCGGTCATTGGATGAATTCGACGATTGTTGAAGCAAATAATGCATTGGTATCCAAGAACGCAATTCATTCAATTTAAAATTTGAAAAATGTACAAAATTATAGGACGAAGAATGAATAATTGTTTATCTTGTTTGTTCATGCTAACAGCTGGAACACTAATACACTTACAAAAAGATATTGTTACGTTTTTTCTTTCCATTGACACCAAAAAATATTGATTTTTTGTAGCAACGGGCCGTCTATTTCATGTGGTTCAATGGAAATCGACATTAGTATTTTTATTTTCCAACACTGAGGCATCAAGATGAAGGGCTTTTAAAATATCCTTTTTTACTTTTTGTATGAAGCTAAGTACATATTTTATTAACACAGAGATGCTTCCAAAAAAAAAAAACTAATAACAAGAAATAATTTTGTTGTATTCGTTTTTGGAAACGGTCTCTCGGCCACTTATGACACGTTCTAAAGATTAAACGATGGAAAATGAAGTATGAAAACACGGAATAATTATTCGGTTCATTTTTGTTTGTTTTGGCTGCAAATTACAAATGTAAAGTTTTTTCACTTTTTGAGTTGGGAGACAAGAATTTGTTTATTGAATGCAATAAAAAATGACAAATACATATTTTAATTTTTTGTAGAAGTTAAAACAAAAACAGCAATTCTGTTCGCCGTTATGCCCTTTTTTCCTATTTTTCGAGAACAAGAATCAAATTGACCATGAAAATTGCTTGATATTTCCTAAATTCAGTATATTATGTATTTAAATATTTGAGTGTGCTTCTGCCTATAAACATATCTTAATGTAAGGCACAAGTAAGTTTTCAGCCTAAAGCTTCGGAACGCATCCTTCAAGAATTTTCGTGGTGGGTTTAAGAAAAACGTGTTTCACAATTTGAAAATTCAATCTAGTTATCTACGTTAAATTTGAAAATCCGAAAACAAACAAAAGAGAACTGCAAAAATATAAGAATCCCACCTCATCTCTTTAGCGGGGTTTACATGGTCCAACATGGTTGGACAACATGGTTTGACAACAGCAATGTTGGATCATCTAAACGCTAAAACAACCGCTTGACAAACCATGTTGGATGGTTTTTAAAATTTTTTAAAAACTTGCTGGTTTGTCATACCATCCAACGTGTGTAAACAGATGTTGGACAAACCTGAAAATTGAAAATATGCGAAATTACCCGCATTCACTCATTTTTCATTTCTATTATATGCGTTTACTCTGAGGTCGAGTCAGAATGTCGGAAATTACCGATAATGAGTTTTGGAGGGAGTTTTTTCAACTTTATAAAAATCTCCCAGAACCAATAACCACACTGATGTTGGACAACATCGTACTTCGTGTAAACGCAAAGTTCATTTTTTCATCCAACCATGTTGTCCAACCATGTTGGACCATGTAAACCCCGCTTTTGTTTTTGTATTATTCATGTACAAGGAAAGAAAATAAAATGAAAGAATATGAAAATTGCGGGATCTAGGGAGTGAAACGTAAGTCAGTTTCCCATCTTGTTACATAATTAATCTTTGGTCTTGGCCATTTCACTTGTTGCATTATGACTCTGGCAATATGTTGCGTGATGTATTTTAAGATTGTTTGTCAGCATGAATCTTTTGTGTTAGTAGGTAGGCACGTTTGAGATAGTCGTACTCACTGGCGTATTTTTGTTTTGATTACAGTTTTCCGTTCTTTATGTTCATTTGGATTTTTTGTGCGAAATATGGGGAACCGGGCCGGTTGATAAACATCGTGGTTAATGCTGTTGCCGTGGTTAGTGGTTTTGCTTTTCTTTACCGGCTTTTTTACGGTGAAGATGATGTTGATTGTGTTGAGACTTGAGATATCGCGTATCTGACAATGGTGGCGGCGGCGTTGAGGCGGTTGTCGATTATATGTTTTGATTACGTAGTTATGGTGAAGGACCATGTAATTTGAATAGGAACTGTGTCGTGTTGCTGTAAATATGTTGTCGCATGATTTGCGTTCAATTTTTTGTGTACTCTTTATGTATCTGGCCATTTATTGTAAAAGAAGAGTTAGTAGGTATAGAGTGAGGAAAAATAATAATATGCGCAGCAAAGCGAATTTTATATCGATTATGATGTTTGAGGAAGGAAGAGATTCGAAAGCATAATTTATTGACACAGATTCAAGTTGCAAAGTGGGCTGGGATGGGAATAGAACCTATTATTTTGTGAAGGTTTTAAGTGAATAAGTTTCTGGGTTATGGCCATTTTAATTAAGGCTGATAATGATGCGTTGACTAGGATATGGAGAGTTCAGGTCAGGTAAGTTTGTAGTGGGGACTCACTTTAATAAATTGTTGATAAGAGTTGGAGAAAAAAAAGGTTAAAACGAATTCTTCTATCTTCTTGGAATTGAGGAACAGTATTTGATGGAATTGCCTTCTTCTAAGAAGCGTACAATCGAAATGACATAAGTGTTTTCATCTAACTTACTTACTAATGGTGGCGCTACCACCTGTGTTCTCCACCTGAGTCGCGATCTTCCTCTTCAGCGACATCCTTCTGGATTGGATTCGAAGACTCTACGGACCGGAGCTTTTTCTTCCACTAGCTCCACATGACCCAGCCATCTCAGTCGTTGGACCTTAACTTTTCTGGCTAGATCAGTGTCGCTGAATAGTTCGTACAGTTCTTGATTGAATCTTCATCTCCATTCCCCATTTATGCAGACTGGACCAAAAATCATGGTTCATGTCTCTGCGTCTGCACTATACGTTAGGACCGAGATGATGAGGGTTTTGTACAGTGAGACTTTAGTTGCTCGAGAAAAAAGGAAGTAGTGATTGGCAAAAGCGATTCTGCGTTTGATTTTAGCGCTGGTGTTGTTGTCTGAGTTTATAGCGGATCCGAGGTGGACGAAATCCTAACCTACCTTGAAGTTAAGGACTGTTTATACTGACGTTGGCTGCAAGACGTCGATGTTGGTTGTCCTTTCTTGTTGGCAACATTAACTTGGTCTTGCTTTCCTTAACCGCTAGACCCATCTTCCTGGCCTCCGTCTCAAGTCACGAACGCTAAACTGACATCACGCTGTGTTCTTCCCATTATGTCAATGTCTGCGTATCATAGTAGCTGGACGGACTTTTGAAAGATTGTGCCTCTGGCGTTGACGTTGGAGTTTTGCACAAGCTTTTCAAGAATAATGTTGAAGAAATCGCATGACAGCGCATCGCCTTGTCTAAAACCTTTTTTGACATCAAATGCGTCCGAAAGGCTTCAAACATTCACACAGCACGACGGACAAGATCTTGTAGGCGATGTTTAAGAGACTTATGCGTGAAGCAGATTGAACCAGCAACAGCACCAGCACCGTCAACAGCAAACAGCACGCTGGCCAGCAAAAATTTTCCAAACACATTGCCACCAGCACCAGCGACGTCATTTCATCTGTTTTGACATTTCGTTCTCCTTGTTTTCATGTTTGTTTTATTTTTTGTTGTTTGGTGCCTCTGAATTTTGTACATTGAAAGTTGTCAGCAATGGACCAGCAACAGCAAATTTAGGACTTTGACCAAACGTTGCTGTTGACGTTGCTGGTGCTGGTTTATTCTGTGTCGGACGATTAAAATACATAGGTTCTAAAACAATGGCCGCCGCTGTTGCTGGTGCTGTTGCTGTTGCTGGTTCAATCTGTTTCTCGCTTTATACCTCTGTAGTTGGTGCAGTTCAGGTGATCTTATTTCTTAAGTATTCGTCGGACATGCTTTTCTCCGACCAAATCTTCTCCAGATATGGTTTGTTCAGTTCGTCGACTAGGCCGTCCGCTCCAGCGGCTTTGTTCGACTTAAGTTAAGATATCACTATCTTCACTTCGTCAATGTCGGGTGGGTGGAATTGGTGGTCTGGTCCGGTTCTGTGTAGCTGGTGGAATTTTGCTCGTCATCGCCATTATACAGCATGATTGTGGTTCCACTACGATGTTTCCATGATGGTCTCTACAGGCTTCGGTTCGAGGTGTAAGACCCTTGGTGGTATGTTTTACCTTTTTTTAAAACTCTCGAACCTCGCTCCTGTTGCGACATCCCTCTATCTCCTCGATCGCGAGCTTCTCATACTCCCTTTTTTTCTTTCTAAAAAATTTGTGCTCCTCTCTCCTTTTCCACTCGTAGAGCTCACGAGCTGCTCGAGTCCTTCTTTGCAGCGCAGCTTTGTATGCCTCTTGTTTGCATGTGCTCGCCGGCACTCTTCGTCAATCCAGGGATTTCGTTGTGGTGGCCGTGTAAGCCCTATCACTTCAGAGGCGGCATCACTGATGGCTGCTTGGGATTGTTGTTACTAGTTCTCTACATATTGTGGTGACAGCAAAGGACTTCTGAGGAGATTTTCGGAGACACGATCGGAAAAGGATCTAGCAATCTCTTGCCATTGTAGCTGTTTATCGTTTAAAAATTCTCCTGATGCAAATATTTCGGCAAATAATGTTCAGAATCTTGTTATGTGTTCTGTTAATTGCTTTAATTGTTCAAATCTGCCACAATATTTGCAATCAAAGTATTGGAAAAATCGTGTAAAACAAGTGAAAATGATTTTTCTTCCACTTACAATAGTTTTTCATTTCGAGAAAGCCATCTCATAAATTTTGAATTTTCAACAGATTCATTTTATCATCCGACAAAACTTGTCCAAACAATATCAATTTAAATAGTTGGCACAACTATTTTTAGAAGAAAAGGGAAATCAGTTCTTAACAAAATTCAATCTGGAGCAGATGAGTTCTAATTTTAATCATTTTGTTTAGATTTATTTTTTCTGTTTTCACATCATCAAACACCTCTGCATCGGAGAGTGATCATCAAGATGCAATTTTACAAAAAGTTTTGATACGAATGAGCCGATGGTATTTTTCCAAGTAATTTGTTGTTAGGAAATCATTTTGAAGTTATGGATAGAAACCCTTGCTTATACGTCATATGTTTATGTTTATTAGTGTGGGTGTGCTCTATTTAGCTCAGAGATCGATATAATTAGCAAAAATGATTGCGCGGTCGTTGATCGTTTGAAAAGTGTCAGTCAAGTGAGATGCTACTGTATTTTTGATTTTCTGTTTTGTTTCGATTTTATATTGTGTTTTGCAAATTGTGGTTGATAATTTGCCTAGGGGTTTTATAAATTGAATATTCTTGTTTTTGTTTGAAATTTTATTACATAGTCAATTTAACAATGCTATTGAGGCTAAAAGAAGTGAATGAATGCCTTAAGACCTAGAAACGTGAAAACGGCAATATCACGGCTGAAATCCAACAAACCAGATGGTCTAGCTGCCAAGCTGTTCAAAGCAGCAGGCGACGATCTAGATAGGAGCATGCACCAAATCATATGCAAGATATGGTCGGAGGAATGCATGCCTGATGAATGGAACCTCAGCATTGTTTGCCCGATCCTGAAAAAGGGAGATCCTCTAAACTGCGCCAACTACAGAGGAATCAGTCTTCTTAACATCGCCTACAAGATCCTCTCTGCCGTAATATGTGAACGTCTGAAGCCTTTTGTCAACAATCTGATTGGTTCTTATCAGAACCTTCAGACCAGGAAAGTCAACCATCGACCAAATTTTAACTTTGCGGCAGATCCTGGAAAAAACCTATGAACTCCAAATCGACACCCACGACCTTTTCATCAATTTTAAGGCCGCGTATGACAGCATCTACAGAGACGAACTGTATAAAGCTATGTCTAGTTTTTGCATCCCTGCAAATCACGTTCGATTGTGCAAAATGACGATGGAGAACTTACACTCCGCCATCAAGGTTGGCAATGAGCTTATGGAATCTTTCGATGTCGAAATAGGATTCAGACAAGGCGATGCACTGTCATGCGACTTCTATAACATCGTTCTTGACAAGATAGAAGGGGAAGATCACAGCGTGATGTCAATGGCGCCTTTGTGACAATTGAGACAGAAGCGACAAAAATGGGATTTTCGTTAAATGAGGGAAAAGCGAAGTAGGTACATATATACTGTCTTCGAGAAAGGACATCCAACACCGTCGGCTCGGAAAAAAGGTCACAATAGACGCATACAACTTCGGAGAGTCGATGAGTTTGTCTACCTAGGCACGTGCAATAACACGAGCGCCGAGATCAGACGAAGAATAACTCTTGCTAATTGCTGTTTCATTGGTCTAAGAAAGCAATTGAGTGGAAAAGCCCTCTCTCGATCAACCAAGGTAAAACTGTATAACACCCTGATCGCCCCAGTCCTTCTATGGGGCAGGGACATTACTCCACGGGACATAAGTCCATAATGGACTTAAGTCCCACTTTGGCGGGACATAATTCCTCAAAAAATAATTCTGGATTTATGTCCTATTTCTCAATATGTTTTGTTTTTGTTTTTGTTTTTGGACGAGATTTTATGGTCCTGAAAATCCGTTGTCTGAAGAATCGAAGTGATTTCATTCCTCTTATTCAGTTTTCTCTCTGCTTTGCTATCCAAACAATTTTCTTATATAAATACAGTTATTGTATTACAAACAAATAAATTGGCTTCAATAATTTGAATCATATGAATGTACATACATTTCTTCTGACTTGCTACTCATTAGAGAGGAAAGAAAAGGATATGGTGCCGTGTCATATTGTCACGTATCATATGACACATTGTGAAATTATCATATAGCCATATTGGAACATAAGGCTATTTTTTCACTTTTCAAGAGCGTTATTTTTCCATATTTACTTGCGACATTTTATTACTGTCACTAGAGAAAACATTATGAATTTTCAAGAATACATTTTAATTTATTTTCTTGATATTAAATTAAAGGAAAAATAATAACCTTTATTCGCACAAAGCGAAACGAGGGGTGACCAAGAGATGTGAAAATAAAACACACGCGTGAGCGAATCGTCATTCGCGCAGCGGAAATTTTTTTTTGCCCCACAGAGAATCAATTTGGGGTGTGAAAATAAAAAAAATTCGCGCGAATTTTTTTATTTTCACACCCCAAATTGATTCTCTGTGGGGCAAAAAAAATTTTCCGCTGCGCGAATGACGATTATTTTTTTTTCATTTAAATTTTAAATCAAATAAATAAATAATTATAATCCATCTTTGTAAATTCATAATTTTTTCTAAAGATAAACTCATGTAAAAATAATAACGCAATTCTCTGGAAAATTTGCACAGGAATTTTAGAAAGCATCAAAAGTAGTCAGTGTTGAAGTATATTACATGAATATTTGTCTTGTTTAAATTCCTTTTTAAATATATTATTTTTGTTATTTATAAATCTTTTTCTATTTAAACTTTGAAATATTGATATTTTTTCAGGAAAAAAATTATTACAAGCGTCATTTGGCGCTTTAGAAAAGTGACAATATGGCTGTATGACAATTTAACAACGTGTTATATGATCATGTTTCGAAATATGGCCTTATGACACGTAGCCATATGACACGGCAACCAAATTAAGTGAAGTCAGAAGAAATGAATGTAAATTATTTCGAATGTTTTATGTTTAATCATTATTGTTCTACTTTCTGACCATAAAGGCTCAAATTTTAAAATAAAATAATTATTTTGTTCATGGTGTTTGATGAATTAAAAAAATTGTGGACTTATGTCCCATTTATCAAACAAAAATTGCGGAATTATGTCCCACCTAAGTGGGACTTAAGTCCAAAATCGATTTATGGACTTATGTCTCACCTAAGTGGGACATAATTCCATTATGGACTTATGTCCCGTGGAGTAATGTCCCTGCCCCTCCTTCTATATAGTGCTAGTGCAGAAGCATGGACCTTGACGAAATCAGATGAATGTGCCTTTGGCTGTTTCGAGAGGAATATTCTTCGGCTCATCTTTGGCCCCATGTGCATTGATGGGGAAAGGAGAAGAAGATACAACAGCGAACTTTACGGGTTGTACAACGACGTGGACCTAGCCAGAAGGGTCAAGGTCCAGAGACTCAGATGGTTCGGTCATTTAGAGCGGATGGACGCCAATGCTCCGGCCCGGAAAGCCTTCGACACTATTCCGAAGGGACGTAGAGGTAGAGGAAGACCGCGACTCAGATGACGCACACAAGTGGAAGGGGTTCTCAATCAACTTGGAGTGCAAAACTGGAGACAGCTAGCTCGGACCGAGCTGGCTGGCGGAGACTGTTGATTGAGGCCCAAGTCCACAATGGACTGCAACTTTAAGTAAGTAAGTAATTCTTGTTTGAAATGTGGCCTTTGACGATGTGTTAATATGTTCGTTCGATGTTACCAGCCCCGGGGCGCTCCGGTGCTTGTCACTACCCTGAACGGAGCTGTCAAAAACCTGAACAATTTCTTTGGGTTTAGTTTCACATCGAACGCGTTAGTAGGGATCTGTTTTTCTTTTCTCTTTGTTGTATAGCAACAGCTTATTCGAACAGATCCGAAATTCCGCCCGAAAAAAAACTTGGGGTGATTCAGAGCGCTCCTGGTGCGAGCACTGAATACACATCGAACACGGTGGAAGTGCACAGGGGCGAAAAAAGAGCGACATCGAACAGCTCATTGCGAAATCAGAGCGACATCGAACAGCTCAGTGCGAAATCAGGCAACCCAGAGCGCACATCGAACAAACCTAATGGTGTACAGACCCTGTCTTCGCCTACTTTAACGAAAAGTAAATGGTGAAATTCACCTTTCCCAGAGTAAGCATTCTTCTTGCTCTTGCAAAGTACCTGCCAGTGCTAGTAGAGCAAACTGCGGTCTACGGACCTGTCTTCAGGTTGAACTTGACAGTCTTGGTAAACGGCAAACTTTTTTGAAGAAAACAACAAATTAAGTTAGTAAGAATTAATTTGCTAAATTGGTTTGTTAATAATTTCTAGTTAAAAATAATTATTCTTTTAGGCCCATTTTCTTGACTCTCCATTAAGTTTAATGGCTGATTAATTCCATAATTTTTCCAGATTTCGTTTTCTTCACTCCAAGTTAGCTTTAATGTTACTTTTTAAGATCTGTCAATTAACGTTAACTGAATCATTAGTTAATTGATCTCAAGGGTTCCATTAGTGCTTTCAATGTCAGTATTAGCATTGGAATCCAATTTCTTCACAGAACTTTAGTTTGTTTTCTGACATTTTGCTGTTATGTTTGTAGAGCTCCTGAAATTTCTGTTTTTTTTTTTTAATTACTATAAAACAACAATACGGCTCTTATGTTACGATGGTTATATTTGGGATAATTGGTATTCTGATTCTGATGATGAACAGCTAATTGTGGAAAGGCGTCAATATAAAATGCAGGAGCGTATTGATTTAAATAAATGGGATGGTGAAAATTTTATTTATCGATTTCCAATTATTGTCCGATTGCACTTACGTCCCTTCTTTCTAAGGTCATTTAAACGCTGATAAACTATCAGCTCAAGAAATATCTCGAAGACCGAAAGCTTCTTAATGACCGGCAGTACGGCTTTCGCAGCAACAGGTCCACTGGTGATCTGATGGACGTGATGGTCTATCTCACCGAACAGTGGAACAAATCTTTACATCGTTTTGGAGAATGTAAGATTGTTGCACTTGATATTTCATTCACCTCCTTGGATCACCGTCGGTCGTAACGTTTCGTGTCTCTCTCTGTTTTATCGTTACTTTTACGGAAATTGCTCTAGTGAAATAGCCAGTTGCATTCCTCCCCTAAAGATATTCAACCGTAATACTCGCGCTTCTAGGAATGCCCATCAGTTTACCCTCGAGCCCAACTTCGGTCGTACCCTCAAGTATAGAGAATCGTTCTTTAGCCGTACTACGCGAATGTGGAACTCCCTTCCTCACTCTGTCTTTCCAAATCATTGCAATGTCCAGGAATTTAAGACCAATGTACACCGGCACCTCCTTTTCAACCCCTATCCTCCTTCCTAAAGCACTCACTGTGTCTCTGGATTATAAGGGCATAAAAAACCCCTTGAGTTTGTGCTAATTATAAAAAAAAAGTTCCTCCTTTTTGAAACTGTTTTGAAACTCAGAAATTGAAATAAATATAATTTATTGACATTAGAATGGAAATATTGGATATTTATTTGGAATACTGGAAGCATTTCTTAATTGGAGATTAAGTATTAATGCCTTGTTAAGTTGAGTGATTAAACGTGAAGAAAATCAAATTTTAATTGCAGCTTTAAACGAGTTGATTAAATTTAATGGCAGATTAGTTAACCTAAAGTTTAATGGAGAGTCAAGAAAATGGGCATTAAACAAAAAAGTCTTCCACAAATGAGAACATCTACCATTCTACCCAAGACACGAATCTCAATTCGATCCACAAAAGCCCATGCAATCCACTTTCTAGTGAACGATATGAAATGAAACACCTGACAGCTTCGGGTAAACTGACATATTCCACACGTGCGAGTTTGTTTACAAAATTTTCCTCGATTCTTTTAAATCCTCCCAATTTTTGTTAAAAAATAAAAATAAATAAATTAATTTCGTTTAAAAAATGTCTTCCGAAGAAGGTAATTGATCCCCTCCATGTGCGAAACCGAAAATAAACCACCATCTCTCCATATTTCACAGAATTCGTTCATTGGCTCAACCGTCCCGAAAAAACATTCGAAGAGAATTTCAACTTTGCCATCAAGGCATGGAAATCCTCTGAATTCCCTATGTCCAGCAAGTACCAAAAGGTCCTCGAATGGTTATCTGGAAAATTAAACCACTTCGGAACAACAACAGAAGCCTTCAATGAAACACTGTTCAATGAATTCCTATCACTCAGATGTCCACTCGGATCGATTGACATCGCTGTTAAAGGACCCTTCGTCGAGGAAGTTCTTAAATGGACAACCAGCGGCTGGAAGAGCCACACCGATAGAAGACCTGTCGAGATTCTCTTCAAAATCCTCGAGCTTGAAATGATGCAGGATATTTTCGGACACGACTTCAAAATCTACGCCAAATTTATGGGGGAAATGTTCAAAATCTACGAGAACTATTTGAGAGGCTGTGAAAACATGCTGGTTGGAAGCGAATCCGAGTTCTTTGGCAAAATCATGGCAAACCTTAAGTCACGATCGTCGAAAGCCTTAAATCTTGGCCAATTTGAAAGTCAATTTGTAGAGTTCACATTCCAGCCACTGGTCGAGTTGATAATTGCCTTCCAGCACAGAGGAGTTAAGTTCTTTGGTGATCTATTGGATCTGGAGAAAATCTTTTACACAGACTATTTTGAGAGCAATTTGATTGCCAAGTTGCTGAAACTGCCCACTCACGTCAGTCTTCTGGGGTTCGAGTGCGCCATTGTGAACTATCGCGGTGATTTCAAGTTCTTTGTGGAACTAATTCAAACGGTTTTCGACACACTTACCGATGGACAGCTGTCCCAGAATAAGGGTCTTAGCTTGACTATTGCCTCCTACATCCTCGAGATGTTCAGGAAACATGATGTTGCTCTGAAATTCGATATGACCTCTAAAGTAGGTGCAATCCAGTTCATCGGGGAGAAAGTAAAATTGTTGACCAGTGAGTGTCAGGAAGAGCATCTTTTAGAGGTTCTCAATCTCCTCTGTGCTACTCTTCGCTTGAATCCTCTCATTCTCGAGAAAAGTATTTTCGAACTCACTGCAAAAATGATGCTGGCCAAGAAAGGAGAAGCGGAACAGGAGGTATTCGAGGAGTTTTTGATTCTCCTGATGGATATGTTCCGGAAACTGAGTAAAGCCGAGAAATTCGTCATTTCCCTCCAGAAAGCTGTTCGAGAACTATTGTCAACTCAAAAACTACCAAAGAAGACAAAGCGACGACGAACTGTCACAGAATCGAATGATGGAGAAGCTGATGGAGCGAGAAAGAAGCGCAAGCTTGAAAATGGACAAGAATTCCAGGTCTCTTCGAGTGAATCAAACAATTTCTACCTCGAAGTTCTGTTCCAAGACTTCCACCAGCGTCCATCATCGCAGAACGCTCCAAACGAGAAAGTAAGTAGCTTTCCTCACATCTCTTTTGCATGGCCATCGCGTTCGGTAGGCCTGGCTTTCTCAAAAATCGTCGTTGGCTTGATGTCAAAGCCATCACTGGTCATTTGGAAGACATTGATATACTCCCTCAAGGAACTCATAAGCTCCACGACCGTCCTGGACGACAACACGCTATTCCTGTTCGATTTTTACTCCTCTCTGCTTTGTGAATACTTTTCCGGTTGCAAGCTTCCCGAGCAGTCGGACAAGTTCTGGACCGAAATCGAGGCAAATCGCCAACTTACTCGGGATACCCTCAAACAATTCGGGAATTTTCTGTTGGCCCAGGAGCACAACAACCGTACGATGAATGCATTTCTAGAATGCAGCTATTTCGCTGGTTTGTTTGACCTCCTCCTGTGGTACTATCGTCCAGATTTCATGACCAACGATGAGGATTTTGCCGAGTCTTCAAAGACCCTCCATGGATATCTTTCTGAAGACGAATGGTCGCTTATCAAGCAGAGAATCATCAATTTCGGGCGAATGGAATGCAAATTCAATGCGAATCGCTTGCTCCTGCAACAATTGAAGGGACGAATGCTGTTCCAAAGGAAGAAGTCGATCCATCTTCATAAGACAACACTGGCTCCAACCTCCTTGGACTTTGAACAGACCAAATTGATCTTCTCGGGAGCGAGTGAGAGCTCTTGGTTGCTTCGGCACATGAGTTCCAAGGAGAAGCATGAGATTTGTGAGCTTCTTGTCCAGGAACTTGACATCGAAATCATCCAGAACTTCACACAAGACCTTGAGGCTCTAGAATTAATTGTTCTAGAGTTGTATCGGAAACTTGGCGGGATGTTCCAAGGGAGCAAGAAGTCGATTCTTGGTAAGATCGATGATTTTGACGGAGATGTTGCAGAAATTGCCAAAACTGTGGTGGACAAGAAGGAGGGTTACTCAATCAAGAAGCTGGAAGTTGATGATTTAAAGGAGATTCTTGAGGTGATCTCAAAACTTCCTATAGGGTGTTGTAGGAAGGCCAAAAAGGAGTTGTTCTTCATCCTGCAATTTGCCCTTTTCCGAGACTTGAAGGCCTCCGAAGAGGAGGAACTGGCCAAGATAGCTTTTGACGTACTTACTGGTGAGTTTGATGAAGCAAAAGACCTCATCTCATCTCATGAAATTCCTCTTTCAGATATTCTTCACTTTGGAGAACAACTTCAGATCTTCAAGTACTTTCCCATTGACCGCTTGGTAGTGATTCTTCCGCCAAGTGAGGCCGTGGAAGTCTACGAATCGGTCTTCTCAACTCTGCGCTTTGACATCGATCTCGCTGAAGGATTCATCAAGTCCATCCAACAAATTCTGGACGAACATAAGTCTGACTTGACTGACGATCATGTGAAGCTTCTACTGATGACAATCGAGATGCTCACCAAAAACTCGACGAACAAGAAATTGAAGATGTTCCTTGGGGGTATGCTCGGAATCTTTGCGAATCACGTGATGACATATTTCAAGGAAGAAGACAATCGGAAGGCAAAGAAAGACAAAAAGTTCGTTGAGAAGACTCTTTCGGGTTTTGTGGTTTATTTGATGTCAATTCTTGCCAAAGCCAAGACCGCCGACGAACTCGACGAGAATTTCAGGAGGGTCTCCAAGATTTACATTGGATATTCGGCAAGTTGCAAATGGCTTCCACATCGAATTCTAATAATTGTTATCCTTTCAAACAGATGGACTGCCACAATGCCAACGCAATCAAACTCATCACCGTCGCACTGACAAATCACGCGATTCTGCACTTCGATCAGGACGAAATTGCCTTCGTGTTGGATAGCTACTGGAAGCAATTGAATGAGAATTTGAAAGCATCCAAGTTGGACGAGAAAACCGCAGAGTCTGTGATCAATATTGTCATCAGTAACAAGACGAACGAGGATTTTCTGTTCACCATGAAGAAAATTGGCAAAAGCTTCCCAAGAGAGGACTTTGGATACATTTGTAGGCTCTTGGGGTTGATTGCCAAGTGTCCGTTTAGTACAATCAAGGGAGCTGTAAGAACACAAATCTATTTCAATCCACAAACCTCTCAACCTCAAAACGTCTTGATTTCAGATTTTCAATGAACATTTCAAATTGATAACCTTCAGCATGGTGCTCCGAATGGAGAAAGACGACCAGGGACAGTTTGTTGACCAGGACACTGTCCTGAGCTTGCTGGAATGCCAGAAGGCGTTTTCTGACAACACAAAGGTTCATGCCGCTTTGTCCTCCATGAAATCTCTTGTTTTACAAATTCGATCCATTTAGATTCCGATGTCCTATGACACCCTCGACGATATCCTGGCCTTCATGATGGACATTAATGTGAAGAAATTCCCCGTAGGCGACACAAATGTCAACCTATTCACTCAGACCCATCAGTCTATCACGGAATTGTGCACGATTCTCATCAAACATCGACATTTGATTTTGATGGACCGAGTTCCTCAGTTTGTGCACATTTTTAAGGATCTCTTGCAGGCGATCTGTTGGTACAAAAGCGATCGTCAGAAGGATACTGCTCTGACTAGTGACGAAGTCGACAGTTTGGCTGAGTTGGCACTGAAAATGGAGAGTCTGATGCATGTGATTGCGGTTCATAGTTTGGAAGTTAAACGTGTGGCGCCGTACGTTTTGACTTTCGCCATTAATCTGATGGTGTCGAATAAGAGGCCGACGACGCTTTATCCTAAGGTTTGTGCATTTTGACGAATGATTTGGATACGACTTTGATTGGTTTTGTTTGCAGATCAAGATGCATATCGATAATATTTGCTATGATTTGGTGGCTGTTTGTGACCATCGTGTTGGGCGATTCATTTTGAGATGCTCGAATGAAGCGGCGAGACAGGTGTACGAAGTTCTGGTCAAGGATCAGAAGAAATATCACAAATTTAAGGGAAAAGTGTGAAGTTACTTTCTTTTTTTTTGTTTATACTTCAAGTACCTTCAGACGACCAATAAAGATGAAATTTTAAAAATTGAAAATAAAATTTTGTTTGTGTTTGGTCGAATATTTGTTTACCCTGATTGATTGCATCCTCCTAATCGGTTGATATCCAATTGAATGCGGAACCTTGAGTCTGCATGTAATGGCTTCAACGTATATACATATTTACTTACTTAAGGTGGCGTTACAGTCCGTTGTGGACTTGGGCTTCAACCAACAGCCTCCGCCAGCCAACTCGGTGCCTAGCTAGCTGTTCTCAGTTTTGCAATCCAAGTTGATTGAGGTCTTCTTTCATCTGATTGCGCCATCTTTGTCGGGGTCTTCCTCTCCTTCTGCGTCCCTCGGGAATAGTGTCGAAGGCTTTCCGAGCCGCAGCATTGGTGTCCATCCGCTATAGATGACCTGACCGAGCCATCTGAGTCTCTGGAGTCTGGACCTTAACACTTTTGGCTAGGGCCATGTCGTTGTACTACCCGTTAAGTTCGCTGTTGTATCTTCTTATCTATTCCCCATCAATGCACCTCTCGAAGCAGCCTGAGGCACTTTCATAAGATTTTGTCAAGGTACATGCTTCTGCACCATACAGCAGGACTAGGATGATGAGGATGATATACAGTTTTACATTAGTTGCTCGAGAGAGGGCTTTTCCATTCAATTGCTTTCTTAGCCCAAAGAAACAGCGATTAACAAGAGTTATTCTTCGTCTGAAGTCGGCGCTGGTGTTATTGCCCGTGTTAATAGCAGAGCCAAGGTAGCCAAACTACTCTACTACCTTGGAGTCATATGCGTCTATTGAGTCTATTGAGTGTCCTCCCTCTAAGACAGCATATGCTTCGTTTTTGTCCTCATTTACCGCTAAGCCAATTTTTGCCGCTTCTGTCTCAATTCTCACAAAGGCGCCATTGACATCACGCTGTGTTCTTCCCATTATATCAATATCATCGGCGTACGCGAGAAGTTCAACAGACTTTTGGAAGATAATGACTCTGGTGTTGACGGTAGAGTTTTGCACTATTTTCTCAAGAACGATGTTAAAGAAATCGCATGACAGTGCATCGCTTTGTCTTTGTCTGAATCCTTTTTTGACATCGAAAGATTCCGTTAGCTTGTTGCCAATCTTGATGGCGCAGCGTGGGTTCTCGATCGTCATTTTGCACAATCGAACGAACTTTGCAGAGATGCCAAAACTAGACATAACACATAACTTTATACAGTTCGTCTCTGTAGATGCTGTCATAGGCGGCCTTAAATATGACGAAAAGGTGGTGGGTATCGACATGGAGTTTATAGGCTTTTCCAGAATCTGCCGTAAAGTGAAAATTTGGTTGATGGTTGATGAAAGGCTTCAGACGTTCACATAATACGACAGAGAGGATCTTTTATGCGATGTTAAGTTGGCTGATTCCTCTGCAGTTTAGAGGATCTACCTTCTTCAGGTTCGGGTAAACAATGCTGAGGTTCCATGCATCGGGCATGCATTCTTCCTATCATATCTTACAGATGATTTGGTGCATGGTCCTATCAAGATTGTCGCCTGCTGCTATAAAAAGCTCGACAGCTAGACCATCTGCTCCAGCGGCTTTGTTGGATTTCAGCCGTGATATTGCCGTTTTCAATTCTTCTAGGTTGGGTTCACGGAATTATTGGCTATCATCGTGTCCGATGAAAGGCTCCTGCCTGAAGGCGGGATTTTGCTCGTCGTCGCCGTTATGCAGTCTACAGAATTGGTCTTTCCAAATCCCCAGCATTGATTGCAGTTCTACGATGATGTAGATCCTGATGCAGGCATCAGTTCTTGCTCGATGACCTTGAGCCAGCTGTTTTACCTTCCGATAAAATCTCCAAACTCCATTCCTGTAGTAGGCTCTTTCAACATCCTCAAACTGACGCTTCTCATGCTGCCTCTTTTTTCTCCTGAGAAACCGGCGTTCCTCTCTCCTCTTTTGCTCGTAGAGCTCAATAGCAGCTCTTGTCCTTCTATATAGCGCAGCTCTATAATATGTCCCCTGCTTGGCTGCATTCTTCGCCAAACCAAGGGTTTCGCTTTAGTGGCTGTGTGAAACCTAGCACATTTGAGGAGGCATCTCTAACTGCTTTCTGGAAATGTTGCCACTGGTCTTTGATACTTGACGTTGGTGGCATAGGACTTTTTGAGAGGTTACTTGGCACTCGATCAGAGAAGGATCTGGCGATCTCTTGCGATTGTAGCTGTCCAACGTTGAATTTTCTTGCAGCCTTTGATTGGATATTCGTAGCACTACCTTGGATACGACCGACACGAGGTAGTGGTCCGAGTCGACGTTGGCTCCTCGGAAAGTTCGAACATCTAGAATGCTGGACAAGTGCCTTCCGTCGATCGCAATGTGATCAATCTGGTTAACGGTATTGATTGTTCAGGAGATCTCCATGTTCCTTTATGGATGTTGAGATGTGGGAACCATGTGCTTTCTACCACAACATTTCACCCCGCAGGAAAATCGATTAGCCTGAATCCGTTGTAGGAAGTTCCACTAAAGATGTGCTCTTTTCCCAGCTTTGCGTTAAAATCGCCGAGGACAATTTTAATGTCATAGCTAGGGCATTGCTCATATGTTTTGTCGAGGAGCTCGTAGAACGTCGTCTTTTTTCTCTTCTATGGAGGCATGCGCGCATATTAGGCTAATGTTGCCGAATTTAACCTTGATTCGGAGCGTCGTGATGCGTCCTCTTACACATTTTCAGCTCAAGACTATTTGTCTGAGTCTGCTTCCCACGACGAATCCGCATCCACAAAGTACACACAATTGAACGAAGAATTTTACCTTCGTTCTCCATGATTCTCATCATATCGAATACCTTATTTTGCAAGGTAGAGTAGAATGTTTTTCTTATTCCTTGTTTTAACCAAGTTAAACGTCGAAACACTTTCTAAATCTTTGCAAATTAATCTTTATTTATTCAACTTCACCAAGAACTTCTTTATTCTTTTAACGAGCCTTCTTAACTACTTCAAAAGGAAAACATCATTTCAACTGATTTAGAGTTCATTTGATTTTATTTTCCCCGAATATTGTTGAAGTTAAGTAACATCTTGCCTCGGCCAACAGCCTCCAATTCACATTTCCAACTTTCCATCACTGGCCAATTCGAAAATTGCAAAACACCCTTCCCCGCATCAAGTCTATGCCATTCAAAACAAAGTAAACGTCATTAAAGTTTCTCTGTTTAATCATCTGTGCACAAAATTAAGGGAGAGTTTCAGTTTTGGCAATTCTGTAAAGTGATAGAAGTTAATGAGCTTCAACGGTCCTTTTATTTCAATCCAACCAACAGCTTATTTTTGTTTGCCTAAAAGGGATGCCAAAGGATTTAAAACTCTTTAAAGACGTCAAGTTTCTAGAGAACCTTATTGATCTGTCAACTATAGTTTCACTGTCCAGTCGGTATGCGCTAATTCCGACTTGAGAGCTCATAATCCTTTGGAAAAACTTTGTCTTTGAATTTTAACAGCAGTTGAAAAACACCATTTAGGTATGCAGCTTTTTTTTATGCCTTTAAGGGGAAAATAGCTTTTCAAAGCTTTTGCTGAATTACGGCGAATATATCTCATGGGATGAACTTTGAGAGAAGCAACGAGATATTTTTCCCTTTTGAATGATTTACTCTCCAAAGGCCAAACCAAGCTAAACGAGCATCGTCTCCCGGCACAACTAATACTACCCGTTCTATTGCAAAATCCTTGGGATAAATTTGTAGCTTTTTCCTTTTTTGGTCTCATTCTTAATTTTCTTGCATGGAATATTGTATATCTACTTTTTGACCTTTATCTACACTTTCATGTCTCGTAATGTAGTGTAAAAAGGTTTTAAAATGGATTACCGGGTCTTAGGGCCTAAGGGAGCCGCTGATGACGAGATGGGCTTGGGCATGTAATTTCATTTTGACTTGATGCGGACTTCATCAACACAACCTGCGGCATAAATTGGGCTTTGACTGTGTCCCTGTCCCGGTGATGTTCCTGTCGACTCCTTCTGGCGCAATCAACGCTAACCCTCCAAACTCAAATCAGCATTAGAATTTAAATGAAATATAGATTGTTTAAGGAAGCGATGACTTTATAGGGGGCAACGAGTCGAGTTACAGGTGGACTTCGACTTTTTTTGTTGCTCCTTTGGAAAAAGGTGTTGATTGCGAACTTTCCTCATTTAAATATTCTTGGATACTTTCGTTTAAAGAGAGTAAATTTAATGCTCCGAGGGACTTGGATCTTGGATACATATAACTAGACTTAAATACAATCCTTGTTATCTCAAATGTCCTATTTGAGCGTGTCAAAATGTCAAGGACACATTTTTGACAAGTTGACTTTGCATTCTCTTATTACCCAGCGATTGGGAGCCAAAGCCAGACCGAATTTCGAGAGATTATTATAATTGAAAATATGAACAACAAGTGGGTTGAAATTCGAGCTCAACAGATTACCCAAAAGAGATAGTTGGGAAGGATATTTCACTGCAAGCATTTTCTATCTTTAATCGTGCTTGCGAATAAAATTGCCTCTGGAGGCTTGTTTATTTGTCCGTTTGACGTTTAAGTATGGTTGTATGTTTATTAAAAATAATTGGGGCTTTTCAAGCGATTATGAATTTCGGTGTTGGGTTGAACTGAATAAAATTAATCCGGCACTGTCGGTTGTCACTTGAAACTTTAATTCCTTGAGATTGACAAAGGGAATTTTTTGTTTTTCAAAGGATTTCCTTCAAATCTTTTGACATCCTATACTTCTTTTGTTTCAAAACCGGCACACAGGCTCTTCTAAACAGTGAAGGAAACCTTTGAAGAATGCATGTCCACTGAATGGTCGATATGCTCCATATGCCCCATCTACAAAAAAGGCGATCCTATGTCATGCAAAAACTACCGAGGCATATCCCTGCTTAATGTTGCATACAAAATCCCATCCAACGTACTGTGTGAGCGTTTTAAACCGTTCTGCAACACATTATTGTGTTGCAGAACGGTAAGTAACAGTGTCGCTTTAGACCAGGCAGAACAACGATAGACGAAATGATCACAATGAGGCAAATCCTGGAAAAGACCAACGAATTTCAAGTCGAAACCCACAATCTTTTCATCGACTTCAAATCGACTTTATGATGGCGATGTCTGGATTCGGGATCCCGAAAAAACTGATCCAGCTGTGCCGCATGACGCTAAACAATACGCAGTGCAGTGTGCAAATGGGTAACAGCTCATCCGAGTTATTTCAAACATGCGCAGGGTTTAGACAAGGAGATGCGATGTCATGTGATTTCTTCAACATAGTCCTGGAGCAGATAGTGCGCAAGGCAGGTGTGAGCACGGAAAACACTATCTGCAACAAATCCACCAAGCTCCTAGGCTATGCGGACGACATAGAAATCATCGGTCGATCCAAGAGAGCTGTGCTCGAGGCCTTCACAGCGATTGAAACTTATTGGTCTTGAAGTGAATGAAAACAAAACAATAACTTTTCTCGGACTAGGATAAAACGTCACTGTTGGTAGATGCAATTTTGAGGTAGTTACGGAGTTAACCTACCTTGGAACAAACAGCAATTCCACAAACAACACCTTAGTGGCGATCCGACGAAGAATTACCCTAGCTAACTGCTGCTACTTCGGTTTGGCAAAACAATGGGGTTCAAAACTCCTCACTCGAAAGACAAAGTGTCTGCTATACAAAACTTTGATTTCACCAGTTCTACCCTACCGGCGCGGCGCCGAGTGTTGGACGATAAGTAAAAAAGGGGAATTGATACTGGGCACTTTCGAAAGAAAAATTCTTCGACGGATTTAAGGTCCTGTATGAGTATGCGACGATGCGTACGACCTGTACCAAAATTTGGATGTAGACCAGAAAGCCAAGAAAAGATGACTACATTGGCTCGGCCACACCGAGCGAATGGATGAGAAAGCTCCAGCCAAGAAAGTCCTCTCATCGCAGCCCCTAGGTTCGATACGACAAGGAAGACCGAACCTACGGTACAAGGACCAAGTGACTGCGGATGAATTGTGAGCCAGCTATAAGTACGTAAGTAAGTAGGAGCAAAACAAGGTTATTTGGGAAATTCATCTTAAGGAGAGTACCTCTTTTCACTTGAACTGTTGCACGACTTCCGCTGAAAGGATACTATTCATGTGCCCAAAAAACTACAAACATCGATTTTAATCCTATTTCCGTTAATACCTACACAATATAGTAATTCCCAATGAAATCCATTTCTAGAATCCATTTCGTAAGGATTATGCAAATTGTTCGTCTAATTCGAAGAACAAACAACTACTATCGTCAAAAACCCGAATCTAATTTTATCCCATTAAACTTAATATCGTGTAGAGAGGTAACCATATTCAAAGAGCACCCCATTAAGTGCTTTCAAATGTAACATAATTGTTTTGTTTTAGTTTAATAGGAAAATAGATTCCATTTCAAAGGAAACGCTTCAGTTAACATCAATTTGCCTAAATAAGAGGTAAAATAGGTACATTCACCTGTTGAAATCGAATATTCTTCCGCCTCCACCTATCGCCTATTTTGTTTTATCTCACTCTGATAACAATCTTTTTCCCTCCCGCACCCTTTGGTAAATAATATTTCGATTCAAAAATTGCTATTCATTGGAGAGGTCGACATAAGTTTGAATAAATCAAAAAACGTGGGCTATAGAGTTTGAGGCATTGAATTCCGATTATTGCATGGAAAATTGAGTCATTTTTTCCGGGCATTAATCTGAAATTTTATTAAGATTATCCCTGAAGCGATTTGCAAGATCAAAATTGATTCATTTTGCAATAAATTAACTTTGGCTTAATCTAAAAATTAAATAATGTTCGCCAACGCACGTGTTACTTGACCACTCAAATAATTTTTAATATGCCTTGTCTGGACCCCATTACTAAATTTGTGAGGATTTTAAGGATACTTAACTTCCAGCAATTTTGTGGGATGTGTGTGAGCGTTGTGAAAAGGAAACGGTGAGTTGGTTCTCGGAAAAATTAACTTTTATTGGGCGAAAATGGCATAGCCCTGGCTCAACCTACGCAACTGAAAGCATTTTAAGGTGAGAAAAGGTTTTTTTTGTTTAAATAAAATATTTCGAATTCCTCTTGTTTAATCGGGAACATGTATTTTTGGAAATCCAATTGTTGATCTTCAAATTTAATTCTTTGGGGTTCAAGAAAATGTTATTTTTACAGTGATGAGCGTTCAAATGAAAAGTAAATGAGTTTTAAGATCTTTCTTCAAAAAGTTTTCACCCTAACCCATAAAACACAGATGACAGAAATACTTGCAGAAGAAAATTCGTCTTAATCCGATTCAATAAATAAAATACGAGAAAGTATTTATGTGACCATTTGAAATCCGATTAAGGAACGAAGACGAAAACTCTTTGAAGCTGGTGTACACTGTAAACAGCTCTTTCTAAATATTTCCTTTGAACCAAAGCATTGGCGTAGCTAGGGATTAGTTTTTGAGTTGCGGGGAAATTCTTCGAAATATATCCTCATATGGAGATCCTTCTGTAGCTCAATAGAACAATCTTCGGAGGCATCTAAATTAAGGAAGATTCTCTCGACAAATCCATCCATGCCCAGTAGTCTTAAGAACTCTGACGGAACATGGACCAACTCTCGCGAAGAAGCGTTTAACCTGCTACTGCACACGCACTTCCCGCATATAACTCCAAATCCGTTAATACAACAAACCTTCCCAGGTCTGGTAATAACTTAACTTTCCCCCAAGGTCAAGTGGCAAAAGAAAAATTGACATGGGCTCTGAATAGTTTCAAACCTTATAAATCTCCAGGTCCAGATCAAATCATACCAGATACTTTATCCATCATTGAGATGATTTTCAAAATTTGTCTGGATCTGATCTCAACGATGCATGGAGAGACGTAGAGGTAGTATTCATCCCCAAAGCGGGTAAATGCTCTCACATGTCAACCCAAAGGATCTTAGACCTATTAGCCTATCATCATTCATTCTTAAAACTCTGAAACGATTGATCGATATCCATTTACGTAATAGCATTGATAAGAGACTATCTATGTCTCAGCATGCTTACTGCAAAGGAAAACGGTAGAAGCTGCTTTGCATTTTCTGGTGAGAACTATCGAATACTCCCTAGACCAAAAGAATAAACTACTTTAATTGCCTTCCTGGACATTGAGGGTGTTCTTAACAGCGTTGACACATTTGCTATCACTTCTGCTACGACGACCGTGAACGTTGATAACTCACTCTGCGTGTTGACTAGTCTAATGCTAAGAAGCAGGATCAGCAACTCTAAGATTGGGATTTTTGTACGAAAAGGTCTGTCAGTAGAGGCACTCCACAAGGTGGTATTCTGTCCCCTCTCCTGTGGAACATATAGTACTTAACAAACTGCTAATATCCCTCGAAAAAGAAGGCTACAGAGTGATTGCGTATGCCGATGATGTTGCCGTCACAGGAAAACATCCTAATACCCTGAGAGACCTCCTCCAAAACGCACTTAATATGCTCACTAGATGGGCTGATCACTGTGGACTTAATGTTAATGCTCAAGAAAGAGACCTCGCCCTTTTTACACGGATATGCAAAATTCCTGAAATTGTACCTCTTCTTACCAATGAAGCCAAATATCTTGGTCTGATATTAAACAGAAAATTAAGTTGGAAACCTAACATTCAAGAAAGAGTTAGAAAAGCTACAGTAGCTCTTTTCTTCTGCAAAAAAGCCATAGGAAGCGAATGGAATTTTCAACCTCGCATAACCAATTGGCTATATATGTACATCGGTCATCCGACCAATACTCATATGCACTGGAGAAAGTCACTTACTGCGACAAACTCAGCAAAGTCCAACGCACTGCTTGTCTTTGCATAAGCGGGGCATTGACAACAACACCCTCAGCGACGCTAGACACTCTCCTACATCTGACATCTCTCGACATCTTCAGCAAACAAGTGGCAGCGAGTACAGCTATAAGATTCAACGCTTCCTCTCAATGGACCAGCAATAATGTGGAACATTTCATCATTTTGAACTTCTTCAGTTCTATACCAAAGTACATAGACTACTCCATTCCAAAACCCCAATTTTGGAAAAACTTCCAGGTCTCCATTCCATCCAGAGACGAATGGGAAGACAAAAAATTCCTGGAAGACAGGAGCATTCATTTTTATTCAGATGGATCCAAAACAAATGATGGAGTTGGTAGTGGTGTGTACTCAGAAAAGCTTAATCTAAGCCTCTCATTCCGCCTCCCGAATCATTGTAGCGTCTTCCAAGTGAAAATTTTGGTGATCGAAGAGGTTCTATCCTGTGTAAGAGAGAACGTGATATCAACTTCTAATATCAGCATCTTCTCTGACAGGCTGCAATTAAATCTCTGGACGGTGTTTCAACCAACTCTCAAACGGCTGCGCAATTTAATATCCACCTCGTCAAGTGCCAGGTCACAGAGACATCGCACGAAATTGTAGAGCCGATGAACTCGCTAAAATGGAACCGTCATACCTATCTCACCTGAAAGGAAAAAGATAGGTATACCGATAGCTAAATCTAAACTTTTCCTAAAAGAAACAGCCTTAACGGTCACAAAACTCATTACTCATATGGCCGTCACTTAACTTAAAGCGCTCCAAGGATTTGTTATCTCAAAGCAGATCTCATATTAGCTCCCTAATAGGTGTCCTCACGAGACACTGTCTTATAGGCAGGGCAGACACGCAATACGACTAAGTGTAGCCTCAAGTGACTTCTGCAGGAGCTGTATGGACGAAAAAGAAGAGCAAACAATCTCTCACCTTCTCTGCACATACCCTGGTCTTTCCCTAGAACGCAAACTTCATCTGGGAGAATATTTTTACAATAATCCTAGTGAACTAGCTAGCAAGGATTTTCAATTACTTCTTCGCTTTATAAAAAGCTCGAAATGATTCGAGTAAGAAGTAATTCCCTAGATTCATGTGGTATCAAAATGGGCCATTTCTTCTGACCTAAGTGTGTGGATCCACTATCCGCAGCCAATTTAACTTAACCTAACCATCTATCAAAACCGAAAGTTTAAACTGTCGAAAACTATTCATCTAGTGAAAATCTTCGAATCTCAATTTAATTATTATTTTTCATTCGATTGTCATTTGAAGAACCGTCATTAGAAGAACTGTCATTCAAAGAATTGTCATTTGATGAATTATTGATCATAGTGGTACAGAAAATGAAAGTGTGACTCCTACGCCACTGCACTCAAGGTGTTCGTTTAAACCATCATATTTCCAACAAATTCAACCCCCAAAACATTTCGAATTTCAATCGAATTGAATTACATAGAATTAAATTCCCTTTTACTTGTGTGTATATCCCAGACCATGTCATTGAATCGTTTTCATCAAATAAACGAAAGAAAATACCAAAATAACTATGCATCGCATAGTTGCACATCCCTGCAACGTGATGCTATTTACAGCTAATAGAGATCCGATTTCGATTTCGATTCCCCATGAGAACTATCAGTCGAGAAGAGTATAAATTTCGTTCCATTTCCAATTCGACGTACTTTGCTTCATGAAATTCTATCGTTTGCATCCCTCTCAATAGGAGCAAAACAAAATGTAAACAAACATTTTATTCGAAACGAAGGATGAAGAGATATTTTTTTTCTGATTATTTCAATCATTACTTTGTAGGGGGATAAAACAAAAAATAACAAGAACTCACACCGATTGTCATCGCAAATGATTTATTGTTTTGTGGAAAAGATAGTCTCTCGTGGGTCATTGCCTGCCTGGCAAGGATCTAACTGGTTGATTGTGTCTGACAGTTTTTTGCTTGCCATTTTTTATGACAGCAAATCCAGTCAAGGGACTTATTTATTTTTAAGGATTTTTGAAAAAAGGCCGCATTGGGCCAGTTAATATTCAACTGTCAACATTTTTTTTTGTTCATTACAGACGACAAGAAGTATGATGGAAAAATGTTTGAACTAAAAATTGCGGGTATATTGCCTGGTTTCAAGTCGTCCGCAACAGAAAATAAGTTCTAAAGGAGACCTATGAAAATAAAAGAGAAAGTTCCATAACTAAGTTGAAAACAAAATTCACATTGTTGTCTATCCCCATTGACACAACGAACAAGCAAAATCATCAAGCACACGTCCGACTTCATCGTCGTTGCGCTTTTCATCAAAATTTTCGAATTGTTGAAGCCTTTTCTCTGTTGTTGTCGTTTTCTGTTGTTTGAGGGCTTTTAAAATTTTATTCGCCTTTACCCAGTTTGGTTTTGTTCCCAACTCGTTGCAATTTCCCAAAAGGTACAATTGTATTTCGGTTGTGTGAACAGGCACAAAAACACTGCTCAAGGGCACTTTCACTAAAACATACAGACAAACAATGTAAGATAGTAATGTTTGCTTTTGAAATAAGTTACAAGTGGGAGATACATAGATATATTCAGAAATGTTTTTGATTTATTAAATCATGTGTCTGAGTGCAAAGAATGTTTTTGATATTTTTGCAAACACTTCTCGGAATTTTACTGTCAGTTTCTTTAAGTGGGAAGTGATATTTATCTCTTTTGAAATATTGAAGTAAGTTTCAAATGTTGTTTCAAAGTTAAAAAGATGGTTGGTGTTTTGAATTCATAATGCCTTCGCTGTGCTCAAGTTTCGGTACGAAAATTCATATTACGATGCAAAATCTACTTTGAAATAAGTGACGTTCTACCTTTACACCTCTTATGCCAGCGAAACTGCAAAAAAACGAGTGGAATCTACGAACGAACAAAAAATAGAAAATAGTACGTATACGCCATAGTGTACACAATTTGTTTAAATGTTAATTTTTGGGAAAATCTTTGCTACATATGTATTTTGTTTGTCGTATTCAGCACTATAAGAGGGATCACATATGACAGCAAAATGCTTTAAAATCGATTGTCGGATTACTGTGACCAAAATCCACTTCAATCTTCCGAACGAAAAAATTCACACATACTTGATTCCAGCCAATTTGTCAATTCCGCAAAATTGCATTTTGTCAAACCTCAATTTGTGTGAAAAATTCTTACTCACAGAAATTGGAGTACTTGTATCTAAAGCATCATCATGCTTGTTCCACTTTGTCGCACTTCAAACTTTTGTTCGACTTTGGACGGTGGCATTTCTGCAGTGTTTGGCAAAACTTCAGACATTGTTCCTTCTTCTTAGGACGTAGTTAAGGATTTATATGTACCTTTAGTTTGTGTATGACTTTTGACTTTTAAAGATATACAATACGTATAAAAATACTTTGTCAACAGACCAGTGGTGGAAAGGGAACATGTGAACGTGACAATTTTCTTAACTTGTTTTGCAAGGAAAAATGTTGACGTCCTTTTATAAGGGAATGGTGAATTTGCCAGAAAAACATTTTGCTAGCATAGCGAACTTTCATAAACTTTTAGAATGCTAAGTGCACATGTTTTATTTTTTTAGACAGACGATTTTTGTTCTTAGTTTCAGCAATTACATATGAAAATCACGACATAGAACGTTTTCCTAATTGGTTTAGAAATGAAAATGATGTTTTCCTTCCATTTAATTTGTTTTAAATATTACTCACTTACTTATGGTGGAGCTACAGTCCAGGTCGGACCAGGGCCT
Source organism: Sphaerophoria taeniata (assembly GCA_943590905.1). NCBI lineage: Eukaryota > Metazoa > Arthropoda > Insecta > Diptera > Syrphidae > Sphaerophoria > Sphaerophoria taeniata. The sequence continues at coordinate 11,064,099 of OX016542.1, read as the reverse complement.
CATCCAACAAGCGTCTCCAGCCAGCTCGGTGCCTAGCTAGCTGAGTTGCGGTCTTCCTCTTATGCGACGTCCTTCCGGGTTGGATTCGAAGACTCTTTGGGCCGGAGCATTGTTATTCATTCCCTCTACGTGACCTAGCCATCTAAGTTGTTCAACCTTAACTTTTCTGGCTAGAACAGTGTCCTTGAAAAGCTCGTATAGTTTTTGATTGAATCTTCGTCTCCATTCTCTATTTATGCAGACTGGAGCAAAAATCACTGGAAGAATTTTTCTCTCGAAGCAGTCCAAACCGTTTTCATCGGATGTTGTCATGGTTCATGTCTCCGCACCATACATTAGCACCGGGATGATGAGATTTTTGTATACAGTAACACTTTATTTGCTCGAGAGAGGACTTTACTACTCAATTGCCTTCTAAGTCCAAAGAAGCAGCAATTGGCAAGAGTGATCTTTCGTTTGATTTCAGCGCTGGTGTTGATGTCTGAGTTTAGAGCGGATCCTAGGTAGAAGAAGTCCTTAACTACCTCGAAGTTAAATCTGTATGTCATTAACTTGGTTTTGCTTTCGTTAACCGCTAGATCCATCTTTCGCCTAAAGTTTCATGAAGGCTCCACTAACATCACGCTGTGTTCTTCCAATTATGTCAATGTCGGAAAATATGGTAGGTATCGATTTGAAGTTCCTGGATCTTCTCCAACTTTCCGGGTCTGAAGCCACACTGATAAGGATCTATCAGGTTGTTGACCAAAGACCTCAAACGTTTACACAGCACTGCAGACAAGATCTTGTAGGCGATGTTAACGAGACTTATACCTCTGTAGTTGCTGCAGTTCAGGGGATCTCCTTTCTTGAGGATCGGGCATACGATGCTGAGGTTCTATACGTCGTCGGGCATGCTTTCCTCCCACCAAATATTGCAGATGATCTACATGCTCTTAACCAAATCATCTCCAGATTTTTTGTACAATTCGGCGGCTAGGCCATCTGCTCCAGCGGCTTTGTTTGACTTAAGTTTAGATATCGCTATCTTCAATTCGTCAATTCGTCGGGTGGATGGAATTGGTGATCTGAACCACCCAAATTGAATGGTTTTATATATCTGACGGAATTTTGCTCGTCATCGCCATTATACAGCTTGGAGCTTATACAGCAGTCTTTCCATATTCTCAGCACTGACTGGGTTCCACTACGATGTTCCCATGTTGGTCCCTAATACAGGCTCTGGTTAAGGGTGTATAGCCCTTGGTGGTTTATCTTACCTAAAACTTTTGTATGCCTCTTTTTAAGCTGCATGTGCTCGCCGACATCACTCATCTTCAAACCAGAGGTTTCGTTGTGGTGGCCATGTAAATCCTAGTACTTCAGAGGCGATATCTCTGATGGCTGCTTGGAAGTGTTGCCACTGATTCCTTACATTTTGTGCTGGCAGCAAAGGACTTCTGGGAAGGTTTTCGGAGGCACGATTGGAAAAGGATCTAGCAATCTCTTGCGATTGTAGCCGTTTGACGTCGTATTTTCTCCAAGCATTTTCATGTTGTTTTAAATAGTTCTTTTCCTTAATTTTGGAGAAACTGTGTTTTCTTTAAAATAAGATCTATTAAGGTTCAATTTTCTCGGCTAAAAGTGCCTTTTTGTCTTCAAAAAGGGCTAAAAAGTATACCTAATTGCTTAAACTATTAAAATTCAATTACTGATCCCATCCTTAGAGTTTTGGTCTCTGAATAATATTTTTTTTCAATATTCTTCTGCAAGAAAAAAATACACACACACGCGGTACATCATCTTAAGTATCTCAAAAAAATCTTCCCTACCGAAAGGCGTTGAATTTTATATTTTTTTGCTTTGAACCTAACTGACCCTTTTTGTTAGGGAACACACAAAATTGCGGATCCTTATCCATCACACGTATAGTTTTTTTGACAAAGTCAAAATAAATAGATCTGCTTTTGACCCTTTTAACTCCCTGATACGAAAAGATACACAATATCTGCCAATCACGTTTACTCTTTTTTCATCATTATATTTATAACGCTCTGAAAGAAGCAATGCTTAAAGTAATCCTATTTTTTCCTCCTTTCATCGTTCGTAAATTATTCTGTTATGTTATGAACGACATTAAGTGACCTCTTTCAGCTCAGCAGAGTTCTTTTTCATTTTCTTGTACCAATTACGACCCTCAAGAAATATTATTATTTCGATAAAAATGTGTGTCCTTGAGGTTAAGTTGAGAATGAGGATTGGACGGAGTAGGTGTTGGGAATTAAGTAGTTCTGTGGTTAGATTTTTAATATCTTTTTAGCATCAATCACAATCTCTATGATACATGAAGTAGATATTCGTATACACATTATTAACAATTGTTATGACTATGGATGAAAGCCCTAGTCTACAGCTTCTTTGCAGACAATCACTTTGACCATGATGAGAAAGTGATTGATATCAGTCTAGATTATTTTATTTCATGCATGAAATACCACATTTTGGCATTAATAAATGTCCCTTTTTGACAAATTGGACATTTAATGACAGAATTCTTACCATAGAGCATTTCAAAAATGTAAGGCAGTTTGTCAGGGCAAGCAATAGAGTTGAGTAGGCAAAGGCATTCCAAAAAAGCAATATTGCCACTTTTCCCGTGGTCTTGAGTGCATTGAACGCTGCCACTTCATGCCTATATTCCTTACTGTTGCTAACTGTGTGCACAGTTCTGTTCCATATTGTACAGGGTGCCTTAAAAAAGAAAACGCATTCTTGGTTTTTCAATAGATTTCTAATTTTTATGTTACTTTTACTTAAGGTGGCGCTACAAACCGTTTTGTCAATTGCTTCCTTAGCCCAGAGAAACAGCAGTTAGCTAGAGTTATTCTTTGTCTGATCTCGGCGCTGGTGTTATTGGCCGTGTTAATAGCGGAGCCTAGGTAGACAAACTCCTCTACTACCTTTGAGTTGTATGCGTCTATTGTGACGTTTTGTCCGAGCCGTCTTTCCTTGAAGACAGCATATACATACTTCGCTTTTCCTTCGTATACCGCTAAACCCATTTTTGACGCTTCTCAATTCTCACAAAGGCGCCATTGACATCACGCTGTGTTCTTCCCATTATATCAATATCATCGGCAGCGTACGCGAGAAGTTGAACAGACTTTTGGAAGATAGTGCCCTCTGGTGTTGACGGTGGAGTTTTGCACTATCTTCTCAAGACCGATTTTAAAGAAATCGCATGACAGTGCATCGCCTTGTCTGAATCTTTTCACTTCTTCTAGGTCGGTTTCACGGAATTGTTGGCTTCATCATTTCCAATGAAAGACTCCTACCTGACGGACGGCGGGATTTTGTTCGTCGTTCTTGTTATATTGTCTACAGAAGTGGTCTTTCCGAATCCCCAGCATTGACAGCGGCTATGATGTTCCCTTGTTTATCTGTGCATAGGCATCGGTTCTTGCTCGATGACCTTGAGCCAGCTGTTTAACCTTCCTATAAAACTTCCGAACTTCATTCCTGCTGTTGGCTCTCTCAACATCCTCGATCTGACACTTCTCATGCTCTTTTCTCTTTTTTTCTCCTGAGAAGCCGGCGTTCCTCTCTCCTCTTTTGCTCGTAGAGCACACGAGGAGCTCTTGTCCTTCTATGCAGCGCAGATCTGTATGCTTGGCTGAATGGACCTGTCTGCATTCTTCGTCAAACCAGGGGTTTTACTTTGTTGGTTGTGTGAAACCTAGCACACTAGAGGCGGCATCTCTAACTGCTTTCTGGCAATATTGCCACTGGTCTTCGATACTTGATGTTGGCGACAAACAAATGACTTCCTTAGAGGTTACTCTACACTCGATTAGAGAAAGGATCTGGCGTTCTCTTGCGATTGTAGCCATCCGACGTCTAACTTTCTTGCAGCATTTCCTTTTAGCCGTTGTCGATATATTCGTAGCACTACCTTGGCTACGACGAGGTATTGGTCCGAGTCGATGTTGGCTCCTTAAAAAGTTCGAACATTTAGATTGCTGGACAGGTGCCTTCCATCGATCGCAATGTGATCAATCTGATTGACGGTTGATTGATCAGGGGATCTCCATGTTCCTTTATGGATGTTGAGATGTAGGAACCATGTAGGTACTACAAAATTTCGGCCGCAGCAAAATTGATCAGCCTAAATCCGTTGTCAGAAGTGGTGTCGTGCAGGCTGTGCTTTCCGACTGTTCTACCAAAGATGTCCTCTTTTGTCAGCTTTGCATTAAAATCGCCGAGGACAATTATTATGTATAATAGCTAGGACATTGTTCAGATGTTTTGTCGAGGAGCTCATAAAATAAGTCGAAGTAAGGGTGTTCACCAAATAGTACGGCCTAACTGGAACTGAGGACGCCACCGTTGGTTCCAAAATAAGAAATTCATTCGCTGCCGTCGGTCGTTGAAAATGCCTTGGTCGGAACACTCCTTCGTTGGGGGCAGTTGGGCGGTAATTAGTAGGAACAGCTTACTCCGCTTCGTCCTAACGACCATGGGAGGCCTTTCTGCGAAAACAAGTTTCCGATCGCATAGCTCTAAGCTTCATAGAAGTAGTTACCGTAGGCCGCTTCGTCACGTCAAGGCTTACCCCATGGAGGTTAATTTTTCAACTAACACTCAAGTCACTCAAGTGCTCACCAGAACATTTTTTGCTCACCCTGTCAAGACCGAATCCACGAATTTCACTCTATTACGAAACCATTGGGGCATAAACTTCAACGTTTCATAATATGGAACCTTAAATCTAATTAATTTTGAAATATACATGTAGTGTGGTTAAGCCAAACTGTTTTCTTTAGCGTCGTTGTAACATATGACGTATAGGTCGGGTTGTCGGTTGTCGGTTTTCGATGTGTGTTTTTTCGTAACACATTTTCTTCCTTGTTATCCTTATGTGTGGTTACTTTTAATTGAATTACGATAACATCGTTAAATTCTGCAATCCACTGTGCAAAGAAAATATTATTGTTTATTTTTTTTTCTTCCTCGTGTTTGGTTTTTGCGTTCATCCTTGTTATTCCATTGTGGGTTCCAATCGATTTTGAGGTTAGGAAAAGCAATAGCTTAGGGGTTGTAAGCCTCTGGATTGAGTGTCTTAACACTTTGGTGTTACCAAATAGAAATACCATAGAACAAAGGTTAAAATGTCGTGCGGCATTTGGAGGAAAACAAATTTGATCAGGCATTTCAGGCAATTACATGATGTTGAGAATCGAATTACATAATTCCATTAGAAATTTCAGTTTCCAGATGTGAACCTTCAGTTAGCTGGGGGCGATGGTAAGGTATATTTTATATGTGGGTTTAAGATCCGAGAAGGTGCTTGAGAGAATGCTTACCTTTAAAGAGCAGGTAGACACTACATGGCCATATTTAATCCACTTAAAAAGGCTATTGTCCTGACTCAAACCTTTTTCACACTTAATGTGCCGAGGGTAAGCAATAACTTCCTTTCTTTTATCTCTCTGTATTACCAAACAATTTATTGCGACAAAATACCTCAATTCATTTATATAAACCAAAACAGATTGATCGGAAAGAACCAACAAATTCTCAAAAGACCTTTTATTGCTTTCATCCGACGGAGATACTTCTTCTTCTTCAATCACAAAAAAAGGTTAGTAAATCAATTTTAACGGAAGAAATAATAAAACATCTTGAGTTCGAGATGAAATTCCAGAAATGTTGATTTCATTACGAGCCAACAATAAGTCATGACATTTACTGAAATCACACGGAATGTCACTTTACCATTTGAGGAAGATTTCCGTTTTGAGAAATGCCAGGGGTTTTTTGTAATTTTATTTTCAAATGTCACTTTGGCCCCAACTGCAATTCGAAATTGATCCTATTCACCCTTCGGTGTTGGTTATGTATAAAAAGTGTTGTCGTCTTATTTCTTTCCAATATTAAAGTACAAATGTCGAAGTTCAAAAATGGAGATATTTTTCACCTGTCAGAGATATGGCGACGAACAAACGTTTAAAGTTATTCGCCTCATCCATCACCATCGTTGTCGTCGTCGTCGGCGCTAACTTATAACAAGCGCAAACGAAAAAAGAACACTCAAATCAATGGGAAAAAACTTTTCAAGTATTTCGGTTTGTTCTATGCCAGAGGGAACATTCAAGGAATGTTATTGAATTGTTGAGAATCGCAGGACCAAAAGAATTTCTTCGTCTATCTTGTTGGAATTTTGATTTTTATAGGAACGATGAGGAATGTATTTCTTACATTTGTTTTGGGATCATTGGAAGCTTTAAGATAATCCCAAATCTGTCAAATACCAAAGAAAACACCAACCGCTTTTCAATTTGATAATCAATAAATAAGTTTTGTTTATTTGAATCGATCCCTAGTCAATTATAAACAGTTCGTTGTAGGGAAAACCACCAAACACTTTCTGCAAAGTGTCCCCATTGACTTTTTGCAACTGTTCAATAAAACGTGGCTCCATATCTTCCCAGAGAACTTGCCAGTTCTCGTTTAAAATGCTGTTCATACTGTCTCCAAGGGTCTTATCACCATTGAATAAATTTGTAAGATGGACTGTCATTCTAAAAAAAACAAAATCACAAAATAAATAACACAATTCTCAAGCACGAATTCTTTCATTTACCGTTCAGCCTTTGTCTTAATTTTGTACTGGTCATTTCGGAGATAGTCCTTTCCGTCGATCACTTCAATCTTTGGCTTCGATTGGGCTTTGATTTTAAGTCCTTGGATCTTGCAAACAATATCACCCTCACCAGTTATCGGAAAAAGCAACATTTTCCCGCTTACTTTATAGTTGCCTCTCATCTCAATTTCCTTGCAAGTGCATTCAGAATCAATCACAAGGTTCTTTGGATCTTTCTTAAAGCCACTATGAACAAAAATATCACACGATCAGCAAAGAAACCAAAAATCTACTTCAAATTGGTGAAAAATTACGTGAATTTGGTGAACATCATTTTTGAATATCCATTAAGCGTCAAATTAGTCATTTCAAGGTCGATATTAACCGATTTTGATGAATCGCCTTTGAGCTTAAGTGTTCCTATTTTGAAGGGCTCAAGATTGTCGAGGAAAATTTCGGGAAAACCATGAGGGTGGTTGTGGAGTATATCATTCGCAGATTTGACTAGACACTCATCGTCTGTTGGTCGACATCGCTGAAAATTTTTGGCTACAGAAAATATTTCAATGAAATCACATTTTTTTCTGGATACAAAATAATCCTACGGAATTCCTTTGAGTACGAAAACTGCACCAAAGTGATTAGCACTGTTATCAAAAGCACTTTTAATGACATTTTTCTTACAATTAACACTGAAAAGGGAAAAATTATAAACTTCGAGCTGACGAGATTTTCAGCCGAGAACTGGAACGAATCTTGACATCGACACTTTTATTTATAGTGAGCCAGGTTCACGTTGCTGAAAGCAATGCACTTTAATTTAATGTTAATTGCATTCAATCATCTTTTTCTTAACCTAATAAATATATTTTATCAAATCGAATCGCTTTTATGAATGAATTAAAACCTGGTGTAGGTATTAGCACGTTCTTCTTTGCAGTAAGTGAATTAAGTTATGTCAATTATAGGTATTCATTTATATTCAATCAATTATTACTTGTTTCTAATTAGATATTCTCAGAAGGGTTTATTAGGTTTCACGTTTTGTTGAACAAATAAGCGATTATCTCTGTGGAACGTTTTGGAATTCATACAATCTGGTATGCGGTTATGTAATTGATTTATTAACAACCTGATGGTAATGAGTGTATAAAACAGGTGATTGAAAGATCTTGCTGCATTATAATCAGTGAGTAAAGAGATTTCTTCAATTTGCTTTTAATAGTTGGGCTTTAAGTTTTGTCTGGAACTTCACTTGCTTTCTTGTTTTTCGTAGTTGAATTCAAAAAGATTTCCCAAAATCAACATGATGGAACACAGGATGCAACTCACAACAACTGTCAAGATTGTCTACATTGCAGCACCTTCAATTTAAAGGCTTTCATTCTTCATTAACATTCTGGTTGAAAACGCATATAACTGTGCAATAACCTTTATGTATCAATGCAAACACTTTTGACAATACCACTTGTGGTGTCCATCCGCTCTAAATGACCTAGCCACCTGAGTCTCTGGACATTCACCCTTCTGGCTAGTTCCGTGTGGTTGTACAACTCGTAAAGCTCGCTGTTGTATCTTCTTCTCCATTCCCCATCAATGCACACGGGGCCGACGATGACCCGAAGATCTTTCCTCTCGAAACAGCCTCATGCTTCAGCACCAAACAGCAGGACTGGGATGATGAGGGTGTTATATGGTTTTACCTTAGTTGATCGAGAGAGGGCTTTTCCACTCAATTGCTTTCATAGCCCAAAGAAACAGCGATTAGCAAGAGTAATTCTTCGTCTTATCTCGGCGCTGGTGTTATTGTCCGTGTAGAAGAGCCTAGGTAGACAAACTGCTCTACTACCTTGAAGTCTTATATGCGTCTATTGTAACGTTCTGTCCGAGCCGTCGGTGTTGGGTGTCCTTTCTCGAAGACAGTTTATACTTAGTTTTTCATTTATCGCTCCTGTGTCAATTCCCACAAAGGCGCCATTGACATCACGCTGTGTTCTTCCCATTTTACAATATCATCGGTGTAGGCGAGAAGTTGAACAGACTTTTGGAAGATAGTGCATCTTGTGTTGACGGTGGAGTTTTGCACTATATCTTCTCAAGAACGATGTTAAAAAAACGCATGACAGTGCATCGCCTTGTCTGAATCCTTTTTGACATTGAAAGATTCCGTAAGCTCATTGCCAACCTTGATGGCGCAGCGTGAGTTCTCCATCATCATTTTGCACAAGGGAACGAGCTTAGCAGAGATGCAAAAACTAGACATAGCTTTATACAGTTCGTCTCTGTAGATGCTGTCATACATGGCCTTAAAAGCGATGAAAAAGATGGTGGGTATCATTTTTGAGTTCATAATAGGTTTTTTCCATGATCTGCCGCAAAGTGAAAATCTGATCGATATGGTTGACTTTAATGGTCTGAGCCACATTGACAAGGACCAATCAGATTATAGACGAAAGGCCTTAGACGTTCACATATTACGGCAGAGCGTTGGGCTCAAAAAGTAAATCACATGCTTTGAACTTGAGAAAAGAATTGTATGTAAATATTATGTTCGTGTCTTTTCTAGGCTATGAATCGGAAATGAGTCATAAGGATGATATGCACAAAATCAAGCAATTTGCATGCAAAATGAATTTGAAAATACTGTTTTCTATATACAACAAATTGGTAGCAGACTTCTGCACCTGTGAATAGATAGCTTGCTGTTTACTTGAATGTTTATCCTTTGAATATTAAATTTTAAAGTACGAAACTAACAAACTATAATATTTTCGTGAGGAACTTTATGAATTTTTTATTTCCACTCTCGAATCCTTTTCTTACGACTGCACTTTAGTACGCTTTTCTTTCGATTTAACATCAACTACAACTGAATAGTCAGACGTTTCGTTTGTGAAATATTAAATTTCGACACAATTGTGAGCTTAAGTGCACGATGCACATCTCAACAGAAGTAAGTATGTTCTTGACGGAAAGTCCTTAAACGTCTTCATGCATGCAATCCAAGTTTATTGCGCTTTAAGAAGAAATTTATCCATTGGAACAGAACAAAAATTTTGTTAATCAAGTGAAAAAGTGTGCGATGAAGCGGAGTGATTGAAAGATGGATTTTATTACCAATCAAATCCCCTTTCATATGCTGTCGAAAATTATTCAAATTTCTAGTCATTATCCTTGGAATATATAAAAACAATTATTTCTTCGTTTTTTTAACCACAAAGCGATTGCAAGACGAATCAAACAGGACCAACACATTTCCAACAGATGATACCTTCAGGTAGGTGATAGAAGTACGAATAAAAATTACCAATTTCTTATTCAATGTCCTTGCCAATGGTGCTGATGAATAATAATAGACACTCGTTAGGCATTATTCCCATTCATATCATAAAACAACGAGCCTTCGCAGTAAATCAAAATTTTTGCAGGACTGTTACTTTTTCTTATGCAAATCAAAAATTTTGGCAAGTCAAGAAATGAATATAGAACGGCGAGCAGTAGCGAAAATAAATCATTCTAAGAACTCTCGTTTTGCATAAGTTTCTAAGTGTTTTAAAGCGTTTTAAGATTATGCGATAGAATTGTCTTGAGGAGGATATTAAGCAAATTTAAGGCGAATTACTTATGTTAATAGAAAGCGAAATGAAAAATGGAAAATTTCTGCTGAGTTGCAAATGGGGTTCGACAAAAAACAAAACACCTGAAGCCAAACAAAATTTTCCAGCTCATTTGATTTTTGTAAAATTTTCCCCCTCTTATGTAATTTTTCATCTTAAATTCTACAAATTAAAGTTGAAGTTATAAGGTTTTTTCTGAGGAATGAGTTAGTTGTTTGGTTCGCTTCTAATTCTTCTTCCCATCCCAATTCAATTTCATTCAATGAAACAGTCATACCGCCTAAAGGAGTTGCCATGTACAATGTACATATTTGCCTTCGATCGAGGACAGATACAACACTCTTGAATAATTCATCAAAAAATTAAAATCATATTCAATTTTCACAACGCAATCAAATGGAATTTCCACTCTATGTCAACAAAAATTGAATCCATGGCATGCGATTAGGTTCACTCTTCTTCCCTTGGGTGTAGTGCAAGACTCGTAACTTTCCATGTTGAAGCTATATGGATTTAAGTTGACACAACACAACATGAACATAACACAAACAACGTCTGTTGGAATGCCCTTCTGTCTGCTGTAAGGATACCCGATAAGCTGCACGTTAACTTATGTGTCTCGACTGAAAAACCGCAAGGACGCACAGCAGCAAAAACAAATTAAAATGTAAAAAAATTCCTTGCAGTATGGTTTTGGGGGGTAGTTGGAAAATTTTCAAGCTCCGGTCGGAGATGTTTACAATCGTCCTTGATGATTATGGAAATGACGACGACGATTGGCTCACGCTTACGTGTTTCGTTGTTTGATTTATTGCGGTTTACTTTGTACGCAACGAATTTGCTTGTTTTCTTATTTAAACTTCTGGATAAAAATTTGCATAAGACATGCGGTTTTTAGTCCAAAGAAAGAAGAAGCGAGCCAGACAATCAGATATCTGTAAGTTGGTAGGATTTTAATGACTTAAAACTTTTAATTAAACAAACTACAAATTAGAAAACTTGCGAAGTAAATTATCCCCGACAAATTCAATTTTGTCAGAAAGTTTAAATGGTTCTCACGCGTGAATTTTTGTGTCCTGAAGATATGCTACAGATAACAACTGCAGCACTTTGAGCGTTTCAAAGTTATAAATTGTCTCCCATAGAGGAAATGAACAAGTTCCTAAAGATTTTGAGCTTAGCATCCCTCCGAAGAAGGATATTCAAGCAAACGAAAAAGTTAACTGACATTAAGCTGCTAAACTTTGTCATATTTAATTTCTGCCACTTAGGTATCGAAATCCCCTTACCTGTTTCATTTACCTGTTTATCAACTACCGAAAAGCTCATTCACCACTCTGTTCCTGAAAAATAAAATGTTTGTCTTTTAATTTTTAACCATGCATTTAAAGGTTTTTTTTCTCCATTTTCACCAATGCACAAACTTTACTGTGCTACGTGACTAGATCCTGTTTATATGCTGTCCTTTTTTTCTAGACTCCCCTGGATGAACAATTTACGAAATAAAAAAAGACAACAAGAGCAAAATAATGTACAAAGCATTATGCAGCGTTAAATATCTGACACTGTAAAAAGTTGTTAAATCTACAATCACTTCACACACAAGGATTAAATAAAACGGACAAGGAGGAAAAAATCTCAAAAACAAATCCTTGATGCAGGTGTGTCGGGTGTGTGCTGTAATTTCTTTATAGAGAACTCAGTACAACAGGTACGTGATCTGCATGTCATTGGACTACTTAAGTACAAACGCTTTGGAGATTTAACTATTTAATGGTAATGGTTGAATGTGTCTCATCACTTCAAGTGATGGTGCCATTTGTAATTTTCGTGTAGAGTTGAATGGTGAAATAAAGAGGTCCTTGTAGTTATGAATGTGATTTTGTTTTACGAGTTGCTATTACAAACTATCCTTAGGACTTAGTTTCAGTTTAAGGAAAGTCGTTGACAAATAAATGGAATGTTGGTCCTTCGAGCTGGATTATCTCTTTGGTGTTACTTTAGTGAGAAATTATAGTATTTTTTAAAGTGAAATTCAATTGGAAAAGCGCGTCTGCAAACTATTGATTTTGTGGTATTTCAAGAGATAATTAAGATTGTCCTTGGTCAAAAGACAAAACAAACAACCGCAGATTGGCCACTCTAGCAAGGCCACAAATAAATGGGTAATGCGGTTAAAATTTTCAATGCATGTCGGTGGCATATTGAGCACGCCATTAAACTTATTTAATGTTTGTTAATGACACATGGTTGGAATATTTATTTATACCTGAGGAAATGTGTCAAAACCTCAAGTGCAAAGTTCTATCTGTTACGGAAAAAATTCTAAATATAGAAGTGAGTGAAACAATTTTCCCAATATCTTGGCTACGATGGCAAAAAACGGAGGTTTTATCGGAAGGTAAGACAGCTGTCTCAAGGTCATTCAAGCAAGAATCGATGCCTGCAGAGCTAAACAAGGGAACATCATAGTAGAATCGGTGTCAATGCTGAGGATTTGGAAAGACTACTTCTGTACACTGTATAGCAGTGACGACGAACAAAATCCGATGGTCTAGCTGCCGAGCTGTTCAATGCAGCGGGCGACGATCTAGATAGTGTGATATTTAATAGGTTAAATAAAAAGCAACGTGTTTTGAGGTTAGTCTTTATTCAAGTGAGTTCTATTTGTTTTTGTCTTTCTTACAATTCTTACAATGAAGTGCTGCCAACCTATCAAGTAAATGCAAGTTTATAAGGGCTAGTGTTACGCTGATACTACAGATAGGAGCATGCACCAAATCATCTGTAAGATATGGCTGAAAGAATGCATGCCCAATGAATGGAACCACAGCATTGTTTGCCCGATCCTGAAGAAGGGAGATCTTCTAAACAGCGCCAACTACAGAAGAATCAGCCTACTTAACATCGCTTACAAGATCCTCTCTGCCGTAATTTGTGAACGTCTGAAGCCTTTCGTCAACAATGTGATTTGTCCTTATCAATGTGGCTTCAGACCAGGAAAGCCAACCGTCGCGTCGACCAAATTTTCACTTTGCGGCAGATCCTGGATAAACCCTGTGGACTCCAAATCGATACCCACCACCTTTACATTTATTTTTAAGGCCGCGTATGAAAGCATCTATAGTCTTGGCATCTCTGCCAAGCTAGTTCACTTGTGTAAAATGATGATAGAGAACCCACGCTGGGCCATCAAGGCAATTAGTTTACGGAATCTTTCGATGTAAAAAAAGGATTCAGACAACGCAATGCACTGTCATTGAAGACGAGAACCAACCAAGATTGTTTTGATGTCACAAGTCGGTAACTCGAACTTGAAAATGTATTTTGTTTTCATTGACTGATACGTGCCATTTAGACCACAGGTTGAAGACGTCAACCAAAATCCAATACGATACAGACTTGACGCACTTCAACTGTTTCCAGTGTTAACTATTTCTACATTGGCCAACATTTAAATTAATCAGTAAGCTTCAAGTCTTCACTTTGATTATATAGAAAAAAGTGAAAATTGAATTTTTAATTTAGTGAGACATTAGCATTGATGATGTGAACTATAATTATAAATACAAGACTGTTGAGGTACTAACAGACTGCGGTTATTACACGTAGTACATACTTTAATAAATTCAGCTTATAAGCCAACAGACTTGTCATAAGAAAAAACACTTTACCTATCTTTTAAATATTTTATAGAGTAATAACAATTAAAATCATTATTTATGCTACTTGACCACTTAAATGTGTGCCTTTAAGCAGGTATAAAACCAGTTAATTAACTCGATTTTGTTTGTCATTCTGGTTTAAGTACCTATATGATTACTGGCACGTTTTCTACTTCTTGAAGCTGCTGACAAGAAAATACATTCAGTTCAATCGACTATAGATCAACTTTTTGTCAAAATCGCAGTTTTAATTCATTCAGTGCAACTGGAATTTTCTGCAAAGTGGAGACGAAAAGATCGGCTTTTGTAGGAAATTGATTGCTATAGAAAATCAAATTTGCACGCGCTTGGATTAAAACTATCTTTCTTTCCATGAAAAATGGATTTACTCACATGTACGAAGAAGATTGAATTTTTGGAAAACCTCCATCTATTCAATTTACCCTCACCTGATGTCGCCATGCCATCGCTACCAATCAAATCAGTTGAATTGGAAGAAATCGTTTTATCGCAGCTCAGGGAACACGAATTAACTAAATAATTTCCTAAAGGTGTCGTCGAAACGTTAACAAAAAACTTGGGACAAAAATTTTCAACAGAGAAAAAAAGCAATTTGTAAACTTTCATAAACTTCCAAGGATTACCTCGCCAGCCGAGCCGATATGGTACATCCGATTGAGTTCCCATAAAATCAACATTCAAATGGCTTTTATTATGAATTCAAAAGAGGAACAAATTTCCTACATTCCCAATTGGATTGGTAAATATTTTTTAACAAGATAAGTCACCTTAAATCGCAGGTCCTTTTTGAACACATGTTCACTTGACAACTACTGTTCGACAGGACAAACAACAAAAAATAAAAATAAACTGAAACAAACTTAAAACCTTAAGTTGATAAATATATCCATCCCCAAACGTTCACTTTTTCAAGTCATTTACGATCCCCAAATGGCGTTGTGCTTGTCGTTGTCCTTATGCCATAACAAATATTGGGGTAGATTGAACGTAACGACAAAAAACCTGAGGACACTTTAGTCGTTTTTGGAACATTTGTATTATCGTACAACTGGAAACTGGATGATCTCCAAGCGATGTACCATACCTATTCAAAATCAAATGAAAAAAAGGACATGGGGAAAAAGGACAACAATGCGTCGTCGTTGTCTGTCAGACAGTTTGAACCCATAAAACCAATTCAACCAAAATTGAGCAGAAAATACAGACACAGAGTGATTGAAGAGCAGTAAGTGTGTGTGATGCCTGCCTGTAAATATATGGGACTCCTATGGCTGATGTCATTAGCCTAGCCTGGCAGTGCTGTTACAAGGATTTGTCTTCTTTTCTGCTTTTTTTTGGGAGATTGTTGATTGTTTGTGCGGTTAAAGTGATGGATGGTATGTGTCGTAGAGGTTGTTTGGGATTTAGGGGGAAAAATGGGGTTTAGGTGATTGAAAAATGTATTTAAGGATAAAATGGAGTTTTGTTTTTGATTTTCAAATTTGCAAGCATTTTTGTGATGTCACTTTGGGGGCTCATATTGTAGCTTTGTCGATGAGAAAGCTGGTATAATTGGGGACTAGATAAATGGCTTTTGGGATTACCTAATCACAAAAAAAGGATTTGGTTGTAATTAAGGGTCCTATGGATATATTTTCAAGATTTAAAATTCAAATTTTTCATTGGGTTCATTCAATTGAATTTTCAGTCATGGAAAAAGCTTCTGTAAATTTCCAAAACATTTTGGAATTTAAAATTAAATTAAAAATGCAAAATTTGAAACAAAACAATTTGTGTATATAAAAAATTCATATTTCACCGAATCATATCCCACTTCTGAACGAACAATTTTCAACAAAACTTTTTGCTCGCAGCAACACAGTTTAACATGCATTTGTGTTTAATTGAAATTCACAATTTGCATAATTTAATTTAAATATCGTTGTTCTCAGAAAGAAAAAAATATTATCCATCAAAGTTTGTTGTCCAGCAGCATTATTAAAACTAATTAATTTAATTCTTTTTTATGTTTTGAGTAATATGTGCAGTTTTGTTCAAGGGGCAATTAAATGTAGGTATGGGTATGCAAGAAATGAAAATTCTTGGGTTCAGGCCCTCCTCCGTTTTTAATAGTAGGGAGTATGTTATTCAAGAAATTCTCTTAAAACGCATTTTTGAAATAGTGTCACTACGTCTGTGAATCAACTCCTGCTGTCAAATACGGGGATCTCTGATCCAGAAAATCTAGAAGAGTCCCGGGCCAAGAACAACATCCGACGTTTCTTTAAAAGATCGAAACAAATAGCTTTTGGTTTGAGAAGCGGGACACAGGCTCTTCGATGCATTAAAGGAAACCTAGTCACCGAAGGACAGGGAGTTGTAGGTGTTTACAAGAAGCACTTCCAACAGCTGCTGAATTCGCATGATGTCAAGCGGGCCAATGACGAAAGAGAAGCAAGACCAGTCAATGAAGACCCAGTCCCAGCCCCAGCACAGAAGAGGTAGAAAGATCCATCCGAAAGCTGAAAAATAACAATT
Organism: Sphaerophoria taeniata; assembly: GCA_943590905.1. NCBI lineage: Eukaryota > Metazoa > Arthropoda > Insecta > Diptera > Syrphidae > Sphaerophoria > Sphaerophoria taeniata. Next base: position 11,047,657 of record OX016542.1, on the reverse strand, counting down.
TCAGCGGAACTATTTAAATATAAGAAGAGGTGTTCTGATGAACTGCATGCACCAAGTCATCAACAAAGTGGGGGAGGAAGAAAACGTGCCCACTGACTGATCGACAAGCTCCATAAGCTCCATCTGTAAAAAAGGCGATCCTATGTCATGCAAAAACTACAGGAGGCATATTCCTGCTTAACGTTGCATACAAAATCCTATCCAACGTATTGTGTGAGCGTCTAAAACCGTTCTGCAACACAATAATCGGAACGCACCAGTGTGGCTTTAGGTCAGGCAAAACAACGATAGACCAAATATTCACACTGCGGAAAATCCTGGAAAAGACCAACTAATTTCAAGTCGAAACCCACCGTCTTTTCATCGACTTATAAGCTGCTTATGATAGCATCCACTACCCAGAGCTCATGATGGCGATGTCTGAATTCGGAATCCCGAACAAACTGATACAGCTGTGCCGCATGACGCTAAACAATATACGCAGTGCAGTGTGCAAATAGGGTAACAGCTCATCCGAGTTTTTTTAAACATGCGAAGGGCTTCTACAAGGAGATACGCCACCGTCATCTGATTTCTTCAACATAGTCCTGGAGCAGATAGTGCGCAAGGCAGATGTGAGCACGAAAAGCACTATCTTCAACAAATCCACCCAGCTCCTAGGCTATGAGGACTACATAGACATCATCATACGATTCAAGAATTCGTGCGTGAGGCCTTCACAGCGATTGAAGAACAGGCAAAACTCGTTGGTCTTAAAGTGAATGAGGACATGCTATCAACAAACAAAGCAACATCTATCCACCGCCTAGGACAAAACGTCACTGTTGGTAGCAGAGACTTCAAGGTAGTTAAGGAGTTCACCTACCTTGGAACAAACATCAATCCCACAAACGCCACCTTAGTGGAGATCCGAAGAAAAATAACCCTAGCGAACTGCTGCTGCTTTGGGTTGGCAAAACAACTGGCTTCAAAACTCCTCACTTTGCTTTACAAAACTTTGATTTTACCAGTCCTACTCTACGTCGCCGAGTATTGGACGATAAGTAAGAAAGGGGAATACTGGGCACTTCCGGAAGAAAAATTCTTCGACGGATTTTCGGTCCCATATGCGACGATGGCGAATGGAGAAGAAGGTTTAACCGCGAACTGTACAAGCTGTACCAAGATGTGGATGGAGTCCAGAAAGCCACGAAAAGACGACTACATTGGAGCGGCCACATTGAACCAATGGACGACAACACTCCAGCCAAGAAAATTTCGAGGTGACAAGGAAGACCGAAATTTACGGTACAGATACCAAGTGATTGCGGATGCCAGAGCGCTTGGTTTCGGCGGTGCATGCGAGGGACCGTTCCCGATAGATGGCTGCAGTATCTCAGGCTGAGATCCTTCATGGATTGTGAGCCGGATAAGTACCGAAGTAAGTATAATTGCTCAAGTGAACTTAAGCTAATGTCAAAAAACCGGACGAAAATTTCCTTAAGTTAGCAGAAGAAGTAGGCTTCACCTACTCTTCGTCAAATTGTCAAATTCACTTAAGCAATCAACGAATGAAACTGCACCTGTAAGAGTTGAAAGAAAATTTAACAAACGTAGCGCTCTTTCACTTAATCGTGCTTGTGTGAGCAAAATTGTACATATTGTAATATTCGGCTTGGTCCGACAATTAAAACTTATTCACTTTTTAAATAAAACACAAATTCACTTTATTCAAATCACTCACAAACTTATTTATTCAACACTTTCAATTATAACTTTTCAAACACAGTGTACTTTACTTATCGCAGTTCACAATCAACTATATCGTTTCGATTTCGAATCGGGTATATATAGTCCTGATAATGGTTCTAGAAACTACTAAACCGAATGTTCCAGAAGTTCTCTTTTTAACCACTAGATGTTGCCCCTCATTTTTAACTGTTATACACATAAGTGTTTACTACTACAATTAAACGATATTAAGTAAAGAGAGTATGTACATTAAATAAACAAGAGATACAGAGTAAGTAAAGAGAGTAATGAAAAGTGTGTACATTAAATATAGAAAGAGATACAGAGTAAGTAAAGAGAGTAAGAAAAGTGTGTACATTAAATATAGAAAGAGATACGGAGTAAGTAAAGAGAGTAAGAAAAGTGTATACATTAAACAGAGTGTAAGAGATAATAACGTATACACATTAGACATTGCAATAGAAGGAGATACAGAGCGTATGAGATAAAATAAAGTGTATACACATTACATTGCCCCCTCCTTAGGATTGATCGTCCCGAACAAATCCATCATCTTCATCACCACTGTAGCGATGTAGTCGGTCGCGATGTACGACTTTAAGTTTACCTCTGACTCCTTTTTGTATCCGGTACACGACGTCGTTGATTTTGCTAATCACTGTATATGGGCCTTCCCAGTCCCGTTGAAGTTTCGGTGACAACCCTTTTTGTCGATGGGGATTGTAAAGCCACACTCGATCTCCTGCTTGGAACTCTGTTGTTGTCGCTCGAATATCGTAGCGTGTCTTCATTCGGTCACTGAACATCTTCATTTTTGACCTGGTATCGTCGTGGATCTGAAGGAGTCTTTCTCTGAGGTCATCCAAGTAGACATCCTCGGCTTGCGGTTCCGACGTGGGACATCCAAATTTGATTTCGCTCGGCAGTCTGATGTTCCTTCCCATCAAAATCTCAGACGGTGTATGGCCAGTTGAGCTATGTCTTGCACTTCGATACGCCATCAAGAACAGTGGAATGTGTCGATCCCAATCTCGCTGGTTGTCGTCCACAACTTTGCAAAGATGTTCCTTAAGGGTTCGGTTGAACCGTTCGACCATGCCATCAGATTGTGGGTGGAGTGGTGTTGTTCTTGTCTTCTTAATGTGAAGGAGCCCACAAACTTCCTGGAATATGTTTGATTCAAAGTTCCTTCCCTGGTCGGAATGCAGTTCTAATGGAACACCGAATCTGCTCACCCAGTTGAACACAATTTGGTCTGCGACTGTTTTGGCTTCTTGGTTCGGTATGGCGTATGCTTCAGGCCACTTGCTGAAGTAATCCATGACGACCAGAATATAACGATTTCCATTATTTGTTTCCGGAAATGGACCCGCCACGTCTATTGCAATCCTTTCAAAGGGTGATCCGACATTATACTGTTGCATTTGGCTGTGATTCTTTTTGTTCGGGCCTTTGGTGGCAGCACAGGTATCACATTTTCGGCACCACTTCTCGACATCTTCCCTTGCATGTAGCCAATAGAATCGTTGTCGAACCTTTTCCAGCGTCTTGTTTACTCCTAGATGGCCTCCCGAAACTCCATCATGCATCTCTCGCAGAACGTCCACAATCTTTGATCTCGGTAAGACTAGCTGCATTACATAGGACTTTCCATCTGCTGATTCCCATTTACGTCGAAGGACACCCTCTTGGACATGCAATGAGTCCCACTGTGCCCAATAGGCCTTTAGAGCCGGACTTCTGTCGGAGATATCAGCCCATTCTGGTTTTTCCTGGTGTTCCTTGCATGCGAGGATGGGTTCAATATCTGGGTCCTCTTGTTGAGCCTTCCTCAACTCGTCGTTGCTCCAGCCATAAATGGGATCGGTTCTGGTTCGTAGGACAGTAACCACTTCTTTTTCTTCTTGGCGTCTGCAATGCTTACAGTCTTGCTTACATGGTCTCCGAGATAATGCATCAGCATTTGAGTGAAGCTTCCCCTTCCGATGTTGAATTTCATAATCGTACGTCTGCAGCCTCTCAATCCATCTCGCCACTTGACCCTCTGGATTCTTGAAATTCAAAAGCCAGTTTAGTGCTCCATGGTCGGTTCGGAGAAGAAACTTCTGTCCATAGAGATACTTATGGAAGTGCTTTGTTGCCAAAATCAGTGCAAGAAGTTCTCTTCTGGTCACACAATAGTTTCTTTCCGACTTTGAGAGTACCTTGCTGTAATAGGCAACCACCTTTTCTTCGCCATCATGTACCTGTGACAATACAGCACCAATCCCGACATTGCTGGCATCAGCATCAATGATGAACGGTTTTCCTGGAGTCGGGTAGGTCAGCACTGGTGCATTACACAAGCGTTGCTGGAGCTCTTGAAAGCTGCGCTCGCACTCACCTGACCATTTAAACTGCTTTCCCTTTTCCGTTAGCTGATGTAGACTCTTGGCGATCTCAGCAAAATTCTTGACGAAGCGCCTATAGTAGGTGGCTAGACCCAGAAAGCTTCGGAGTTGATGTTTGTCCTGTGGTGTTGGCCAATTCTTCACGGTGTCAACCTTATCAGGATCCGTCTTAACTCCTTGGGATGAGATGATATGTCCCAGGTATTTCACTTCGGTTTTGAAGAGTGAACACTTTTCTGGATTGAGCTTGAGGTGGGCTTCTCGAAGTCTTTGAAACACGGCTCTCAGATTTGTACAATGTTCGTCAAATGTTTTCCCGTATACGATGACGTCATCCAAATAGACCAGGCAAGATTTCCAAGTGAGTCCTTGCAGGACGCATTCCATAAGGCGCTCAAAAGTCGCTGGAGCATTGCACAGTCCAAAAGGCATCACTTTGAACTGCCACAATCCGTTTCCTGTCGAGAACGCTGTCTTCTCTTTGTCTTCAGGATGGATTTCTACTTGCAAGTATCCACTTTTCAGGTCCAAAGTTGAGAACCATTGTGCTCCTTCCATTGCGTCCAGAGTATCGCTGATCCTAGGCAGAGGGTAGCTATCTTTCTTGGTCACATCGTTCAACCTTCGATAGTCCACGCAAAAGCGGGTTGATCCGTCTTTCTTCTTTACCAGGACCACTGGAGACGCCCAAGGGCTTTTTGAGTTTTCGATAAGACCCTCTTCTTTCATGGTGGTTATCAGTTCTTCAACCTCACCTTGTTTGGCTAGTGGAAGGCGTCTTGCAGGTTGACGAATCGGCTTTGCATCCCCGGTGTTGATTCGATGTTGAACCAGTTGTGTTCTGCCATATTTCCCTTGCGATGATGAAAAGATGTCTGCAAATTCTTCGAGGAGACCTTCTGCAGTTCTTCGTTGTTGTTGGCCAAGATTAGAGGACTCGAGAATGTTCGTCTTTATGGAGTTCAACTCTTTGGACTTCAATGTTTGCCTTGGGTCTTCTTCGCTGATCCTTGTTATCGCTGATACAGATTCGCATTGTCCGACAATCTCACCTTTTCTAAGCTTAACTTCGTACGGCTTGATGTTGAGTATTCGTACGGGAACCATGTTCTTTACAGGTCTAACAAGAGTCTTCCCAATGGTGACGTTTTGGGAGGACTTTACAGATGCTGGTTCGACCATGAGGTATCGATGGCTGCCAGGCTTACCTTTCAATTTCGTCCACACGAATACTTCTGAAGAAGCAGGCAAAGTCAGATCTTCTTTAATGACGGTTTTCACAGATAGCGAGGTCTCATACGAGTGAATCCCATAGATCATCGGAATCTCGATGTTTCGATATTTCAGGACTTGGTTCCCGATGTCCAATATCACTCCGTGATCTTTCAGGAAATCGACGCCGACAATGCACTCGTCGCATATATCTGCTACCAGGAACAGGTGAGAGAATTCCAGCTCTGCCATCCGGATCTTAAGACGTACCTCACCATAGACTTTTGCGGATTCTCCAGTTGCAGTCCTTAGACGATAGCTATTGGTGTTGTGGAGCCATGTCTTCTTAACGAGGTCCTGCCGTACAATGGACGCCGTGGCACCGGTGTCGATGGTAGCCACACATTTGTTGCCGTTTATACTTGCTTCCACGGTCAGGCTCTTGTTGTCACGTTTCGTTTGAGAAACCTGGATGGTGTTTCTGTAGCTATCGGTACTAGAAGCCAGCTTCTGTCCCTCGAAGTTAGTTGGATGGGAAACAACTTGGGAAGCAACATTGTTGTAGGTGTAACTTTGACCAGTTGACATATTTCTGTGTTCACAGTGTTGGCATGCGGTTCCTCTTCGCGGTAATCTGCACTGTCGTTGAAGATGCCCGGTCTTGTTGCAGTTCCAGCATCGTGCTGGTCCGTCTCGCTGACTCCTTTCCAGAGTAGCCTTCTGACAAGAGCATTCTTGGACTTCCAATTCTCTCACGCGATGCACGTTTTGGGATGCTTGTTCTGCGGCTTCCATTGTTAGAGCGAAAGCCAATGCTTCTGGTAGTGTTTGCTTTCCGGCAGTGCGAATAGCCCTTTGGAGATTTATATCGCCCACAGCTCTCACAAAGGCTTCAACAGCAAGTTGATTTATTATCTCGTTGCCAGCTGTTGGGTATGCCAGGTCGACTAATCGCTCGATATCTGCCTGAAGCTGCTGCAGAGTTTCACCTCTTTTCTGTGCCCTGTTGTTTAGTTGTACTCGGAAGACTTCTGTCATGTGGCTATCCCCAAACCGCTGTTCGATTGCGTTTACCAGAACTTTGAAGTCACCGTTCTTCTCTGCTGGGATGGTTTGTAGCAGCTCAGCAGCTGCTCCTCTCAAGGCAAGCGTAAGAGCAATGTATTTTTCGTCATCGTCCCAGCCGTTTGTTAACGCTGCTGCTTCAAACTGTTTCTTGTAGATTGACCACGGTATCTGACCATCAAAGATTGGGGGATTCACTTCTCTCTTTCTTGAGCACTCACCAGAAGGTTCTCGAGCTTTCATCTTTCGCACTTTTTCTAGTTCGCTTGTAATGGTTTCGATCTGGTCGTCTATTTTCTTGAAACGTGCATTAGTCGTTGAATTTTGTTTTTCGACACGCTCATCGAGAGTATTGATTTTGTCTTCGAAGTCCGCAAACCTGCCTTCTAGCAGATTTTTCTGTTCATCAAACCGATCTCGAACGTCATCCCTTTGAGCTTGTAGTTGTTCCAGAACATCATTCTTTTGAGTTTCTAGTTGCTTGAGGACATTTCCTTCCAGTTGTTTGAGGACATTCTCTTGCTCGGTCTTCTGCTCGTTTCTTTGAGTTTCTAGTTGCTCCAGAACATTCTTGTTTTGAGTTTCTTGCTTCTTTTGATTCTCTTCAAATTTGGCTAGAAGAAGTGTCATCATGGTAGATAAGTCGGCAGTTGCATTTACCTCTTCCGATTTTGCTTCCACTTCGAAAGCAAACGCATCTGGGTCTTCATTTTGTTCTTCCAGATATTCCTGTAGCCGTTTTACGAGTTCGATTTTATATCCTGCCGCACTTAAGCCACGTTTGCTTAATTCGGCCTTTAGCTCAGCGACAGTTAAGTCTTTCAAAACTTTACTTATCATTTTTTTTTAACTTCACTATTTCACACAAAATAGTTTAATCACTGTTCACTGTTTTATTCTCCATAAGTTTTAATCCCTTATTCTGACACCAATGTAATATTCGGCTTGGTCCGACAATTAAAACTTATTCACTTTTTAAATAAAACACAAATTCACTTTATTCAAATCACTCACAAACTTATTTATTCAACACTTTCAATTATAACTTTTCAAACACAGTGTACTTTACTTATCGCAGTTCACAATCAACTATATCGTTTCGATTTCGAATCGGGTATATATAGTCCTGATAATGGTTCTAGAAACTACTAAACCGAATGTTCCAGAAGTTCTCTTTTTAACCACTAGATGTTGCCCCTCATTTTTAACTGTTATACACATAAGTGTTTACTACTACAATTAAACGATATTAAGTAAAGAGAGTATGTACATTAAATAAACAAGAGATACAGAGTAAGTAAAGAGAGTAATGAAAAGTGTGTACATTAAATATAGAAAGAGATACAGAGTAAGTAAAGAGAGTAAGAAAAGTGTGTACATTAAATATAGAAAGAGATACGGAGTAAGTAAAGAGAGTAAGAAAAGTGTATACATTAAACAGAGTGTAAGAGATAATAACGTATACACATTAGACATTGCAATAGAAGGAGATACAGAGCGTATGAGATAAAATAAAGTGTATACACATTACAATATTATAGTCCAGCTTTAGCTTTAAATAAGAAAATTGAATATTCTGTCTTCTCAAACATTCCCTTGTGATTTTCAAAAATTCGTTATGACAGTTCTATTAACATTTCCGTTTTTTCTTTAAGTTAAGTTTGTGGGAGAACCATTGGACTGAGTTAACCTTTGCTAATGACAGGAAATACTTCAGTTCACAATAAATAAGTGGATTTTCTGAATGAAGAAAAACTTTCCGCACAGTCCCACGATATACAAATCTTTTTGGTATCCCAAATCATCCTCGATATCAAAATTATTGATTCAAATTCAAATAAGTATTTTATCCCACAAGCAAAATCCACACAACAACAACAAAAAAGAATGAAAAGATTTCGATTTAGACCCATTTCTCTTTCTCTAAAAAAAAAATGTCTATAGAATGTAAATTCAACAAAAGCAAAAAAAGGAAATGAGCGCTTTCAAGAACGTTACCTTAAATAAGAATTTTATTCAGTCAGTTTCCTGCTATCTATCAATCGATACATCCTGCCCAAGCGAGCGCCACTTCTAATAAATCCAAGTTCCTTAGAAAAACACCATTTTTCTCTATAAGCGATGATGTGTTGTTGGTCTTTCTGCTGATTCTTCCTGTTGAATGAGAAAAAGGTTAGAGTTAAATCGTCCCCTTTTTTTTCTGCGGAAACTTTACTCTCAATGCGGAATTGAACGATTTCCAATTTCTTCAAATATATAACAAGTGTACCCAATCTAGCTAGGCATTGATAACATATAAAAGGCGAATGAAAAAGTCCTGATGGCAGGATATAAATCGAATTTCCTAAACTGTCGATGTTTTTGTCATTATTGTTGGATTCTCATTTTTGGATTAGAAGCAAACAAAAGGCAGACAAAATTTATTTATGATTTATGGTGAACACGAACAGAAGTCTTGAAAGCTTTCTCAACTCTTTAAACTGAATTCAAGGAAAATTATTGTTGGAATGGTTTTGGCAGCTCAAACTCAAACCTTTTATTTTCCCTGGAATGATTTTTCTGAGAAAATCTGTATGTAAATTATGATTTTTACAATGTCAAGAAAATGATACCTGTTTTCTCTCTTGTTTAAGAAGTCATCTCGATTTAGGCTTTGTATTTACTTACCATCATCCTTACGCAAACACATGCGAAAGTACACACAAAATTGGAATCAAAATTCCACTCAATCTTGGTGAACATATTTGCATACATCATCTCTTAGGCCAAAATCAATTGTCAATAGAATCTGTGTTAAGGAAATTGATAGGGGATCAATTTTGACATTTCATTCAATCAAAATCATTTCGTCGAACATCACCGAAAAGCTTGTATTTCAAATTCCAAAAAAGTAATCTCAACAGAATAAAGGTTAAACAAGCAGACGAAGGTACAACATTAATTGAAGATGTAATTAAAATTATACCTACTGAGAGGAGATAAAGGATATCCACTTGTTCTGTCATACTTAACCAGTGTTTTAATTAAGAGGCAATAATTTTTTAATCAACAGTTGACACACCTCCAGAGCGAGAGACAGACCAAAAAAAAAGAACTCGCGAAAAGGTCACTTTATATAAAACCAATTATTACATCGAGTCCTTTTTTAATTACTCATTCCCCGTTGAACAAATTCTTAAGTGAAAAGACAAATTTTCTTTTCCTTCCGCTGTCAACTCTGCCTTGTTTTTTTCTAATTTTTTTGTCTGTCGTAATTTTAATTAAAGTCCTCGAGGATTAATCAGAAGTTAAGGATGTTTACAATTTTTAGAGAGAAATTGATTTATTTTCCCATGGTTCGGTAATAAATCTTATCGCTCATGCTTCTACCAACGATACCGCCGCACCACCGACTCACCGCTACTTCTGTGAAGACAACATAAATCAATTTTCAGGAAATCGACACTCCGAGAGGGTTTGTTTTTCTGATCTTGGTGATTTAGTAAATCAGATTTACCTTATTCGGAAAGTCAATAAGCAATTTATCCATCTTGAAGAAAATCACTTAAATTGCAATTTGAAGGAAGAATCGTTAAATCAGAAAACAAAACAAACAGAAGATTTGTTTTTCTGTGGTAGATTCATGTTTTTTCCGTTTATTCACTTACTAGAAGTGGCGCTATAGGATTGGTGCCTGAGATTAGGACAAGCCGGCAATGAAGTAGGTACTAGAGAAATCCTGTCCAAAAACGGAAGCCAAATGGCACAATCTTAGTAGAACTTATAGGGGCATTACTTCGTTCAGCTGTTAGACAACCAATTTTCATTACCCCCCGAATTTGACAGTGGGAGAGTTGATTCACAGACGGTTGATATCACGGCTAAAATCACGACTGAAATCCAACAAAGCCGCAGGAGCAGGTGGTCTAGCTGCCTAGCTGTTCAAAGCAGGAGACGACGATCTAGATAGGAGTATGCATCAACTCATCTGCAGAATTTGGTCGAAAGAGAGCATGCCCGATGAATGGAACCTCAGAATTGTTTGCCCGATCCTAAAGAAAGGAACTGCACCAACTACAGAGGCTTCAGCCTTCTAAACATCGCCTATAAGATCTTTTCTGCAGTACCTACTATGAACGCCTGAAGCCGATTGTCAACAAACTGATAGGTCCATATCAGTATGACTTTACACCATGAAAGTCCACCATCGATCAAATATTCACATTACGGTAGATCGTGGAAAAAACCTATGAACTCCAAATCGATACACACCACCTTTTTATCGATATACCGCGTATAACAGCATCTACAGAGACGAACTGTATTGGCATTCCTACAAAACTCATCCGTCTGAGCAGGATGACAATGGAGAACTCACGCTGCTCCATTAAAGTCGATAACGAACTCACCAATGCCTTCGATGTTAAAAAAGACTTTAGACAAAGTGATGCAGCGTCATGCGACTTCTTTAACATCATACTGGAACGAATAGTGCAAGCTCCTGCGTCAACACTAGAGGTTCCGGAAGGCTGTGCAACTACTCGCGTACGCTGATGACATTAATATCATTGGGACAATGCAGCGTGATGTCAACAGTGGTTTTGTGAGTAAACAGTAAACAGAAAAAATCGGTTTGGCGATCAATAAAGGCAAAATAAAGTATATGCTGTCATCAAAAAAGGACACCCAACAGCGACATATTGGACAAAACGTCACGATAGAGTCATATAATTCGGAGGTAGTTAGGGACTTTGTATACCTTGGCTCCGCTATCAACACGGCCGGTTCGAGAGGAAAGTTCTACGTAAGATCTATGGTCCTGTATGCATGAACGGTGAATGGAGGAGGAGATTTAACCACGAATTGTACGGGCTGTATAGTGACACTGACCTAGCTAAAAGTCCAAGGTGCAAGGACTCTGATGGCTTGCTCACGTGGAGAGGATGGACACCTATGCTCCAGCCCGTAAAGTCTTCGAATCCATCCCAGAAGGAGGACGCAGTAGGGGAAGACTAAGGCTCAGGTGGCGCACGCAAGTTGAAGATGACCTCAACCAACTCGGCTCGCGAAACTGTAAAAACTGTTTCAAATAAAATATTCGCAATGCATATCTATTGAATCTATAATCCTTTGATTCTACTGTATTAGTCCTTTGGTAACAATTCAAATTAAAGTATCGCATGCAATAAGCTGCGGGTGTGGTAAATCGATCAGATACACACAGAAAAAGCAACAAATTGGATTGGTTGATTGATTTCAAATAAATAAATATGTCCAGTGCCCAGTGCAATCCTGCCTGTCGAGAATTGTCAATAAAGAACAGTTAATTGGATTTTTACCTTTATTATGACTCACTGTCATCAACTCATCATTTTTCCTGCAGACACACAAAATAATATGAAATGTGCGTTTTTCTTTTTTCCTTTTTTTATTCAGCAAAATTGATCATCAATGCTTGCATCATTTTTAATAGGATTTCAACAGTAATGCAAGACAAAACCATGAAAAGTGGTTTTCAATTGCTTTTGCTATTTGTCAAAAGGACCGAAATATTGTTATATTGTTAAATTTTATTGAATCCGGTTGTTTCTGTTCTTCAGGTACAATTTTAATTAATGTTTTATAGAGAAAAGAATCCAATTTAAGTCTGCAGTGCTACACAAAACGATAACACAATTATTGGCTACAACTAAAATTGTGGTTAAAATGTTTAAATATAGACTTAAGGCGTCAGAATACCAAGAAAAACTTCCTTGAGAAATGGCGCCCAACGCTTCTAATGACAAGCATTTTCCATATCAGATTTACACTACAAGTCTCTGCCCACACCAATGACCCTTTCACTTCAGATGAAAGCATTTTTAGATTTACCATTCGCCCGCAAACAGAAAATAAAGGTTTTGTTCGAATCGAAATACACTGAATGGAAATTGTTACAAGCCTACGCACTTCTGAGACCATTCTGGAACGGGTAGGATGAAAAAGGGATCTCGGGGTGCAATCATTGTATACGATGATGTCCTTGCATCTCAATTGTGGTGAAAATGTGGTATATTAAGGATTTCGTCCGTCCACCTACAGAAAATGAAGTCCTTTTGAATGTCGAACTGTAGTTTAGTCGTTTTGGTCCGAGGCTCATTGCTAGTGAAAAGATATTTATCGTTTCCCTGGTGTTGAACGGAAATTATTCGAATTCTGTGTGAGGAATTTTCATTAAACGAGTGGGAATAGGTTAGGTTGTGTTCTGATTTTGAATAACTCTTTGTTGATTTGAATAATCTTGATGATGAAAACTCAGGGCAATGAGAGAAAGGAATCTAGAATGTTGGGCTTAAAGAAAGGACATGGTCTTGCTTAACTGATCCATTTTGAAGATGGAAACCCACAACAAAGTTGAGTATTTATAGATTAAGAAGTTTATTTTTATTTGAAACATTTAAGTTGAGGAAGAGAAAGTTCTAACATTTTTTGTTAGTTCCCGCTTCACAAGTTGGAGCTGAAGTAAAGGGTGTTTTTTTTAGAGATTTAGAACTTTAAATTGCAATAATACAACGATGGAATATTCGATTGACATGATTTGTTATTTATTCGAAAGATAATCTTGTGGCATTACATGATTTCTGGCATATGACTGCCACGGCTGGCACGGATGTAGTCCAATCTGGACGTCCAATTTACGATGACTTTTTCCGTATATCGGCAATAACACGGCAAACGTTGTCTTCCCAATGGTCAAGCGTTTGTGGCTTATCCGCATAGACCAATGACTTTACATAACCCCACACAAAATAGTCTAGCTGTGTTAAATCACAAGATCTTGGAGGCCAATTCTCAGATCCAAAACGTGAAATTAGGCGGTCACCAAACGTGTCTTTCACAATCTTTCAATAAATCGATTGTGGCACAAGCTGTATGACATGTTACGCGCGCCGTCTTGTTGGAACCACAGCTCCTGGACATCATGATTGTTCAATTCAGGAATGAAAAAGTTAGTAATCATTACTCTCTACCGATCATTATTGACTGTAACGTTGTGGCCATCATAGTTTTTGAAGAAGTACGGACCAATGATTCCACCAGCCCATAAAGCGCACCAAACAGTCAGTTTTTCTGGATGTAACTGTGTTTCGACATACACTTGAGGATTAGCTTCACTCAAAATACGGCAGTTTTGTTTGTTGACGTAGCCATTCAACCAGAAGTGCGCTTCATCGCTTAACAAAATTCGCTTATGAAAATCGGGAACAACGGCCATCTCGTTTTGGGCCCATTCGACGAATCTACGCCTTGCTTGATGATCGTTTTGCTTCAATTCTCGCACGAGTTGGATTTTGTAAGCACGCAAACCAAGTTCCTTCCGCAAAATCTTCCATAAAGTGGATGGACACAGATCCAATTCCTGTGCTCGATGGCGGATGGACTCATTCTGGTCTTCCTCAATGCTACGCTCTACAGTAGCAATTATAGCTTCTTCTGTACGCTTCGTACGGGCGTCTCTGGGGATGCGAGTTATCAATTAGAGTAAACGTGGTGCTCTGATGAGAGATAAAATGGACGTAGTGTGCGCGATACGTAGGTATTCCGCACAGAACCATTAGGTTCGTACGATGTTACAAGCCCCGGAGCGCTCACGCTGCGAGCACTGAATACACACCAAATACGGTGGAAGTGCACCGGGGCGAAAAAAGAACGACATCGAACAGCTCAGTGCGAAATCAGAGCGCCACAGAGCGACCCAGAGCGCACATAGAACAAACCTATTATTTTCGAAATAAAATTGCACAATTTGCAAGCGTTGTTCAGGCGTGAGTCTATTTATGATGAATTGCCAAACCAAACTGAAGAGCTGAACAGAATGCAGTCGCCAGTCGCCCGGCGACTAATCTGACAGCTGTCAAAAATTCGCTTCTCAAATCGCTGAGTAATTTGTGAACACAATAGTCGCGCCACGGGCTCAGCGTTTGAAATTTGCCGCTGGCCCCAAAAAAATTAAAATGGCCCTCTAAAAAGTGTTAGAACCAAAAACAGAATATTTATTCATATGCATTAAGATTTCAATAATTCTTCAGTGAGGATGACGAGTTCGATTTATTTTTTTATTTTACTGAAAACTTTAAACAGTTTCTCAGCTGAGAACTGATATTTTTTCCTGGGATCTCCGAAATGAAAAGATTAGATTCGATTTCAATTTCAATTCAATTTCAAAACAATTTGTGAGGTAATCGAAGCTTTCTCAATGAGGAGTGAGGTCTGAGATTTTTCCTCAGTCAAAGTGAAATTGAGATCTCAGAGAGATGTCGTAAGGTGGAAGTGGCAGTATCTCACTTCTCACTTGGTCATCTGCCAACCAGAACTATTTATGTCGGTACTATAGTTCCCATGAATAACTGCCAGCGCCAATGACGGGTAAAGTTTCCAACTTAAAATTCTCGACGCTGCAAATACCATAAGGTGTATCTACAAAGATCTGACATTAAAAATGGTTGAACTAGCGCCAACTTTCTTTCATAATTTCTATAGGTTATGACTTTTTAAGTCCATGTGATTAGTTACTAGGAAGTGCAAATACAGACTCAACACCGAGATTAGTGGCATTCAAAATAATTTTAAAATATGCAGTAGTGCATTATGGTCCTGAAAAAACGAAAATGGCCCAATTTTTTTTTTCAAGAATGGCCCGATTTCAAAAATAAAATCGGCAACGCTGAACCAAAAAAATACAAGGAAACAACAACACGATATAAAGAAAAAAAACAAACGTCATACTCGTCGCGCGACTAAGTTGAAAAAAGTTCAAATTTTGGGCGACTAGTTCGGCGACGAACGTCGCATTGTGTTGCTAATGGGCGACTGCCATACAAATTTCACATTTTTGACAGCTGTCATTTTAGTCCCCGGGCGACTGGCGATGCATTCTGTTCAGCTCTTGAGAATAAACCACTTGACAGCTGTTAAATCGGTCGCCGTCTTGAAAAGTAATGCCAACTTTAAGTTCTATACCTCGAAAAAAACACCCGTTATTTACTGGAAATATTCTGTAGAAAAGCTCTTTTAAGCCATCCTGAGAAGAAACGAATTCTGTCAGAAGAACAACTCATTAAATTTATTTCACTTCAAAACCGACCTTCCTTAACCACAAAGATGTTAAATATTATTTTGTTTCCACTTCATAAAACGCAAAAAGAAGTTTGTTTTCATTTTAACTTTTTTTTTTGTGAATGAAAACCAACCTCAATTTATTTTAAATTGCTTGCCCATGGGGTTTCTTTTTGCTCCATAAAAACTAGATTAATTTCGCTTTGGTTATTCATCTTTAATTTGTCTTCCTTCAGTTGACTTTCAGAAAACTTTTTGTTTCTTTGATCTTACTTCCAACTGGATATCTAAGCTACACCTTCATTTCTTCTTCTTCTTTCACTTTTTGACAAAAAGGCAATTCGAAAACAAACTTACGGGTTAAGTAGATGATACCTTGTCTTACCTTTCTCCTTCAGACCAACTTAATTTTCATTGACGAATGGACATTGGACATAGATAAGAAGACAAAGTACTTTTAAAGAGTTGAAGTTGTCAGTACCGGTGGTGGCTGAAATGACAGGGATGTAGTAAGCAAGGCCCATTATTGTTCATCTCTTTCAACTTAATGTCAAAATATAGATAGGAAATCTGTAGCTTAGAGTAGCGGTGTTCTGATTGGCTAGCTGTCATACGGGAACTAAAAAGCCAACTTGCTTTAGGGACAGCTTGTCTATAAAACTCACTGAGATCAACTTACAGTCAAAATTATGACCAAATTCGGTCATGATACTCATCTGGTCTGTAACTATAGATCCGGTCAGTGAAGACAGAGAAAATGATTTTAACATAAAAGGAACAACCGTCTGATGATGGTACTCTAGCAACAGAATAATATTATCTTCCTCTTTGGATGTCCTTCTTTGTGTGAATTATTGTTGCAATTTATAACTTATCAAGGAGGTTTCACAGCGGTAGAGATGCACAATATGGTTTTCCTTTGAACAATATTAGGATTATAATGAACTGTGGTTGTTTTTATTTTAAGATTAAAATAATTGATATCATGATTGATTTAAAGAAATTTGTATTAAGTGATTCTAATGGCTGAAATACAAACATGCTTTAGCCTCGTCTTCGTCTACGTTACGTTGAACACACTTCGAGTTTGCTTTGAATGATATTTTTCCCTCCAGAAACAAATGAATTTTGTTTGTTGACTTTTTTGGGGTACCGCTGTAGAACTGTCAGACAAGGCAAACGTTTAGCATATTTGAACTAGAACTTCCGTTTAGAGTCACAAACTCACAATACGTAACATAAAGTATAAACGTGAGGTCAATTGGTTGAAGTTTCATTGTGGTGGCATGCGTTGAATCCCTATGGCTGAACTCATAAACGTCAGGCGAAGCCAAAGCTAAAGCGTGTTTGTTTTTCAGCCATTAATCTTTGTACCTTAATTACGTACATACTTAAGGTGGCGCTATAGTCCGTTGTGGACTTGAGCCTCAATCAACAGTCTCCGCCAGCTAGCTCGGTCTCAAGCTATCTCCAGTTTTGCACTTCAAGTTGATTGAGGACCTTGACTCTTTTGGCTAGGTCCATGGTACAACCCGAAAAGTTCGCTGTTTTATCTTCTTCTCCATTCCCCATCAATGCACACGGGGCCAAAAAGGTGACCCGAAGAACTTTCCTCTCGAAACAGCCTAAGTCACATTCATCCGATTTTGTCAAGGTCCATGCTTCTGCGCCATACAGTAGTACTGGGATGATGAGGGTGTTATACAGTTTTACCTTAGTTGCCCGAGAGAGGGCTTTACCTAGCCCAAAGAAACAGCGATTAGCAAAAATTATTCTTCGTCTAATCTCGGCGTTCGGCGACTGCTATAGAGAACAACAACAGCGTCTGTTTGGATGTGGCTTTGTCGTTGGAGGCAAGCTTAGGCAGCATGTCCGCTAGATCTGCGATTTGTCACACTGTGCGTCGTAGGTAGGTAGGTCGGTAGAAATGGCTGTCCTACTTTGCGCAGGACACAATCAGCGCTGAGTGTGCCGTTTTGATACCATACCTCGTGAGATTCTAAATGGATCTGAAAATGAGTTATGGATGATGTATGTTCCGCACGTACAGTCCTGAATATAATGCTGTATTATTCTGCTACCATACGGCCTATTATCCCATAGTGCCATTTAGTGACGGAGAAATAATGGGGGGGGGGATCTTGAATTCTGAAAATTCCTCAATACCGTTGAAGAATTCTTTACCTTTGTAGAGTGCTCTTTTCCTAGCCAGGGCTGGACAATGGCATAGAAAGTGTGAGATTGTTTCTTTTTCATCCTGGTCTTCACAGCTACGGCAGAAAGAGTTATGTGGTATACCCAATTTTGACGCATGCTCCCCTACAGTGCAATGCCCCGTTCAGGTAGCGACAATCCTGGCTATGTCATGCCTTTTGGTTTGGAAATTAAATTGATTGATTTTGATTTGTTATAGGCGGGCCAGAGCTTCCTAGATATAACGCAACTCGTTAAAATATTCCACCTATGATTTGCTTCTGATGTGTATTTGGTCAGGATATAGCCCTTCACAACTCCAAGAGGAGCATATACTCTCACTGCCAATGAGTAGTGAAGGGCTGATCTTTGCCTAGATAAGCTCATCTGCTTTCTCATTTACCTCATAGCAACTATGGCCCAGTATCCAGATTAGAGGGACGCTCATGTCAAGTTCGTTGAGGGCCTCTTTGCATTGCTGGACCAGTTTAGAGGATGATAGAGCTGAATCAATGGCTTTAATAGCTGCCTGACTGTCTGTTAGAATAGCTTCATTTTGGTTCTGTCGGATATTTTTAAGGGCTATACAAGCTTACAATATACACTGGCGAAATCGGGAAGTCTATAGGATTTTGAAATCGCAAGAGATTCACAGAAGACACCTTCACCGACACCGCATTCCATCTTCGAACCATCCGTGAAGATAGTTGTGTCGAAGTCTTTCGTCACATCGCCTTCCTCCCAGTCGATTCTCGACGGGAGCAAGACTCTAAACTTCTTTGAGGTGTTAAGGGTAAGGATGCAGTAATCGTTGATTGTGAATAGGATGTCTGATGGTATCAGGCTTGTTTGGTTGCAGTGCCCGTAGGATCTAGATTTCCAGCAGCCTATTTCTTTGAGTCTCAAGATACTGCGGACACCTGATATTTAATAAAGAGGTCAATGGGAAGAAGGTCCAGGATGACGTTGAGTATCAGTACGCAAGCAATTGTCTGCACTTTTGTAAGCTTGTTTACTATGTAGGCTTTGTTAAGAGCGTGCCGCCAGACAATAGATCCGTAAACAAGTATCGGTCTTACAACCGCTGTGTAAGTCCACTTGATTATTTTTGACTGGAGGCCCCACTTTTTACCGAAGGTTTTGTTGCAGGCGTAGAAGGCCACGCACGAGTTAAGATTCCAAATAAAAATTATTTATTTAATTGCTTTTTAGGTCTTTCTTATTTCAAGTCTTGATTAATACTAATTTATAATAATTTAAAAACATATAATATTTGATTAATGTATAAAATATTTACATATGATTGAACAAGTGAACATATAAACAAGTAAACATATACATAATTATTTCAATATATAACTCCTCCCTCTTAAGAATAATAATGTTACTTAAGAGAAAAGTTACATTATGTTATCAAAACAAAATTTTAAACAAAATTGAACTTGGTAACAATCATCTCTAAATAAGAAAATACAAAATGAGTTTGTTTAAACCCATATCTTTCTGCTTTCTGGTTAAACATAAGTTGAATAATTAAAATTGATTTATCTAGAATGAATCTTTTGTTTATGTACTTTCCTTTTAGTTGTTTCTACGGTTAAATCGTTATTTTTTGTGACAATATGTTCGTTAAATCTAGGAGCAAGTTTATTTCTCCGATCATCTTTTTCGTATATAATATCATTTGTATTATATTGTGGAGGATCTTTCCTGTTCTCATTTAATTTTTTAATTAAATGTTGTTTATTTAATAAACTTCGTTCATATATAATTTTAGTGAGGTTGTCATAATCTTTTACATGATTTATTAGATAATCTTGTTCTGTTTTTATATTAGCATTATTAGCAAAGGGTTTATTTTTGGTAATGTGTCCAGAAATTAGTTCAAAAGGAGTTAATTTTGTCACTGAATGAACTGAATTGTTGTATGTTAACGTTGCTTCATCGATTATTTCTGAAATAGGTTTGTGTTTGTTTTGTGTTTGTATAATTCTAATAATTTCTGTAAGGGTTGAGTGAAAACGTTCTATTGTAGAGTTACCATTTGAACTTTTAGCACATATTTTATGATGATTTATATTGTATAGGTCCAAAAAGTCTTTAAATATAGTTGATATAAATTCACTTCCTTTATCTGTTACGATTTTCTGTGGAATGCCATGATGTGAAAAGAAGTGTCTTAAAGATTTAATTATATTTAAACTGTTCCGACTTACTAGCAAGTAAACACAAGCAAATTTTGAAAATTTATCTATAATTGTTAAAAAGTATTCTTTCGCTACAAAATAAATGTCCACATGAATGATTTGAAGTGGTTTGGATGGGGTTTCAGTTTCTGAAAATTTTAATTTTATACCTTTTCTATCATATTTTAGTTTGTGGCAAATTTCACAATTATTAATTATTTGTGATATGATATTTTTCATATTTGGAAAGTATGAAGTTCTTTTTAAGTGCTCAAAAGTCTCATCTATCCCCCTATGATGAGAGTTAGCATGATAATCTCGAATTAATTTTTCTTGTTCATCAATTTCAATAATATCTTTGAGTATGGTCTTACATCTTATTAATTTTATTCCAGAATTGCAAAAGTATTGTGTAAAAATAGTTTGAATTAATTTAAATGTCTCATCATCAGTCATTATTGCTGTTAGTTTTTTGGGTTTAATGAAATGTTCAAATATGTAAATTATAGTGTCTTTATTTTTTGGGTTTTGTGTTTCAATTCTATATCTTTTTTTATTTTTGAAAAAATGTTCGAGTTTCGCAAACAATTTTTTACGTTTACTATTATGTTGGATAATAATCTGGTTTTTGAATTCATTTATAGATCGTTCGGAAATAGGAATTCCATCGTTTATATTTTCAAAAGCTGAATGTATAGTTGAAATTTCTTCTGTTTCATCAACGTTATTTTGTATAGATAAAGTTTCTAAGTTTTCATCGATTTCATTTATATTTATTTGAATTCTCGACAAGGCGTCAACATTGGTGTTTTGTATGCCTTTTTTATAAACAATCGAATAGTCGAATTCTTCTAGTTTAAGTCTCCATCGAACAAGTTTTGAATTTGGTTCTTTTAAAGAAAAAAGCCAAGTTAATGGTTTATGGTCTGTTATTATTTGAAATTTTCTACCATATAAGTAAGGTCTAAAATATTTTGTAGCCCATACGATTGCTAGAAGTTCTTTTTCAATTGTGCTATAGCTTTGTTCAGATTTTGATAGGGTGCGACTTGCGTAGCATATAGGTTTATCTGAACCTATCAATCCTTGTGAAAGTACAGCACCAATTGCAACATTACTTGCATCAGTTGTAAGATTAAAAGGTTTTGAAAAATCAGGGTATTGAAGAAGTGGATCATTACATAATAAAGCCTTACAATTCTCAAAACAATTTATGTACTCACTATTTAAAACAATTTTTTCTCCATTTCTTAAACATTGCGTCAAAGGTTTGGTTAAATTCGCGAAATCTTTAATAAATTTTCGATAGTAACCTAAAAGTCCTAAAAAAGATTTAATTTCTTTTTCTGTCTTTGGTAAAGGGAATTTTTGTATTGCATCAATTGTTTCAGGGTTCGGTTTGATCCCATTTGGAGTTACAATATGTCCAAGAAAAGAAATTTCTTTACATAAAAAGTCAGATTTTGTAAGTTGAATCTTAAAATTTGCAGACTTAAGCCTTTCAAATACTGTTTTGAGATTTTCAATATGTTCTTGAAGAGATGTAGAATAGATGATAATGTCATCCATATATACCAAACATATTTTTCCTATTAATCCTTTTAAAACGTTATCCATAACACGTTGAAGTGTTCTAGGAGCATTTTTTAAGCCAAAAGGCATTCTGACAAATTCGTAATGTCCATTATCAACAGAAAAAGCTGTTTTTGGAATGTCTTCATATTTAATTTCTATTTGATGAAATCCAGAAGCAAGATCAATCGAAGAAAAATAAAGGCATTTTCCAAGTTTATCTAAAATTTCATTTACATTCGGAAACGGATATTTATCATCAACTGTTTTTTCATTGATCTTTCGGTAGTCAATGACTAATCTCCATTTTTGTTTTCCAAATTTGTCTTTTTTCTTTGGAACTATCCAAATTGGGGAACAATAAGGAGAAAAACTAGGTCGAATAATATTTTGTTCAAGCATATCACTAACTTGTTTCTGCACTTCGTCTCTAAGTGCATATGGGTATCGATATGATTTACTATGAACAGGTATATCATCCTTGGTTTTTATTTCGTGTTTTATTTCATTTGAAAAAGTTAAATGTTGTCCTTCTTGGAAAAATATGTCTTCGTATTTATTGATCAGATCTAATAAGAGCTTTTCTTCTTCTTTGTTTAAATGTTTTGTAGTAAAAAGATCAGTTAAAGGCTTTTTTAATTTATTATTTGGATTTATAATAGAAAAGTTGTTTGATTCTATAAAAGTTTGTGCGTTTAAGCAATCCGCTTTAATTGGTTCTTCAATTATTGATGTTTGTTCAATATTAGAACTATTAATAATTTCAACACTTGAAAACCAATTTTTTGAATTATAAACACCTTCTGATATCGTCAAATAATCTTTGATGATTGTAGGTCTGATATAAATATTACCAGATTCTTTATCAATTGGTAAACAGCAAATTTTTTTACTAAGAGCCGGAATGACGTAGGTTTTGGAAATCAAATTTGGTTTAAAATAAATTGGAATTTTCGTGTTTTCTGTTTCTAAAAATGAATTTTGAAGATCAATTTTAATGCCAATTGTTTTTATAATGTCCGTTCCAAAAAGACCGTCGAAATATTCGTGAAATTCAAAAACAAGAAAAGAAACGCTTTTATTTGATTTAAATTCAGTTAAATTACTGAGTGTTATTTGTTGATTAACAAAGTGTGTTTTGAAAACTGTTTTAATTTGCACTGCTTTAATGTAATGTGTTTTCATGTTTTTAGCAATTTTCGGACTAATGAAAGATCGATTACTGCAAGTATCAATTAAAAATTTTAATTCTTTACCATTTATGCTAGAAATAATAATATATGGTAGAAGGCTATCATTGAAATTATTAAGATTTACGTATCCAATTGGTTTTTTTGAGGCAATCATACAAAAATTTTGATCATCAATATTAGCATCAAAGGTATCACAATTTTTAGAAAAGGAATTTGACCCATTATAATGTTGTAAACACTGGTTTGGCAAAATAAGATTATTCTCAGAATTTGTTTTATTCGTTTCAACATTAAAAATTTGATTATTATTTTGTGGAAAGTTATTAGATCTAAAGGATCTATTAGAATAATTATGAGAATTTCCACTGGATGTATCCATTGGAATTGGAACTGAGTTTTGTTGTGGTCTAAAGTGTGTGTAATTAGAATTTCGGTTATCCATTGGAATCGTAGTTTGTTGTGGTCTTAAGTTTGTATAATTGTATGTGTTTTTGAAATTGGGGTTGTTAGTTTGTAATCGGTAATTTTGTGAAAAACTATGTGGGGAGTTTCTATTTGCATTATGTGTTGATTGTTGATGTGTGGAGTTAAAGTTTGTTTTTGTTTGATTGTTAAAATTTTGAGTGTTTTTCTGAAAGTTAGAATTTCTGAAATACACACAATTTTGTTCTTCCAAACAATATTTAAATGCTTCTGAAAGTACTTTTGGACGCATTGCTCGAATAGTCGAACCAAGAGGTTCTCTCAAACCTGTCAAGAAACTATTTAAACACATTTCGTGATATAGAGATTTCTTGGATTCAATGACTATTTGATGTTTTTCGTGTACTTTGATATGATTGTTTAATGTTGAAAGAATTTCCATTATTTTAGAATAAAATTCTTCAACCGAAAAATTAGCTTGTCTGAGATTATGCAGGTCTCTGATCAAGCTTGTTTCATTCCTTTTATCTGAATAATGAATTATTAAATTATTTTTTATTTCCTTCCAATCTAATGAAGTTCCATACATATTTAAAACTTCATTAGCTTCACCGATTATTTTATTTCTAATGGAACGTAAAATAATCGTTGCGTATGTTGGATTGACAGAAAGCATTAAGCTTAATATCTCTTCAACATTGCTAATAAAATCATATAAAAGTCTATGATTTCCATCAAAAGTTGGAATATCTTTTACCGCGTCCGGAATACGGAGTTCATTAAAGATATTACTCAACACAGATTCGTTATTCGTCATAATTTACTTGTTGAAAAACAATAAAATTCAAATGTTTGAAAATTTGAAAATGAACAACTTGAATGAATAGTAGGTAGGTATGTAGATATGAATAAGTAAAATAATTTTAATTTCTTTATTGAATTTTTTGTTAAGTTTGTAAGATTATTTTAAAAGAATGTTATACCAGAAAGAACAAAAAAGAAATGAATTTAAACTCACCCCAATAATGTTTAAAATTGAATTAAAACTAATAAAATGCTTCTTAGTTAGCTTCTTAATAATTTTCTTCTGGAATCTTGGAATAAATCCTTCTTATGTCAAGGGTTAGGATTGTCTTGATTCTTTTTTTTTTTTTAATTCTCTTGAATAAATATTTCGATGAATAAATTTGAATCTTGAAATAAAAACAATCTTCAAATTGCTGTTCTTGTTTTGCTTGAATTATTCAAGAATATCCACCATGCCAAGAGGATAGTCTTGAAAGTCTTGAATGAAAAAAATCTTGAAATTTCTTCTCTATTTTTCTGTTTTTTATTTTTGGTTAGTTTTTGTTAGGAAAATCCATCTGAAAAATTAAATTAAAATTTGTATTAAATTATGGAAACCATAAACAAAATTATTATTAAAAGAATAAAATTTAATTATCTTTTATTTCTTCGTAGGTCCTTATGTCGACTGCGCCAGTTAAGATTCCAAATAAAAATTATTTATTTAATTGCTTTTTAGGTCTTTCTTATTTCAAGTCTTGATTAATACTAATTTATAATAATTTAAAAACATATAATATTTGATTAATGTATAAAATATTTACATATGATTGAACAAGTGAACATATAAACAAGTAAACATATACATAATTATTTCAATATATAACTCACGCCTTTCTCACCCGTTCTTCGATGTTGAACTTCCAGGTTAATTTGCTGTCTATAGTATCACGCCCAAATATTTGGCACTGGAAGACAGTGTTAGTGATTGACCATTTAACCGAGGTAGAGTGAAGGGTGGTACTTTGATTTTGGTGGTGAAAAACATCAACCCGGTTTTGTTGTTGTTAGCACCTAGTCCACAGCTCGCGGCCCAGGTGCTTACTATCTTTAAAAGCCGAATGAGTTATTTCGCTGATCACGCTTGGAAATTTTCCTGAAACTAGAATAACCAAATCATCGGCGTACACAACCGCTTTCACTCCACTACTCTTGAGTTTCACAAGAATGCTGTTCATGACCAGAAGCCATAAAAGAGGAGACAGTACACCTCCTTGGGGTGTTCCTCTGCTGGCATATTTGGTACACTAACTTTGATTGAATCCTCCTTTTACTTAGCATGGATATTATCCACCTTTTGATGTAGTCCTCAACACCAAAGTCTGCAAGTGATTTTGCGATGGATTCAGTTAGGACGTTATTGAAAGCTCCTTCCACATCTAAGAAGGTAGCTAAGGTATATTCCTTGAAATGGATCGTGTTTTCTTTCGTTCTCACTACCTCATGAAGGGCATTCTCTGTGGATCTACCCCTCATTTAGGCATGCTGTGACTTAGATAGGGGACAACTACTCAGGCTGCTCCTTATGTGAGATTCTACGATTCTCTCCCAGGGTTTTGAGTAGAAAGGATATTAGGCTTATAGGTCTGTAATCTTTAGCAGATTCATGCCCTCTTTTACCAATTTTAGGTAAGAAAACCACTCTTACCTGTCTCCAAGATCAGGGGACATGGTTTAGTACGAGGCAACCTTTAAAGATACTCTCAAGCCGTGGTTCTACTAATTCAAGCTGATTTTTAAGATCAAATAGAATCCGTCTATGATCAGAAAAGGAATTAAGAAGAGATACTCTCCAATTTTCGATGGAGAGGTTGCCATAAATATTGACAAATGTAACGTCTAAAATAAAACATCTTCCCACCCTTCTGAGTTGTCCGTACTCGGAAAAACAAAAGTTGGAGTATTGCCCCTGTTACATATAGTCAAGTTATTTTCAATGATATAATTAAAAATAGACTCACCTCGTTCATTTATTTCGGTGCTGCTCCAGATTGAGTGCCTGGCGTTGGCATCACTTTCTACGAGCAGGCTAGTTTGTCTGGCTTTTGCCTCTGCCACTAGAGTGCGAACCTCTTCAGGCGGTGACTACCTATCATGCGCCATGTATGAAGATGCAAGAATCAGGCCCTCTGCTAACCTAACAACTGTTAAGTCAGAAGTGCTAAAGTTTGGACACAGAAAAGCTTTTAAGTGTTTTTTAGCTAAAATACAAGCTCTAGGCTTACCTTGATTTTGATTGTCGGGCTTGTAGAATAGGTCGTATTGGTTGTCTTTAAGGCCTCTAATCGCGAGGCCATTAACCCAGGGCTCTTGTACAAGGGCGACATCTATATCTTCCTATCTCAGGAAGATCCTCAGGTTATCCGAGGCACATTTAGAGTGTTCAGATTAACCTGGATGGCGCGTAGCTTGTCGTTTTTAATTTGCAAGCGGAACTGCAGGGCCAGGATCCAGCGCCTCGTTGGGGTGCTGGGGACTCCAACCCGCATGGTGGCGTCGTCTACCTCGACGATATCATCACTCAGGGTGGGGCCAACTTCCTGACTCCCATCCCATCGCATTTCTTGGATGGCGGTTATATCCACTTTATAACGGTCTAGGACCTCCGCAAATAGTGGCTGCACGTGGTCTGTTAAGGGACCTAACATTCCACGTGCAGATACGAATCTCGTTGTCCTTATTTCGTTTGCATGGTTTGTCATCAGTAAATCCGTCCGTATCCGAGCCTTGTTGTTGCTTCGCAACAACGTGACTGGGAAGTCACTCCCCGCCCTCTCTCGTTAGCTGGCGCTAACAGCTTTCCATAGGGGTTTTCACCATATCTCCAGCTGAGGTACTAGACACCCAGTGGTCACCCTCACCACGTGGAGGTGAGAGTAGGACTTGGTAAACAGAGGTTGTGAGGACGCTTGGGTCCTCATGAGTGCACTGTTATCTCCCATGTGACATGCCTATTTGAAACAGTACTAAAGAATATTATAATGGTTTACATTATTTAGCTCTATTTGTAGCTTTCATTTGTTGTTCTCCATTCTCCATCGCACTTAGATAACAGAACAAATAGTTTAGTTATGTTTCCAGACTGAGGTTACGACCACAAATTGCACTACTCAAAACCTCTTCAAAACTTTTGTGCTGAACTTGCTTCCAGTATTAGAATGAGTTAAAATTGTCCTTATGTTATAGTAATGCAACCTCACCCGTCTGGATGTTTGGCTGAAACCATTTTTGATTATTTTTAATAATTTTGGATTAAACACGAGACTATCGTCCGATGCGATGGCAACAAAATAAATCGCATTTATTAGAAAATCTTTCACTGAACTCGTTCATTGTGAATTTCCAAACGTACCCTATTTACACTGGGTTTTGTTCCAATTGGAAATGGAAACGTCATTCCACTTGTCACTGTCACTTGAAAAGTCTTCATATTTGGATTCCTTGAACAACGAAGAAGAAAATACAAGAAAACATCGACGAGTTGTTGTAGGAAAAAGATAAAAATCACAAGAACTCAAGATAAAGAATTCAAAGAATTGTTCTAAAAATAAACCACAACAATATTCGGCAGCCAGGGAACAGTTTACCTCATCCAATTTCGCCAATTCTCTGCTGTTTGAAATAGAAACATAAAACCAAGTTCGATTCGGAAAGAACCTGTCACGTAATTTTTTATCATTTTCCTCAAAAATCTCGAGACGACAATTTTTGCGCATCAGCAAAGATCTTACCTGCGAGTTTCGAGAAGAAAAACCACCAAAGACTTGTTCAAAGACACCAATCGATCGCAAAAAATTCAGGGACTTCCGAAACAAGGTAAACAATGAGCCATCGCTCCCTTATATGGTTTTTAATGTTTGTTTTGTGTTGCAGATAACTTTTTTTTACAAATGACGGGATTTTCATAGAATTCGACGCCCCCAACACTCCAAGTTGAGTTGATTCATCAAATCATTCCGAGCGACCAAATATCCAAAAACCAAACACTGTCGTCGAGACGGCAGTTCAGTGTTTCCATAAACCTCCACCATTCCACAGACTGCTACCTTTCCGTGGCGATGTACCTGCCACAAAATGACATATCCGAAGTTGTCCTGCGACAGCGCAACCGAAGAGATGACCTTTCCAAAGAACTCGCCAAAAACAAGTCCAAGCTGAATGCCGTTCAGCAGGAATATCGTTTCCTCATCCAACCTCTAAATACAGACTACGTGGACGAGTGCGAACGTCTGGATGATGAAATAGACAAACTCCGACGTGTTTGTCAAGTAATGTCGAACGAAATCGAGACGCTCAAGCGCGCCCAACAACCGCAACCTCAATTCTTCGAACAGCGACAGCCACTGCGACCAGCACCTCCACCTCCGCCATATCCACCACCTCGAATGAGGCCACAGACACTGTTCCCAAGGCAACAGTCAGCCTCGTCGCCATTATCACCACGAAGTCCAGCGAGTTCTTCGTCGCAGTCCGAACATCTTCCCACTTCACCAAGTCTGCAAGAACTTCTATCGCCAGCTCAGTCCCCCAAGATGATCGACGACGACGTCTGTGACCCAAATTGTGGCGAACAGCATTGGCAATGCAGCATGTGTACATTCCAGAATCATCCGCTGCTTAACAAATGCGAATGCTGCGACAACGTCCGAATCCTGCCTGGTTCGGTGAGAATAGTGCCTTCCAGACCACCGCCACCTATTCCCTTTGCTGCCTTGGGCTCCCGGTCGGCACCACTGACACCGGCTACTCCGATGACACCAAATGCCGGGCCTGCATCGGCCGGTGTCTTGACCAGAGCGACTGAGTACACACGACCGGGTGTATCAAATAGCAACAGCGAAGGCAGCATGCCACAGTTTTTGGGTGATGTCATCCTTTGAGTGCCTCTTCAAGCCGATTCAAGTCTGGCTAATTAATGTACCTTTACCCATCCAATTCAAAGAAATAAAACTTATATACATACATACCTTATATTGTTGGTCTTTTCCGTTACTTTGCACATTCAGAATATTCATTTCAGAAATCGTTAAAAATTTTAAAACAAATCTTGCTTTGACTGCATCACCCTGTCATTTGTCGATAATGCAGTTCAAAGCGACGCATGTGCAAACGAAAATGACAGCAAAAATTGACAGTTCGCCATTTGTTTTGCCAAAGAAAGCCACATTTCTAGAAAACTCTTGCAAAATAATTCAAATTCTTCCAAAAAGCATTGCAATTTGTTTAAAATTTTATCAACGAACAATTCTTAACAACTCAAACAATGGATGACGAAGCAGAAACCTACAAATTGTGGCGTATTCGGAAGACAATCATGCAACTAAGTCACGACCGTGGCTATTTGGTGACCCAAGATGAACTCGATCAAACGCTGGAACAATTCAAAGAACTCTTCGGCGACAAGCCCAGCGAAAAGCGTCCTGCTCGCAGTGACTTGGTCGTCTTGGTTGCCCACAATGACGATCCCACTGACCAAATGTTCGTATTCTTCCCCGAGGAACCGAAAATCGGCATCAAAACCATCAAGACATACTGTACCCGCATGCAGGAGGAGAACATTCATCGGGCGGTTGTTGTTGTTCAGGGAGGTATGACTCCTTCGGCTAAGCAATCTCTTGTCGATATGGCACCGAAATATATTCTGGAACAATTCCTCGAGTCTGAGTTGTTGATTAATATCACTGAACACGAGTTGGTGCCAGAGCATGTGGTCATGACGCCGGAAGAGAAACAGGAACTGTTGCAGCGTTACAAATTGAAGGAGAACATGTTGATGAGGATTCAGGCTGGTGATCCAGTGGCGCGGTACTTTGGACTGAAGCGTGGGCAGGTGGTGAAAATTATTCGCTCGTCCGAAACGGCTGGGCGGTATATTTCCTATCGGTTGGTTTGTTAAGAAGAGGACGGCCCATTGCGGTGGGATGGATGTATTAGATTTTAATTAAATAAACGTTTTTGTCGACTTTGTAAAATTGAGTTTTCTTTTTATTATTTAAGGAGAAGCCTCCAGACTCATTCTTTACCATGGATTCGATGCCGGTGTTCCACTCCCTTTCTGAAAGCAAAAAGTAATGCAATCATCCCTGTCCTGCTGTATGGTGCAGAAGCATGGACCTTGATCAAATCTTCGAGTCATCTTTGGTCCCGTGTGCATTGATGGAGAATGGGGAAGGAGACACAACAGCGAACTTTACGGGTTGTACAACGACGTGGGCCTAGCCAGAAGGGTCAAGGTCCAGAGACTCAGATGGCTCGGTCATTTAGGGCGGATGGACACCAATGCTCCGGCCCGGAAAGCCTTCGACACTATTCCCGAAGAACGTAGAAGGAGAGGAAAACCGCTACTCAGGTGGCGCACACAAGTGTATGAGGACCTCAATCAACTTGCATTGCAAAACTGGAGACAGCTAGCTAGGGACCGAGCTGGCTGGCGGAGACTGTTGATTGAGGCCCAAGTCAACACCGGACTGTAGCGCCACCTTAAGTAAGTAATCATCCAACTGCTGCCATAATTTATCGCGGTTTAACATTGATGCCAGTCCCCTTAAAATGGTTCCAATTCATTATGCCTAAGCCAGCGTGTGATTGCCTTTATATTGTCAGCGTGCTTGGCAGATTTTGTGCCTTTGTGTCACATTTGTAGCTTAATCCTCGAACCAACATCGTTTCTAAATGAAAAACCATTCCTACTCCAACCGTTACGAATCACCATTCTGGAGTTATCTTTCCGCTCAGCCTGACATCAAATCAACGAACGAAGGGAAACCTTCAATTGAACTTTTCCAGTTTAAACCCGCACATCATCGTCACAACCTGAGCAATTATCGTTATCTTCTTTTTTTCGAATGAACCACATCTCCACATCCCACCCACCTCCAAAAGAAGAGAGGAACGAACGAACGATTAAATGAAACCCATCAACTGCCTGTTGCACACAGATAACGCAGGAATTAGTTACTCATGGTCAGTTCCTAGATAGGGAGAGTAATTCGTTTCCAGGATTGATTGCCTCCAGACCCACGTCACTACGCTGATGCTTAACCTTGCTATTTGTTGTATCCTCAGCGGCTCTCTTCTACGATTTTTCTGGATTAGGCTGATTATTTTCGAACATTGTTTAATGGATCTTTGGCTTTGAGTGATTTCCTTCTTTTTTTTCTGGGATTGGAGTTGAGAAAAAAACAGGATTACAACGAGAGCGTTCGAAAATTATCAAGAAAAAACATTTGGTGGTGGAAAAGATAAAATGAGCTTTCCTTCGCTTTGGAAAAAAAGCTCTTCCACAGGCCTTTCGAAAGTGCTGAATGAGGAGAAATTGTTTCTCATCTTTGGCTTTTTCGGAATTTTCTCGTAAGTGAATTGATGCTTTGTAAACTGTTGAACCTTGGTGGTAGAGTCTTTCCTGTTTTCTTCTGAATTCTGATACCAAATTTCAAATCGTCATTACTCCCAATTGTTTCAAGTAGATTAAAGCAAATGATACACGAAAATAAAGGCCTGAACGCCTTCTATCTTCTTCTTCTTCTTCACAATCCATGAAGGCTCTCAACCTGAGATATAGCAGCCTTGCATCGGGAACGGTCCCTCGCATGCACTCTCCAGTCGCCGAAACCAAGCGCTCTTGCATCTACAGTCACTTGGTCCTTGTACCGTAGGTTCGGTCTTCCTTGTCGTCTCGAACCTGGGGGCTGTGATGAGATGTTGTCGTCCATTCGCTCGATGTGGCCGAGATAATGTTGTCGTGTTTTCTTGGCTATCTGGACTACATTCACATCCTGATACAGTTCGCGGTTAAACCTTCTTCTTTATTCCCTATCGTCGCATACGGGACCGAAAATCCGTCGAAGAAGTTTTCTTACGAAAGTGCCCAGTAGTAATTCCCCTTTTTTACTTATCGTCCAAAACCCCACGCGCGCCGCCGCCATAGAGTAGCACTGGTAAAATCAAAATTTTGTATAGCAGACACTTTGTCTTACGATTTAGTAGTTTTGAACCCAGTTGTTTGGCCAAACCGAAGCAGCAGCGGTTCGCTAGGGTAATTCTTCTTCGGATCACGACTAAGGTGTCGTTTGTGGGATTGATGTTTGTTCCAAGGTAGGTGAACTGCTTAACTACCTCGAAATTGCTGCTGCCAACAGTGACGTTTTGTCCTAGTCGGTGGACAGATGTTGCTTTGTTTATTGATAGCATGTACTTTGTTTTGTCCTCATTCACTTCAAGACCAACTAGTTTCGCCTGTTTTTCAATCGCTGTGAAGGCCTCAAGCACAGCTCTCTTGGATCGACCGATGATGTCTATGTTGTCCGCATAGTCTAAAAGCTGTGTGGATTTGTTGAAGATAGTGTTTTCCGTGCTCAAACCCGCCTTGTGCAGTATCTGCTCCAGGACTGTGTTGAAGA
This sequence comes from Sphaerophoria taeniata, assembly GCA_943590905.1. NCBI lineage: Eukaryota > Metazoa > Arthropoda > Insecta > Diptera > Syrphidae > Sphaerophoria > Sphaerophoria taeniata. Next base: position 11,015,372 of record OX016542.1, on the reverse strand, counting down.
AATCACATGACAGCGCATCTCCTTATCTAAGCCCTGCGCATGTTTGAAACAACTCGGATGAGCTGTTACCCATTTGCTTTGCACACTGCAGTACTGCACTGCATAGGTATTGTTTAGCGTCATGCAGCATAGCTGGATCAGTGTGAATATTTTGTCTTTTGGATGGCTCCTTCTACCTCTTCTGTTCTGGGGTCTGGGACTGAGTCTTCAATGTCTGGTCTTGCTTCTCTTTCGTCATATTGGCTCGCTCGACATTTTGCGCATTCAGCAGCTGTTGGAAGTGCTGCTTGAAAACATCTAAAATTCCCTGTGCTTCGGTGACTAGGTTTCTTTCACTGTTTCGAAGAGCCTTTGTCCCGCTTCTGAAACTAGAAGCTAATTGCTTCGACCTTTTAAGGATACGTCGGGTGTTGTTCATGGCCCAAGATCTTTGAGTTGAGAAACTGCGGATGCTCTTTTCTTCTTTCGCAGGGTCTCTTTTCCGTGTGGCCTTAGACCAGAAATGTCCACCATCGATAAATATTCACATTACGGCAGATCCTGGAAAAAACTCAAGAACTCCAAATCGAATTCAAGGCCGCGTATGACAGCATCTATAGGGAAGAACTGTATGCAGTATTGTCTAGTTTTGGCATTCCTACAAAACTCATTCGTCTGAGCAGGATGGCGATGGAGAACTCACGCTGCTCCAATATTTATGTAGTTGGTATTGATCTCACCGACGACGCCTTCGATGTGAAAAAAGGCTTTAGACAAGGAAGATACACTGTCATACGACTTCTTTAATATCATACTGGAACGAATAGTGCAGAACTCCCGCGTCAACAATAACTGCACTATCTTCCAGAAGACTAAGCAACTACTCGTGTACGCTGATGACATTGATATCATTAGAAGAACGCAGCGTGATGTAAACAGTGCTTTTGAGAGTATACAGACAGAGGCTGTACAAATGGGTTTAGCGGTCAATGAGGGCAAAACAACGTATATGCTGTCATCACCTAAGAACACTCAACACCGACGTCTTGGACAAAACGTCAAGATAGACGCACTTTGTATAGGTACCTTGGCTCCGCTATCAACACGGTCAATGACATCAGCGCCGAGATCAGAAAGAGAATAACTCTTGCTAGTAGCTGTTTCTTCGGGCTAAGAAAACAGTTAAGTATACTAAAGCCCTCTCCCGAACAACTAAGGTGATGTTCTATAAGACCCTCATCATCCCCGTCCTGCTATATGGTGCAGAAGCATGGACCCTGCCAAAAAAAGGGTAAGAGCACCATAGGCCGGTTCGAGAGAAAAGTTCTACGGAAGATCTATGGTCCTGTCTGCATAAACGGTGAATGGAGGAGATGATTTAACCACGAACTGTACGGGCTGTACAGCGACACTGATATAGCTAAAAGAGTGAAGGTCCAAAGATTCAGTTGGCTTGGTCACGTGGAGAGGATGTTCACCGGCCCGTAAAGTCTTCGAATCCATCCCAGAGGGACAACGCAATAGAGGAAGACCAAGGCAAAGGTGGCGCGAGTTATGGAGCTAAGCGAGGTCATCGTCAAACCAAAAGTTAACGATGACACCGCAGAGCTCCAATTCACCAAAACCAGCCGATTCTGAATTTTTCATTTCATGGGAACGGAAATTGCATGAATCGAATTACATTCAATTTCCATTCCCACGAAAAGTGCTGATTGTGTATAAAGTATAATTAACAATTTCGATGAATATAATAAAGGAGGTTGATTAGTTGTTTGACCACCGAGGTACACAGTTTGTTTTATTTCGGGGATCGAAGACTTTTCGTCACTCGCGCGCAAGTTGAAGATAACCTCAACCAACTCGGCGCTCGAAACTGGAGACAGCTAGCTAGCGACCAATCTGGCTGGTTGACGTGACGCCCAAGGTCACCCCGGACTGTAGCGTAAGTAAGCAAGTTAATATTTCCAACAATTTGAAATATTAATATTGCTTCTTTTGTACTCAATCAGAACTGAAAAGTTCCACAGAACTACATATTGAAACTTCCGCAAAACCGCTTCTTTAACCAAATGTTATTGAGAAAACAAATTAACAGAAAGAATAATGAGTAAAATAAAACAGCGAAATTAATGATTAATGAGTTAAATGTTTTCAATTGAACGGATTCAGTTTCAGATTCAAGGACTCATTCATTCAGTGAATAAATTATTGTGTGTGGAGGTGTGTGTGATTGCAAATGCAAACTGAAAATTAATTCGAAAATAATTGTAATATATTCATTTTTTCACAGTAGAATCCATTTGAACATAAATAACAACAAATTTATCAACGGACCAGGAACGAGATTATTTATTTCAATCTCAGGACATTTGTGTGCCTACTTATAGTGTAATTGGAATTTTTCGCATCAGTTGGGGTTTATTGACTTTTATTTTTTTTTCCTGGCAGCAGGATATAATAAACTCTCTCCCTTTTGATTCCAGTTCCAGTCGAATAAACACAAAAAAAAATGAAAGGAAGGAAACCTGTTGGAATCAAATGCCTTGAAAGAACCGAAACCCAAAAGTGAAATTTACATTCACATTTTTTTTATGAGTTTTTCAGCAATAAACAAATCTTTCACTGCAGCATTTCTAAACCCTTCGATTTATTCTCATAAAATTAAGGACTTTTATGAATCTTTCCATCAAAAGGCAAAAAAAAAAGAACTCACCAGAAAACATTATTTTATCTTCACATGAGATGTTCTTTCCAAGGTCCAAAAGCGGCCTTAAATTTTTTAACAACCATTATGCTCAAAAGTCCTCAAGTAAGCTCTCGAAATTTATGTATGTTTAAAAATCAGGACAGTCCTTATGTTGAAAATGACATGTAATTTGTGTGGGCGAATGCAGCCTCAAGAATGAAACAAATGAAAAATGAAACAACCACCTAAAAGCCTCATAACGTGGTTTTATAGAGGAAAAAAAAAAACAAAAACGAAATAAAATAAAATAAAACCGTTTATGACGATAAAAGATATGCAACCCGTCACAATTTATACTCGCAGTAGACACACACACAGTCACTCTCATCCTGTCCCATGTCTAAGGATTCTTTATATTGTCTACATTTTACAGTGTAAAAAATGTGTTTGTCAAAATTACCATAAATTCAATTTATCCGTCGAAACGATGTTGGCGGTGGTGTTGGTGTCCATATACTTAAAGCGAGTCGATCCTGGATAAACACGACACCATCGTGCCGCAGATATATTCTTCAGGACGACCATCAAATAAACGGTCGAGCTATCGCTAGATACGACGATGAAGGTTCTATAGCGCGGGTTAAAATGGATAACCATAATTATTGGTGACATATATCCTTCCCGCAAGATGTGCTCTCACTTTTCGTTAAAGGAAGTGGGTGGTAAGGATGAAATTCAATTCATTGCAGTCAGGCCATCTTTATGTTATTATCCTCAACGACCGACAAGCCGATGTCTGCTCCTCGTCCTTGGATATGCGTGGTAAAGAAAAATGACTCAAAATATTGTACAATGTTATAAATTTAAATTTACAAGGAAAACTGGAATGGATGTGTAGTCGTTTACCATAACATATGTGAAAAAATAGTCCATGTGGTTTGCTGGTGGCATCTTTTAAATTGGTAGGATATCGAATGATGGAGTAGCTGGCCTGGAAAAGGGGGCCCATTAAAATGATTCGAAATGGCTGGCATCTAAAAACTCCATATTTCCACCAGTGATCTTGTGATGTGCTTTTTGTTTCTCAGCCGAGGTTTTGCTCGTCGTTCTTGCCAAGGTCTATTGAAGAAAACACGAAACTCCAATGAAAGGTCTTCTGAACCTAATAACAAATTCTTGATTGGAAACACTTAATAACTAAAATTATGATTAAAGGAAATAATTCAGTTTTAACTTGATTCTTCTTAAATTTGGTAAAAACGAATATTCGCTGATGACACTTCCGGTGTGCGTTCGGATTTAGTTAAAGCTTCCGGTTGTCCGGTTACTTGCTGTCTTGACTGGCGGTAGGGCCTCCACTACTGGGCTTCCTGTTCGTGTTTCCGTTTGAGCATTTTTTTAATTCTTACTCGACCGGTTTATTTCCGGGGGATCAGCCGGTACGTTTACGGTCCTTGGTGGCACGCAGCATGGCAGGCGATAGCTCTGGTGGATCAGCAGGTTTATGTACGGCCCCTGGTGGCACGCAGGACAAATCTCCTTCAATATTTAAAACCCGTTACCACTGGTAGGGGGAAGCTTTAATAAAAAATGTGCACGACTCGGTCGTACGAACTTGCTCCTGTATTCCAAATTATAACTCATAAAAAAAATTAATATTCGTAAATAAAAATTTAAATTGAAATATGTACCTCAAAAAAAGATTCTATCTGAAAAAAATTGATGTCGTATGATTTCTTAAGAAATTGTTGATTTTCCAATTTTTTTTTTAAAAAATCGTCGAAGCGGTTTTTTTTTAAATTATTTTTTTGTATATAAAATTTTTCGAAAATGTCTTAAAATTAATTTGGGTATGCAGTATTCAAGAATGTGCAACTATACATTTTACAAGTAAGTTTCAATTTTAAATATTGATCCGTTTTTGAGATACAGAATTTTGAAAAAAAGTTTAAAAATATTTTTTAAAAATCCAAAAAAAATTTTGAAATTTTTTCGAATACAAAATATAAATTGAACTATATAAACGTACTTTCAAAAAAAACTTACCCTGATCGGACTTTTATTTTTCGGGAAAATCTGATAACAAAAAAACGGTTCTATGGGCGGTACCGTTTTGGAGCAATACAAAAATATTTTTTTTACATAAAATACATCAGAGTTTTAAACAAAAATTTTCGAGGAAGTTTAAAAAAAATCGTAGGAGCCGTTTTTGAGAAAATTGAAACTTTTGGTTTTTGGCCAAAAAAATCGTATGGTGGCTACCCTAAATTTTGATCTTAAAAAAAAAATCAAAAAAACGACCGAACCGAATTCGCTCAAACCTCTTATTTTCAAGTTTGAAGTTAATCGGACCAGTGGTTAAGGCTGTAGGTGCGTTTACAGACAGACAGACAGACATCGGACGGAATCGCCGGACCCACTTTTTTCGAATTCTCTATCATCGTAATGTCATATCTCATCATTATCTCAACTTTTTTTTTTACGAATTCAATACTTGCCATATATGTATTCTATATGTCGCAAGTAAAAAATGGCGGTCGGCGGCGACGGAAATGACCAAAAGCACTCAATTCAAAACCCAAAGTTGAAATGACAACTAATAGTAGTGACGAAAGGTAGTGGTAGTGGTGATTTTACTACGAAAGTATTGATCCTCATATGAATTTTACTACTAAAACCGAGTGTGAATTGTACGAATGCGAAAGTTAAACTTTCCTATGTTTCGGTTTACTTTGCTTATGTCATGTGTTTTGTGAAGCCAAGAATGTTATCGATGATGAATGCAAACACGTCATGAGTTAATGAGTCATACGAGATGTTTTGCTTATGCATTGTCTGGTATGGATTCAAGGCGAAATGAACTGTATGCAAATATATGCTCGAATTAGTTTCTCTTGCATAAATGTGATTTTTAAGGCGAGCGTGAATTAGCTATATGAAATCGAAATGTAAAAACTGATCCCATTTATTTGGCATTTATAAGAAATTCGGTATAGTGGCATAAGAGCATGTTACACTTCGTTACAATCTACAAATATTATAAATAATTAGATATTTTCTCCCTATATCGCTATTGCCAACAAATAATTTTATCATCGTATCGTGACCGTGAGGCTTTGAAAAGTAGGAAAATGAAAGAAATTGTTTTGCATAACAAAACGCACAATTGAACCAAATCACGCTGTTCCTGACAGACATTTAAATTAACCTCTTAAAGCAATCACATCGAAGACATTCTCGCAAGTCATCGGTTGAGATGGGGGCGTACCTACCATAAAAACTGTCACGATTACCATAAATCAATATCTCTGTATTTTCCTTGCATGAGCAAGTCATCCAGCGTAATTTGGCCTTAGCATATCCGACCCTTGTTATAACCACTATTCGCATGATATTGAATTTTCCGTTAAGGGGGACTCTTCTCCATGCGCTTTGTCAGCTACACAAAATCTGAATCCTTCTTTTGACCTCAAGAATATCAACAAAAAGAATTCCTATTAACATTCTTACCTCATTTCCATATAAAAATGTCCTTTTTGTGTCCAATCAAACTGACAGATTGATAAGTCATACAAGGAAGAAGAAAAATTTAATGAAATTCCTTGTCGCAGGCAAATCTGGAAATCTCTAAACAAAAGCTAACGCACGACTCCCATTAGACAGGATATTTGTTGTGGTCTATCTAAGAAGCAAGATTCCTGCTGTGGGTATTTGGTCCTTTAGACCACACAACACACAAGTACATTAGTCTTTGAGACATAGTGGATTGTGGTTGTAGTCTTAAGGACTTTGGGAGACTCCGCTATGATGACAGAAAAAGATATATGACAAAAGGAAATTTTAAAGGAAATGTCATCATCATCACACATGAGAACTCCAACTCGGCCTGAGAGCAGTCCACTCATAATGTGGAGCAATTTATGATGGGTGTCTGAATTTTTCTGGCAAAACAACGACACAAAAAATAAGCCGCCAGTGCGGGTGGTCCAGAGTGGCTGAGTGGGTGAGTGTGTAAACATGTCACGTTCGAAATTACTTACAATATTTTATGTTACTGGAGGTTTTTGTTTGAAAGATGTAGGTCCCTGTCACTATGTCGGTATATTATGTCTGTGTGCAACACACACAGTAAACAATTCATTTCGGGTTGTTTGTTTTTCTTAATTTTGAAAAGGACATACTTTGGGCGTTCGTCGTTACTTCATTTTGTGAGGAAAAGTTGTGTTTTGTCTCGTCGTTTGTTGTTATTTAATTTGCGGAAAGATTAAATTTTGTTTAAAACAACTTTCAGCAGTTTGGAATGAAGAAGCTTTTGTTCCCTCAGAAGGGTTTGAACAAGAACATTTTTGAAGTAAAATCTGAAAGGCATAACAACGATGGACAATAATGATAATTATATTGTTTAAATTTTGCACATGCTGCATTTACTGAATGGTGGTTGGGTGTCTTAGGATCTGGGGGATATGCTGTATCTTTTCCTACACACCAACACTAAGTGCTTATACTTTACTTCCAAGCGGTAACCATCGGGTACTGGTTATATCACTAGAAATAACTTGCGAAACTTGTAAGCGCATGAAGTTATGAGAGAGATAGGCAGAGCTTCGGATAATGACCCCCCTCAAATGGTAACCAGACCCGGAACGACATCGGACTACACATTGAGAGTTTGCACCACTCTACACTCCAGGTGCAAATCAAAAACTTGAAACTGTCGTCATGTAGTATAAAGCAGACATTACAGCTTTCCAGGAAATACGATGAATAGGATCAGGGACAATAAATAGGAAAAATTGCGACATTTATTACAGCTGTCATCAAAGAATGCATATATTTGGATGCCGATTCGTCGTCGTGGGAAATCGGCTTCGATCGAAAGTCATGGATTTCAAGCCAATTAGTCATCGTCTGGCTGTAATCCACATCAGGTAATCCACATCACAAAACAATATTATAATTAATATGTGCAAATAGGAGCGTATTGATGATGCTGAAGAGTCTAGCAAGGAGGATTTTTACGACCTCCTGGAGAGAGCCTACGAAATCTGTCCGGAGTATGACGTCAAAATTGTACTCGGAGACTTCAATGCATAAATCAGGAAGGAAGACATCTTTGGCGGATTAGTTGGAAAGCACAGCCACCACGAAGTTACAACAGATAACGGCTTCCGACTAGTTGACTTTGCTGCAGCTCGTTATACGGTGATGAGTAGCATTAATAGGTTTCAAAGGCGTAAGATCTAAACAGCAACCTGGCGATCTCCGGATGGTCGAACCACCAATCAAATCGGCCATGTGCTAATCGGCACAAGGCACGCATCCAGCAAATGTTGACCCTGACCACTTTCTGGTAGTGACTAAGTTAAGAGCTCGATTATCAAGCGACAATAAAAAACACGTGCGGCCCAACGAAAGAAGTTCAGCATCGGTTGCTTTAGCAATCCGGAGAATGCTAGATAATACAGTGAGTGCCTGAGTGAGCGACTCTCCACCATCCTCTCAAGTCTCACACCTTGCGGAATCAATATCGCGAAATAATTAAAAACTTTAGCCGAGGCCACCATAGCACATTGTGCCATTTCGCTCATCTAGCGGAATAAAATGAATAGCGCTTACAAATAAAATTTTTTTTGAGTGTTTCTTTCGCAAGATTCAACATTATTATATATTCAAAGAATAATATTTTACTAAAACTTTTTATTCATTGAATCTTTATTGAATGGTTAATTCTGCCTGACAGCGGAATTTGAATCGTCATCGCCGTTGTACAGTCTGCAGAAGTGGTCCTTCCCTGTTGGTCTTTATATGCTTCATCGATTCTGGCCCCTCGGACATCAATAATGCTTGAAAAGTGTCGATCGCAATATGATCAATGGTTGACAGTTGATTGGTCTGGAGACCTTCGGGCCCCCTTCTGGGTAAGGAGATGTTGGAAACGCGCACTTGCTACTACTATGTGTCACCCAGCTGCAAAATCGATAAGCCTGAATCCGTTATCGGAGGATTTTAAGTGCAGGCTGTGTTTTCCGACTGTTCCACCAAAGATGTCCTCTCTTCCTAGTTTGCCGTTAAAATCTTCTAAGACGATTTTAAAGTCGAAGCTAGGGAATTGCTCGTTTGTCTTGTCGAGGAGCTCAAAGAACTTGTCGTTGTAGAACTTGGTATCTTCATCTTTCTCTTCTATAGGGGCGTGAGCGCATGTTAGGCTGATGTTGCCGAATTATGCCTTTATGTGCGGACTGTCGTGACAGCTCTGAAGCTTAGGACATATGCTGCTTAAGTCTGTCTCCAACGACAAAACCACATCCAAACAGATGCTGTTGTTGTTCTCTGTAGCAGTCGCCGTAGTAGATATCGCAGTGTTTAATCCTAATTTTGCCCAGGTATATTAACATAAATTGTTTTAATCAACGTTCTCGTTTTTTTTTCTTTCTGTGGACATAAATTGTTTAAAGATGCAATAAATAAAAATAAGAACATAATTTAATTTAAAAAAGTGTGCTAGTTTAAAACAAGACCTATGGCTGGATTAAAAGATAATTCTTGAATATAATTTATGGGAGTAACTATACCCCAAAAAGGTTGATACAATAAATTCTCCATTTCATTGCCTCTGCACAAACTAGATTTCGTTTGTATTAAAATTCCCTCTAGCGACCTTTAAGGCTCGTCCGAAATAGAATTTATCAGACCTTGAAATTGCAAAGCAAATTGTATTTAAAAATATGTAAACTCTTGCTTTTTGTTTGTGATATTAACGCCAAGAATCAAAACATTCCGATTTGCTTGGTTTGGGTTTAAACTTATGAAACATCTCTTTATGGATACATTTTGCATACCTTTCGTTTTCTTTCTACACATAAAACGGTCCTTTTGTTTCATCATTTTGTAGCTTGAGCAGAAGAAATTTATTCAGAGATCAACAGTTTGCTTTGGGTTTTCCCAAATAATCAAAACTTTAACACATTTTTAAGACTCATTAAATTTTCATAATACATTTTAATCTGTCAGGTTTTTAGCCCCTTTCAAGGATATTGTTTCTCATAACCGAAAAAAAACACATCTATATGGCTACAGACATGCAAATCCTTAAGAATGTCGGCTTTAAATATGAATTTGCTTAAATGTTTTAGAATTTATGAAATTTCCAGACAACATCACATTTTTATTTCTTTATTTTTATTACTTTAAGGACTTTGCCAAGAAAACATATTGTCAACCCCTCTCATCTAAGTTCCGCAGCTTAAGCATCATAATGAACAAATAATTGAGGTAATTTTAGGACCCTCATAACGCGTCTGCTTTAAGGGTTTTTTTTTGTTTCATAAGCACAACGCCGCCGGCAGCTAAAGATAACAATATTACCATGAAGAGACAGCAGTTTGACTTAAACATATCACACATTTGGGAATGTATATACATTTTATTTTTCATGTTCGTTTTGTTGACACTTAAAGATTTTTTTTTCGTTGTTGTTGTTGTGTTCCATCATACAAACATTAAAGAATAATTTGTTTTGATAAAATATGCGTTTTCCAACGGGATTTCACTGCCAACAGAGATTAAATTAAAATTAAAGAACGAAAAAAAGAATGAGATGGAGAAAGTTCCTTCTCCTTGAAGATTAAGTGTCTCGTTGAATGTAAAGTCGTTCGCCCTGTCAACGGCATGCACGAAGAATGTGGCATTTAAATTTAAATTTAAATTGTTTTCTTGATTAAGGATCTAACAATAAGATGGATTTGTGAAGGCAATTGAGGATTTACATCGTAGATAAATGTCTGTGGAAGATTTCTTAAGATAACAATCTGAATTGTTCACTATGGCGTATGCGTAACAAAATTGAGTGTTTTTTTTCTTTAAATTTAAAGAAGTTACGTATTCGGCAAAGTAGATGGTTTTTACTATTTATTTAAAGAGTATAACACTTAAGGTTATTTCATAAGAAAAAACTAATAACTAGACAATAATAACTAGTCCACTTAACTATTGCACTTAAGAGGGACACCATGGTGCATGCGGCAATATTGTATTGGCACTTAAAAGTTTCCCAATACACCTTCAACTTAAGACTTCCCAGTGGCAAATTTCATCCTCAATGAAAAATTTCGGTGAAAAGAGCAAGGAATTCATTCCACACTTTTAAGAGGAAAAATAAGGTAATGATTTCATAGGAACAAAGTAATGCCGTTTTTCCTCTGTACATTTTCTCTATTCTATTAACGCTTTCGTTTCTTCGCATACCAAAACGTTGTGATTTCAGTAAGGAAAAGTCCTGCACAGCTTCACGAGTTCGTAATTGGCATTGAGCGCTGTGTGTTGTTTTCATAAGAGAAGAATAAACGAACAAAAAAGAAACACAAATATTTTCTAGCTACTAGCAGCTGATAATTTTTTGTTGTTTTCTTTTAAGGGTGGAAATGACCTGCAAGATTCCGTGTACATATATAAACACTATGTACTTTCTACCTTCATTGATCGAGGAAGACGCGACGACCGACGACGACACAACGCTTTTGGTTTTTTCCACTGTCTTTTTTTGTTTGCGATGGTCAAAAAAATGTTTTGTTCTATGTTGAATCAGTGCAATCGAAATCTTAGTTAAAGACAGTTGATGTGAGGAATGTGTAAGCTATTTGTTAAAAGTGAATTAATAATAATAAACAGCAAAGGAGAAAACACGAGGGAAATCGAAAGTATTTACCAGGTAGGTACTCAAATATAAATATTTATTTTCGAAATTAAACTAAGTATCTAAACATTATTTAAAGGTATTCTGCAGGGTTCGTAGAACGATAAAATTTAATTCGATCGTGATCGATAAATTCAACCGGGAATTTAATTTTTAATTCGATCGCGAATTTCATTTTTCGGTTCTTTGAGAATAAAATTTGTGTTCACGATCGAATTAAATTTTTCGGGAACTGAAAAATTAAATTCGATCACGAATTTATCACAGAAGATCCAAAAAAGATCCATTCACGAACCGATCGTTAAATAAAATATAAAAAAAATTCGGTTGTTGTTTGTGTGCATATGTATTTAATTGAAATGTACTCAAATTAACATAATTAACATACAATATGAAAAGTTTAATGTTTTTATATTTTTAACAACTCAATTAGTTCGCTGTTTAGTTTGACTTGTTGTGGCGACGACCGACGGCGACGCGTGTCGCAACGTGAGCATGTGCGATGGGAAATGTGCATCATGTAGTGTAGAGCCATGCAATCAGGTACGCGAAAAATATTTGCATGAGAAATGAGAATTTTATTTTTTTCGGATCGCGAGAAGATCGGAAAAAGAGAAGTATCGATATTTTTCAGATCGCGAACGATATTTTACCATTTTTGTGACGACAACGAATGTCTCGACATAGCATGTTGTGTATCATGTAGATCCATGCAGGCAGGTACTTTTGTAAAATGTCTTTTTATATTGCCAATCACTAGTCCTTTTAATTTCTTATCACATCTTAAAGATGATGCCATATTTTTTTCTTGTTCATAAAAAACATAATTATTCACTTCGAATTATTTTTTTCGTCCATTATAAACAACCGAGATCAAACAAAACAATAAACAAGAAACAACCATACACCGCAAAACACATTCAAAGAATATTGTTTTTTTATCTTTTCACTTTTCGGATCCTTTTTAATTTCTGTTCGTGAGAGAACAAAATTTGAGGGAATTTTATTTTTCCGATTTCTCACGAATGATAAAAAGAGAAAAAAAATTCAATTCGTGCCGAGAGAGATCGGAAATTTTCGGATCCCGAGAAAAGTATCTGTATGAGAATTTTATAATTTTATTTTTTTCGGATCGTGAGAAGATCGGAAAAAAGTGAGAAGTATCGGTATTTTTCGGATTGCGATCGATATTTTACGAACCCTGGTATTCTGGAATCTGGAATGTGGAGCAACCTAAAAGGATTCGTTTAGCGGAAAAAAATGAAAAAAAAGAAGAAGATCCAGCCAAAGACTTGTTTTCAGATATTATTATTTAAAACAATATTGTGTTCTTTAAAGAAATATTTCAATAAAAAAAATTTAATAAATTTGTTTTGATATTTACATTTGGTGAGATCACAGCTGCATTTTCATAATATTTTTCATTCATGAAAAAAGTAGTGGAAAATTCAACTTTCAAAGAAGAGATGAGTTCACCAATGAGCTTTCATTTAACATTTCATCGGAGTTAGAGAACAAATGAAAACAAAGAATACTTTTATTCAATGATTTCACTGGTGCATATTCACCAAGAAATTCACTTGGTGAACTCCAATGACAGCCCCGTGTAAATTTTACCAAATGATTCACCTTCAAATTCATGAGTGAAGCTTCCATTCCTTGGTGAATTGCATGGTGATTCCTTGCTGAAAATTGTGAAATTTGCCACTGGGTTAACACACAGCCATTTTAAGTGTAAGTTTGCTTATTTTTGTGTATTCACATAATTTCGTTTATCCTTTATTTCATGTTCGTGGAAATTGTGAAACTTACTATTGTACTTCCATCATTCAATGGAACAAAATAAAAGCAAGCCTTTTGATGCGACAGGATAAATAACTATCATCAGCATGGTAAGACCACGTTGCAGAATATTTCAATTTATATTTAAACAAAAACAACATTTACAGCTCATGCACGTATGACAGCTTGTATAGGAGATGCTTTTGATGCCTCTACTTCTAACCTAGTTTGCGATTGAAGATCCTCTTCCGTTCGTTCTATGCCAGTCAATACACTCATAGAAAATGCTTTCTATACACTTTTTTTTGATAAAATTACTTGAACAGAAAAAAAACCACTATCCCCATTTAAAATGAGGAAAAATGTGCGGAACTGGAAATCCTTTCAGAAAAATTTATGGAACATGAATGCGATGTGAAAAGTGTGACGACGATGGCAACGACGACATGTGCTTGCATCAAACTATAAACACGAAGTTAATTTTTAAGTGAATTTTAAAAACAACTTGCTGCTTGTGTGTAATTTTAATTAGACGTTAAGAGGTGTCAACAAACTTTGGAGTAAGCTCCAGAGGGTAAAGAGTAGGGTAGGACTTGACATCTATTAAAAATATAAACTTGTGTTTTATGAACTTTAAGTTTGGATATTAAAATGGAAACAGAAATAACTTCTATAGAAAATATTTGAGTTCTAGGAAGCTTTATAAAAGAAAATAAAGACAAGGTCAAGAAAAAAGTTGTATGTCCTTAAACAATCTGTGATACGTCATAAAACCTCATTTTTAATTTTCTTTTTTTACACCAACTAATTTCTTAGTTTATACCTAAGAAGGATAGCGAAACAAGTGATGATTTTAAGAAAACTTAAATTATTAAATTATATTTGTGAAAAGACTTTGGAAGAATATAAACGCAACACACTACGTTAGCTTAGGTTAGAGTGGCTGTATTGATGTTATTTTCTCACTAATACCCTTGGGGTCCATTGTGATAACACTAAAAAAGTTACTCATAGGAGAGTAATGAACTTAAACAAACCATTCTGTACATTTAATGAAATAAGAGAGACACAAGATGTCGATCGTTGCCAGTTCACTGGTATTATGAAAGAAGGGATAACTGAGATAGTAATTCCTTCCATTGGAGAGTGCCGGACATGTACATTGTACATAGAAGGTGTTGGACTCTTTCCTCTTCCTCCTCGTCCAAGCAGCTTCTACAGAATCATTTGTGTAGACCCCTAGCCTCAAAGCATATCTACCTGTAAGGCAGTGTCCTGTTATGACTCCAATTGTGGAGCTCATACTTTATCTACTCGAGGAAATCAAGCATTTTGACCGCTTTAGGTCTATGCTTGGCCATATTTGTTTGATTGCTAGGCAGGTGGTACTATAAGAGAGTTTGTGGAGACAGATGCGAGAGATATGAGAGCGGCTTGACTGTCCGAAAAGATACGTACATCCTTGCAATATAAAACGTTTTCTTTGAGCCAGGATAGTGCCGCTTTTATCGCCATTACTTCTGCCTTCACTACATTAATTGGAAAGTCTTTATGATGTTGTTTCGAGTAGATACACTTCCAACGCCGTAGTCCGTCTTTGAACCGTCTAGTCTGTATCGTGTATACTTCTAGGGGTCCGCCTATTTCCCAAAAGGATCTTGAAAAGATGGAAATATAGAGGTTATTATCGAATAAAATTTTTGGGGTGTTATAGTCTAAGCGATCTGGCATATATCTGAAATTGATTAAAAAGTAGTATGACCAGTGTTGTTACTGATCCATTGAGAGGTGGCTCTAAGCCTCACGCATGAGTTGGCTACCACTATTTTGGAGAAGACGTCAGGAGGTTTTAAGCTTAGAAGTTGGTGTTGGTGTTGAGCGAAGTGCTCCCGTGATGCACGTAACTGATGACCGCTGGACTTTAATGAGTTTATTCAAATTTACCAGTGCGGTCTACCATACGACAATTAAATAAATGAGTATCGGTCTGATTGCTGAAGTATATAGCCAGTGGGTTCTTTTTGGGGAGAAAACCCTTTTTGAGCCTATGGCCTTTTTCAAGTAAAGAGTGCTACAGTAGCCCTTTTTACTCGTTCATCAATATTTGCCTTCCATTTTAGTTCTTTTTTTTTGTCTTAAATGTACCTTCTCGTAAAGTGTACTATTCTGTTTTATGTGGATTGACGTCCAAGTCACAATACTTTGCCCAGTTGGTAAGAATGTTTAAGGCGTTTTGTAGGAGTTCCGAGAGAACTTGAGGGTGTTTCCCAGATAATATTGCAACGTCGGTCGGTCGTCGGCATAGGCAATCACCTTGAAACCCTCTGCTTCCATTGATGTTAGGAGGTCGTTAACTACCATGTTCCATAAAAGAGGCGAAAGGACCCCACCTTGGGGGACACCTCGATTCACCGATCTGGTGGTAGTAAAACTCCTCATGCTGGAAGTTATTGTCCTGCTATTTAGCATGAGAGACAACACATTATCAATTAAGAGTCTTAAATTGTCACAAATTTGAAAAGACTTAACAATTAATTAACATTTTGACATTTCATTTCTATGCAAATAAACAAACAAAGTGTTCAGTTCACCGTGAAAATTATATTCCCAAAACTCAAAAGTGTTTATTGCTTTTCAATTGAAAGGCTTCTTATTTATTTCTATGAGCTTATGAATGTCTCTCTACAAAATTATTCATTCATGCCATACATGATGTCCTTGAGCAAAATTGCTTTTGTAACACGTCTTTGAATTACATTAAGCTCACTTTTCTGGGTGACCTTTCAGGCCTACAACATCACGTGAACAGTATCCAATTTATAGCCATGTGTCCTTGAAGAACTCCGATATCACAATTTGTCTCTTCTTATGTTAACAAGTGAATTTCAATGTTTCGTTTCTACCAAAAATGAATAAATAAATTCTTGTCATTGTAAGACGCACTTAAATCGCTTCTCTGTGTGGTAAAAGGACATTTTTCTGATGTAACAAAAAGCAAAAACATTTAAGCAATTGGTGACATTAAATAAATTCATAGTTCACTTGTTGGTGTCTCTCAAGGCAAGAGGACAAAAAATCTCATACCTTTCAACATTTTTCTTGAAATCTATTCCATTCCACGAATCAGAACAAAAGTGAGCAAGAAAACATACCTGCTTGACTCTGTCTGCGTCTAAGTGGATTCGTAAAATGGTTTTATTCCTTTTCGCCTGTGTCGTCTTTCCCTGATAAATCGTGCCATTGTAATGACATTTTACAACCAAACGTGATAAGAATCTATGAAATTCTATTGTACTCGTCTTAGTTGTGATTGGTTCCTTTTATTTTTGTTTTTCTTGTGTTTCTTTTTTGTGTTTTACCTTAAGGATATTATTTTCAAGTGGTAATGCATTGCTTCGAGCCTCAAGCTTGACGACAGCATGGATTGTGTGCGTTGTCAACTGTGAATCTGTAGTCTGTACTCTGTAGTCTGTGGATGTAAGATTTAAATTAAGCTCCCACATGATGTCTAAGGAGACTGTGAAAGGAAAGTTCCACCAGAGGAGATTATGCTCAAGGACTGTGCCAAAAGAGGGTTTTTTTCTGTATAATTTTCTGACTTGAATTATTTATCATATTTTGTGATACATTTCTGCAGCTGCTTCCGTGCGATGCTGAAAATTGGTTTAAACGTGTTGTGAAAGGTATTAAAGACCCATAGTCAGGACTTGTAGTGGATTATTCACAGTTTAATGCATTTCTTCGAAATATTGAATTACATTTCAATTACTTTTAAATTGCAATAAAAACGAATGTGAAATAAAATTATTAAACTCTTAAAAGTTCCAAACGAAAAGACCACCTACACATGAGATATGAAAGGCAATAACTCCTTTGCAGCTTCAATTAAATTTTCATTACAGTCTGAACTTTTAAAGTACATCGTATTAATTTTGTAACTGTGAATAACATGAAAAATTATTTTACTACAAGAGAAAAAAGAAAAATTCTACGTCGCGTGCGTCGTTTATTCATACACAAAAAAGTTTTCATCACTCTTAATGGCACTGGTACAATGACAGTAGGTACTTAACATTTTTATTTGTTTCTTGGCTTTTCCAGAATGGAACTTCAACTTTTTCTTGTACTGGATTCTGTTAGATGGATATTTTAATGATTGTTTCAAAGTTGTTTTAAAATAATGAAAAGGTGTTTGTTCTTTTTAATGGGTTTTATTGGATTACTTTTTGAAAGTCTGTGACTCTTTTGGGTAGTCTTGATTATTAAGAATTTTAGGTAATTGAATGCTAAGGACCATTAAGACTTTAAGCGGGATATCTTGGGTACAGTTTTTTCCAATGAACTTACATTGTCCCCATTTCGAGTGTGGACACTCGTCTAGTCCAATAAGTTAGTTTCTGTTAAAGGTTAGCAGTTGATTACCAGTTAAAAATACCCACGGGTGTGTTCTTTCCATTAAGAGCCAAATGTTTTTAAAACTAAAAATATAAAGGTTCATTATTTTTATAAATGGCTTTCACCTGTAGTTGCTGCAGAAGATCGCTTGGATGTTGACGTTGTAGGTTGTGTATAGTTTCACAAGTAAAGACGAAAAATAGTAGGTACGTTAAGACTGCGGTAGGTCTATTTTGCTGTTGTACACTGTTTTATACAATTTCCATGCATTGACCATCAAAGAATTCATCATAACCGTGAAGAGCGACCACCACCATTTTTTGCCACGAAATTTTATTCGGTAGTTGTTAATTGCTTGATCATGAAGATCAACGCCTCCCATCCCTGAGTTGTACTCAGCAATCATTTTCGGCTGTTTTATACTGACTCTCGCTTTTTCTTTCGAGCACCATATCGGTTGACGGAATGCATCGGCTCAATACCCTCAAAGTTTGAGCCAACAATCACAGTGCTGTTATCATTCCATTTTATCTTTATTGGCAGTATCGTATAGGTATGTGGTCATTGAATCCTCTTTTTTCTTTTTTGAACTCTGCGATCGATGGATCGAAAACTTTTTTGTTTCAGCAAAACAAGGAGATCATGTGACGAACAAAAATTATCGAAAAAAACTATATGATCTGATGGATAGGGAACTTTTTCCAAGAAATCAACAACAACTCTGGATCCAAACGGCAATTGCTTTTTTTCCATAGTGACGTTTTTGGCTCCACAGTAGATGTCGAATTGGTACAAATGTCCACAGTTGCTCGTCAACATCCCATTTTTAATGCCAAATCTTACAGGCTTACCTCTTATAAATTGTTTTGATGAGTGGCTTCCGTAGTATTTAACCATTGATTCATCAATTGAAAGTTTTTGTGAACGTATCCAAACTGGCAGAATTTTTCGTTTAGAAGAGTTGCTAGAGGTCGTATTTTTGCCATTTTGTCAGTATGAACCATATTGTTGTTATCTGCAAGGTGGAGATATTTTTTTATTTCCTTGAATCTGGCTCGGGACATATTATTCGCAACAATTGGTGTCTTCATCTGTTTACCAGTACATGTTCTCTCTTGGCATAGAGTAATAGCCGCTGTAAAATAGAACACCCAAAAAAATGTTCAAATCTTCTTCAGTGAATGAGAAAGTATGCAGCATAGACGCGGGACTGCTTCACGATTAAATTTACAACGTCTTCGTCGAAAAGGGTTTAGAAAAATTCGAGTTCCGACATCTCATCTTATGCAGTTACATGTTAACTTTTTGTCCCAAAAAACAATGCTTTTTGTCATTTCAATCGCACATGGTCTCCTGGACCATTTTGGAAAATGTTGACGTTTTGTGAAATGCATTCTGCGCCGCACCTCTTGAAGTGGGTTAGTCGTCTTCAATATCACAGCTATAAAACACATCAACTTCACCTGGAACATCTTGCGGCATCGTGCAAGTAATAAGACCTTCAGAATCGCCCTCCTCCTCATCCGTATTGTAATCTGGATCTGGTGGAAGCAACACAATGTCAAAATTGTTATGGCTTGAAGACTGTTTGTGCCTAGCCTTTGTTGTGCCTTTCTTTTCTTCCTTTTCCTATTTGTTTTCTGTTCGCTATTAATAATATATCTTCGAACGATGTTGCTTTAAGGAAATTTTATTTCTAATCGAAAATTTATAGAATTTTTTCATACAAATATTTCAACGACGAAAAACCATATGTATATTATTAAGTAATTGTAAAGTAGATCCGACTTCCTTTTGGCTGCATTGGTATTATTAGCTGTTAGTTGCAACACACTCCCCCCCTTGAAGTCTCATCTTCAACATGTAGGTACAGGAAATCGACAAAGTTTTTGTACTATCCACTGTTGTTACATGCAACTGGACATTGCGAACAAGTTCATCAAGACCTGGAAGAACCTCTGTAACACATGCCATCTTTAATAGTGTTGTTGTTATTTGTTGCAATCTTGATCGTTTTTATGAATTCACTCAACAATTGGGCTGCCCATAACTCAAGCAGTGGAACAGTGAATATCTTCAGAGGGGCAACTCGTGATTTTGATGCAATTAAGCGGCATCATATTCAATTCCAATGTAAGTGATGCACAACATGCTAAAAACGCAAGTCCATGAAGTGAGATCTTTCTTTCATTACTGACACCAGTCCAACGGAGAAGACGAATTTCAGTAATCAGTTGAAGTTGTTGCTGAAACTGTTGCCATTCACATACCCCAGCTTTCCATCATTTTTGCATTAATATTCTTGCAATAAGTATACAGTTGGTCCAATATCAATTATGAGAATTAATTATCTATCGGTGGTGGTTGAAGTGTGAACTTAAGTTCGTCTGTTTCAGGTAACCAACTTAAACCAAGTGAGTACTGTTGTATCAATGTATCAAATTCTCCAAGCTCAAAGTGCTCACTCAATTGTTCACTTCTTTTTGTTATTTTTCAATGCTTTTGCACCAGTTAAGTAATCGTCCATATATAGAAGTCATTTTCAAAAGCTTTTGCATCAATTCGGATTCTTCGGCTTGATTCACGAGCTGTCTGTGTCAGTGTACGTACTGCACAAAAATGGAGCGGAAGCCATGTCAAAATTCCCAACAGTCATCCAGTATTCTAAAATTTCGACCTCTGCAAATAGGCGCCAAATATTCGCTGCAAGTCCCACTGATTGGGCTGCGCTTCAACAATGTCCATTTCATTGGTAATCATTCCATCTCTAATAGCTGCAGCCAAACACCCGCACCTAACAGCACATCAATTGGTGCTGGGATTTTTAGCTCTGGTTTAGCCAACTTGTCAAGCAAATTTTTGGAATAAATTTTTTTGAAAGAAGTGAATGAAGAAGCCATGTTCTCAACACTTGGGGAACGGTTATTAACTTAATAAATTTTAATGGTTCATCATTGAATCGCAAAAGTAAGGAACACACAAGTTTGCGTGTATGTATTTTGCTAGTTGAAACATTTATTCCCTTGAAACGTATGCTGCATTGTTCGGTAGGCCGTTTCATCTGCTCTACCGCATGTGCTGACATAAGTGTTTGACTTGATTGTTTGCATCTAAGAAGTTGCTTCAATTTGTGCCAATACGCTAGCTCGCAATTTCAAAAACTCAAACAAGTGTTTTAACGTTGGTATCGAGTCTGTATTTCTTCTTAACGTTCATTGTATTTGGCTGTCTGTATCTAAAGAACATTCAAGCTTATGCAAAATTATATATTCCGCGACTTTTTGGGGTGTTAGCAAAAGTTGTAGTTGACGAAACGCACTTCTTGCTGTATCTAAAATGTTTCGCACTGAATCACACGATGGTGACTGTATTGGCTTAGGTATATGCAACGATTGAGATTGACTTCGAATGGTTTTGTATTCGTTATTAGATATGTTGATTGCAAATGACAGACCAAAATTTATTATAATTTTTATTCTCAATGGGCCAACGTTTGTAAGCAATGAAAACTTTGGCAATTTAGGTGGTTCTGATAGCTGAATTTTGATTGGTTGTATGGTATCGGTAAGTAGTCATTCCTTCCTTGTTCAAAAAATATCTCTGCATTCATTAAGTTCGGTATCTAACATTGGTAGCTTCGTCGAAAAACCGATTATACTCTTGCATAACGTATTGCTCTTCTTTCTTCCAATGCTGCAAATCCATTAAATTAAGGCGAATTGAGTGGATAAATTCATTTCTTCCAACAGTTTCCTTCACAAGCTTTCGTGTTGGCAATAAAGGATCGTCACCCGATGATTCTCTTTGGGGCTCTGAATCAACAATTGCTTGCTCTTCTTGGGTGATACGAACAAATGCTCCGGCAAATAATAAGAAAAATATTTGTTTAGGTACATGTTAATACAAAATATTGATATTTATGTATTTTACAAAACAACATTCAGGTTCAAGAGATTGATGACGTATCTCAAATCTCATGAATATGAATTAGTTGATTGCAGTTTTAATATAAATGTTCTCTATCTTAAATTATATATTTATGCAAGAAACCTTCTTAATGTCAAATGGTAATGCCTTATTTTCCTATTTCTCCAGCGCGCTTATGCTGGACAAATAAGAAAAGACATGTATGCGCATCGATTGAACATTTTCGAGTTTTCAAACCTAGCAGCGCGCAATTGCTGCGTTTGAACATCGCATCGCTCTGGCGCTGTTTGCTCAATGTTTATCCTTTTGCAGTGCGCTACTGCAAACATAGTAAAAACTGCTCAATCTCCTTATGCCCAAAATTTGAATTATGTAATTATATTCCTCATTTCATTTTCGCTTTTAAACAGCGCGCAATTGCTGAGCAAAATTAAAACGAATAAGGAAAACGTGCGCTTATAACAAACAAATTTCTACAACGCGCTATGTTGCAAAAAATTGAATGTTATTAGCACTCTATGTAAATGTTCTCTATCTTAAATTGTATATGTATGTTTCTATAAAGTGTACAAGAAACCTTCTGTATGTCAAATCGTAATGCCTTATGTTCTCATTTCTCCAGCGCGCTTATGCTGGACAAATAAGAAAAGACATGTATGCGCATCGATTTAACATTTTCGAGTTTCCAAATCTAGCAGCGCGCAATTGCTGCGTTTGGACATCGCATCGCTCTGGCGCTGTTTGCTCAATTTTTATCTTTTTGCAGTGCGTTTATACTGCAAAAAGAGTAAAAACAGCTCAATTTCCTTATGCTCAAAATTTGAATTATGTAATTATATTCCTCATTTCATTTTCTCTTTTAAACAGCGCGCAATTGCTGAGCAAAATGAAAACGAATAAGGAAAACGTGCGCTTGTAACAAACAAATTTCTACAACGCGCTATGTTGCAAAAATTGAATGTTCCTAGCACTCGCACTCGTTAATATAAACTAAAGAACAATCGCTGTATTTACAAAAATGTATATATTTACATACTCTTATTTGAGAATCTTTTCTCTCAATCACTTTTGCCATTCTCATTAAAACATACATAGCTCAATTTTTTAGCTCAATTTTTTAAGCTTATGTTTGAATTTATTATTCGAATTCCTCATTCCATTTTCCATTTTAAACAACGCGCAATTGTTGAGCAAAATTGGAAACGAATAAAGAAAACTTGCGCATATAACAAACGAATTTCTACAACGCGCTATGTTGCAAAAATTCCATGTTATTAGCACTAGTAGCTACATACATACCTATATACATTTTAATCAGCGCCGCCGTTGTTACGGTAAATTGAATGAAACACAACGATCACACTCACCCTCATTGTTTAAATTAAATTGTGCATGATCATCTCCTGTGTCTCCCATTTTCTGTTTTGAGGATCTGCACAATGCGCACAATGCACAATATGTCATATTCAAATTTTTGATTATTCGGCTCGATGGACCTTTGTTTGTGCCTAGCCTTTGTTGTGCCTTTCTTTTCTTCCTTTTCCTATTTGTTTTCTGTTCGCTATTAATAATATATCTTCGAACGATGTTGCTTTAAGGAAATTTTATTTCTAATCGAAAATTTATAGAATTTATTCATACAAATATTTCAACGACGAAAAACCATATGTATATTATTAAGTAATTGTAAAGTAGATCCGACTTCCTTTTGGCTGCATTGGTATTATTAGCTGTTAGTTGCAACAAAGACGTTTCAACGTAGTCTAAGGCGCGTCCTAAGTTTTGAAAGTTTCTACCATAAAAACTTGATGGTTTGATGCTTTGAAATGCCATATCAATATGAATATTTATTAACAAAAATGTGTACCTTATTAGCCATTGTACCCAAGCGAGTACAGTAGGTACTTATGTTACTTACCAAATTCTATCAAAAGTATTGTTAACTTCCCAGAGGAAGTTATTGTAATGGGGCCGACGATATAAGACAACCCTAATATAAGGAAAATTATGATAATTTCTGCAAAAATTTCAACAAAAATGCAAAAAATCTTATAGTTAGTGTGAAAAAAATATTCAGGAGTATCATAGACTATATTTTACTATAAGCTGACCCACCAAACGCTGCTTTGCCATATAAATATTAATTTTCGGAAATACTAATCCTATTAGAAAAATTGCTTCACTAACAGAGTAGAGCAATATATCTAGGCTGTTTTTTACTGTGCAAAGTAGTTGTGCATGAGTCCACGAGTTGGTCCGACCAACTTTTGACAGATGGCGCCACTATTATTCAATAAACTTAATGTATTTCCTAAAATCATCAGTTTTATGAAATATGACTTTGAACCAACGTGCGTGTACTGTACAACTACAACGGAATGTATCGGCTGAAAATTTTGCAAAACAACAATTTTTCTACTCTGGGATGTTAGTCGTGTGGACTCCATGGGTCGCACTCATATTTCTTTTTATATAAAACTTATTTAAAATATCAAAACACAAATTTATTGTTTGCTTTCAAAATTCAGTAAAAATGATTTCAGTTAGGTACAATGCGACTTTCCTTTGACGTTGACAAATGATGACCACCCTACTTAAAACGCGAAAATCAGAGTAGCACGGC
The DNA here is from genome assembly GCA_943590905.1 of Sphaerophoria taeniata. Lineage (NCBI taxonomy): Eukaryota > Metazoa > Arthropoda > Insecta > Diptera > Syrphidae > Sphaerophoria > Sphaerophoria taeniata. The sequence goes on along the minus strand of OX016542.1, from coordinate 10,991,288 downwards.
TCAAATCAAAGCAAACTAGAAATTAACGGTTTTAGCTGCAAGCGTTTTTTGTACGCAGGGTTCTTAAGTGCAATTCGAGTGATCGAAACAAAAAAAGGAGTTGTATAAAAACTCTTTCCTATTTGGCTTAAAGGCTATTTGGAAATGTCTATTTTTTTTACCCGCTTGGGTACAACGGCTATTAATGGGTTTTAAACTGTAAGTTTTTGCCCCTGCACTTCATTATAATAATTTTTATTTTTTCCATTACTTCCGTCAGAATATTTTAACCGGTGATTCTAGTAGAAAGAACTTTATATAATTTGCTTTCCTCTTACAAACGCAATTTCAAAAACGTCGTTACCAAGCTTTTATTTTATAAAAGTCAAAGTAAAGCGAGAGATTACTTAGAAAATTTGATATCACTTTGTGCATAGGTAGCCTATACTTCGCTCCTACTAAAACACACTTCCTGCTTAACTTAATCATTTGCATTCCACTATCTCCGCTGTCGAGCGTCGTCGTCGTCGTCGGTCGTTGCAGGCGTAGTCGTCAGCATCGTTTATCAAGAAACAAAAACAACGCTTTTATGTTTTAAGTCCATCATGGGAAAATTTTCCTTTCATTTTGCGTTCGCATAGTTTGCGCTTCATTAAACTTTTCCCATAATGCTTTTTTTTACATTTACTCATTTAGGTTGTTTTTGTTTATCCTTTGTTATCCTTGCAGAGTTTATTGCATTAAAAATCTTTCTATTTCAGACTTTTTCTCATTACTTATGAAATTGTGTCGGGAAAAGTAGAGACTAGAGACCTTTTTCTTTGTTGAGTTGACTAGAATGTGCTTGCAGGTGTTGCCCTAATGAAGAATGTGACATTTACAAATAATCAGCTTTTGCAAGGGAGTAAAAATATAAATTGAAACTAATATTCTCAGAGACCGAACAAAAATTGTTCAAAACAATATCTTTGAAACGCGAGCTTGATCTAAGTGTCTCTCAAGAACAATCGTTTTGAATTATGTTTCTTCCTGAAAAGAAATTAAGGTTTCAAGTAAGAACTTCGTGCGAATATTTCAAAAAAACAATTGTTTTTATGAAATTATTTGAACGAAGGATTATATTGCTTCGTTCTCCATGATTCTCAGCGTTTTGGGCCTTCTTAAATTTCTGTTTCCGAAAAAGGGTGTTGCCTAATTCAGAGCTTTTTGCGCTCAAATAACATTCAGGCAAAAGAAGTCATACGGCTTGCGATCGTTCGATTTGCGAGGTTTAGGTTTTTGGTCTTTTGACCCCAAATCCTTTTCTGAAAGTTCGATGGTTTAAATATTCAATAAAAAAAAAGTTTTGCCTTACTAACGATAAGTTATTTCTTGATTTCTGTTTAATTCACAAATTTTGCATAAACTGCAACTTATTTCAGTTCCACTGCCCTTCGAATACAAAAATCAATCTGCCCACAAAAACCAATATCCAACTTCTATAAACCATCATCTCCTTCTTCCTGTTAAAACTTTGACTTCCTTAAATGCACTATACCAGCCTTAACATCTCTCCGATTTTGCTTCACACAGCTTCACTTATTCTTGAGGCCTTCCATTCAATTATGACATTTTTATTGAAAAAGTATTCCACAAGAACACCCTCGAAGCAAAGCTAAAAGCAACAGGAAGACACTTCCTTTGTGAGATGTCGATGATGATGCTGATGACGATGATGACGATGATGACGATGATTGTGATATGGAAAGAGGCAAGGAGACAAAAGAACAAGGGCATAAGGCTAGCCGCAAGCCATAAATTCATTATGGGCGATTTGATTGATTTTGAGGTTGGAAAAAGACTTGTTTCTTGTTGTTCCCTGTTGTTGTTCGGATGTTTTTGTTGTTTGTGTGCTCATGTCGTTGTCATGATGGATTTACAGGAAGACATTATCAATATCGTGTGAGCATTGTGTATTTGGTTGATAAATCACAAGGATGTGTGTATTGATTTGTGAAAAGATTTATGACCACTCATCCCAGATTAGACATGGGAAGTGTCACCGTATGGGCTTATGGAATGTCAAAATTTAATAAAACGATATGGGAGCAAAATGTGTCTTTTAAGGTAACTGGTGTTGAGAATTAAATTAAATTACTCTGTGTGATTAGGACACGTCAAGGAGAGTTTAATTTTGGCCATAGAAAAAGCTCACTCACTTAGAAATAGGAAAAAAAGAGAAGTAATGGCAGACTTAGGAACTTTGATTACCTATCAGGAAGAGAGTGAAAATCAAAGGATAAAATGAAATTCTAAATTTTTCCAGGCACAAAGAGCAACATCCTTAAGTTATTCGGGTTTCTAGATTATATCGTTCGATTAACTGAGAAGAAAAATGAAATCATCGCTTAGCTCTATAGACAGAAGGATTCAACGGGTCTTTACAAGCTCCTTACGAAACTCAATCAATTACAGTCGAGTCATCAATAATGCCATTCAATTCAATTTTTTCTTCTGCCTTCGTGTTGTTCAAATAACAATTTTTCTCAGATTCTCATTCAAAGCAGAAAAAGGAATCCAATAGTCATACAAACATATACAAAGCTACATGCAGCTATAATCATGGACTACGTACTCGTTTAGAAGAACAAAGTCCAACAAACAATCAACTTAACAGATAAAGGAGACAGAAAATACTTGGGATATTTTCAATACTTTTTCTTATCCTTTCATTTCAATTCGATGAGATTTTGTCCATTTCAATTTCCTCGGCATGGCATTTTATTATCCTTGCCAGAAACAATTTGTCTCCAAATAAGGATTACAGATTTGCTTTTTATTGTCTTTATTTCTGTTTGACATGTTGTTTTTTTTTCTTTGTAAGTTCCAAAAATTTCAAATTCGAATGCATTGACGTAATGTTATATTAATGTGTTCTATAGCCTAGGCACAACTCTCGACTCCTTTTTTTTTATAATTTGCACACACTAAAGGGGCTTTTTATACCCTTATTATGCCAGAGACACAGTGAGCGCATTAAGAATTTAGAAAGGGTTTGAAAGTAAGTGTCGGTGTACATTGGTTTTGAATTCATCAACATTGCAATGACTGGGAAAGACAGAGTGTGGGAGGGAGTTCCACATTCGCGTAGTACGGCTAAAGAACGATTCTCTGTACTTAACAGTACGTCCGAAGTTGGGCTCGAGGGTAAACTGATGGGCATTCCTGGAGGCGCGGGTATTACGCTTGAATATCTTAAGGGGAGGAATGCAACTGGCTATTTCACTAGAGCAATTACCGTAGAAGTAACGGTAGAACAAAGAGAGATATGAGACGTTACGACGGTGTTCCAATGACGTGAATGTATTGGTGATGTCTCTTACACCAATCATTCTTATAGCTCTTTTTTGAATACCGTCCAAGAGGCTTAAGTATATAGCTGGAGCACCAGCCCAGAGATGGGAATCATACTCAAGCTTTGGACGAATATAAGTCTTATAGATAATAGCCAGATCAGACGGGGAGAAAAATTTCTTGCAACTTCTTAAGAAACCCAAACATCTTGCGACATTTTTGGCGACATCGCATATGTGCTCGTTCCACAAGAGGTGGTCAGTGATGCACATACCGAGAATCCGAGATGTTCGGTCTCATTGATGCAAGTGCCACTCATGGATAGTGGCAAGGGGGGCATATCTCGCTTCGACGATACAAGACACCATTGAGTTTTCGAAGCATTTAACTCTACGCGATTTTGTATTCCCCATTGTACAATGCTGTTTAAGTCAGAGTTTAATGAGCTTATCATATTTTTCCGTTGCAGTTCCACATCCGAAGAGGAGGGATGTGAGTCTGGAAACGAATATGAAAAGCTAAGGGTACTATCGTCAGCGAAACAATGAATTGGTTTAGAAGTAACAGACAAGAGATCATTAATAAAAATGAGGAAGAGGGTCGGAGACAAAACGGAGCCCTGGGGTACACCAGCATTTATTTTGTGGGTTTCGGACTTGAACCCGTCCAATACATGCCAGACTTTATCAAATGCCTTTGAAATATCAAGTGCAACAATCTTACTTACTCCAAAACGATGTAAAGATTTGTTCCACTGTTCGGTGAGATGAACCATCAGATCACCAGTGGACCTGTTGCCGCGAAAGCCGTACTGCCGGTCATTAAGAAGCTTTCGGTCTTCGAGATATTTCTTGAACTGATAATTTATCAGCGTTTCCATGAGCTTAGAAAGAAGGGACGTAAGTGCAAGCGGTCGGTAATTGGAGGGAGAAGAAGATTCGCCTTTTTTTGGGATTGGCTGGACAAATGCTGTTTTCCAACTGCTCGGAACGAGCCCAGAAGAATAGGATAGATGGAAAAGCTTACGCAAGGGTTTTGCCAGCGTGGAAGAACACCTCTTCAGAACAATAGCGGGGATACCATCCAGACCAGCAGATTTATGTATGTTGAGATCCTTTAGGACTCTCGCCACAGAAGGAGTGCGGAAGAAGATTTGTCCCATGGAATCATTGACGCGCTCAAGAGCTGGAGGAGTCATGACACTCTCTGGCAGCGAAGAGTTGAAGGCAAACTGCCTAGCAAAAAGGTTAGCTTTCGCGAGAGAGCTAACAACTGGAGTGTCATTGTCAACGAGCGTAGGGACCGAGGAAGAAGAAGAATTCTTCATATTTTTAACAAATGACCAAAAATTCTTACTGCCTTTGGGACATTGCAGTATTTTTTGCCTTAATTTTTGGTCATGTAAAAACTTTGTCCGTCGAATATGGGCATTGCAGGCCTTCCTGGCTTGTTTAAACTTGTTCCGGTTTTCCTCAGTTGTGTTGGCTCTATAACACCGGAACTTTACTTCTTTTTCCCTGAACCTCTTTACAGCTTGAATCAAACCATGACTTTTTCTTGGGTTTGATGCTTTTAACCCTATTCGGTATAAAAGCTTTCATTCCCAAAATAATCATGTTAGTAATCATATCAGCGCTGGAGTCTACGTCACCATCGAGGAAGCATAGTGACCAGTTTAAGATCCAGAAGAACTTATTGAGACCGTCCCAGTTGGCTTTCTCGTATTGCCATACTGTTCTCTTCGGAGCTCTTTCATTAACTGGATTTTTTTTGACACGAGAAATTTGCAGATATGATACTATGAGAAGCCACGAAGAATTGTGGACATTGAAATCGCCCGTAATAACGATTTCAGTGTGAGGTACAGGGAAACAATTCTTTGGATGGAGTCAGACAGAGCATCGAATTCGTGGGAAGTTGAAACTCTGTCCAGGTTTGGGCTTCTATAAAAGGGATTAAAAGTTTTGTTGAAGTGTAGCCTGTTACGGGTTACAGTTTACAGACCGAAAACCTTAATATCGCAAACCAATAGACCGCAAGTCATATGACTGCAAACTACCTCCCTGCAGTAATTTTACCGCAATTTTATTTGACCGCAAGAAATCCTTCTTTTTTCATGACAATCCTTTTCGTTACTCCAGGTTAAGAGAATTTATTTGATTAATTTGAATAAGGCCACATCCCTTACCAAAAACAGAAATTTTGGGAGACACCAAAGGCTGAGAATCATGGACAACGAAGCATTAAAATTCTTCGTTCAAATAATTCTGTATTACCAAATTGACTTTTTTGTGAATTAAGTCTGCAAGCAGGAGGAGATTGCAGAAATCATCGGCAGTCTTAGGCAAAACAAGTCAACTCGAATGGATGGTGTTTCCTAGGTATATACTGAAGAAGCTTCCGCAAGTTGTAATGATTAATTCTGGCGATTATCATCAACAACTGCATAGACAATTGCTACTTTACACAGAAGTGGAAAATAGCAAAAATCGAAGAAAGGAGAAAGTTACATGGTCTGCAACTACCGTCCTGTATCCCTTCTACATGAGCAAAATTTTGGAGGAAATCGTACCTACTCAGAAGACTTTTCACCGAGGGCAGCATCATTCGCGACATGCAGTTTGGATTCCGCAAAGGCCACTCCACTCTACATCCCTTGGTGAAATTCCAGAACGACGTCACCTCAGTTCTCAATAGTCACCGTGTTACGGTGTTGAGAAAGCATTCGACAGAGTTGGATCGAGGTTCTCATCCGCAAGCTCCGTATTTAAGGTATCACTCAGGCAATAATTAAAATATTATTTTCTTTTCTTTCTTCCAGGAAATTCTTCGTGGAAGCTGAAAATAAAAAGTCAACAACAAGGAACATTTTAGCTGGAGTAGCCCAGGGGACGAAGCTAGGACCCTTTCTCTACAGCCTAATGACATCGGACCAACCTGTGTCATCAGACTGATAGGAATCTGCTTTTTGCAGATGACTCTCTCACATACGCCTCATCAATCTCACCTGTCCTAGCAATCCGGAAAGTTGAAGCCCACATATGCAGACTCTACGAGTACTACACCAAATGGGGAATTAGGATAACGCCAAATCGGAGTTGGTATACCTCAGGAGACTGTGTTCAAACGCAGCCTACAACGGCGGCAGCATGCAGGAACCTAATACTGAACTTCCCAAATGGATCCACTATCAAAACTAAAAGGAACGCCAAATACCTGGGGGTAAACTTCAACGAGCTGTTACGCTTCAACCCGCACGCGAAAGCAGTGCTTGCCAAAGCAAACCTAGCCTTCCAGCTCATCAATCCCCTTTTGAAGAAGAAGACCAGACTAAGTAAGACAGCCAAACTGCTGATCTACAAGCAACTACTCAGGCCAGTGATCAGCTACAGCTTTCTAGCATGGTTTACAATTTCCAAGACAGCGATGCAGAAACTTCTATTATTTGAAAGGAAGCTCCTAAGGATTTGCACTGAACTACACTTCGATAAGCAAAGGCACAAGTACTACTCTACGAAGAAGCCCTAGTCAAGCCACAGGACACATTTCTTGCCGACGCAGCTAGGAAGATGATTGCAAATGTTATCAACCACCCCAATCCGGTGATGAGAAGGATGACCAACGAGGAACTACATCCCGAAAAAAGGTAAAAAAGGACCTTTCTGGACGAAAAATAATTCAAAAAGAGATATGGACTTAAATTGTTATTACTAATTGTCACAAATAAGACAGTGTCTACAAAAGACTAAAACGCAAAATTACAAAAATCAATTTTATATAAAATTGCAAACATTTTCATTTACAAGTCCATTAAGAGCTAACCGCTTCTAAACCTCTTGCCGTTTTTTTGCAACCGCGCACAGCACAAAGTGCTTGAAAATATTTTACAACAATCCTATCAACTCCCGCTGTTGCAACTTACTTACTCCGTTTTTGTCCTCTATTCCATGCAGCTGGCCAATGATTTGGAAATTGAAATTTCTTCCTTTTCGTTCCCTCTTTGGCGTCCAACATAAATATCCTGTGGAAAACACACAAGTTGAAACAAGTTAATAAAAACAATCAAAACATTTTTGAAAACCCTTTATCGGCAAAAAGCAAAAACACGAACAACAAGAATAACAAAAAATAAACAGGAAAATTTACAATATGTTTGCGCTCTAACAAAAACTGATACAGACGGCGGGCGGTAGTTGAAGATATGGCTGACACATACGGGACTTTATCGTCATTATCATCATCACCGTTCTATAGAACTGTTAACATGGCTCGATAGCTTTCATTCGTACTTCGTTGGGTTTTGGTTTGGTTGTTTTGCTGGTGGGCTGAGGATTTATTTTTATAAGAACCTTATTTTTCAGCCTACCACCAACACCACCACCATCATTGCAGATCGCTCCAATGTAGCACCAGTTGTCGACAGGAAATCAATTTCCCATTTCACACACAGTAAGTAAATGTGAATTGAAAATTGAAAACTCCATTTGATTGAATTTGAAAATTGAAGAACACTTTTTCCCAATGAATTATTCATCCTGCAACTGGAGGAAGGATTTATGTAAAAAATATGAAGCGTGTATGATTTATTTATGTTCCTCATGTTCCGCTCTCGCACTAGAAGAATCAAGGAGCACCAGCAGTCGGTTGCAAACAATTTTCCTGATAATAATTAAAATCAATATGGCTCAGCCGCAGCCACCAGGCACATCAACCTCCGCTTCTGGAATAATGTTCATTGCTTTGAATTTTGTGAAAGAATAACAATTTCCTCCTCCAAAGGACCTCCTTCACCCACACGCCAGGCATACACATGCCTCGAATCCCAGTTAGAGAAAGAAAAACTGTATGAGTATGAAAACTCAATTTTATTTCCGTTTCCTTGCTTACACTTCGTAAAATTATAATCAAAATCTTCAAATTTCGATTAAGTGCAAAGTTAAACACCAAGTTTATTATTACACCTCTTCATCGTCAACAGAAAGGGTTTTGGGAGGGGTGTAGGGGTACATGCAAATAAGAGTATCTCCAGTTCCATGTTTGAGCTACTACTATACTATACGAGGTAATTAAATGGTTGTTTTCTTTTGCCTCCGATTTAACAATGTGATAACTTGCATCGTAAAAGTTATTTCAAATAACTCGTAATTCGGTTTTATTTATAGCTTTGGAGTTTATGTTTCGTTTGAGTTATTTCTTCGATTTTATGTGCTGTGTGAAACGGTGATGTGTTTTTGTATGTTTGGTTTTTAATTTCATTCAAGGATGCGCTCGTAAAAATGGCAAAGGACAATAAATTAAAATTAATCTGTTAAAAGTAGATTTTTGATTAGATTTTCAGAACAAAGTTCGACTTCGATGTCGATGTACAATTTCAGAATTTATTGGGAAGGAATTTAAGTTTCTGAACACAAAATTTTAAGGACAACCAAAGCCAAAATGAGTGTTCCCCTTTTCTCAACTGTTTTCAAGGCTTATAGTCTCTAGTTTCCAAAGGTGTGTTTTGGAAGTTTAAAATCGATGATTGAAATGAAACCAATTTATGTTTTAATAATTTGTATCCTATTTCAAAATTGAACAAGTTTTACTTTTACACTACTTTAGCTAAAGAGTTGTTTCCACCTCAACTTTTCTCAGACCAGTGTCGATCCAGTAATCGAAATCTGTTTCCAGGTAATGAAATTAATTTTGCCAAAATTCCACAACACACTTCCAGAAAATACAAGTTGGTCAGTAATGGCAGAAATTCAATACAAAAAATGGACTACACTTCTTAGATTTTTAAACAACTTTTATTCTGTTTTCAGTTTCAGATTCTTTCATTGTTGCAGTTTGCATTTAGAATAAGAAAAAAGGAAAAAGTTAACACGACTGTTGTGGTCAAGAAAGAATCAACTTCTTCAATTTCCTGAAGTTCCTTGCTTGGTTCCATAGTCAGAGCTACAGACTGGACAGCAACTCAGAACTGCATTACAACAAACTCTTCCCAAACAGTGTTTTCGCATTTCTTTTAAAAAAAATGACGAAAAATTGTATACACAAAATTAGAAACTAAAAAAGTTTTTATCTCTTGAAAGGAAAATGTACAGAAAAAGAAGAAAAAGCATGAAGATAGATGACCATGATATCGCTTCAACCTTGTCCAGCATGAAAATGAAGTTCTTCCACAGGACACGAAAGGGACTTTCATTTAACTATAGAAAAACCACTTTGGAATATTGTGGCTAGCGTGGGTGATAGTTAAGTGTTTTATATTTAAGAAATTATACAAAAGTTCACAGCAGAGTTGGTCGTTCTTGCTGTTGATAAGTATTACCTGGAAGTATTTTTTCCTGAAAAATGTTCATTAAAAGGGAAGAGTTAATAAATGTAAGTGTCAAGTGTATAATGAGACAAGTCTTGGGTGTATTTTTTTTTTGTTTTTTGTATTTAAATTTAACTCGGTGAATTTTTTTTTTGAGAGTCCAAGACACCAAACTTTGTTCAAATACGAAATTCAAAAACTCACTTTAGTGACGGGGCAAAGTAAAAACTGTTTACTGAATAATTTCTAGGATTTGCATGAATAAACAAACAAGTTGTCTGCTGGTGATGAGTTTTTATGTTTAGTTTGCAAAAAGTGTTATGGAAACTATTTTTTGGTTCTTTGGACAAAGTCTCAAGCTATTTACTTTTAAAATGTATTTAATCGTTTAGAAATGAGAGATTGTTAAACAAAAACCCATGGAAATGGAACTGAGAGGTTAAGTTATTGAAAATATTTCTAAAAAGAACTTCAACTTTACCAAAATCTGGTTTTTCTACAAAAAAAAAATTAAAACAATAAGAGGTGAGGAGTAAATGATTTGAATTATGAAAACATATTTAAGCCTGTGGACGAACACAAAACCTTAAAAAGTTTTTAAAAACAAGTCAAACAGGGGGGCGCGACAGATCTTGAAGAGCCAAGGCTTAAGTGGCTAAACTCTCATGAGAGAGTTGATGCATCAGCAATTCTCTGAGTGCGTGTGAAGAATTCATGGGACCTAGAATTTAACGCCGATTCCGAACGGCAAAGTTGAGAAGAACTTTTCTCATGACATACTGATACTCTTGGAAGTGTTGTCAGTTCTTCGCAAGAGTCACGTGATGTGCTTTTTAGTTTCCAGCCGAGGTTTTGCTCTCCGGTCCCAAGGTCTTATTGAAGAAAGGCGAAATTTCAATTGAAGGTCTTCTGACAAAAATTTATTAAGAATATACCTTACACTACTACAGCTTACTGAAAATATATGAAAAGGACGTATTGCAATTTGTTGCGGTCTGGTCTGAGCTATCTCTATAGGACGGCCGTTGGTTGTTGTTCCCATATGTTTTGCGAGGTCCTTGGACGAGATCGGTATGATGTGGTGATCGGGGATTATACTCTATGTCGCTGCGGTTAGCAGGCACAATGTCCCTGGTGGCACGGATCTCCAGGTATAGTAGACATACTTCCAATTATGAAAGAGGACCGTTTTCGCAAAACTCAACAAGTCCATTTTGCAAATTTTTCAGGAGAAGGTTTTTTGTGTTTTTTGTTTGTTGACTTTTGCGAAAACTCTTAGTACTTTGTTGAGTTTTGCGAAACCTCTTAGATTTCAAAGTTTTTTTGTATGGAACTAGTTGAGTTTTGTGAATTTTTTTTGGTTCAGTCGATGCGCCTTGAGATACAAAAAATTTCGATACCCATATCTCATTTTTCGATTTTTGGCGCTTGTTGAGTTTTTGCGAAAACGGTCCTAATAATGGCCGGACCTTTTCAGACTAAATCTTTGACCAATATTACTAGCTGATACTATATTATCATTCGGTTCTATTAGTAGAAGCGATTTTAGCACAATCGAACTAGTCTAGTTATAATATTTTCCGAAGGGATTGAGTGTGAATTGTGTGATACAAAGTTCAATTCTGCTTACGAAAAATATTTATATGAGAAAAGCTTGCGACTTCGTTACAGGCAGTACCCGTGAATGATGAAATTAAAACTTTATGGACACGAGCAGTTCTTATTAAAGTTAAAATGAAATAGCAGCACTGGCGACTGAGGCCATCGGCTCGGACTGAACAAGACATTAATACAACAGACAGAGACGGATAGACAGATAGAAAGAAAGCACACATAACAAAAAACCTACGTGGCTCAGAGGAGGAGACTTAGATTTGTATTGTCTCATGTTATCGCAAAGGTGGCCTCAGATAAGCTGGCGATATTTGTAGTAAATGTGTCTTTTTTCGGATATAAAACCCAATTTCCTGCTTTTGAATTTATCACTCATATAACAGATCTGAATACTTCGGACTAAACACTAAAAGCAAATTCAATTCCATTCGGGCTGCTGAGATATGCATATCTATCACTAGCAGTACCCTGCCACACTTCGCAGTGCCTTCACTTTTTTACGCTGCTACCACACTATCCGCTACCCTCCTACCCTCCAGAGCTACCTGCTACTCGCTAAACCTCTACCCCACTACCCGCTTCCCGCTACCTACTACTTCAACACACTAACCACTACCCCTTTACCACGCTACCCGCTACTCACCCCCGTTACCCATCACCACGCTATGCACTACCCGCTACCTACTTCCCCGCTACTCCACTACCCGCTTCCCACGCCCATTATATCTCAAAAACAACAAATCTAAAAAAGAAAATATATCGACTGCAAAAAATGTCAAGTGTACGTTTTTTTGTCGATGGAAAACAATATTTTACGAATATATATTTTTTTGACTGACATAAAATAATACATTTTGCGTAAGAGCCAGTGGGCGGCTACCTATATGTATTTGACCAGACTTAAGTTTTCGCACACAGAGACTCTTTTACCCACCATACATGAAATCGGGGTTCACTAAGCCGAAAGTGGTGGACCCGTGTCAAAATCAGATGAGACAGGTTTCAAATTTTGGTGAATTGTGAAACCATTTGACCGCGTCTGTCGTTTGGAAATTTGGAAAATATATCATTATTATTGGCGGAAAATAATAATGGCAGACGATTATCACGCGGATAACAGTGGGGCAGACAACTATTAAAGTGTCAAAAAAGTCGAATTTTGAAAGTATTTGACCAGGTCTGCCATTGATATATTTTATTCCTCATACTCTTAAGAGCTTACATTTCTGGCAGACGTTTTCATGGTGGACATTGATCAAAAGGTAATAAAATATTAGATGCTTTCCGGTCGGGTGGGGATGTATTACTTTCGCTGTTTTACAAGATTGTCATCATTGTATTGAATACGTCGACATCAAGGTGAAGTCTACGTCAGATTCATGCATCCTTCCGCTTGTTTATACTGAGTGCACTTACTTAACAAAACCAACATTTTGAATAGATTTCGCAGCCGTTTTCTTCTTCCAAAAAAAAAAAACAAATGTTTAATCCATTAGTTTAACCCATTAAAAACGAAATTGACCTTTCTTTTATGGGTGTTGGCAGACAAACAAAAAGACTAAAAGAATTGTTTCTCAAATACAAACCTTTTTTAATACAAGTCACTCTGGCGTATACTTACTATTTTCGCCTCCTAAATAATAAAAGTGAAAATTTTAGCCCTGAACCTGAATGGCATTTAATTTCGCCGAAATTGAGTGCAGCTGGCAATAAAGTAAATCTTTCGAAATTAAAGTTTGTACTACACTGAACTACATAAGTAAGTTGATAACAATGTAGATTTATTCATCATAGACACTGTAATCAACTGATTCGTCATCATCATCCATCGAATTGGGATCTGTAAAAATAAAACGAAAATTGTAAAAAGTAAATTTTAAACTAATCTAAACATGTTCGATAAAGAATGGATTCTTCATTAGCTTACCAGGGACATTGGTGATTAAGTCACAAACGAAATCCGGAAGTTGATCACCTTCGAACCATTTTAAGACAAATGTGTTGTCCTGCTCAATCCAACCGAACTTCAATATGTCCATCATTGTTGGTTGCTTTTTGTAAGCGTTTTTCCATATTGAGGAGATATAGTGGGCTCTTAAAAATTTATGATAGAGCTCACTCTTACATGGTGGTATTGAGCTTGCATCGAAATTTGAATTTTTGTTGAATTTTTCATGGACGTCTGAGGCCTTATAGTTGCTGACGAATAGCTGGAATCTTCCATCATCTACGTCATTCGATTTTTTAGCGTTGTAAATCTGGCAAGTGAAACGCTGAATAGTGTTAAATATGTCTTGTAGCTGGTTCTCGTTTAAATTTTCTTCACCAAGTGTACCAAACGCTCGTTGAAAACGTCTGCCGTGAGAAATGTAAGCTCTTAAGAGTATGAGGAATAAAATATATCAATGGCAGACCTGGTCAAAATTCGACTTTTTTCTGCCATTATTATTTTCCGCCAATAATAATGATATATTTTCAAAATTTCCAAACGACAGACGTGGTCAAATGGTTTCACAATTCACCAAAATTTGACACCTGTCTCACCTGATTTTGACACGGGTCCACCACTTTCGGCTTAGTGAACCCCGATTTCATGTATGGTGGGTAAAAGAGTCTCTGTGTGCGAAAACTTAAGTCTGGTCAAATACATATAGGTAGCCGCCCACTGGCTCTTAGACTATTAGTATAGATAAATAGTTTCCTACACGAATGTTACGGAAGCTGAGGTCAAAAATCAAGAAAAAAAAACTCGGTAACCCGACCCTGTTTATTTTCAAATGGCTGATAGAAGGTTTAAAGACCTTTGATTAAGTGTATCATTGTATCAATTGAAAGCAGAAATGGTAAGCAGAACATTTTTATCAAAAAACATTTCCATGGCCCAACATTTCTGTCACCCTGTTACCAAGTTCTACAACTGTCAGAGCTCTCTTAATTATTCTTGCAACTTCAAAAGCAAAGACAATTTTAACTGAATCGCTTCAAGCTTCTTCCACCGAATCTACATAACATTATCCTTCATTTCCCAAACACCATATAATACTGAAAATGGGACATATATGCGACATTCGTGTTTCTTCTTATCTCCTCGAAAGATTTTCCTCTTTTCCACGATCCAATGTGGATAACCTCATTTCCCAAAGACGACAAGGATGATGGTGAATTTGAAATTTGGCTCTTCTTCGGTTTTGCTCTCTTTCATGTGCCTTCTTTGAGCGTGTGTTCTGTACAGCTTGTTCTCGGTTGACTTTTATTGGATTTCCGCTTCTTAAATCGACACTGAAAGTGCAATTGTTTGGTTTCGAATTTGATGACATGCACAAATGAAGTTGCACACACGTACAATGGTGACATCATCGCTGAGTCAATATGCAAAGGGAAAAACCGAGTTTCGCATTTCCATTTCCATCTGAAAACAAATTAATGGATATCATCATCATTGCCGAATCAAAGTTCGATCTGATTTTTCTCTCGGAAATAGCCCTGGCCGAATTGTGCAGTTCAACTGCATTGTGGTGGTTTGGCTGTGCGAAGGAAGTAAAAAATTTCCAATTTCGTACTAAAAAGAAGAGGAAGCGGAAGCAAGGAAGGCGCTAGTGATGGCAAACCAAAAAGGAAGGCGACTGGTCAGGGGGCATGTAACATTATTTGAATACCAAATAATTATTTCTGAAAAAGTTTTTGTTTGGTTAGTTCTTCAAATTCTCAGAGTTCTCTGTGGCCTTAATAAAAGCGGAAATGCAGACATTCGACGCTTATGTGAATGTTACAAGTTGAAGTTTGGTTTGGTAATATGAATTAAATGAAAAATTCGACTGGAAAATAATGAAAAAGTGACAAAAAATTTAATTTTAAAACATTTTCTGAATTTTAAAAGAAAAATTAGCGAACTTTGAAGAGGAATTTGGAGAATCTTTTGATGGTACAAAAAATATGATGGTATTGAGGTTCTTTGTTCTTAGGAAAACTCAAACGTCCAATAAGTCGTAGCAGAAAAGTGGAGTTTAAACTATGTAGTCGACTTTTAACGACACTGAATGCTACTGGATGCACAAAGCCACGAGAACGAAACCCCTGGTTTGACGAAGAATGCAGGCAGGCCCATTCAGCCAAGCAGGAGGCATACAAAGCGGCGCTGCATAGAAGGACAAGAGCTGCTCGTGAGCTCTACGAGCAGAAGACGAGAGAGGTACGCCCGCTTCTCAGGAGAAAAAAGAGAGAGCATGAGAAGCGTCAGATCGAACATGTTGAAGAGCCAACAGCAGGGATGAAGTTCGGAGGTTTTATCGGAAGGTAAAACAGGTGGCTCAAGGTCATCGAGCAAGGACTGATGCCTGCAGAGATAAACAAAGGAACATCATAGTGGAATCGCCGTTAATGCTGGGGATTTGGAAAGACCACTCCTGTAGACTGTATAACGGCGACGACGAACAAAACCCCGCCGTCAGACAGGAGGCTTTTATCGAACACGATGACAGCCAAAAATTCCGTGAACCCGACCTAGAAGAAGTGAAAACGGCAATATCATGGCTGAAATCCAACAAACCCGCTGTAGCAGATGGTCTAGCTGCCGAGCTGTTCTAAGTAGCAGGCGTCGATCTAGATAGGAGCATGCACCAACTCATCTGCAGAATTTGGTCGAAAGAGAGCATGCCCGATGAATGGAACCTCAGCATTGTTTGCCCGATCCTGAGAAAGGAAGATCCTCTAAGCTGCGCCAACTACAGAAGAATCAGTCTTCTTAACATCGCCTACAAGATCCTCTCTGCCGTAATATGTAAACGTCTGAAGCCTTTCATCAACAATCTGATTGGTCCTTATCAATGTGGATTCAGGCCAGGAAAGTCAACCATCGACTAAATGTTCACGTTGCGTCCTGGAAAAAACCTATTAACTCCAAATCGATACCCACCACCTCTTCATCGATTTTAAGGCCGCGCGAGTTACGATGACCTTCAAGAATTAAATAGAAACTACTTAATTAAAACCTACTTAGAACTTATATATATGTATTACTGATTAGAGAAAACAATCAATTAGAATTTTAAAGAAAAATATAAATATTCATTAGTCTTAAGCAATCATTGGATAAATAAACATCCTATTATAATTATTATAACGAATTGTTTGACTCGGCATGAACTCGTAATTCGCGCGTATGACAGCATCTACAGAGACGAACTGTATAAAGCTATGTCTAGGTTTGGCATCCCTGCCAAGCTCGATCGCTTGTGCAAAATGACGATGGAGTACTCACGCTGCTCCATCAAGGTTGGCAATGAGCTTACGGTATCTTAAAAGGATTCAGACAAGGCGATGTGCTGTCGTGCGATTTCTTAAATTTTTTTCTTCAGAAGATAGTGCAAAACTGCACCGTCAACAACAGAGGCACTATCTTCCAAGAATCTGTTTAACTTCTCGCGTACGCCGATGATATTGATATACTGGGAAGAACACAGCGTGATGTCAATGGTGCCTTTGTGAGAATTGAGACAGAAGCGGTAAAAATGGGTTAAGTGGTTAATGAGGGAAAAACGAAGTATATGTTGTCTTCGAGAAAGGACACCCAACACCGGACGGCTCGGACAGAACGTCACAATAGACGCATACAACTTCGAGGTAGTACAGGAGTTTGTCTACCTAGGCTCCGCTATTAACATGGGCAATAACACCAGCGCCGAGATTAGACGAAGAATTACTCTTTCTGATCGCTGTTTCTTTGGGCTAAGAAAGCAATTGAGTGGAAAAGCCCTCTTTCGAGCAACTAAGGTATCATACCTGTCCTGCTGTATGGTGCAGAAGCATGGACCTTGACAAAATCGGATGAATCCGCCTTAAGCTGTTTCGAGAGGAAAGTTCTGTGGTTCATCTTTGGCCCCGTGGGCATTGATGGGGAATGGGAAGAAGATACAACAGCAAACTTTACGGGTTGTTCAACAACGTGGACCTAGCCAGAAGGGTCTAGGTCCAGAGACTCAGATGGCTTGGTTATTTAGATCACATGGACACATATGCTCCGGCTCGGAAAGCCTTCGACACTATTCCCGAGGACCTAAATCAAATTGGATTGCAAAACTGGAGACAACTAGTTTGGGACCAAGCTGGCTGACGGAGACTGTTGATTGAGGCCCAAGTCCACAACGGATTGTAGCGCCACCTTAATTAAGTAAGTTAGAAAACGACTCTCATGATATTGAAAACATGTTTCTTACAGAAACTTAGGCCATTTTTAAAACCTTCAAGAAAATATAATTTTGAATATTCTCAAAACATTTCATTTATCAATTTTTTAAAAATAAACCCGCCCGCTAATTAGAGTCCAACTTTTCCAAAACAAATTTAACTCTCCAATCCAAGTTTTTTTTCTTTCCTAAGCAGCTTCTCTCAAAAGATTAATTTTATCTTTTGCTCGGAGCAATTTCAAACTTCAAAGCAAACAATTTTATAGCTCAAACTAATTATGTAGGCCCATTAAAAGTTAAACTTTCTTTAATGCCTATTCTGGCTCTCCATTTTTTGTGTCTGTTTTTATCAAATTGATTTTCTCATCGTCTATTTGAAGATAATCGACTTCCAAAGAATAAAACCCCACTGCATGGATTTAAAGTTCCACCAAAGTGGCTTTAAACCAGATTAGAACAATGTGACCTTGAAATTTCTTTCAATAGGAGGTTAATGTTTCCCAACCCCACCAAAAATGATGTTTTTTTTTTTGCTAAGGTAATAGAAATTATTTAATTTTTCGAAGATTAGTGGTTATAAATAATCTAATTGGAAATTTATTGCATTTTAATGGTTGGGATGGCAAACCCAAAAAAGTGGCTGCGGTTGAATGGAATTCATGTTGAAAAAGCTTCGATACTTTTTTGCCACTGTTGGAGGATGGGATTAGGAAATTGGGGTTGTTTTGGGAGATGGACGAAGTAGCACCAAGGAAAAATCAATTTTCCGAGATAATGTTATTTTAATTCAATCAGCATAATGAACAGATTTGGTTATAGTCAAAAAGGTAAGGTTCTATAATCTTCAGGCAATACATGAAGGTCTCCACATCAAAAACAAGAAACAAACATTTTTTTAAATACCACCAACGCAACCCTTCAAGACTTAGGAAATCTGGTCAAAAACCTACCTACGCTTCTAAATCATTAGTGTTTTTAAGGAAATCTACCCACTGTCCCTATGCCAGCTTTCCGACAAACAGAAGACAAAACAAAGAAACAAAATTAAATAAGATTTCCTTAGGTAATTTCTGCCCTTATTTTAGGTCTACCCTCCAGAGACTTAACCCGCATATTGTTTTTCCTTCCACGTATCGTCTATTCCATTATAGTCTCCAAAAAGGCCAACCGTACCCGATCCCTTAAGATTATAATGGACAACCCATCGGTTGTCGCACCCACAAATACAGCTTCTGATACTTATCATAAAAAATGATTTCTATGACCTTTGGCCTCTATTGGTACGCACTTTATTACCATCGTTATGATTTCTTCGTCGCAGTCTTAGCCATAGAGGACACACATACACATATTCATTATCTCATGTATAAGAAATAAACAGCATCGAAATCAATTCCCAAGTACGAGAATTATGCCCCAAAACTAAGTAGGTACGGGTAAGGTCTCTTCAACCGAATCTTCAACATCTCGCATGTATCAGGAAAGGAATTGTGCTGGAGATTATATTCTCGTGTCGAGGCTTTCAAGGACAAAAGGAGGCGATGAATATAATGCAAAGTGAACAATAGGATCCCGTTCTTCTAATGACATTAAATGACTTTTGTATTATATTTTTCTCCTCTGTCTTTTTAACCTTGTAAGTGGCAGATGGAGGAAAGGAGTATCATTAAAATTTTTGAAGGAAATCCCGAAACTGAGTTATGAAACACGAAAATGACTTTTGACTTTTAAGTTAAAAAGAAAAAGAAATTATTGAAGGGGAGGGTGATTAATGATCTTGAATATAAAGACCTTAAGTCAATTGACTTAAAAAAAGTGGGAGAGGTGAAAAATCGTTCATCAGCTGAACCACTGACGTTGGCTTAAAGGAGTGTCACCGAGATGGAGATTCTGTCAATTTGAAAATTACGGAGAATGCTTCTTTCCTCTTTATACATACAGGTACAGCTTCTGGAGAAGAACGAGAAGTCTTCACGCCTAGCTCCTGTTCTCTTGCATAAGTTGTCTCAAAAGTCATACTTGAGTTCCCAAAAATTTCGACCCTTATTTAGATTCAAATGAAAGCCTGATGCATAACTTGCAACATTTTGCTAGGCATCCACACAAAACACAATCCTTACCCAAAAACAAAAACTCCATTTCAAGAATTCATTAGACTGACCCAACAAAAACTTATTAAGCAAGTTGTATTTCATTTTCTTTGGAATTCAAAAACCTTAACAACATTCCTGTACCATGCTATCCGGACTTCTCTAGGTGAGATGAAGTTTTCTCCTATTTCACTTTAAGTAAACCATAATTGAATTTGAAAATATTTCACTGCGAAGAAACAAATCAAAATTGAAGAAAAAGCAGAATGAGAATGAAATAGACAGAAAGAGAGTTTGAAATTTCCAAATCTAGGTGCAGCAGGTACACTGGTAACTGGTAGATAGCTACAGTTCCAGAGAGTTTCTTATGCCCGCTCCCGATTCGTAATTTGAAACTTTCGGTCTGTGTACCCGAACAAAGTTATAAATTAGTGTGGAAAGTGCTGGTTTATTGTGTCTCGTTTATCTGTGTACTGAACATCTTATCCTTATTCCCAGGAAAGCTGATTCTCTTTGTTTTGCTTGTAGTTTTGTTTAGTTAACGCAACATCTTGGATTGGGTAACAAATTATGGCATCCCAAGAGGATTGACTCTTATTGTTGAATTAGGACTTAGTTGGAATAGAATTTTGTTTTGTTATGGTTTTCTTCAAAGGATGAAGGACACTATAGCATCATCAATTAGTTTACAAAATAACAACAATGAGGATAAGACAAGGGGCCTTGTATTTTAAAGTTTTCGTGCGGTGAGCTTCTATAGTGAAAGATAAGTAGTAATCAAGCTGCGGAATGTTGAGATAGCGGTTTTATTGTTTTGTCTTAAGGTTTTTGATTTTGTTTTTCTTGCAAATAAGATGCAGTTCCATGAGTGTTTTGCCTTTTAATTAAACTTTATCATAACTGTTTTATTATTTTGTATAAACTGATGCTAAAACAAGATTCCAATTTATTCATTTATGTCTTTCAGCAACATTAACAAAAGATCAATTTTTAATTATCTTCCCCCTTGTTATAAAAATTCTTCTAAAGCTAATAATTATCCACTCGACTAAGCAAAACATTTCAAACAAATTGAATGCCAATTGCTTTCCAGCAATCGTCCTTTTGAATGTAGAACACCTCACTATAGCACTATCAGCAAGTTTAGAGCTTTGCAATTGTCATCGTTCTTAATTGAATATTAAATTACCTGACTCATCACTTCAATGTCAAACGCTGCGGTTAGAAATAGAATACCATTTCCTTATTTCAACATCACTTCACAAAAAGACCATTGAAAATCGAATGGAACAAAAGACTTTATCTTTATAATACCTTTGGGACACTCTCGCTTCGACGAGAGACACCTCATTCCAACAACATTGCAATCAATGTTTTGAAAGCCAAACAAACATCATTCTGTTGAACATCACTTCCCTGCCAACAAGAATCTAAACAACAAATATCACACCGTACCACCTCCCGAAAACCCTTCTCCAAAATTGTGACAGGAAGTCATATCCTTTCGTTGTGTCGCGGATGGAAATGAATTCGAAAAGTTTTCATTTTGGTTTCTCGTTTTCATTTTAATTTTTGAGGCGTAATAGTATAAGTCAAGCAAGGACACATTTTTGTTTCACGTACCTAGTCCTTTTCTGAGGATAAGGATAAAACTGCAAACGAAATTTCCTGTTTCTTTTTTGAATAAATAAATAATATTTCACGCAACTGGTTGTAGTTATGGTTCTTATTACATTCCAGGAATATCATTTGGATTTGTTTTTCCAGAAGCGAGACTATTTTTTGGGAATAAACGAAAATGTCCTTTTTCCGCATACCTATACATTTTTGTTAGGGATGTCTTGAATGTGTGTTTGTTTAAAGACTAAAGAGAACTGAGAATTTTTCCTCTATTTTGTTCCTTTTTATAAATATTTGTTTAGTTTGGTCCAAATTCGTCCTTTTTTTCTTTGTTTTTCAAGCAAGAGTAACTTCGAGGAGATTGAACTTATACATTCCTCTGCATTCTGCTGCATGATATCAGAAAAACAATAACGAGACTTTTTTTGTCTTAAACCAAACATCACGGGTAAACGAATAAGGAAAACCAACGAACCAAAGAAGGATCATGCTATTTTCAGAGGGAAAGGACACTAAATATAGAAGCTGCGCCAAATCTACAGTTCTATATTTAATATGACTGTCTATTATTTTATGGAGTTCTACAGAAAAAATATTGTTTTGGGGTCATGCTTGTGTTTTGTCTTGTTTTTATCCGATTTGAAAAAAATAAAGAAAAATGGAATCCTTATGTGGATTCTGGGTTTTCCAATTGAACAAACAATGCTGACGACGACGCACGACGGGGCTTCGAAGGCAATTAACAAAGAATCGAAAACATATTCTGAATGAAAAAAATGCGTTGGCAAATTCATGAAACATAAAATGTTTCGTTATTAAAATTATAATTGGGTCAGATGATGTGGGAGTCATTTTGTCAACTGACTTGTGGGTTTTAAGTTTTGTGCGTATTCAGTTTCACATGAGAGATTACATATTTATTTTTATTTTGATTTGCTTTTGTTGTGGTTTTTGACATGAAAATAGCTACTTACTTTCGTTGGCGCTCACAATGCATGGATCGATCTCGGCCTCAGCCAACAAGCCTCTCCAGCCAGCTCGGTCCCTCGCTAGCTGCCTCCAGTTGCACACATTAAGTTGGTTTATGTTGTTCTCCAATTGAGCGCGCCATCTAAGATGAGGTCTTCCTCTTCCACGTTGTACATTGGGGTTGGATATTAAAACTCATACGCTCCACATGACCCAGCCATCTTAACCGCTGAATTTTTAGCTTTCTCACCAAGTCGATGTCGCTGTAAAGCCCGTATAGCTCGTGATTGTATCTCCTTTTCCACTCTCCGCCGATGCACACTGGACCGAACATAACTCGAAGAATCTTTCTCTCAAAGCATCCCAGAATAAGGTTCTCATTCGCTCTTGTTAATGTCCATGCCTCTGCCCCATACACCTGTTGATGAAGGGATGATGAAGGGCTTATCCAGGGCATCCTTGGTGCTTTGAGAGAGGGCTTTACTACTCAGATGCCTCCTTCCCTAAGAATATGCGATTGGCAAGAGTGGTTCTTCGCTTTATCTTTGCACTGATGTTATTGTGCGAGGTTATAGTGGAACCCAGATATACAAAGCCTCTGACTGTTTTATAATTGAAACTGCCCATTGTGATGTTCTGGCCGAGTCGACGGTGTTGTGTCTCTCTTCTCGATGACAGCATATATCTTCTTTGTTTTCGTCTCATTCACAGCCAAACCCATCTTAGTAACCTGCGTCTCAATCCCAGCAAATGCACCACTGAGAGCTCGCTTCGTTCTGCCGATAATGTCAATGACGTCCGCGTAAGTCAGAAGCTGAACGGACTTTTGAAATATGTTGCCACTGGTGTTGACTTCTGAGTTACGCACAATAGCTTCAAGTACGATGTTAAAGAGGTTGCAAGATGGCGCATCGCCCTGTAGTAGACCCTTCTTGACATCAAAAGCTTCGGTGATGTTCTGTCCGACTTTGACGAAGCAGCAAGAATTGTCCATGGCGACTTTAATATCGATAAACAGATGGTATTCTTGGGTTTTCTCTAAAATCTGTTGGAGTGTGAAAACTTGGTCGATGGTTGATTTGTCTCGCCTAAAACGACAATGATAGGGGCCGATCAGGTCGTTGGCAAATGGTTCTAGGCCATCAGACAAGATAGACGACAAAATTTTATACGCGATGTTGACGGGACTTATACCTACTATGCCGAGTTTCCATTCATGGTTCTGCTGGTAGGCCATCTGCACCCGCAGCCTTATGCGATTTGAGTCTTGAAATCGCTGTTTTTACATCTTGTAGGTCGGATGGACGAATATTTTGGCCATCATCGTCTAGGAAAAATGTATTAGTCTGCTCTACAGCGGAATTATGGGCATCTTCGCCGTTTAGCAGTGTGGAAAAATGTTCTTTTCAAATCCTCAGCACTATTCGCGTTTTCATCACGACAGGTTGCTATTTTAGGCTGTACCTATCCTTTTGTAGATTGTTTCGCGTTTCGCCCTTGTATAGAATTCTCTAATGTTACCCATACCGTAACATCGCTTCTTTTTCATACCGTCTCTTCTTCTGCCTTTAAATTCGGTGTTCCTCTCTCCTCCTAAAATAAAACTGAACTCTATCTTATATTTTGACATACTTCACTCCTTGAATTCCTCGCATTGGTTCAAGAAGTATTTAGAGCTTCGGATGTCACTATAAAAATTTGCTACCACTTTAAATAATTGCAATTATGTAGGTACATACTTTATTGACCTCCAATTTCATTTTCAAAATGTTGTCTTTTAATATTTGCTCCATATAGGTTCTCATCGAAGAACTCCAATTTTGTCCATTGTCAATAAAATCTAAATCCCATCGAAATTTAAAAACAAACCAACCGAAAAATTCTCGCCGACACGCTCCATAGAATGACAAAATTATGTTGTGGAATATTCTGCATAGCTAACACCGTCCGAGTCCGAGCTGCCAAAATTGTCCTTAATTTCAAGCAGCACTTCCAACGGACACCATGCGAAACCCTCGACATTTTTCACAGAGATAGAAAGACAAATTATCCTGCGGACATCATTGTGGTAGAACCATGAATGCGAAAGCAAATGCCCTCATGCATCTCATTCGATAGACACTCCCTAAAATATTTAACCGTTTAAGTGGGAAATTTTATCAGGCTGCACCATGGACATCTAGTTCAGTTGGAAAACTATGAATTTGACATGCGAAATATTTCGCCCATCAAGAAATTACAATTTCGTGGAAAAGTTTTGGTTTTCCTACCAACCACGCAAGGGTAATGAAAAAGTAATCCTTGAAATTCGAAATTTCCACCAATTTCATACCCAAACACGCAGTTGAAACAATTGCACATGCAAAATTCAAAGAGAGAGAAAGAGAGTCACACCTACCGAACCACATGGAAAAACCGTCACGAACGGACTTACCGATTATGACATTTGTAACGTTGCCTGATTTCGCTGATCAAAAAACGTTGCTTGTAACAAGTTTTTCCTCAAAGGATTGCCAGACAGACAGTTCATGCAGAGAGATAAAATTAATATGCCATCGTGCAACTCGTGGCAGAAAACCAGTGAGAGGCTAATGAAACTCACATGCGATGTGTGATACAAAATTTAAGACAGGAAACAAGATATCATCAGCAATATAGTTGCATGTGCATCAGCTGCACCCAGCTGAAAGGTTTTCGACTTGAATATCCTTAAAGGGTTATTGATTTTTGGAATTATGGATTGGCAAGGCTCCGTTTCGATTAAGTTTTTGATAGAATTTCATATTGCTTCTTCAAAATTCATTAAATCCTCCTGAAGTTATTGGAAAACTGTCAAGATATGCTTGAGTTTGAGAGCTAAAATGCAATTAAAAATCGTCTAATAACTTGACTTAAGACAATTACTTTTAAGTAGGTATAGGTACTTCAAATTTAAACAGTCTCATTAAATCCTACTGTCAAACAATCATTCTTATCGAAAAGTACTTGTAGATTTCCTCGCAAACCATTTGCTCGAGATGTTCAAAGAATTAAATTGAATAACGAGGAATTTTTTGTATCTCTTAAGATCTATTTATCCTCCAGTAAGTAGCCAACGAAAATAAATAAATTCACTCGTCCGTCATCCCTCCATCTTTCGATCAACACTCAACATTCTTCGACTCAATCATTGTAAGAGAATTCAAACGAATCCTTACCAGTCCAGCTCAGTGGTAATCGCATAATGTAATCAAAAGAGTACTGCAGAAAAAAAAACCAAACACTTTTTGTCGGCTATCTTAACAACCGAAGCATAAGAAATGAAAAGAAAAACAACGACAAAAGCCAAAATCAAAATTCACTTCAGATTTCAGATGCCAGAAAGCAAAAATATCTATTTTGGCGTAAAAAAAACAAAAGAGTAACATCAGATTTGTTGGAATTCCATTGAGCTTTGATTTGTTTTTTGAAAGAAAGAGAAGAGAAATTTCAATTTCATCACATCTGCAAGGATGCCTCAGCCAAAAAAATAAGCGAAAACAATAAGAAGACCATCGGTTGTCGGTTATTGTTTATTGTTTTATTTTTCGTCCTTTCTTGTACTTTACTTAGCTTTTTGAGATTTCTGTTGATTTTCACTTTCACTTCAAACCAAAACATATCCTTGATTTATTGCTTTTTCTTCCAACTACCTCGATTCGTTGAAGACACAAAAATATCCTCCGCATGAATTTAGCTATGCTATACAGCAATAAAAACGGTTCGCACGCATTAATGCCCTATGATTTACTGTTTTTTATTCGTCGAAGGATTCGATTCAGATTTTATTCGGTTTTTGATTCATAAGGTAAGCGAATAATTTAGTTCATTAAGTGTGAATTTGTCAATGTGGACGGCTTTGGGCAAATGTCCTTAGAACAGGCGATGGAGGCGTTATCATTTTAGTGGTCTTCGTTTTGGTTTTCAAGTGTTGGTAAAGGTCCTTATGAAATTTTATGGAATATCTTAACCTTATTGCAAATTACTTTAAATAAAAGTAGTTTGGGCAGTGAAACTTACTGATTAAGGAATTGAACTGTATCTACTCAAGCTAACGAGGGAATTATTTGATTTTGATTGTTAAAACGCCCACAAACTTAAATTTCTGAAGGAGAAATTAGTGTGAAGATTAAATGAATTCAGAAAAACGTCAAAGGTGTCAGAAATTCAAGAAAAAGACGTGATGGAAAGGGCTTAAGCGAAACCCAAAGTTCAATTTAAAAGGAACTGAGCACAAACAAATTGTAGGCTTGTGCATTCACGAGAGGAACTTAGTTTGGGTTCCCAAGATTTATGATATTGCAGAAGAGCGCTTGTTATTCTTGTTTCCTTACAAATTTGTTCAACCTTATTAGTTATTACTAATGGCTTGAACTTTTAACAGATCGATAGAGCAGTAGAGGGTTGGAAAAAAAGCCATATCTAGATCCAAATGTAACTAACCTCTTTTTTTTACAGTTTTAAGGCTTGGGTTTTCACGACGCTAAACAATACGCAGAAGAGAGTGATAATGGGTAACATCTCATCCGAGTTGTTTCAAACATGCGCAGGGAGATGCGCTGTCATATGATTTCTTCATCATAGTCCTGGAGCAGATAGTGCGCAAGGCAGGTGTGAGCACTATCTTCAACAAATCCACCCAGCTCCTAGGCTATGCGGACGACATAGACATCAGGTCCATCCAAGAGGGCTATGCTTGAGACCTTCACAGCGATTGAAGAAAGAACAGCTGAAGCTCATTGGTATTGAAGTGATTGAGGACATGCTATACATGAGACGATAAGGAAGACCGAACCTACGGTACAAGGACCAAGTGACTGCTGATGCCAGAGCGCTTGGTTTTGGCGACTGGAGAAGTGGAGAGTGCATGCGAGGGACGGTTCCCGATGGAAGGCAGCAGTATCTCAGGCTTAGATCCTTCATGGATTGTGAGCCGGATAAGTAAAATAGGTTAGGTTAGGTAAAAGTGGCTATCATGGATGTAAAAAAGACACACTAAGGCCAATTGAAGGCCCATTGTTATACTAAATGAATCTAAAAGGCTCAATGAAACCAATTAATGTTCCTTACCAAACGTAGAAGATTAATTATATTAATGTGTTTGAGATCGTTTAGATCATTATAAAAGAATTCTCTTGAGTGAATCCTACGTCAATGAGCCAGAGCAGGACAGGTGCAGAGGAGATGAAGAACTGTTTCCTCCTCCTCCTTATCCATTCAGCTTCTGCAGAAATCATTAGAAAATACGCCCAGTCGCGCGGCGTGTCTTCCTATTAGACAGTGCTTATATGCAATCTGCAAAGAGATATCCTAGATGTCTTTAAGTCAAGTTAAAGCCAAATGTATTTCGCCGCCTGACAGGTGGTTATGTTAATCCACCTGATGTAAAGTAAATTATGTAAAATAAATAAGTAAAGTAAGTAGGTTGTCAAATTAGGAGCAAAAATGTCTAATACAAGAAACCATTTCCTTTAAGCAAATTTCAACGCAAAACGAAAACAAAATTTCATTTGATCTTATCGTTTTTCTTTCCAAATGCCTAATTGGAAATAAATCCTATCTATAAGCCAGCAAAACAAATTTCAGTCATCTCTCAGCCATAATACGTTCAACTCAAATAAAACCCATCAATCCAATAAATCCAAAAGTTATTTCAAGAAAATTGAACAAACAGACCAAGCCGACTAAGAATCAAAACTTTCTCAACAAGAACTCTCTAAGAACTAATTTTCCAATCTATGAATTGATAATCAAACCCCCACATGAGCAACTCAATTTTTATTGTACTTGCACGTACCCGCCACTGTTCGTCTTGCAAATCAAGCAAACTACTTTCTATCCTCTCGTTCTCGTATATATCCATCATCCTCGTTTTATATCTTCTTTATTATGCAATGTCTTCATTAAAACTCGTACTAATTAAGCTATCTTCGTGAACATGTGAAAATCGTGTATGAAGAGAGCCCTTACCCAGTTTAACCAATTCATGGACCCTAACCTTTTGGCTATTCATTAGCAAAATTCAACACACACTCATTAAAAATCCCCATATCCGGTTTTCGAATACTAATCAAATCAACATCATCATCACGACGAACAATCCGTTAGGAACAACATCATCCTATGTCCATTGTGCGTTCGTACGTCGTCATCGTCGACGAACGGCCGGTAATCTCGAATAACAATAACACAAGACAACCTCTAACACATCCTTAAATTCAACACGCTAACGAACAACGACGACGACCGACAACGACGCACGCACGGATGAAGAGGATGAGCAATCTAATTCATGGCTTGAACTTGAATCGACATCTAAATCACCTAAAAAGGTCAACACCCCCGTCCTATCGTATCTCTGTCAAGGTTTGTCTTTTATTTATTCTTTTTTTTTTGAGAGAGTATATCTGGTTTGTGCTATCCCTGTCCCCAAAATATATGTAAATTGATTCTAAGCACAAAGCACACAAGTTGTAATCTATTTTCCAAAGATAGACCGTCAAATAGAGTCAACTAGTGTGAATTCATCAACATGTGGCGATGGCTGAATAGAGCCCAGACGACCTAACAACCGACCAACTGAACGCACATCAACGACGACGACCGACGACGACGCATGGGACAATCAACTGATTAAGGCTCGAAGGTATAAAGAGTAGGTATACGTGAGCTCCTTCAGCAGTAATTAATTTTTTTTGCGACTTAACTGCCGGCCAGATGTACTCGACTAGAAATCAAAGCTTTTTCTCTAACTAATATGTAAGATGCGCCGCCGGCCGTTCTTTTTAATTCTCACTCACGGGACAGTTCTCGTCTCTGAATTCGCCGCATTCAGCGATTTAGTTGCTGTTGTATGAATGATTCTGAGGAAAAGCTCATTTCCCTGTTGTTTTCTGGATTTTCAAATAAAGTAAAAGCTCTTGTTGGTGTCTCTCCCAACGGAACGCATAAAATTTAAGAATCCCGTTTTTTGTATAAGACTCCCTCAACAGTTTTCCCCGGGAACTCGAAGCGAATTGGTCGTCTAGCTTAAGTTTGTTACGATAACGCATTCAAGGCAGTGAATTTTTGTGTGTGGTTATTTTGCACTTCTTTTTGTTTAGAGAAGAAAATGAATGGAAAAATATATTTTTGAAAAAATAAGAAAAATTATTAAATGAAAAAGTGATTTGTGTGTGAACCAAAAAATAAAATTCTTGCGATTTTCCTGAAGAAAAATCTTAAAGAAATTAAATTTTGAGTGATTTGCTGACAACAGAAAATATGGAATAAAAAAAAAAACAGCTAGGATATTCGTTTCTCCGAGGTGAGTCCTGGATTTCCTTTTTTTATTTTCATAAATTTTGCATATTTTGTTTTTGTAACCGCGATGTCGCGTCGTTGTCGTCTGAGTAAATTGTACCCTTGAGCAACAGGCACAAAGTGTATGGAAAGTTTATTTTCGTCCTTTCGAAGAAAAAAACATTTTTAATGGTTAAAAAAAGCATTTTTTATGAGGTGCTGAATGTACATATATTTGGTAGAATTTCATTTGAGTATGTTGATCTACCTGGAGGAGCATTGGAGCAACTGGTGGCATTAGTTGGGGTTGATTAATGTTTGCAGATAGTCCCGTCGAGTCGTGAAAATTGTGGTTCATATTACGTTTCTTTTTTTTTAAGGCAACGTTAATGTAGTTGGGAATTGTGCACATTTTTTTGTTTTTGCAGCTAGACTGGGTTAACAGAAAATAAGGACATTTAAGGCACTTTGTTTTTTAATCGAAAGGGAGATTTATTACTTGAATTACAATTCATTTAGTTTCAAAACACGAGGCTGTTACTTGTTTATTTTTTAATATAGATATTAATTTAATATTTGCAATTTCAGTTTTTCCGTAGAAAATTAATTTGAGAGCATGAAAATTCAGACCTTTTTTAAACTTTTCAAAGTGATTTCATGTCTTTTTTCGTATTAATCTTTTCGGTGTCCATTTTTTTGTTGCTACAAAAAATCCTGGTATTGATTTTGATTAAATTTTTCAAAAATCTTTTTGAAAAAAGCAAGTATACGCCATACACTAATTAATGCCATTTTAAGTTGATCTAAAACTAGTTTTAAAAAAATAAAATAAATCCTACTTTTAAGTCTTCTTTTTGAAGGAATTATCCACCTACAATTTGATTTACGACCTTAACGCTTTGTCAACGTTTACGAAACACATAATCATGAAGACCCAAATTTCTTTCTTTACAATTAGACTAAGCCAAAGCATGAAAGGTCTTGCTGAGCAGTTGTGTCCTCAAACTCTCTTCTTTTTGCCTTTTATTTGCATTTCTCGAAGAAACCATTTACAAATTTCGCTTTGGTACTTATATATTTCTTAGAAAACTTGCAAAATATATTCTTTTATGTGTTTCGGTTCAAATGTTTCACCAATACTTTAATATATTTTGGGTAAATATGTCTTTATGATTTTTTATTTAATTTCGCTCAGTTTTTCTTCGAATTTTGTATGTTTTATGAATCTTGCCCTGACCACCAGTTGGCCTTGGTTTTGTATCATTAGAACGAGAACTTCAACGAGAGTTCAAGGTCTTCAGACACTCATGTTAAAATTCACTTTCAAAGGTAGACACATTTTTATTGTTATTGACTAGGTACTTTAAAGAACATACTGCCGATGACAGGAACTGAACTAGAAATTACTTTTTCATTAAGCCCTGTTCTCAAGACTACGATTTGAATTAGCATCGAAAAATAGAATTTGCTCACCTAAGGAAATATTAAGAATGAAAAAAAAAAATCTCTTACGATTTTTATTTCAAATCGCCAGATATCTCAAATTTCCGAGGTAACCTATATCAAATGATACACGAAAACAAAGGTCTATTTACCGGTGCCGTGTAATAACGCCAAGCGAAATAAGGCCAATTGAATAAATTGGTCAAAGTGAAATTCTCAATGTGAAATAAGACCGACTATTTAAAGTTGGCCCTACTTCGCATTAAGAAAATTAAATAAGGCAACTTTTTTTAAGAAATCAAATCAAATCGGTCCTATTTCACTTTACGAAAGTGAAACTAGGCACACTGAAGTTTTTAGTCAAAAATACTTTTTCAAGACTTCTAACATATAACAATCGACTTCCTCAAAACAACAAAACCTTAGTATGTACCGAACTTTGCAATCATTGGCTTCCTGATGTCTGAGTTGTAACGTCCAGGTATGATGGTTAAACGTTACTCCAAAATTACTTTACCAAATGAACTATCGGACAATGCTCCATGTCGTTTTCTGAATTACGGAATTTTAAGCGTAGTTCCTGCATGTTGCTTCAAGCAATTCCTGATAATTCTTTCTTTTTCCATGAACATGTAATAAAATTGGTTAAATACATTAAAATATTTTATTTTTTTCAAAATTACCTACAGGTTGAATACTGCAAACTTTTTTACGGAGAAAGATAGTGAAAAGTTAAAAATTTCGCGCGAAATTGCCTTTTGGAAAAGCAACCACTACACGTCTTGCAATGCATTAAAAGGTTTTGATAGCAGATGCTGCATTTCAACTGTTTTTTTCACTCTCGTCTGAGGATGATGATGATACGAAACATTCAAGATCAATTTGGTTTTAATGGGAGCGAAGCGAGCGGAAAAAAATTTGCCCAAAAGAGAATCAAATTAAGGTGTGAAAATAAAAAATTGATTCTCTTTTGGGCAAATTTTTTTCTGCTCGCTTCAAATTGTACCTGCTAAATTTTACGCGCGATATTTTTAACTTTTCACCATCTTTCTCCGAAATAAAAGTTTGCAGTTTGTTTTCGGGGCTTGTTTTTTATTTCTTCAAAAATATATTCGGAATGTGGGATAAGTTTTTTACATATAATACTTCTTACATAAGATGACCAAAAAGACAAATAAGACTTTTATTGACAAAATATAATTTTAAGAAAGAATAGAATGAGGATCAACACGATTTTATGCTTACATCGTTAAGCATATTATGTGTTATATGATCTTGTTTTAACCTTAGTTTAAAATGTTTTACCAAAAGATAACAACTTGCAGGCAAATCATGTGAACGGTGACGTGAAAATTTCGTTTTTGAAAACGAAATAACGCCAAATTCTTAATTTGTCCTTATTTCGATTTAGAAAACGAAATAATACCAATTTGGCAGTATTACGTCACTTAGAGCATGCAGTATGTAAACCTTGAAAATATGTTTAAACTGTCCACTCAATTTATTGTTTTACAAAATGTTTAAAACTAATCAGGAAAAGGTCAGAAACCCCGATTTTAATTTCTGGACTGGTCCCAAAACAGAATTCGGCACTTATGCCCCACCATAGTTACTGTGCGAAAAAATAAATAATTACTTAACTTGTAAAATTATGTTCATCTCTATCTATATATATAAAAATGTTATGTTGGTTTGTGTAACAACAAGTAGAGGGCAACGGGGGTAGCGGTTAGCGTGTAGGGTAGGGTAGCGAGTAACGGCCTACCGGGCTAGCTGGTAACGGATAGCAGTTTAGGTCTTTTATTTATCGATTGAAGCAGAACGATGATGAAATCTATATATATAAAAGAACAGCCTAATTATTGTGTTCGTTCGCTAACCGGGCACACTGGTTGACCGATTTTCCTAATTTTTTCTCTAAATGCAAGAGGTATTAAGGTGGAAGGTTTAGAAAAAATAAAGTGTATATTTTTCAAATGCAATGAAATGACAGCGGTGCCAATGTTAAAAAGACATATTTTTTTCACTACAACAAAATAAAAACAAATCTGATCAATTTCAATTATTGAAAATTTATGAATGTCAAATCAAAAATTATTTTTTGAAAATTTGAAACGAGGGCGATACAGAAGAACAGAAGGCGAGAAGTAATCGCTTTTGAAGCAATTTAGATTAAACTTGCAAAACCCAATAAGCCCGTTCAAATATGTCTTTTCTTGAAAACCGGAGGTATGGAATTTTTTGACCCTGGGGTAAAAAAAAACCCGGAGACTAAGCTCTCCACGAAGCTATTCGCCTACAAATCCAGGGCGTTGCGACTGCAAGCTCTCGGAGACGAGAGATAATGCGATAAGAACTTCAAGCAGATCTTCCCGAAGCTGCTAACCCCACAAACAGTGCTTCCCCTCGCTGCGACATGTAGCTATGTAGTTTTGTGTTTTTTATCTTCAAGTTCTCAGGTCTGGAACATACCTGTTAAGGTTCCAAGTATGGAAGTGTCCACGCCTTCCATACCGGAAACGACACACTTTTATCTGTTCAGTGATGCTGTCGATAATTTTTTGTAGGAGATTTGTTTTTTTTTCGTAAGTAGTACATATGTATATTTATTTGGGAATACCAATGAAAATTAAAAAAAAAGTTAATAATTGTGAATGCAAGATTTGTTAATTTGTTTGAATTTTGGGAACTATTTGTAACAATTTCAAAGGTGAGGGTTAAAAAGAGGGGTGTTAAAATATACACAAGTAAGATTTACGATTAATAAGAATAATAACGACAAGGCAAAAGAAACAAATTGGGTTTGAGAAAAAAAAAGATAAAATAAGACCCTCTACGTTGAAATATTTTTAAAAATAGATTTTTTGTTTCAGTCACTTATTAGTTACACAACTTCCGAGGTCTGGTTACCGGGCTATGATCCCAAAACTATTTTTCTTCGTTTTTGTCTGCATTCTAAAAATGGCTTACCTGATTTGGCTCTAAATTGTTGAAAAGGTAGGTAGTACCAGGAATCGGCTAGCATACTTTTTAGCTGATATTCTAGCTTACCCAGTTAACGTTATTTTGCAATATTGTTGCGAATCTCCGTAAATACTAATCCGATTTAAATAATTCAGAAAATACAATACATAGAATAGGAGTAATTTAAGCTTTATTTTATTACTAGCTGACCCCAAAAACGCTGCTTTGTCATAAAAATATTAATCTTCGGAAATACTTATCCGAAAGGTAATAAAAATTCTTTCACAGAAAGAATATTTAGGAGTAATATAGGTACATAGGCTGCATTTTATTAAGATAAAACAAATCATGCAAATCGAGACGGCTGACAATAAGACACAAAATAAGAATAATTGTAAGTCAGAGCAGTTATACGAAAAAAAAAAATAAAACATTATATTTCAGAGCAATACAAAAAGCAAGGGATTATCTCATTTATTTTGCACGACTTTATGCTTAGCCCTTGCAGCTTAAAAAAAAAATGTATAGGTAAGTTATAAGTTATAACACTCAAATAAATTTTACGTAGAACCACGTAGAAATGCCTCGACAGCGTTCTTTTTCTTAAGTTTTGATGACTTTCAAAGACTTTTAGCCTTGACACAGAAAAAAGAAAAAGAAAAAGGCGTTGCTAACATAGTTTATTGACTATAGCAGCAATATATTTTTCTCGGCTGCATTAATTTTTGGCACCAGCAGAAGAAAAGAAAATGTAAAATTAAATTAATAATTTTCATTTCTTTCGTGATAATATTGAGTCAATAAATTAATAGCTATCTTCATCACTATAATATCTTTATGGAAAATTATTTTCCTATCAGATCGAGGTATCTATGCATGAAAAACAACAACAAATAATCATACTAGATACTATTCTCATATACATATGTCACTTTTGAATCCTGTGAACAAACAAAAATAGAACACAGATTTGAAGCTCTGAACACTTTGATATAAATAAACCCAGGAGTGATTTATGAGAACATTCTTCGCAAATTTAATATTGACAAAAGTAACACAATATTGGAAAATTGTACTACCCGTTGCTTCTTCCAAAACTGTGGCAACTCTGTTAAGTTACGGGAAAAATGCACACTAAACCTTTAAGTTACCACTTACCATTTCTTAAAAGCGGGTACAACGTCCCGCAGATCAGCTAGTTACGTATAAGTCGATAGACACCGTTGTAGAAGCAGATGAAGTAGTTAATTATCCAACAGAATTTTAAACTCACTTGATCTGGCAGGGATACCACCACACATAATAAAATTGAATAACGTAGTGGAAGCAACCATTTTAACGGAGCCACTACAAAGCGTGGCAGGGTACAGCTAGTAATATGTATATATAAAAATGGATGTGTGTTTGTTTGTATGTCTTTTATAGACTCCGAAATGGCCCAACAGAAATTTGTTAAATTTTCATGGTTCATACTGTTGCATTCAGTGATGATTTCTGCATTGGAAAAACTCATGGAAGAGTGGGAAAACTGTAAAAACCAAACAAAGGTAGGAAATTTGATTTTTTTTTGCTTGGAATTTTTTGTTTCAAAATAGGTTTTCGAATGGAAAAACAGAAAGTTCTTGCTGAAAAACTCGGAAAACTCATTGGGAAAATTGCATATTATTGCAGGTGCATTGGTTTTCAAATGGAAAACTGGAAAATTTCAAAATGGGTTTTCCAATGGCAAATAGAAAGTCCACTGATTCTCAAATAGAAAAATGGAAATTTTTTGATTGGGAACCCGGAAAACTCTGCGAGAGCACGAAGAACTTCAACACCTTAAATCAAGTTTTTTTATGGAATTTAAGGTGCATTGGTTTGTTTGTATGTCCGGTTTGGACTCTTAATCCGATCAATCCTCAATGCATTTTTATAAAATTTTCATTGTATAAAAATAAATTTTTGGGACAATCTTACGGGAAAGTCAGCAAATAAGGGGGACAACGTAAGCTGTTTCGAATTCTGATTTTTGTTAAAAAGTCAAAACAGAGAAGTTTTTGAATTTTTCAAAGAAATTTTCATTTTATCTCATGCTTTAATGAAGTAGAATGTTAGTTGTAGAGCTTGGAAAAATTCAGATATGTGGTTCTCTATTTCAATTGGATTCAAGCAAATCGCATTGCATTTTAACAATGTCTGTCTGTGTTAATCATAATGATTATTCTGGAGTTGCTCTGAAGGGTGGCGAGACGAAGTTTGCGGGGTCGGCTAGTATTCAATAAAATTGGTTGAATCTTTCACATACTTGGATTGCATTATGATTACTTACTAACATTCCTCGTAAAAATTTGTATAGCTCAGTTTCATGCTGGGAAATAATTGCACTAAAAAATTGTGCAGTTATTTTCTACTCGCATTGGGAATTTATTCCATTTTAAAAAGTGGAGCAAATTCCTGCTATGAGTGCAGTAAATTCCCGTCTGGAGCAAATTCCCGTGATGCTATTTCCCTGCACCGATTTCGAATATGTATTAAATTATTCGGGGTTACTTCCATTATATTTTTAGCCTTATTTCTTTTTTTAATCGAAATAAAGCCAAATTGGTCGTATTTCGTTTTGAAAAACAAAATAAGACCAAATTTGAAATTTGGCGTTATTTCATTTGGCATTATTTCACGTCACCCATGTGAACAACAAGAACAAGGATCTTTTCTTAAACACTTGTTTGTTTTTTTGTAATTTTGTTTTACATTTTGTTTTTTAAATTCTTTTATCTATTTTCTGAGCTATTCCAATTGAAAAAAGAAAAAGTATTGTACAAAAAACAATGTTTTCTTAACAAAAAGTGTTCTTTTAGATACCAACATATGTAGGTACATAAACACATAGGCTGAGAGTGAAATAAGGCCAACTTAGCTTAGTTACTGTTTCGGAATGTGAAATAAGGCCAACTTTGAAAGCCGGCTTCATTTCACTTGGCAATATTACACGGCACCGTAGAAAACAAACTCTCAGATCAAGATTACAATATGTTGCCCATCTTCCTCTTATAGCAGGATCAAATCAAACGTCTTGTTTTTCTGAATATTAAATTTGACTAACAATACGCACTTTGTAAATTTTATCTTCATTTCATAAATATGGTTCAATTCAAAGCAAACAAATTATTTCTTGGAATAAATCAGAACTCCTATTCAAAAGCATTGTGGCATTCCTCGAGCTCAATTTTTCTTTACTTTGATAAACATTTTCCATGAATTATGCATTCGTCGATCTATTCAAACAAATTCTTTTGAAAAGTTTTTCTATGCATGTAGCCCCAACAAATTATGATAATTAAAGCAATTTGACTCTCGGAATGATAATAATCACCTTAATTTCTAATACATGAACAATTAAAATACCAAATCAAATAGAAACAAAAAATACCTATCGTCCTCATTAGAATTAGGAGCGAAACTTTAATTACCAAATTGTTAACACAAAACAAAAAAAGTTCTACACAAACAAATGGACTCGCGATTCATTGAATAAAATGTCAATTAATTAACTCACATGTCACATCCACTCTCCTGAAGCGTTTAAGCTCATAAGCAATTAAGTGCTACAATTTGAGCAAATAAACGCTCAAAGCTGCCACAAAAAATGTTATAAGTTTTATTTTCAACTGTATCTTGTTATTTATTGTTTTTATTTAATTGAGTTCAAGTTGTTTTTATGGTAAATTAATCAATTTTATGCAAACTAATCCCAAAAAGTTTTAAAAACAGTTATTTCTTATTTGAATAACAAATTAATATTTTTAATCGACTTAAATAAAAAAGCAACTTAAACAATCATAATTTAACACTATTCAACAACTATTTTGTCTGTTGAACTCGTTTTTTTGCAATTCCATTGCCAATCAACAAAAAAAAAATAAATGAAATTAAATTTGCATTGCTAAGTATGCCTGTGGCTATGGCCTCAATAGGTTTAAGCACACAATCAGTCTTGTGGGCCCTCTTAAACGACCCCGGTCCCGTACTAACCGTTCATACACCTACATGATATAGATTACCACCCCAAACTGCAATACATCTACATAGACAGCAATATAACATATTCTCATTGCCTACAACACTTGAACCAGCAACTCGACACACGAATGGCACTTTTTTTCTATCTCTTGATAACCATTTGAGGTTAGGTTAGGTGGAATAAGCTTCGCTTATCGCACGTAGGTATTTAACATTCAACAACCAGAGAACCGTTATTCATATTTAGATATTCGAAATGAGCTTGAAAAATTCTGTAAGTTGTTGTTTGAATGTGTGACGAGTTGTGTACTGAGTGTATTCGTGCGTGCGTC
Source organism: Sphaerophoria taeniata (assembly GCA_943590905.1). Taxonomy (NCBI): domain Eukaryota; kingdom Metazoa; phylum Arthropoda; class Insecta; order Diptera; family Syrphidae; genus Sphaerophoria; species Sphaerophoria taeniata. The sequence goes on along the minus strand of OX016542.1, from coordinate 10,953,160 downwards.
GGTTGTGTCGTTCAAGACCAAGAGGCATAATTAGAATGATTGAAAGGGTGGAGGACGATGTTTTGTTTGGTATTCAATTGTTGCACGAATGATCTTTTTCTGCAATTCATTTTAATGAATAATGTCGTTCTATTGTGGTCTTGAAACATATTTTCAAGAAAAATGTAAAAATTGAAAGGTGAATTGAATGGTGTACTCTAGCTCAGGTAAGAAGATTTACGAATTCAGGCAGTTAACCGTTAAAAGTCGGTTGACGAAATTTTCGTTCTTTAAGGTTCCTGCTCATGTTTTGTAAGAACATCAGAATAAATGTCAAAAAACTGACGATTTGTTTTATCCTTTTTCACAATCCTGATTCAAATCTCATCTCATTTTACAGATTTTGCTTAGTAAAAAGGGTACATGAATATTCATTCTTTTGGGGATTCGTTCATTTTCCCATTAATCCGTCATTCCCTTTGAAAGCTCATTCAAATCTGGCTTAGCTTTAAATTCAGACAAAAAGAAGAGAGAAAAGAGGATTCTCTGACTAAATTGGATTTAATTATTTGGGAAATTCATGCATTTGTATGCTCTGAAAGGATCCTTTTTCTCTCAACGAAAACAGTTTTGAAAAAAAAACCGAACGTCCACTCCATCTTAATCATCATATCCTTTCGTTGAAATCCTAATACACCCTAAGTAAACTTTGATGTTGTTATTGTTGTTGATTTTCCTCCTTCAAGACACAGATGGATCCCCAAACCATTAATTATAACGATGGACAGCTTTTTACTTTGTCTGCTTCTTGTACTTAAAGTGTTAGCAGCCCAAAGATATACACCACTACTATATGTTAAGCATACACTGCGGACCATAAATTTCCCATCAACCCTATACCAACACGATAGATGATGGGGATTTTATGCTGCTTTTCCATTAATCTGCCTCTGCGGGTGCATTGAATACCAGCGTTAAGGATCCAAAGTACCATCAGACAATTGGATCCTTGAGGATGATGTCCTTTGGCGATATGTATACAGCTTAAACGCTAGATAATACCTAAATTCCGTTCATCCGGATTGCTATAAAAAGCAGTTTTTGTTGGGTTCCTCCGTCGAAGATTTATGATTAAAGCAATTTTAACGAACCCAATAAAAGACCCATTTGGCATTGTCTTTTGGCATAGCCAAGCAAATTGTAAGCGAAATGTGCAGCCATTTAGAAGAGATTTTATTTCTTTCGAGTATAGTCCACTTTAATGCTGATGGTTGTTCAAACCATCCGGCAGGACGCGACGCACGCACGCAACATTTACAACAAGGACACTCTGTGGAAATCGCCTCGGCCCCGGCCATAACCATTTTATTAAATCTTATCGAAGAGGTTTGTTCGGCGAAATCAATAAATAATATTATATTCCAAAAACTTGTGTATGATTCACAGTTGGAGGAAAATTGACTTTTTTTGAATTTACTATCGCATGGATTCCGCAAAACTTCCGGCTTTTATTGGAAAAGTGAATATTTACTCTTTATCAAAATTATCGGGGCACAAAAACAAACAATAAATCTTTTCTGTACGGATATCCAATAACAAAAAATTGCTATCGCCTGAAATTAAACCTGATAAGTGAGTAAGTAGAATTTGTCAATGTGTTTTAATCGATTTTTCGTCGGAAATGGAAAGGTGGTTGTGGCAGTGAAGTTCTCAAGTGTTCGCGGTTTTTTGATAAAATTTTTCGATAAGACGGAATGACATGGAAAAATTCAAGTCGTGTGACTTATTTAGCCGAGAGTTTGGGACTCAATATCAGCTGCCTTATCAACTCGCTTTTTCTCAAAGATCTCAAATCAGTCGTCTACAAGGATATTGGCTCAGCAATTGAGGATGCATAAAATCTTCTATCCTCTTCGTGATCGCTTCGCAGTTTGGAAACTAGATCAGCTTGAATGTTTTTGGCACATTACAGAAATTGACGAAATTGGAGACATGGTTTTATTATTCCACACAGCCTATGCCAAATCGAACTATTTCGCGTATGTCAACAACAATATTGACGATGTATATTTGCTATCGCTCAGCTCCCCACTCAAACCAAGAAGACCATCTAGCAATACAATGCTTCAAAATGTTTGACAAAAGCAACAAATTTAAATGCCCCATTCCGCCTGTTTTCCCTTCTTTCAATTTTAAGACACCTGTCAACAATTCAAATGAAGATAAATTCTCATCCCCAACCTGTTTTCTCATAACCGACAGCCCTAAAATTTATTCCTCCATGAAAAGAAACATTATTCCATCAATAATGCAATAAAAATGTCAGTTTAACGTCTATTCGAACAAACAATTTAATCAATCTCACAGCTCACACCTCCAAATTTGCGAAATCGCAACAAACGTAATTAGTTTCAATCGACCACAAAAAAGAAAGCCCACCAATAAATTCCAATTCGAATTCAAATGATTCGCTTCAATCTTTTTTCTACCGGTCGCGATGGCAGAGAAGAAGGGACGAGAGAGTCTTCATCTTGGCCATCACGATATGCGACTATCGTAAAAATCGTATTTCATCTCACACCACCAACACCAAAACATCTATGGGGACGTGTCTCGAAAGCCAATTGACAGGACCCCCAAACTGACACATTGAACTCAAGACCTGAATGATGAATCTCTTACGAGCTCCCCAAAGATAAATTATGTACATTCCTTGTCGTGTCGGGTAGGTTAGATACTTGATGGGGACAAGCTTCACAAGGATAAGGAAGTTTCCTTAACAATGTTCGTGTATGTGAACTTGGAGAGGAGTTCCAAGAAAATCTAGATAGGGGATGATAGGAAGGAAGCTCTATGTACCTTTCGGATGAATATAATTCTACAGTCCCCCTCAATTTCTGTTTTTGCTATTGTGTTCATTGCGGTGTGTTCGGTTGGGAATTTTCCTCGCGAGGTTCAGTTTGCCTTTGTGGAGTTGCTTCCTCCCGACCACGTCCGTCGTGTCGCGTCGTCGTCACCAAATCGGTCGTCGGTCGCACCGTGCTTTGGGGATTTGCAATGGTTACTGGTTTGGGAACGTATCCATCTTGGCATTATCTTCTTCTTTTGTGTGTTTTGGGTTCATGTTTTGTATTGCGGCTTAAGCAGTCGCTGAAGTCAGTTCAGTGTTCACAATTTCTTGTCTTCGCTCTGACCTGGTAAATGATGTAAGGCATCCGTGCAGTAGGAGTCTTTCTTGCCTGCAAAAAAAAAGGAAAAAGTTCGTGATTGGCATTATAAAATTGTTTGTGTTTTGTTGTTGCTGTTGCGTTTGCTTGAGGAGGTCTTTGGGGCTAGAGTACACTATCTTCTTTCTATTCAAAATGGATGCATCGAAAAAAAAAGAAACCGAGAGAAAGGCTCAGCTTGGTTAACGTGAACCCATTCACCAAATGAGGTGTTCGCTTCGGGGATTAGCTTCAGCTTTTTTCCCTATCGAGATTCAATAGAGGTTCGGGTGGGGGGTTTAAGTTATTGTAAGAGATATTGGATGTGACAGATGTTAGCTTAAGGCCATCACCGTACCGTTGAGAATGTGAAAGGACTTAGACTTTAATAAACTAACATCAATTTTGCAAACAAAGACTCTGAAGGTCTGTGGAAGGCTGTGGAAGTGTGGAGGCACCGGAGCGGCGGAAAATAAGAAATTCAAATGAATTTCATTTGGCGCGTAGCTTTATAAATTATATAAAATCCAATTGATTTATGTGGAACGGTCTTTAATTGAATTCAAAGGCTCTGGTGTTTCTAGGGATCGTATTTTATTCTGTTTCGACTTATAGCAGGTCGGGAGCGAGAGGTGGCTAGGTTAAATAATGAATTTGAGAGATAAGCCGACTGGTGGATTTGCAAGGCAGTGAGAAGTTGAATTGGCTTTTGAAAGAATATAGACCTGATTCTGTTGAAATAAATGTCATTAGAAAAATTCCGTAAGAATGTGTTTAAACTTTTGAAACTGCTAACAAGAGAGATTTAAAGAATAAAAAGTCTTTCAAGGACTCAAGGGAACCTGCAAATGTCGTCCAGGATGACGAAAAAACTCGCAATTTCCTTGAAAAATTGTTCATAAATTCCAACAAACAACAAGAAATACTTCCCTTTCACACACATATGCTGAATTATGGCATGAAAATATATGTTAGATTAAGGAAGTCATTAAAACTGTCATGCCAAAATTACATCCGTTTCGTTAAAAGTTTTCTTTCACGAAACATCGCGAGCAGATTGTCTTGTTATTTCTTTTTTCATGGAGACATATTTTTATTTTGCTTTGTGATGGGGAATACAATTTTACGAAGGCTATCAGGCGAATCTCTGTTATCCAAAAAAGACGACTTTTCTTTGTCATAATGAATCACAATAACATCAAAAAAACAAATTTTGAATCTCAGGAAGCAAAAAGGATATCTGTCACTGCTCTCGAGTTTCCCGATTCAAAAAAAAAAAAACGCATAAGGATGTTCCAAGCGAGAGAAATAAATTGCAGCGATTAGGGTTTTCCTTGATTGGCAATTAGCTTAATTTCATCTAAGAGATTTTTCCTTTTTCATGTCCACAGTGGGAAAATTATATCTCTGTGTTGATTGATGCAAAGTCATCAAGGAAAATATAAACGAAAATTCTTCCTAGCGATACGTTCGCAGGAGAGTCTATTGGAATGAACAAGAAGTTCGTGTTTAAATTGAGTAACTTGGTTAATGGTGTTTGCTGTGGTAGTTTCAGTAAATCATCATTTTTGTCTTATGGAGGCACTTAGGAGTAATCTCTTGAAGTTGTAGTTTTGTGTAAGTTTATTTTTTCACTTAAAGTGAATGAAACGGCTTGACATGTTGAAGAATAAAAAACATTCAGTATTAATTGAAACAACATCAATTTTCAATTACCTTGCAGTCATAATTACTGGAAATGGAAAGAAATCGATTGTTTCAAACTGATTGATACTATTGTCACGTCATTCATTAATTTCATTTTACTTTGCGAAACATATTCATGAATATTATATTTTCACCTTCGATAATATGTTGTTGGAATACTTGGTTATGGTGCTGAACAATAGGAATTAAAATTCTCTTAATTTCGCTAACTTATCAAATTTGATAACTATACGTCGCGTCGGGGTGAATTCCCGACTACATAGTAAAACTTTTAAATGCAAAACAACAACATGCCTCGGAAACGGACGGATACACTCATGAAGACTCAAGCAAATATTTTAAGGACAACAAATTTCCCTCAATAGACTTCGTGCTGCCGAACAATTAGCTACAAAGCAGACATTACCGCTATCCAGGAAATGCAATGGGATGGAAAACTGCGACATCTACTATGGTAATTGTTACCGCGAGTAACAACAGCGGCTCTTTGGATGCGGATTCATCGTGGGAAACAGACTCAGGCAAAAAGTCTTGAGCTTCAAATGTGCAAGCCTCAGCAGTAAGCGAACGCGTCACGACGATCCGAATCAAGGCTTAATTCGGCAACATTAGCCTAACATGCGCGCATGCCCCCACAGAAGAGAAAAAGGACGACACCAAAGACGAGTTCTACGAGCACCTTGACAAAACATATGAGCAATGTCCTCGGCGATTTTAACGCAAAGCTGGGAAAAGAGGACATCTTTGGTGGAACAGTCGGAAAGCACAGTCTGCACGACACCACTTCCGACAATGTATTCAGGCTGATCGATTTTTCTGCGGGGTGAATTGTTGTGGTAGCAAGCACAATGTTCCCACATCTCAAAATCCATTAAGGAACATGGAGATCTCTTGATTAATGAACCTTCAACCAGATTGATCACATTTCGATCGACGGAAGGCAATTGTCCAGCATTCTAGATGTTCGAACTTTCCAACGAGCCAACATCGACTCGGACCACTACCTCGTCTTAGCCAAGGTAGTGCTACGAATATCCCGACAACGACCAAATCAAGGAAATGCTGCAAGAAAATTCGACGTCGGACGGCTACAATCGCAAAGGATCGCCAGATCCTGCTCTGATAGAGTGTCAAGTAACCTCTTAAGAAGTCCTATGCCGCCAACATCAAGTATCGAAGACCAGTGGCAACATTGCCAGAAAGCAGTTAGAGATGCCGCCTCTAATGTGCTAGGTTTCACACCGCCACTAAAATGAAATCCTGGTTTGACAAGGAATGCAGATTTAAAATGCTCTACCCTTTTATAAACAGAAAATCCCATCTTTCAAACGAAACAAAATTATATTGCATTAAGTCATTTTCCAATCAATCCTTTTATATGCATGTCCAGTTTGGGAAGCTGCTGCGAATTGTCCAGGCCCGGATTTACCATGCAGGCACAGTAGGCAGTTGCCTCGGGCGGCAAGAATTGGAGGGCGGCAAATTTTGAGAGAAAATTTCAAAACTTGTTATATTCGTGGGAATTGAATTTCCCGCCTACTTCGTCAGCACGCGTACCAACATTATGAGTGTAATTGTAAAATGCTCGAATCGAAAAAAATCGATTCGGACAATTCTCGATATTGGCCTAATATCGAATATTCGATAAGTTTCTGTATCGAAAATCATCTTGTTCAGACTTGTTCTATATCCATCCTACAGTATTCTGATAAACATAACCTTTTGTCTGTCGTTATTACTCGCTTTGTTGACTATAGAGTCAGATTTGCTTATGTCTTTAGATTTCGATTCCATTATCGATGAGTTTGCCGTCCGAAAATCGAGACGTAAAAACTTTAACCAATAATCAATAATCGCATACACAATGCTAATTGTTAAATGATTATAATAAACTGACTATAATAAAATGAAAAATCTGCTCTCAGAAAGGTGCATTTAATTTATTGAAAAACTTTCCGAACCAAACTTATTACACCATTGAAAAAGTTTCGTAGGGCGGGGGGCGGCAATTTTCGCAACTGCCTAGGGGCGGCAAATTTCTAAATCCGGGCCTGGAATTGTCACATTAAAAAATTGCAAATTTCGCAAAACAAACTCTTAAAAATGATGCTGAATCTTCCATGGCATCACTCTACTCTTCTCTTGCATGAAAAAGCGAATGTTGAATTGATTGTAGACAGAATTTTGAAGCTTTCAATTAACTTCAATAATAGATGCGAAATCTCTGACAACCCACTCATTTATGATCTTCATGTTGAAGCTATTTAATTGTTGTATTTGTTCAATTAATTTATTATTCAATTTATTTATTAACGTATTTATTTATAATCAGTGATCAAATTGTTATATATGTATATATACATTTATGTATTTATTTATTTATTTATTACTCCATACATTTTTCTATTTGTATTCTTGTTTATTTATTTGGTAAAATATTTATATTCTTATTTACTATTTATTTATTTATTTATTTATTTATTTATTTACTTATTTGTTTATTTATTTATTTACTTATTTGTTTGTTTATTTATTTATTTATTTATTTATTTATTTATCTAATTTGTTTATTGTTTATTTACTTATTTGTTTATTTTTTTTTATTTATTTATTTATTTACTTATTTGTTTGTTTATTTATTTATTTATTTAATTTGTTTATTGTTTATTTACTTATTTATCTTATTTTGATTATTTATGTGTTCAAAACAAAATTATTAATTTATTATGAAATTATTATATTTTTTAAACATTTATTATGTTAATTTTTTAAGTGAATCGTGTATTCTAATTACACAAGTATACAGAACATGTATACGATATTTTAATTTATGATCAATATTATTATTTATTTAGTAATTTTTTATTATTATTATTTTTTTTTCTATTCGTATGAAGGTTTTTTCAATCGTGTTTTCCTTCAAATACATAATTTCTAATTAAATACATTCTTATTCATCTAAAAATAATAATATTACAGTAGAAAGAAAAATGTAATGTTTTTTCAAATCTCTGAATGTAAAACGTGCGGCACAGGCTTATTATAAAATATTTAGCGAAATAAAATATATATCTATCTATCTAAGAATGCAGGCATGCCCATGCTGCATAGAAGAACAAGAGCTGCTCCTGAGCTCTATGAGCAAAAGAGGAGAGAGGAACACTGCGCCGGCTTCTCAGGAGAAAAAAGAGGCAGCATGAGAAGCGTCAGATCGAGGATGTTGAGAGAGCCAACAACAGGAATGAAGTTCTGATGTAAAACAGCTGGCTCAAGGTCATCGAGCATGAACAGATGCCTGCAGAGATAAATAAGGGAACGTCATAGTAGAAACGCAGTCAATGCTGGGGATGTTGAAATACCACTTCTGTAGACTGTATAACCACACTGACAAACAAAATTCCACCGTCTATCAGGAGCCTTCCATCGGACACGATGATAGCCAACAATTCCGTGAATCTGACCTAGAAGAAGGAAAACGGCAATATCACGGCTGAAGTCCAACAAAGCCGCTGGAACAGATGGTCTAGCAGCCAAGCTGTTCAAAGCAGCAGGCGACGATCTAGATAGGAGCATGCATCAAATCATACGTAAAATATGGTCGGAAGAATGCATGTCCGATGAATGGAACCTCAGCATTGTTTTCCCGATCCTGAAAAAGGGAGATCCTCTTAACTGCGCCAACTACAGAGGAATCAGCCTACTAAACATCGCCTACAAGATCCTCTCAGCCGTAATATGTGAACATCTGAAGACGTTCGTCAACAATCTCATTGGTCCTTATCAATGTGGCTTCAGACCAGGAAGGTCAACGATCGACCAAATTTTCACTTTGTGCCAAATCCTGGAAAAAACCTATGAACTTCAAATCGATTCCAACCACCTTTATATCGATTTTAAAGCCGCGTATGACAGCTATGTCATCCCTGCCAAACTCGTTCGCTTGTGCAAATTAACGATGGAGAACTCACGATCTTTCGATGTCAAAAAAGGATTCAGACAAGGCGATGCACTGTCGTGCGATTTCTTTAACATCGTTCTTGAGAAGATAGTCCAAAACTCCACCGTAAACACCCGAGGCACTATCTTCCAAAAGTCTGTTCAACTTTTAGCGTACGCCGATGATATTGGAATAATGGGAGGAACACGGCCGTTGTGATGTCAATGTTGCCTTTGTGAAAAGTGAGACAGAAGCGGCAAAAATAGGGTTTACCGCTAACCCCATTTTTGCCGCTTCTGAGGGCAAAATGAAATATATGCTGTCTTCAAGCAAGGACACCCAACACCGAAGGCTGAGGCAGAACGTCACAATAGACGCATAAAAAACTTCGAGGTAGTAGAGGAGTTTGACTACCTAGGCTCCGCTATTTATACGGGCAATAACACCAGCGCGTGCGAGATCCGTCGAAGAATAACTCTTGCTAATCGCTGTTTCTTTGGGCAAAGAAAGCAATTGAGTTGAAAAGCTCTCTTTCGAGCAACTAAGATAAAACTGTATAACACCCTCATCATCCCATTCCTGCTGTATGGTGCAGAAGCATGGACTTTGACCAAATCGGATGAATGTGCCTTATTCTGTTTCGAGAGGAAAGTTCTTTGGGTCATCTTTGGCCCCTTGTGCATTGATGGGAAATGGTGAAGAAGATACAACAGCGAACTTTACGGGTTGTACAACGACGTGGACCTAGCCAGAAATGTCAAGGTCCAGAGTCTCAGATGGGTCGGTCATTTAAAGCGGATGGACACAAATACTCCGGCCCGGAAAGTATTCGACACTATTCCCGAGGGACGTAGAAGTAGAGGAAGACCGCGACTTAGGTGACGCACACAAGTGGAAGAGGACCTCAATCAACTTGGAGTGCAAAACAGCTAGGGACCGAGCTGGCTGGCGGAGACAGTTGATTCAGACCCAAGTCCACCACGGACTGTAGCGCCAACTTAAGTACCTAAGTAATTTAACGATTTTAATCAAGGAGAACGAAGGTAATTCTTCGTTCAATTGTTCAACTGAAGCTGTTTATTTTTGTGTATCAATAACTGAATGCCAAAACGTATTTTCGAACACTTTTTAAATTGTTGAACAATTTCTTGCAGATGACAGTCCACAACTAAAGCAAAATTAAAGGCCTGAAACTATCCGTTGTTCCGGTCATCATTTCAATTCAAATCTGAGCTGGACTATTTATTGTCAGCATAAAGTTTCTACAGAAAGAAAATAGCGGAAACCTATAGATCCTGAGAATTCTTTATTGACATCATTGCCAAACTCCGATGGCTCATAGAAAAAAAAAGATTCAGAACAAAAACTCGTGGTTCAACTTTAAAACTCATTGTCCAAACTTAACCCTTTCGAAAAAAAAACTCTGTTAAAGTACCTTTTTCCCTTCTTTTAATTAATTATTTTTGGATATTTACACAATGCAATTGGTTTCGATCCGAGAGAGAACTCGCTTAAGGACTATTTGTTTTTATGTTTTTCTGTTAATTGGGGGAGTGAACTGGGATCAACTCAAAAATTATCTAACAATGATATTGTTTGCAGCAAAAGGAATTGTTGATTTTAATCAAAAAGCAATTGCGAGCAAACTCCTTCCAAAAGAAGGTCATGACAAATAAAATCGGACAATAAAAAAATAAAATTAAAATGTTAACCCAATGGCATCCTCTGACTTTTTAATTGTCCAATTTAACCTTATTGAAAAAGAGAATAAAAAACCCAACCTTATTTAAGGGATTTGTTTATTTAATGAGCAGTATTGTAAAAAGGGATTTTTTCTCTTTCTTTCCAGATTGAAGACCTATCGTTATCCGATCACAAATACAAAAAAAACAATAACCTCCAAAAAAGAAAGAAGAAAATCATCAGGGTATACGACTACTATCAGCGAGTCAAGAGTGTCAATTGCTCCCCAAAATATAGTCCTAAGGACAAAGAAGAAAACATATCTCGCCATCAAGGACGTCCATTCATTCATTGTCGTATTTTATCTCCAAACTCGCACCTTATCTTGCCTATTCGAATTGCCCAAAAAGTCTATAATCAAAACAGGACACAAATATGAAAGGACGACATTTAAGGAGGCGATTCAGTCTGCAGCCGTCGTTTATGAACAAAGACGACAATGAAGATAAACAAAAACGAGATAAGTAAGTTAAGAAAAAATGTTGTTATGCGGGAGGATATTAACACATTTCCCTTAAAAAGAAACGAGACACATTATCAGGGAAATAAATTAAAATAGGGACATTATTTTCACATTGAGGAGGAAGGGACTTGATTAACATCACAGACTACAGAGGGAAAAATCTTGTAATTAACCTGTGGATTTAACCTAAATATGGGTTTGTTATTCCATGGATCAACACATCCCACAGCTCAGGGGTTAATTTATTGTTTCTCATTCGATCTCGAATGACATTGAGAGAAAAAGGAAAACCAATCTAGGCAAAAGTTTTCTGCCAACAAACACCACATCACGACAAAACGACACAACCAAGAACATAGTAATTAGTTTTCTTCAAAAGAATTCTGATGTTCATGTCAAGCCATGTTCTTAACTTGGTTAATAAATCATTTTGATTCTTTGAATTCTTTCTTATGGGATTTTTTCTGCCTTTTTGGGGGATTATGGGAAATGAAAATCTCATTTCTGGCAGAAGGATATTAAGCTTTTCGTTTGACGTGTTGATAGAAGTTAGTATTGTCTTTTTTAATGAGTTTTCGGTTTGTCAAGTCCTTCAAAAAAAGGTCTGCTTTGCAGTCAAACTGAGAGAATATTCAAGAAAGTCATTTTGAAGTTTTCATAAAACAAGCAAGGTAAACAAATATTTTGTTTTCTTCCCTAAACAGAGTTGGCCGACATAACGCAGTTGACGACAGTGTTAGCCCGTCAAATGCCCGACACAAAATTGTCGTCATGGGTTCGGCAAAAGTTGGCAAAACCTCCATTATCAACCAGTTTCTGTACAACTCGTTTTCGACGAAATACAAAAGAACAATCGAGGAGATGCATCAAGGGAATTTCTCAATAGCTGGAGTGAGTCTAACTTTGGATATCCTAGATACAGCTGGATCCTATGAGGTGAGTCCTATTCATTCCTTCTTTTTTGTATTAAAACAAACGCCAAGTGCCAAGTAGTTTTTCATATTCAAGACACAGAGTGCAAGTGATGAGCAAAAAACACAATACAAAAAAAAAACGAAAAAAACAAAAAAAAAATATTACGACTTTTTACCTCGAGGACATGGCTTTTTATTTTTTTTTTTATTTCTCAAGGGAATTTTTTTTCTCTTCCTTTAAGTTCCAACTTCCAAGAGTTATTTATGACAAGATAAGGTATTCTAGTTGGGTTTACATATACAAACACAAAAACACACGTAGTCACTCCGAAAAACTGAATGGCACACGGAGACGCAAACGTTTCTATTCGAATTACTCTGAAATCTGAATGGGGCTTTTCCTCGAAATGTACACTCAGAGTCGATTGAGTGCATCTTATTAAAAAAAAGTCCATACAATTTTGATGCTAAACATTGATGACTATCATTCCATTCATACTGGACGAGTTTTCAGCTCACTTTTTTGTTTTAGTCTTTGTGAACAGTTAGATCAGATGAATGATAATACACATTCTGTGACAGCTCTTGTTTAAAATCTTTCTTTAATTTTATCTTGTTCAAATTTTCCATAAATAAGCACATCATCCATTACTGTTATAGATGCCCAAATTTGGACAGAGTTTTCTAACGAATTTGATTCACTGTCCGACTCCATGCAAAGAATTGTTTTCTTGTATCCTCACACTGAAATCGTTATTACGGGCGATTTCAATGTACACAATTCTTCCTGGCTTCTCCATTCATGCAAGACAACACCCGAAGGTGTGTGTGCTGAGATTTTTGTTAAGTTTACCCATCTTGCTCAGCTGGTCAACCAGCCTGCTCGAATACCGGACATTGACGGCCAAGCAGAATACACTCTTGACTTGTTCCTTACCACTGACCCTGGATAAATAAACAATAAGTATATTATCTCCTCAAGGCCGATCTGACCATTGTGTGATATCCGCAAATCTCTCGTGTCAAAAAATCCCAGTTAAAGAAATAGTTTCCAAGAGAACCGTTTGGTGAGCTCAATAATTTTTTCAGGATCTTTAACTGGTCACTATAATTCCACGATAGTGACGTAGATTCCAGTGCGGACATGCTCACAAGTTTAATTCTTCTGGGAACGAGAACATATATCCCGAATAGGGTTAAAACTTAAAAGCATCAGACCCAAAGAGATCGCATGGTTTGATATGAGTTGTAAACAGGTTAAATACAGTGCTTTGCAAAAGTATAATCGCACCATATAAAATAACAGGCAGTTTGGTAGTGTTTCTGAGCTCCAAGAGACAAAACTGCACGAATGGAACTCGTTGGACAATTCCTAATTAAAAAAACTGGTCGAGAGTAATCCAAATCGAGTATTCTAACTTGATTGAAAATCGGCGTAGTAAGAATCCACACTAATCTTTCAAAAAATAAAAAAAATAAAAAAAATGTTGAAAAAATAAGAGAATGCGATTATACTTATGCAACAAAGAAAAAAACTTGTTTTCTTTTTTAAACATTAGAGGCGAAAGTAACGGTAATTTTTTTTCTCTCAATTTTCTTATCTAATGAGGGTCTTTTAAAAAAAAATAGTTTAGTATTGCTGCAGTCCTCGGTTTTACACAAAACCATTTTTACATGGTGCGATTATACTTTTGCAAAGCACTGTAGGTAAGTTTCCGTTGTTGCAAAGCCAACCATACTGAGGAAAACCGGAATAAGTTTAAACAAGCCAGAAAAGCCTGCAATGCCCATATTTGTCGGACCAAATTTTTACATGACCAACAACTAAGCAAAAAATACTGCAATGTCCCAAAAGCAGTATAAATGTTTGGTCATTTGTGAAAAACATGAAGAATTCTTCTTCTTCCTCGGTCCCAACGCTCGTTGATGATGACACTACAGTCGTTAGCTCTCTCGCAAAAGCTTACCTTTTTGCTAGGCACTTCGCCTCAAACTCTTCGCTGCCAGAGAGTGTCATGACTCTACCAGTTCTTGAGCACGTCAATGATTCCACGGGACAAATCTTCTTTCGCACTCTTGCTGTGGCGAGGGTCCTAAAAGATCTCACAATACACAAATCATCTGGCCTGGATGGCATCCCCACTATTGTTCTCAAGAGGTTTTCTTCAGCGCTGGCAAAACCCTTATGCGTAAGCTTTTCTATCTATCCTATTCTTCTCTACTCGTTCCGAGTAGTTGGCAAACTGATTTTGTCCAGCCTATACCCAAAAATGGCAAATACGCCTCTCCCTCCAATTATCGTCCGATTGCACTAAGTTCTTCTAAGTTCTTTCTAATGTCATGGAAACACTGATAAATTATCAGCTTAAGAAATATCTCGAAAACACCGAAAGCTTCTTAATGACCGGCAATACGGCTTTCGCATCAACAGGTCTACTGGTGATCTGATGGTTTATCTCACCGAACAGTGGAAAAAATCCTTATATCATTTTGGAGAAACTAAGATTGTTGCACTTGATATTTCAAACGTATTGAATAGAGTTTGGAACCCAGCTCTCTTATCGAAAATGCGTGCTTTCGGTATTGATAAGTCTCTCCTTTGTTTGATTAGAAACTTTCTTTCGAACCGTTCAATACAAGTTGTCTCCGACCCTCTTTCTCATTTTCATAAATTACCTCTTGTCTGTAACTTCTAATCGAATTCATTGTTTCGCTGACGAAAGTATCTACCCCTAGTCTTCATATTCGTTCCCAGACTCACATGCCTCCTCTTCGGATGTGGAACTTCAACGGCTAAATATGATAAGCTCATTAAACTCTGACTTAAACAGCATTGTACAAAGGGGAATATGAAACCTTGTAGAGTTTAATGCTTCGAAAACTTAATGCTGTCTTGTATCGTTGAAGAGAGATATATCCCACTTTCCATTGTCCATGAGTGGCACTTGCTTCAGTGAAACCGAACCTCTTGTGGAATGATTACATATGCGATGTCGCCAAAAATGACGCAAGATGTTTAGGTTTTTTAAGACGATGCAAGAATTGTTTTCCTCTTCTGATCTGGCTACCATCTATAAAACATATATAAGCCAAAAGCTTGAGTACAACTCCCCCGTTTGGGCTGGTGCTCCAGTAACGTTCTTAAATCTTTTGGACAGTATCCAGACCAGAGGATTTAAGATGATTGGTGACCATATCATCGCTGAGATATTTACGTCACTTGAACACCGACACGTGAGGCATCCCTCTTCTACCGTTATCTCAACGGTATATGCTTTGGAGGCTAGAGAAATAGCCAGTTGCATTCCTCAACCGTAATACTCGCACATTCAGGAATGCCCATCAGTTCACCCTCGAGCCCAACTTCGGTCGTACGGTCATGTTCAGAGAATCGGTTTTTTTACTGTACTCCGCGAATATTGAACTCTAAGGCTCGCACTGTGCTTTGGCATAAAAAGGGAATATAAACCCCTTGAGTGCGTACTCATTATAACAAAAAAAAGGTTCTATTTTTATGACGGAGAGTGTCAACGACAATAAAAAGATTGTCGTAGGAAGAACATGAAAAACACACGTTTCTTTGGAAGATTGAGATTTCGCTCGAAGGTATGTGCGTACATTTGAACAGTAGATTGTGTGTGTTGTTTTTTTTTTTTTTTGGTTCTTGTTCATTCATTTCCTTGAAAAAAGAGAAAAAAATGAAAATTCTCCATCTATATGATTCAAAGGATATTCAATTTTTCATAATGAAAAGATGCGAAGGCGTGAAAATGACAACGACCTTGGTTGAGACTTAATATTAATTGTCGTGATATTTAAACTGTTTGTTTCTCTGTTTTCATTTTTCCTTCAACACACGTTCATAATGATTTTAATTCCCTTTTGAATAATTCACTTGACGAAAAATGTTCAGGATGGTTTTGAAATCTCTGTTTGGGATTAAAATAACTGAAGTGGAATCAAAAGAGAATTTTTAATAAACTTTCGTCTCTCAAAGGGATTCTTAAGTGAGTTTCTGAAAAAAGGGTTTTAGAATTGAGCTAAAAATATGCTTTTCTCATTTGGTTCTGAAAAGAAAATTTCAACAGTCTTGGGAGTTCAACTGAGTACCCTTGTTTTAAAGATTTAAAAAAATTAAATTAAATATGAACCGAAGGACTTTTTTAAAGACAGTTAAAAACAGTCGCACTGAGAATTTTCCGCTTATAGTCCAAGAGACGTCTGTTCGATCCCACTCTTCTCTTGTAACTCAAAACGTCATTGAGTTATCGCGAACGGCTCCTAAAATACAAATGTTCAATAATCTGGTTTTCTGCTTAAATTATGTTTATTTGCCATAAAAAGAGTTTTTTCTCCGAACGATTTCAAGATTGTAAAGTTAACGGCCTTACCTTAAACTCTCTAGAAAACATCTACTTTCCACCATTAACAAGCAGACCAATCCTAAAATTTTGTTTGCATGATGAAATCTCGTCATCCAATAAATTTCTCTGCAGGAGTCTGAGTATTCCATTTCGAAAATTATGTCCTTTTTACATTTCGTGTTTTCATTCACCTGTGTTGAATCACGATATGCCAGATTCTGCTTTTCTCCAAATTACTTCAATTGCGGTATACATTTTTCTTGAGAAATAAAACATAAAATAGAGAAATTTCAATTGGAAGTCCTTTTTCGGGTGGCAAAATAACAAAATGTCACACAAAATGTTTGAAGGATTTTCTTCATTAACTTTGTTAAGTGTTTCATTCATAAAATTAATGATTATGCTACAAATGGCCCTGCAAATTATGTTTTGTTTAAATAATTTTTGTTTATGATTGTGAAGTCGAGAGTTGAATTTGATAAGTTTATGGACGAAGGACGAAAAGAATACGCAATTATAATTAATTAGGAAACTTAATAAGCGTGAAAAAACGTGTTGAATTCAATTGACTAGCTGTAAGGGCAAGGGAGTGTTGAATAGAAAAATTAAACGGAAGTTAAATGTGTTCAAATCAATGTAGCAGGAGGTTGTCGTCACGTTCACGGGTGTGACAAAATAAATTTTGATTCTGTGAACGTGATGATGGAAAAAGTCGTTTTTTTTCATGCTCAATGCTGGCTATTAAAATTGATACATTGGAAGAATGTGCTATGCAGAAGCTGGATGGATGGTAAATTGCTTGATAAAATAGATTTGTAACCGGAAATGTGGAAATTCATGTTGGATAATAAATTCTATTTTTGTTGAAACGCATTTAATTAAATTCTGTTGGAAATTAAGAACAATGATAGAAAATAAAATGAACGACAAGCAGTAAAGCAATTTAAAAAACTTCGTTCTCCTTGATTCTCATGCATTTGTGTGACCAAAAAATTTAAGTATGTGTTTGAAAGAAAAGGCGTAAAGCATTCGATTGTAGCCCTGGGAGCAATTTTTGTTCTAACGTTGGTCGAAATTCCCAATCGTGCCGTGGCTGGAACTCGAATATGTTAGGTTTAGTTAGATTGAGGGGCTGACAGTTGATCTTGTTACTGTCACACATAGATCAATGCAGATCCGTTGTGATACCCGTGAGTATTGCTATTCAAGCTAAAAATAAAAACCTATGTGTTCAATTAATCAAGCCATTTAGAGGCATTGATGAAGTTCATGAATGTTAGTAACTGGAGTACTAGACAGTTTTTCTAAGTCCCCGAAGAAATAATTGCCGATCAATTTCTCCCTTTGATGGGAAAATGCCGGGCAGTGACATAGAAAGTGTGAAGTGTCTTCGTGATCCTCTTTGTCACCGCATCCTCTGCATAGATTTTATCTGAACTAATTCTCATCTTTTTCATACGATAACCTAACAGATTATGCCCGGTAATTATGCTTACAAGAGACCGAAGTGATCCCTTGTGTAGTTGCATAATTTTTTCCGTTCTTTGTTTGTTAAAACAGGGCCAGATCTTTCTTGTAGTACCGCAGGTGTCAAGAAGGTTCCACCTTTCATCGGCCTTAATAGTTATTCTTTTTGAGATTTCCTGTTTTAATTAACAGGTAGGGATGCTGACTAGCTGAGCTTGGCTTACGTCAAGTGTTGACCATTATCGTGCCAATTCATCATCTTCCTCGTTGCCTGGTATATCTCTGTGGCCTTGGACCCAGCAGAATGTAATGTTGTGCTGTGCGCCATGAACCTTAAGCTCTTCGCCGCAGCATGAAACAAGCTTTGATTTTACCTCAGTTGCAGTAATCGCTTTTATTGCCGCTTGGCTCAATGTAAAAGGTAATATCAGTCCGTGGTATCGCCATCATTAATATGTTAACATTGTGTTTGTTCTAGGAGTATATTGATTGAAACAGAAATCCCAAGATGTTGGAATCTCAATCTTAACACTGAAATGTCTATCCCCGCAGTGAAGTCAATCAACCTGAATGCTCCTTAAGAGGTGGTGTCATTCAAGCTGTGTCATCTAATTATTCTTCTATACAATTTTTTTTAAATTGCTAGGACAACAACTCACGCTCAAAATTTTTAATTTACTTTTAAAGATTCCCATTATTCCCTCATTGACACTTAATTTCCAGAAAAATTTAATAAAAATAAAACATTAAGTCCGCGCATTTATTTTTCATCAAACACCCACATTTAATAATTATTACCCTCCAGACTTTGCATAAGTTAAGGAACTCATGTCAGGACATTACGCCCATAATATTAATTGCTTGATATTCTTTTTTATAATCAACAAAGCAAACAAAAAAAAAGAATCTCTTGCCTCAACACAAGAAAAAAACTAGCCCAAGAAACATTTAGACTTGCCATTCGCCTAAAACGTTTTTAAAACCATAATGAATAGCCTCGGCAAATGAACAAACGACGACGATGATGAGCGGGGAAGATTTTCCTTAAAGTAACAACGTTTTGATAAGGACGAGGAAGTGGAAGGGGATTTGTTTTTGTGACTGCTATAAAATATAAATTTTTTAACCTCCCACTTCAAGTGCAGAAAAATGAAAAAAAGTGTGTTTTTTATTTTTCATACTTTTTCAAAGAGGAGGCGAAGTGAAAAATTGGAATTCCATCACCTTCTTCCGATGTGAAATTGTTTTGTTTTTAGCTTTTTCCTTTGTTCGACGTTTTTTTTTTACTAAAGCAAAATTTATATGGGCTAAGCGAAGCGCAGAGAGTTAAATCATTCCAAAGTGGCTTTTTGGCAAAGTGAACCCTCTCGAAAACAATGCTAAGAAAACTTTTTTGTTTTGGCTCTTTTGAATACACTTGTTTTTCGTTCGGAACGGAAGGAAGCATCCTTGTTAGACGCAGTAAAGAAATGTTTTTCTAAAAGTGTTTTTATGGATTCGAATTTTAATAAATTTCAAATGCACAAATATGTCGCATGAGTGTTGTTATTTAGGGTAATGGGGATAATGGGTAATAACAAAAACAATGTACAAACATTTTTGTGGTTTTCGTTGAGGTTTCCAAGGAGGCAGACGTGGGTGGTTCAAGGGAAAAATTACTTCCGGGAGATGTTAACGTCAGGCATCACTTGTTCTTTTTCGATATTACTTAGGGAATTTCTCCCTTCGAAAATGTTTCATTTATGCCTTCCGAACGAAAATAACTTTTCTCTCTTCACGATGTGGATAGCACCATCCCTGGTGTTTATAAAGAATCCTTCCATTTTGTATACAATGATCCGGAGTGACCGTAAGAGTGCACTCGCTTCCAACAAAGTGCACTTTTCATACTAATTGAGTGTGAAGTCCTAACAGAGACGATAGCTATTTAAAGTTGCTTCATAGCTCAATCAAGTCTGACCGATGAGGTGTCAAAAGTTTCAGTTCCATTAGGAAGACAAAAAAAGTTATTTTTTCTACTGGCTCTGACTAATGGGTTTCTGTTTGTTATTAGAGTTTTTATGCTTTGAAGTTTTTGTTACACTTTTTGAAGTTCAAAATTTCCATTCAATTAGTAAGAAGGATTTATTACAAAAAGACTAAATTTAAAGTTTGCGTTTTTATATTCAAATCTCGAAAACATCAAGATGCCTCATGTATTCTGTCAAACTTCAATAAATACCATCCCCAAAATCAAGAAATATGTCTAAACAGCTCTCATAACTCAACTAAAGTGAATTTCTAAAAATATTCCACATACGCCACAGTGAACCACCATTCTTCTTCCTCAGTATTTCTCGAAAAGAAAAATGATATCCTAAATCAAGGACATTTTCTACATCTTCTGAACAAAAAACAAGAAAAAAAAATGAAGAGATCGTACACTTTTCATTGTCAAAACAAAAATCATTACTCATCGCAACAGATTTGAAAGGAAGAAAAATACGAAGAGCATTATGTTTTTATGTTTTTCATTCATTTTTGTTTTTCTTATTACACCTTTAACATCTTCTGCATCCAAACGAACACGAGAGATTCCCCTTCAATCAAACAAAAGAATTATCTTGCTAGAATCTCGTGTTGTTTGGCTTGGTTCGAAGGTGAGGTTGACGTTGAAGTCCTCCAACTGAGCTCAGAAAAAAAGTAATCACACACAAAAGGAATATAGCAATAAACTACAACCATAATCTTGACACACCATTCACGTCTATATCCGTTTATCACGTCCAAAGTCGAAGGAAAGAAGAGTGTCTGGGGGCACTTGGGCGTGGGAAAAAAACTGCAAGCACGATTAATATCACTGTTTTTGTGCATATCTAGTTTTTATCATTTTCATTGTATATTTGCCAGTGTGGAAAAATTACCCAATACTCAAACACACGGCAAGGGGTTAAAATAAAAGTTTCCCGAGAGTAATCCTTTTTCATGACATGCATTGAAGTTCACACAGTTGGGAAAGTTGAACGTTGCGGAGAGAGATAAGGCTATGACAGCGCAGCGGAACAACATATTAAATGACAGGATAATGACAATATGAAATAAAGTTGCTTTGGCTGGGTGTGGGACAGTGCTGCTTTTCCCATAAGTGTCATCAATTTCTTCTCTTTTCCTGAGGATCTTTTTTTAAATACTTAATTGCATCTGACACAATATTTTTGTTTCGCTGTAAAATATTGAATTGTAGGAGATGACATTCAAAAAATTGCGTTAAAATGAGCCAAGCGTTTTTGTATTTCCTTAAGTCTTAAAATTCTGTTGGTGAAAGAAAATAATTTTATTTTTGTTTATTTTATTATTGCAGTTTCCAGCAATGCGTGCTTTATCGATTTCGTCAGCGGATGCATTTATATTAGTGTACGATGTCACCGATTCCAGTACGTTCGACGAAGTTCGAACGATAAGAGATCAAATTCACGAGACGAAAGGAACGAGTGCTGTTCCGATTGTCGTTGTTGGCAATAAAATCGATTTGGTGGAGGAGAATAGCGAGCTGAGAGAGGTAAGTTGTGGTGCACTGTAAAGTAGCTTAAAGAGGGTTTGAAAAAAATGGATAAAGTTTGGCATAAATAAAGGGAAGCAAAGTATCAATAAAAATCTAGGATTCTTTTTTTTAATCCTCACAATGAGTTTACTATGCAATCGAATGAAAGTTTATTTGTGTTGATTCCAGCAATAAATCAAAATTTAATGAACTTTGGTATTCATCAGTTGATGGAAACTTTTAAGTATTGGAGCTCTACCCTCTGCGGAATGTCCTTATGACTCAGACTTATATATTTACAATATCAAAATTGATTTGGGGTTCTTTGATTTGCATTCAAGGATTCCAATAATACAATATGTTATTCAAACCCATGAGTGAATTTGAAAACAAAAGCAAAAACAAAACAACGTTGGCGTAGTTATACGGTTCAAGAGGCAAAAATGACTTTTCGAGGCACGATATAAAGGTTGTTTTTTTCGAGGTATAGAACTTTAAGTTTGCATTACTTTTCAAGATGGCGACCGATTAAACAGCTGTTAAATGATTTATTCTCAGTTTGGTTTGGCAATTTATTATGAATAGACTCACGCCTGAACAACGCTTGAAAATTGTGCAATTTTATTTCGAAAATAATGGTTCTGTGTTATCGTCGAAAAAATCGTACATAAGAGCAGATAATTCGATTAACCATGGAACTTTTTCGCACCACGTTTACTCTAATTGATAACTCGCATTCCCAGAGACGCGGTGCGGTGCGTACAGAAGAAGCTATATTGCTACTGTAGAGCGCAGATTTGAGGAAGATCCGAATGAGTCCTTCCGCCATCGAGCACAGGAATTGGATCTGTGTCCATCCACTTTATGGAGGATTTTGCGGAAGGATCTTGGTTTTGCGTGCTTACAAAATCCAACTCGTGCTAGAATTGAAGCCAAACGATTATCAAGCAAGGCGTAGATTCGTCGAATGGGCCCATAACGAGATAGCCGTTATTCCCGATTTTCATAAGCGAATTTTGTTAAGCGATGAAGCGCACTTCTGGTGGAATGGCTAAGTCAACAAACAAAACTGCCGCATTTGGAGTGAAGCTAATCCTCAAGTGTATGTCTAAACACTGTTACATCCAGAAAAACTGACTGTTTGGTGCGCTTTATGGGCTGGTGGAATCATTGGTCCGTACTTCTTGAAAAACGATGATGGCCACAACGTTTTAGTCAATGGTGATCGGTATAGAGCCATGATTACTAACTTTTTCATTCCTGAATTGAACAATCATGATGTCCAGGAGCTGTGGTCCCAACAAGACGGCAAAACACGTCACACAGCTCGTGCCACAATCGATTTATTGAAAGACACGTTTGGTGACCGCCTAATTTCACGTTTTGGACCTGTGAATTGGCCTCCAAGATCTTGTGATTTAACACCGATAGACTATTTTCTGTGGGGTTATGTAAAGTCATTGGCTTTTGAGGACAAGCCACAAACGCTTGACCATTTGGAATACAACATTCGTCGTGTTACGGCCACAAATGTTGGAAAAAGTCATCGAAAATTACACGTCCAGATTGGACTTCATCCGAGCCAGCCGTGGCAGTCATATGCCAGAAATCATATTTAAAATGTAATGCCACAATATTATCTTTTGAATAAATAAAAATCAATTTAAAGTTCTATATCTTAAAAAAAAACACCCTTTCTTATTATCTGAATACAATTAAAATTCTTCAAAATACTTGTTTTCATTACTTAATTTAAAATAATTGTCTACGCCACTGGAAAACAACAACCAGGATATTCAAACCTCTAATCGAATTTTTGGTTAATAATAACATTTTTCTTCATCATTCGAAATGTCAAAATTATACGAACATTGTTTCTAGGAATTCTATTCCGAAGAAGCCACAAAATATAAATACAAAGAAAAACGTGCCAAGCTTATTTGAAGATACATTTTTCACACTTACTGAATTTCAAAATCGTTCAACATTCTGATGAATTGAAATTGTCTAAATTTACATAGGACATTGATCTCAAAAAGGGTAAACCAAATACACATTCGCTCAATATTAACTTTGGAAGATGTGAATTGGAAGTGAATGGGGAAAGGAGCAGGAAAAGAGGAAGGCGTGCTGAAATAAAAAAAAAAATAGTAGGGAAACAAATTTATTGATCAGTTGTGCGCAACCACGTGGAAAAAATTCAAAAGTTTTCGTCCTAGTTTGAATTTTTTGATTTGAAAGTTTTTTTTTCAAGTTGAAAGAGGTACAGGGAAGGAGAGAAAAGCATATTTTTTGAAGGCAACCAATAAATTGAAATCAATGAACCAAAACTGAAGTTTAGTTTACTTAGGATTTAATCAATGTGTTTCCTCCTTCAATAAGTTAATGAAAAAAGTTATTTTCGAAAACAAGCCCCAAATGATTTAAATTGATTTTGAAAACACTTCAATTCAAATACAAATATTTGTTTTTGTAATTTTTTGTTTTCAGATCGATAATGAAACAACTGAATCTGTGGTAATGGTCGATTGGGAAAATGGATTTGTTGAAGCGTCTGCTTGCAAAAATGAAAACATTACACAAGTGAATATTTTTCTATTTCACTGAAAATACATAAATACAGTGACGAATTTATTTGCTTTTTCTAGATTTTCAAAGAACTTCTATCTCAAGCCAAAATTACCTATAATCTCAGTCCTGCACTAAGACGTCGTCGACGGCAATCTCTGCCTCCAAATCAAATGGGCAATAATGGACATCCTAGTACACCGAGCAGTGCGCCCATCATTCCTGGGTCACATGTTCCCTCGGCCGCACAACTACAACACCTACAAAGAATCCAGGAACGCAGTTTGGGAGGAAAAAGAAATTCATGCAGTATTTCTTAATTGAAAACAAACTAATATTTTTTTGTATGAATTTTCTTAACTACGGTAGTATTTTTGTTTTTTAATATTAATAAGGCTAACGGGTAATCTACGATACAAAAGTATATTTAATGAAAAATAAACAAAAATATGAACACTTCAAAGGTTTTCATCGGAAAAATACAAAAAATTAAATACACAAATTTTAAACAGCAATCAAATCTTTATCAAACATAAAAACTATTTCCATTTCAAGGTTTCTATAAACAGGCAAAAAAAGGAATAATAGAATGCAATGAATTTGTGAACGAATTTTGTTTTTATAATTCGACATTCAATACAAACAAAAATAGAAGTTCTTACTATCTTCATATTTTAAACAATTTTAAATATATTTTTGCATATGTTTCGATTCTAAAAATCGCCTCCATCAGGTCGAAACGTATGCGAATCGTTTTTCAATAAGTTTATGTTTTGTTTTTAGCTTCCTACCATACCTATCCTTAAAAAAAAAACTATTCATTAATACCTGTAGTAGGAAAAATAGAAGCTATCTTCAATAATTTCAAATTTAAATGTAAATATATAAATAAAAAATAATAGGAATACAACAAAACGGAAATAAAACACTTAGGATATTTGTGTAATAAGAAAAATATTGAACGAAATGAATGTTTATCAAAAATTAAAAAAAGGAATATATCAGAACATACTACTAAAAAATATAAAAATATTTAATTCAAGAGAAAACATGCAATGATGACACCACTTTTTTTAAAAAGACATATTTTTAGGTAACTATATTATACTTATATAAAAAAATAAATAAAATAAAATATATTAACTTATTGATGTGAAATTTTAGAATTAAGAACATAAAATAATTATTAAACTATGTAAAACTATAAAAGAAGAAGAAAATATATCTACTAAATAATATCAAAAATATCTAAAATAATATAAATTCTTTGCCACGCCAAATTAAAATTTAAGTAAAATAATATATGAATGGTCGTTAATTTAAATGAGTTTAGTTTATTCTTATTTATTTTAAAAGAGAAATTGCAAACAAAAGGACGGGAAAAAGTGCAACAATTTATACAAAATAAAAATCTAAAGTAAAACACACACAGAGCTTACAAACTGTGTGTTAAATAAATTTATAATAAAATAATATATTTTAGTAAATAAAAACCAAAATGGATTGCTATAAAACCAAAACTATATGAAAAATATCAAATAAATTAATAAATGTTTATCTTTTAGCTTAAAAACAAAAGAATGTATAATTTGGAAAAATTAAATCAATATCATTTTAATTTTAATTGAGAAAAATTGCGTTTCATTTAAAAATCTTGGACTACGATTGGAAAATGCGAGGGTTTTTTTTGGGACTACATCAAAGTAAAGCTCTGTGGTTTGAAAGAAGCCGTTATGTCTGATTATTGAATAAAAACCCCTGCTCGGCGATTGGAAAAGTAACGTCATTGCAAAAATAAAAAAAACTGTGTTTTAAAGGACAATGACCATTTTTGGGCCCAGTGCGTACACACATAAGACAGGTATCAATAAAAAGGTGACGCTTAGCTGAATATATATTCCAAATATTTTCAAATTCGGTTTTGTAGTTTTCGAGATATTTGACCTTGAAGTTGATGTTTGTAGAATCACAAAAATGGCTTATTTTCACTATAAACGCCAATAGCTTCTGACTCATGGGTTTTACAGAAAAGATTTTGGTACCAAATGAAAGATCATAAAAATATCTTTCTTAGCAAATCAGTATTTTTTATATATATATAGTACATGATAATATACAAGGCTCCGATATTGTTTGAAAACATATTTTTAAGTTGCTTTTCAAATGCAGATATTTTGAAAATATCAGTGATGACATATATATTTTTATACATAGTTCTAATCCTTATTTCATAACCTTTAATTTGATATATAAATCAACTAAAGTTTCTCACAAAAAAACCATCTTATTAAAAGAATTCTTCTGAAAATACAGATTTTTGTTTTCAAAGATATCATTCACTGTGTTTTTGTCTCGAATATTTTTTTATTTCCATATATACATATAAACATATATATTTATTTATTTATCGTTTTAATCCTTATTTCATAACCTTTAATTTGATACATAAATCAACTATAGTTTCTCACAAAAAAAACAACTTATTAAAAGAATTCTTCTGAAAATACAGATTTTTGTTTTCAAAGACAACATACTTACTTTTTCTTCATATTCTTTTTACATTTTTTTCTCCCAAAATAATCACATATTCTATTTAGAAAACTAAAATTCATTCAACGTTTATTTTAAGTCTTAATTTATTTTATTTTTTGTAAAAATATGGTATATATTTTATTTTACGTGTCTTCATCACCGTTTTCATCAATAAGAACACTATCTAAATATAAAGCTGGTGGTATCGTTATATTTGTAACATGGCGTGCATACTTTTTTTCCGGAGGCGATTTATCGGGCTAAGTTCCTATAGTTAAAAAATTATACTACCCAAATATAGAAAATACTCCTCAAAATAATTCAAAAATACTCCCCATTACATTTTTGAAACGACAGCACTGTTCCGAAACCTAGTGACTACGTAGTCAACTCGTTCTGATTGGTTGATTAGTTGTTTTCAACCAATCAGAACGTGTTGACTACGAAGTCACTAGGTTTCGGAATGCGCTAATTCACTAATTGATATCGATATCAACATAGTGCTGAATAGAATTTGCATGGATTCACGAGACGAAGTTGAACATTTTTCAACTTTGTCGCACGACGAGTCTGAGTCAGTTCCATACAAATTTCAGCTGTCAATTTCGTCTGTTATTTTATTCGGTTTTACTTACTTAAGGTGGCGCTGCAGTCCGTTGTGGACTTGGGCCTCAATCAACAATCTCCGTCATTAGCTAGCTGTTTCCAGTTATGCACTCCAAGTTGATTGAGTTCCTCTTCCACTTGTGTACGCCACCTGAGTCGCGGTCTTTCTCTACTTCTACGTCCCTCGGGAATAGTGTTGAACCGGTCCGGAGAATTGGTGTCCATGCGCTCTAAATGACCGATCCATCTGAGTCTCTGGACCTTGACTCTTCTGCCTAGGTCCATGTCATTGTACAACCCGTAAAGTTCGCTGTTCTACCTTCTTCTTCATTCCCCATCAATGCACACAGGGCCGTAGATGACGAAGAACTTTCCTCTCGAAACGGCCTAAGGCACATTCATCCGATTTGTCAAGGTCCATACAGCAGGACTGGGATGATGAGGGTGTTATACAGTTATACCTTAGTTGCTCGAGAGAGGGCTTTTCCACTCAATTGCTTTCTTAGCCCAAAGAAGCATCGATTAGCAAGAGTTTATTCTTCGGCCGATCTCGGCGCCGGTTTAATTCCCGTGTTAATAGCAGAGAATAGGTAGACAACTCCTATGCTACCTCTAAGTTGTATGCGTCTATTGTGACGTTCTGTCCAAGCCGTCGGTGTTGGTTGTCCTTCCCCGAAGACAGCATAGGTATACTTCGTTTTACCCTCATTTGCCGCTAAACCAATTTTTGCCGCTTCTGTCTCAATTCTCACAAAGGCGTAATTGACATCACGCTGTGTTCATTCCATTTTATCAATATCATCGGTGTACGCGAGAAGTTGAACAGACTTCACCTCTGGTGTTGAGGGTGGAGTTTTGCACTATCTTCTCAAGAACGATGTTAAAGATATTCGCATGACAGTGCACCGGGTTGTCTCAATCCTTTTTTGACATCGAAAGATTCCGTAAGCTCGTTACCGACCTTGATGGCGCAGCGTGAGGTCTCCATCGTCATTTTGCACAAGCGAACGAGTTTGGCAGGGATTCCAAAACTAGACATAGCTTTATACAGTTCGTCTCTGTAGATGCTGTCATACGCGGCCTTAAAATTTATTAAAATTTGGTGGGTATCGATTTGGAGTTCATAGGTTTTTACCAGGATCTGCCGCAAAGTGAAAATTCGGTCGATGGTTGACTTTCCTGGTCTGAAGCCTCATTGATAAGGACCAATCAGATTGTTGACGTCTGGCTTCAGACGTTCACATATTCAGGGCTATCGTGAATCGCATTTCCCGAGAAATTTTTAACTTATTCGAAAAATACGTATCGTGAACTAATTTCGAAATTAGGGAAAAATTCCGCGAGAAATATCTACCTATCGTGAACTATTTTTTTATGGGAAATTTTCTTCTCTTTCTCGTGGAATATTCCGTCACAATTTTGCAAGGGAATCCCAAAAATTATTAACAATGTAAGTTAAAAATAAATAAATAAATAAACGTAGCTATTAAAACTAACTAAAATGATTGATTTTGTAAGGTCTAATTCTGCAAATTCCAAGCAAGTCGAAAGTTGAAATTCCTTAGAGCCGATTTTTCCATCATCGAACAAAAATAAAAATAACAAACTGGCAAATAAACTTATCTGGGTATTCATCGGACGAATAAATAAGAGCGTTTTTCTTCAGATAAAGTCTATCTGACGATTGAAAAATTCAATATTTTGTTATTTGTCGAATAAACACTATCTGCTTTTTTATCTGACGATTGAAAAATCGGCTCTTAATGGAAAAAACCTAGGACATTGAAAAAGGTTTTATAAATAAATAAATAAATAAATAAATAGAGTGGCGCGACAGCTTTTGAAGAGCCAAGGCCTAAGTGGTTTACTCTCATCAACAGTTCTGTGAGTGCGTGTGAAGAATTGAGGGGACCTACAATTTACGGCGATTCTGAACGGCAAAGTTGAAAAGCACTTTTTCATGACAGATTTATACTCTTGGAAGTTTTGTCAGGTCTTCGCAAGGGGCAGTGCCCGTGAAAGATGAAATAAAAACTATGGTCACGAGTAGGACTCGAACCCACGACGTTCTGCTTAGCAGCCATCGCACCTTACCACTAAGCCACGGACACTAAACGGTTTTG
The DNA here is from genome assembly GCA_943590905.1 of Sphaerophoria taeniata. NCBI lineage: Eukaryota > Metazoa > Arthropoda > Insecta > Diptera > Syrphidae > Sphaerophoria > Sphaerophoria taeniata. The sequence continues at coordinate 10,924,031 of OX016542.1, read as the reverse complement.
TCACAAATAAAAGTAAGGATGATGTCCAAAAATTTCAACTTTAACCAACTCTGTTATGATTGTGAAATCTGTGGATCAAAGCATAAACTCATAAAAATGTGATGATTCAAACGAATAACTATGTATTTCAACATACAGTGTTTGTGGTAAATCCAAGGGATTTGAATGATCCTTAAACCACGTAATATGGCTCTCGGCTCATTTCGCCTTCTTCGTTCTTCTTTTTCTTCTAATAAGAATAACACTGATAATCTTTGCATTTTTATTAATTAAAACTTTTAAAACAAACTAACTTCTTTGTTTTTTCTTTAAAATGAAATGCGAATGCTATGTTCGAATGTTTTTTTCTCATTTTTATGTTGGTAAAACTTGTTCCCAGGGAAAAGCATTCCGCGAGGAATCCCCGATAGGAGGAATGTGTTCTCGAGAAGAGAAAAATTCCGTGGGAGAAATATTTCCAAAGGAATTGCCGATAGAGCTGATTATGGCAGAGAGGATTGTGTAGGCGATGTTAAGTAGGCTAATTAATCTGTAGTGTAGGCAGTGTAGAAGATCTCCCTCCTTCAGGATCGGGCAAACAATGTTGAGGTTCTATTCATCGGGCATGCATTCTTCCGACCATATCTTACAGATGATTTGGGGCATGCTCCTATCTGCTGCTTTGAACAGCTCGGCAGCTAGAGCATCTGCTCCAGCGGCTTTGTTGGATGTCAGCTCTGATATTGCCGTTTTCACTTCTTTTAGGTCGGGTTTACGGAATTGTTGGCTATCATCGTGTTTATAAAAGGCTTCTACCTGACGGCGGAATTTTGTTCATCGTCGCTGTTATACAGTCTACAGAAGTGGTCTTTCCAAATTCCCAGCATTGACTTCGATTCTACTATGATGTTCCCTTGTTTATTTCTGCAGGCATCGGTTCTTGCTCGATGACCTTGAGCCAGATGTTTTACCTCCCGGTAGAACCTCCGAACTTCATTCCTGCTGTTGGCTCTTTCAACATCCTCGATCTGACGGTTCTCATGCGCCTTGTTTGTTCTCCTGAGAAGCCGGCGCGCGTTCCTCTCTCTTCTTTTCTTCGTAGAGGTCACGAGCAGCTCCTGTGCTTCTATGCAGCGCAGCTTTGTATGCCTCCTGCTTGGCTGCATGGGCCTGAATGCATTCTTGGGGTTTCACTTTGGTGGCACATTAGAGGCGGCATTTCATGAAGGATGACACATACATATATCATAACCCGTTCCATTGGAGGTAGAAGAAGAAACGTAAAAAAAAAACCAATGGATAACGACTTTAGTTTAATCACCTATCTGACTTTATGAATACAATCAACGCGACGTTTATGACAGTAGATACCCAAATACTGAATACCTACATACATTCCTTCTGTAAAGTGAATGAAACTTCCGTCCGAAAAAATGTATGACTTCGTCTATATCACGCTCTAAGAAGTTTATCAAGTAAACGGTTTTGTGATGTTTTAAAAGTCTCCTAATTTTTGCACCGAAAGCTACAAATGTCTAGAAAAACAAAATATGATAATTCATCTTATTAATCTTGTCTCCAAATAAGAAAAATGTCTCATAGCGGATTTTCCTATCAAAAACCGAGTAGCTCACCCAACCAACTATTCGAAGCAATATCCCATTTTCCCTATAAAACTGTTACTTTTTATTAAAAATTCCAATTATCCAATCCAGCAAGTTTCATAACAGCAAATTATGCAATAATTGTACTTCGAAACTTTCAGTTTTGTTTTCAATCTAGACTCATTGCAACGCAAATTGGCGCCATTATCACAATAAACATTTTATTTTTCTAAGGCCGTGTGCGAATTCAGTTAAAAATGGGTTAAAACTTGACGTTTGGTTAAATTTTGACACTTCGCATTATTTGACTAGCTGCTGAGCAGGTTAAAAAATGACAGAAGTGGTTAAAAATTAATCCATTTTTATTTTTTAACCACAATTCATCCAATTCGCACACGGCCTAACAACCTTAACTACACGTGCTGTCTAAAAGTCACTGTAGGGTTGCTTAAACATCGATAGTTTACTATTTCGATAGTATCGATAGTTTCTGCAAAAAACTATCGATACTATCGATACTATCGATAGTTTTTGCCAAATTATTTTTGCGTGTTTAATATAATAGTTTCATACATGTTAGACGTAAAAAATTCTTTCGCTTGGCTTAAAAATTTTATTTGACACAAAATGTCGCAATTCTTTGTTAAAAAAAAAAAACAATTTTCGGTAATTTTCAATTTTCGGTAATTTTATTAAATTTTAAAACGAAACCTGTCATCTTTCTAACCATCTGTTTTCCACTTTTTGTCAAAATTTGCAGCTAAAAGTTTAATTTTGTTTTTAATCTGCTTGGAGATCTCTATATTTTCTCTGGGAATACTAAATTTATCATTTGTTTATATTCAACCATTTAATGATTCCGATTCTTCTTTGCATTCGAACGCCAAAAGCCATAAAACTCTATACGCGGAATTGCAAATTCTATCGATTCAATGTAAGAAAAAACATGCCTTGCAATTGAGTGCGAAGTAAAAAAAACATATATTCTTAAACTAGAAAGAACGCACTTTACAAAAACATATAACTCATTTCGACACTTTAATATACTCATATTTAGATTGTCTAAAACATACGATCATTTTAATATTTTTGACGTTAAAATAAGGGGTTCATTGAATGTATATTTTCAAGACAATTAAACGGGGCACAAGACATCATATACGGAGAAATATAAGATCACATACCGACTAATACACCTGCCATTTGTTTAAATTTTATTTTCTTTCAAAAAAAAAAATATAACGAAAACTGTATATAGCTTTAATTGCAAGTATTTGTTCAAAAAAGATTAAAAATTAAAAATGTGACTTTGAAGTGACAGATTTTTGTATATAATCAACCAAACGCCATGTGGATTGCAGTTATAAGTTCAGTTGGGCATTGTTATTGTTTACCACTGCACAGACAATAGTGAGTCGCACTTGACTTTTTTACGTCTAGCATGTATGAATCGGACCACTGTGCGCCGTCGGTCGTCGGTCGGTCGGATGGATAGTGACAAATGCTCCTATGTAGTTGTTGTTGCGGTCGCTCCCAAAAAACATCTGGTAGTCGAAAACTAATTAGTCGGTGCCGTTACTCTGTTTTATGGCTTTGGGATTGCATGTGTTTGTTGAAAATAAACACTAAAAAACTATCGAAAAAACTATCGATAGTTTTTTTGAAACTATCAATACATTCGATAGTTTTTTACTATCGATACTATCGATAGGCTATCGATGTTTAAGCAACCCTAAGTCACTGCATAGTAGCTATTACGCCAGCTTTTGGGGTGCAATAACCCAGCATCGTTCTTTTCTTATCGACATAATGGAAGGTCATCGCGTTTAGATTTCATTTTCTGCATCGTTATATATTTTGCTCTCATGACCATCAGCTGTCAGAATCGTTGCTATGTTCAATTATAATGCATTAGAATGTGTCTCCGTCGCAATTTTTGTGATAAGCGAAATGAAAACAATAGCAATTAATAAATTGATTACATTGTGATGGTCACCCATTTCATGATTGAGAGCAGTGCACTTATTTGCCAATAGGGTGGCACGCGTCTTATGTCGTTTTCCATTGGTCTTTTTTTGACGTTTCTTCTTCTACCTCCAAAGGAACGGGATATGATGTATGTCATTCTTCGGACGATTCTGTTTTCAAAACGGAAGAGTTCTGTTCTTCTCAGAAGGATTCCGTCTGTCAAAATTAGTCCAATGGGTTTCAGAAGACTTCTGGACTCTTCCAAAGGCTTCTGGGCGCTCAATAGAAAATTACATTACAGTCTTGTGCAAATTAATTGGAGCAAACAAATTTTTAAATGAATTTGGTAGTAGGCCTTGATTTTTGTGTTCGTTTTTTGAATTTTATGGTAAGTGCTTGATGAATTAGTTAAATCAAATCTTTCTTTTGACTCTGTGCAGGTTAGTCGCAATTTTTCTAGGTTTAATTTATTAAATGCCCTTGTCATATAAATTATGTTGTTAGCCAAATATTTTATAAAGAATTTGTCGAAAAAAGTAACAATGTATATTATGTTAGTTGAAAAAAAAGCAAAAATCATCGCTCTCCGTGCCAAAATCAAGTGTTGGCACAATAATTGAAGTGTACAGGTCGACAGGAACAATTGAGGCACGGAGGAAAGGCAAATGTGGTCGCAGAAGAAAAACAACGGCTAATGATGACAAAATGCTAGTCCGAAACAGCTTAATAAATCCTGGGAAGACCAGCGGGGAGCTTCAAAGAGTGCCTCAACGGTTCGACGTTGTTGGCTTGTTGAAGTTGGTCGAAAAGCCCGAAGACCGTTAAAAAAAACAGATTTTGACTATTGCCATGCAGAAAAAAGGCTAAGATGGCTAAAAATCACCAAGAAGATTGGAAAAAAGTAATTTTCTCGAACGAAAGCCATTTCGAAGTCCAAGGATACAGGGTGAGTGTCGTGAGAAGAAGTACAAAAGAAAAACTCCGACCTGGCCATATCGTCCAAGCCCCTAAACAACCGCCAAAAGTCATGTTCTGGGGTTGTTTTACTTTTAACGATCCTGGGAACTTGAAGACCATTGAGGGCATGATGAATAGCGTCAAATACGCTGAGATCCTGCTTCTTCCAACTAGACGAAGAAGAACTTCAGCGCAGGATTCGGTTTTTAAACAAGATCTTGCTCCGTGCCACACGTCGAAAAATATGAAGGAATTCTTCTAGGAGAAAAATATTAAAGCGCTGGAATGGCCGGGGAACTCGCCTGATCTGAACCCAATTGAAAACTTGTAGGTAGGTAGTTAGAAATGGCTGTCCTACTTTCGCGTAGGACACAATTAGCACTGAGTGCGCCGTTTTGATACCATACCTCGTGAGATTCTAAATAGATTTGAAAATAGGTTATGGATGATGCATGTTCCGCACGTACAATTCTATATATAATGTTGTATTATTCTCCTACCCTGCGGCCTATTATCTTATAGATAGAAGAGATTTGAAAACCGCTGGAGTGCAAATAGACGCCTCAACGGTTCGACGCACAGTGTGACAATTCACTAATCTAGCGGAATTTAACTACAAAAATCACTTTCAAGAATCAATGCAAAAACCGGTTTTATGTGCAGCTAATACCTTCTACTAAATAATTATATATAAATTTTTGGGTTACGGTTAAGCAAAAAAACAAAAATTGATCTTAAAGTCAGATTTTGTGTTCATTTTAAATAAAATCGAGTTTTAAAGGCGCTTTGGTTAATATGAATTTAGACGGGTTTTTTGATTTGTTATTGGGGACTTTGTTTTATTTTTCTTAAATATAATATAAGAGAATGTAAAAACAAGTAAAACCTTATTTCATATGATGCTCAATATTTTGTTATTGTGCTCAAAAGTTGAAAAATTGAGTTTTTTGTGTCAATTTTTACATTAAGTGGAGAAAATTTAGTAATATTCCGCATTATTCCGATGGGAAACTATATGTTTTTAAAGCTCAATATATAAGCTTTCATTCTACGTTTTAAGTTGCTGCGCATAGGTGCGACACCCATACATTTTTTTTAAATTTTCGAAGTTGCTTCCAAAATAATTTCTTACAAAATGATAAAGATATTATATTTAAAAATAAAACCAAGACCACAAAACAAGAAAAACTGTAAAATAAATGCATAAACATATTAAATTACATAAATAAATGCATTGATACACATATATATGCTTCTATATAAATACAAATTTGAGAAATTATGTGTTTTATGCAATATATATGTGTCGTTGCTGCCCTAGCAAAACTCAAATCGATTCATATATATAATGCAACAACAAAGAGATGAAAAACTTACTGTTTGGTATTTAAATAACATTTTTTTCATAGGGTAAATAAGCAATATTTTTCAAAATTTACCAAAAAAAAATGATTTTGCCAAAATATGAATTAAATTGAATTTGAACTAATTTTATAAAATTTTTGGTTAATTTATCTAATAATCAATAATTTTTAGGAGTCAATAACAGATTTTCAATTGCATCAGATCCATTTTTAGTAAGTAAAAGATATTTTCTTGTCCTGAAACTTTTAAATGTAACAATATAAGAAATCTAAGCTGCTTGAGGAATTCGGAGTAAATTTTTGTTAAAAATGTTGTTAAGTGTTGTCTATTATTATGTTTTTATATGTAATTATTTTTTAAAAATCTAAACTAAAAAGAAACAGCAGGATTTTTGGTCAGAATTTTTTATCTGTACAGAATGGGCATTTGTATGTGCACTAAACAGGCGCTTTCACAGGGCCGTTTGTTCCAAAATTTGGTAACTATACAAATCTTTGTAATTCAGTTACATTTTAATACATATTCATTGTGAAAACTAAAGAAAAAAATGTTTGGGGAGAAAAATTTAATTTTTAGTAAAGGTCTGTCAAAGTGCAAAAAACACGTGAGTTTAAAGCTCTTTAAGTCAAAAACGTATGTCGATATGTACAAAAATTGCAGTTTAACTTATTTTTGTACATATTTGTTATGAATCTGATACATAAAATTTAAAAGAAGCAAAAAAAATACAACCTTAATTCACTCTTTAGTATGGGTCTAACATAGGCAAAAAATATGTACATTCCGATCTCTGCAAATTAAAAATTTGGCTATTTTAATAAATAGTTCTAGTTAAATGTCATTCTCTGAATATATTTGTTGAATCTTGCGAAGGAATCACTAAAAAAAATTAATTTGTAAGCGCTATTAATTTTATTCCGCTAGATGAGCGAAATGTCACACTGTGCGCCGATGCGTGATGTCCATGGCGGCTTAGTGAGAATTGAGACAGAAGCGGCAAAAATGGGTTTAGCGGTAATTGAGGGAAAAACCAAGTATATGCTGTCTTCGAGAAAGGACACCCAACACCGACGCGACGGCTCGGAAAGAACGTCACAATAGACGCATACAACTTCGAGGCAGTAAAGGAGTTTGTCTACCTAGGCTCCGCTATTAACACGGGCAATAACACCAGCGCCAAGATCAGACGAAGAATAACTCTTGCTATAATCGCTGTTTAATTGGGCTTAGAACGCAATTGAGTGGAAAAGCCCTCTCTCGAGCAAGTAAGGTAAAACTGTATAACACCCTCATCATCCCAGTCCTGCTGTATGGTGCAGAAGCATGGATCTTGGCTGTTTCCAGAGGACAGTTCTTCGGGTCATGTTTGGCCCCGTGTGTATTGATGGGGAATGGAGAAGAAGATTCAACAGCGAATTTTAATTTTCTTTAACCGGAGTTGTGTTCAAAAAATAAACAATCAAATCGAAAAACTATTTCCGGTTTTCAAAACGATCCAGTTGTGATACTAGGTATAGTGCAAAACTGTTTCCACTTATAGCAAATTTTAAACATTAACTTTGTATTATATTAAAACAAAAATAAGCAATCTTGAACTGACTGATTAAGTAATTTCTCTAAAACAAGGCAAATGCTTTTGTGGAACAAGGATTTAAATGCTTTGTTCTCCATGATTCTCAGCGTTGGGTGTCTCATAAAATTTCTGTTTTTAAAAGAGGGTGTGGCATAATTCATAACTCATTCACTCATAACTTTAAGTGACGAAAAGGAGTGGGTTTGCTGTCATTTGGTTTTCGGTCTTTCAAACCCAAGCCATTTCGGGTTCTTAAAGGTTTTTTGTTTCTAACACGGTCTTTCGACTGGTCTGAACAGACATCTATTATTATAGAACTGTCACTACATGAAGACAGTTGGTTGTAGTCAAAATTGTTGACAATGTCTTCAAAGACATAAAGAAAACTTAGTTTGAATTCAATACTTGCCCCTTAAACACAATGACTCCATTCAGACAAATAAATTGAACGCGTTCAAACAAAGCAACAAAAGTTCAATTTCTAACGCGCTAATACTTTGGTAAACTTTATCAAATCTGTAAACCTTTAAGAAATACAGAAAAAAGTGTACAACAAAAATTAAAGTTTTTCAAAGCTTTTCGATAAAAGTCTAGCTTCCAAAGGAAACAAGCACATTGTCGTTCAGTTTAAAGCTTGAAAAACAGCTTATTTATTTAATTTTGGAACCGGAAACACTGAGTTAACATTTGCAGGTCTTGTTTTAAAAGAGTTTTCGGCTTGTTAAAAGTTTATTTTATTTTAAAAAATCGTTGGGGATAGTCTTGCTTTGATAGATGTAGTATATGCGTTCGTTAACTTTCTTTTCTTATGTCAAGTATTAATTGAAGGATTACAAAAAATGAAAATATTTCCGTCTGTTAACTGAGCTCCTGCTATAATTTGATCAATTCACTTCAAATTTAAAATGAATTCTTGATTGATGTCTAAGCGGAGGAATTCCATATTTTGGTATAAGTTCCGTTTTCTTTAAATAAAATCTGATTATTTTATTTACTTAGAAGAAACATCTACGGGATCAATAAAAGTGTGTTATTTTGCTTTTGACCCGTTCATAATTTAATAATTGCCCAGAAGTTCTAAGTAGATTTAACTTTACTTTCAGTCGTACAAGCATAAGGCTGCAACAACCTCTACAACTACCTTTCAGTAGATCAAACTATGGTGCCAATAATCCAATAAATCAAATGGTCTTAATCTTTAATAAGTATTATTTTCTTATAGTTTCGATAAATGATAATTTCAAAAGCGAATCTTTCAAAACTTTATTTTATAATGTCTTAGCATAAATGCAGGCTTTTATTAATTAATTGCAATTCATGATAATTTTGTACTTTGTAATAATTGTTTAGATATAGATATATGTAGTTCATAAGTTTGTAACGTTAGTTATTAACTACTTAAATAAATAAATAAGTAGGGTAATTGCGGGATAGATGCCGCGGTTTTTAAAAAATAAATTTTTAGACTATGTTAACTATATATATAATTTTTATTTTTAACAAAACTTAACAATGGGTTTATATTCTACCATACAAAAATACTTAACATACAAAAAAAATTTACAATTTATTAAATTAACAAAAAATAAAAAAAAGTATTAAGTCCGCCATCTCTACCAGCATGTGTGGGAGAGTTGCCGCACACTAAATTCATCAAATTTAATATTTTAAATTATTGCAAAACATGTTTTTTGCGTTCCTCATTACGCCCACAATCTGTGCACATGATGTTTCTAGGCTTCTTGTACTGGGTAAAATTTTCATGCAGCCATTTCCAACACTTTTTGCATTCCACCCAATCTTCTTTTTTTTTTTTGTTGAGAAATAGTTTTCCCAACATTCGGCACAATTGTTAATGTCCTCAGCCGGTCCAATGAATTCTTTATTGGTCCTTGCGTTAATTGGATCTTTTTTTATTTTTTTTGGCTTTGTATGAGAGATTTTTTTTTTTGATCGAGGTAGGCGTAGTTAAGACCTCTGCAAACGCCTAGAAAAAATTGGTGTTGGAATATTTGGCAGTGGTGAAATTTCTTGAAGAAGTTTGGTTGGCGTAGGGCTATTAAAGCACGAGAAAGTGTGGGTTTCATTTTCTGAATAGTTGCAGGAATGCGTGGTGTTACTTGCGGTTGGAATAGCCAATTCTGAGACTGTGGCAGGAATGCCGAACACTTTTTCTGCTTTTCACACAGACACACCTTCCTCGATGGATTTTCTGGCTTTTTCTAAGCCCTCTTCTATCCAACTTCCTCGATCAGTCTTACGGATATATTTACGTGGCATAATTAAGCTGTATTTTATCTTCTAAACAAAAAAGAACACAAAAATCAAAATGCGGCATCTTCTCCTAACAAAAATGCGGCATCTATCCCTTTTTGAGGGAGAGATGCCGCATGACACTACACAACAACAAAAAAATAAGAACAAGAAAAAAATCACACCAATCACATCTTATAATACTCATTAACTACAAAAAAGACTTACATTTAAGAAAACACGCAACGATTAGTTTATTCAACTAAATATTCCAAAAGACTGAAAAATTTCCATAGTCGAGACGGTAGCGTTAAACAAAACAGTTTTTTTTCTGCGTTTTAGTTTGAATGTAAAACGAACAAATTTGAAAAAAAGGGACCAGGACTACTAGATATATGACTTTGGCTCAGTGCGGAATCTCTCCCGACGCGGCATCTCTCCCGCAATTACCCTAATATAATTTTTACTTTTTAGCCTATTTCTAAGGATCTGCATTATCTATTTAAATTGAAAATCTAAGCGCTGGAAAACAACGTGTCGCTTGGTTAAGAGCACCCAACTTCCAGCCATAAATTACAAATTGATGTACAATTTTCATTACTAGTGATGTGGTTTTCCAAACAAACAATAAATTATCCTCTCAAATGGATGCAAACAATGTGGCACACGTCCAAAGTTGTTAGACAAACTAATTCGTCAAAATGCAAAATCCTTTTTTGGGGTAATGTCTGAATATCACCCAGAACACTCTCCAACCTGTGACCAGTGTTTTCATTTTGAGCACATTTGCATTACCTACTGTTTTCTTCTGGCATTATGCCATATGTAGGCTGCATAATCACAAGTGTCTGCGTCTATCATCGACCAGTGAAGTCAGCTTGTAAGCAAACATTATGAAACGATGTACGAGAATTGTTACAACATTGGGTAACCATGATATTGCACAACGGTAGCCGTAACTTGGGCAACGATACCTACATCGACATAAAGTCTATTTCCTGGAGTGATATGGCAATTTTCAGATCCTCGTTTCCAATATTTTGAGCATCGCACAAAACCTATTGATTCTGGGTTATTAAAAATTCTTGTTATTTCAAAAACTGCATTGAAGCGAGTGATTGCAATGCTAACATTTGTCAAGGATGACATTTTTCGAAATGAATGAAATCTGGTGACGTGTTGAATACGTATTGAGATAGCAAACAATATTTTTAAGGCTTTAAGGACTTTTTGTTGTTTTTCGCATACAATTTTGTATGTTTGTTTGGAAATTGCTTTATTTAAGAAATCACCAGGGGCTCCAACTTTTTTTATTCTCAAAGTAGGTTGATTAAAGAGTGTCTGAAATGTTTTCAGTGAGGTACTTGGATATATTTCTTGGGAAAGGAAGGATCCATGCGGTCCTGTTTAGATGATATTTTATATAGGTATTGGGGGATGTCGGTAGATACCTTCATTATATTTTTGTAGGATGGTCGGAAGCAACACAATATGATTTGCCTTCAGTCACGAAAGGGATGCTTTTATATATTGACTTTTTTTTCTTTTTCGGGGAAACATCTCATTTTTGTACCAACGGAGAGGTTGATGACTGCTCAAAAAATATCACCCAACCTTGTTCGTGGTTTCCAAAATATTTAAAGGTTGGAGCAATCAGTTCTGTTCATATAAATGACATGAAATCCAGTAAACCACAGGTGACTGGTATTTTATTGTGTGAAATGAACTTGAATCCTGAATTTCTTTCATATCCACATCACATCCAATTGAATATAAAATGTGTTTGCAATTTACCCAGATTCATACCGTAAAATGTATGAAAAATAGATTTATTAAGGTCTGAAATTCCTGAAAATTCATTTTAGAGATTCTACAAATTTACGTCTAGGGCTATTGGTTATACAAAGGCAAAGTGGAAGCTGTGCGGAAAATATTTATTTGAATTTTAAATCTTGGAATTTTCAGGCCCAACCAGTGTGAACTTAAGGCTGAAATTTATTCCCCTAATTTGTATGTATTTTACGGATTAACAAAACAAAAATAAAACTTTGAGTTGAGCTTTTCGTTATCAACCTACTTTTCTTTGAAAATCCAAAAGAGGAAAAACCATTAGTTCGCCAATTAAAATGCTAAAAAGAATCGTTTGCAAACTATTTACCCGTAAGAACAATGGTTAAGACCTTTATATTCGTTAATACATTCCCATGTTACCTTCAAAGGATTGCAGCTTTAAGAATGGGTTAATTTATAAAAATAAGTGAATATAGGTATCCAAAGGAATTTCGTATACCTAAATCATAAAACAAAACTTTTTTCGATAAGAAAATTCAAACAAAAATATTTCATTGATGTTACCTTTTTGAGGAATGTTGCCAAAAATTATTTTAAACATTTTTCCTTTAACCCTTCAAATTTTAATTTGCGAAGTAAATTAGTTTGGTGAAAGTTGTTTGGGACACAATCCCTCATAACCAACATTTTTAATTATCAACTCTCCACGCTGACAAAATAAAAACCAAAAAGTTCTGCCATATGTCCCCAATGAAAAGTGTTCCCGCATCATCATTAAGAATTTTTTTTGTTACTGAGTTCCTCATTAAAATCACGCACTGACACAAGAGATTCAAATTTATTTATATTCAATTCACGCAACCGCAAGCTTAAATAATAAGGATACAACTTTATTTTGTGAGTTTTAAATTCCGTCGACAGGATACGACGCATTCATTTCCAAAGAAGTTAATTATTTCAGGCAACCAACAACCGCCAAAGCCAAATGTCTCATCGGAATTGTAGGCATGTTGCCAGCCGGGACAATGGTTAAAAAAAATCATTAATTCCTTTTTACCAAAATGGATGTGAATTTATTAAAAATATAAGAATAATGAGCACAATTTGCTTCTGTGAAACAAAGAGTGGCAAGTAATTATTAAATCACTTAGTAACGCGTTTAATTGAAGCTAAGCTCGAGCGTGAAAAAGCCTTAATTTGAACGAGATTTATGGAACTGGCACCAAAACGTTAAATACAATCCAGAACATATTTATAAATTATCCACACCCCATTAGGTGTTCACATTTTGTATTTTTGTATTTTTTTATTTTTTTATGAAGTTCGTAAGGGTTTTCCCGGTCAAATCCTTGATAGACGATGGAACAAATGTTGCGAATTATTCAAAGTTCATTGAGTTTTTATTTAATGAAGTGAAAATAAATCTCACTCAACTCGTGACACATAATTTGTCTGACTGTTTAACTAGAGGCCTTCCATTCTTCAATTATTTTCATTTTGTTTTCAGAAAAAGAATCTTTTGATCAAATAGAAGTTAAATCAAAAACCTTTCAGGAGGTGAGAGAATGCAGAAACACTTCCATCAACATAATACTTTAAGTTTAAATTAAGTACGTGACATATTTGGATTTTTTCGTTTTTGTTTTTTCTGTGTTTGCTCCTTCCTGGATTCTGCTTGGTGATCAGATGGACAAATATTGAAAATCATCTTTTCCATTATGAAGAGCGAAATAAAAATTGATTGAAGACCATTGCAAATCTTCTTTGCTGGTAATTGGACCTACAGCAGATTTCTTCTTAAACTTGTTGGAAATACCAGCTGAGCTTAAAGCAAATAAATAAAAAAAAAAAAAAAAAAAAAACAGATATATCAAGCCAAACGCAATAAACATTTCAATAAATTTAATTTTTTTCGTCGAGTTGAATTTTGTGTCAGTTTGAATAATTGCCCTTTGAATAAATTTGGAATATATGGTGAGTTTGAGTTCCAAGCAAAAATGAATAATGAACAGACCGTTTGGACAGAGACAGAGAATTTAATTGTTCTTTTTCCCTGTCGTGTGAAAAAATAATTAATGACTGTCAGTCTGTGTTTGTTCCTATCGCAGTGTTTCGAAAAAAAATATAGGGCAGTTGGTTTTGGTTTTCATATTTATTTGGTCTTTGCTTATTTGAAAACAATAGCTTTCAGTCTTTTTCTAATAAATACTGCTAGCAGAAAATATATTGATCTACTAAATACAATATTTATAACATGCCACATAAACTAACTCAATTTCTCAAAAAACATTCACAGCAGTTGAAGAAATAATGAGTTCAAATCGCTAAGCACTTATGGATATGGCCAAAACAGTCCAAATATTGTAACACTTAGAACTTTTCTATTTTTTTCATTCTTTTGGCTTCTCCTCATGCATGGATGTCTAAATTTGCAACTATAAATGTTTGTTGGTGAATGTAAAAACGAAAAAAGAATTTAGTTTGAAAATGCATTACTTAACTTTAAACATCGAATTAGTAAGAAAAACTCAAAGATAGAATTATGTATGTATTCTGACTGACAAATATATATGAAAAACTAAAACAACTGTGTCGTCTTTTAAACATCCTTATTTTTTTTATTTTTTATTTTTTTATTCCCACGCCTCTTTCCCCCCTAGATACCGCACGCACTGGGGTCCATTTTCACCGAGTACGATTGCAATTACGGTTGCTAGTCGTATCGGCACTTAATTACAAATTATTTGAAATAAGTAAACTAAAAAAAGCGATGGCGATTCGAACGTTAGGAAGGCAAGAGTTAGGGACTGCTTAATGCAAGCAGGTACAAAAAGGAAAAACAAAATAAATCAAAGTTTTAAATTAAAATCTTACAAAAAGCAAAAAAAGTAAAAATGCAAAATTTAAAATCAAAAATTTAAAAATTTTAAAGTCAAAAAATTATAAAAACACGACAAAAAAACAATAAATAAGCGTGTAGAAGACACTTGTCAGGTAAGTAAGTAAGTAAAAAAGTAAAAGTACAATGAGACAAACAATACAAAAAACATTTAAGAACGTGGAACACTGGTTTTAAGAATTAGTTTTAGCTTGTTTTTATTGATATTAAAGTCAAATAAGTCTTCATACGCATTCAATAGCTTACTCATTCTTGTCAGTGGCTCATGCATTCCGTAGTTAGTTCTATGTTGGGGGACTTTAATCAAATTATGGGAACGCAAAACATAATCTCCACCTCTGTAATTAAAGAAGATAGAACTCAAAATATCTGGAGCATCAGTGACACCAGTAATAATTTGATGAAGGAAAACTATATCATTATTTGTTCTCCTTGGACACAGTTTTTGCATCTGGAAAAATGCAAGTCGATCATCGTAAGAAGGGATATTATTGGGGTCAAACCATTGAAGCCCTTTAAAGGCAAAACGTGTAAAATTGCGTTGAACTGATTCTAGTCTCTCAATATGTATCGCAAAATGAGGAGACCAAACTTGTGATGCGAATTCGAGATGGGGTCGAACCAAACTATTGTACAAGGAATAGGATACGTTAGGGTCAAGGAATTCCTTGGACCAACGCTTAGTAAACCCTAACATTGAATTAGCTTTATTGACGATGTTATTAATGTGTTCTGAAAAATCTAAATTAGATGTGAAAAGAACTCCTAAGACCCTAACTTTAAAGACACGGGATAATATGTGTTGGGATATAACATAATCATAAGATGTAGGATTACGCTTTTTGGAAATTGTCATTGTCTGACATTTTCTTGGGTTAAGATTCAAATAATTCTTTTCACACCATACAACAAACTTATTTATATCATCTTGCAGTTGAACGCGATCTTCATTGCATGAAATATTTTTGAAGATCTTCATATAATCTGCAAAGATAAGAATTTTACTACTTCGAACACTTAACGGAGCATCGTTAATAGCTAAAATAAATAAAAGGGGTCCTAAGTGACTACCTTGTGGTACATCCGATTTGGCGATGAAAGGTTTTGAGTAAGAGTTTCTGAATTTAACTTGGTAAGATCTATTATCAAGATAAGAAGAAATCCATTTGACGAATCCTGGAGGAAATCCATATGAATTCAATTTAAACTTGATAATAGTATGCGAAAGTTGATCAAACGCTTTGTAAAAATCTGTGTAAACACAATCAACTTCCTGTCCACTTTCTACAGAATTCAGACATTTATGCAAAAACGCTAGAAGGTTTGTCACCGTAGAACGTTTTTGCATAAAGCCATGTTGTTCAAAGCATATAATATTTTTACTGTAGAAGGCTAAATTCTCACAAACAACTTGCTCAAAAATCTTAGGAATGCAAGACAGTTAGATATGGGCCTATAATTAGTAATATCTGACTTGTCACCTTTTTTGAAAACAGGTTTATGTATGCGTTTTCCACATGCTAGGGAATTTTCCTAGCTTTAACGACAATTCAAAAATATTGTGTAAAGGAATAGCCAAGACCGTCCTACATTTTTTTAAAACAATGGGCGGAATACCATCGGGTCCAAAAGAATAGTCTTCCTTAAGAAGGCACGTCTGACCCTGATAAATACACTATCAATGTATTAACGCCTCTAGGCAGATCAGACCATAGTATAATATCTGCAAATTTCTCGTGCCAAACTAGTCCAGTTAAAGAAAGAGTTCCGAAGAGAACCGTATGGCAATACGAGAAAGCCAACTGGGACGGTCTCAATAACTTCTTCCGGATCTTTAACTGGTCACTATGCTTCCTCGATAGTGACGTAGACTCCAGCGCAGATATGATTACTAATATGATTATCTTGGGAATGAAAACTTTTATCCCGAATAGGGTTAAAAGCATCAAACCTAAGGAAAAGTCATGGTTTGATTCAAGCTGTAAAGAGGTTATCAGGGAAAAACACGTAAAGTTCCGTTGTTTTAGAGCCAACCCAACTGAGGAAAAGCGGAGCAAGTTTAAACAATCCAGGAAGGCCTGCAATGCCCATATTCGACGGACAAAGTTTTTGCATGACCAAAAATTTAGGCAAAAAATACTGCAATGTCCCAAAGGCAGTAAGAATTTTTGGTCATTTGTTAAAAATATGAAGAATTCTTCTTCTTCCTCGGTCCCAACGCTTGTTGATAATGACACTCCAGTTGTTAGCTCTCTCGAGAAAGCTTACCTTTTTGCTAGGCAGTTCGCCGCCAACTCTTCGCTGCCAGAGAGTGCCATGACTCCACCTGTTCTTGAGCGCGTCAATGATTCCATGGGGCAAATCTTCTTCCACACTCGTGCTGTGGCGAGAGTCCTAAAGGATCTCAACATACATAAATCCGCTGGTTCGGATGGTATCCCCGCTATTATTCTGAAGAGGTGTTCTTCCACGCTGGCAAAACCCTTGCGTAAGCTTTTCCATCTATCCTATTCTTCTGGGCTCGTTCCGAGCAGTTGGAAAACAGCATTTGTCCAGCCAATCCCAAAAAAGGCGAATCTTCTTCTCCCTCCAATTATCGACCGATTGCACTAACGTCCCTTCTTTCTAAGGTCATCGAAACGCTGATAAACTTTCAGCCCAAGAAATATCTCGAAGACCGAAAGCTTCTTAATGACCGGCATTACGGCTTTCGCAGCAACAGGTCCACTGGTGATCTGATGGTTTATCTCACCGAACAGTGGAACAAATCTTTACGTCGTTTTGGAGAAAGTAAGATTGTTGCACTTGATATTTCAAAGGCATTGGATAAAGTCTGGCATCTTGCTCTTTTATCGAAAATGCGTGCTTTCGGGATCGATGAATCCCTTCTTCGTTGGATTAGAAACTTTCTTTCGAACCGTTCAATACAAGTTGTATTAGACGGATTCAAGTCTGAAACCCACAATATAAATGCTGGTGTGCCCCAGGGCTCCGTTTTGTCTCCGACCCTCTTTCTCATTTTCATAAATGATCTCCTGTCTGAAACTTCTAATCCAATCAATTGTTTCGCTGACGATAGTTCTCTTAGCTTTTCATATTCGTTTCCAGACTCACATCCCTCCTCTTCGGATGTGGAACTGCAACGGCAATATATGATAAGCTCATTAAACTCTGACCTAAACAGCATTGTACAATGGGGAATTAAAAACCGCGTGGAGTTTAATGCTTTGAAAACTCAATGCTGTCTTGTATCGTCAAAGCGAGATATACCCCCCTTGCCACTATCAATGCATCAATGAGACCGAACATCTCGAGATTCTCGGTATGTGCATCACAGACCACCTTTTGTGGAACGAGCACATATGCGACGTCGCCAAAAATGCCGCAAGATGTTTGGGTTTCTTAAGAAGGTGCAAGAAATTTTTCTCCCCGTCTGATCTGGCTATTATCTATAAGACTTATATTCGTCCGAAGCTTGAGTATAATTCCCATCTCTGGGCTGGTGCTCCAGTTACATACTTAAGCCTCTTGGATGGTATACAAAAAAGAGCTATAAGAATGATTGGTGAGAGAGACATCACTAATTCATTCACTTCATTGGAACACCGTTGTAACGTCTCATGTCTCTCCTTGTTCTACCGTTACTTCTACGGTAATTGCTCTAGTGAAATAGCCAGTTGCATTCCTCCCCTTAAACAATTCAACCGTAATACCCGCGCTTCCAGAAATGCCCATCAGTTTACCCTCGAGCCCAACTTCGGACGTACTGTTAAGTACAGAGAATCGTTCTTTAGCCGTACTACGCGAATGTGGAACTCCCTTCCACACTCTGTCTTTCCCAGTCATTGCAATGTTGATGAATTCAAAACCAATGTACACCGACACTTACTTTCAAACCCTTTTCTTGATTCTTAATGCACTCACTGTGTCTCTGGCATAATAAGGGTATAAAAAGCCCCTTTAGTGTGTGTAAATTATAAAAAAAAAAAAATACAATTTATAAGTTTATCAAAGTCGATAAGAACGTTGTTAAAGGTTACCTGGGGACAGTTTCGCAGATAGGCAAAGAAGTCAGTATCCAAGGAAATAGGAGTATCGATGAAAGACTGACTAAAATTACTTGCGAAAGCATCACAGTTTTCTGAGTTACAGTTCAAGGCAATATTGTTGTAATTGAAGTTAATAGGATAAACATCACATTTTCTTTTAGAATTGGCAAAATTCCAAAAACTTTTTGGGTCCTGTTTCAGTGAATTTCCCATGTTTATGAGATATTCACTGTAAAGATCAAAAGAGAGTCTTTTAAACTCCGTAAAGAGAGATATAAACAACTTGGCTCTCCAATGATATGGAACTGATATACTTTTTCCAAGCTTTGTTCCTTCTATTCCGAAGGTTTTTCAGTTCTTTAGTATACCAAGGGTGACTGGAGTTATAAGGGTTAAAGCTTTTTCTTTTGGGTACTATTTCATTAATGGATCTCATTAAAACACAGTAAAAACTTGAGATAGTTGCGTCGATATCATTTTAAAGCGGTATATTTTCAATACCGGAATTTCTTAAACTATCCGAAAGCTGTTGAAAATTATCTCTGCGGAAGTAGTATTTGTACGAACAGTCGTGAGAATTACTATTTTCTAGTAAATGACCGCTCAAGTAAAAAAAAATGTCAAGTGGTGGGTGATATTTGTCTATATTAGTTATGGCAGAGGAAGATTCAACAACTACTGTACTAACAGCATTTGATGAGAATACCAAATCAAGTAAGCGATTCATGCAGTTCTTTATACAGCTTACTTGTTGCAAGTCAGCTGAAATAATATTGTCCAGAAATTGAAGTTCCTGTTGCGATGAACTTGCGGAGGCTTCAAGATAAGACTCGTCGTCTGAAGAAACCCAATCTACGTTTGGGAGATTAAAATCACCTAACAGGAGAATATTATTTTCAAAACCAGCAATTTCTATGACATAGTCAACTGCTGATGAGAGTTCATTAAACACTGAAACAGGACTTTTTGGTGGAATATATACATTTAAAATAAAAAAGACTATTGATTGTATGGTCACTTTGACGCATAAGAGTTCTATTGAAAGGTTAAACGGGAAAATAATTTGTGATGAACAGAAACTGTTTCGAACTGCGATAAGAACTCCTCCACCAACAAGATTAACAGCATCCACATGACGGTCTTTCCTATAAACTAAGAACTCTTCATCAAAGAGTTCAGAATAAAGTATGGTGGCATTAAGCCAAGTCTCAGTAAATAAAAACACGTCATGCGGTAAAGCTTGTGAATTCTTAAAAATTGAAGTAGTTTTACTACGAAGTCCTCTTACGTTTTGGTAATAGAAGGAGATCCTTTGCAGTTTTTTGGGTCCTCTTCTGTACGGGAAATCGGATTTTGTAAATTTCTCCGTTAATTAGAAATTATGAATTCCTTTACCAGGGTGTTAGGTGGCCAAGAAGAATTTAAAATACTGTTAAATAGGGAGTTTGGCGCGATTATTTTAAAAGATGCCACAAAACTATTTGGCTTGCTTATTTTCGGACATTTTACCTGTAGAGTGTTATTTAAAGCCTTACATTCTACTAGATGTTTCAAAACGTCATCTGTTTCAGTCGTGGGCAAAAGGCGTGAAACAAATATTGTTTTGGGCCTAGGAACAGACGCAAGAGTTTTATGAGCAGTAGTTAGGGTTTGAACAGATGCCAGGCTCGTCGAAGGAAGTTCGGATATCATATTTTGGGCAATAGAATTTTGAGAAGGATTTTGGACATCTTCATTTCCACTATTTAAATCATTAGATGGCAGATTTTCAGGTTCAACTGCTTTTTTGTGACTCCTCAAATTTGACTTTTTTGGAGCTGGACCTGCAATAATTGAAGAAGAAGCTAGTTCTCTTCCTCTTTTTTTGGATTTATTAGGGTTTTCGGCTGTGGATTTAACGGTCTGAGAGTATTTGGCACTGGGAAATTGTTTGCATTTTGAGCCATTATTGAAAAATTTACGCTCAAGTCTTCAAAACTTTTAGAAATCTTTGAAATGTCATCTTTCAAGGTTGACAGTTTGAAAGATAAACTGCCTAAAGAAATTTTTCTACAATTTTCACAGTACCAGAAAGCGATTTTGGATGCGGTTACTTTATCCAAAAAAGCAACTGTTGCACCTACGCATTTTGCATGAAAAAAAATTCCGCATGGACCGAAGCATGCGTAGAGGGGAGATGTGTCAGAGCGATCTGAACAATTTTTATTCGCGCAAGTCATATTGAAAAGAAATGAAAAGAAAAAAAAATGAGAGAATATTAAAAAAAAAAAAGAAGGAATGAACTAAACGCGTATAAAAAAAAAACTTTGGATAATGGTAGGTTATGAACCTGTGACTATCGATAAGTGAAGTATAGGATCGGCGCTCAGACAAGCTTGACCACGGAGCACGTTTAAATTGGTGGTTAAAAATTTAAACTAGATACCCTATTATTAGATTTAAAACTATTATGTATTGAGGGGAAATTTTCGGAATAAGTGAAAGAGCATGCGCACTGAGAAAACGCGTTTGTTATTGTTACAAGAAGTATAAGTAGAAGTATAAGCCAATTAAATACGAAACAAAGACTTACTTGGAAAAAGAGAGCACAACTATCAAAGTTTTAATAACTTTTCAAATAAATTCTACACATGTGTTTACTATTTAAAATGTTTAGTAAACTAAAGCACTTATAACAAAAAGCACAATTTATTGCGGAACAAGATTTAAAACCAAAGCTAAATGTTTATTTAATTGTAAAAACTGCAGAGTGCAGACACAACACAACTGAGATGATTAAAACCAGTGTTACCACTTGAATTTTTTCAAAGTAGAATAAAATTTTCTTAGTCACTCGAATACATGAGAATCAAGGAGAACGAAGTTTTTTACTATTTATTGTTTTGCAGAAAACCTTACTTTGCCCGCGTTAATAGCGGGGCCTAGGTAGACAAACTTCTCTACTACCTTGAAGTTGTATGCGTCTATTGTGACATTATGTCCGAGCCACCGGTGTTGGCTGTCCTTCCTCGTAAAAAGCATATACTTGGTTTTGCCCTCATTTACCACTTAACCCATTTTTGCCGCTTCTCTCTCAGTTCTCATAAGGGCGTCATTGACATCAAGCTGTCTTCTTCCCATTATATCATTATCATCGAGGTACGCGAGAAGTTGAACAGACTTTTGGAAGATAGTGCCTCTGGTGTTGACGGTGGAGTTTTGCACTATCTTCTCAAGAACGATGTTAAGGAAATCGCATGACAGTGCATCGCATTGTCTGAATCCGTAAGCTCGTTGCAAACCTTGAGTTCTCCCCGCCATTTTGCACAAGCGAACGATCTTAGCAGGAATACCAAAACTAGACATAGCTTTATACAGTTCGTCCCCATAAATACTGTCATACGCGGCCTTATTCCTCTGTAGTTGGTGCAGTTTAAGGATGTCCCTTCTTCAGGATCGGGCAAACAGTGCTGAGGTTCCATTCATCGGGCATGCATTCTTCCGACCATATATTACAGATGATTTGGTGCATGCTCCAGCTCCTATCTAGTTTGTCGCCAGCTGCTTTGTACAGCTCGGAAGCTAGACCATCTGCTCCAGCGGCTTTGTAGGATTTCAGCCGTAATATTTCTGTTTTCACTTCTTCTAGATCGGGTTCACGGAATTGTGTGTCCGATGGAAGGCTCCTGCCTGACGGCAAGATTTTGTTCGTCTTCGCCGTTATACAATCTACAGAAATGGTCTTTCCAAATTCCCAGCATTGACTGCGATTCTACTATGATGTTCCCTTGTTTATCTCTGCAGGCATCGGTTCTTGCTCGATGACCTTGAGCAAGCTGTTTTACCTTCCGGTAGACCCTCCGAACTTCATGCTCCCTCTTTTTTCTGCTGAGAAGCCGGCGTTACGAGCATCTCTTGTCCTTCTATGCAGCGCAGCTCTGTGTCTCTTTCTTGGCTGCATGGGCCTGCCTGCATTCTTCGTCAAACCAGGGGTTTCGTTTTGGTAGCCGTGTGAAACCTAGCATATTAGAGGCTGCATCTTTTAATGCATTCTGTCAATGTTGCCAGTTGCCACTGGTCTTACTTGATGTTGGCGGCATCATGGATGTTGAGATGTGGAAACCATGTGCTTGCTACCACAACATTGCGCCCCCCAGCAAAATTGATCAGCCTGAATCCGTAGTCGGAAGTAGTGTCGTGCAGACCGTGCTTTCCAACTGTTCCACCAAAGATTTCCTCTTTTCCCAGCTTTGAGTTAAAATCGCCGATGACAATAATTTTAATGTCATAGCTAGGACATTGCTCATATATTTTGTCGAGAAGCTCGTGGAATTCGTCTTTGGTGTCGTCCTTTTCTCTTCTGTAGGGGCATGTGCGTATATTAGGCTAATGTTGCCGAATTTAGCCTTGATTTGGATTGTCGTGATACGTTCGCTTACACATTGAAGCTAAAGACTTTTTGCCTGAGTCTGCTTCCCACGACGAATCCGCATTTAAAGAGCCCCCGTTTTTGCTCTCGGTAACCATTACCATAGTAAATGTCACAGTTTTTCATCCTCCTTTTACCCGGTCCATCTCATCACATTTCCTGGAAAGCGGTAATGTCTACTTTGTAGAAGTTGAGGGTCTCCGCTAATTGTTCGGCAGCACGCGGTCTGTTTAGGGACCTAACATTCAACGTGCATATCCGAAAATCGTTGTCCTTAAAACATCATCGTCATCGTCGTCGTCGTCAGTACGATCCCCAACCTTGAATACCAGGCACTTGATGTTACTCCAGGTGAAAGAGCCGGAAAAACCGCTCCTTTTACGCCCTAGGCTTCAGATATGCCGAAGTAGTCCGTAAAAGTGTTCACCAAGTACTTCGGCCTAACTGGAACTGTAGACGCCACCGTTGATTCCAAAAAAGAGAAATTCATTCGCTGCCGTCCCTCGTTGGGATATCTTAGGTGGTGGTAATAAGCAGTAACAGCCTACTCCGCGTCGACCTGTCGACCATGGGAGGCTCTTCTGCGAAAACAAGTTTCGCGATCGCATAGCTCTTAGCTTCATAGTAGTAGTCACCGTAAGCCGCTCCGCCACGTCAAGGCTTATCCCATGGAGGGAGAAATATCCTTATTTCACAGTAAAATACAATGTAAATTTGGTCACTCGAATGCGTGAGAATCAAGGAGAACGCAGTTATTTTTACTATTTATTGTTTTGCATAAAATCATGCCTTTTTAATGTGTTGTAAGTATTTTTAGAGGGTTATCGTCATAAAGATTTGGACTTGTTTGCATTAGCATCAAGGTACACAATATTTCTTTGAATAAAATACAGTTATAACCTTTAATTCGGGTTAGTACGAAGTAAGTTAAATTGGACAAGGAAATATTTGTACTTCTTTTTTCTTTATTCCCATAATTTCAAGTGTCTTGTTTTGAAATTCATTATGTAAGTGTGGGCAACGAAGAAATAAAACTAAGATTTCCTTAGTTATCATGGGATTGCAAAAGAATGTGGGGCGTTGCTGGTAAGAAATGGAATCATATTTTCCAACAAAGTGCGTTTTCTGGAAAACAAAGTGCGTTTTGTGGAAAACAAGTTTGGGCATTCAGATTTTTTTACTGATATGTCCTCTTTTAAAAATGAAAATAGGGACCATAATTCTTTTTAGGTAAAATTACAAATAAAATAATAATATGTTCAAAATCAATTGAGTATAAGATCAAAAGAAACATCTTCACAGACGATAAAGTTATTGCAATTCTATTGCCAAGATCATTCAATTCTTCCTTTTTCGATTTAAGTCCCATTTCATGTTTATCCTTTAGTAATTTTCCTCTTGAGAAAAACATATTGAGATTGATTTTTCTTCAAATAATCTTATAAATTTGATTACATCAACAATGGGTTCTGCGAATAGTTCACCGGATTTGATTTAAATTAATTCCGGAAGCAAATAAAATTCATCTGATTTCCATCAAAGGGTAATTCCTTTTACTAACACTCACATTCATATTATTCCAGTTAATTGAGAGAGAAAGAAACGCAAATGACCATGTTGTAAATGTTTAACAAGAGAGAAACAATAATATACTTGGACAGAAGTAGACTCACCAATTTTACTTGGAAAGAGTATTTTTTGAAAGATTTATCGGCAATTCAAAGAACTGGATGACCATACCCGACAGTGTTCTCATTTTCGTAGGGCTTCAATTTATCAGCTGAAACTTTTTTTCACCATTTCAAGCTGATGCCTAACAAACAAACTATCCCGCTCCGCCGTGCTGCCTCATTAGTGATTGATGAACTCGCATTCATACAAGTCTCATCTAAATAATGTTACTGGCGCCAGGATATTGCATATGGAGGGAATCATTTATCTGCTATCTCACTAGGAAAAAAAATCTTTTGCCAGGGAAAAGACTGAAGCCTGAGAGTAAAAGTGGACATTTGTTATTTTCTGCTAATAATAATCCAATTATGTATTTAAATGTCTAAATGGGATTCGGCAAGGAGGCAAGAGCTTTGATATACTTGTTCACGAGCCCAGAATACTCTCCAGCAATCAATAGTCTGAGATGAATGACCCCTGGCGCGCGCTGGTGTTGGTGGATAGCAATTTTTTGTATAGCCTCGTCGCTAGCTCTTAACCAGAGGCAATCAATGTAAAAGAACGGAGGAAACATTTTGATGGACATGCGAAAGTTCGATTATTTCCAGTTTTTTTACAATTTTCAGATGGTAAGGTCATTCTTTGTACTGTGAAGCACTCTGTCAGTTTTATGATGGATTTTTTTCTGCATCGACATGGACAAGGGATAAGAACTGAATTCTGTCACAGCCCCGGAGAGTTCTTGTTCATAGAGCAGGTGGCTAGAATTTAGTGCAAATGGCCATGACAGATTGCTGAATAGAGTAATGGAGACGAAGTTAATCAACTGCGAGTGAGATTTTATGTCGTCGTTACCAAGTCGTGATGAATTTACAAAACAAAAGACGACAAAAAAAAAATAGAAAAACATAAACAGAAAAAGGACTTTTGAAGTACCTACACAAGCTAAAAAAGGACTCTAAATTTAACAAGTTGATGCTGCCGGCTAAAATGTGTTGAATTTTTCGGGATAATGATCCATCAAAAATGAAAGAAACCAAGAGCTTTGTGTTTTTCTTTAGGCATCGCTGTCGAATTTTGACTTTTGTTTATTTTTCATTTTTTGTTCGAGTCGGCAATTTATATTTTCGGATGGCAGACTTTAAAAAATGTGACAAGGGTGTGAAGATGAAGAGAAGAAGCCCTTATTATAGTTCCTTGGAATGTTCTTAAGGCCACCTTTGTATGAAACTTAAAAATGCTTCAAGGGAAAGCAACAGGATTCTTTCATTTTCAAGGAATTAAAATTCAATTTTAAGTTTTGAGAAAATTTGGAGAAGCACTGAACTACCAGACTATCAACTATGCCTTCACTTGCAACCCTCTGGCTCACTTTAATTAACAATTAAAGCGAGTTAAGCGTTCCTTCGAAAAGGAGAACTTTAATCTTAAGATACCACTTTTGCTGCTTTTCATCAACATTGTTAATTTTCGCTTCTTTTGTAATTTAATTGGTAAGCTCAATTTAAATGAAGACTTCACCACCAAAGTTGGTTTTTTGTGGTGAAACGTTTTTTTACGAACGCCCGCAGGCTGTCGCGACGTCTTCTTTCAAAGTTAAAGACACCTTTCCCTTCAGAAGGTTGTCTATCTTCGTGTTCTCGTAATTAAATGAGCGAACATTTTGACTAATGACTCCACTAAGCAAAAGAACAACAAAGTAAACACGAATGAGGAAACCCTTTTAGAATTTACGAGGATTCCAAAGGAACTCATATTTTTTTCTCGCTGCCGAATTTTCTTTTTAGCATGCCACCGAAGCTCCCACTTCTTTGTCCTCAAACAAAATTCATTCATAAGGTTGAATTAATCGAGTTTCTAACTCAAAAAGTTTCGGTTGAATTACGCTAATGAAATATTCTTTTGGCCTTAAGGACTCTTGAAGATAATAATCATTTCTTTTTAAGCATTTGAAAATTAAAGAGGTTTTCTTTGTAAGGAAAGGAGCTCTCCTTAATTTTGTATATTCGGTGAACGACCAAAAAATCTTTGTTTAAAGCAAGTACTATTAGCAGAAAAATAGTAGAAAAAACATAATAAATGACCTGGTGAAAAGGATTGCTGGGGAAGAATTTATTTGCTTTGACTCTTAACTT
This sequence comes from Sphaerophoria taeniata, assembly GCA_943590905.1. Lineage (NCBI taxonomy): Eukaryota > Metazoa > Arthropoda > Insecta > Diptera > Syrphidae > Sphaerophoria > Sphaerophoria taeniata. The sequence continues at coordinate 10,897,379 of OX016542.1, read as the reverse complement.
TTTTATTCAAGAGGACATTATCCTTGTAGGTACCTTCATTACTCAAACGAAGCATCTCCATTTTATTTGCTGAGTGTTTTTCGTCAAAATGAATCCAATATCCGGCGTGTGAGGCCATTTATCATTTGCTGTCAATGAAGACAATTTCGGTAAATTTGCCGAAAGGATTCGAGAACCCGCTTTTATTGAGATATCTTTGATCATTACTTTGGCAATCTCGTAAAACTATTTGTTTTGTGTGTGTCTTCTGTATAAGCATAAGAAAAGCTCAGAAAGTTATTCCTTTTTGAAGGTAAGTGAGTTCGAGTGTCTGGTAGTCCTAGTCTGCTAGTTTTCCTTGAGGAGTATTAAATTTCAAAAATTCCTGTCACGCATTGATTGAAAAAGGTCCATGTCATGAAATGGATTGAAGGAAAAGTTTAGAGGAACAAAAGAAATCCAATTGTGTTAGGGCAGGGGTTTTGTATCGATGATATGGAGAACAAATATGGAAAAGACTTTTATAGACTCTTTGTGTCACTTTATGGCTTGGACGTGAGGTTATTTTGAACTGGTGTTTTTTTGTTTGAAGACGGTCGAGAAGTGTTTGAACTTTGCTTTTCAATAAAGTTTAGGAATCGGTTGTGTGAAATTTGCATTCGAAAGGGTTTTTGTTTTTTAAATTCGCGAACGGTTCCTAAATGTTCTTTTCATTTCCTTCTCACTTCAACATTTTTCTTTAAGATTTTCTTTCAGTAAGAATTTATTTGAATTTCGAAAATTCCATGAATAATTTGGTTGCATTTGCCTTAAAAACTGTAATGTATTTGTGTGCTGACAACAAAGCTTTTTAAACCTTCACAATCCATATGAATGCTCGAAAGCCCCGTACAAAAAAATCCAACTTCATTTCCATATGATTTTTCCACTTTCTTCCTTTTCAATTTAATCAGAAGCAACAACTTCTTCGACAAAGACGTTCGTGCTGAAATTTTCAACATAAACAACAAAACCTACTACAACAGCACAAAAAATAAGCATATTTCCAAACACGAAAGCACAGCATAATACTGCAGCTCATTTTTCATGTGGCATTGTATTGAAGTGCACTCGAGCAGTTAAATTATTTGGTTCACCCTATTCATAGGTTCCTTCGGCTTCGCCCGCTGGGATGTGTTGTTCTTCGAGAGAAGACGAAGAGTATAAGAAACTTTTTGAGTATTGTACGAAAACTCCAAGCAAGAGGAGTATTCTCAAGTCTCAAATATGCCAGGGTTGTTTCTTTATTATTAGCTAAGCCAATAATCTGAATTTTCAGGAATAAAGAAGTTTCGAAACAACATTAGAGTCAAAACACACAAAAGGATTGAAGAGGTTCTTCGGTGTATTTTCCCTTTTCAAAGTGGAATTCAGGAATTATTTGTGGCATGTCTTGGTTTTTGGGTGCTTAATCAAGTTTATAGAGATTGTGGAGACAACAGCGGCAGTGCTGGAGGATGCAGTTTTTGGAACAGATGTTGATTTGCGGTGGTTTTCGAAACAAGTTTGTTGTATGCTTGAGAGATTTTATTGTGGAAGTTTGGAGAAATAGGGATATTCTGTTTACCAGTCGTTCAATATTTCAATCGATGATTATAATTCTGGTGAAGTTTTGTGCATTTGGATTAAAATGAAAGGTGAATTTGCTTGAAAAACTGAAAATTCATTTTAAAAATCCTCAATAGTGCTCCGGCCAGGATAGTTGAAGTTAGATCACATATAGTCTGGAAGAGGATCTCTTTAATAAACTAAGTACACTTTTTGTTTTTGTGTCCATCATAAGTTCGAACAGAATTATCTTATTTACCTACATATTCCCAGCCAAATTAATAAACACAGAATAGCAAAGTATCAACCTTTATTCTGTGGACTAAGTGGATAATGCTATTGACAAAATACAACTTCTCTCAGCTTACTTATTCCACCGTGGAGGGTGCTTTAGCGAAGGAATAAAAAAATGGAAAAAAAACTTATTCTCTGTCAGATCTGCCACATATTCAGCAGAGACAACAGGAAATCGGTAGTCAAGTACCTACAAAAAGAAATTCCCCAAGAAATTTGCTGACAAGCGACACTATTCCGGGAACAAATTATTTGTATTGATGAGAAATTTTAAGCCGTAGATTTATCTCTTATTCTATGGGTTTATTTAAAGGCTCCCAGCACTTTAACACCCCACAACTAAGGACTGTGGTCAACCCATTTAGTTTGAGACACTGGATCGGAGGCCAAAGACTTGAGACCCATAGTTCATTTTGAAAACTTTTGATAGACTGATTGATATGCCGATGATAAAACGTTAAAACAGTACTGCACAGTGTTGTCAGCGTCATTGAAAAATCACTGAATGACAAGGAATACATGCTTGTAACGTTCTTGGATATTGAAAGAGCTTTCAATAACGTGAAGAACGAAACAGTCGAAAAAGTAATAATAGAGTGGATTACGTGTATGCTCAGAAATCGGCAAATCAACTCAGAGTCAGAGGAAAGGGTGAGAGTATCCATTCCACAGGGAGGAGTTCTCTCACCGCAACTCTGGGTTTCTTGTCATGAACGGCATACTCTCTAAACTGAAATCAAGTGGAGTAAAAAAAAATAGCCTAAGCTGATGATCTCGCATTACTAGCGACTGGAAAGTTCTTATCAACTATCAGTGTACAATTGTACGTACATATTCGCCCTCTCGTTGGTAAAATCTCTGATCATGCAGAGTGTCTCGGTGTGATCTTAAAAAAATAAAATAAACTACGGTCTGAACACCAAAGAAAGATATAAAAAGGCATCGATCACCTTAGACTTAGTCAGACTTATTTCTGGAAAAACAGTTCTATAGGACATTTTCGGATCCTTCATAAAGTTATGGGTCATAGTACTACAAGAGACTATAAAATACCCGAACTTGATTTTCATAAACTATTCCAGGCTGCCATCCCAAGCAAAGAGGAATGGATAGATGACATACCATACTCCATGGAGTAGTCAATAGCTATCTATACTGATGGCTCTAAGATGGATACTGGTGTAGGTGTTCTCTTAAGTTAAACGTCTCTCCTTGGCTTCTAAACTACAGCTGTGTCTTCCAAGCAGTGACAATAGCTGTTAAACCAGGTATTAATGATGGCAATATCATGGCTGTTATCACTTTTTACACTGATAGCCAAGCGGCAAAAAAGGCAATTACTTCAACTGAGGTAAGATCAAAGCTTGTTTCATGCTGCCGCAAAGAGCTTAAGGTTCTTGGCGCACAGCATAACATTTAACTGTGCTGGTTCCCAGGCCACAGCAGTATATACCAGGCAACGAGAAAGCACCCCACCCCGCTATTTAAAGCAGGTAATCTCAAAAGAATAACTGTTAAGGCCAATGAAAGGCGGAACCTTCTTGACACCTGCGGAAAGAATTAATCAATTACACAAGAGATCACTTCGATCTTTTGTATAAGCATTATCACCGGACATAATCTGTTAGAATATCACAAGAAAAATATGGGAATCAGTTCAGAAGATCCATGCAGAGGATGCGGTGACAAGGAGGTGTATGAACACACTTCACACTTTCTATGTCACAACCCCGCACTTTCCCACCAAGGCAAGGGAAGAAATTGCACGGCAATTATATCTTCGAGTAGGAACTTAGAAGAACTTTCTAATACTCATGGGTATCACAATGGTTCGGTGTTGATCTAAGTGTAACGGTAACGACATCAATTGTCAGCCCATCAACCTAACTTAAACCATGGGTTAGTTAACCTGTGGAATAGGCGTTCTTTTCAATATGGTTGCTGAAATAAGGAATATTTGTTCGAACAAGAGAACAAGCGATCCATTCTAAAAAATTAATTCCTGACGGATGCTCGCCATTCCATTCATGATCAGCCCGATTTATTGTATCCAATAAATGGTCCAATTTCTTTGCTTTTACATCAAAAATCGATATTGAGATTTATTCATTCGTGTGCAAGGAACAAGATTACATCCTGTGTATCCCGATAAAAGTAGGTACACAAGCAAAATCGATTTTCCCTTAACTTGTATGCTTACATTTTTCTCGATTAATTTTTCCCCAATTTTTGCTTCCATTCTTTTACTGAAGCAAAAGTCCATCACCCTCGAAACGCTTCCTTCCGATTGAAATTATTTTCAATAATCATAAAAAAACAACTTGCATGCCTAAAAAAAATGCTGCGACTTCGGAAAACGGTTCGCGAGAATAAAATGGATGGCCTTGTTTAAACATAAGAAACATCCTTATTCCGGAAGAAAAGGAAACACATAAAGGTAACCTGAATTAATAGGTATTTTATCTCTCATCGTAAATCGAGGGCGAATGCAGGGATAAGAAAAAAGTGATAAAAAAATCTCAGGAAACGGCCGCCGTCATAATCGATAACAGTGATTGACTTGAAGTTTATGGACTTTTGAATTAGATTTTTTTCTTCCTGCAATGATGCTGGAGGAGTAAAAATGTCCTTCCGATCAGCCTATAATATTATTAAAGGTGCTTGTGGGACGTTGTAAGAAAAAGAAAGAAGAATTTCAAAAATATCACAAGAAATATGTGAAAAATTCGATTTAAGGTGTCATAAGGATGTCAAATTACATTAAAGGTTTGCAAGTCATCGTTTTAAATTTGTTGTTTGTTTTGGACAGAAAATTTTGTAAGAAATTTCATATCCAAGGTTTTTATTTTATAAAAATTAAGTAATGAATTCTGAGACAAAATTGCTCATAACTTCAATTTAATATGCGCGTCACATCATATGTTTGGAAGGCACATCAGAAACAGTGTGGTATTCATGTTCATTAGTCCATTTCAACAAATTTGTTTATGCTTATGTGAGCTTTGGGATGATTTATGACATTCATATTTCTTTTTTGTTTCTTTATGTTGACAATGACAGTGACAATGTCATTCAATCCTCATTTCAATATGAGCAGACTTTATCAAAAATTAAGATTGACTGTTATTAAAAAAAATACGGTTTAATGTTGATAGGCAAAGGGAGCTTGTGTCACATTCCAAAGTGACATAATATCAAGACGGCTAGGCAAAGATTACCTAATTTTGTAATTTCTGAATGAAAATTCTGACATCATTCAAAACTGAAAAGCCTTAATTGGATTACCATTCTCACCTAATAGTCGTGTCATTTGTTCAAAGTCAATCATTTCATAAACAATAAAAACTCAATATAATCCACCCACATGGATCGCATTCATATACACATCTAAATGAGCCAACACACACAAAACTGTGTTAAGAATCATTGAAGCATTAAGTTTTGCTTGAACAAATCTTTCATCAACCAGGCGACTATCTGATTTCCGGTTCGTTTGGTCACTGTTACATGGCTGGTGTTGCCTCAGGTTGTGTAATGTGAATAGGCACGTGAAGTCCCTTTTGTTTGTCATTCGGGCATTCAACCATTCAAGTCCGATATAAAAGTCTGAACACACAAAAATTTAATTTATATTTAGACTACCTTTGCTACATATATGACAAATTGAAAGGACCTTCTTATTTGAACAGACAAAGTTGAAAGTTAAAAAAAAAACCGAATCCGTCATTCAATTCAATTTGTCGGCAGACCATCACCGTTCAGGAAATACCGCAAAACCTCAAATACTGGCGTTTTCCGGTGGTTGGATTGGCAGCATGAGGGCAATTTTCTCTTTTTTTTTTTATTTGTTGTATCCGTCCATTTTGACAGAGGCCTTAAATTAATTCTACGAAATCCTGTCAACAACATCCATTTACTGAATTCTGTGGGAATTTTTTGTTTAACTTTACTTTCCAACATCACATATTCCTTTAATCCTGTTAAAAAATTGACAATATATGTATGTGTTTTCACATATTTAAAAGTCGAGAGGATGTATTTTTTATTTTTCAATTTATTTATTTTAACTTTTTTTTGGGTGCTGGAAGAGTACGCAACACATTGATTCCATTTTGCCGGAGGATGCGAGAAAGGATCCTTTTTAATTTCGTGGTTAAAACAATTATACCCGGACGGAGGATGTGTCCCCGTGAATTGATAGGTTTTGTTGAGGGTGCTCTCGCAAAAATAGACATGAGCAATCAATACTGACAGAAAATTCCTGTATGCGAGCTTTTGGCCATGAACTATAGCTTAAAATGCAATCAGTTGGCAATGTTTGAATCTTTGATTGCGTAAATCAAAAATTGAAATGAAAATCGAATTGAAAATTGAATCGAAAATTGCTGTTAACATTTTAAAAAAATATTCAAATGTTTGTATTCATATTTTTCGTACTTACAGTTTATTTTTTGTTTATAAGCAAAACATACATTTTCAGATTACTGAGAAAAATGAATGCAAAATATTTGTTTTTTTTTCAATATTTATTGAATCGATCGATGTGTTAAGTTTCAATTAATACTTTCAATCAATTTAGCAAATTTTTGGAATTGTTATTGAAAATGTTGATGCTGCTTTAATTGGTGACGTGAAATAACGCCCAACGAAAAATAAAACCGAATTTGAAATTCGGCCTTATTTCCATTTCAAAAATGAAATTACCCCAATTTGGCTTTAATTCTTAGGTCAGTTGGAAATTGCGCCAAAAAAAATTTGGAAATAAGGCCAAAATTTTCAAAACAAGTTTTTCAGCGTTTTTGCAATCTTAAAAAAGAATTCAAGCCGAATAATTGTTTGAAAAAAAAGCTGAATTCCTTACAAAATTTTTTTGTACACCCAAGGACATATTTGAACATATGGCCAAATGACATCTTCAAATCATTTTTTTTCCTACAAAAAAAAGAACTTCAAATATTCTTTTTTAAGTGAAAAAAGATTCCTATATAACGAAGAAATTATAATTAAAAAAAGAATTTAAACTAAACAAACGTTCATGTAATCAACATTAACGAAGTAAATATAAGTACATTAACATGTATTTCAACTCTAAACACATTTGATGTTTTTTACAATTTCTCTGCAAATTTTGCAAAGAATTGCGTTGTTATTTTACATGAGTTTATCTATTGAAAAAAATTATGAATTCCAAAGATAGACTTTAAATTATTTACTTGATATAAAATTTAAATTAAGAGAAAAATAATCGTCATTCGCGCAGCGGAAAATTTTTTTTGCCCCAGAGAGAATCAATTTGGGGTGTGAAAATATTTTTCCGCTGCGCGAATTTTTTTTTTCACACCCCAAGTTGATTCTCACTGGGGCAAAACATTTTTTTCCGCTCGGTACGCCTTGCGCGAGTGACAATTATCTTTCTCTCAATTCAATTTTTTTATCAAGTACCTTAATAAATTAAAGTCTATTCTTGTAAATTCAAAATGTTTTCTATATTGACCATTTATTCCAAAAAGTAGCAAGTAAATATGACCACCTGACTCTTACAATGTTAATTATTGCCATCACTTGACACTTTATAGAAAAGTTAAAAATGGCCTTATGTTCAAATATGGAAATATGACTGTTTCACATATGACACGGCACCAATTAAACACATAAGTAAACAAGACATACATTACATATGAAGCTACGTAGCAAAAGAAAAAGGATGTAGATTTATGAAACAAAACTTTGGAAGCTCCCGATCAGATGTCAAGGGGAAAAAAGCTACCAGGCCATTGCAAAGGGGCCAATTTGGCGAATCAGAAAATTCGCGCGAATTCTTCTATAAGCAAAAAAAGTTTAATTGTTGAGTTGGCAAATATTTTAACAGGAGTTTATACAAATTTAAAAACGAAATAAGACCAAAATGGCCTAGTTTCGTTTTAGCAAATGAAAAAAAGCCAAATTGCAAATTTGGTTTTATTTCAATTTCGAAAACGAAATAAGACCAAATTTTCGAATTTTGGTCTTATTTCGATGGGCGTTATTACACGTCACCGCTTTGATTCCTTACTTAACCAGCTCACAATCCATGAAGGATCTCAGCCTGAGATACTGCAGCCTTCCATCGGAAACGGTCCCTCGCATGCACCAAGCGCCCTATAGCATCTGCAGTCATTTGGTCCTTGTACCGTAGGTTCGGTCTTCCTTGTCGTATCGAACCTGTGGGCTGCGATTAGAAGAATTTCTTGGCTGGAGCGTTGTCATCCATTCACTACACCCACATCTTGGTACAGCTCAAACAGCTCGTGGTTGAACTTTTTTCTCCATTCGCCATCGTCGCGTACGGGACCGAAAATCCATAGAAGAATTTTTCTTTTGAAAGTGCCCAATATCAATTCCCCTTTTTTACTTGTCGTCCAACACTCGGCGCTGCCGTAAAGTAGGACTGATAAAATCAAAGTCTTGTATAGCAGACACTTTGTCTTTCGACTGAAGAGTTTTGAACCCAGTTGTTTTGCCAAACGGAAGCAGCAGCGGTTTACTATAGGGTAATTCTTCTTCGAATCTTCGACACCGTAGTCGTTTGTAGGATTGATGTTTGTTCCAAAGTAGGAGAACTCCTTAACCACCTTGAAATTGCTGCTACCAACAGTGACGTTTTGTCCTAGGCCGAGAACAGTGGTTGTTTTTTCTTCATTCACTTCAAGACCAACGAGTTTCGCCTGTTCTTCAATCGCTGAGCACGCCTGAAGCACAGCACTCTTGGATCGACAGACGATGTCTATGTCGTCCGCATAAGCTAGGAGCTGGGTGGATTTGTTGAAGAGAGTGTTTTCTGTGCTCACACCTGCCTTGAGTACTCTCTGCTCCAGGACTATGTTGAAGAAATCACATGAAATCACTGCGCGGCGCGTGTTTGAAACAACTCGAATGAGTGTGTTTAATAGACACTGAACTGCGTATTGTTTAGCGTCGTGCGGCACAGCTGGATCAGTTTGTTCGAAATTCTTAATTCAGACATCGCCACCATAAGCTCTTGGCGGTGGATGCTATCATAAGCAGCTTTGAAGTCAATGAAAAGATAGTGGATTTCAATTTGAAATTCCTTGGTCTTTTCTTGGATTTGCCTCAGTGTGAATATTTGGTCTATCGATGTTCTGTCTGGCCTAAAGCCACACTGGTACGTGCAAATTATTGCGTTGCAAAATTGTTGGATTTTGTAAGCAACATTAAGCAGGGATATGCCTCGGTAGTTTTTGCATGACATAAGATCGCTTTTTTTAGATGGGGCATATGGAGCTTATTGAATAGTCAGTGGACATGCATTCTTCCTCCAACACTTTGTTGATGACCTGGTACATGCGGTTCATCAAAACTAATTGTCCACATTTAAAGAGTTCCGCAGATATGCCATCCGACTCAGCGGAATTGTTACTTCTAAGCTTTTGGATGGCTCTTTCTTCCTCTTCTGTGCTGGGGGCTGGGACTGCTCTCGCTTCTCTTTCGTCATTCGCTCGATCTACATTATGCGCACTCAGAAGCTGTTGGAAGTGCTGCTTGAAAACATCTACAATTCCCTATGACACTGTGTCCCGGTTCTGAAACCAGAAGCTAATTGCTTCGACCTTTTAAAGAAACGTCGTGTGTTGTTCTTGGCCTGAGACTCTTCTAAATCTTTGAGCTGAGAAACTGCAGATGCTCTTTTCTTCCTTCGCACGGTCTTTCTCTCATTTCTCTTTTTTGTTCGGTACCCTTCTCTTCCTGCTCTTGTTTTCCGTTGCAGCATCTGCAAACGAGCATTTTCCCTCTCTCTTTTTCAATAACGCGCATTCATCATACCACAGGTTCTTTTTCGGAGTGGTTGGTAACCTGTGGTGGTTTCAGCTACATTTGACGTCTGTGGTGCTTGGGAGGACGGTGGAGAATCGCTCACTCTGATACTCACTAGTAGTCTGTGGCTGGCATTCTCCGGAGTGCTTAGGCAACCGATGTTGAGCACGTGTTTTTTTGTGATTTGATAATCAAGCTCTAAACTTAGCCACTATCAGAAATAGGTCAGAGTCGACATTTGCTCCTTGGAAAGTGCGCACGTTTAAGCTGTTGGATAAGTACCTTGCGCCGATTAGCACATGGTCGATTTGATTGGTGGTTCGGCCATCCGGAGATCGACAGGTTGCTGTGTAGATCTTTGGTCTTGGAAACCTAGTGCTACTTATCACCGTATTATGAGCTGGAGCAAAGTTCGATTAGTCGGAAGCCGTTATCAGTTGTAACTTCGTGGAGGCTGTGCTTTCCAACAAATCCGCCAAAGATGTCTTCCTTCGCGATTTTTGCATTGAAGTCTCTGGGTACGATTTTGACGTCGTATAATCTGGACAGGCTCCGAAGGCTTTGTCGTAAAAATCTTTCTTATTAGACTCCTCAGCATCATCGGTAGGGGCGAGTGCACATATTATACTGATTTTTTTGTGGCCTTGATGCGGATTACAGCCAGGCGATCACTAATTGGCTTGAAGTCCATGACTTTCAATCTTAGCCGATTTCACACGACGAATCCGCATCCAAATTATGTGCATTCTTTGATGACAGATGTAATATTAATGTCACAATTTTTTCTTTTTTATTGTCCCTTAAAGTCCAAATTCCTTAAAATATCGAAACGACTGTTTCGCAGTTTCCTGTGTAACACATAATTTTGGGTTATGTCATGTCAATCAGTTTTTGTATGAATTTCGAAAAATATGACGAGCTTAAAAATACTCATACTCATGCTTGTTAGTAGACTAAAAATGAACAACGACAACATTCCAACTTCTGACAGTTTTTCTTTTATTATTCCCACAAATAAAAACAACAAAAAACCTTGCTCCTTGCTCTTGTTAAAATTGACAGCAACAAGTTATTGTGTTTTTCGAAGACATCATTATCATCCTAAAATGTCTGCTTTTTCCGTTCCTTTTTTATACGATTGGCATTTTTTTGTCTTTTGTCGAAAAATAACAATGACTGCTCAAAAAAATATACTTAAGAGGAAGTGAATGTCAAAGAACGCCTGTAATCAAATTAGGTATACTTCGAAAATTCACATTTCAGTCTTCCTTCACATCATTCGTTACATACTCTCAATTTCCTGTTGTGTTGTAACTTGGCACTTGGGGAGGTGTTTTCTGTCAAAAAGTGGGATATGACCTATTAAAACGGAAAAGAGAAAAAGTGAAGATGACTTACACCGCAAACGAGTTCAAGGTTAATTTCGTTTCTTGCTTTTCTGCTTTCTTAAAAAAAAGACATGAAAAGAAAAAAAAGAGATGTGTATAAATTGGTTTAACGATAATGGATACCCGAAAACTTATTCTTTTTTTCAGAGTTACGAGACACTCTGGTTCGGAGAAAAGCCTTAACGGCAGGTTGCATACGTTAAAAAGTTGGATCCCTTATGGTGTTACCTTCATAAAAGCTTGGAAGCTAATCCAGATGAATTTTTACTGTTGGCACAATCGAAAGCCTTAATCACATTTCTGGATAAAGAGGGACTTCTAGAATTGGTTCGTAGATGAGCCTGTCCCTCTTTGCCTTCTTATTTGATGTTGCACAAGTACAAGTCAGTAATCACTCAACGTTTTCATGGCAACTGCTAACTTTATCCACTTCAATGACTTGCCTAAACCCTTAAAAACAATTCAAACCTACTTATTTTCAGGTCCGGAGTGTACTTCCAGATAAGGAGTTCGTTTTCTCCTACTCATCTCATTTCCCTTAGTTATTTTTTCGTCTCGATTGTGCACATATAACAAGGCGGTGAATAGAGTGACGGCTTGGGAGAGACAGGGCGGCTGGTTTGAGATTTATAACTTGCAATCATATTTACTCTGTAATATCTCAGATGATTGAATTGAAAATATACAAAGGAATCAAAGTCAGCGATGATGTAGCATAATTTTATTTGCTTCTAGCTTCGCAGCAATTTTGTTGTAAACAGATCATAAAGATTATGTGTGTTCACAAGGAGAGTGTCTGTTTTTCCCTTTCTTTTCATTTACTCAAGTAAATATTCGTTCGCAATTTGTGGCTTCTAAAAGCGAAAAATATACCAAACTGAAATTGAATTTTTTATGTTTATAGCCAAATGAGACAAACCTACATTTCATTTTTTTATTAGTTACAGGATGGCATCTCAAACCCCCTCAAAACAAACCCATCATAAGCCAATTTCCATAAAATTAAATACTAAAAAAAATTAATAATTAAATGCAAGTTTTTATTACCAAAACGCCACCGCAACCGTTGAGGTGTTTTTGCGTGTCTTTAACGATGTCTGGGATCGTCTAAATAACTTAACCCATAAAATCAACCTAAATGACCTCATTACATAGACATTGAACGTATATCTAAAACGAGAATCGAATAGCCTGAATAGCTGTGTTGATATTCTGTCGAAAAATCGAAAACGAGTGTTTTAATGGGTTATTGTTGGAGAGATACTTACCAAAGTCCATAACAACAAAAATACTTAATTTGAATTTTCGAAAATAAGCAAAAGTTCGTTTTTACGGCTTGAAATTGAAATTAGAATAATTTTGATGAGGTTGTTTGCATTGAGTGTGCGGTGGTCTTTATTTGGTTGGGTTCCGTTTGGTTTTTGTTTATTTGTTTGCTTGCGTGAAATGTGCTTTCCAGCTGGGAGTCGGGGAAATTACTGCTTAATGATCGATGGAACACAATTACTTGTGGTTTTTTTAGACTAGTCGTTAAAAATTTTAAACGGAACGACTAGTTTGGTTCCTATTCATGGTTAGCTATATTAAAAACTGAAAACCAACATTTTTAGGGAAGCAATAGACGAAGTTTTGTTTTTGCATTCCTTACGGCGCGGCGCAAATACACATATCAACAGTTTTTCCGACAACTCGGTCGCTTTTTCTAGATTCCCTTGACTGTCCCTACAGGCCTTGATTTTGGTCTTAAGTTTCGGATGAATTTGTTTGTTAAATATCCAAATCACATTGCTCTTTTAAGAAGTCGAGTCGTATTGTAGAGCTTGCAAGTAGCTCTATAACTCTACTCACCATCACCAGTCCTCGTAAAACTAAGATTTTTGATGTACTTCGTTCCATAAAAGAATTATATATATACTAAAAAGAGGATGTGATGACTCATTACAAATTCCCGATATTTATTCTTAACAAAATATAAGTCACATCATGTACCTCACGTTCGAGGTATAAATAGACCCCCAGTAATCATTAGTTGCCGACCGAGTTTAGTCGGGTTAACATCAGTTGCTAACCGGTCACCGTTCAGTACAAACCAAAAGGTAAGTAACTGTTGCTAACTGCAGCAAAATAAAAAAAAAGTCGTGGCTAACCAGCAAAACACCAAGCAATGGCCAACCGACCGCTAAACGGTACACAGCACAGTCAGACAGCCTATAAATAACCAGTTGCCAGCCCTAGTTAATTCAGTCGAAGCCAGGCTTTCGAAGCGAACAGACGTGTGCTCCCGGACCCCGGAGTGGTAAGTATAAACCTGAACTCACCAGACATAGACTTCCCCCCAATAGTGGTAAGGGGTCTTGCCATTTATACTAATCCATTACCAGATTCGTCTGCAATTTACCGGATCCGCCCGTGATTTACCCAATTCGTCCGTGATTTACCAATTTTATCAGCGATTCACCGGATTCATCCACAATTTACCGAATTCTTCCGTGATTGACCAGATTTGTCTGCGATTTATCAGATCCATCCGTGATTTACCCGATTCGTCCGTGATTTACCAATTTTATCTGCGATTTACCGGATTCATCCACAATTTACCGAATTCTTCCGTGATTGACCAGATTCGTCTGCGATTTACCAGATTCGTCCGTCATTAACCAGATTTGTCTGAAGTTTACCAGATCCGTCTGCGATTTACCGGATTCATCTGCGATTTATCGGATCCGTACGTGATTTAGCAGATTCGTCTGCGATTTACCAGACTCGTCTGCGATTTACCGGACCCGTCTGTAATTTATCAGACTCATCTGCGATTTACCAGATCCGTTTGCGATTTACTGGATTCGTTCGTGATTTACCAGATTCGTCTGCGATTTACCAGATCCGTGCGTGATTTACCGGGTTCGTCTGTGAGTAACCGGATTCGTCCGTGATTTACCGGATTCTTCCGTGATTTTGTACAAACCGGGAATAGACTCCCCCCACCAGCAAGGTACCCTGTCTTTCACATTAATACTGCACCAGTTAACTTAGCCGTTAGTTACCCACGTTCTCAACGCACGACCCTTAACCTACAGGATAGGAAACAAGGGCGGCCGGCGTATCATTCCTATAGATCGAAAGGAGCTTCAGACGCTTCAACAACAGAATTTTACAGTTAAGGACAACCTAGATTTACGAATAAAATAAACTATTGTAATTTGTATAAAGAAATTAGTAAGGAATTGACCAATATTTAAGTTCTGGTACACTTTAATCCAAACCCTGGGAAGACCGGCGAGCTTACCTCAGCTTTAGACAAAATTACCTCACAAAGTTGAATAAGGCTGGGGTGTGAAAAATTAAATTTCTTTGAAACCTTTTGAAAGGTTTGTGGTATTTTTTAATTTAATTTAACATTATACCTCGGGGATCCATGGGTTAAAGAATTTCACATTTTATCGCATACTTTTGCGTTTTAATCCAGACATACGACTACGACTCCATTTTATATTCTTCCGATGAATTATTGCTTCAAAATAAAACCAAATTCTTTGCAAACAAATTTTCGTTTCATTTCATTGTCCCTTTGGGCAACAATCGGGATTTTATTAAACAAAGTTTGACAACAACAAAAGTAAGGGAAGGCAAAGTTTCCAATGTAATTGCAATCAGTAAAATTTTGTCGAAAGCAGCCTTATCCTTGTTTGTGCGTTACCTTGAAATCAAAAATCCTTTTCGAATAAAAAAAAAACTTTTTTTTTAATCTTGCCTTTTAAGCAACTTCCCTCGCGGCAAAAAATAGAAAGAGTAAACAGAAGAAAAAAAAATATATGAACAGCATCTGAAACCTTTGAAGGACACGTACCGGGAATGAAGGCAAAGCATACACGGTATGTGCTTTATGCTCCATTGGAATATTTACCTAATGGTTGTTTGTCTCGCCTCAACACGCACAGGAAATGTTCCATTCCACGATTTTTAATTTCAGGATTAAAAAAAAAAAATGCCCGCAACAACCTAAAGAATCTTATTAAAAAAGTTCCCTCATAATTGAATATTGTTTTTTCCAAGAAATAAAAATAAAATAATTTTGTCGTCATGTGTGTGAGGAGCAAAATATAAACTGAGATAGGACCCATGTCGGATGGCAGCAGCTTCATTATTTCTCCCTAACAGCACACGCAGGTGAGTGGGTGGTGGCTGTTGCGAAATGCCCATTCCGTTTGTTTACTTTTGAAACACATTCTGCAAACTGATGGATTTATTAGTTTTGAAAAAAAAAAAACTAAATGCGCACGTACGTGCGGTGATAAAAGGACCGAGCATTGTTTGTAGCGTTGAATTAGTAAAAATAACCAAGAGAGCCCATAAATAAATAAAGAATCACAAACAAAAAATAACAGACAACGAAAATACACATTTTTGGATAAGGAAACAAAACATTACTCAAGGCCACTTCTATCTTGGGAATAATTAATGAGAATTAAATTCCGAATGGAGGTGTATTCTTGCACCATAAATATTTTGTGTTGTTGTTTTTTTTTGGGCCCCCCTAATGACAGGAAATCAAAATATACGCATTTAAAATGGATTTACACATTAAAATCAAGTGAGGGTAATTTTTTTGTTTTTGTAAGGCTTCTTTAATCTGAATTTGGAAAACAAAATTTAAAAGAAGGAAAAACAAAAACAACGAATGAGGATTGTAGATAAGAACTTGTAAACGGGAGATAATTAATTACCTTAATGGCATACCTACTTAAGTTGAGGAATCAGAGGAAATGAAATTTTGGGCGAAGTGGAAATTACGCATAATATCTCAATAAAGGTGATTCTTTGCTTGTTGATAGCTTGTGAAGAAAACTGTTTGATTCTTAATTTTAACTTTCTTTTTATCTTTTTATTTTGAAAGGAAGTAAAAAAGTCGGTACTAAGGTCAAGAAAATCCATTTGAATGCTGGTATAGCAATTTATTGTTTTAATCTTCAAAACCAAAAAAGTTGCTGGCAAGAAATTACAGAATAGGCCGATTTTTCGAAATGATAGTAACTTGATTTTGTTTAAGAATTCATGTAGGACATTGAAAATTGTTAAGGCTGATTTTGACAAGAGAGTACCTCGTGAAAAATCAATTTTTTTTAGATTTATCCAACTGCAGGTAGAGTGTAGTTGAAACTTGGACCTCTTCGAATTTAACAAATTTTATCATCTTAAGGGAATTAAAGACAAAATGTTAAAGAAATGGTGAGTACATTTTTGTTTCCAAGCGTGGTTTTGCTATTGAAGAATACACAAAACTTCAATTTTAGGTCTTCTAAACCTTTTGGACAGATACCTTTATTTAGAATACACCTCACAAATCACAACAATAAAGCTAGACGTATAAATATATACAACTTCTGGTGATAAGATTTGAACGGTGACGTGAAATAACGCCCAACGAAATAAAACCCGAATTTGAAATTCGTCCTTATTTCCATTTCAAAAATGAAACTACCCCAATTTGGCGTTAATTCTTAGGTCAGTTGGAAAATTCGCCAAAAAAAATTTGGAAATAAGGCCAAAATTTTCAAAACAAGTTTTTCAGCGTTTTTGCAATCTAAAAAAAAAAAATCAAGCCGAATAATTCTTTGAAAACAAAAAAAGCTGAATTCTTTGTACACCCAAGGACGTATTTGAACATATGGCCAAATGACACTTTCAAATCATATTTTTTTTCTAAAAAAGAACTTCAAATATTCTTTTTTAAATGAAAAAAAGATCCCTATGTAACGAAGAAATGGTAACTTAAAAAAGAATTTCAACCAAACAAACGTTCATATAATCAACATTAATGAAGTAAATATAATTAAGTATATTAACATGTATTTCAACTCTAAACACATTTGATTTTTTATACAATACCTGTGCAAATTTTGCAGAAAATTGCGTTGTTATTTTTACATGAGTTTATCTATTGAAAAAATTATGAATTCCAAAAGATAGATTTTGAATTATTTGCTTGATATAAAATTTAAATTAAGAGAAAAATAATCGTCATTCGCGCAGCGGAAATTTTTCCGCTCCTCGAATTTTTTTTTTCACACCCCAAATTGATTCTCTCTGGGGCAAAACATTTTTTTCCGCTCGGTACGCCTTGCAAGTGCCTAAATAAATTAAAGTCTATTCTTGTAAATTCAAAATGTTTTCTATATTGACCATTTATTCCAAAAAGGAGCAAGTAAATATGGCCACCTGACTCTTACAATGTTAATTATTGCCATCATATGGTAGTTTGACACTCTAAAAGAGTTAAAAATGGCCATATGTTCAAATATGGAAATATGATTGTTTCACATATAACACGGCACCAATTAAACACATAAGTAAACAAAGTTTTTCAATTGACATACATTACATATGAAATTATTGTTCCTATGTAACAAACTAAAAAGGATGTAGATTTATGAAACAAGACAGTACAAGCTCCCGATCAGATGTCAAGCTACCAAGCCATTGCAAAGTGGCCAATTTGGCGAATCAGAAAATTTGCGCGAATTCTTCTATAAGCAAAAAAAGGTTAAGTGTTGACAAACATTTTAACAGGAGTTTATATAAATTTAAAAACGAAATAAGACCAAAATGGCCTAGTTTCGTTTTAGCAAATGAAATAAAGCCAAATTTCAAATTTGGTTTTATTTCGTTTTCAAAAACCAAATAAGGGGACGCGAAATAAGGCCCCAGGAAAAAAGGCCCCCAAAAAAATGAAATAAGGCCCCAAAAAAAAGCACACAAAACAACAACAACGAAATTTCTCAAATTTTGGGGTTTTCTTTCATTTTTTGGGGCTTTTTTTCATTTTCTTTTGGGGCATAATTTCACTTTGAAATGAAGTTTTGGGGCTTAATTTCATTTTAGTTTAAAAACTATTTGGGACTTTATTTCATTTGTCAAAATTAACATGAAAATGCATTACCAAGTTTGTCTAATCGAGGACCCAAAGCTTATTAAAGCTAATTGTGTAATTTGTGAGGATTTGCGGGCAAATATTTTGCTGTTGCCTTGCTAAAATCTTAAGATTTGCAATGAATGCAACCTTTAAATTCAAGCCGAATCCATTGGAGATGGACAGGAGTGTCCTTGTTGTAGGGAAAATGTTCAAGGTACAATTCAAGTATTTGTTTAAAAGTTTGTGGTGACATCACCTTACATAAAGTTTGTTATGAAAAAAACAAGTTGTTACCTATTCCTATTTTCGCAGTAAGGTACAATTACCGAAAAAATTTTGCCCAAAAGAGAATCAATTTGGGGTGTGAAAATAAAAAAATTCACAAATTTTCACACCCCAAATTGATTCTCTTTTGGGCAAAATTTTGTCCGCTCGCTTCGCTCGCTAGCAATTGCACCTGCTGTATTTTGATTCAAACTACAATTTTTAAAACATATTACACTGATTTTGGAGTTAAGGTTTAATAACAAAACAGAGTTAATGGTTCTTACGTGTTCAACATGAACTATGAAATCAATAATTAGATATCTGCTGGACTTTCTATCAATAAAAAAAGGTCTCTCTGGTGGAGCTATCAATGCAATTAAAACAACTTAGTAAATTGAAAGTGGGTTCAAGTATAGTGTTCTTGTAGAATTCCCAACTCTTACCGAATCCCAAAGTTCGGTGAGTTTGCATTTTTGCGTTACGTCACATAGACTTAAAGCATACGGTTTATTCAACCGTTATGCAAGGGTAAAAGCTTGAAAATGTTAAAAACTTTCTACTCAATTTATTGTATGACAAACAATTATCCAAAATTAACCACAAGGGTTAGAAGACCAGAATTTGGTTTCGCAACTTATGATCCACCAAAGTGGGTCAGTAGTCTCAAATTCAAATTCTGCCCTTATGACCCACAAGTCTGTGGTCTCAAAGAAAAAACGCCAATGTCGATTTTCAACATTTTTCAGGAGGGACGTTTGAAGTTTTTATGAAAAGTGCAAGATTAAAAATTGCTATAGAATATTATTGGAGATTTAATCCTTGAAAATAGCATAGAATTGAAGATATTTTAGCTCGCAATTAATTGAAATTTGCCCCTTATGACCCACCAGTTTCTATTCTACTAAGAGTTCTTGTTGCAGGGAAATTGTTAAGGTCACATTTCAAGCATTTGTGTAACAGTTTGGGGTGGTATTTCATTATCTTACTAAGTTATTTTTATGAAAAAGACGAATTGGGGTTTAAAAGCATTTTTCCAAAAAAAGTAAAACAAGTTGGGGTCTTATTACATTTTTTTTTGGGCCTTGCTGTAGGGAAATTGTAAGGGTCACCATTTGAGCGTTTTTGGAACAGTTTGTGGTGATATTTCATTATCTAACTAACGGTTTTTTTATGAAAAAGACAAATTGGGGCTAAATTTCACAGTTTGGGGCCTAATTTAATTAATTTTGGGACCTTTTTTCATTTTGTTGGGGCCTTATTATTGGGGCTTAATTTCATTATGAAAATATACCCCAATTTGGGGCCTTATTTCATTTTACTTTGGGGCCTTTTTTCCTGGGGCCTTATTTCGCAGAGCCCAATTAAGACCAAATTTTCGAATTTTGATCTTATTTCGTTGGGCGTTATTTTACGTCACCGATTTGAACTGATCTATCCATAGGGGAATTAAATTTTTTTCTGTTTTGATAGGTTTTGGTCCTTGGACAAAATCGGTATTGTGGATCGGGTACTATACTCTAAACGGCTGCGGATTGGAAGTTAAAATGCCCCTGGTGGCACGAATCGGCAGATACCAGACCCTTTGGTGGCAATCAAAAATGGTAGAAATGACTCTAATATCGAAACCCCTTACCACTGGTGGAAGGAAGTTCCGATGATGTCGTTCTATTTAAGGTTAACTTTGACCAGTATTACTACAATGATATACTATTGTATCATACGCTAGCAGTAGTAGAGGATCATTTTAGTATAGTAGTAGTAGTTGTCCACTGAACGTCTGAAGCCGTGAAACAATCTGCACCAATATTGCACCAACAATAGGGCCCAGGGTTGGTTGTTCTGAATAATCTACAGAAGCTACAGGTAAATACATCCCTATTAGAGCACCTTCTTGTGAAAGTCCGACTTCCCTTTCATATGAGAACATGACAAGATGAAATTAATGCCATGCAATTAATTTGTCACATTTGAATTATAAAAAGCATTTTTCAACCCGGCATCCCAGGCGTATACGTAACCTTTTTGTTCCATCAAAATATTGATTTTTGATCAACTTCCTTAATCGAACTAAGCTTTAATGTCAAAATTTCCTTCCCAAAGCAAGATGATTAAAATTCCAAGTCTCAACATAAGTTCCCAAAATGATCAATAAAGTATGACTTCGTTGCTTAAAGTTTCTACAGGTTTCATTAAGTTTTCCAACAATACTTTATCCACCGCCGGAAGCACTTTGAAATCAGTTAAATTTCTTAAATTAATAACAACTTCAAAACTTCTCCAGTGACTAAATCAATTTCTTCTTTGTCCTAAAAGAACATCAATTAAGCATAACAATTATTAAACTTTTGCTCAAGTTTCGGTAGGTCTTCAATAAATTGATTTACAAACAGCGTGTAGAAACCTATTCAGCTTCCTGATTATTTGGAACTTTTCACCACACCACAAAATCCACAACAAAGTGCCCTTAATCAACAAAACCACCACTTGAATTTATTAATGAACGCTCTCTGATTCGAGTGAGACTTTCCTCGAAAGCCAAACAGAAAATTAAATTTACGATGAAAAACATTTTGCCACAAAATAACCTCGCCTTTTTGGCAGTCAATTTAAGATTCTATTTTTGGATTTTTGATTAAATTAAGTTTTTGTTTTGAATCGGAAAGTCCTTAAAAATCATCCTTCCTTTTACTGCTTTTTTTTGCAGTCCCTACAAACCAGTCAATCATGATATGATTGTTTTCACTTTATTCAACTAGCGGAAAAAATGCTAATGATCCTTTAGATTTATTTCCCTTCCAATAAGTCTTGAATTGACATTAAGTGATCCTTGAATTGAGATATACGCTTCTGTTGGTAAACGTACCTGTGCACAATACAAGGATATACTTCAGAGGCAGTCAAATTTATCCATTGAAATAGAAAATATGCCTGAATAATATTGAAAATTGTTAGCTTGGATATGAGGCAACAAAAGAAAGAAATAAGTTTAAACGTTAGAAGGTAGATTTCAAGCAAAACATCAAACGTTGGTATGTTCATTATAATTTATTTAAAATAGACTCAGTCATTCAAATTGAGCCATCAATTTTGTTCCCAAGGATATTTTGAGAAGTGGATAAAGTAAGTGCCTCAAAGTGGGATGAGCCCTAATAAATCTTAATTGAAATCAAATTATAAGCAAATTTCTTGGAAAGTTTAATTACCCACGCTGTAAATAATAATGTAAGGCTATAATGCAAATGTATGCTGAAACACAAGCACAGGACACAGGACTTAAAATAGTTCATTTCTAGGGCAAATCCATCCATCACATCGGTGCCCCAAGCACAATCATTCGTAATGGCAAATTTGCATCTCCCAGACAAGTGTGTAATGCATCACGTTCTTTGCTGTCAAAATATTCAAAGTGTTTTGAATTCATTCGGGATCCAGCTCTTCGTCTTCAGCAGATCTGCGAAAGTGCTAGCAAACACTCACAAAAAGGTCAAACACCGCATTGTTTCGAATGCCAAAATGCATTTCAGCGAAAATTCAGTTGCGTGCTTATTTTCTGCTAATACCTCTTTATGTGATGTGTCGCTGTCATGTCACAGTCATACAGTCATCAACATCTCCCATCACATGTTCGGTGAGTTGTTGTCACTTCCGTGGAAACGAATTAAATGTTCGCTTCAGTGAGTTGTCACAACAATGGCGCACATACAAGAATTATCACTTAGAGTTGGCATTCGCATTCGCGTCTAATTGAGGCATCTTCGCTGCTGGCAGTTGGGTTGTCATTTCTACCGAGCACAGTGAAGACAGAGAGTTTCAAGGCACTGTTTGCTAATAATGTGAACACGAGGACTAAATGACTGCGCGTGTAGGATGCATTCGTCATAATCCATTCACAATAATTAAATTTGCATATTTATTCGTCAGAGCTCGAGGAGTACTCATCAGTCATCACTCATCACAAAATGAAAAGCAAAAATACATACAATTTCGCTGAAGTGTTTGAAATTTTTAAGAAGATTATGAAAATTATTAAGAGCGCCATCATCAAATTTCTTAAATGAGGAAAGTTTCGAATTAAAAAGAAAATTTAATTAAAACCCTTACCTTTACTAGGACCATATTTTTTTCCTTCTTTTTTTCAGAGGAATAACTACGATTTCTCCATGCAACGACCTTCTTCTGCGAATCGGTAAATTATCGAGTATTAAAAAATCTTTCCTTTGTATGCGAATTTTCTGGTGGGAAATCAAAGAAAATTAATTCATTTTGAAAGACTTGCAGCAGATTGCACAGTTTTCGGAGTCAAGTTCATTTTGACCGAGAGGTCAATTCAAATCTCAAAGGTAAATAAACGAGTTTGGGTTGCAAACGGTGGGAACTGAGAAAGAGATTTTTTTCATTATAATAATTTATGATTTACCAAATGCTTTGTTTTTTCTCAAAGGAAAATAAAAGTCTGTAAATGTATTTGAAGGACGGCGCGGCGCTTATCATGACTTGTTGTCATTTTACGTTTGTGGTATTCAAGAAAATCGTCAAAACAGATGCAGGTCGTACTATTCGTTTTTACTTTTCTTAAAATATTGTTTTTAAATATATATGGATGGATAAAAAATGTAATTTAAGATGTGAAAGTTAACGATGGTCCTTAATTTAAAATCTAAATCCATTAAATTTTGTGTTCCTCAGGGCTCCGTGTAAGGACCTAATTTATTTTCGATAGCAAAGTTGAATATCGGAACTATGGCATATTTGCTTATAAACCAAGTTTCACGTCAAAATTTATTTTTTATTAAAAAAGAAAAACAGTTAACCAAAAAAATACGAAATTTTGAGATGATGTGCACTCAACAAAAAGTTTAAGAGTTTTCAAAATTTCCTGTAAATTGACTTTACAAATTATAAAACAATACCAACCAACAATAGCGAAGAACCATGATTATTCTAAGGCAAGAGCACATGTTGGAGGGTTTGGATTTCAAAAATGTTACTTCCTTATAGTTCAATGTGTTTTAAAAGTAGATGTTGTTTAATAAACTGTAATTGAGCTGAGAATAAATTATTCTACTATTTGACTGTTGTGCTTCTGTTGCAAGTGTTCCCCTCACACAATCTTCGTATTTTTGAATAAACTTATAGAAGATTTCTATAAGGTGAACTGTGTTGAGATAATTGAACTCATGAACTTCTCCACAAGTACTACCGATAGTTTGCCACTTCATGGACCACCAGTCTTTGTTTCTTAGTTCATACAATAGCATATGTTTGGTCAAACGTGTATCATAATGCAAAAGAATTTTCAGATAATAGTCTTCCTGGAGTTTTAGTGTGTTGGTGAAGAGTTTTGGTAAGCCAGTACCTATCTTAATACAGCGCATAGTTTGGGGTTGCTTTTGGAAGATTGAAAAGCTTTGTTACGAAATTTTTTGAAGTATATCTACTTCTTCATACCTACTCCTATATTCCCCAAACCTGAGCAGCATACAAGAGTGATGTTTTGACAACACACTCGAATATTTCATACTTTGCAGACATGAACACATTCTGGTTTGAAAAAATATTCTTTCAAGTCATGTTGGTCAAACTTTGGGATGAATTTGCCTTTTCTGTTAAATGATTTTTGAAGTCCAATTTCGGGTTTAATATTACTCCTAATGACAAGATCGTCTGCGTAGAGAAGAACATTGACAATAGAGTTGGCGATTTGAATACCTTCAATATCATTGATAAATAATTCAAAAAAGTTTAACACCGGAGTTCGTATCATAACATTGTGTAATACATATTCCGTCCCAAACAGCAGCCATCGAACCAGAGTACAGAGTTTGACTAACATTAAGGAATTTCGAAGAGACACCAAAATGCGATATTTTTAAAATAAGTTCGTGCCTAATCACATCAAAAGCCACCTTGATGTAAGCGAAAAACGCGTAAATCTTCTTGTTTCTGGCCTGGATGGCTTTTACTATTGACGTCAACAGAAAAATCTGGTCTGCAGTTGAGTAGTTTTTCCTAAATCGTGCTTGGAGTTCAGTTAAAATATTGTTCTCGTGAACCCATTTTTCTAGTCTATTTATTACGATACCACAAAATATTTTGGCCATAACGTTCATGAAGGATATTGCACGATAATATTCAACACTGTTTGGATCACCTTTCTTATGAATAGGGAAAATAACCGATTTTTTTTAAAGATGAAGGGATAGTCCCAGTTGAAAAAATGTTGTTATACCTACATGTGTTTCAGCTCATTAATGAAAGTTGGAGTTGCATTTTTGAAATACTATATGGAATACCATCTTCTCCCGTTAATTTTCCGTTTTTGGCTTTTTCAGGAACGATTTTTATATCGGCGTAGGTTATTTCGGGATCCAAGATTTCATCTATTACTTTTGGCTCTGCATATGCAAAAGACATGTTTGAATTGTTATCTAACATAAGTGGACAGATAGATCATCTGCAGATACTCTTGTGCCTATGACAAAACTGCATCCATTAATTTCCTTTGCTATTTCCCCGAATTCATTTGAACTCTTGGATAGACTAAGGGAGTAAACCTGTATATTACCGTATTCAATTTTCTTTGAGCTACAAATTTGTTTGTATCTTGAGTCTGATTTAATATACCACCTTTAAAGCTCATCAGTATAGCAGTTCCGTAGTGCCTTTAACAGCGCAAACGATTTTTTCGTGCATTCATACACTTTTTATCAAACCACTTTTTTTTTGAAATTTGTATCATTGCTTAGTGATTGATTTCTAGAAGAGTTCTTTATAGCTACGTCTTATAATTTCATTCGAAAACAACTCAACAGATTGGTTTGAGGCTTAAGTAGTAGCTTAAGATTCTTATATTGCACTGTATTTTTACTTGGCCATTCAACCACGAATATAATTTGCTGCGCATTAGTCGATCGCAGATTTGCCTTGCCCTCTAACAAAGGTATAGTGACACTCTGTATCCCCATTAGTGATGGACATAATCGAGAAAATAGTATTCGAATGATTTGAATAATCGAAAGATCATTCGAATTACGGTACCGAATGAAAATGGTGAAAAATTTAACGTTTACAGTGCACAATATGATATTTAACAGCAATTAATGAATAAAAAAAATAATTCAAAATACAAATTTTTGTTCGCCTTTAAGAAATGTAACCAAAAACAATAAACAAAATTCCATTCCAAAGATTTGCAAACTAAACTAGAAATAAAATTTTGAATTTGTTGAAGCAGGCTCTTTTGGTCAATTTGAATTGGAATGCAAATAAAACGAGTTTATTCCATCTTTTTCCCGACGTTTCGTCGTTATTCACGACTTCTTCAAGGGTGTATCTAGATTTTTATTTTCATAAATAATTTTACATATTTAATACGAGGTGTGACAATTAAGTAATGAGACTGATTCCATAAAAACCGTATATTTCAAAATTATTCTACAACTCTGACATCCCCTTCAAAGTAGTCCCCTTGGGCAGCTATACAACGATTCCAGCGCGTTTTCGATGCTTCGTAACATTTCTGGAACGCTTCGACTGGGATGTCCGCGAGTACCCTCGTCACGGCCGCCTGGAAATCCTCATTCGACTCAAAATGGGTTCCTTTGGCCACCGATTTTGTTCTATAGGGAACAAATTAAAGTCACAGAGTGACATATCGGGCGAATAAGGCAGTTGTTGCAACACGGCGATCCCTTTAGAGGCCAAATACTGGGACACGCTGAGGGCTCCTCGGAAAGGTTTCTTGGAACCATCTTCGCGCACAACTTTCTCATCCCAAAATCGTCGGTTAAAATTTGTCTGGCTATTTCACGGTTCATTCCCAGTTCCGACGCCAACATTCGAACTGTTAAACGCCGATCTTCACGGATCAGGGCGCGCACACGCTGCACATTCGTGTCAGTCCGCACCTCGACTGGTCTCCCGCTCCGCGCCTCGTCTTACACGCTTTCACGCCCCTCCATAAACTCTTTATGCCATCGAAACACCTGGGCACGACTAAGAGCACTATCACCATGCACTTTTACAATTTTAGCGAACGTTTCCGAAGCTGTTTCGCCCAATTTG
Organism: Sphaerophoria taeniata; assembly: GCA_943590905.1. Classification (NCBI taxonomy): domain Eukaryota; kingdom Metazoa; phylum Arthropoda; class Insecta; order Diptera; family Syrphidae; genus Sphaerophoria; species Sphaerophoria taeniata. The sequence continues at coordinate 10,871,078 of OX016542.1, read as the reverse complement.
ACGCAAAATTTTATCGCGACGCGTTGCTCTTGATTTCGTTTTTCCATTTTCGTGACGAGCACCACGAACACACTTTTACTCAACACGACAGAGCAGGCGAACTAAACAAGCTAGATCGATGGCAAATATATCAATGGAGGGGGGAAGGACGCAGGGTTACTACAATCTCGGCAATAAAATCAGTCTCATTACTTTATTGTCATACCTTGTATTTTTATTTTTGGAACACTTTCTGATTTGAATTAACTTTATTGGCTTTACATTTGAAGAATAATTATTTTTAATAGTTATTTTTAATATTTAAAAACTTTAATTGAAACGAAACAAAATAAAATAAATTAACACAAAAATAATTTAACATAAAAAGACTTATTACTTTATTTTTATTATCACAGTAGTGTAGTATAAGCAGGTACTTATTGAATTGCCAAAGCATAGCTCACGATGGTATTGTCTCTGTCCTCTTGTGTACTCATTGTTTTGGTTATTTTTTGTTGAATTCGCAAACTCTCAAGAGTAAATCTCGCGTTAATTCTCTTTTCTTTGTCCAATACTCTTACATCGTCAAAGTTTGCTTTTCCGCTGTCAAGTATATGTTGTGAGAGACCCGTTGATGTTTTCCCTTTTTTATGTCAGCTTTATGCTCTGTTATTCTTATACCTAGCAGTCTTTTTGTTGTTCCAATATATACCAAATTGCATGCTTCCCCATCTTTTCGCAGCTGATTTCATAGACGACATTGTATTGTTGTTCTTTGTCTACTTTTTATCTTTCAAACCCATTTTAGTTTGTTTTGTTATGATTATTTTTTTCTCAAGATACACCATTTTATTTTCATAACGCAGTTGGCTAGTACAAAATTGCAAAATATAACATAGGTAATTTCTTGAGGAAAAAGACGCGTAGCGAAAAAAACTAAAATGGGTTTGAAAGATAAAGGGTAGTTCTAAAGAATGCTGTAGTAACAATTGTCTGTAAAAATTTTCTGTCCTCAAAAAATTACTTCAAACATCGCCAAAAACCGTGTTTTGAGCACATTGAGATAAGCATATCTCGAAATCCTGACGTGCTAGAACAATTCTGTGTCCGGATTTAGTTTCAGCATCATGAAATTAAGTAGAAATGATGTGTCTCATCCTTGGGGCGATCAGAAAATTAAATTTTGTAAACTAGTGAATCGTTTATTTGCATTCGAATGATAATAATGGTCATTCGAATACTAATAATCGTCATTCGATTTTTTTTTTTTATTTGAGATTTGAATTTTGAAGAGTAGAAGTTGTAGCAGGGTTTGAGAAATCATTCGAATGATTTCAATAATCGAGTGATCTCAAATGATTGCCTGAATCGATTATAATCGATTATATCATTCGAATGATCCCATCACTAATACCCATACGTACAACCATTTAAGATGATACTATCGTACAATTGCAACATCTCAAAACAAAAACAAAATAAACCGTTTTGGTTACAAATATAATCTTTTTACATCCTGCTGGTTGGATTGTTAATTGTGTGCGCGAACTTTGATTGATGTTATTTATATTCAAGCATTGAAATCTCCAACCAGAATAACGATTTTACTATCAAGGTATAAGTCATGACTTTATTCAGTTATATTCAAAATCTTCACTCCACTTATTACAGTGTTTTTGCCATTTTCCTTGGCTTAAGAAACAGTCCCTGTAATTTCATCTGAATTCCATAAAGATAAAGGAGGTAACTATGAACTTTAAAAGTGGGTGGATTCTGATTTTCAAAGAACACAATAAGCTCTGTGAATTTCATCCCCATCGTTCGAATCGGTCTAGGGTCATTGAGTTTTAATAATAGAGGGCGTGATGATGCAGATTCAATACATATAATCTTAAAAAATTACTGTAATGCTTCGAAGATCAGATCTATTAAAATTTACCTACATAATATTTCCCGTACCTATGAATAAAATGGGATATAAGTACATTAATTTTTAAATAAAAAATTAAATATGTATACTTACTGCAGCTTTAATTTTATGATTTCGAAAAATAAATTTAAGAAAAATAAGTATAGCGAAAAAAAAATGTTTACTCCACATTACTGATTTTCTTTATTAATTTAAATTTAATTTTAAATTCACTTGAAGATTTATTGAATTGTTCTATTTGCGTACAATTATTTTGTTTTCTTTCATATTCTAATTAGTTTAAAATTTCTTACTTAAATAAACGTCTATCTACAAATTGTTTTGTTTGCAAATATTAATCTTTTGTTCAAGTTATGCTTATTAAATAAATAATTGTAAAAATTATTATATACCTTTTTTAACTTGTATAAGTAAAAAAACTTTATTTTTATCAATTTCAAAACATCCATATCTATGAACCAAGAAAAATACAATAAATTTACAAATTCCATACAAAAAAATAAATTATTTATTTTTCCCTTATAACTTAAACTTACTTTTAATAAATTTACCCTTCTTCTTTCGATGCAAATTAACAACAAAGAGTAAAACTTTGACAAAAATCTACAAGTCAGTGTGCAAAACCGGTGGCTTCCCACACTGACTCTGACTGGTAATCGTCGTTGATATTGTTTGTTCCCCGTTCCCTGTATTCGTCGTCGATGAGTTTCCGCTATTACTGAAAATCGTTGCATTCAAACGTCCCCCACGACCATACCCGCCATCACCGCCGATATCCTCATTATAAGCCACAGTTCCCGAATCACCAACCACCGTGGCCGTAGTCACTGTTGTCGTCACATTATTATTCCTTGCATTTTTCGCCTTAGCTTTCGAGCTCAACAAACGTTCCTTCTGCTTGTTCTTATTTCCGAATTTCGGAAAGAAACTATTCTCCAACTGCAGTTGGGCATTGATGTCCTTGCGAGCTGCACACGAACACGCCTTCATAAAACTCTTCTTAAAATTGTCACTCAAAAATGCATACAGTATCGGATTCATGGCCGAATTCGAATAGCCCAAACAGCCAACGAGCAAAAAAATCGTTATTTCCAAGCGCGACGCACACATGTCGGGCCTGGAATTGATTAAGGCCACCTGAGATATCCAATAGGGTAGCCAACATAAAATATATACTGTAATCACTGTCAGGACGAGTTTAGTGACTTTGCGATGCGACCGTTTCTTTTCTTTGGACTTGTTCTTTGGCCCGACGGTATGGAGCTTCCGTATGACCATATAGTAGAAGCACAAGATAAAAGATAACGGTGTAGCAAAACCTAGGATCAGTGTGTACAGTATAAATGTGGTACCCGATTGTGTATTGTGACTTTCGGGCCATTTAATGTTGCACGACAAGTGATCCTCGTAGACGACGACAGTGTTAGCGAAGAGGATCACTGGCAGCATGAGGACTGCTGAGGCCATCCAAGCGACGCCGGATACGATTTTTGATACCAAAGGCGTTCGATAGCGTGGCGATGAGATGGGATGACAAACAGCGATGTAGCGATCGGCTGACATGATCAGCAGGAATATGGACGATGTGAATTGGGTGATCGAGGTGCTGACCATGTAGGCCTTGCACATGTATTCGCCAAATTTCCAGCTTCCTATTTGCATGGTGAAGAGCAGGAATGGGATTCCGATGAGGAAGCACTCATCGGCAATGGCGAGGTTCAGGATGTAGATATTGGTGACGGTTTGCATTTTGGAGAAGCGCAGCACCACATAGATCACCAGAGTGTTGCCGAAGAGTCCGACGATGCAAACGGCCGCATAGAGGACCATGGTGATGATATTGCCGATAGCATTCTGGCTGGTGGGACACATGCCTTCATCGTCGTAGAAGGACGAGTTCGAGGAGGTGTCATTGGAATCGAGGAGTGAGGTGGAGTTGTTCCAGAGTAGTTGAAGGGAATCCAGACTGTTCGGAATGAAGATGCTCGAGGGATATTCTTCGTGATGATGAGATGGAGGGTGGTGTACTTTATGAGCTGTTGCCGCTGTCGGATGTGTCGCTAGGGAATTTGTATCGCCAATCGACATTGAAATAGATCCTAATAGGAAGATTATGATGAGGCTGATTGATGGACCGCTTCGAGCAGCGCCACCAGTTGATTTTGATGTTGGCATTTTATTTTTGGTGAGTGTTTGCTATTGTTCTCAACGGTTTATCGTCACGTTGAAAATGTTTGATGACACAAGAGCGCTACTGGCATGATTTTCTGAAAAACAAAAAAGGACAAAAATTTAATATTAACTGAGAGTTTATTGTTGTTGGAAGAATTCTAAAATTGTTCTCACTCAAACCCCCAATTATTGTCTTCGAAAGAAGAAAACACTTCAACTCCTAAGGATCAATTAAGTATCTGTCATTCTGTCTCAATGACTCTTCAACTCGTCAAATCAAAAGAAGGACATCTTAATTTCCTCTAACAACCACTCACACTCAAACATGTCTGATGTCAAATACAAACCACTTGACCCTAAAGTAAATGGGCGTTGGGGTTTCAGACAACCAAGATTAAACTTGAGGAACAGAAAATGTCCTTTTTGACAGACAATCTTTCCCATTAAAGTAATTAAGGAAGCAAATATTATTTCCTCTTTGCCTGTTCTGTCATTTAAGCTTCAGGAAACTACTCAGACAGAACTTAAGGAGGTCAATATTTTTGCACGTAAAAAATCAATGTCAATTTTAAATTCATTGCACGGCACTTTAAGAAAGTGTCAAAGTTTTCTACAGTTTAAAGAACTAACCACTTCTTTTTGGTGTTCTTTTTTTGTGTCAAACACTCCATGTATCCCCTATATCACAGAGTTAAGCCAGGAAAAGCTTTTAACCAATTGACTTTGGCTTTTGTTGGCCCCATGCAAACAAAAAACTCCTGAAATTCACAGTAAGAGAGTTTTTTATTTGAAGATGTTTTGGCCATGTGCCAAGAATAGCTCAATATCAATCCTTACTGCAAACACTTTTTTTATGCAATAAGGACCCTTGACCACTTTTAGATTCAGTATGAAAGAAAAGAAGAATCCTTTCTTTGGAAACATGAACTGAACCAGAAATTGGAAATTAATTTTTCGAAGAAATGAAAGCAGAAAACATGAAACCCGATTCGTGTCTTAGTTTTGAATTTATATTTCCGTACAATGGAAGTCCTTGGATCCTTTTCTTCGGAAAGAAACCCAAAAGACTAAATTTCTCCGGAATTCGTATCAAATGATAAATAAGCAAATGAACTAATCAAGAAAATTAATTAACAGAAGGCGATACTTTTGTTCATGGGTAAGGAACGAAATTAGTCCTTTTTACCTTTTACAAGTTCATATTTCAAAGTAGGACGAAATGGTAAGACAAAAAAGAGTCAAAGAATTGGGGAAAATTTTTAAGGATTTTCCCCAATTCCCCAAAGAAAGTTTGGTATGATACACCTGTTTTTTTTTTGTTATTGGGGTTTGAGGACATCACCCGATTTTTTTATATAAGAAAAAAATATATCGAAATCCAATTTGGCAAAAGAAAAAACACGATTAAAAATAAGCCCATGTCGAATTTTGACAAAAAAAAAGAAAACATTATCAATAAAACTCGAACCGATGGCCATATTTCACATGAACTTTCTATAAATATTTAATTCAACGTCCCTAAAATCCCATTTCCAAAGCTCCAACCTCAGTGTATACATAAATCGTTCAGTGACAGTCTACAATACAAGATTAAGGTATTATGTACTGGAAATCTATAAACATAAACTGAGATTCTATTGAAGGACATTGGTTCTTATTACTCCCTTACCAAAGAAAACGAAGGCACACCAGAAAAAGGGTCAGAAAATTCAATGATGAAAGTTGAAACACAGATAAGCCTTAGGTAAGGTTTTGGGCACAGTATTTCTCTTTTTTTACGTGAAGGATTTAAATGAACAATGGGAATTTCAGCATTACGAGTTGTTTTTGACAAAAAAAAAAATACAAAATACAAACAATTGACAACAAACCACAAATGTAACGTCTTGAGGGTTTTCCACAAGAATTGGGTATGTTTTTGGATTATTACGCAAAGACTAGGATTGAGGCTTAACTTAATTTTATTTGAGAGTTTTTGTTATTATTTAGGAATTTTTGTGTTTCGGAATTTAATTCAATTTAGCCTTAGGGATTTAATTTTATGTTATTAGGAAAATGTATTAGCTTCACAAATTCAATAATCTTCTTACAATTTATAAAACAAAACAAAGATTTATTTTCTGCAGAGCCAAAGGGATTTGTTTAATCATTTAAGTATCACAAATATGTTTGGTTTTCAATGGCACTAAGAGTTCACGTTGCCCTTTCTTTTGATTGTGATGCTTATGTTTTCAAATGTTGAGGTATGCTCAGTCTGTCCAAAGTGTTCTCGACTAAGCACCTAACGTCGAGTTACGGATCCACACCAAATAACACAACCAACCTTCACTATTTGTTTAACAGTTTTTTATTTAACAATATCTTAGGCCTACTGTCGTCGCGGCGACGACAAGTTGCTCCCCGCCTCTAGGCTTGGTGTCTGGATAGTCGCAACTCCCCGTATAAATGAACCGTTGGATTGTATGACTGTCAGTGTTTCCACTGAATAAACGGTGGCTTTTGTCCTGTCTTTGAAACGTGTGGGTCAAAAAATAACCCGAGCCTAGTCAAAATCAGACTGCTGTTCAAAACAAATGAAATAAACGGTTGAGCTCTCGCTCCTGTTCGAGTATTTTCCAGAAGAGAAAAATACACGAAATAAACGTTCGAGTCGAAACTCCTGTTAGCGAGCAGCAAACTACACTGAATAAACGTTGGCTTTCGCCCTGTCTTTGATACACTCAAAAGGAGTGGATCTAAGAATAAATTGAGTCTAGTCAAACTCAGACCCCTGGTTACAACAAAGGCTGTGAAGTAAACGGTTCAGCAACAATTACTCCTGCTTGTACATTTTCAGAAGGGAAAATATACAAAATAATCGGTTGGCAAAATATCGGATCGGAGAGAAGCCCCGGTCGGTTAAGAATAAATTTTGAAGAAATATATACCCGAAGCAAAATATAAATAGGCAGCTTTAAAAATTAGTAACAGGATGCTAGCTAGAGAATACTTCTGAGACGTTCACTCTACCGAAGCGGAGTGGGAACTGATTTTCATTGGCGACAACATGTCCTCTTGTAGAATTCTCTGTAGATGTTGAGTGTGAATCGTATCATACCCAAATCATTATCATGACTTTGTTGTCGCTTCCTTTTGTTGTATTCGGTGTTTTTTGGTTGTTAGTTCTCTTTTCTTTTATGTTCTTTTAAATTTGTCATGGGTCCGCTGCTGAATTTTGTCGAACAAAGTTAATTAGCTGTAACGTTTCGTTATATGATGTACCTCTCGATAGGTTGCGGAAGAGTTTTTACTTTTGTCAAAAATGATTGTGACTTGCGTCCTTAAAAAAGTAATAGCGATGGTTCTTTGAAATCCGCAGAAAATTCGTTTGGAGTCGAAAGATCGAAAACCAAAATCTCGCAAGTTGAAAGACCGCAAACAAAAATTTTATGATACACCCACGCTGAGAATCATGGAGAACGAAGCATTAAAATTCTTCGTTCAAATTATTCCATAGTCAATTGTTTTTTCTTTTCTTTTGTGCAATCAATCAGTGAGTCAGTTACAGATCATTCCTGATGAAGGGAGGACATTCTATTGGCAGCAAGCCAAGATTCACCCAACAATATCAAAAACTGCTTGCTTCTTTTGGAAAACCACTTAAAAATCTTGCCTCTTACCTGTGAAAAAAAAAACATTTTTTTATGTGCAAGAAAGATGGAAAAACTTTTCAAATAACCACTTTTCTCTTTGAAAGAAAACATAACTTCGAAACCCTTTCCTAAGATCAAAGACCATTTGATAAACACTTAAAAGCCACTTTCCTGAAAGAATTTCTTATCCTCTAACTAAACTAACAAAGTAACTTCCAAGAAGATCCATCATTTTCATCTTCATCATCCTTGTCATTTTTCTTTCCTCAATCATTGCTCTACTTGCTCTTTGGTGGTATCAGTTTCCCTTTTCCGGCAAACTTTATTTTCCCATAACTTGAACCCATCAAACAATCACGCTTCTATCTCTTTATCCTGCCGTCTTTTTCTACACCCAGAATAAGTTACAAACAGACAAATTTCACACAAATTGAACGGGTTTTCCATCATCGCCGCCATTTGAACTCATTTATGGCACGGATACATTCAAACACCATTGCCAACAGAAAACAGCAAGAGTTTCTAAACTCATAAAATTTTATTGAATTATAGTTAGTTTTTGGTCGTTCCCTCCGGGCGACCAGAAGTTCAAATTTTTAATCGTATCCCGTGTGCAATGCCCGCAAGGATGCGAACAAATGAAACAAAAAATTGCCATAAGGACATTTCAAATTTAATTTTTTTTTTCTTTCTCTTCTATGGATTGTAGAAAATTTGTTAAAGCAAACAAAAGATCAGAGGAAAGTTGGCGGAAAAGTTAAATTTGATTTTTCTTCTTCTTTTATTTCGTATTTTTCGAACAAATTTTTAAAACCCGTAAAATCCTTTTATGTGCTCATTGGTGCTGATACTGGCACGATTCAATTGTGGCTAAGCGAGCAAACATCAAAACGAAGTTATGGCCGCCGGAAGCAACGGAAATTTTCAAAGTAAAACACGACGAACGACCGGCAATGAAGACGATGAAGATGACGGCTATATAAATGGAAAATGATTTTATTATTTAGTCCTTTGTTTGGCTCTCAAATACAAACAGAGAAGGAGAAAACAGTATTGAGGACAAAAAGAGGAATAAGCTGATTTTCAGTTTAATTTTTAATTAAGTTCAAGGCTCTGCAAATTTATAGGTGGCATATCAACCATGCCAAAAATTCTGGTCTGGTCAATTGAATTTGAAAATTAATACGAAATCCTGGTTTATACCAGTTACATGGGTTTAAATTTGTGGTCTTATCGCCTACGAGGGAGGATTAACATAGGACTAGATGTGTGTGTGGGGCGTTAATGCCGTGAAATATGCAACAATTTTCAATTAAAATATAAAATAAAATTAAAACACGTGCCACGGATTATTATTTCAATTAAAAAATGTATAAACATGCTTATGGTTGCTGATAAGGATGTACAAGGATTATTTTAATTTTTGCTTAACAGGATTTTCATTTGAAAAATAATTAGACTGTGAGTTTGTTTTTTTTTTCAATTTTTCAAGTAGAAAAACATTAATTCAGAATATGTCCTTTATATATATATTTAGCTTTCGTCTCATGTGAAGATAACGTTGCTCCTAGTTTAAAAATATCCTTAAAATGATGATTTTAAAAATCCAAGGATCATTTTTTTCCAGAGTCGTCCCAACTTGTCCACCACATCATACTTCTAGAAAGAATTAAATTCCAATATTTGTTTTTCTTCGAACAAAAAAAATTCCTTTGCTCCTTGCACAGCACACACTTGACTCCTTGCCAGTGACACGGAACTTTGGCTATCGCGCCATGAGACATAACTCGTGCTGCCAGAAGGAAACTTTGGGTGATGGTCATTCCGCAGAGTGTATTAAATAGGTTGAAGTTGAATGGATTTCGTTTTTCTTTTTTCAAGCAATACGAACCGTGCCTGATTTCTTCTTCGTCTGTTTTGTTATATAATCAGGTATTGGCAATGCAAGTCGTCTTTCATATTTATTCTGTTCGTCGGAGATTTTTTTTTCTCGTTTTCTTGTTTGCACAGAAATATATACTTGTATAAACGATTTCAATTCATCCTTGTGGTTTGTTTATTTTTAGACTTTTATCCTTTTTTCTTTCAACGACAGCAAGAGAACAAAAAAAGGATCCCATCCGCACATTGAAAATAATACCAGGATGACCCATAATGTTTCAATTACATTTAACTTAGTTGTTTTCTCGTTCATTTTTCTCCCCAGTCGGGATAGAGAAGGTCAAATAATGTTCTACATTTTTTGTTTGCTTCCTTTTTTCGTCAACTCCTGAAGCTATTGTGTGTTTGTTTTGTACGCTAGGAGCTAATGACTTTAAAAAAGGATTTTTTTTCTTTTACTCATTAAAAAAATTGAGAACGGTCCAATGTCTTTCAAAATTGCTCATTAAATGTTTTATAACTTTATTTTGTTTTATTTTAAGGACGATGAAATGTGTTTCCTTCGAGGATTTTATTATAAACATTTGGGGATTTTAGGTTATAAATTATTCAAAAACTCAAAGTCTTGCTGCTGCCGTCTACGTCTTCCCCTTCCATGCGAATTTGAATAGAATTTTTAATTAGCGCAGAAACACTTTTCGTTTTCTTTGTCATTTGACAGATTGTTCGGTGCTTTTGCTGTCACGTTGTGCGGTAGCGGGCGTTCAAGAATTTTGTCAGCTCAATTAGCGGTCCCGAACGTTTGACACGATTAATTTATTCAGTTTTCTTTCAACGGAATGGGTAAGTATTACATTTTTCTCAGTGTTTGCTCTCTCGAAGGACTTGGAAAGTTAAACTTTGTAGATTCCTGCTCGATGTTGCTCATTAAGACAAAATTTTGTAATTAACGAATAATCTAATGAGGATATGATGTGGCAGACCAGCCCACATCAACATCGGAAGGTGTGGATTTACGTTCGCAGAAGCGAATGTGCTAACAAGATGCAGAATAATGTAAAGATTTTGGTTTTGTAATTAGGTATCGACGATTTTTCGTTTTTATTGGGGAGGGGGGGGGATTCTTTAACAAGGATGTCGATGCGTTAAAGCGTTTAATTGGTTTTGCAAGCATTGCTTCAACTGATCCGGTATAGCTTCTACTTACAGTCAGTGATGCTCTGGCAATACTGGCTTTCCAAAAAACAATACCAAAGAATTCGAAATTCCTCTTCAAGGTCTTTAAGACCACACTGGGAAAAAGATCGTTCAATCGCGGCAATAGAAATCTTGAAGGAGGCTCTTGCAATTTGACGCTAATTGGAAAGTGAGGATTTGATGGCAGTAGTGGTCAATCCAAGTACAAGCAGCGATTGATGGGGGAATTCAGCGATAGTGACATGTTCATTACGTCATATGTATCCTTTCAACTTTTCAAGAAAGATAATTACGACCAACAAATTGTATGGCAGAATCCCCGACCGCGATCCACAAGATATTGCAGACCAGACCAGTGCGTTTCCAGTTGAAAAAGGAAATAGCAGCGTTGTGCAGTGATGAGCAGTTGTACATTCAAGATCAAATCGGAGTCCATCCGCCATCGAGCACAGGAATTGGATCTGTGTCCATCCACTTTATGGAAGATTTTGCGGAAGGATCTTGGTTTGCTTGCGTGCTTACAAAATCCAACTCCTGAAAGAATTGAAGCCAAACGATCATCAAGCAAGGCGTAGATTCGTCGAATGGGCCCAAAACGAGATGGCCGTTGTTCCCGATTTTTTGTTTAGCGATGAAGCGAATTTCTGGTTGAATGGCTACGTCAACAAACCACATCCAGAAAAAACTGACTGTTTGGTGCGCTTTATGGGCTGGTGGAATCATTGGTCCGTACTTCTTCAAAAACGATGATGGCCACAACGTTACAGTCAAGTCAATGGTGATCGGTATAGAGCCATGATTAAGAAGAAGAAGAAAAATTATATTTCAGCGTTACAAAAATAAATAAATAGACTCGTGCCACAGCTCTTGAAGAGCCAAGGCCTAAGTGGCTTACTGTCATGAGGGGACCTAGAATTTAACACTGATTCCGAACGGCAAAGTTGAGAAGCACTTTTCATGGCAGTTTGATACTGTTGGAAGTTTTGTCAGTTCTTCGCAAGAGGCAGTGCCCGTGAAAAATGAAATAAAAACCAAAACTGAAATTAGCTAAAAAAAAAAAATACCTCCGTCATATTTCTGTAAAATTAACCACTCTTGGAATAGGGGAGCTAGAATGTTTTTAAAACTTCTATATGATACTTGGATTTTTTGTGATAAGAAATAAAGGATTTTCCATTAATCGACCCGCCAGATTTTAAAATTGAATAAATGACATTATGTGTGAAATATAACGTCGTTCAAAAGCCCCTGCGGCTTCGCTAGGTGGCACGAACTCGAAAGTTCCAGTTTTCGATGACGAAAAAATATCTTTCGCAACCTTTCATTAAGTTTTTCACATCTTCATAACAGCCAGCACCGTAATAAGGGTGTAGGTATACAATAATTCAGCCACTAGGAATTTCTCCGCAGATGACACCTAAACTGACTGAATATTTCTTCAACTCAACAAATAGGTATAATTGATGAAAAATAAATTCGTTTCCATAACTTAATTCACAAAAACTTGAAATATCACAAATCAGATAAAATTGAAATTGAATGCAAATTTGACTGAGACGAGACATCAAACAATTTAAGCATGAACTCCCATTTCTGTTCATTAGAAAATCATTCAAACAGCCTTAGGTACGATATAAAGTATTTAAATTTGGCATCACTATTTTCATGCAAATAACCACTGTAGTATAGAATTTGACAGCTCACTTCAAACAATGCATTTTCATATGATTCATCAGCATTTCAGCTCTAAATAAAAAGACCACACTTAAGGCACTCAATAACCAAAAAGAACCAATCTGATGCAAAACACATTCTGTACAGTGCCAATGAGAGTGCACAACGCCACATAAGAAGTTGACAGTTAAAATAAAAGAAACGGAAATAGCATTTTGCTCCTTTTTTATAATTTCAATCTTAGCTTCGGACACTGTTCGTTTGACAGAAATAAAAGATCTTGTCTTCACATTATTCTCTAGGTTTATTCATCTGAGATAACAGTTAAGTTTTGTTTCTCAGTTGGTGGCTTATTTTTCAAGAGCTTACTTTGAAAGAGAGATATGCGCTTCAATTCAATTTAAAATTTCATTATCTTTTCAATTTGAAGAAAATTGAAATGATAGCATTTTTCTGATAAATTTTTTCTTTTCAAAAACAACAAAAATCCATGTTTCCATTCAAAAAAGAAGCACAGAAGAGAAAAAAACAATCAGACACTCCTGACATTGATGGGTCCTATAAATTGCCTTATTTTATTAAAAACAATTCAATGTCAATGTTTATGTCTTTTAATTTACTCCAACAATCGTTTCGAGAAAAATCAAGAAACAAAAAGACAAAACAAAAACTTACAAAAGCAAAACAAACTCAGTGAAAATCATGAAAAATAGCACCGTAAATTTACATTTTTAAAGCGTCTTAACCAGCAGCACCTCCACCTCCACAATTTAATAGAAAGACAAAAAGACGACAACCACTGATATATTCTCCTAGTACATACTCTATCTCGGACAACACAAACTTATCCAGCGAAGAGCAACAGGACATCGACAACAACGACCAACACTATACAACTTCTACCCATTGTATGCCACTCTACAAAAACCATTAATTGCATTTTAAGTTCCGTTTCGTTCGAGTAGTTGGCAGTTCACAGAAAACAAAGCCAATACTCTGCTGAATGTGACAGCTAGGAGGGGTCACGTTCTATGTTCGCTTCAGTAATATTTAAGTAAAGATTCGAAACCAACTTGCCTCGAACCAGACAACACCCTCACAAAAAGCTGCATTTAATCGATCCTTTATCTTCAATTAAATGGAAATTATGTGGTCCGACGATGAATTTGTGTCCATGGTTGTCACCCATGGACCATTACTTCCTCGATTCTAGGATTATATGGTTCGATTGATGCGAAACGAAGCGCCCAGAACCAATGCATAATATTATTTTCGCACCCATAACCCATTATTATGGCAAATATGCAACCACATCAGAGCCATATGAAAATGAACAACTAAAAAGTTTGAGGTTAGAAACGAGCACGTGTCCTCGGTTGTGTGTACTTGGCCTTCTGTTGTGGCTAATAGGTTATAAAGTCAGCAACAAAGTTGGGATGTCTCTCCTTGTGCATCATTTTATTTGCGAGAAAAAAGGTACTCAAGACCGGATTCCTATTAGCATGCTATAGAAAATCCAACCGCCGTGTGATGCGAAAAGGTGCTTCTATGGCAACATATAACCAAAAACCTAACCACCTAACCTAAAAACGTTCGTGTTGTCAACAGCAGTAGCAGGGGCTTACTTAACAAAGAGAAAACAGCAACAGCAGTCAGGTACATATGGACTGCATTCTCCGAGCTATGTGACGTGTCAACAGCAAGGACGATGACAGAGGACGACAACGAAAACGACGACAATATTGAGGACACCTTGATAGAGAAAAGTAAATGTGCCATGTAAACCTGTGGAAAAGGGTTATCTAAAAGCCATAAAGAGTGAGGTTTTCTCTTCTTCTTTTTTTTCACCTCTGTGCCGCTGTCATGTGTTTGTGCGGTATGGAGTGATGCAATAAATTTTTAAAGTGATGATGATGATGATGGAAAAGCAAGAGACTGGTACTGGATATATGATAAAACGCGATTTAAGATGAGTATTCAATGTCAGAGTGGAGAGGGTCTTAAGCCAGAGTGCGAAGATGCAAAAACGTGATCTGCACTTGCACATAGCTGCACCGCACTGCGCTCCAGTTGTGCATGGCTTTGAATTTCTAATGAATATAAGTTTTCAAGGTGTGTGTGTGTGCAGAGCGTGGTCGGTGAAGGATGACACTTTCGCAGCAAACAAATAAAATTACTCCAGAGACACTCGGGCGTATACGTACTATTATTTTTTCTATTGTAATTCGATTTCGTGCGTGGTTTTTATTGGATAGTTTTGGTTCAGAATATGAATTATACTTGAAATTCTTGGCAATTTTTAAAGAAATAAAACTGGAGAAGGAGCACATTTATGTGTGTCGTACTTAACAGCTTGAAAGGTAAAAAATCGTTCAAGCATAAAATGATGAATGAAAGTCTTTATGATGATTAAGGTTCTCGATATCCTTTTTTGTTCCTTTTTTAATAAATTTATGTAAGCAGATAAATGGCTCACAAATTCATATTTAATGTTAAGAAAACAAAAACAAACTCAAAGGCTTTCTTTAAAATGTTCAAAACAAAAATGAGCGTACGTAAAGCAGAAAAAAAAGGATACCATTTGTTTAGGAAATTTAAAGGTTGGGTTCAAGGTAAACTTGAGTTATTGATTCACGCCTCTTTGAGTTTATCCTGTAACGAGATTCCATTAATCAGTTCCTGATCCTTTTCTCTTAAATCGTTCCACTTCGAAAATAAATTGTTTGTAAGCCTTTGGTACTTAATCCTTTAACAAGCGACAAAAAAAAATGGAGTGGAATTACATAGAATATTTACCTATCTAATAAAAGACGGTATTAGACAAGAATTTGACATCAAACAACGTAAGATGAATATTCATTCATTTTTATATATGCTTATATAAAAATCTACTCATGTTTATGCATGGTTTCCAAATATAGAAAGTAAAGTTTCATGAATAATATTGTTTAGGCATTAGCTTAAGCAAAATTGAGCACTTCTAATCAAATTTTTCTTGCTTAGGTTGCTTCCTACATTGTTTAGTGTCCAAAGAAATAAAAATAAAGCTAAAGCTAAAGTTAAAGCTAGCGTTTACATGTCCTTTTTGAAGCTTCCGGGTCGAGGTCGAAAGACCGAAAACTAAAAGGTCGCAAACCAATAGACTTCAAGCCACAATGACCGCAAACTACTTACCCACACTACTTTTGCCCGAATGTGATTTGACCGCATGAAATCCTACTTTTTTCATGACAATCTACTCTTTTTCGTCCTTTCAATTATGAGAATGAAGTCAATTTTGTTTTTTCTTGCACACTATCAGATAATGCCGAAGAGAGCTTATAGCAAGCTGTTTCTTACAGCAAATGTCTCATCACTTAGTGCAATGTTAGTTGTTAGCAGACTAATCTAAAACAAACAAACACTTACACAACAACAAAATATTACAAACAATAAATTTACAAAAACACAAAAAATACAAAAAACATTTAAGAACGTGGTACACTGGTTTTAGGAATTTGTTTTAACTTGATATGAAAGTCAAATAAGTTTTCATTCGTATTCAAAAGCTTACTCATTCTTGTCAGTGGCTCATGTACATTCCGTAGTTTGTTCTATGTTTGGGGAGTTTAATCAAACTATGGGAACGCAAAATATATTCTCCACCTCGATAATTAAAGAGGATAGAATTCAGAATGTCTGAAGCATCAGTGACACCAGTAATAATTTTATGAAGGAAAATAATATCATTTCTCTTTTGCCAAAGTTTTTGCATCTGGGAAAATACAAGTCGATTCTCATAAGAGGGGATATCGAATTGGAGCCCTTTAAAGGCGAACTGTGTAAAATTGCGTTGAAACGATTCTAGTCTCTCAATATGACGTATCTCATAATGAGGAGACCTTACTTGTGATGCATATTCGAGATGGGGTCGAACTTAAGTGTTGTACAAGGTATAGGTAACGTTAGGGTCATGAAATTCTTTGAACCAACGCTTAATAAACCCTAACATTGAGATAACTTTGTTGCCGATATTGTTAATGTGTTCTGAAAAATCTAAATTAGACGTGAAAAAAACTCCTTAGTCCCTAACCTTACAGACACGAGATAAGATCTGTTGGGAGTTAACATAATCATATGATGTTGGATTACGCTTTTTTGAAATTGTCATTGTCCGACATTTTTGAGGATTAAGATTTAAATTATTCTTTTCACACCATACAACAAACTTATTAATATCATCTCTATTCTGAACACTTAACGGTGCATCGTTAATAGCTTAAATAAATAAAAGGGGTTCTAGGTGACTACCTTATGGTACACCTGACTTGGTGTACCTTGACGATGAAAGATTTTGAGCAAGAGTTTCTGAATTTTACTGGGTAAGGTCTATTATCAAGATAAGAAGAATTCCATTTGACGAATCCTGGAAGAAAGCCATATGAATTCCATTTAAACTTGATTATAGTATGCGAAAGTTGATCAAACGCTATGGAAAAATCAGTGCGTACACAATGAACTTCCTGTCCACGTTCTACAGAATTCAAACATTTATGCAAAAATGCAAGAAGGTTTGATACCGTTTCTGCATAAAGCCATGTTGTTCGAAGCGTGTAATATTTTTTTTTGTCGTAGAAGACTACATTTTCATAAACAACTTGCTCAAAAAGCTTTGGAATGCATGACAGTTTAGATAAAGGCCTATAGCTAATTTGTAATATCGAACTTGTCTTCTTTTTTGAAAATATGTATGTATGCGTTTTTCGATGCGTGCTAGAGAATCTTCCTAGTTTTAACAACAGTTTAAAAATATTACGAAGAGGCATAGCCAAAACCCGCCCACATTACAATTTACAAGTTTATCGAAGTCGATAAGAAATTTGTAAAAAGTTACTAGGGGACAATTTCGCAGATAGTCAAAGAAGTCAGTATCCAGTATCAACAGAAATGGGAGTATTGATGAAAGACTGACTAAAAATACTTGCAAAAGCATCATAGATTTCAGAATTACAGACAATATTATTGTAATTAACGTTGAAAGGATAAACATCACATTTCTGTTTGGATATGACAAAATTCGAAAAAAATTTTGGGTTCTGATTCAGTGAATTTCCCATATTTATAACATATACACTGTTAAGATCCAAAGAGAGTCTTTTTAACTCTTCGAAAAAAGAGATATAAACAACTTGGTTTTCCAATGTCATGGAACTGATATACTTTTTCCAAGCTTTGTTCATTTTATTACGAAGGTTTTCAGTTCTGTAGTGTACCAAGGATGACTAGATTATTAGGGTTTAAACTTCTTTTTTTGGGTACTATTTCCTTAATGGATCTCATTAAAACACAGTAAAAACTTGAGAAAGTTGTGTCGATGTCATTTAAGAGTATTATATTTTTAATACCGGAATTTTTTACACTATCCGAATGCTGTTGCAAGTAAGCTGAATAATACTGTCCAAAAATTGAAGTTCCTGTTGCGATGAACTTACGGTGAAGCTTCAAGATAAGACTCGTCGTCTGAAGGAACCCAGTCTACGTTTGGGAGATTGAAATCACCTGACAGGAGAATATTATTTTCAATACCAGCAATTTCTATGACATAGTCAATTGCTGACGAAAGTTCAGTAAACACTGAAATATGACTTTTTTGTGGAATATAAACATTTAAAATAAATCTTCTTTTCTAACAAACCTGAATTAGGCCACACCCTTTTTCAGAAAAAGAAATTTAAAGAGACACCAAATGCTGAGATTCATGGAGAACGAAACATTATAATTCTTCGTTCAAATAATTTGCATACTCTCGGGATATACTCATCTTTTTTTTCATTTTATTTTATTTTTAAATAATAAGAATAAACTCACAGTAAATCAATAATCTAAATCTATAATATAAATAGGTATCAAAGGAAGCTCACAAGAGGGAAAAGAAACAGTAGCTATTCTCTAAGATACTTGCAGCATAACGATGCAAAAATTCTCTTCAAATTTTAATGTTCTCGTTTGAGTGTGTTGAAGTCCTCCTTGAATATATATTTTACTATAAAAATGTTTTTTATTCTTATTTGTCTATTCCTCCTTTTTTCAGTAAGTGTGCATTTTCAGTTATTGTATATTCAATAACAAAATACCTGGAAATCGCTTTTGCAACACTCAGGCTACACAAGAGAACTGCATCCTTGGAATATTCCTTTCGGAATGGAGTCCCAATTATGGTGAAATTGGAATATTATGGCATTTTGTGGAATAAAATAAGATAACGAAAATATTACAAAATATATTTTCGAAAAATAAAATCAAAATGGATTCAATAGAATGAAATCAGAGATCAATTTATTTCTCTTTTAGGAACAAATTTTGATCAGGTTATATATTTTATTAACAATGTCTTCATGCATATTTTTCCTGTATTTAAAAATATGTGTTCCTATTTGAGGCAACAATACGGAAGAAATAGTCAGCATTTTCGTTAACTCATTTATGATGTTTTCTTGTAGAGAATATTTGATTTCTCAGTAATGACTTTAAAGCAAACCAGTTTTCAAAGATTATATTGGTTAAAAGTTTCTCAGTATCATTTGGAAAAAGATATTCAGTAAAACACTCAGTTTAACCCAAGTATTAATTAAAAAGGTCCTTCCACCAGTGGTATATCCTCTGCAAAAGCAACAGCACTCTCATCATTTTCAATTCAGCAGACTCATGTATTAGTCAAAAAGCTTTTGAACTGACTTTCCCTAATTTGAGTTTAATTGATAGTTCCCTTTGAATAAAATATGACTTTTCAAAGTACCTAGTAACATTTACATTCACAACACACACAATTTGGCCTGATTCTAGGTTGTTTGCATTTTCCAGAGAAATTACGAATTTGAAATAATTTTCTCTGTAAAATTGAAATTCTGTTTTCTAAAAACTTTTGACTATAAAATAATTGCTTCAAAATAGATTTCATGTTGCAATTTTCCAAACACTAAAGAAGCCAGTTCAGTGTTCATGTATCCACTCCCTCGCAAGCACCAATTCAGGATTTATCGCTTCAAAACTCCAACCACAAGCAATTTTATCCTTTCTAACATCATAATCCTCGCATCAATCTCCTACACATGCAATCCTCCAAGCGATACACATAGATCTTTTTTATATCTGCATCTACTGGCGATGCAGTGGTTATGGCCATAATACCATCCATCAAGTTATCTCTAGTAAAATGAGAAGAAGTGTATAAAAGGGGCTTTACGCATTAGAGGGTCGCAGTCAAACCCAATGAAGTGGATTGTTTTCCCAATGATAGCCTTTTAATAATTTACGACCATGAAGTTATTCAAAGTTAAATCAATCGATAACCAACGACGAGATAAGATGTTAAAATGTGCCACCCGTTCATGCCTTGGCATTAAATAAAATGCAAACAAAAAATGTGCGGCGTATTGCCGTTATATTGTGCGACCGACACACTGCCGACGATGGAGACGACTTGTGACTTGGTTATTTATTTTCTTATTGCCCTTCATAAATTTAAATTCCCACAATATCGCATGTCAATGGTTGGAATGAAGACTTTTCAAAGCAGACTTTTAAGTGGGTGGTTGTCTATTTACACAGAGAAAGATTTTTAAGGACTCATGTTGGGGTCGTTCATAGTCGTTAAAAGTTTAAGGTCTTCTAGGATATGTATAACCTAGTTTGGTTTTACAAATTTATTCTCGAATCCTTAAAGAAGTCTCAAGAAAATCGATTTAGTATTGACTCTATCAAAAGGTTATTGAAGTCAAACGATACATCTAAATGCGAGGCAAAAAGGTTAGAAGTAAAATAATTCAGAGGCGTGGGCCTGCTTAGATTTCTGTCACGGAGACCAATTTGCAATACACATTCCTGTCGCCGCCATCAATATGCCACCATTTCACTTTAGTAATCGACACTTTTCTCATAATATTCTTTTTCACTTGAAAATCTAATTAGAGCAGACAATGCAATGCTTTTACAGGAAAACATCGTTATCCAATAGGGATGTAAATTAGCTGATTATTCATTTTGACGGGCCGGACGCCAATGAAAGAGAGGAGAAGTCGATAAAATTTATTCAGGGTCGCTGTATCAATATGGCGAAAAGAATTCGGTTTGGTTGGCTTATCTCGAGATTTCCTTTTTTTTGTTGAATGCTAGCGCCCTATTAATTTTTGTAATAAAACCCTATCCGCACTTCTATGGTGTTGAGGACAAAATTATTTTATTGCAAGTTGCTCAATGGAATTGAAAATGGAGAATTTAAGTTTGTTTTTGTTTGTGTTTGATTTATTCCGGAAATCTAAACGATTCAAGGATAAGAAGCAGTCGGAAGGAAAATGGCATTTACTGGGAAATTTTAATGACGAAATAACATTCACGCGTTGATGATTTTAAAATGGAAACAAAAACAATAACAACTAACATTGCTTTATGATAAAGGGGAGTGACGATTTAATTAGTAAATTAATTGAATTAGTCTGTATTTTATTAGGTAGAAGGAAATACGAGGAGTTCCTTGTGAAGTGTAATGGAAAATATTGTATTTTAATATTTTCTACAAAATTTCAATTTTCTACCGTTGTAGCTAGAGCAAATAAGTAAGTAGATGTTTTGAAATTAGTACACAAACGGCAACACTGGGCAAACTGTCATGATCGACAGCACTAAACACACACTAACAAACGTTACGTTACGCAGTAACGTAAAATTAGATTTTGTCTTTAAGCTCATTACGTGGCGTATACTCCACGTCGTCAGCGTTGCCAAAATGTGCCCGATCGGGCCATTTGGCTCTTAGTTTTTTATTTTTGCCCGTGGCCCGGGGCCAACAAGAAATGGCCCGCATATCATATTTTTCTTTTTTCTAAAACAAAATATTCAACAAAACACAATCTTTTTATTCCATCAACAAAATTATCAATATGTTTCCTCCATATACAAGTTCCCATATTGAAAATGGCACTGAACTCATTCATTCAGATTTCAGACTTACTATTGCTTTTTATTTGTTTTGGATTTTGAGACCCACGACTCCTGTTTGAAGACGATGTCCTCTCTGGTTTTATGCAGCCGGAGTGAAAGGTTTGTAGATGCAATAATGGCGTGATGAAGATTAATCTGAACTAATCGCAGCACTGCTACTTTTAGCCAGATTAAACTCCACCACTGTCGTATGGGCGTTTTCATCGTCTGAGAAGGGATGAAGTAAGACTTCCTCGCTTAGAGTGATGCCTAGAGTAGTCTTCAGTTTCCATGTCAGAATTACTGTCGACCGCGAGATCAGCTTTCACGTCGGATGGTTTGTTAGAGGCTGAGGACGTCGATGGTTCCACGTGTGGTTTTACATCGACCTGCATATTGATGGTTTTGAAGCATTTCCTTCCGCTGAAGGGGCCTCTGGAGGCATAGCCGTATTTAGGGGGAGGGTTACGGGGTTTAACCCTCCCCGAAATAATTTTGTGAAGCAAAATCAAATAACTATTGATTAAAACTTAATGATTTTTGTTTTGTTTTGCTAACACTGAATTTATAACTTTTCCATTGAAGCTTTATTTGTTTTGGTATGATCAAGATATCATTTACTACTCTCGCCATCTAGTTACCTTCAAACAGAGATAACCATATTTCTTTTACATAAGTCGTTACATGACCAAAAAATAAGGCAAAAAATACTGCAATGTCCTAAGTTCAGTAAGAGTTGGTCTTTTGTAAAAAATATCAAGAATTTTTCTTCTTCTTCGGTCCCTTAGCTCGTTGACAATAAAAAAAACTCCAGTTGTTAGCTCTCTCGCGAAAGCTGCTACAGAGTAACATGATTCCCCCAGTTCTTTAGTGCGTCAATGATTCCATGGGAAAAATCTTCTTCTGCACTCGTGCTGTGGCGATAGTCCTAGAAGTTCTCAACATACATTAATCTGCTGGTCCGGATGATATCCCTGCTATTAATCTAGAGGTGTTCTTCCACGCTGGCAAAACCCTTGCGTAGGCTTTTCCATCTATCCTTGTTATGGGCTCGTTCCGAGCAGTTGGAAAACAGCATTTGTCCGGCCAATTCCAAAAAAGGCGAATCTTCTTCTCCCTCCAATTATCGTCTGATTGCACTTACGTCCCTTCCTTGTAAGGTTATGGAAACGCTGATAAACTATCAACTCAAGAAATATCTTGAAGTCCGAAAGCTTCTTAATGACCGGCAGTACCTATAGTAACAGGTCCACTGGTGATCTGATGTTTATCTCACCAAACAGTGGAACAAATCTTTCGATATCGGTGAATCCGTTCTTCGTTGGATTAGAAACTTTCTTTCGAACCGTTCACTACAAGTTGTATTGGACGGATTCAAGTCTGAAACCAACAATATAAATGCTGGTATACCCCAGGGCTCCGTTTTGTGTCCGACCCTCTTTCTCATTTTTATAAATGATCTCTTGTCTGTAATTTCTAATTCAATCAATTGTTCCGCTGACGATAGTACCCTTAGCTTTTCTTATTCATTTCCAGACTTACATCCCTCCTCTTCGGATGTTGAACTGCAACGGCAAAATATGATAAGCGCATTAAACACTGACTTCAACAGCATTGTACAATGGAGAATACAAAATCGCGTAGAATTAAATGCTTGTCTTGTATCGTTAAAGCGAGATATACCTCCCCTGCCACTGTCCATGGCACTTGCATCAAAGAGACCGAACATCTCGAGATTCTCGGTATGTGCATCACTTACCACCTTTTGTGGAACGACACATATGCGATGTCACCAAAAATGCCGCAAAATGTTTGGGTTTCTGAAGACAGTGCAAGAAATTTTTCTCCCCGTCTGATCTGGCCCTTATCTTAACCATAAGTTTACCCTCGAGTCCAACTTCGGGCTTACTCTCAAGTATAAAAAATCGTTCTTTAGCCGTATTTCAAGAATGGAACTCCCTTCCACACTCTGACTTTCCATTTCAATGCAATGTTCTGGTATTTAAGACCAATGTACACTGGCAGTCTGGCACCTCCTTTCCAACCCCTTTCCATTAATAAAGAATTATTGTTAAATTTTCCATCAAACATTGTTTCGTGAACAAATGAATTAGCTTCAGCGAATTGAAAAAATGTGATAAATTTGATAAATATGTTTCCTTTTTTTATTAAAAATTTAAAAAAAATTATCATTTATCTTAACCCCCCTGAAACAAAATCCTAGCTACGGCTATGTCTGGAGGGGTTGCATTTAGCGCGTCTTCGTCTCTCTTGTAAATACGGACCATGATTTCGTCAAAACCGTACTTAATCACGCCTTTGGTCGCGGCCAGTGGAGCCAGTGATTCCCTATTGATCACCAAGAGGGCTGATCTTTAGCGACCCACCAAGATGAGCCTTGACGTCTGCCCATTGATCATGACATGAGAGATGTTACCATCCCCTATCAATGACCGTGGCTATGATCTTGCCTTTGAGCGCGTCGCTAAAGGAAAGATCTTTATTGAAAGCTGTTGTGCTGCTGGAATGCACCTTCTGCCTTTTCGCTTCAGGCTTGTCGCCCTCAAGAGAACTATTACGCTTTGACGTTGATTCGCTGCAGGATGGTTTGTTGGTTCTGCTAAGGAAGCCACTGGCCCACTCGAGTTTTCGCATTTGCTCCAGGGTTCTTTCTGCCGCTAATAAAATACTGACTGCGACCAGAATTCGCGTAGCATTACGCTGATCTCGATCGCATGTACTTTCGTAGACCTCTTTCTGGCTGTCCGTGTGACACAGTTGTAGATCCACCACCAGAGTTAATCGCCACCGATACCGTCCACTAATACGATAGTTTATTTCATTGTTCAATAAAGTCAAATAAAGTTAATAAACAATATTTTAAAATTAAATATCACATTTTATTTGTGAAAACCGGGCCAGTTCCTACATTTATATGAATCTTAATAGAACTACACTAAACATACGTTAGAAACATGAACCATCAAATGTTAATAAGCCTACTTACAAGTAATGTAAGCCTCCTGAATAATGAAGTAGTATATCTTCTCCAAATTGGAGATTACATTCTATTTTGACAGAGAACTTAATACCCCACAAATTCATATCCAAGCTGTCTAATATGCCTCATGAGGTTAATTTGAACGTTTGTCATCGTAATTCCACCCGTACTCCAAATGCCAAAGAGAATCAAACAAGAACAACCACAAAGGGACATTAATACCTTAATTAGAAACAACGTGGAACAACATGTGTATCGTATTACTTAACCTTAACATCCTTCATGTGAGCAAATGCCTTGCTCCATTCTGGAACTGAATTTATTAAATGTCTAATGAAGTGAAGAGAGAGATGGATATGATATGCTCATCATTTTTCACAAAACTTACTATACCTATAGTCGGACATTCGCTGGACAAAGAAATACGATTTCCTTTGGTTTAATTGGAAAGGTATACCAAAACTTTGTTTGTGATGAATCAAATCATCAAAAGAGGATATTTCATTTGCAATGACAGACAAAAATTAATCTGTTCTCCCTTTTTTTGTAAACATAATACTATAGTTTGATTACATTCAGTTGCGGAAATTCAATCTTCGGAATGAAATTCCGTTTCACAGATATTTGGGTACATAATAGAGTTGTTGGATGATGAGAGCGAATAAAGGAGTGCTGATATCTTGTTTGGCAGTTGGTGATTGAACAGGGAATCAATTGATGAAATGATGTATGAATTAGATTTGGAGAATATTGAATTTGACCTATAACAAATATTAAGGATTTGTTTTAAGTTTCAGATGTCAAAGGTAGAGGTAAATGTAAATTGGTCAATTAAAGTATTTCAAGTAA
The DNA here is from genome assembly GCA_943590905.1 of Sphaerophoria taeniata. Lineage (NCBI taxonomy): Eukaryota > Metazoa > Arthropoda > Insecta > Diptera > Syrphidae > Sphaerophoria > Sphaerophoria taeniata. Next base: position 10,845,808 of record OX016542.1, on the reverse strand, counting down.
GCAAATTAAATGGTTAGGTAAATGTAAGAGGTCATTAACCAAGAATTTGAAATTTGAATTATATCTCTTATTGCAACTGAAGCAAGCTTTTTGGTTAAGAAGCTAGGTTCAATTTGAGGAACTTGTTTACTCTTTGCGTTTAACCCAGACACGTTTCCCATCATCTACTCGTTCCCCAGTGTCGTTGCTAAGAGACCGTAGATTGCTAAGATTTACGAACATCAATGGTGGCTGTGATCGAACTCTACATAGATTCACATCTGTACGTTTGATCATCATAATCACTCGAGAATAGCAACAGTACGCAAAGAATACTTTGCATTTTCTGGAAAAAAGGTTTTAAGAAGAAATAACGCTTGTCTATTGCTTTGAAACCTCTGACGATAAGCTCACAGGACCCTCAATGCTTATGTGGCCCTACACTCACACTTTTACGTAGCTACGCCACTGTTTCAAAGGCATCTTTGGTCATTGTGTAAACATGTTTCTGTTAGAGAAAAAAAGTATCAAGCCTCAAGCAATAAAACCTTATCAAGCGATTCCCTTAATCTGTAGAACCATAAAATCCTAAAATCCCTAATTTATGTGTCCTTCTTCAATTTGGACGCACAGTTGTAAAGCAATAATTTTAATTGTTCGCCCAGATGTTCACTTCGATTACTTTTAACAGCTTTTTCATAGCCACTCCAAAAAACAGCAGTATTTCTGGTCATAATTTTCAAAGTAAACCAACCAGCACTCGAAATGGGATATTTAAAAGGCCACTATCAAAACCAGCACCAGCACCGAACCAAATTATTACACTGGCGCTCCGGTAACGTTAACGCGGTCACACCAGTTTCTAGTCTCTTTGAAAAACCAAAAGATACAAAACACAACAGACACTACTAACCATCGCCATTAAAACCACAAGCACATCAAGTTAAACTCATTTCAATTGGCTTTCTCGCTCTGTCCCTCTTACTTTCACATGTATTCAGCATTGGCTTGTTCAAAAATTTGCAAAATTCTGATTTTAGATCCTGATGCCATGGATTATGCCAATAGCTCTTCAAAACTACAAAACTCTAGCTCCACTCGAGTATAATAAAGTTTTTCAGTCATACAATCGTATCTGTGAAAGTTATTCGTGTACGATGATTGCCATCACCATATCGACCAGAGAAACAGTGTCAGAGTCAGAGCGCGAGAATCCTTATCGCCATTGCTTCGTCGTCATCGTCGTAGTCGTTTCCTTTGAGAGTATTTTGTCCTTCGAAATTTAGGTTAATTGAACACAGTACACTCGAACAATGGCATTCCTACCATCAGACGCCCATAAGGACGAATGCCAATGCATACGGACTTGGGGCCGAAGCTCGCACTAAAAACAGATATTACAGTTTTACATGGATGCAAAATTACCCCCCAGCCAGCTGCATACAAAATACTCAAACATATGAGTGTAAAAAGGGAGACTGCATTGGATGGCCACTGGCACGACATGGTATGGCAGGTCATATATGCTTAATGTCCGTGTAGCGTTTATTTTGCAATTTGCACAAAAATGCAAATTACTTTGCATCTGGATTGAGGATACTGGATAGGATATACGACCAGTTGCGAAAATCCACTTGAATGATTCATGAAAAACAGTAAAGTGAAACAAAGCAGACAAAAGCAAAAAAGACACAAAAAACAACAAACACATTAAATATGTGTGTGTGTGGATATTTGATTGTTCGTCCTTTGCAAACAATGAACTCATTTATGGGAGGCTTTAACTTAATCTAGCCACTGATTGGCATGTGTCGGTGGATGGCTGGCGTTGTGCTGGATGTTGGATCATGGCTTGTTGCTTTTCGGTTCGTTTGGTGCTGGAAGGGGGGGATTGCTTAATCTCTGTGATTGCCCAACGGGATTTCTTTCATCGTGTCCGGATTGGTGTCATTATATGAGATACATTTCGAGTTTCATCAGAGATACAAAAAGAAAAAAAACAGGAAGAGGAGCAGAAAGTGATTATAGATAGGAGTCAGATAGAATGCATAATGGGAAAATATTTTGTTTTGTTTCTTATACCCGAGCTTGTCAAAATATCACTAAAATGGTTTAAGTACCACGAAAAAAGCAATCATACTTTGTGTGCAGAAATTACTGACAAAACCTAATGAAGAATACCGCGCTTGAAATTTCGTCTTTTTTCCGATTTTCAGTTTTTGATCAAATGTCTTGATCCAATGTTCCTCGCGCTGGCTTCCTGCTGTCAGTTTCCTACTCTCGTTTTACGATTTTCATATTTTGGTAGAAAGAGCCATCAAAAAGCTAAAACAATAAAAAGTCCGCCGCCGTGCTGGGTCGAATGATGATGATGATTTGATGAACCGCATGCACCAGGTCACCCACAAAATGTGGGAGGAAGAAAGCATGCCCACTGACTGGTCGATAAGCTCCATATACCCCATCTACAAAAAAAGGCGATCCTATGTCATGCAAAAACTGCCGTGGCATATCCCTGCTTAATGTTGCATACAAAATCCTATCCAACATACTGTGTGAGCGTCTTAAACCGTTCTGCAATACAATAATCGGCAGGCACCAGTGTGACTTTAGGCCAGGTAGAACAACGATAGACCGAATATTCACACTGAGGCAAATCCTAGAAAAAACCAACGAATTTCAAGTCGAAACCTACCATCTTTTCATCCACTTCAAAGCTGCTTATGATAGCATCCTCCGCCAAGAGCTTGTGATGGCGATGACTGAATTCGGGATCCCGAACAAACTAAACCAGTTGTGCCGCATGACGCTAAGCAATACGCAGTGCAGTTTGCAAATGGGTAGCAGCTCATCTGAGCTGTTTCAAACATGCTCAGCGTTTAGACAAGGAGATGAGTTGTCATGTGATTTCTTGAACATAGTCCTGGAGAAGATGACGCGCAAGGCAGGTGTGACCACGGAAAACACTATCTTCAACAAATCCACCCAGCTCCTAGGCTATGCGGACGACATAGACATGATCGGTCAATCCAAGAGAGCTGTGCTTGAGGCCTTCACAGCGATTGAAGAACAGGCAAAACTCGTTGCTCTTGAAGTGAATGAGAACAAAACAAAGTACATGCTATCAACAAACAAAGCAACATCTGTCCACCGCTTAGGACCAAACGCCAATGTAAGTAGCAGCAATTTCGAAGTAGTTAAGGAGTTCACCTACCTTGGAACAAACATCAATCCTACAAACGACACCTTAGTGGAAATCCGACGAAGAATTACCCTAGCAAACCGCTAATACTTCGTTTTGTCAAAACAACTGGGTTCAAAACTCCTCACTCGGAAGACAAAGTGTCTGCTATACAAAACTTTGGTTTTACCAGTCCTTCTCTACGGGGCGCCGAGTGCTGGACGATAAGTAAAGAAGAGGAATCGATACTGGGCACTTTCGAAAGCAAAATTCTTCGACGGATTTTCGGTCCCGTATGCGACGGTGGCGAATGGAGAAGAAGGTTCAACCGAGAACTGTGTGAGTTGTACCAAGATGTCGATTTAATCCAGAAAGCCAAGTAAAGACGACTACATTGACTCGGCCACATCGAGCGAATTGATGACAACGCTCCAGCCAAGAAAGTCTTCACATCCAAGCCATCAGGTTTGACACGACAAATAAGACCGAACCTACGGTACAAGGACCAAGCGACTGCGGATGCAAGAGCGCTTGGTTTCGGCGACGGGAGAGTGCATGCGAAGGACCGTTCCTGATGGAAGGCTGCAGTATCTCAGGCTGAAATCTTTCACGGAGCCGGTTAAGTAAGTGAGTAAGTATATTTTATTCTGCCGTCCTTTCAAAAAATGTACACTTCCGTCCAAAAATATCTGAGTTACAGGACAGAGCGGTTGCAAAAAAGATTATAATCCAGAAAATACACGAAATTCCTTAAAAAAAAATATTACCCAAAAGATCTCGTCAAAGTCGTTAAAGAGGGATTTTACTTCCAAAGCTCGTCAATGAAACAGAAACACCTCGACAAAAATTGGAGACAATTACATATATATTTATGAACACCGAAAGTCTATTTATTTTCATTTTCTTTTATTTGTTGTCAAAAGAAGCACTTTTTAATAAACTCTCAACATTAATTTTTAATTGATTGTTTAAGAACAAAAAAACAACAAACAACAAATAATACCACCACTGACCGGTTCGCTATACAAATTTCTTCAAAGAAAATCACGTTTACCTCCTGATTCCACGAAAAATTCAAATTTCTTGTGTCAGTATAAAAAGTAAATTTCAAAAGCTTCCTTTCTGCAAAGATTACTTAAAAGTTTTATGATCTCAATCTTTTTCACTCAAAAAAAAAACAAATTTTCAAACATAAAGATTCCTCCCGTTCAATTTCACTTTGGAATTTTACAAGATATCCCATGTTTCTATTTCCATTAATATGTATGAACCTTCTTCCTTCTTCCTGTCAAAAAAAAAATAGCAAACAGAAAAAAAATAAGAAAAAATTAGGAAGATTCCTTACCTACATTAAAATTCAACAAAAGGTCCTTCTAACAACAAACATCAATGCGCCCATAGGGGATAGTCTAAGCGTCCTTGTTAACCACTCCACGACCAAAATAATCTTATTTGACAGGATATTAAATATCAGGAGAATAACAAAAAAATTTCCAAAAGACACTCCCACTCAACTAGTCTGAAGAATTTCTCACGAAAAAAAGGACAACGAATAAATTCTCTCTATAAATTTTATAACACAGTACCCAGCGTTTCCATTCTCTTGGAAAATCAAAAGAAAACTCGAGGTATGAGAAGTGCAAAAAGGAATATTATGAAGAGCCTTTGATTGAAACAGTAAACATAACAATTACCATAGCAAAATATCACAAACACATTTGCACGAGAGCCAGAGCCAGAGCATATATAAATTCCATGATCTATAATCATTGATACCAGGAAATCCTTTCAAATGTTGCCAATTCCCAGTGAACAAAGTCCTTTGCTACTCGTATATGTGTACCATGAGCATTATCTCCATTTAAGGAGAGGGTGGGAAAGTCTGGTTAAAGAAAAGGAACACAATTTCCTTGGGAAATATACTACGACGAGCATATAAGAGAATCCTTCGGGACAAGGGCGAAATTCTCTATAATCACCGGGTGCAGGTTTTGCTTGAGAGGATTGAGGATTGGGGCCAGAGCTGTTGATGATGGTGATGACAACTGTGGTAGTGGTAGTGGTGATACAGGAATTTCAATTACCATCATCGTCAGTGTGTGGAAGACGATTTTATACCCCAGCAGTTGATACAATCACATTCTGGATCTCGTCAAGTGTGAATAAAGCAACAAACGAACGATTTATGTCGATTTCGGGGATCTCAACTCGAGACAATATTAATCGAAAAAATAGACCATTGGGAGATTTCGACAAGATTTGAGTTCTTTATGTGAGAAAATAAAATGAAGAGCAGAAGAGTGTGGGTTTTTTAAATAGAAATCGAGGATTATATTCAGTTTAATTCTTTGAGTAAGGATTAAAGGTGAGATCTTTGAAAGCTTTTTCTTAAGCCTTTTAAAATTTCCAAGGTTCTTTGCATTATTTCTTACGTTCCAGACAAAAATCCACTTTGGGGAATTTTTTATTCAGTGCAAAACATTTTTTTAAGCAATTTAAAAAATTCTTTTTAACTGTCAAAAGGCAAATTAATATGCATTTTTTTAACTTCCCTCCTAAGCTCTTAGGTTTTCGAAATTGAGGATTGGGAACATTTTATGTCTTCAAAACATTCATGTCACGTATTTTCTCTCAACCTAAAAGCGCTTCTGAAATATAAGTACTTCCGGAAAACTCAAACAAATTGACCAATTTCAACTCAAAAACATTTTGATAACTTTTCACTCCCACCCATTTGTCGACAAGGGAGTTAATTATAAAAAAATAATCTTCAAGACTCACACACGTATTGACATGTTCTTATAGACTTATAGTTCCGGTAGGACGTATGAGACAAATTAAATGCAAAAGTCGAGGATTGCAAGAGTTGCAAGAATTAGAAATTGGCAGAAATATTAAAAGTTTTTTTTTAACGCAAATTTGGGAAAAGAGGATATCTTTGGTGGAACAGTCAGAAAGCACAGTTTGCATGATACCACTTCCGACAACGGATTCAGGCTGATCGATTTTGCTGCGGGGCGAAATGTTGTGTTAACAAGCACATGGTTCCTACATCTCAACATCCATAAAGAAACATGGAGATCTCCTGATCAATCAACTAGATTGATCACATTGCAATCAACGGAAGGCACTTGTCCAGCATGCTAGATGTTCGAACTTTCCGAGGAGCCAACATTGACTCGGACCACTACCTTGTCGTAGCCAGGGTTGTGCTACGAATATCCAGAAAACGGACAAAACAAGGAAATGTTGCAAGAAAATTCAACGTCAGACGGCTACAATGGGAAGAGATCGCCAGATCCTTCTCTAATCGAGTGTCAAGTCACCTTTTAAGAAGTCCTATGTCGCCAACATCAAGCATCGAAGACCAGTGGCAACGTTGCCAGAGAGCAGTTAGAGATGCCGTTTATAACGTGCTAGGTTTCATAAAATTCCGTGAAACTGACCCAGAAGAAGTGAAAACGGCAATATCACAGCTGAAATCCAACAAAGCCGCTGGAGCAGATGGTCTAGCTGCAGAGCTGTTCAAAGCAGCAGGCGACGATCTAGATAGGAGCATGCACCAGATCATCTGTAAGATATGGTCGGAAGAATGCATGCCCGATGAATGGAACCTCAGTATTGTTTGCCCGATCCTTAAGAAGGGAGATCCTCTAAAATGCGCCAACTAAAGAGGAATCAGCCTACTTAACATTGCCTACAAGATTCTCTCTGCCGTAATATGTGAACGTCTGAAGCCTTTCGTCAACAATCTGATTGGTCCTTATCAATGTGGCTTCAGACCGGTAAAGTCAACCATCGACCAAATTTTCACTTTACGGCAGATCCTAAAAAAAACCTCTGAACTCCAAATCGATACCCTCCACCTTTTCATCGATTTAAAGGCCGCGTATGACAGCATCTACAGAGAAGCACTGTATAAAGCTATGTCTAGTTTTGGCATCCTTGCCAAGCTCGTTCGAACTCACGATGCACCATCAAGGTTGGCAACGAGCCTACTGTATCTTTCGATGTCAAAAAAGGATTCAGACAAGGCGATACACTGTCATGCGAATTCTTTAGCATCGTTCTTGGGAAGGAAGTGCAAAACCATCAACACCAGAGGCACTATCGTCCAAAACTCTGTTCAACTTCTCGCGTATGCCGATGATATTGATATAATGGGACGAACACAGCGTAATATCAATGGCGCCAATGTGAAAATTGACACAGAAGCGGCAAAAATGGTTTAGCAGTAAATGAGGGCAAAACGAAGTATATGTTGTCTTCAAGCAAGGACACCCAACATCGAAAGCTCGGGCAGACCATCACAATAGACGCATACAACTTCAAGGTAGTAGAGGATTTTGTCTACCTCGGCTCCGCTGTTAACACGGACAATAACACCAGCGCCGAGATCAGACGAAGAATGGCTCTTGCTAATCGCTTTTTCCTTGAGCTAAGAAAGCAATTTAGTGGAAAAGCCCTCTCCTGAGCAACTGAGGTAAAACTATATAACACCCTTATTATCCCAGTCCTGCTGTATGGTGCAGAAGCATGGACCTTCACAAAATGGGATGAATGTGCCTTAGGCTGTTTCAAGAGAAAAGTTCTTCGGGTCATCTTTGGCCCCGTGTGCGTTGATGGGGAACTTTTCGGGTTGTACAAGGACTTGGACCTAGCCAGAAGAGTCAAGGTTCAGGGACTCAGATGACTCGGTCATTTAGAGCGGATGAACACCAATGCTCCGGCCAGGAAAACCTTCTACACTATTCCCGAGGGACGTAGAAAGAGAGGAAGACGGCGACTCAGGTGTGGCATACAAGTGGAAGAGGACCTTAATCAACTGGGAGTACAAAACTGTAAACAGCTAGCTAGTGAAGACTGTTGATTGAGGCCCAAGTTCACAACGGACTATAGCGCCACCTAAATTAAGTATGTAAGCAAGTTTAATAATAGAATTCTTAATGTGTACTGCCAGACATAACCTGACCTCGAAAAAAATGATATTCAGCTGTAAGATCTTATTTATTGCAAAATTCATTGCGAAAAATGTTTCCTACAATTTTTTCGAAAACAGTCCATCAAAAAGGAAAACAAGTAAGTAACTGTTTACAAGAGGGAACTGTTTCGCAATTATTCAAGAATAAATATCGTAAAATAAAACAAAACCTTTTCTTTTTACCTCAAATTTATTGTCATGTTTATTGTTTCCGTTTTGTTTATATCGCCCTCAATCCACCGATGAGTAATTGATCATATATCGCTTTCTAAGGACACATTTTCATACATACATTTGAATTCAGTGCTGAAATAACTGACCTAGTTTTATGTTTCCCAAATCCACACTTCGGAATAATAAATTGTTTTCCGTTTTGTCTGACAATAACAAAACCTCACCCAACAATCGACAAAAAACACCCAAATCTGCCATCACATTCACCACAAAAATTGATACTCCTAACGTCACGGTAGTAGTGTCAATATAAACACAATTCATGGCAACTTTTCTACCATAAACAATTCCCAAATGTCCATATAAAATGTCCCCAAATCCTGTCTCATATGAGAACAGATATACTTCGTTCCTCACGTTTATCCAAATTCCAAACACCTGAGCAAGGTCGAAAGGATTTTTGCCGGAAGGGTTGCTTACCTACTCCGCAAATTGTCTATTTGACTTGCCATTAGCATCGGGACATGAAATTGATGTTCAGCGATCAGAGATACCCATTCGTTAAAGTGTGGTGTGTCGATAGGCCTCGAAAAGTCATTTTAAAATTAAATTAGAAACTAAGGTGCGGCCTCTACTCCGACTGCTGTCAAGGCAATTCATCTATTTGTGCTGATGAAACTTTCATCAACATGGAACGAATTTTGACACCTTTTGGTGTGCAAACGCGTTGCCAAGAACCCAATTATTTTGGTTCCATCCTCGTCATTGTGATGCTTGATTGGCTTTCCAGTACAAAACAGTGCTGTCGACGAGGGACTTTTAAGCTGTTTTCTGATATTAATGCTCCCTTTTATTAATATTGTTTCACTTGTCGACAGCCCTGTTTCGATATCAACAAAAGGACGAGTGGCTTGCTATAAATGGAGTAGTGGTAAATATTTAACTTCATAGCGGAACGTTCGTCAGCAGGTGAAGTAAGGTTTTGTAATCAAAATTAATTAGGTTCTCTGATACGGTGCCCAAGTACGTGAACGTTTGTCCAATTTATGAGCGGATTAGACTTCATGGGTAAATATTAATTACATCATTTCGACAATGAACAAACACAAAAAGGTAATATGATTGGCATTTGGTGGTAAACATTGGCGAAGGAACGACGCGACGCGACGCACGGCGATAGGTTGGCACTGGCACACTGGTGTGAACATTGACACGTAGCAGGTTGGAATGAAAGTTACTATCAGTTGTTGTTGATGGCTGCGGTGGTGGATTGTGATTTTGATTTGGGGCTTGGGGGTTGGAAGAGGTTTTTAAGGAGCGACAAATATGGGGTTTTATGGGGTTCCATTTTTCATGAAATCGTTAGTATTGTATTCCCACACAAAGGCGACTTGATTGCCATTGATTATGGAGGAGTAGTCAATAATTTTGATTTTTTTCTTTCGTTTTCCCCCGAAAAGTTTGAAATCAAAACCATTTGGACGTGTAATTTGGAACTTTTGTTATGAGTTCTTTTTTCGTTTTGGGCCTGGCAATTAAAATGGATTTATTGAGTAATTTAGAATGAAAGAGCTGAGAGATTAGTTTGGTTTTTCTTTGCTTTTAATGTCGCTTACTACATAATTTAGTGGCATCAATATTTTTACTTCAACGGCAGTTTGGGGATTTGATTGTTGGATGGATCGTTGATTTTAATGGATGTATTCACAGTTGGTTGGTACGTTCGTTGATTGTTAAATCAAAATGAATATAAACCTTTGACAGAATACACTCGATTTTGGTCAGAACACAAATGCTGCATCAATAAATTTTGTGAGTTGCTATTAAAACTTTACGAAATTGGAAGAGTAACTGGCGAATAACGACCCAGAAAAGGATTAAAGGTGCTTTTTTCGGGCTTGAAATCAATAACTGACCCAAACTTCTGGTAGTGTCCATGGCTTTGTGGTTAGGTGCGTTGGCTGCCAAGCCAGAACGTCGTGGGTTCGAGTCCTAATCGTGCCCATAGTTTTTATTTCATCTTTCACGGGCACTGCCACTTGCGAAGAACTGACAAAACTTCAAAGAGTATCAATCGTTCATGAAAAAGTGCTTCTCAACTTTGCCGTTCGTAATCGGCGGCGTTAAGTTGTAGGTCCCCTCGATTCTTTACTCGCACCCAGAGAATTGTTGAGAGTAAGCCACTTAGGCCTTGGCCTTGGCTCTTCAAGAGCTGTCACGCCACTCTACTTAACTTAACTCAAACTTTTGATTTTCAAGTTTGTTCGTTTTTGATTCATAGAATTGATGGAACACAAAGCAATTAAATGAAAATTCCCATGAACAGTTTTCCTATTTTTTGACACTTTTTGTCATCAAATAGCACTCAATGACAATAATGGACCGTTTGAATAGATTCAGATTCAAAAAGTTCATCATATTTCCCATTACAAACGTCCTTTATCCTGTTTTTAAGCTCCAGGTGCCAATTTTGATTGCCATTTTTTTTTTCACTCCGGTAGGAGTAGATATTTTATTGCCTTTCAGGTTATCAGGAAAATAAAACTTTTTTGTTTGGTCGGCAAAACTTCAATAGTTTTTTTTTATGACTTGCTGAACGATAGTTTGAATTTCACACAATGGACTTTTACTATTGAAAACCCACCTCGCTTCAATTCTTTCAAAACCGTCCTTTGAATTTATTTTCTCGTGAATTTTATGTTTGGTTAAACTTTTTTTCCAGTTACCGCCATCGAAACGATGTGGTTCCAACTCTTTTATGAAGTAGGTTATTCGCTCAAAAACACACACAAAAACAACACGAATCCTTTCGTATTCATTTTTCCCCGTTGGAAGCGGTTTCAGAGCAGAGAGGTCCTCGTTTAATGAAAAACCCTTACCTATACATTTCAAGAAAAATGAGAACCCTGAACCTACCTTCTCACAATAAACATTATAACCACCATGCAGAAAGTAGAAAAATAAAAACAAAATTGAGCTATTTGTTTGTTTTTGTTTCTTGTTAACCCTTTTATTCCTTAATGGGAGTCTGGTGTTTTTTTTTTTGTTGCTTCACCCAAATAATTATCCCGAACAGAACATTTTACCTTACATTCCGGAATCCGGAGGCGATAAGGATCGGGTAATATTTCAATTACATGGGTGTGGCTTATTTGATTGTGTGTTTTTAATAAAACAACAACAACAAAAAAAGGCAACAGTGCGTGTCCTTGGGCCGGAAATAAAAAATTGCTCCTATCGTTTGCAGAAATGAGGCATTTTGTTATGCACACAAAATGTTTTTTTCCGGTTATTTGTGGGAGAGGGCGAGGTATTGAATACTTAACTTTATATTTTTCGAACGAAAAATCAACACCCTTTCGACTCGACTCGACGCATTATGAAGCTGTCAAAAAATAAGATCCAAGTGCAGTTTGATGGTTTTTTCTAAACGTCAACAGTCTGTCAATGTCAGTGCTCTTTGATTTTCTTTTATTTTGATTTATTTTCAAAGCTGTCTAAAAATGTTTTTGTAGCTTAATTTGAATAGCGCCTCATCGCCATCGATCGACTAGAATATTTATACTAGCATACACACACACATTATGTTTTTATACATATGTGTAATATTTGTTGATAGATTTTTATATATGGTTTTTGAAATAAGTTTATTTATGTCAATCGAAAATTTGATGGATCTGGGTGAGCATATTGTTATTTGCAAAAATATATGTTCATACATAAATGTATGAATGTGTTTGCGATGAAGGAAAAAAGTGGAATATCGTAAATTTGTATTCAAAAGCACGTTGTCAAGAGTATGACATCGGTGACAATTATGACAAAAGTTTTTTGACATTTATTGAGAAAGGAGATCGATTTTTTTCTATGTGAAAGGGTTTTGTGAATTATGTACATTGTACATAGGTAGGGGTGTAAATTGAGATTTTTTACGGTGAAAAAAAGAATGACATCCATCACACAATTTTTTTTAAATTTAGGTTAGTTCCTGTGCTACACATACCTACATATACTTAAAAGAGAAATTATTTAGTATTGAAGTTGCCAGTTTTAGCAAAGGAATTCAAAACAAAGTGTGCATTTATAGTTCAAGAACGACTGGACTGATTTTAATGACATTATTTATTTTCTAAAACGGTGCCTGTTGGGCCAGCTAGTTTAGATTTAAATAAAATAATTCTCAACTTACAATTTGGATTTAAAGAACTATTCTACGGATATTGAATGAATGGTAGTTAAAATTAAGAATATTGAAACTTTTGAAAATGAAATATGGTATAAGTTTGTGTACACGACTGTCCAGAACAATTGATTTCTGAGAATCCATTTCATGGCTCTTAAAGTAGTATTATTTGTGTTTCTCAAAATAAACGGTTTTGGAATTTCGTTTATAAAAATCTTTTGATCCGTTTTTAATGAAACTAAAGTTCTAGGTCAACTAACAAAATGAAAAGTGTGAATTTTTACAAACTGCGAATCGACACGATTGAGGACATTCCCAGCAGACCAGCATAACGTCACCAGTCTCCGGAAGACCCCAGTGTGCGGACGATTTTGCTCTTAGAATTGAATAAAAGATAAACTAAACACAGAATTTTCAAAAAAAAAAAAACAACAAAATACAGAATCAGTAACATTTTTCACATACCCATACGAAGTTTCAACCCGATCGAATTTATAATTGAAAAGTTATGGGTCGTTTAAGCAGAAGCCGTTGCTGTTCTGTTGTTTTTTTTTTAGCAAAAAGAATAGTGGCAGACCTTGGAAGAATACGCACAAAAACTAATGAGCTTTTCAGAAACACTTCATTACATGAATATGATGTGATAATAATTACTGAAACTTGGCTAAAAGAAAGCTTTCTCTCTTCTGAAATGTTTGATGCATCTTTTGTTGTTTATCGTGCGGATCGTCCGATTGAATCTGGAATGGAACGTGGAGGTGGAGTTCTTATCGCTGTACGTTTCACCTTAGCTAGTCGGCAATGCAATTTAGCTACTTATTCACCATTCTTCGAACAACTTTATGTACATGTAAACACTGTAAAGTATCAATTTTGCTTCATTGTAAGTTATATAAGACCGAATAGTAGTTTCCAATTATATGCCCAACTTTTGTCAAATATAAATGTTGCAGTGAGAGATTTAACAATTGATCTGTTTCCATAAGTGTTAGGTGACTTTAACGTTGGCGAATTAGACTGGTGCTTTACGGCTGATGAACAAATTCTGGTTCCATTTAATGTTACATCGGACATAGAAACTGAAGTTGTTGATTCTCTTACTTCATTAGGCTTATTTCAAATAAATTATTCTAAGAATCTATTGGGAAGAATATTAGACCTTATTTTGTGCAATAATGATATTAAATACCATCTTTGTGAATCAGATTTTCCCTTAGTTAATAATCAATTTCATCATAAAGCAGTTTATGTTATTTTTGAATTTTATGAATTTAACCAAAAATGTTCGGCCGTTAATGGCGTTAAATATAATTTTAATAAGACTGATTTCATAGGACTAAACAATTTCTTTAGTTCAATTGATTGGGAATTTAGACTTTGTAACAATTCTGTTAACGATATGTATGAAGTTTTCAAAGAAATAATTTTTCATGGTATTGAACAGTTTGTTCCTATTTTAAAGAAAATATCATGTTTTAAGTTCCCATGGTTTAATAAAAGATTAAAAAATTTAGAAAGTGTTAAGAACAAGGCTTTCAAACGTTCGAAAAAATCAGGTAAACCTGATGACCATGCTCGCTTTCTTCAGCTTCGTAAGGAATTTGCTTTTTTGAATACTTTTTTGTATCATCAACATATAAGTACAGTTGAAAGCAATATTAAAAAGAATAGCAAATCGTTTTGGGTCTTGGTAAATTCCAAAAGAAACAGTTCTTTTTTGCCCTTAGAAATGGAACTTGATCACGAAAGGTCATGCGATATTAAGTCATCCTGTAAGAAATTTGCTAAATACTTTCAATCAAACTATAATAAAGACGTTATTTCAAATATTGTCGATTTATATCCATCTATTTCTCCTATTATAGATTTTGATTTAAAATGTTTTTCAGAGCAAGATATCCTTGATGGTTTGACTGAACTCGATTCAAATAAAAAACCTGGAGTTGATAATATTCCGCCATCTTTGCTATCTAATTGCGCCTCGTCTCTTTGTAATGCTTTAAAAATCATTTTTAATAAATCTTAACAAACTGGTGTCTTTATTGATGATTGGAAGATTTTTTATGTAAATCCAATTTTTAAAAGTGGCCTAAAACACCTGAATAAGAATTACAGACCAATATCAAAATTATCTGCGGTGCCAAAGTTATTCGAAAAGTTGGTTACCCAAAGGCTATTCTTTTCACTCAAGGAATTCATATCTACAAAGCAACATGGGTTTGTTAGTGGTCGCTCAACTTCGACGAACTTGTGCCTATTTTCTCAATTCTGTTTAAAATCTATGGAAAATGGTAAGCAAGTCGATGTCTTGTACACAGACTTCGTTAAGGCTTTTGACAGGGTTCATCATGGACTATTGCTCCAAAAACTTCGGAAATTGGGCTTGAATGCTAATTTCTTGAATTGGTTGAGTTCTTACTTGTCGAATCGGAAACAGGTCGTTCAAATTGAAGGTTTTTCATCGAACTTTATTAAGGTTGATTCAGGTCTTCCCCAAGGTAGTCACCTTGGACCAATTCTGTTCAATTTATTTATAAATGATATTCCGCAAGTTCTCAATTCTGCGAACTGTTTGATGTTTGCTGACGACGTTAAATTATATAGTGAAATATCTTCGGATCGCGACTGTTTAAATTTCCAAAACGATATTGATTTGTTCCTTGACTGGTGTAAATACAACCACCTGGAACTAAATATTGCTAAATGCAAGATTTTTAGTGCCCATAGAACTTTATCGCCGATAATCTTTATTTATAAGTTTGGAAATGAATCACTCGCAAGAGTCAAAGAAGTTAAAGATCTAGGAGTTGTATTCGACTCAAAACTTTCTTTTTCGGCTCACATTGATTTTATTGCATCAAAGGCAAATTCTATGTTAGGTTTCCTTAGAAGATCATCAACTGTATTTAAAGATGTGTATACACTGAAGGCAATTTTCATGGCATTGGTATTACCCATATTAGAGTATTGTTGTGTCGTTTGGTCACCATTTTATGACAACGCTATTAAGAGAATAGAAAAATACAAAGAAGGTTCACGCGTTTTGCATTCAGTAATCAGAGATGGTCCGCAGAGTTACCTGATTATTTCTCAATATGTGCGTTACTAGATTTGAAAACCTTGGAGAGTCGCAGACAAGCTCAATGTGTAGTTTTTATCAAAGATATATTAAGTTCTTATATTAAATCTGAAGAACTTCTAATGTTAGTTTCTTTTTACGTTCCGGAAAGAATACTAAGAATAAGAAATGATGTGCTCTATGTTCCCAATCATGGAACAAATTATGGTCTTAATAGCCCAATAACTCGTTCTATTTTGTTGTACAACTCTATTTCATGTGAAATCGATCTTTCAATGAGTAGGGATAGTTTTAAGACTATTACTCAAAACATATTTCACTTTAAGTCGAGCTTAAATAATAATTTAGTGTAAGCAAACATTAGTAGTGAACAGATTGTAAATCCATTGATGAAATAAATAAATAAATAAAAATATACTGCGAATAGATAATCTTGTGTCAAATGGAGTTTGATTCAATGATAATATAATGAACTTCCAATAACTAAAGAAAAAAATTGAGTTTTTCATTTTTTTAATCGATTTTTTAAGTGTCCGGGACACTGGTACCAAAAATAGCGAAAATCAAGTCTCCGGACAGTTCTTAGGTTTTATTTTAGTTTTTTTTTATGTTCAAATTCTTTTTGAAACCCTTAATTTCTATGCCAAAAATAGGTACTTATTTGTATCCAGAATAAAAAAGTTCCATTATCATCCAAGAACCGTTTCAAGGTAGGTATTTCAAATGCATACAATTTCCTTGCCTAAGTTTAGTTGTGTAGCGTAGATAGAGGAAATGATTAGTCTGCAATTATTTTAAGCTGTTTTTCGAAATAAGATCGAAGAAATTAGGTGTTAGGCAAGCAACAATCAAGTATGATGACGTAGGTTCAAATTGTCCGGAGACTCTGTTTCGTTCGTCCGGAGACTGGTCCCAATTTTGTTTTTGTTTATATATTTCGTGTGAATTAACAATAGTTAGAAATTATTGTTTTAAATTATTTGGATGCCAAACAATCGCTAAATAATTATCAATGCAGAAAATGAATTGGTCCATATTCAACACTTAAGAGAAAAAAAAATATTGAGTTTTAAAGTGGAACCGTCCGGAGACATTTAAGATCGTCCGGAGACTCCGAAAAATCATGTTTTTTCTTAGAATTCATCCTTTTAAATCAATGTTACTTTCAATTCTCGTACAAAATATTTAGATTTGATTGAAAAACTAATAGCAAATAAAGATATTTACATTGAAAGTCAAAAAAAA
Source organism: Sphaerophoria taeniata (assembly GCA_943590905.1). Classification (NCBI taxonomy): domain Eukaryota; kingdom Metazoa; phylum Arthropoda; class Insecta; order Diptera; family Syrphidae; genus Sphaerophoria; species Sphaerophoria taeniata. The sequence goes on along the minus strand of OX016542.1, from coordinate 10,828,986 downwards.
GTTGTCTGACTGGATACTGGTACCGTTACCCTATTATTGGATTATATTTTCCAAGGAAATATCGTATTGAAACTGTTGAAAATGAAAAAAATATGGTATGAGTTAAGGACTTTTCAGAAAAAATGACTTCTGTGAATCCATTTCATGGCTATTCAAAAATATATATTATTTGTCTTAACAGCTTACAAAGTGAATACCTAATGTCAATTTTCTACAAAATATGACATTCAACCCAACAGACATACCAAGTCTTTACAATCGTTATGTTATCGATTGATGGGAGGTTGAGTTTGTTTTTACATATAAATTATTGACAAAAACACCTTAAGAACGTTTCAAAGAGCAAGTCTTATTGTTTGTTTTCTATCTCCACAACTATCTTGATTGCATTTTTGCTTACAGCTGCTTAGCCATGTGGATGCTAAAACTATCCAATTTCCTTTAGATATACAAAAATAAATGGGAGTAAATTTCGACAGTGAAGAGTTCATTCAAGTCATCTATTTATAAGCATGATATTGAGATTTTCAAGAGAAACTACAAGACTATTTACAAAGGAACAAAAGACATTCAAATCGACTGACCCCACTTCAATGCTTTACACAAAAGATTCCATTCCCTTAGAATATTCAATGGAATCATCTTATCTCAATCTTTTTGTTATTTAAATTCCTAATGCTCTTAACCCCATCTATACTTGCTTCAAAAGATGTAATCTACTGAAGTAGGATGCATTTTAAATCAACCGAAATAATTGCTAACGCAAAATTGTGTTTGACTTTCGACATGAAAAAATGTATGAAAGTGTAAATATATTTTATTGTCAAATTTACCATGTCAAAAAAACAGCCTTAATCGGTCCATAAACTATGTGTGTATTTTGTGTGTGAATTTCCTTGTTCCCGCTCTTTGTCAATTCGAATTTATTATTGTGTATACAATTTACCGCTAGAGGCGTTGATTTTAAATATTCAGTAGGTTGGTAATTCACTCTGTTAATTTTTATGTTGGTGTTGTTGCTGACGTTTATTAACCGGAAACATTTTTTTTCTTATATTTTCCTTGTTTATTGAATGATATTTACTAAGTCAATATATTGAAATTATATTTCACTCACTGCACCAATATTCAAATGCGAACTTTACTTTTTGAAGGGAAATTAAATTCGACGTTTAACCTCAGGAAATCTTGCAATCTGCAATTTCACTGACAACATTTTGCTTCCAGACAAACCAAACACATACACAACACAAAAAAAACTCGTCGTCAGCTAACGAAGACTAATTTCCGTTACAACTTGCAAAACAACTTTGACAACGACATCGAATTCATATCCTTTTGATAAATACCAGCGAAACTTGTTCAACAAGAACGAATACAAAAATGTGAACAAATTTGAATTGACGTTAAATTTGAAAGGACAGAGACGAAGTGGCCATTCCCGTTCGTAAACGCCGACATACTAAATCCAGAAGTACAGAAGTGAAAGTATCTTAAAGAATTCTCTGGGATACGATTTTATCTTAAAATTTTGTTTTTGTTTGGACTTGTGGGGAATTTCAGTTTTCACCATAGAATCGTTGGTCTTTAGGAGGAGCTTTTTTTAATGCATGGAAATTATACTCAGAGACTGATGTCTGCATGGAGAAAATGGAGAGCTTTTTAGTTCTCCCGTCTCCTGTGTACTGTCTAGCAACATTGTAATTTAAATTGATTTGAATATTTCTATGATCGATTATGATAAAAACAAGCTTGATGTATTTAGGATAGGTTTTAAGACTTAAGTGCTGCCAAACGTGGCCTTAAGATTGACAAAAGGGTTGTTGGAGTCGATTTGAAGTTCCGTATCGATGATGGACTTTTCCGTCATCAATTTTCTGTAATTTGTGGAGTTCATATAGGAACTATTATTGCTGAGGATAGAAGACTCCATTCATTTTTAAAATTTCCAAAAGAAGGCTGAACATGCAGAATTGTGAGAAATAATACGCACATATCCTTTGAGAAATGTAGGTATAAACAGATTTTGAAAAACAAATGCCAAAATTTCGAAAAACTAAATCAGTCAAGTCCTTGACCTCCACCAACCTTCGAACAATTCAAAGCACTTTATTTACATTAAATTTAACCTGCCCTCGTGAAAAAAAAACTTTAAAAATCTGAAATCTGTCTCAAATAAAAATAGAAACTAAAAACAGAGAGAAAACAAATTCAATATTATTTACAATACCAACGATAAACTCCTCCTTATAACGATTAAATTTTTAATAAATATTTACAAATCGCTTACCCAAAAATACACTCAATTTATTGTCCGACCTAATCAGCACCACACCTCACACCAAGAACATAAAAACTTTTAAAAATCACCATCAGACCCCGACCAATTTAATCGATCGCCAACCCAATTATCTTCCAGACACAAAACCCAAAAAAAAATCAAAACTACATCAAAAACCATTAAAACGTGCCCACAGCCCAGGCATAGCACACACCACACAATTGCCTTATTAATTATTGAAATAAAATTTAATTACACCCCCCTCAATCAAAAATAAACACTTTGGCATGTTCGCACCTGGCGATTGGGGCGATTGCGATTTCACTCGCGATCGCAAAGATTCGAAATAGATGTGCCACTTTCCTTCCGATCGCAGAATAATTCTAAGTTAATGTTTTTCCTCTTGATTTTCTTTTTCTTTTTAAATTGTTATAATTACACTGCACTCGGTGGTGCTAATTGATAAAAGCCAAAAATAATTTTTTTACTAATTTTAATTTCGCACTGCAGGCGGCTAGAGATTGCCCTCTCATCGGGAATCTGGCATTTCATCATTGAATCGATAAAATTTAATGCAAACATAGGCACGGTGGCTGCTGCTCGGTCAATGATGATGAGGATGACGAATATTGTTTCCATTGCTTGGAAGCATGCAACAGAGTATGGCTTTTTGCAGTTTCGTACACAATTTTCGATTTAAATTTTAATTTCAGTTCGAAAAATGTGTAAATGCATTCAGCATATTTTCCTTTTGCCTGTGCTTCTGTATTCGAAATGAAAAGACGTGCACAGGGCAGGTGGGGAAAGTGGGTTATTATGCTGTAACTGATTGGTGCACGTGAAATTATGTATACCTACCCATCACATTGGCAGTGTACATCAAAGAGGATGCATATTTACTCATTGGAAATTGTGATGACGCTGATGGTAATGATGAGGGATATATTGAAATGAATTTTTGGGATATCGTGTGACAGATTTATTATGTGTTTCAATTTGAATCAAGAAGAAAATAAAGAAGGGAAAAATTCATACTGTGCATTGGGGAATTTTTTTATAATGTAAAATTTTGGAATTGGTACACAGAAATTGCAATCAAAGCAGAATTTTCGTTTGTATTGGGTATGTCTGATTATGATGGTCTCTTACACTTTAACCATCACCTTTCCCAGGCATTACAGTACAAACTCTTCTGCCCAAACCTTCTTATTTAACAGTTGTTATGAATTCGATGACATATACAATAAAGGACGTAAATGCTCTAACAGCAATATTTTGCTTCTTTAGTATTGTTCCCTCTTGAAAAAATTATGTTTTTACCTTTGCTCACTCGAAGAAAATTGACTATTTAAATTTTAAAATAAAGTAAGAACAAAAAAAGTAAGTATACGCCCGAGTACCCCCGAAACAAAGGTGTTTCGTCGAAGAGTTTTGGACCACAGCGATTTTTTAAAAGTGTAAGTAAAACGTAAGAAAACTATTACTTGCTTTAAAGTGAATTTAATGATCTGTCTGACTCCATACATAGAATTGTATAATTGTATTCTTACACTTCGTGGTTTCTCTATTCGGGCCCGACAACACCCGAAGGAATCTTTGCTGAGTTTAACCCCCTTACTCAGCTTGTCACTGAGTCTCCTCGAATATCGAACAATAATGACCAAGCGGAAAATACTCTTGACTTGTTCCTTACGTCAAACCCTGATAAATGCACTATCAGTGTATTCACGCCTCTAGGCAGATCAGACCATCGTATTATATCTGCAAATTTCTCGTGTCAAACTAATCCAGTTAGAGAAAGAGCTCCCAAGAGAACCGTTTGGCAATACGAGAGAGCCAACTGTGGGACGGTCTCAATAACTTCTTCCGGATCTTTAACTGGTCACTATGCTTCCTCGATAGTAACGTTGACTCCAGCGCAGATATGATTACTAATATGATTATTTTGGAAATGAAAACTTTTATCCCGAAAAGTATCAAACCAAAAGAAAAATCATGGCGTGATTCTAGCTGTAAAGAGGTTATCAGGGTTAAATAGGTAAGTTTCCAGTATTTTAGAGCCAATCCAACCGAGGAAAACCGGAACAAGTTTAAACAAACCAGGAAGGCCTGCAATGCCCATATTGGACGGCCAAAGTTTTTGCATGACCAAAAATTTAGGCATAAAATTGTCGCATTTTCAAAACATTGACTTAATCTTGTGCGTGCGGAAGTTTAATAATAATTGCAGTAGTTGTTGAAGAGTTTTTCAGTTTAGTGCGAAGAATGTGAATCGGTGGTGACGCGACGGTACATAACTTATTAGACTACAGAAACGATCAAAAATAATTTTAAGATTCTCGTTTATCCGTACTGGTATTCCATGTAGCACCAGATCTCGAGAAATATTATTGCGTGTAAGTGCATCAATTTGCATTTTCAACTAAGTGTTATCTTTTTCTAACACTTGTGCCTTAACCAAAGAAAGCTCCTCTTCGTGCGTGTCTATTCTACTTCAGTGTTGCTCCAATGTGTCAAGTCGGTTTATCTCACCGAACAGTGGAACAAATCTTTACACCGTTTTGGAGAAAGTAAGATTGTTCCAGTTTATCAAAGGCTTTTAATAAAGTCTAGCATCTTGCTCTCTTATCGAAATTGCGTGCTTCAAATAAATCCCTCCTTCGTTGGATTAGAAACTTTTTTTCGAACCGTTCAAGTTGTACTACACAGATTCAAATCTAAAACCCACAATATAAATGCTGGTGTGCCCCAGGGCTCCGTTTTCTCATTTTTATAAATGATATCTTGTCTGTAACTTCTAATCCAATTAATTGTTTCGCTGACGATAGTACCCTTAGCTTTCCTTATTCGTTTCCAGACTCATAGCTCATAAATCTCTGACTTAAACAGCATTGTACAACGGGGAATAAAAAATTCAAGTTTTGTTATATGTTCTTTGGTTTAATGCTTCGTCTTGTATCGTTTAAGATGTACCTCCCCTGTCACTGTCCATGAGTTGCACTTTCATTAAGAAGACCGAACATCTTGAGATTTTCGGAAAGTGAATCACTCTCTTGTGTGCGATGTCGCCAAAAATTCCGCAAGATGTTTAGGTTTTCCCCCCCCCTCTGATCTGGCTATTATCTATAAGACCTTTATCCGCCCAAAGCTTGAGTACATTTCTCAGGTGCCCCAGCTACATTCTTAAGCCTCTAAGACGGTATACAAAAAATAGCCCTCAGAAAGATTGGTAATAGAGACATTACCAACTGATTCACATCGTTAGATAACCGTCGTAACGTTTCGTGTCTCTTCCTGTTCTATCGTTACTTTTTCGATATGAGCTCCTTTCCAACCCCTTTCCGCCTTCCTACTGCACTCACTGTGTCTCTGTTATAAAAAGGGTATAAAAATCCCCTTAAGTGGGTACTGATTATAAAAAAAAATGGTGTTACAGCCTTTTCAGAGCTAAGGTCCAAGTGGCTTACACACATAGAGCAACCCTTATATATGCGTCTTATGAATTGAGAAAAAAACTAAGGCAGGTAATCGTAAGCCGCCAATCAATAAGTTTTTAACACTAAATCGCTTATTGAAATTTGAATAGTAACCAAGGAAATTGGATGTTAAAATTTGAATGATGAATTATTTCCCAGGCATCACCGAAAATCAAGTTCAGCAAAGTTTTTCCAATCAAAGAGAACCTACTCTCCATCCAAAGAGCAATGCTTCTTCTTGGTTTTAAAATTATTATTTGATTTACATATTACACCAAATTGCCATTATCATTTTTGTTATTACCCGCTAATAATTTACAAACAAATTTCTTTCATTCGATTTCTCGTCAATTTACTTTTCTCAAAATCAGCATAGACAAAATAACCCTCAGCAAACATAATTAGAATGATATCCTGTCCAACCGAAGGAAAATTGATTACATTCAACAAATTTGCTTGTCCTGCCAATAATTTCTCATTCCACAACCCACAGGCGCATTAGATATGGCTTCTTGCAAACAATTCGCATGCCATGAATCTATTCAGCACAATTTTTTTCTGACATTTTTATCTTGCTCGGCTAATTGATATTTGTCCTTTGCAGACAAATAACAAACAAAGGAAAAGTAAACTTTCATTCAGTAAAAAGAAAGACGCAGTGCACAAAATGAACAAATAGCTTGTCTTCTTTTCTTCTAGAAAAAGTAGAAAAAATATGGCAAAAAGGACATAACTCTAGGACAGACATCATCTAGCTACCACTCACCGCCCACAGCAGCTGTCAAGGTACTAAACAAACACCGACAACAAAATGAAAACAAAAACCTGTATAATGAATCTTTAGTTTCACAAAGTAAATGAAAAACTTGGTCGCTTTAAGTTGTACAATTCTTTTCTTAGTTATATTTTCATTTCATTTGAAGAAATGAAAACACAGAAACAAACGAAGTAAGTCGAAGGTTGGACATTTAACTAACCTAGTTTTTATTTTTATTTTTATTTTGCAAATTAATTTTTAAACAAAAACAAATCGTATTCAAACTTAAACTTAGCAAAAAACAAAAACAGTCTCCTGGGTAATTTGTAAACATATTTGTAAGACTGGACAAAGTTTTAAACAATTAATGCATTCTCAGTACAACTTTTCAAAACGCATCACTCTTTCAACAGCGCAAAATAACAACTCTAACAAATTAAGGACATAAAAACATAAGAAAACTTTCAAACAGAAACTCTACTTTATTGTTAAATTTAAGTTAGTCAAATTGTCTCAAGGTGCAACTTTTTTACGAATTCACCTTCAAGACGCCAATTTGCATTCATTTAAAATCGACTTTGTTCAAAAAACAAAAAAAACATAACTTTCAAACTTTCTCTTTCGCTCTTAGTCTTCTGATGGATTTAATGTTCAGTCATTGTCCTTAGACTGAGATCGCTATTGTCATCGTTATCAACTTTTTCCTTTGCCAAAGTACAATGATGATGATGATGCGCTTTCAAGAATATGAACATTATTGGATGAGTAGGTGGTGACTGGTGAGAGAGAGTAGGAGGTGGGTTAAAAGTATGTTCCTTCCAACTCCATTGAATTCAATAAAACCGATGAGCAAATGAAAAAGTCTGTGATGTTGGGTGGCAACAACGGATATGGGCAGTAAAAGTTGTCTGCACTTATTTCTCAAGCGGAAGGATATCAGCCATCATCAAAGAGTGGTCTTGCACGTCAGACTTTAAGGTGCTATTATCCCAAAAGCACAAATGTCTACGAAATGACACACTCACAAAAAATAACATCATGGGTATTTTGATAACACATTCAGTCTTTTGCTTGTTGGCTTGGCGATTGCAACAATGTTGAGAAACATTTTATTTCACCATTTACATGAGCGCCGATTTGATTTATCGGAGAGAAAAAGTGACAAAATAGAAAGCTTTAGGTATTGTTGTGTGTTGAGTTAGGACAAGGACTAAAAACGATAATTTCAGTTTGTCTAGACTCGTCCGCTTTTAAGGAAGGGAAAAATTAAGTGTTTTTGTTTTTTTTCGGGGAGTGATTTACACGAACGTGTTTTATCGCTTGTTGGTCTTTTATTGGGACAAACAAGAGGTAATTAATGAGAAACAAATAAGAACACCAAATTTTATGTCTAAGCATTTTCAAGACCAGATTGATTTTGGGAAGGTCGATTTTTATGAGGAGAACAAATATTTTTGACGTGGTGAGGTGTTTATGGACTTTGTCTAGAGTCTAGACTTCACTATTGTGTAAACTGTCACTGTTGCATTCCAGTCTTAAAATTAATGAAATTGTTTTGTCCGAAAAAACTACATTTGCATTGATGCTCCAAAAAATTAAAAACAACTTGATCTAGTTGGAGGAAATCCTTTTATATTCATTAGTAAAATGACCTCGTTAAACTCAATGTCAATTTTCAATCGCTTTTTAATTTTCAACTCCTCAATTCTTCCCATCCACTAAGGCCTTGATTTGACTTAACTTAAGCTTTGTAAATGGTTTTAGCTGCAAAAGTTTCGACTGTCATTAAAAAGGTTTTTTCAGCGCATCTCTTTTTTTTTGTTATTTTTTTTTTATTGATCAACAAATCACCCATTCAAAGCAGTTTCAAGGTTTCAATATTTTTTTAGAATCATTTTCTCAACAAAACAGTTTAAATGAGCGAAGAGCAATTATCCAGGTGCCATGGCTGGTCATGGTGATTTCTCTCTATTTTTAGATTTCGATTTTTCAGTTTTTCTATTTTTCTTCTTTTTTCCAAACTAAAACCCGTTGATTTCTTTGATGTTTTAAATGTTTAAATTTATTGACCATTAATCTTAAGTTTGGTGTTGATTTCATTTATTATAATTTTTGGTTTTTCCTTATTTAAAATTTCGTCTTTTTTGTTTGTTTCTTTTTTTTATTTTATCGAAGCTTAAATGTTTTACGGCCCATTAGGTTTGCTTACGCGATGACTGCGTTGAAATGTTCATTTATTTTGGTTTAAAGTTTGATTTTTGTTTTCAAAATAAAATTCGATTAAAAAATTGATAATGTTATACAATTTTGCTATTTTTTTATGTTCACTGAAATGTGCCTTTGATGTTCTTGCGGTTTATGTTCCAAAGATTCTGTCAATCAAGTCAATGACGTGCGGAATTAAATTGTCAAAACCTACCTAATTAGACATGGGGATAAGAGTTTTGATAAGGCGAATTAATTAAGTACGTCATAGGTATGATTAGGAGGATACATAGTTGATGGATAGGTAAAGTGGCATTTTGACATTTCTGTTTCACATTGCGTGAAATGAGTTTGTTGTGAGTCTGTTGATGATTTTCCATGTGTATGAAGGGAATTTAGTCTCGAATTGTTTGCAATTTGTGACAGGTCTGAACGAATATACATGAGTTCATTTGTGCGAAAACACAAAGAACAACTTCATTTACTCAAAACCCACAAACAAATCGATTTTAATGAATATTTCAGATCATCGTTTAAGCATGTGATTGATCAAAACCTGCCATTTCAAATATTTTGTGAATGCTCTACCTATTTGTACCAAGGTATTTCAGATGGAACTCATCATATGTCACTCGCATTCATATCAATGATTATGCACCCGAACCCAAAGCACAAGCACATCGTCCTAGCTAAATACAAACTTTACTTAACATCCTTGGCAAAGTATAATTAAACAACACACATGACTTCGCTTCCATTTGTAATTCCAAACAATTTTTAATAGCGCCCTCAGTTTTTCTCTCTCCCTTCCTACTGGTTATGGCTGGGACAAGGTCAACCCTTCCGAATAGCTTCAAGGCTTTGAACCCCTTTCTTTTGTATATGTATAATAAAAATGAACTCCAACGCTTGACACATGACACATCACACGTCTATGTTACGACCAAAGAACTGTACACAAATTCATGTGACTTTAAAGTCTCTTTGACCACGTTGACCTGACAGCAGCAACAGTCTTATTCTGACAAAAAGCAAAAAAAGGATCTGAATTCCCTTTTTAATATCCGCTGTGGTATTTTTAAAACTCGAAACTAGCATTACTAATGAATACGACGAACTATATACAAAAAACAAGTCAACCTTAAATGATGATGATGAAGATGAAGATGATGACGGTGATGATGATGAGGGTGATGATGATGACGGTGATGTTGATGAAAAGAAAACAAAGTATATGCGAAGGATCCTTGGACGGGACTCCAGTCGAGTCGAATTCAGTGGGGAATATCCTTTAGGGGCTCTTGAAAATGAAATTGCTCAGTCACGTTGCCTTGAGTTTGTTGAATGTGTATAGTTTCTCTATAGGTAAATAATCTATCTACATTAATAAATATCTATGTATGTATACAGCAGGTCCTCACCCAATTTTAAAGTCGGAAAATGCTTGAAATTTATGAGATGGCACTGTGACTTGGATGTCAACCATTTGAAAATGCAACAGGACACAGGATGCCTTCTGTCTCACGTTACGCAATAGAATTTAAAGAGGCATCATCGTCCTTTCGAATAATAACAAGTATCATATTTCGAGAAAGTTCAACAGATTACATTTAATTCCCTGAATTGTGTTTTGTTTTTAAATAAGCGTTAATGAGATAAATTTTAATTAAGTTTGTTTCAGTTTTCTACCGAAATATGTTTGAAATGCCAAAATAACTGGGGGCGATGAGAGAGATGAGAGCTTATTAAATATCAGAAAACATAAATTTCCCCAGAAAATAACTTAGGCCAAAAATTAAGGTGTAAAACAGCATTTCCGAGAAACATAGTTTCAAAAGTATTTTAAGCATATTTTTTGAATTCTTTATGCAACGAAGAGCGCTGCTTTGTTGTTTATTTTAAGCTCGTTAACGCCGAGGAATGAAGTTTGATAACGTAGGTATACTTGTCAGTTTCATTGTTTCATTACAATGTTCAATATTTTTTTGTTTCAAAACGCAAACTACTTTTGCCCGAATGCCATTTGACCGCAAATAATCCTCCCTTCTTTCATGAGAATCTACTTGTTTGCGTCACTCAAAGTTATGAGAATTGAGGAAATCGGAATCTGATACCTTTTTCGATTAAAATCAGTTCTGAAATAGGCCGCACCCTTTTTCAACAAAAAATAATTTATGAGACACCAAACGATGAGAATCATGGAGAACGAAGCATTAAAATTCTTCGTTCAAATATTTCTATATAAGTTTTTTTATGAAATCAGTCAGTTCCAGATTGTTCATGTTACGGAGAGGACATGTTGATTGCTTTTTTTTATAAAATGCAAAATTATAGTTTAAATTCACGCGAATTTTTTACACCACTCCTTAATTTCCTACAGTAAAAGAAGCTTCAACTCAGACAACAACACCAGCGCTGAAATCAAACGAAGAATCACTCCTGCCAATCGCTGCTTTTTTGGACTTAGAAGGCAATTGAGTAGTAAAGTCCTCTCACGAGCAACTAAAGTGACACTCTACAATACTCTCATCATCTCGGTCCTAATGTATAGTGCAGAGACATGGAACATGACAACATCCGATGAAAACGCTTTGGGCTACTTTGAGAGAAAAATTCTTCGACTGATTTTTGGTCCTGCCTGCATTAATATAGAATGGAGAAGAAGATTCAACCAAGAACTGTACGAGCTGTACAGCGATACTGACCTAGCCAGAAAAGTTAAGGTCCAACGACTTAGATGGTTGGGTCATGTTGAGCGAATAGAAAATAATGCTCCGGCTCGTAGAGTCTCCGAATCCAACCCGGAAGGACGTCGCAGGAGAGGAAGACCGCGACTCAGGTGGAGCACACAGGTGGTAGAGGACCTAAACCAACTGTGCGTGCGAAACTGGAGGCAGCTAGCTAGAAAAGATGGAGATGTTTGATGGGTGAGGCCCTGGTCGGACCTGGACTGTAGCGCCACCATAAGTAAGTAAGTAAGTAAAAGAAGCTTTAGTTTTGTCGCATGACGAAAGCTTTCAATTTAAATTTTTGTTTATGTTGTATTGTAAAATTTTAATTTTTTTTGTTCAGAAGCGCAAAGAAACCACAAACACAATGTATATTCAAACGACCATCATCAACGGCTATTGCAACCGCAAAACAAACACAAAACCAAAGGATTCATTCATCCGGTTATGCAAACACTGTGAGGTTTAGCGAAAAAGATAAAACGGAAATGTAAAAAAAAGTAACAACACAAAAACACTTTAGCCCAGACATCGAACAATTTCTAACAAGGACATGGATCCGCACCCAGAAACCACGTTGACTGACCACACACAGCCATGACTCGGAGGCACTTCTCTTCGAAATTGGAATCTTATCGATTGGACAGTGCGTTCGGGAAGCCCTCCCCATACTATCTCTCCACAAAATCACTGTCGGGTGAACCCAATTTATGTTCTTTTTTTCAATGCAGCCTGTTGACTGCAAATATAATAAAAATTATGATCAAAAATAAGCAACAGTGTTCGTTTTACAGTATAGACTACTTTCCCAAGGACATGAACCTTGAATGAACGAAAAGAAAGAAAACTTTGAGAAACAAACTAGAAAGAGGAAGTTTAAAATTTACCCCACTGACTACCTAAACTTGTCCATTAATCTAACTGTCAGAATGTTATGCTGCCCTGCTGCTGCTGGCTGCCGTTTGAAAATTGTATTCTCCTTCAGGGATACGACAAAAAGTCGATGAATGCTCTGGAAAGAATGCAGATGGAAGCAAAGTTAGCAAATAAGGTTTATAAATCTTGCTTGCAAAAACAAAAAGAACAGAACCCAAATCGTGTTTTGTGGAATTGGTTATCAAAATTGGGAATTTTTGTCGCTCTCTGAACAGGAGCTGACTGGGTTTTGGTTGTGTATTTTAGCAGACATTTTTGTTATGTCATCGAGCGAGACAAAGTCACGTGCTATTTTTAAGTCTACAATATGAAAGAATTTCATTTCGTTTTATTTTTATTTTCTGTCGTTTTGGTGGGGGACACTGCTTTATAGAACAACTGAGAACGAGTTTGGTGGAGAATGGCTTATTTTTGAGTTTACTGATGCTAATGTAACTGGAACTGTAAAAAGGAGGAAAAAATGGAAAGCAGATATTTGTGTCCTTGCTATGAGATTAAAGGCTATGGAAAGAATTTATTTTCAGTTCTTTTGTTCATCATGGTACTGCTCAAATTTTCAATTTTCCCACGCTAAGTTGACTAATGCATAGTAACGTTGATGCTTAAAGAGAGAGGTCTGACACTTCCATACACGAAACATTATTTACGATATGAGAATTGTCTTAAAAGAATTCACTATACCGAATGAAAATCAATGAATCAAATTTCACACCACCAAACGTCTTCAGGGCTAAACAATAAGTTTTGTTAATAAGTTAGTCTAGACAGTAAAAATAGAAAAAGCACAACTTTTTTTTAATCAATTTACCAGAACAATACTAACGACTGAGGCAAAAAAATAATGTGCGTCATGCAGCTATATTTTTCCTCATCCTCATTGCCATAACCATGAATTTTATCCGAAGATATCTGCACAAAGTCTTCACATGGCCAAACCGAACATTTATAATTATCCTATAAAACTTTACTCCTGACCTAACACGTCGTACATTGAGATGATGAATTTCAACCAGTAACTTTGCACAGAGACGATAAAAAGTTTTTCTTTTTATTTATTTTCTTTTTTTCTAAATTAAAATGAAAAACGGATGCAGGAACAAAAAGCAAACAACAGATGCACATACAAGAACAAGAACAGCTCAAAAGGATAACAAAATTCCTGATGCTAACGTAATAGAACGCCATGTCGTTGAGCTTAAGCTCCTGTAGCTTGATGCTGAGGCAGAGAGTGAGAGATGAATATAACGAGATGTCTTTTTGCTCTATAAACACCATCTTATCAACGTCATTATTGCGCTGTATAGAGGCATGATGGATGCTACGGCTACCACAAGAAGAAAAATGTATGAGAATATGAACCGCGGGACTTCGTCAACTTTTTACTGCCCACACATTGAGCTTTACTCATTTCCAACTTAACATCGTAGTAGTTTTATTTACTCAAGCGTTTTATTTAATGAAAATAAAACCCTGTCGATGAAATATAATCCGCTTTCCTACAAGGATTCGCATTAAAAACAAAAAATACTTGAAAAAGGATTAAACACAACAAAAACAAAACCATTAGACTCGATTGCTGTCAACTTATGGCAAAATAGACTTGCTTATCCTTATAGCAAGGTTCTTTTAAATGGATTGTAGAATATAAATCAAGAAAAAATTATTTTTTATCTGTAGACAGTCTAATGTCCTCTTCACACGAAATTGTGTGAAGAAACGCCACATCATAAATTGAACACAAGTTTTTATGAGTGTATGGTATGTCCTTGTTCGTTGTTTCCACTGAAATGAAGACAAGAAACTTATGAATTATAATTCTTATGAAAAAAAGTGTTTTGTCATCTTTTGCTAAACAAGAAATAAACATCTTGAATCCTTGAGGAAGGACCTCGTCTTCATATCTGTTACGTAGAATCATGATTAGATGTATTTTTCAAATAAATGGCGGGTTTCCTTTTCCTTCATCACGCTGTTAGTGTCTTGTTTATGGAAGAACATTTAGTTGGAGGAGAAATTGGGCTACTCACAGAAAGGATTATTATGAAAGAAACTATAAGAAGATCCAGCAAGAAGAGCAAGGACGTGGAAAGTGAGAAGTAAGTTGTTTATAGAGTGTTAAGCTTCAAAAATGACTTTTTTTTTATTAAAAGTCACTAACGTGGCAATGATAGAACCATTCTCGTTTCAAGGATTAGCATGATGAAGGACATCAAAAATTTACAATGTTACAATAGCCAAGTTGCACTTTTGACAAATTAATTATTCAGGGTAAAGCTTGTTTATATCATGCCCTCATTTTACACTTTATTTGTGTGAATCAGGATCAGGATGCAATGCCTCACAGTGTGTATGGTTTGTGCTGTTAAAAATACCAAGAATAAAGGAAAAAACCCGGCATATCAACATTAATCCTACCGTTAATTCTGTGCGTGAACCTTAATCGTGCCCCAGAAAATGATTTGCTAAGGTACTTCAAGGATTCTCAAAGTTCTCTACTTAAAACCACCCAGGAAGTTGGTTATGGTTTCGTGTGTGGTTATTTAATTTAAATTACAAAACGAGTAGGTATCCGAAAAACACCGCACAACACACATGCAACAACATAAATACCCTCACCTCATGGGCTCATGGCCTCACTTCCCGACGAGACATGAAATTAATTATTACTTGCACTGGAGCACGCTCTGCGCTGCGGCATGAATGTGCAGTTTCAGAAGTTCTTTTAATCATAATCCAGCTTCCGTTCGAGCATAGACTTAAGGAACAACTTTTATAAAACAGCCTTTGTCCTGAAACCTCAATTTTTTTTCTCAACATTGTGCTGGCAGGAAGGATATCCAAATCCAGCGTTCAACCCAGAAAATAAAAGTGTATGTTGGCTTTTTGTAACGTGTGTCTGCCACACACAAAAAAGTTTTGATACTTAATTAAATTCAAAACATTTCATTATTTATTTAGACTGAGAAGTGTGGTGGGGTTTGCTTAGAAGGAAAATTTGCTGGCTCAACGGAAATTGATTGATGGCATCGTGAAGTTCTTGAAAAAAGTGTCAGAGTGCACCGGAAACTGAAACATATGAAGGCTCTCTTCTATTCAGAGTTTGAAACAACAACTATCAGTAAGAACAAATGAAAAAATCACCACTTTTTTTTATTTATTTATTGCTGAACATAAACACATAAGTTTATCGACATTATCGTTCAAAAGATTACTTTAAATTTGCATTGGTGAAGGCGTCCCCCGTCAACAGTTCACTAGAGCTGAATTCACACAAGCGCTTATTGTCAGATCGAACGATTTTCCACTAGAACACTCATGCACGATCAAGTTTCCTTTTTTGAAAATATAAACCCTGGCACAATTAGCTGGATCCCGGAACAGAGCATATCCTGTAGAAGCATCACATGGATTGAAAGGATTGTTATCCGCCGGACTAGGCGTCGTAGTCGGATTTGGTGTTGGACTCATTTTACAATCCACCAAGTTCTGTGCAAGACAAGTACCTAAATTCATATCGTAATATTTACCCGAAGGACATTCATAGGTTTTCAATATTCCCTTGTTGCAATAATTCACTTTGGCACAATTATTGGGATCACGATAGATTTTATTTGATTGTCCATCGCAGGAGTTTGTTGGAGGCGAAACAGTGGTAGTAGAGCGAACTGGAACACAATCAACTTGTTTCGAATTCATACAAGAGCCGACGACCAGATCAAAGAACTGACCATCAGGACACCTATAATTTATTGGGGTTCCTTTGTTGCAAATAACGACCTTGGCACAATCGGTTGGGTCTCTATAAAGGACATAGCCGGTTTCACCCTTGCATGGGTTATCACAAACGCCGCAAGGTGGTTTGGTTGCAGAAGTTGTTGTGGATTTTGTGGTAGTGGTTGGAGGTGTTGTTGTTGATCTTGTTGTTGTTGTTACACATCCTGGTGTAGTAGTTGTTGAACATTGAACTTGGTCACTAGGAAGACAAGCCTCAAGGGATTGAAGGAAATACATTCCAGACGGGCATTTTTTGGGTATTTTTAGTCCCTTGTAGCACTGGAAATAACCAGCACAATCGGTTGGATCTCTGATAAGATCGTTGTCTTTCTTGCCATCGCATTCATTATTATTGGTTCCTGGGGATGGTGTTGGCGAGGGAGTTACACACGGAGAAGGTGTTGCTGGTGAAGGCGTTGCTGGTGAAGGAGTTGCTGGCGAAGGAGTTGCTGGCGAAGGGGTTGCTGGCGAGGGAGTTGCTGGCGAAGGGGTTGCTGGCGAGGGAGTTGCTGGCGAAGGAGTTGCTGGCGAAGGGGTTGCTGGCGAGGGAGTTGCTGGTGAAGGAGTTGCTGGCGAAGGAGTTGCTGGCGAAGGAGTTGCTGGCGAAGGAGTTGCTGGCGATGGTGTTCCGCCGTTGTTGCAATCAACGTTTATTGGGTAGTCACATACGTTAAGCTTCGTGTTGAAATGCAAACCAGAAGGACATTTGTGCAATGTAATAACGCCCCAGGAACAAACGTAAAATTGGCTACAATCATTTGGATCTCTCCACATAGCTCCGTGCGGCCTTCCGTTACAATCACTTGGCGATGGAGTTGCTGGCGAGGGAGTTGCTGGCGAGGGAGTTGCTGGCGAAGGAGTTGCTGGCGAAGGAGTAGCTGGCGAAGGAGTAGCTGGCGAAGGGGTTGCTGGCGAAGGGGTTGCTGGCGAAGGAGTTGCTGGCGAAGGAGTTGCTGGCGAGGGAGTTGCTGGTGAAGGAGTTGCTGGCGAAGGAGTTGCTGGCGAAGGAGTTGCTGGCGAAGGAGTTGCTGGGGAAGGAGTTGCTGGCGAAGGAGTTGCTGGCGAAGGAGTTGCTGGCGATGGTGTTCCGCCGTTGTTGCAATCAACGTTTATTGGGTAGTCACATACGTTAAGCTTCGTGTTGAAATGCAAACCAGAAGGACATTTGTGCAATGTAATAACGCCCCAGGAACAAACGTAAAATTGGCTACAATCATTTGGATCTCTCCACATAGCTCCGTGCGGCCTTCCGTTACAATCACTTGGCGATGGAGTTGCTGGCGAGGGAGTTGCTGGCGAGGGAGTTGCTGGCGAAGGAGTTGCTGGCGAAGGAGTAGCTGGCGAAGGAGTAGCTGGCGAAGGGGTTGCTGGCGAAGGGGTTGCTGGCGAAGGAGTTGCTGGCGAAGGAGTTGCTGGCGAGGGAGTTGCTGGTGAAGGAGTTGCTGGCGAAGGAGTTGCTGCCGAAGGAGTTGCTGGCGAAGGAGTTGCTGGGGAAGGAGTTGCTGGCGAAGGAGTTGCTGGCGAAGGAGTTGCTGGCGATGGTGTTCCGCCGTTGTTGCAATCAACGTTTATTGGGTAGTCACATACGTTAAGTTTCGTGTTGAAATACAAACCAGAAGGACATTTGTGCAATGTTATGATGTCCCAGGAACAAACGTAAAATTGACTGCAGTCATTTGGATCTCTCCACATATCTCCGTGCGGCCTTCCATTACAATCACCACTTGGCGCAGGAGTTGCTGGCGAAGGAGTTGCTGGCGAAGGTGTTGCTGGCGATGGAGTTGCTGGCGATGGAGTTGCTGGCGATGGAGTTGCTGGCGAAGGAGTTGCTGGCGAAGGGGTTGCTGGCGAAGGAGTTGCTGGCGAAGGAGTTGCTGGCGAAGGAGTGCTCGCATCACAACCAACGTTTTCCTTGTAGTCGCATGCTTTTATTTGATTGTTAAAATGAAATCCTTCACGGCAAGTATGTGCTGTTACTTTACCCCATGAACAAACGTAATATTTAGCACAATCTCCGTTGTCTCGCATAATTGTTCCATGCGGGTAGCCATAGCAGTCATTTGGCGATGGTGTTGGTGACGGCGTTCCAGGACATTCATGACAAGGCGGACACTTTCCAACAACACATTTTTGAGTTTTCTCGTCGAACTTTTCAAGATTACTGCAATATTCCTGGTAAGACTGTTGATTGCGGCAAACATAATAGCCATGACAATCTAGAGGATCCTCGAACCTCCATCCATCCGGCTTTCCAATACAGCACGGACATATCTCTCCATTGGTGCTAGTAATTATGTAAGCCAACACCAACACGAATCCCGATATTTTACTCAACGGATAATTTCTCTTCGGCATCGCAAATGATGTCTCCAATGAAAGGTGACTAAATAACTAGCTTTATGCTCGCCTTTCAACTTTTATACGCGATCCCACTTCTGATCAAATTAATTGCCAACTTGAAGATGAGTGTTTTAAGTGCTATTGACTGTGAATTGTCAATAGGCGGTAATTTATATAAAGATTTTCAACAATAATTGCCCTTTAATGAGAGTTCAATTGATTTCTTGGAGTGCCTGTTCAAGGGGCCCTTTTCAAAAACATGTGAATGATTTTAAAAATGTTGCAGCTCCATAACCCAATTTTTCTTACTTTGTATTTTGAGTAGAATCAACACGTTCTCTGGAAATGACCAACTACGAACTTTTAAAAAGGATCAAGGTATGACGTTGTTGATTTCAACGGAGAGGAAGGTCAATAATAAGGTTATGCAAAGTAATGTCATAGAAATGACAGGAGTGAAAAACATGCTCGTTTCGAGTACCAATTACTACATGGGTATCTCCAGATGTAGTCGCTCGTAGAGACAACGTATTGATAGATCGCCGATACTTCTTGCACCTGAACCTTCTTGGACAGAAGTCACTGAAATCAGAGCGAATGATTTGATGATGTTGCAAGATGGCGTCTGAACATAAGAATACTTCATACCGAAGGTAAAACATTAATCTTACTAGATGTAGAGCTCAAGGAGGAGTATAGAAGACTCAAGAAAGACAAAGGAAAGCAGCCTGTGAAAAAGCTATATTCACTTTATCAAGATGACAATCTCGTGCTGCAGCAAGCGTTGAGGAAGCAAAAAGGCTATAAAGCGAATTAAGGACAAAAAAAAATGAAAGTGCCGACGGCATATCAGCCACGCTGGTCAAAAGTTTGCTTCACCTAATAATAAGCGTTGCTGGAAGACTGCTGAAATGATGTTATAAGTCGTATATAGAAGATTGTTGAGTTCTCCATACGCAGAAACCGTAATCGGCAATGGTTTCAGGAAAATTGACGATCAGATATTCACCCTGTAACGAAGCGTCACACTCCACGCCTTAAACGCCGACCAACCCGGATTACTGTAAGAAACAATTAACCGTACCGCCCGAACTATTATAAAAATAACAGCCCGGACTACGAACAACCTTGGAAAAATACAACTCCGTGCACCCGGACTATTATCAAAATAAAACAACCGCACCGCCCGGACTATAAAATCATCAGCCGCTTTACCGCCCGGACTATAAATCACATCAACGTAAATAACATCATAGACTACCTATTATGTATTTTCTTGTGTACTTTTATTTCTGTGATTATACAATTCACATTTAGTTTTTACGTAATAGTTGTTAAGTAGATGCTAAGATTATCATGTAATTCGAGAAACATTTTGGTTTGTTCTCCCACCGCCGATAGTTGATTAGCAATAGTTGATGGTGTATAGGGCAATTAGTATTGTCTTATTTTTGGATACTAAATATTGGTCTAGGTTGTATTAAAATTAGTTTTCCCTCCTTCCGAGAATCCCCCTCACTTCGAGGCCGTGGCTATAGAATAGATTTTCCCTCCTTCTGAGAATCCCCCTCACTTCGAGGCCGTGGCAATTACCTCCTTCTGAGAATCCCCCTCACTTCGAGGCCGAGGCGATAGGTTATAGTTTCCCCTCCTTCCGAGAATCCCCCTCACTTCGAGGCCGTGGCAATAGATAAGTTTTCCCTCCTTCCGAGAATCCCCCTCACTTCGAGGCCGTGGCAATTACCTCCTTCAGAGAATCCCCCTCACTTCGAGGCTGTGGCGATAGGTTATTTTAGTTTCTCCTTCTGAGAGTCCCCCTCCCTTCGAGGCCGTGGCACTAGCCTATTCGTAAGCGTAATTTTAAGAGTATATATAAGAATTCATATGTACCTTATATTCTAAGTGGAATCATTGCAATAAAAGAGTTAAAAGCTAATTGGAGAGAGTTTGGTTTTTTGTATTATTCTGAGTTTTCGTGCTTTCCTCAGAGAAACCCTGGACTCCGGCGAGTATACCCCAGCCTGAGAAAATTAAGCATCACAAATTGGCGCCCGAGCAGGGACCTTAAGAAGATTCAACCGAATTCTCACCGCCGCCGCCGTCCGACCGAGAATCTTCGAAAGGTTCCACCGTTTCCACCGTTTCCGAACTCCAATCAGCACTCTTCTCATCAAACATCCGACTTAATCCGCCACGAGATGTCTGAGTCAGACCGACCACCGCCAGACCAACCACCGCCAGACCAACCACCGCCAGACCAACCACCGCCAGACCAACCACCGCCAGACCAACCGCCGCCTAACGAAGGAAATCCCTTCAGAAATCTGGGCTTCATCTACTTGATGAAGAAAACAGAGCTAGTGGAGATGTTAGCTGCCCGAAATCTGGACACTACGGGGAATATGCAGGTCCTCAGGCAACGGCTTAGTCAACACCTGAAGCTAGTCCGAGCACACGCGTCCACCCAGAACTTGTGCGAACACTGGGAAGGCATCGCAGAAAAAAGGCTTGACGCTTTATCCGATGAAGCCAGTGACGTTGCTAGCGAGGTGGACAAAGCAATCGCATCCGAGGGAACCGATAAAGGAAGAGTAAAAACTCCTCTATTCACCCAGACCACTATCACCGTTCCGCCGTTATACCCTTTTGGGAGTACCCAACAAAAATCCGTTCAACCAGCCCAAGTTCCATTGACAACAAATAATTATATCAACACGAACAAACCACCGGAACATGCTAGACAGCAGTATGCCACATCCTACACAGGGCCAGCCCAGCTCAACCCCGTACCACCGCCCGACCAGTATGCCGCATTCCATGCAGAGCCAAGCCGCTTCAACCCCGTATCGCAGCCCCAGCAGTATTCCGCATTTTATACAGGACCGAGTCAGTTCCACCCCGTGACGCAAACCCACTCCCCGAATCGACTCACATTGAGTTATGAAGCCGAGGTCACGAATACCGTCCGCAAGTGGAACCTGCGATTCGACTCTTCAGGGAACCCCTTGGAGTTTCTCAAAAGGGTGACTGAATTGACTCACTGTTACAATATTCCGCTAGATGACATGCTGAGAACACTCCCTGAAGTCTTCCGAGGCACCGCGTTAGAATGGCTAC
This sequence comes from Sphaerophoria taeniata, assembly GCA_943590905.1. NCBI lineage: Eukaryota > Metazoa > Arthropoda > Insecta > Diptera > Syrphidae > Sphaerophoria > Sphaerophoria taeniata. The sequence goes on along the minus strand of OX016542.1, from coordinate 10,807,371 downwards.
GCATCAAGAGCGAAAGTTTCACCAAGTGGGACGACTTTCGGGATGCCTTCATACGCTACTTCTTGCCAGCCCGGTACCTCCAGAAACTTGAGGATGAAATTCTTCGCCGACGTCAAGGTCCTCGCGAACGAGCCAAAGATTACCTGTTAGCCGTTCAATACCTCATTCGCCAGCATCCTCGCATCAAAGTCGATGACAACATAGACCGAATTTTCGACAACATGCGGCCAGAGTACAGACTCTACATTAGACGCCGAGACTTCGAAACGCTAGACGAGTTGCAGACTATGGCGGAGGAATACGAGGCGATAAAGGATGAGGAACGAAGCAGTCGGCCAACTGTTTCAACCGTGCCGCTTGCGCAATCGATTCCGCGTGGTCCACAAACCAGCGTCCCTTACAACAGGGAAACTCACTGTTGGAACTGTAAGCAGAGGGGCCACCGTAAAGAGACCTGCCACCGACCCTACCGCCTCTTCTGCTCATTCTGCGGTGAAGATGGTAAGCTGACCAAGGATTGCCAGTGCCGCCGAACCCATTCAGCCGTTATCTACTCGCCAACCGACCAAGACCCCCGCTACTTCAGGCCGATTACAGTAGAAAACCAGACTTATCAAGCCCTCGTCGACACTGGGTCGACAAAAACGTTTATAGGCCCCGAACTAAGGCAGCAGCTAACAGAAATGGGATACCCTGTGCGATTCGAACAACGACCGGTGCATATGGCCAATGGATATCGGGTAATGACCACGGAACATTACACCTTCACATTCTTCGTGTGGGACAAGGAGCTAACCGGAGAGGTTACCTACCTACCAACTCTAACCGAGGACGCTATCTTGGGAATGGACTTGATGCGACAAATGAACTTGCAACTTTTTATCAACGGAAGACCCGCCGACGGAAATAAACCAAGCCAGCCTGCAAATGTTAACAATCGCCGAGCAGTATCTTATCTTGAGACCAGACCAGATTCATCCTTCGCTATAAAAAGTAGCAAGCCCGTTTCCGCCGCCCTGATTGAAGGCTCCACCAGAGACTCAGGAGAGTTAGCATCAGCCAATCAAGCACTGAGTCTGAAGCCAGTGTCCGAGCCGAACGGACGTACCGGAGAATTTTGTTCCGGCGGTAATACGGTAATACGACGTATCAACCGCAACACACCCAGCACCGTCAGATTGAGTCCGACCGTCATCGAGAAGACATCGCAAAAGATAGATCACCGAAAACCGATAAAAGAATACAAAAGCCGAGTTAAGCCGTTTGACTTCCGTCCACATAGACCAGAAAAGGAGCAACCTCGTTTAAATTGCCTGTCCGCTCCGGAGAGACAACCACCTCCAAAAGATCCTTGTAGCACCAGCACGACTAACCCCGCAGAAATACCAATCCGTTTAAAGGTAAAGATACCGACCGACAGCGTGGAAAATCGCCACAAGGCAGCAGCGCAGCCAATTGTCCCGAATGCTTCGATCACCAGCAAGATGGCCGAAGTTCGCCCCCAACGCAAAGCAGCTGAGGAAACCTTTTTGAAAATCAAACCTCCACTACCAGGTGTACTACCCGTAGCCAATTCAGTAGCTGTTACCGCCAAAGGAGACGTAGAATTGTTGCCAAATATACCATCAAGTTTGGCGGGTATAAGTTTTACGCCATCCCTCCAACGGACTTATCCTGCGACAACCCGCCGCTGCCGCCGCCAACTGGAAATCCGAAACTAATTTCAAGACAACGAGAAATGCGGCGACCCGAACCAGATATACCCTCAGCAAATAAACCGAGACTTACCGAGACATATCCCAACGTTCCCACCCGTCCGACACAAATAGTCTTCGATCCCTTTGAAGGAATCTTCTTACGATCGAGCGACATTCCTCGGCGCAGGTTCACTATTAACCGACCTTGGGGACTTGTGACCGTCATGATGAACCGCAATGGTTCCAAAGCCAATTTAAGATTTGGACGCCATCATAAAAAGAGTATTAACGTCCAAAAATGATCAATTATTATTAACGATTAATATGAATTATTTTAAATTATTTTTAAGTTAATTGAATTATAGGAATGAAGTTTAATTTGTATTCATAAAATTACCTGGTTTATTCCTTAGTTTATTAACCGTCCCTTTCCTTTTTTCTTCCCAGGAGACTCATAGACGAGAAGGTTCTCGTCTCGTTAAGAAAGGGGGGTGTGTAACGAAGCGTCACACTCCACGCCTTAAACGCCGACCAACCCGGATTACTGTAAGAAACAATTAACCGTACCGCCCGAACTATTATAAAAATAACAGCCCGGACTACGAACAACCTTGGAAAAATACAACTCCGTGCACCCGGACTATTATCAAAATAAAACAACCGCACCGCCCGGACTATAAAATCATCAGCCGCCTTACCGCCCGGACTATAAATCACATCAACGTAAATAACATCATAGACTACCTATTATGTATTTTCTTGTGTACTTTTATTTCTGTGATTATACAATTCACATTTAGTTTTTACGTAATAGTTGTTAAGTAGATGCTAAGATTATCATGTAATTCGAGAAACATTTTGGTTTGTTCTCCCACCGCCGATAGTTGATTAGCAATAGTTGATGGTGTATAGGGCAATTAGTATTGTCTTATTTTTGGATACTAAATATTGGTCTAGGTTGTATTAAAATTAGTTTTCCCTCCTTCCGAGAATCCCCCTCACTTCGAGGCCGTGGCTATAGAATAGATTTTCCCTCCTTCTGAGAATCCCCCTCACTTCGAGGCCGTGGCAATTACCTCCTTCTGAGAATCCCCCTCACTTCGAGGCCGAGGCGATAGGTTATAGTTTCCCCTCCTTCCGAGAATCCCCCTCACTTCGAGGCCGTGGCAATAGATAAGTTTTCCCTCCTTCCGAGAATCCCCCTCACTTCGAGGCCGTGGCAATTACCTCCTTCAGAGAATCCCCCTCACTTCGAGGCTGTGGCGATAGGTTATTTTAGTTTCTCCTTCTGAGAGTCCCCCTCCCTTCGAGGCCGTGGCACTAGCCTATTCGTAAGCGTAATTTTAAGAGTATATATAAGAATTCATATGTACCTTATATTCTAAGTGGAATCATTGCAATAAAAGAGTTAAAAGCTAATTGGAGAGAGTTTGGTTTTTTGTATTATTCTGAGTTTTCGTGCTTTCCTCAGAGAAACCCTGGACTCCGGCGAGTATACCCCAGCCTGAGAAAATTAAGCATCACAACCCTAAGGTAGGCAATGGAAAAATGTCTAGAATTTAAAATACCAACTTAGCATTTCCTTAAAGACCTCAAGACTGCTTACAACAACAAAGCTAGAAGAGCACTCGACATCGCATGACCTGTGTTTCAAGTCAAATTAAGAGTGAGAGAGACTCGTCAACATTTTCAATGTACTTCGACATGGGGATGCTCCAACCCATTAGACTTCAACCTCGGGATACGACAGGAACTATCTTCAAGTCCAAGCTAATCACTTTGACGTTTTTGACAATCTGTACAACCTTATCCAGATCGCTTAGGTGCTTAGCCAAAGGTACTCGAGCTCTTAGCCAATTTTCATAGAAAAGTCGAACAGAAAATAGTTGGCCCAATTTGTGAGGAACGACGATCTCGTAAACGATATAACCACGAAGCAGAAATGATGCCAAAAAATAAGCTTTCGTAGACTCCTGTGGGCTAGACAGCTAGCTCACATGAGTGAAAAGATACCGGCCCGGAAAGTCCCTTTCGGTAAAATTCATGGTAAGAGGCAACGTGGCAGACCAATTATGAGCTGAAAGAATCGCGAAGACCCGGACTCTCGGAGCACTTGAGAGCGAAACTGGATGACTGAAGGAGGCCCAGACCGGCAGAAAATGAACACGAAGAAGTGACATCTTATAAAATAACTAAAACAAAACTTTGAATGCACTTTCATGGATTCTTTTATTTATTTGCTGAATATAATATACATTTGTCAAAATTATAGTTAAGCCAAGTAAAGATTAATCTCTATTCGCAGGACAAGAGACCATAGAACTGAAATTACAGACATAAGCGATGTCATCGAACCATTGTCCAATCGTACAGATTGATTTCACAGCTTCGCCAGAGCGACATTGGTAATAGACGCTACAGTTGGTTTTGCTTCGGAATCGAAATCCATTTGGTTTTCCAGCACAATCCGAACTGACTGTCCAGTCGACTTGGCCTTCCTTAACTGTTGTTGTCGTAGGTGTTGTCGGTGAAACAGTTGTTGTTGTTGTTGGTGTTGTTTTTGTTGTTGACAATGTGGTTGGTGTTGATATCGGAGAAGGAGTTGCTGTTGTAATAGCAGGCCTATTCTGGCTATTACCACAATCTACACGATCCGAACTCATGCAAGCACTAATTGTCAGATCGAACGATTTTCCATTAGGACACTCATACACGACTAAATTTCCCTTTTTGAAAATAAAAACCCTTGCGCAATTAGTTGGATCCCGGAACAGAGCATACCCTGTAGCAGCATCGCATGGATTGAAAGGATTATTGTTGTCCGAAGGACTCGGTGTCGGACTTGGTGTTGGACCCACTTTACAGTCCACTAAGTTTTGGGCAAGACAAGTGCCTACAGTCATATCGTAATATTTACCCGAAGGACATTCATAGGTCTTCCATTTACCATTGTTGCAGTAATTTATTTTAGCACAGTTATTGGGATCACGATAGATTTTATTCGACTGTCCGTCGCAGGAATCCGATGGAGTTGAAGGAGTTGGGGTTAAGGAGTTGCAATTAACTGAACTAGAAGTCATGCAAGCGCCCACAATTAGATCGAAGAACTGTCCAGTAGGGCAAGTGAACGATATTGGATTTCCACTGTTACAAATGACGACTTTAGCGCAATTGTATGGATCCCTGTAGAGTACATAGCCCTTCTCACCAGTGCACGGGTTGGAGCAGTAAGGGCATGGTGGCCCTGGAGTTGCTGGTGTTGGTCCTGTTGTTGGCGCTGGTGTTGGTACAGGTGTTGGCGATGGTGTTGGCGCTGGTGTTGGCGCTGGTGTTGGTGGATCTAGACTGCAAGGAACCCTGTCCTTAGGCATGCAACTAAGAATAGTTGGATGGAAATAGTAGCCATAGCTGCATTTCGCCGAAAATTTTAATCCACCAGAGCAAACGAAATAGCTAGCACAATCGGTTGCGTCGCTGAACAAAAATTTGTCATATCTGCCACCGCATTGATTTGGTGGTTGAGGAGTCGGACTTGGTGTTGGCACTGGTGTTGGTGCTGGTGTTGGCGCTGGTGTTGGCGCTGGTGTTGGCGCTGGTGTTGGTGCTGGTGTTGGCGCTGGTGTTGGTGGATCTAGACTGCAAGGAACCCTGTCCTTAGGCATGCACCCAAGAATAGTTGGATGGAAGTAGTAGCCAGATGTGCATCTCGCAGAAGATTTTATTCCGCCAGAGCAAATGAAATAACTAGCACAATCGGTGGGGTCACTGAATGAGAATTTATCATATCTGCCGCCACATTGATTAACTGGTTGAGGAGTCGGCGTTGATACACTTGGACATCCACTTATTTCGGATGTTGTACAAGCGCTAATACTCAGGTCGAATAATTTCCCCGCAGGGCACTCGTATGTTGTTAGTGTTCCTTTCTTGAAAATAAAAACCCTTGCACAATTAGTTGGATCCCGGAACAGAGCATATCCTGTAACAGCATCGCATGGATTGAAAGGGTTTTTGTTGTCCGAGGGACTAGGTGTCGGATTTGGTGTTGGACCCATTTTACAATCCACCAAGTTCTGTGCAAGACATACTCCCATAGTCATATCGTAGTATTTACCCGAAGGACATTCATAGGTTTTCCAGGAACCCTTGTTGCAATAAATCACTTTAGCGCAGTTATTGGCATCACGGTAGATTTTTTTTGATTGCCCGTCGCAAGGATCCGATGGAGTTGAAGGAGTTGGGGTTAATGAATTACAATTGACTGAACTAGAAATCATGCAAGCACCGACAGTAAGATCGAAGAATTGTCCGGTCGGGCAAGTAAACGATATTGGATAGCCGTTGTTACAAATGACGACTTTAGCGCAATTGTATGGATCCCTGTAGAGTACAGAGCCCTTCTCGCCAGAGCAGGGGTTCGAGCAATTTGGGCATGGTGGGCCTGGTGTTGGAGTTGCTGGTGTTGGCGCTGGTGTTGGTGCTGGTGTTGCTGGTGTTGGCGCTGGTGTTGGTGGATCTAAACTGCACGGAACCCTTTCCTTAGGCATGCAACCAAGATTAGTCGGATGGAAGTAGTAGCCAGTGCTGCATTTCGCGTAAGATTTTATTCCTCCCGAGCAAACGAAATAGCCAGCACAATCGGTTGGGTCGCTGAACGAAAATTTATCATATCTGCCGCCACATTGATTAACTGGTTGAGGAGTTGGCGTTGAGGGAGTTGAACATCCACTTATTTGGGATGATGTACAAGAGCTAGTACTCAGGTCGAATAATTTCCCATCAGGGCACACGTTTACTGTCAGTTCTCCGTTTTTGTAAATAAAATATCTGGCACAATTTAATGGATCCCTGAATATAGCATAACCTGTGTTTTTGTCACAAGGATTGAATGGATCAGTTGGGGGAGCTGGTGTTGGGTTCTTGCAATCTACCAAATTTGAAGCAACGCAAGTGCGTAAAGTCAGGTCGAAATATTTGCCGGAAGCACATTCATAGGTTCGAAGTTGTCCCTTGTTACAAATTATAACCTTGGCGCAATTATTTGGATCACGTGTTATGCTTGTTGTTTGGCCGTTGCATGTAGCAGGGGCTGCAGTCGCCGGAACGTTGTTGCAATTACCTTTACTTGAAATAATGCAAGCTCCAATATCTAAATCGAAAACTTGGCCAGTTGGACAGGTGTATGAAATAGGGATTCCCTGATTACAAATGAAGACCTTGGCGCAGTTGGTTGGGTCCTTGAAGAGTACATATCCCTTCTCACCAGAGCAAGGGTTGGAGCAGGAAGGGCATGGTGGTCCTGGTGTTGGTGCTGGAGTTACTGGTGTTGGTGCTGATGTTGCTGGTGTTGGTGATGGTGTTGCTGGTGTTGGGGCTGGTGTTGCTGGTGTTGGCGCTGGTGTTGGTGGATCAAGACCGCACGGAACCCTTTCCTTAGGCATGCAACTATGGATAGTCGGATGGAAATAGTTTCCATTGCTGCATTTCTCAGAAGATTTTATTCCGCCCGAGCAAATGAAATAACTAGCACAATCGGTTGGGTCGCTGAACATAAATTTATCATATCTGCCGCCACATTGATTTACTGGTGGAGGAGCCGGCGTTGGGACACTTGGACATCCACTTACTTCAGATGTTGTACATTCGCTTATATTCAGATCGAATAATTTCCCCGTAGAGCACACATGTGCTGTCATTTCTCCTTTTTTGCAGACAAAATATTTCGAACAATCAGATGGATCCCTAAAAAGGGCAAAACCTGTGTTTTTATCACAAGGACTGAGTCCTTGATCACTTGGTGGAGCTGGGCAGTCGCATGATTTACAAGGTGGACACTTTCCAACAACGCACTGTCTTGTCGTCTCGTCGAACTTTTCAGAATCTGCACAGTAATTTTGATAAGGTTTCTCTTTCAAACAAGTGAAATATCCTCGACAATCCTGAGGATCCTGAAACTTCCATCCGTCTGCTCTGCCGACACAACACTGACAATCCGCTGCATTCGTACATGCAATTTGTCCAACGGAAAAAGCCAATAACAACACCGTTATTTCACTCGCAAAACGATTTTTCTTCAACATCATTATCGATGTTTAAAACAATAGTAGAACTACTAAATTATTTTTCTCTAGTCTCTAGCCTTTTATAGGCCAGCAATCTTTCTTTTTAAGTCAACAGAATGAGTGTGCACTTGAGTTAAATTGAAAATAGTATATTTGACCGTGCAAGGCAAGTTATCGATACTTTTTGCAAACAACTTTAAATAAACCTCCGGACCAAATTAATTAGAATGATTGCACTTTAATTGCATTTTGATTAATTTGCTGAAGTACCCCTACAATGGGCACTCTCTGTAACATACTAATGATCTTAAGAAATTAAATGCTGTACTATCGGTAAGGACAACATTGTCAACCACTTTATCGACAAGACGAGCATGTTCGATAGAAGGGACTTTTCTAACAAATTTGCAAATAATTCCGCAGAAATAAAACAATAGATACCAGGAACATCCTTCTCATAATAGTAATTCGCTGTCTTGTAATTGAAATGTTGTTTTCTTTATTATCAGACAATCAAATGTCAAATGTAAATGATATCGATAAATCGATATCAATATGTTGTTAATATCAAAAAACCATTAGGTTTGTTTGTTTGTTTTCCTCTTTTTTTTTGCTTCTTCCCCAAAAATTCCATACTTGAAGTTATCTTATAGTGAAAAAAATTGACACCATGTTTTCACAAACTTTATAAATAGAGCCTCTTCGTTGTGCGTCGCTATTCGTTGTTCATAGTCACGATGAGAATTTTAATCGGTTTTTTGGTGTGCCTCTTTGCCTGTGCCAAATGTGAACTATTTTCTGATTGTGATGGCCAACCAAGTCGGACTTATATAGCGAATTCTCACAAAAAAGATAATTGTCGATCCTTTATATATTGCAATGGAGAGGAATCCTTTGAGGACTCTTGCCCTGAAGGCTTGGCGTTCAATCCGAGTGAATTGACATGCGATTCAGCTGAAAACGTTGTGTGTGAATTTACAGAAGAAGACGGTGATGACGAAAGCAGTGAAATTGAAAAAGTTTCACCAACGAAGTCACCAGTTGTCTCAACAAAAAAACCAATCGTTACTGGTGAGTAAATTTCTACTGGAGTTCGAATTGATTTTGTGTAAAACTAAGACTTTCAGCGTCAACAAAAAAACATCCAACCCCTCCCGGCAGACCTTTGAAAACATCACCAACAAAATCAACAACTCTAAAGAAAAATTCCAATCGTCCAATTCCGACGAGAACAAGTTCACCAACACGAAAATCGCCACCAACACTTTCAACTAGAAGATCCACTGCTAGACCAAAGCCAACGACATCCAGTCCGACAAGAGTAACTTCAACAACAGACAAAGGGGCACCAGTTTATATACCAACACCACCAGGTGGTCACAATAATCCCGGGCAGTACAAAGAGCCTGTTTCAACAATGCCACCAGTAAAAGGTATGTGTCCAATCGATAACAATGACAGTTTAAGTTAGAATGTCGGCCATTTTGTTTTATTTTAAGAAACAACAAGGTTGCCAACTGAGCGCACTACAGGTGTTACATCACAAACGAAGCAATCATCGCAATTACCGTCCTCAACAATAACTCAACCGGATTCGATGGAAGTTTCCAATGAATCAGGTGAGAAGGAAACGGAAGCAGACGCTAATGTACGGGAGGAGTGTGCTAAAAAGTCAGTTGGAAGTTTCGCATACCCAGAAGATTGTCATTTCTATTATCGTTGTATCAGGGGAGTTTTGCATAAGCAGGAATGTCCCCGGGGCTTCGGTTGGGACGCTAAGAGCAAAATGTGTACATCAAAGGGTTGTACGAAGTAAAAAGAAGAATAAAAACAAATTTGATGAATGTATTTTTCTGTATTTCTTTTGCTAAGTAGAATTCGATGTCCTTTTATGAAAATCAACTCAATAATGGTTACACGCCGATAAAGAAAAGATAAGAACATCTTCTTTGAAAGTAGGCTTTGATGAGTAAGATGCTTATCAGTACAACTTATCATCTTATCGGAGACACTTCAGTGAACATCTTGAGGTTTGAAGTTAAATGGGAAGAACCAATTGATTTGATTGTTTTATTGATAAACACTTCCTCCCTGTCCCACTTTTATTAACATTGAACTTAAAACTGCTTTCAAATACTTGTTCTTACCTCGAATAGGAACATAAGTTCTGTGAGAGTTTCTGATAAGACAGAATAGAAAGATAAGCCAAAAAGTGTGTTACTGCAATTAGGACAAGTGTGTTCTTTTTACCATTTTCTCTTCAAGCCTCGTTTCTAAAAATCGAAAAATCGGCCAAAAAAATGATAAACTCTGTTAATTGCAGAAAGGCTTTCCTGAAATCGGTTGGCTTGCGGCTCGGGGACTTTGAATTTGATTCGGAAACTCTTAAAAAGTATTTGTTACCAGTAAAAAATACGTGTGTTGAATTGTTTTAATTTTTTTTTGTTTATAATTTCATGTTTTCAAACCAAATAAAAGAACTTATACTTGGGGCATTCCTTTTTGCTAAGAACCCCTCTCATGCACCGGAAATAGTACTGGCAATCGTCTGCATAAGAGGAGCTCTTCCCTTCTGAATTTCGTTCGCACAAATTCTGTATTCTCGATACCATGTGATTTGAACCGCTGCCTTTTCTCTGCACATGTGTCGATGATTTTCTTCTAGAAACTCGTCGTTTAGAATCCCTCATAGAAATTTTCCTTTCTGGTGAATATTTTGAAGCTCTGTTCTACAAAAAAAATGTTAAATTATTTTCTTCAATTTTATTAGTTAGCCGACAAACCATTTCACTATCATCATCGTCACACTCGACATTTTGTCGAAGGTCACAAGTCGATTTTAACAAACTAAATGCATGACCCTTGGGACATGAATTTTCAAACGAATGCGCCCCGTCACAGAACATAAATGACCGGCAGTCATTATTTTTTCGATAGCCAACTACATATGACCGACTCGGCCGACCATAACACTGAGAAAATATTTCACAATTAACATAGACCGTGCAAAAAACTAAACAATAAAGAAAAAGTTTCTGCGCCGCCAACGGCATTGTGAAACAAATGAAAAAAATCGACAAAATGTGGTTTGACTTTTTATATTTTTAATCAAAAGAGAATAACCGGTGTTTGCCTTTCTATGTTTTGCAAATGACAAAATGGCTTCTATTTCCGATTTTTGTTAACAAGTTTTTTAATTGATTTTAATGACTCAGAAAAAAGCTTTCTTCCTGTTGATGACAGAAGCAATATAAAAAAAACTTACATTTTATGATTTTATGACTTAGTCATGCTCTTTCTGGCAAAAGAATCATCATCAACTTTCTAATGAAGTTCAGAAGTAAAAGGTTTGGTGTTCATACTCAAGCAGCTTTTTAACATTCTGTTAGATTAGAACTTCTATTACTGGTCCAAGGTAGTGGAAGGATCCGTGTTTTTCTTCAGTGCGTGTCAAACTAATCCAGTAAAAGAAAGAGCACCGAAGAGAACCGTATGGTAATACGAGAAAGCCAACTGGGACGGTCTCAATAACTTCTTCCGGATCCTTAACTGGCCACTGTGCTTCCTCGATAGTGACGTAGACTCCAGCGCAAAACAGCGTTATTGATTATTCTGGGAATGAATACTTTTATATCGAATAGGGTTAAAAGTATCAAACCCAAAGAAAAATCATGGTTTGGTTCTAGCTGTAAGGAAGTTATCAGGAAAAAGGAAGTAAGTTTCCGTTTCATAGCCAATCCAATCGAGGGCAACCGGACCAAATGTTTACATGACCAAAAATTAAGGCAAAAAAATACTGCAATGTCCCAAAGCAGTAAGAATTTGTCTTTTGTAAAAAAAAATGATGAATTCTTCTTTTTCCTCGGTATCTATACTCGTTGACAATGGCACTCCAGTTGTTAGCTCTCTCGCGAAAGCTAACCTTGTTGCTAGGCAGTTCGCCTACAATTCTTCGCTGCCAGAGAGTGTCCAGTTCTTGAGCGCGTCAATGATTCCTTCAAAATCTTCTTCCGCACTCGTGCTATGGCGTGAGTCCTAATAGATCTCAACACACATAATTCCGCTGATCCGGATGGCATCCCAGCTATTATTCTGAAAAGGTGTTCTTCTACACTGACAAAACCCTTGCGTAAGCTTTTCCATCTATCCTATTCTTCTGGGCTCGTTCCGAGCAGTTGGAAAACAGCATTTGTCCAGCCAATCCCAAAAAAAGGCGAATGTTCTTCTCCCTCCAATTATCGTCCGATTGCACGTACGTCCCTTCTTTCTAAAGTCATTGAAATGCTGATAAGCTATCAGCTCAAGAAATATCTCGAAGACCGCAAGCTTCTTAATGATAGGCAGTACGGCTTTCGTAGTAACAAGTCCACTGGTGATCTGATGGTTTATCTCACCGAACAGTGGAACAAATTTTTACATCATTGTGGAGAAAGTAAGTTGTGCTCGATATTTCAAAGGCATTTGATAAGGTTTGGCATCCTTCTTTTTTATCGAAAAAGCGTGCTTTCGGTTTCGATGAACCCCTTCTTTGTTGGATTAGAAACTTTCTCTCGAACCATTCAATACAAGTTGTATTGGACGGATTGAAGTCTGAAATATATAATATAAATGCTGGTGTGATTCAGGGCTCCGTTTTGTCTCCCACGCTCTATCTCATTTTTATAAAAAATGATCTCTTGTCTGTAACATCTAATCCAATAAATTGTTTCGCTGACGATAGTACCCTTAGCTTTTCTTATTCGTTTTCAGACTCACATCCCTCCTCTTCGGATGTGGAACTGCAACGGAAAAATATGATAAGCTAATTAAACTCTGACCTAAACAGTATTGTACAATGGGGAATACAAAATCACACACACAGAGAGTTTAATGCTTCGAAAATTCAATGCTGTTTTGTATCGTTAAAGCGAGATATAACGGGTGATTTTTTAGCTGGTTTGGTTTTGGCAACACTGGTTTTGACAGCTGACGTGTGTTTAGTACCTTGTGTCACTGTCAAACAGCTTCAGTTTAGTTTGCAATTTAACCATGGATCGTCTTACAAATGAACAACGCTTGCAAATTATTGAATTTTACTATCAAAATTCGTGCTCGGTTCGAAATGTTCATCGCGCGCTGCTTCCATTTTATGATCGGCATTCTCGACCTTCTGAGCAGTCTATTCGGAAGATTGTGACCAAATTTCGCACCAAATTTACTTTGTTGGACATTAAACCACCAACACGTTTACGTACTGTGCGTAGTGAAGAAAATATTGCGGCCGTATCAGCTAGTGTGACAGAAGACCGCGAAATGTCGATTCGGCGCCGTTCCCAGCAGTAGGGCCTTTGTTACAGCACTACGTGGAAAATTTTGCGGAAGGATTTGGGCGTAAAGCCTTTTAAAATACAGCTGGTGCAAGAACTAAAGCCAGCCGACCTACCACAACGCCGAATTTTTGGTGAATGGGCTCTTGGAAAGCTGGCCGAGGATCCGCTTTTTTATCGAAAAATTGTGTTCAGCGATGAGGCTCATTTTTGGTTGAATGGGTACGTAAATAAGCAAAATTGCCGCATTTGGAGTGAAGATCGGCCATTGCAACAGCTACCAATGCATCCCGAAAAAGCCACTGTTTGGTGCGGTTTATGGGCCGGCGGCATTATTGGGCCATATTTCTTCAAAGATGATGCGAATCGCAGCGATACTGTCAATGGTGAACGCTACCGAGCGATGATAACAAACTTTTTTTTGCCCGAAATGGAAGTTCTTGACTTGCATGATATGTGGTTTCAACAAGACGGTGCCACATGCCACACAGCACGCGAAACAATGGCGCAATTGCGAGGCGAGTTTGGTGAACAGTTAATTTCACGTTTCGGGACGGTCAATTGGCCGCCTAGATCGTGCGATTTGACACCATTAGACTATTTTTTGTGGGGGTATGTCAAGGCCAATGTCTATAGGGACAAGCCCGCTTCGATTGACGCACTGGAAGCCAACATCCATCTGCATTCATTCGTGAGATACCGGCCGATATGTGTGAAAGAGTATGCCAAAATTGGACTCAGCGGATGGGTTACCTGAAACGCAGCCGCGGTCAACATTTGCATGAAATTATCTTTAAACATTAAATTGCAAGGTTCAAACTATCGATTCAAATAAATATTTCATTCATTTTTTCGAATTTTTTGTGTTTTTTTTTTAAAGTTCTAAACCTCTTAAAAAATCACCCATTACTTCTCCTGCCACTGTATATATGTGGCACTTGCATTATTGAGATCAAAAATCTCAAGATTCTCGGTATGCGCATCACCGACCACCTCTTGTGGAACGAGCACATATAATGCGATGTCGCCAAAAATACCGCAAGATGTTTAGGTTTCTTCACTGGGATGGTAGGTTTCTTCACTATAGGCTGGTAGCTTCTTTTCTTCAGTACCCACTTTTTACACCACATATCACGTTTCTTTTTTACGGATAAGATAAAAAGCAGCCAAAGCAAGAAAATCGTCGTCCGAATCACACATTTTCGCATCATAAACTGAAAAATGTTCGAGCATGCTGGTATCGTGTGAGGCGAATTGAAAAATTAGATCACTTGTACAAAAACATTGTACAAGCAAACTTGTCAAGCATGCTGTTGTGTGTGTAGCGACCTTAAGCTTTCTGTTGACCTTGATAAATGAAGTTTATACAACTGAGGCCTTCATTTGAATATGTCAATGACTTGAATGTCGTCCTTGCCGGACAATAATTGGGTAGACATTATACTTCTTCAATTTCACAACGAAAAAGAAACTCCCTAGAGAATTCTATATAAATTTGTTTTTGACGAATTCTTGTGATTTTCTGCCAATATGACATATGAATATTGTGTCGTTTGCTGGTTATACATATATAGATCCATGGTCAATCCCATGAGGTACCCTAAGCAATAAAGTTATGCTCAACAGAAAAACAAAACTTATTTCGCATAAACCTAAAAATATGACAACACGTGTTGTCAGTATCAGTAAGAAGCACTTTGATTAATAGCTTTATTCTTTCACAAAGAAGCAGGTCCTTTTCTTGTGCGGTGACAGGAAGCATTGCCTTCCCCTCATTTTTCTGTCAGATGGTGGTTTCAGAAAACACGTATTATAATATTTGAGTCTTCCAACACAAACATATATGTAGTCATTTTTATACCAAAACTAATTGCCTTCGATGATGTGTATCAATTTCCATAATAGGATACCTTTGGTCAGAAAACTATTCACAGACAAAATTTTTGCGAATTTATCGAAATGCTTAATTCACAGAATATCCTGAATCCTTCTTTCCACAAAGTAGCTGTATCATCATCAAAATTAAATAAACTAGATATTTTGGAATTGAATAATGGTTTTCGGTTGTAAATCCGTCTACACCGCGAGCTGCTGGTTAGTCCATTCCAATAGCAATCACACTAAAGAATTCATAGAAGTGCGGGTGGCAATTGACCAACAAAATATTGGTCCTTAAACTTTCACATACAACCACACAAACCTACACAAGAGGCAAAAGCAAAAGTTTGTGTATGCAATTAATTCCACTTGCCATTTATCAAAATGGATTAAGTTGTAAATTTAAAACAGAACAACGTTGAATGGTTTTCCGTTGGATATGGCGATTGGGGTCTAAGCCGGGGTGTTGGAGATTTTGTCTGCATGGAGAAATGTATGGCAGCATGAACGTCCATTCGAGCATACAGAAGTAGTGCAATTCCACACAAATTGAGTGTGGCAATTTATTACTGGGCAATATTTGGTTCTGTTTGGTGCAACATGACGCAGTAAAAAAAACAAAAACCATAAAGAGATGATGGATTGAGTACAACTTTATTTGCAGTTGAGTCATTCATTTTCAGCACTACAGACCTTAGAGGGGAAGTGAACCTTGAAAATCAAATCAATCCGAAGAATTAATTCATTGCTTTTTTCGATTTGGATTAACTCACAATGATAGCTTTGACATCGAGCTCATTGAGCACAAACGACTTCCAAAACTATCAATTTACTATCTCAAATGGATTTCAAGTAAAAGCAAGATTTCTTTTGCATATTGAAATGCAAGTTAATGGAACGTCGCGAAGGTACTCTTCGCTTTGCAATGGATTTCTCAAGAAATTCAATTTTGTTGATTCAAGGAAGTCTCTGAATCTAAAAGGGAATCAATCAATTTTCCAGTTTAAAGTAATTCTCAAAGTGCCTTTATGGGTTAAACGACGCATGCAAATAGTCTATCAATTCTTTTACTTATTGATGATTGCCAATTGGTAAGAAAAAGAGCGATTATTCATTGCTGAAATTCCTTCAAATTTATAAATAGTTTTATCTCCGCTGAGATGTTCACATATTTCATTCAATAAAGTCCCAAAAATTTGCATCTTAATTGGAATTGGGAACATAATTTTACAAAATCAGCAGATATATTGATTGATTACAACCAATAAGTTGGGTTTAATGAATTAAATTAAAATTGTGCAAAAAGCCAGTTGAAAGTTTTAGAGCACTGGTTACATATTTAAATAGAATTAATTTATGCAATTGCATCAAGTTATTAGCAAATCAAATCAGTTTTAATTAAATCACGCATGTAAGCCCTCACACAGCTTATGGACAGGGCAACCGACAACATGTGAATATTTGGAATCGAAGATTCTAATTTATATAGGAGTAATTTTGTCTATTCTCTTGACTTTCGCCATCTCAGTTGTTGGACTTTAAACGATGTTCTAAAACGAAAAGATGGCATCACTTACTCACTTAATTATGGTGGCGCTACAGTACAGGTCGGACCCCATCCAACAAGCGGCTCCAGCAATCTCGGTCCCTAGCTAGCTGTCTCCAGGACCTGGCGAGTGTAAGCCAAGTTGGTTCAGGTCCTCTACCACCTGTGTGATCCACCTGAGTCGCGGTCTTTCTCTTCTCCGACATCCTTCCGGGTTGGATTTGAAGACTCTACGGGCCGGAGCATTGTTTTCCATTCACCCTACGTGACCCAACCATCTAAGTCGTTGGACCCAAGTTTTCTGGCTAGGTCAGTTTTGCTGAACAGCTCGTACAGTTCTTGATTGAATCTTCGTCTCCATTCTCCATTTATGCAAACTGGACTATACAAATCAATCGAACAATTTTTCTCTTTAAGCAGCTCAAAGCGTTTTCATTCGATTTCATGGTCCATGTCTCAGCACCATATATTAGGACCGGGATGATGAGGGTTTTGTACAGTGACGCTTTAGTGGCTCGAAAGAGGGCTTTACAATTCAATTGCATTCTAAGTCCAAAGAAGCAGCGCTTTTGTTGTTGTCTGAGTTTATAGTGGATCCTGCTAGGTAGACAAAGTCTTTTACTACCTCGAAAATAAATCTTTCTATATTGCCGTTAGCTCCAAGACGTCAATGTTGGTTGCCATTTCTTGTTGACAGCATTAACTTGGTCTTGGTTAACGAGGTTAACCGCTAGACCCATCTTCTTCAGCACATCGCTTTGTCTAAAACCTATTTTGACATCAAATGCGTCCGTTAGGGTTTTTCCAACCATCATGATGGAACAGCGTGAGTCATTGTCATCTTACACAATCGGACGAGTTGTTGTTGGATTCCAAAACCGCTCTATATAGTTGCTCCCTACAGACGCTGTCATATGTTAGGTATCGATTTAAAGTTCCTAGGTCTTCTCCAAGATCTGCATGCCTAAGAGTGAATATTTGATCGATGGTGGACTTTCCAGGTCTGAAGCCACACTGATAAGGACCTATCAGGTTGTTGTTGAGCAACCCCTGTCTATCAACTCCTACTCTCCACCTCCCCGCGGTGAACAACGGGTGCCTTGTACCTCAACCGAAGATTGAGTTCCAACCCCAGTGGTAAGCTGTTGGCAGAAGCAAAGAGGGAGATGGGGAGGGGGTGTGCGTCCACTAAAGCATGCCTATTTTTTCAACAGGAGGCGGCAGCGAAAGAACTCCCTATAGATGGAATCAACGGTGGCGTCTACAGTTCCAGTCAGGATGAACTACTTAGTGAACACTGTAACGGAATTGCTGTTCCTATTTCGCAAATAAGCGATGTCCTGCCACTTCACTGATCCCTTTGATCCACAGGAAACTCAAAAGCACCAGTGAATACGAAATAGGTTGTCCAGTCGGTCGAGGGCTTGTAGGCATGCTTGTTACCGCCTTAAGGCTATCTCGTCGGAGGGGTGGGTTCTTGCCATCGCCACTGGACTGCCGTACATCTTAATCATGTCTAATACTACAAATATAATCACCACAACAACAAACACCTTTTTAGTGGAACTGAAAGATGGTATATCAGTTCCGGAGTGTGACCCTCCCACCGTTGGCTACAATTTGTAGCAACTCCATGGCTACCGTACCACTCTTATTTTACACGGTAACCCCTAATTCAAAGTCTAATGATAGATTATATTATCAGACTATTCTTCACCGTCACAATCATCCCTCCAATTCATCCCTTCTCTAAACACTCTCTGAAACACACCTTCTAAACAGGTACCATTTTAAATATCATTACCTCTACGAATTTGTTTTGTCAATTTTAACATTAGATTTTATTCAAAATATGTTAAATTAAAGTATCCACCTATAAATTAATCATTAATACGTCGAACACCTAAGAATAGATAAGTTTATATATAAAAAAAAATAAAGAGAAGAAAAAAAAATAAAGTTCAGTTAAAACTAATCAGCTGTTAGGTCATTAACTTGATATTCTTATGCGAGAAGCGCTTTTGAGTAAATCTAATTATAAACTAGTTGTCATAAACACTCAAACACACAGTTACGTTCGGTTAAAATTTAATCCAATAATTTGTTTCACTCATATATATATAAAATATTTCTTTTATGGTACATACATTCTATGTTAAAAGAAGGGCAAAAATGACTCACCGGAAACTCTCCTCCTGTAAAGTTGCGCGCACGACTTGTTGAGGGGGTATATGATCCGATATTTTGAGTTTGAAATTTGAGTTGGCTTATTAAGTTTTCATTTGCTACATTCACTTAGGAAAAGTTAAGAATTATTTCATATGTATGAATATATGAGTGATCGAAAATGAGTTAAGCTAATTCACAATACTTATCTTGAGTGTTTAAGATCCTGGGTGATATTTGAATACTTATGTTAAAAATAACTTAAGGATAAAACAATAAAAGAAGAACGATTTCGTTGGTCGTAGCTTAGATCTGGATTTCATTTGGTTGATAGGAAGGGGGTTTTATAATTCTTCGCGTCATTCGATTTGGAACCAAATCCGGACAATTAAGTCGTGCAAACCTGGAGCTAACGATGGGAGGCAAGCTGGGTGTACGTAGAATTTCGAGGATAGTTTGCTTTCTCGATTAAGGCTCAGTGTCGTCTGCTTCGAATTTGTATTTTTTTGGATTTTTTCCTGAGCCCAAATGCAACGACGACGCGACGCGACGTCGGTCGGTCGCCACGCTTGGGTTATGCGACCGTTCGAAGACACCAGTAAGATGGTGTGTTATGCGCTTACACGTCGGTCGTAGAAGCGAATGGCTATAACGTATCAAACAAATAAATTATATTAATTTAACCGGTCTGGGATCACATTCTTCACTATCCAACCTTACCTTTTTTTCTTGTCAATAAATTTTTTTTTTATTTTGCTAGAGATAGCACTTAGCTATCGTACTTAGTGAATTCTTGACTTTCTAGACGAATCACGTGGTCTCTTATGGTTTTTTAAGTCAACCTTCCGAAAACAATATATTTGAAATTATATTTTCTTTTACTATCAAAAACAAACACGTTTATTCTGACGTTTCCCGAGAGTGAGTAAAAATTTCAATGCAAAGTAAAATAAATTGTGCTTAGAAAAATCAGTTGCTATAGTTACAAAGCAACAAAGAAAAAGTTTTATTCTTTTTATTTTAGAAAGTAAATATTGTAACAGTAAATTGCTATAACATTCGCATATATAAACTGTCGTCGACTCCCGACAAACTGAATTGTACCCAGAGTTCACTAGTTCACTATGGCGTATACGTGCTTTTTGTTAGGTTATGTTATAATGTACAATTTAGGTGTTGATATATTGAAGAATTACAACATTGCGAAAGTAGTGAACTGCTAGAGTGTCTGTTTTAAATAGTGGCTCATACACAACACCTAATAGGGCTACCATGACATATTCGCAGCCCAGGCATATAAGGAGTGGTTTGGCCTCCAGGTTGGGGGTCGTCCGTCGCTCGGGGTGACTGCACCCACGATGACGACCCCCGGAAACAATTTAAGCTGGCATCACTGATTATGGCAATATCCTTGACGTAGGCGAGAAGTTATAGGCTTGTGAAGGATTATACTTACTCCTCAAGCTCGTCTGGACCGACAATGACCATCGAGACAAAATAATAATTTGTTTCCCAGCTGTCAGGTCCGTGAAGGTCAAGAAATTAGGATTTTCACCACAGTAAACTTAAGCCAATAATATTGATTGAATCCTCCCTCCCAGAGTAAACGAAAAGGCAGCAAAGTTGCCTCATATCTATTCATTAAATAAATCGGTATCGGAAGACATTAACGGCCCAGAATATCCAATGAGCCTCCTATAAACCATTTTAACTCCTCTAAGTGTGTAATTAGTTCATAAGTCGATATATCATTTCCTCCTTGCGTGCGATGATCCCAACAAACAAAATGGCATTCTATTTTCCTAAGACGCTAATTAAAAATCCGAAGGTTAAACCTTCCGCATCGACAGCGTTCCAATCCCAATAATCCCACAGATGCCCCCGAAACCTCAACTATGCAATAAACCACTCTCACTGCTGGTAGCATATTGATTGCTTTAATGAAACACAAAAGTCTGCCTTCTTGCTAATTAATCTATGAATACCCTTTATAGGTATGCGTAAACAAAGGTTTAATAGTATTGATGGCAAATACACAACCCACTAAATAGTTTTATTATAGGAAACATGCGAATTCATTAAATCACGACTTTGCCAACAGCACGTTATCTATCCTGCATGCACACACAAACGAGAGCTAATATTTCCCTCTTAAGGGACTTATTTGGCATAAAATCGAAGATAACTAAAGTATACGGGTTTCCGAGAAGTCGCAGGAGTTAACTACCGGTTAAGATGATAGCAGCGCGACGCGAAAATCCCCCAAAAGCATCCAACTTATTGCTTAGTCGCAACCATAAATTACCTTGACTGTGGGTTGAAAGTGTTCGCTCAGTTCATGCCTTTAGACGTTTTAAGGTTGTTATGCAAAGTTGAAAATGGCAGCATCCCGCGTTTGAAATTGCCAATCTACCTACTTAAGAGGGTATTTATGTTTTCCGGACTAATTCCGCCATTGTGTGTGGGTTTAATTTGGTATAATGGTGTAAACTACATTGCCGACAGTTTACAATTAAAGAATATCAACGTTTGGGCATGCATATTCATGAGCTTAACGGAAATAGTCCCACTTAATTTTGCATATTGGCTTCGCAGCCATGTGCTCGCTCTCCAGAGGAATGATTTAGGCCTATTAAAGGAAGATAAAGGAGGACTACCCTGTTGTGGGTCTTTTTATGTTTCATTCATTGCGTACGTGAGTTGCGAATGAAAAACCTGTTTAATTTGTGTGCTTGTCAGTTGGTGTTCGCTGAGTGAGTTTTTACCTGTATTTCGAGGTGTCTTAAGTTTTATAGCTCTAGGGTTGCCAAATATATTGTTCAAGATTTCCAATTTCCAATAACTTCGTCAGACCGTTGGGTCAGCTACTTAAGTGGTTTTATTTTCACATTCAATAATTTTTCAGTTCAACATTCAAAGTGAAAAGAAATGGGAGGAAGTTACTTAAGTACATGAATATAACAAAATATCATGACTATCGGGTCAGTAGTTTGTGATACGTGAATATCGTAATACGAGATTGTGCAATATTTAAATCAATCCGCTTTTTTGCGATGTTTTTTCTACTGCCATTTGAATATCAATGGAAACCCTGTTTAGCTGGATTTTTCAACAAAACAAAAATCTTTTTGGAAAAGGTGATTTTAGTTTCAGAAGCTGTCTGCGTGTCACTTAAGAATAAGACAAAGCACTGGGATCTGGGGAGAAACAAGAAAGAAACAGATGTTTGCGGTCGTTGACAATCTGAAGGCACGTGGCAACATCTAGCTCCTACCCACTTAAGAAAAATAATACAGTCATTTTATTTTAAGTAAACAAAGCGAGGAGCGTGCTTCTTTTTAAAACGTCATTTTATTTATGTTTATGTCCTCCAATACATGACGCTATGTTTCCAGGTATCAACTGCTGTTACATCTTCAACTTAGAATGCTTTATTAAGGTCATTTTGTCTGGTCTTTTGTACGTGGAATTAAAATGGCAAAAAGGATGAGAAACCATTCCAGAAACAACATGAAAACACATTTTATGCTCTTAATGCCCCTGTCAGTTTGGGGAGAAAATATTGTCGGAATACTTAGGCTTACCTTATTTTGTTTAGAGAACAGACGTCTATTTTTAGACTTACTTCTTTGGTTTACTCTAACGAAAAAGGCGACGTTAAATGTGTTCGTGTAATCTGCTAGGATAATCTTTTATTTATGATTTTAATTATTAAATTGCCATAAAACAGGAGCAGATAGTAAGAGCAAGAGGCTAATGGGTAATTCTTGTTTATTAAAAATGCAGACTAGACAAAAATAAATAGAAGAAAGAAGATGGTTGAATCCTTTTTCAGTGTTTTATTCCTTGTAAGGATTTTGACATTTTAAGTCATATTTAAGCTGACACCGACATTTTATTGGCAATTTCTTTTTAGTAATAAATGTCTGTCTTTCGCGTCATTGAAAAGAGAGACGGAAAATGCACGTTTGCAGATGCTGCAACGGAAATCAAGAGCAGCAAGAGAAGAGTACCGATCAAAAAGGAGAAATGAGAAAAAGACCTTGCGAAAAAAGAAAAGAGCATCCGCAGTTTGTCAGCTCAAAGATCTAGAAAAGTCTCGGCCCAAGAATAACACCCGACGTTTCTTTAAAAGATCGTAGCAATTAGCTTTTAAGAACCGGGAAACAGGCTCTTCGAAAAGTGAAGGAAACCTAGTCACCGAAGCACAGGGAATTGTAAATGTTTTCAAGCAGCACTTCCAACAGCTGCTGAATGCGCACAATGTCGAGCGAGCCAATGACGCAAGAGAAGCAAGACCACACAATGAAGATCCAGTCCCAGCCCCAGCACAGAAGAGGTATAGAAAGACCCATCCAGAGCTTAAAAATAACAAGTCCGCTGGGTCGGATGACATACCTGCGATCTCTTTAAATATGGAGGGGGTGTCATCAACAATGTGTGGGAGGAAGAATGCATGCCCACTGACTCGTCGATAAGCTCAATATGCTCCATCTACAAAAAAAGGCGATCCTATGTCATGCATATCCCTGCTCAATGTTGCATATTAAATCCTATCCAACGTACTGTGTAAGCGTCTTTAACACTTCTGCAACACAATAATTGGCACGTACCAGTGTGGCTTTAGACCAGGCAGAACAACGATAGACCGAATATTCACACTGAGGCAAATCCTGGAAAAGGCCAACGAATTTCGAGTCAAAACCCATCATGTTTTCATCGACTTCAAAGCTATATCCACCATCAAGAGCTTATGATAGCGATGTCTGAATTTGGGGTCCCGAACAAACTGATCCATCTGTGCCGAATTATGCTTAACAATATACGCATCTCATCTAAGTTGTTTCAAACATGCGCAGGGCTTAGACAAGGAGATGCGCTGTCATGTGATTTCTTCAACATAGTCCTGGAGCAAATAGTGTGCGAGATGTGAGCAGCCTAACTTCAACAAATTAACTCAGCGGTTGAAGAACAGGTGAAACCCGTGTTGGTCTTGAAGTGAATGAGGACAAAAAAAAGTACATGCTATGAACAAACAAAGCAACATCTTTCATCAGTCCACCGCCTAGGACAAAACGTCAATGTTGGTAGCAGCAATTTCGAGGTAGTTAAGGAGTTCACCTACCTTGGAACAAACCGAATGTTGGACGATAAGTAGAAAAGGGGAACTGAATTGGGCACTTTCGAAATAAAAATTCTTCGACGGATGTTCGGTCTCGTATCCGACGATGGTGAATGGAGAAGAAGGTTCAACCGTGAACTGTAGGAGCTGTGCCAAGATGTGGATGTAGTCCAGAAAGCCAAGAAAAGACGATTTCCGAGCCGCCTAATCGAGCGAATGGACGACAACGCACCAGCCAAGAATGTCTACTCATCGCACCCCCAGGTTCGAGACGGCAAGGAAAACCGAACCTATGGTACAAGGACCAAGTGCATGCGAGGGACGTTCCCGATTTAAGGCTGCATTATCTCATAGGCTGAGAACTTTCATAGATTGTGAGCCGGTTAAGTAAGTAGTCTGCATTTCTTTACAGGCGGGTTTCCGGTTTACAAGACTACGTTTCCACACAGATAGATATCACATATTCTTTTTTTATTAGGTTCCAGGTGTTAGTCGTGAAATTCTTTTAAGCCCAGAATCAACATTAGAAATAAATGTTACTTCCGCCTGAAAATATCTAATATATTCTCAAGATAAACTCCAAAATACAAATTAAATTATCTATCTATATATATAAAAGAACAGCTTAATTTTTGTGTTCGTTCGCTAACCGGGCACACTGGTTGACCGATTTTCCTATTTTTTTCTCTAAATGCAAGAGGTATTAGGGTAGAAGGTTTAGAAAAAATAAAATGTATATTTTTCAAATGCAATGAAATGAAAAACGGTGCCAATGTTAAAAAAACATATTTTTTTCACTACAAAAAAAAAAAAACAAACAAATCTGATCAATATCAAATTATTAAAAATTATATTTGTCAAATCTGAAATTTTTTATTGAAAATTTATTCTGATGCAGACGCCACAAAGGAGTAATCAAAAAGTTGCTGATGGTTTTATCATCATCATCATTGTCGGCCTGGTGAGTTAAGTTTCCCCCTTCGTCTGCGCCACAACCAGGATCCGGTCTGGGCCTCCAAGTTCTGGGCAAGTAAGTATGTATCCCGACGCCATTCAGGCTTTGGGCTCTACGCCATCCTTTAAGCGAAAATTTGATCTTCCGCCCTACCTCCTACTATTAATTGTACCGCAAAGGACTTTCCGGGCCAGTTAGTCTCGCTCATACGAGCTAGGTGTCTAGCCTACCATCAAGCCTTCTTCGCGGTAGGTTCTGTTGGACTAGAGCAGCCGCCCCCGTATTTCTTCCTCCTTATTGTTATCGGCTACTACTACTGACCGAAGCTAATTCGTGCTCTTCCACCAATAGTTGTTCTTCTGACGCGATAGTCCCCCTGATAGATGTTCCAGAGTCACGGATTACTTTCTCCAACGACAGCTGTGAATTTTCTCACGTTTTAGTTTGAGTGCATGTTGAAGAAGAGAGCGATTTCACAATGTAAGGGATTGATAATGTTAATTGAAGAAATTTTGTTGATGTCCACACCAGTAATGTTCATTCCAATTTCACGAAGTCAAATCTGTGTTTTTGTTGTTGTTCTGAAGTTGGAGTTGCCGATCGATCTCAGAACAAGACTTTTATCACTAGGCGAGTAGAACTTAACTTGAGCTTCAATTTTCATAAAATTGCAAAGTTTGTTAAAAATTGTATGCACATTTTAATTTAGTTTTACTGGTATTCCATGTATACTGTATAGGTAAGAACATCGGCAATTGTTTCTTTAAGTTGCTGTTGTTCAGAAAAGTAAAGTTATAACTCACCATAGTTGGGATATAACTTCCCCAGAAAAAAGTAAATACATATATATTTCCCACTTGAAGTCGAGTTAGTTCCTTGCAACGTTTTGACATTATGTATTGTTGTTCTTGATGAAAAATTCGGAAAACTCAATAGACTTCAAAGGAAAAGTTGCATATAATTGCAGGTGCATTGGTTTTCAAATGGAAAACTAGAAAAATCAAAATGGCTTTTCGAATGGAAAAAAGAAAGTTCTTGATGAAAAACTCGGAAATAGGGAAAATTGTTATTGTAGGTGCACAGATTTTCAAATGGAAAAATTTAAAATGTTTTATTGGGAATTTGGAAAACTCTGCGAAAGCACGAATAACTTTGAGACCTAGAATCAAGTTTTTGCATGGAATTTAAGGTGCATTGTTTTGTTTGTATGTCCGGTAGGGACTCCTTATCCGCTCAATCCTCAATGTATTTTTATAAAATTTTCACTGTATGGATATAGTCGGAATAAAAACAAATTTTTGGGACAACCCTACAGGAAATTCAGCAAATAAAGGGAAAATCGCAAGCTGTTTGGAATTCTGATTTTTGTGAAAAAGTCAAAATAAACCGGAAGAACGAAAATATGTTGAATTTCACAACGAAATATGCATTTTACTGCATGCTTAATGAAAGTAGAAAGTTAGTTGTAAAGCTTGGAAAAATTCAGACATTTAGTTCTCTATTTTAATTGGATTCAAGCAAATCACATTATCACAATAAATGTGTAAATTATACATACTTATTCTGGAGTTGCTCTGAAGGGCGGCGAGACGAAGTTCGCGGGGTCAGCTAGTATAATATAAAAGAACAGCCTAATTTTTGTGTTCGTTCGCTAACCGGGCACACTGGTTGACCGATTTTCCTGATTTTTTCTCTAAATGCAAGTGGTATTAGGGTAGAAGGTTTAGAAAAAATAAAATGTATATTTTCAAATGCAATGAAATGACAAACGGTGCCAATGTTAAAAAAACATATTTTTTTCACTACAAAAAAAAAAAAAAACAAATCTGATCGATTTCAATTTTCGAAAATTGTCAAATCGAAAAAAATTTAGAAAATTTTATATTTGCTACATATACCTATGTATGTATGTATGTAGGTACATATGTATGTACACACATATAATAGCTGCGTTTTATTATCCTCACTAACCCATATGGGTTACCCCATCATAATAAAACGATCTGGGTTAAAAAGGTAAAAGTTTAAGCTATTTTTTTATCCGAGACGCAACCCCCAGTAAAATTTTATTTTGCTTTTCCAAAAAAAAACTTGTTTTTATTAATTAATTGGATTGACTCTTATCCTGTGGCTTTATAAAACTGTGGCTAAGATTGGAATACGCGTAATTTGTTGTGAATATGGCTAAAATTAATAAATCTTTCTACAATAAGTTCTTTTTTGTCTCACACTCGCCATCTATCCGCCATATTTAGAACATAGTTTTTGAGTTACAAAATAAACCCCGATAGCTATCGGGGTTTCAGATTGTTTTTGTTTTGTGTACAAAAAATAAACCCATATGGGTTAGTGAGGATAATAAAACGCGGCTAATGTATACCTATGGACAAAAAAGAGATAATGAATTTTTCTCCTTCATCTGCGCCACAACCGGGATCAACAAGTTCTTCCATATGTATGTACATACATATGTACATATATCCCGGGGAAATCTGTCCTTAAAAATTGCAAGAAGACCTGCTATTCTTTCTATTCTACACAAATATGTATGTATTGGTGATGTTATGCAAAATGCAATTGATGACCTCTGCAGAATTACATAATCGAGAATTGCGGTATCACATAAAAGAGAAAATTTGGATAACTCGAATTCCAGGTCTTAATCAATATGAAAAGAACGGTACAAAAGAACGAGGAACCTTTTATTACTTCGATGCACAGACTTGGAGACGAATGTCCAAGGTTTTCCAAATCGATGCTAAGAAATTAGATAAATGTCCTAACATAAGTTCATTCATGAACTTAAATGGACAATCTATATAATAAACAAAATCGAAATCAAATCAAATCGAAATCCAGTTTCGAACCCTCAGGCTGTGAGCATCGTAGTGTACATATATGTATGTATACTATCCCCAAATTTGGATTGCAGCACGGTGTTCTACCCTGAATTGTACCTCAAAAGACTTGCCGACCCGTTCCTCTTCGGGCATGCAACTTGATGCCCACTAGAGTCTACCACGCTAAATTCTTTTTAGATTTCATACATACATAGCTCAAGGTTATATCGTCTCCAGAATCGTCCTTCCTCACAAACTGGGAGAACTAAGAATTCAGAGTGCCATTGGCTAAGCACCCAGGTCTGAGATCCGTAGGTGAGTACTGCTAAGACTATCGTCTTAAATCAGCAGTTTAGAAGTAATGCAATGGTAACCTTTTAGGATATAAATAGCCTTAAAAGACTAAAGTAGGTTCTGTGGGCTTTGAGCAGCCGGCCGCCTGCGTATTTCTTCTTCTATATTCTTATCGGCTGCTACTACATATCCAAGGTAATTGAACGATAACACCACTTTGAATTCGTGCATCTCCACCTTAATAGTTGTTCTTCTACTATTGCTAACGTTTTCAGCAGACGGAGATTTGCAGAGCCGCCACGGATTGCTTTCTCCAACGATAGGTTGTCGATATTTTTTTGTTCAGAATATTTGTTTTTTTTTTTTATTCGAAGGATTTGAGAAAGGGCGATTGGACGAAGCTTAAGTTATTGATTCAATACTTATTGCGAAACACCAATGAAAATTAAAAAAATATATGCACGACTGGGTCGTACGAACTTGCTCCTCTATTACAAATTATCTTCTTCTTCTATATATATAAAAATGTATGTATGTATGTATAATGTATAGTATATATCCTATGGAATCCGAAATGGCCCATCAGCTATTTGTGAAATTTTCATGGTTATTGTTGTATTCAGTGGTGGTTTCTGTGAAAAAAAAATGTAAGAACTTCATGGAAGAGTGGGAAAACTGGAAAAACTGGAAAATCCAAACAAAGGGCAGATATTTGATTTTTTTAAAAATGTGGTTTCGAATGGAAAATAGAAAGTTCTGGATGAAAAACTCGGAAAAGTCACTGGTTTTCAATGAGAAAATCGCATGTAATTGTAGTAGCATTGGTTCTCAAACGGAAAACTGGAACAACTGGTTTTCGATTGGGAAATAGAAAGTTCTTGATGAAAAACTCGGAAGACCCACTGGTTTTCAATGGGAAAATCGCATGTAATTGTAGGTGCATTGGTTCTCAAACGGAAAACTGGAAAATTTTGGATTGGGAACTCGGAAAACTTCAAGACCTAAAATCAAGTTTTTGCATACCTAGAATTTAAGGTTGCAAAGCTAGGAAAAATTCAGATATGTAAATAGTTCTCTAATCAAGAAAAGCTGTGCTTCTCCCATGGAATGCGTTTTCATAGGTGTCCAATGCCCAGAATCTTTTCATTGTTTCACCTTACATCCTGTACAACACCATATTAAAATAATAAGATAACTTAAACTTAACGCAGGCAAAGCCGCGGGTACCAGCTAGTTTAATATATTCAAATTCCTCATCTCTTCAAAATGTCTTTGCGAAAATTCCTGGCCGCTATGCGATAAAGTCCACCATCCTATTGGGACATTAATTTTAATTTTATTGCCATTTAAATTGAAAGGATCAAAATTCACTCATATGATAATTTTCCTTTACCCAAAATACCCAGACAGAGACAGTTGAGTTTGGGTTAATTTCACAAAGGTCATAACGTTAAGTTGAGTAAGCCAAATATTGACCAATTATTTTAGAAAAAATGTCCTTTAAGCGACACAATTACTCCTTTCCAAGGACAAAAGCCCATTCTGAGATCTTTTGAACTTTTTATTACAAATTTACTTTTCAAGTAAGTCTGTCATTTGTTTTTTGAGCATTTTAGAAATCCCATTGAGTTGACAATCAATTGCTATTTGAAAAGTATTCCATTTGACAAAAAGGCTCATGAAATGATCCTGCTTTAGATAAGTTTTCTCTTTGCGACAATCGAGAGGTTGTCTGCCAAAAGTCCATGAAGTAAAATAAAAATAAAATAATCGAGGTTAGGCATATAGTACCCAGACAACTCTTGATGGAGAATTACAATTCAATAAACAACACAAGTATATGAATCCCTTGACGACCTTGGTCCGTTTATCTCTTTATTGAGCTTAATCCTGTGTGCTAAGGAGGCAACAGAGCCAGCAGCTCAACAAGCGAATTCGCACAACAGAACAATACACAAAAGCGTATAATATTCACATAAATGGTTGAACTTGTTGGGAAATTGTTATTACACTTTGAGGACATTAAGATTGAAGGTTCAAAAGCTTTCGTTTTTTTGATAACTTTTGTTGCAGATTCTTTGTGTTTTAAATGTAAAACACCACATCCCCATATCATGTGTATTTTTGATGATTCTTGATAAAGCTCCCAGGCAACCGACCGACGCGACGCGACGTTGACGAAGGACGACTGTGGGTGGAAGCTAATGGCGTGCCAATAATGGTCTTCGATGCATTCAACTGGAGCATTCAAACGTCCATAAAAACCACATGTCGTTAAACGAGCTCTTTAGGATATTTTTTTCTTAGCTTGCGTTCTTGAAATGAAAACAGCCAAGGCGGACGAATGAAATGACCGTTTTTGCATTTGGTTTTATTACAAAATTCTTTAAATGTATATTCTGCGCGTATAACACTAATATCATCATGTCATGGAAGGATATCGATGTAATTTAATTTTGTCCTTTTATTATTTTGTATTATGACTTTTGGGATATACATTCGTATTTTGTGTGACGTGACTTGAGTTATGATTTCAAACTCGTGTTATGGGAGAAAAAAGGGGATACAAACGTATAATAGTGCCATTAAAGTGGTTTTGGATGATGATTTTAATTTGTTTGTGGATGTTTGTTTTGTTAACTGGATTGTTCCGTGCATCGGAATAACGTATAGGTATATGGTCTCTGAAGTCGACCATTATAGACAACAAGTCATTAGCTCTATACTTGTCATATTCCTTCCCTCCATTCTAAATCATGAAAGTCAAGAAATTTCCTGAAAAATCTATTAAAAGTCAAAACGACATCGTTGAGGAGGAGAATAGAAACTCAAACAGAACTAAGACATTTTTCTTTCAATTTTATGAAATGAAGAAACCCAAAAGACAAAAAAAGTCAGCCATTAAAACAAACCCAAAACGTTTTGCCATTTCTTACTGAATATACCAGACGTTTGGTTTGAGAGGTGAGCCACAGGGCTCCGGGAGAAAAATGTCGATCTGGGTAAAATAAAATTAAGAGCATAAAGTTCACGGACCAAAGCATTAAGAATCATTAAAATTGCCAAATATATACTTAAGGTACAAACAAAAGCAGACAAGAGAATTCCAGTGAAATTAGAAAAAAAGATGAAGAAAATCTAATCAAATTTTGCAATTTCCACAAAATTGTGGTGCAAGCAAAAATTGTTTGCAGACAACAAAATATTTTTTATGTTTATTGCGAGGACGAACTAATTGAATCTCCTGACAGCTAGTAACCTAAACGTTCACTAATTGGAAGAAGTTCATGATGAAAGCGATTTTTCCAGACTGGCCAGGATGTTAAGCACCAAAAGCACGCTTTTGGAGATATAATAAAGTCTGGGCTCTGGGTCCTTATGGGATTCACGAAAAGGAGAATCAGACAATTTCGTGTTATTCAAGAATGTACCTGAAGACAGTGCTTTGAATTGAGATTAGAGGAGAAAATTAATTTTTGATGAACAGAATAACTGTGGGAGTTTTGTTGATCTGAGTGCCATTTAAGAAGCGTGGCACCAAAACTATTGAAACTCACCAAACATGAAACCAATGTTTTTGAGTTAATACAATTTGTGACCCATATTTGCACAGAAAACCAACCAACCATAAAAATGAATCCTGCTTTTATCAACAAACCATAAAACCAACATCAAATTTGTTTGAATTCCAGCGCTGCGCGGCGGCGGCGGCGGCGGTTTGCTGTTTTTGTACTTCTAATAACAAAATTAACAATTTTAATTTGCGGCAGACAAAAAAATTAAAACAAACACTGTTCTGCAATCAGTTTATTTACTAACCCACAGCAAAATCATTTGAGTATTTGATTTTGATTTTTTAGAGAGTGTTAACTGGCTTACCAGACCCGAAAAGCTGGACGTTTAAATGTGCTTTCCATCGTAAAAGCCCAATTTGGTGTTTATTCTGATGGTTGTTTTAAGTGTCTACTTAATAAATAAATTTGTTTGTATAGTTGTTTTGGTTTAGATACTTGATTGAAAATTGAAATTTAATTCTCGATAGGAAATAGTTACAATAAATTGAATTTGGAAAATTAAACAAAGCCAACATTTTTGTTTTTGTGGAAATATTGGTGGCAAAATGTTTACGTTTATTCGTTTCAAATTAGTGCGAATTGTCATCGAAATACTGATATAGCCACATGGATGGGTTTTAGGGGTTACTTTACTTATTTATTTATTTCAATTCGTTAAATGCTAACGTGAAAAATGCTTAGAAACATAATAGGTACTTAAAGTCGAAAAACTTAATCTAGACTGTTGAAAAATATTAATTTGAATTTTATACTTTTTATATTATCGTAAGGTGAGGTTATACAAAAGTTACATTTATTAAATACCTATTTCAATTAATTGATTAAGAGGACTATGAGCACCATAGTTTGACCTGCTAAATGTTTGATTTAGGGTGAATGCGAGAGGGATGCCGCGTCGGGAGAGATGCCGCACTGAGCCAAAGTCATATATCTAGTAGCCCTGGCCAAATTTTTTTTTTCAAATTTGTTCGTTTTACATTGAAACTAAAACGCAGCAAAAAAAAACTGCAAACTTCGAACAAGTAACGGGAGTTTTTGGTGTTTCTTTTGTTTTACACTTCCGTCTCGCGACTATGGAAACTTTGCAGTCTGTTGGAATATTTAGATTTAGCTGAATAAACTAATCGTTGCGTGTTTTCTTAAATGTAAGTCTTTTTTGTAGTTAATGAGTATTATAATATGTGATTGGTGTGATTTTTTTCTTGTTCTTATTTTTTTGTTGTTGTGTAGTGTCATGTGGATTCTCTCCCTCAAAAAAGGGATAGATGCCGCATTTTTGTTAGGAGAAGATGCCGCATTTTGATTTTTGTGTTATTTTTTGTTTAGAAGATAAAATACAGCTTAATTATGCCGCGTAAATATATCCGTAAGACTGATCGAGGAAGTTGGACCGAAGAGGGCTTAGACAAATCCAGAAAATCCATCGAGGAAGGTATTTCTGTGTGAAAAGCAGAAACAGTGTTTGGCATTACCGCTAGAACACTTTCGAGGCGTATAAAAGAAGGAAATTTTATGAAAAAACCTTCAGGATTCATGGGTAAATATTATTTTAATTAATATTGAGAAGAAGCTTGCTGGGGGCGCGAAATAAGGCCCCAGGAAAAAAGGCCCCAAAAAATAAATGAAATAAGGCCCCAAAAAAAAGCACACAAAACAACAACAACGAAATTTCTCAAATTTTAGGGTTTTCTTTTATTTTTTTGGGGCTTTTTTCGAATTTTTTTATTTTCACACCCCAAATTGATTCTCTTTTGGGCAAATTTTTTTCCGCTCGATTCGCTCGCTAGCAATTGCACCTGCTGTATTTTCTTTCAAACTACAATTTTTAAAACATCCTACACTGATTTTGGAGTTAAGGTTTAATAACAAAACAAAGTAAATGGTTCTTACGTGTTCAACATGAACTATGAAATCAAAAATTAGATATCTGCTGAACTTTCTATCAATAAAAAAAGGTCTTTCTGGTGGAGCTATTAATACAATTAAAAGAACTCAGTAAAATGAAAGTGGGTTCAAGTATAGTGTTCTTGTAGAATTCCCAACTCTTACCGAAAAGTTCGGTGAGTTTGCATTTTTACGTTACGTCACATAGACTTTAACGGTTTATTTCAACCGTTATGCAAGGGTAAAAGCTTGAAAATGTTAAAAACTTTCTACTCAATTTATTGTTTTGACAAACAATTATCTAAAATTAACCACAAGGGTTAGAAGACCCGAATTTGATTTCGCACCTTATGATCCACCAAAATGGGTCAGTAGTCTCAAATTCAAATTCTGCCCTTATGACCCACAAGTCTGTGGTCTCAAAGAAAAAACGCCAAAGTCGATTTTCAACATTTTTCAGGAGAGACGTTTGAAGTTTTTATGAAAAGTGCAACATTAAAAATTGCTAAAGAATATTATTGGAGATTTAATCGCCTTGAAACTAGCTTAGAATTGAAGGTTTTTTAGCTCGCAATTAATTCAAATTCGCCCCTTATGACCCACCAGTTTCTATTCTACTAAGAGTCGTTGTTGCAGGGAAATTGTTAAGGTCACATTTCAAGTATTTGTGTAAAAGTTTGGGGTGGTATTTCATTATCTTACTGAGTTATTTTTATGAAAAAGACGAATTGGGATTTAATTGCATTTTTCCAATAAAAGTAAAACAAGTTGGGGCCTTATTTCATTTATTTTGGGGTCTTGTTGCAGGGAAATGGTAAGGGGCACCATTTGAGCGTTTTTGGAACAGTTTGTGGTGATATTTCATTATCTATTTAACGGTTTTTTATGAAAAAGACAAATTGGGGCTAAATTTCACAGTTTGGGGCCTAATTTCATTAATTTTGGGACCTTTTTTCATTTAGTTGGGGCCTTATTTTTGGGATATAATTTCATTATGAAAATATACCCCAATTTGGGGCCTTATTTCATTTTTTCTTTGGGGCCTTTTTTTCTGGGGCCTTATTTCGCAGAGCCAAGCTTGCTAAGCACGTTAAAAAATTAGCGCCTGTTGGTTTTGCTGTTGATAGATGACAGAGAAGGCATTCGAAGTTTATCGTTCGAACTTGCGGAAAAAATGGGTATCAAGCATAAATTTAATACAGAAACTAAAAATGCAGGATATGCTTGGTTGGCATCCAAATTCATCTGCAATGCAAGATAACCAAACAACAACTCAGCTTTCTGAAACTGCTCCTATTCCTGCCATAGTCTCAGAATTGGATATTACTTATTACAACCGCAAGTAACACCACGCATTCCTGCAACCATTCAGAAAATGAAACCCACACTTCATCGTGCTTTAATAACCCTACGCCAACCAAACTTCTTCAATAAATTTCACCACTGCCAAAAATTCCACAGGCAGTTTGCAGAGGTCTTAACTACTCCTACCTCGATCGAAAAAAAAAATCTCCCATACAAAGCCAAAAAAAATAAAAAAAGATCCAATTAACGCAAGGACCAATAAAGAATTCATTGAACCGGCTGAGGACATTAACAACCGAGTGTTGGGAAAACTATTTCTCAACAAAAAAAAAGAAGATTGGGTGGAATGTAAAAAGTGTCGGAAATAGCTCCACGAAAATTGTACCCGGTACAAGGAGCCTGGAAACATCATGTGCACAGATTGTGGGCGTAATGAGGAGCGCAAAAAACATGTTTTGCAATAATTTAAAATATTAAATTTAATGAATTTAATGTGCGGCAACGCTCCCACACATGAAGGGAGAGATGGCGCACTTAATACTTTTTTATTTTTTTGTTAATTTAATAAATTATTTATTTTTTTTTATGTTAAGTATTTTTGTATGGTAGAATATAAACCCATTGTTAAGTTTTGTTAAAAATAAAAATTATATATATAGTCTAAAAATTTATTTTTCAAAAACCGTGGCATCTATCCCGCAATTACCCTAATGGATTCTGGAGTCTTATATCTGAACTAGTAAAACTAAAATTAAAACGACCAAGAATTTACGGTGATGATATAGATCCATTTATTAATGCAACAATGTAAGAAAATTTTAGGTATTTTGTGTGGTTTGTCATAACGAAGTGAGGTTGATGAATTAAAGACTTTGCGAATAAGGCGGCAATATATTAACATGAAAGAGATCGGAGACAGAAACGCAAAAAGCTTTTCTGAATGGCTTCAAGTCTTGTAATATGTACGTGTCGTGTCGTAGTTAGGTGACCACACTACACAGACGTACTCTAGAATAGGTCTCACGAATGAGACATAAGGTAATTTTAGTGTATATGCATCGCGGAAACCGCAACCGAATCTTTTAATGAAACCAAGAACTCTATTTGCTTTCTTAACTGTAAAGTTAATGTGTTCGTTAAAGGTTAGTTTAGAATCTACATCCAAATCAGAAAATACGGATACTCTACATAAAGGAAAAAAATCAAACATGTATTCAAAGACAACTGGAACTTTCTTGCGTGTCAACATTTAAAACAAGACGGTTGTTATTGCACCATGCGCTATACGCATGCCTTAAATAATATTAAGTCTTCTTCCAAAAGTAGACAGTCAGATGTAGAATTAATTCTTTTTAAAAGTTTAATGTCATCACATCAGCATTATATAAGTACAGACGATTTTTTTTTTTTTTTAATCGAAGCCCCACGTCATTTACAAATAGAACAAATAGAATTTTACCAAGATGGCTGCCGTGAAGAACACCGGAATTAACAAAAAATTGACAAGAGCACTCATTACGAAATATAACACTTTAACTTCTATTTTCTAAATTTTTTTTTTCTGAACCCTTCCAAATTGTCAATTCCTACTTCGGGTAGGGATGATTTGACACTGATATTAGGAGGTTTTGACAGAGGAAGAGGAGCATTTAAAAAATCTCTTTTCCGCAATTGCCTATAGAAATTTTGAAATAATAATAAAAGTTGTCCTACTTTTGGAGCATCTCGTACAATCTTCTGAGGGCTTGACAAAAAAATTGCACTTTTGCTTTTTTTAAGCCATTAAACGTTCCAAACTCGTATTTTATGGCTAGCTTAAGCTAAGAAAACTGTTTCGTCTCATAAAACCCGCAAGCCAGCTTTATCAGCAAGTTTGTTTATATTCCGTGATCTTGGATATGACAATTGCTCCTACAAATATATTATCCAAACCTCCTTCCAATCTACTTTTGGAAAAAATTCTAAAATCTATATTATATAGCAGGTGGCCATGGTTCAGAGGATAGAGTAGTGGATTGCTAAGCCGAACGCTACGGGTTCAAACCCCAGCTTCAGCAGCATTCTTTTTCTACAAAAATCGCCAGCTTATCTGAGGCCACCTGTGCGATAACATGAGACAATACAATTATTCTAAGTCTCCTCCTCTGAGCCACGTAGGTTTCTGTTATGTGTGCTTTCTTTCTATGTGTCTATCTGTCTCTCTCTGTTGTATTAATGTATTGTTCTGTCCCAGCCGATGGTCTCAGTCACCAGTGCTGCTATGTGTCTGTAGTTCGTTACATTTATGTGCGAAGTACTGTGAAAATGTAATGTATGTAATGTATATTATATAAAAATGAAATCCTGTTCGTGTATGATCGAATAACTCATAAACGGCTGGACGGATTTGGCTATTTTTTTTTTTATTTTTTTCGTGTTAGTCTGTACCTAGATGGTTCTTAGGGAATTTTTTTTTAAATTATTGCAGGTGCATTGGTTTTCAAATGGAAAACTGGAAAATTTCAAAATGGATTTTCGAATTTAAAATAGAAAGTTCTTGATGAAAATCTGGGAAAACTTATTGGTTTTCCAAGGGAAAATTGTTATTGGAGTTCCTCTGAAGGGCGGCGACACGAAGTTCGCGGGGTCAGCTAGTACACTTATAAAAGCGCGCAGAAAAACAGTTTTTCTTTCTATACGCTTTAGTCAAATGCAGATGCACCCCAATATTGCAATTGAAGTATCGAAAGCTTGGAATTAAAGATATTGCACTTGGATTACTAAATACTAACCATCAAAAAATAGATCGACCGACTTAAACAAATAAAAACACCTCAACTACTCTCAACTTCAAAGACACACTGATCAGTTATTTACCACTTAAACCCATCATCAAATAAATGCTGCAAAATGAATAGTTTTCAAGAAAAGGGCTAATGTCAATTCCTCCTACATGTCAAATCATCCCGAATCAACACATTTCTTTAAAATGAATGATAGTTAATCATCAGGGCCAGGACTAAAACATTCTTCTTGATTACGGATATCTGGTGCAACGGTTTCTTCGTTTATTATAAAGTTAATAGTATTCAAGTGAGGGAAACTTAGAACAGAAGCAGAACAATAGGAAGATCTTATCCTGCTTGGTTCTACGTAAGCATCCTTGAAGTAGTTTGCAAACATGTTTGCGATGATCTTCGGCTCATGGCTAGTTGATAACGAACCAGATAAAGAGTTCGGGTAACTACATGTTTTCCTCTTGCAATTTAAAAAATTCCAGAAATTATCAGGATCAGACTTGTTTAAGTTCAGTTTTTAAAGTCATTGTAAAGAATGTCAGAGTAGTCAGTAAATAGTTGCTTAAGAATAACGAAAGTTCAATTATGGTCATCATCAGCACTTGTTCTGTTAAATTTTACTCAAGCTTTGTTTCTTTTATTCTTTAAGCTTTTAAGGTGGGAATCAATCAGAGAATCAGTTTTATAAAAGCACTAGCAGTTGCCCGCGACTTCGTCCGCCTCTCCCTCGTCCACCGGCCAGAGTATCATCTCGACTTGTGCATCATGCGCGCGTGGGAATTTTGTTCGGAAGTTATTGTAAAATTGCATTGCAGTCAACTCTCCCTAGGTCGTAATTCTCTTGAACTTGAAAAATTTGAGCATTTTTTATGATTCCCTTCAGTTGTTCATACTTAAAGCATACCCTTGGGTGAACTCTCCCTAATTCTAATATCTCTCTTACTTCTGCATCGTTTTTTTCGTTAAGTAAATTTTTTTTTCTTTAAACTGAGCATATTTCTTAGTTAAGAAGTACATAAAATGATATGGTTTAAACACAATAATCTGCACAAATAGTGCAATCAATCACATTCACAAATCAATTGAACTCTCAAAATTCTAATTTGAGCAGTTATTAGGCCAGTTCCACCTAACAACATCTCACTGAGATCTCAATGTCACCTTGACTGAGGCAAAATCATTTGGTGCCTTGGTGGAACATAATTCTCAGTTATCATTGAGATTTAATGGTTACCTTACTAATTGTTGCTGCACATATGTCAGCCACGTCAAATAGCTGAGTGAGAAATCGAATCCAAAATAATTTCATCTCAGAGATCTCAGGAAAAAATCTCAGTTCTCACATTTCCACAGATTCTTCGCTGCTATTGGTCGCAGCTTAATTTTAAGTAGAATAAAGCCTAAAGCAGTTGCCCGTAGCTAAGTTGGTAAGTGCGTTGGCTGCTAGGCAGGTTCGAGTCCTACTCAGGCCAAGTTTTTATTTCATCTTTCACGGGTACTGCCTCTTGCGAAGGCCTGACAAATCTTCCAAGAGTATCAATCTGTAATGAAAAAATGTTTCTCAACTTCGCCGTTTGGAATCGGCGTTAAATTGTAGGTCCCCTCAATTCTTCACACGCACTCAGAGAATTGTTGATTAGAGTAAGCCACTTAGGCGTTGGCTCTTCAAGAGCTGTCGCGCCACTCTATTTATTTATTTTATTTTAAAGCCTTCATCGATTAAAAGACTATCCAACACAAAAAGAATTTTACAATTCGAAATAGTAGTTCCTGAGATTACCGCGTTCAAACGATCAAACTCTTCAGCTTTATATTGTATTAAATTGTATTGTTTGCCGTTTTTTCCACATTTTACACAAATTCTTCGCTCCTATTGGTCGCAGCTAAATTTTATATAGCTTCAAGCCTTCCTTGATAAATGGACCATTCAACATTTAAAAAATTGTTCAATTTCATAAAGCAGTTCTTGAGATAAGCGCGTTAAAACGCAGAAAAATGTATATTTTTTGCCGTTTTTTCCCCATTTTAAACAGATTCTTCGCTGCTATTGGTCACAGCTTAATGTTAAGTAGCCTAAAGTCTAAGTCAATTAAGGCACCATCCAACACAAAAAGAATTATACCATTCGAACCAGTAGTTCCTGAGATTACCGCGTTCAAACAAACAAACTCTTCAGCTTTATATATTAGTGTAGATTCATAAAGAGTTAAAAAAAAAATTGATACCCATTTCGTCAATATACAAATTAAAAAATAATTGATCCCAGTTTATCGTACATAACAAGTAAAAATTAATAAAATTACACTGACTAACATTAAATTCAAGGTTGTTGTTGAAGAGATTATGTGGTGAAGACATGTTGAGGTTGAGTTCGATATCCAGTGTGGGATGTCTACAGGTTTGACAACAGAAGCTATCCAAATTGATCTCTTACACCGTTGAGCTGACTCAAGCCACACGAAGACATACCATCTATTAGTGATTGCTCATTTGGACAAGACGCGTTTATTGGTGAGAGTGTTTTTGATTGCGAAAAGAATTCCGCCACCTACTGCGTTAGTGTTGTCTGCATTGTGACGATCACGTCTAAATATTTGAAAAGAATTGTCGAAAAGATCCGAGTCAGCAATAGAGATGTTAAGCCATGTGGTACAATCAAGGATCTATTTAAAAGATAAATTTAAACATTTTTTAAACTTATACAAGAAAATTTACAATAATGTTTCATTTACCCATTAACTGAAACCTTATCGATCTAAGTTTGTAGAGATATTTCATTTTTTATTGAACTGTATTTTATTTTACAAGCGCTCAACCGACGCTTAATTAACGTCGTTGCCTCCCTACAGCATGATCAATCTACATTCTTAGAAAAATTACAAAAAAAAATAATTTTGCATCGTTCTCCATGATTCTCATCATTTTGAGTAACGTAGACAAATCAATGAAGGTATAAGATGTCAATCTCTTTAATTATTATATATTGAATGAAGTAAATTGTCATTAGAAAAAGGAGGTAAATAATTTATGCGGTTGATTGTTTTGCGGTAAATCGTTCTGTGGCAGATTCGTTTGATGTGATTCGCTCTTAAAGAAATCAGTGTCTATTAGACAGAAATGAAGTGAACTGATACGTATTCCTCGAAAACAAACACAATTGCAACAAATAATAATTGTGATCGCTTGACAAAAGATTTTGTATTTTTTTTTCAATAAGCATGCTCTGAACTGCAAAATAGATTCAGCCATTACCTATCTAGCACTGTTAAGTTCTTCCTCATTATCTCGTATTCTATGTTCATTCTTTTTTATCTTCATTCATCTTGATTCAATTATAATAATCATTAAGCGAACAAGAAAAAAAAAGTAAAAAGAACTTAGGTACATGAAAAGTTGGTATCTTAAAATGGCGGAGTAGAACCTATCGTTCTTAAGTTTATTTAAAGACACTTTACACAAATCCAAAATCTAATAATAAACATCTTTTCACTTAGCATTTAAATTGCTTATACTTTCATCCAGAACTGTGCTGCGTTTAACCTCATCCGAAACACTTTCATAGTTACTCGTCAATTATTTTAACACATATTTTGCCCTACCCCACTACCTGCCTTCTTCATCGGCCTGATAAAATATACATCTGCCAAAGTCTAACCGAAATGATAACGAAGTCAACAAATAAGTTGGAGGACAAAATGAGAGATGAAGTTTTTCCGAAAAGTTTTCTCTCTATCAAATGATGAGGTTTTAGAGGGAACCGGAAGGCTTTTTTTTTCTTGTCGGACGTTAAAGTCTTTATTTTTCAAAAAAGTTTAAATTGCAATTCATATCTGATTTTCTGTCAAAAACGTTGAATTTTGCTGATTTAGCTAGTTAATGTTGGTTGAGAATTTTATTGAAGTTTTCTGCAACTTAATGAAAAACAAATTTAATTTTTTAACTTTCTTACAGGGTAGTTCCAGAAGTAGTTGTGCCTTTAAAGACAGAAACAGTATTCGGATTCTTTTTTCATAAGCATCAGTAAATATCGATTACAAAGAATTGAAATATGTTCACGTTCAAAATTTATTACCATCTTCGGCCAGCTCATGATGAGCATATTTGCTTCCTGAAAAAAAAGAAAACAAGACATCCCCCACTTTTACCCATATCAAAATCATTATCCTAATGGTCCTTAATGACATTTCCAAGTTTTCTAAAATAGCTCTACTCCAGTATTTACTTTCAGGTCGTTGCGTTTATTGGTTTTCTTTTGTATCAAACATCGAGTTTGATGTGGGGAGCCTTTGTGAAATCACCAACTTCCAAATACCCATTCTACTTATTTTTCATTCTTTGAAATCACGCCGCATAAAATAAGAAGTTTCTTCGGTTATCCGGTTTAGCTTTGGGCTGAATTTTTATTTCAATGTCCTTTAAGACACCTACACGGATTTATGTCTTCTTCCAACAGTTACTGTTAGTTGTTTAAGTTGGAGAGCATAAAAAACAAGAACTTTTCAAAAAGCCCAAATAAACATAAAGTTCTGTTAAAT
Source organism: Sphaerophoria taeniata (assembly GCA_943590905.1). NCBI lineage: Eukaryota > Metazoa > Arthropoda > Insecta > Diptera > Syrphidae > Sphaerophoria > Sphaerophoria taeniata. The sequence goes on along the minus strand of OX016542.1, from coordinate 10,765,429 downwards.
CCGATAAGAAATATTTCGAATGCCAGCAGTGTTTGCAATTTTCCTTGCTGTAAACAGAAAATATAGAGCTATCTCGAAATTTCTTACATTGAGTATTTTCGCTTTTAAATTTATCTTTTTTCTGGTTTTAATGAGAGAAAATTCAACATTGCCTTGAATTCATCTCAAAAACTCAGTTTTGAAAAGGTAAACAAGATTGCAAGTGGGAAGATAATGTTTATGAGTGAGGTTTTACTTGGTTACAGAGAAGCAACTTTTCTTTCGTTTGTTAGATATCAAATTTGTATTGCATGAAAAGTTATGCCTACACACATCAGTGCAGTCATATCTCACAATGGATGGTGAAAGTTTTGAGCAGTTAAAACTTTTTTAATGGGTGCAAACCGAAAATATATGCATTCATAACATGAATGATATGACAAAATCAGAGAAGGAATCTTTTCTTAGCAATACAAATTCTCTAGAATTGTGATTTCTTACCGCGGAGTGGTTTAAATTTAAATTACATAAGTTGTTTTTCCATTGAAAATTTAAATTCACGTTTTACTCACAATTATATGAGAATTGAAACAAATTTCCCTCTTTTCCAGCCTGTGGCGAACCTCAACACATCTCAATTAAATCCCTGTCATCCGCTAACCATTACTCACTGTTCTTCACAGAAAAAAAAAATGTTTTTCTTTCGCCATCCTATTAATCTGCAACACCCGTTCATTCTATTATAATCCTTCACTTAACAATAAATTTCTAGCCCAAAGGCCAATTCAATCAAACAAGTGTCCGAACAAATAGATTAATATTCCCCCCAATGATATTTGACCTCCATCATGTAACTGCTACAAAAACCCACTTAATTAGGTTAACATTAATTCACTTGCACACGCAAAATGTCTCAAAGTCTTGCTGTGCGGCGAGCAATACGTCACAAGATCTGGCTTGAATGGTTTTCCACTTCAATGAACGATATAAGTTTGACGATACATACACAAATATTTTGCAAATCGAAGGGAAACAAAAGTATGATTGTGTGTGTGATATCCTGGTCTTTTACTGTATCCCATGTCAACAAATGTTACCACATGAGCCAGGGAAAACGACTAGGACGACGTTGACAAATGGAGTTTGCTATTATTAGAATCGGTTGGTACTCGTAGTTACACATAGCACTTTTAAGAAGGTGTCGCTGAACCCGACCGTATTGCATGGCCTGTGTGCTTTTTGTCTAGTCATATTGAAGGATTGGAGAACTTAGAGAGGGAATTTGTTGAAATTTATTCTTATTAGACTGCATTCCTTTCATCCCAAAAAAAAGGGAAGAGTAACTTCCATTGATAGCTGCGCGGGCGTAATATTTTATTTCATCATACCCTACAGAAGACGAAAGAGTCCTATAATACGTTTTTGAATTTTTGTTTCCACATAGGCTTACTGAGCTTAAAGAAATTCAAAATAAATAAAAAATAACACAATGTCATATGGTGGATTTAGGAATGAGGTCTTTTTTTACAGGAAATAATTTTTTTTCACCATTCATGGCTTGAATATGGGTGATTTTGAGTATTTTAAAAATATTCAGGATCATTTATTCTTCAGTTATTTTTAAGAGTTCACTTTAACGCAGCACTGAGCAATTCCAAATACTAACGGACAAATTAATAAATACAGAATAAGGAATAGAATAAACCCTTAAAGTGTAGAATATGTGGAAAATACTATCAATGAACTTATCTTAGCTGATGTTAACTTACTTATTCCACCCACCATAGAGACACAATCGATTGCCATGTACATAGCAAAAACAACAGCAAATCGGTTGCCAAGTATCAAAAACAACAAAATATACCAAAAAGGGAAATTGGGTTTTTATTAATGAGATATTTTAACCTATGGATTTACTCTGATTCCACATAAATGCTGCGCATCAGTGTACCTACTTACTTACTTACTTAAGGTGGCGCTTCAGTCCGTTGTGGACTTGGGCCTTAATCAACAGTCTCCGCCAGCCAGCTCGGTCCCTATAGCAAGCCGTCTCCAGTTTTGCACTCCAAGTTGATTGAGGTCCTCTTCCACTTGTGTGTGCCACCTGAGTCTTCCTCTCCTTCTACGTCCCTCGGGAATAGTGTAAAACGCTTTCCGGGCCGGAGCATTGGTGTTAATGCGCTCTAAATGACCGAGCCATTTGAGTCTCTGGACCTTGACCCTTCTGGCTAGGTCCACGTCGTTGTACAACCCGTAAAGTTCGCTGTTGTATCTTCTTCTCCATTACCCATCAATGCACACAGGGCCAAAGATGACCCGAAGAACTTACCTCTCGAAACAGCCTAAGGCACATTCATCCGATTTTGTTAGGGTCCATGCTTCTGCATCATACAGCAGGACTGGGATGATGAGGATGTTATATGGCTTTACCTTAGTTGATCGGGAGACGACTTTTCCACTCAATTGCTTTCTTAGCCCAAATAAACTGCTATTAGCAAGAGTAATTCTTCGTCTGATCTCGGCGCTAGTGTTATTGCCCGTGTTAATAGTGGAGCCTAAGTAGACAAACTCCCCTACTACCTTGAAGTTGTATGCGTCTATTGTGATGCTCTGTCCGAGCCGTGTTGGGTGTCCTTCCTCGAAGACAGCATATACTTCTTTTTGCCATCATTTACAGCTAAGCCCATTTTTGCCGCTTCTATCTCAATTCTCACAAATGCGCCATTGACATCACGCTGTGTTCTTCCCATTATATCAATATCATGGGCGTACGCGAGAAGTTGAACAGACTTTGGACTGCCTCTGGTGTTGACGTTGAAGTTTTGCACTATCTTCTCAAGAACGATGTTAAAGAAATCGCATGACAGTTCATCGCCTTGTATGAATCCTTTTTTGAAATCGAAAGATTCCATAAGCTCGTTGCCAACTAGCAGGGACGCCAAAACTAGACAGCTTTATACAGTTCGTGTCTGTAGATACTGTAACACGTAAAATCAATGAAAAGGTGGTGGGAATCGATTTGGATTCATTGTTTTTTCCAGGATATGCCGCAAAGCGAAAATTTGGTCGATGGTTGACTTTCCCGGTCTAAAGCCACATTGATAAGAACCAATCAGATTGTTGACGAAAGGCTTCAGACGTTCACATATTATACGGCAGAGAGGATCTTGTAGGCGATGTTAAGTAGGCTAATTCCTCTGTCGTTTTCACTTCACGGAATTATTGGCTCCTGCCTGACGGCGGGATTTTGTTCGTCGTCACTGTTATGCAGTCTACAGAAAAGGTCTTTCCAAATCCCCAGCATTGACTGCGATTCTACTATGATGTTCCCTTATTCCACAGTAGGGGGAAGTGGGGCACCTTGATACGATTTTCACTTAAACGACGAAAAGTCGCAAAATATTAAAGTTAATAGGAAGGTCCAATTTTTATATTTATCAGTATCATTTTTGTAAACTTATTCAAAACGATTTTTCTTACAACTTCATTTACAAAAAAAGTTTAAGGCTTTTTTATAAAACTCGAAATCTGTATCAAACTGCCCCAGACGTGGGGCACATTGATACATACCATGGGGCACTTTGATTCATGGCAAACAAAAATGTATTTATGGCACCAGAAACAGTCACTTCATTAATATTTTATATTTCTATTTTTGGCTTGTATGTTCACACCATTTTCGTATACCTATAAGAAAAAACAACATAAGAGGGGCACATTGATACGCATCAAACTACCCCATAGGGGCACATTGATACGGATCAAACTACCTTGTGGTTTTGTGTATCAATGTGCCCCAAGTGTCCTCACTGAATTAAGAAATAAAAATCATGGAAACTGTAGTTAAACAATGTATTTTAAGGTACAAAACACATTAACAATAACATTATCTTACAATCTAAGTTGAAATGAAATGTGTGACACGAAGTATTCAAGGCGAAAAATCACTCAAAAAAAATTTAAACATATTTACTAAGGCACTTAAAAAACACGTTTGCTTTTGCTGAGATATAACGGATGACCGAAGAGGAAGGACAGTTAAGGGTGTATATGGTTGTATAGAAATGGTGTGTTGTGTACCTGTTTGAGTGGCCTACTGTGATTAGTTTTCAAACAATATCGAATATATCTATGTGCCCCGCGTATCAATGTACCCCACTTGATGTAAACAAACCCCTAATAACTTTACGTATTAGTATAAGAATATTTTGTAGTAGATCTTAAAGTATGAGATATCGATCTGTCACGATAAAAGTATTTCCGGAATAACCTATTCACTTTGACTTGTCACTTTTAACTACAACGTTGTTACACGATATTTTTCTAATGAAGTCATAATTATTAATAAACTTGAATTCTTGAATATTGTATACTAAGAGCACTGAGTTTCACTTCTTAAAACACAACATATTGGCGACGAGGATTTTGGAAACATGGACGAAGCTGTACAGGCATTGATCGAATCCAATCAAAGATGGATGGAAGCCATGTTAAGAAGAACCACTGAAGCAATGGAAAACCTCATCAAAGCTAATCCATCAACATCGACCTCTATTCCAAAGTTTCGTCAGTTCGAGGTTGAAAAGGAATCTTGGGATACATTCCTCTTTCAGTTAGAGCAACACTTTGCGGCAAATAACCTCACTGATGACAATTTGAAGAAAGCACATTTCTTATCTACATTTGGAAATCATGTCAATGAGGTTCTCAAGAAACTCTTCGAAACGAACGATGTGAGTATAAACACGTTTAAAGCAATCACTGATAAACTTACCACTCATTTCCAAACAAATATCCACATACTTGCGTCGAGATGTAAATTTTTACGGCAAAAAATGACTCCAGGACAATCGTATTCCAACTGGATAGCAGACTTGAGAGGCTTAGCACAAAACTGCAACTTTGTCTGCACCAGAGAAGACTGTAGGACGTCGTATGCAGATAGCATGATCAGGGACATGATTGTTTTTTACACTCCTCATGATCCTGTGCGTATCGCAGCAACCCAAAAGAAGAATCCCACTTTGGAAGAAGTTGTCGATATGGTGACTGCTTACGAATCGACCCAATTAGCATCTGAAATACTTAAAGGGAGCAGTACTTCCCCAAATTTACAAGATGTTAATCAGATTACAACACGAGGTCATCAAGCGAATAATAATCAAAGTAAGTCTAGTGAACACTCATCTCTTAGAAAATCTTGTCCCGGTTGTTTCACGCATCACGAACGTTCCTTTTGCCATGAAGGAAAAAGTTCGCAAAGAACTTGATCGTTTAATAGGCTTAGGAGTCTTCAAGCCTGTGGACACCAGTCAATGGGCAGCACCCATCGTTCCGGTCTTAAAGTCTAACGGTCAACTTCGTATTTGTGGGGATTTTCGAATCACAATCAATCCACAACTTATGATTGTTCATCATCCATTACCACGTGCCCAAGAGCTCTTTCACAAGGTGCAAGGAGGTCAGTTTTTTACAAAATTGGACTTCACAGACGCATATCTTCAGATTCCTCTAGATGAGGAGTCAAAGAAGTTATGTGTTGTCAACACGGAAATCGGTCTTCTGGAATATCAACGTGTTCCTTTCGGAACTGGAAGCTCTACCGGGATTTTTCAACAGTACCTAGATCAACTCACAGCTGACATAGAATTTTGTGGTGCATATGTCGATGACATCATCGTGTCAGGACGAACAAATTCCGAACATCTTCATAACCTGGAGAAGATCCTCGAACGTCTTGAACGACATGGCTTACGGTGTAATATGGATAAAAGTCAATTTGCTCAAGAACAAATTGAATACTTAGGCCATATAATTGACGCAACAGGTATCCGACCTTCCGAAACACGATTGAGAGCGATTCGCAATTTGCCCAGACCAACAAACATAAAAGAACTGGAAGCCTTCATAGGAAAACTGAACTACTACAACCAGTTCATCGACAACTTTGCCCAACTTGCAGCCCCCCTCAACAAATTGCGTTCTCCAAATGAAGCTTTCGTTTGGGGCAAAGAACAACAGCGTGCTTTTCAGCAATTCAATGACAAAATTGTGAATGTTACTCGATTGGTGCATTTCAGCAATGATCTGCCAATTACATTGGCTACGGACGCATCATCGCATGGAATCGGTGCTGTCATCTCTCATGTTTTTCCAGACTCAACAGAGAAACCGATTGCATTTGCATCAAAGACTCTCAACGAATCACAAAAGAAGTACAGCCAAATAGAGAAAGAGGCTCTCTCGATTATATTTGGTGTGAATAAATTTCATCAATATTTATATGGAAGACAATTCGAGCTGATAACTGATCATCAGCCTCTCGTCACCATATTCAGTCCCAGCAAAAAACTACCTCACATGACGATACAAAGACTTCAGCGATGGGCCATCACCCTCATGGGATATACTTATACAATCCGCTATCGTTCAACAACACAACATGGTAATGCCGATTGCCTATCAAGATTGCCCATAGGACCGGACAAGGCATTTGATCAATCGGAAGAAGTGTGTCAAATCGATGATTCTTCTGATACATTAGTTGATGAATTTCCTATCAATTCTAAAATCATAGCTAAGCAATCCCAATTGGATCCGTCTATGTGCAAAGTCATGACGTATGTGCAGAATGGATGGCCTAACAGTTTGCCATCAGCTGAAGAACATTTATTGCCCTACTTTCGTAGAAAATTTTCCTTTACAATTCATTCTAATGTTCTTCTCTTCCACAGCGGAAGCCCTAGAGTTGTTATTCCTCCACAATCGCAGAAACAGGTGTTGAAGCTTCTCCATCAAGGGCATTGGGGGATCTCACGCATGAAACAGATGTCTCGCAGATATTGTTGGTGGCCTAATATTGACAACGACATCCAGTTAGCTGTCCAACATTGCCATCCATGCCAAATCAATGCAAGTCAAGCAACCAAGGAATACACTCGCTGGCCTTCTACAGCCGAAGTTTGGGAAAGAGTACACATTGATTACGCCGGTCCATTTCAGAATCATATGTGGCTCATCGTTGTGGATTCAAACTCAAAATTCCCATTTGTAATTAAGATGTCTTCAACGTCATCACAAGCAACCATCAGTGCACTAAGATCCATTTTCGCACTGGAAGGGTTGCCCAAAACTCTAGTTTCTGACAATGGACCACAGTTCATGTCAACTGAGTTTCAACAGTTTTGCCGAAACAACTCCATTGAACACTTGACGTCAGCTCCATTCAACCCAGAGTCAAATGGCGCAGCAGAAAGAATGGTGCGAACCTTTAAGACTGCTCTTCTTAAGATACTGTGTGATGTAACCAAATGTGACGAAGCTCTCTCCATCTTTCTATCGACGTAGCGAACGACTCCGGATGAAAATGGTAAATCTCCTGCAGAAAAATTACACGGACGAGAACACCGTACAAACCTATCAGCGATAGTTCCTGAAAAGCCAAATAATAAGGAGGGTAAGAGGCAAACAACTAACAAGTTTTCTGTCAATCAACAGGTATTTGTAAGACAATATTTACCAAAGAAGAAATGGGTACCAGGTGTGGTCAAAAAACTACTTGGCAGACGCATGTATCTTGTTGAAACTGACACTGGTATGTGGCGGAGACATCAAAACCAGACAAAGCACCGTTTTGAAAACAATGATGTAAGCTTTGATCATCTGGAGATTTCACCACAGAACAATCCGAGCAACGTTTTATTGAATGCCGAGGGAACGTCAAGACAACATGCACAACAACCAGTCATCACACAGGATTCAGACATTGAATTTTATCCAGTAGCTGGCCCAACAACAGTCGACTTGGATACAACACCACCAACAGAACCAACTCCATCGTCATCCCAGGACCCTAATGAGCTTGACGACATTCCTGCTCATGAACGAAGAAGTGAAGCAGATATGCTTTGACGTTCCGAGCGGCCTCGTAAAAAACCAGACCGGTTTATTCCAAATTAAGAGTGGGGGAACTGATGTAAACAAACCCCTAATAACTTTACGTATTAGTATAAGAATATTTTGTAGTAGATCTTAAAGTATGAGATATCGATCTGTCACGATAAAAGTATTTCCGGAATAACCTATTCACTTTGACTTGTCACTTTTAACTACAACGTTGTTACACGATATTTTTCTAATGAAGTCATAATTATTAATAAACTTGAATTCTTGAATATTGTATACTAAGAGCACTGAGTTTCACTTCTTAAAACACAACACCACTTCCCCCTACCTACTAAACCACGAAAAACTTCTTTCCTTTTTGTCAACTAAGAGGAACATTTTTCTATTGAACCTTGAATTAATTAAATTAAGAAAATTTAAAAGGAAGGCTTAGCAACTTTGTCATATTTCCAATACAAAACTGCAATTCAAGCAATTCCTGTCAACATTTTTGTTTTATCACCAATTCAGTAAATTAGGTTTTTGAAACTATTCCGAACAGTGTGTGATCTCAACTTTTCAAAAGCAATTTAGCAAACTTCTTCAACAGGATATCCTACTCAGAAATTAAGACATTAGGTACACAGTTCCACAAAATGTGAATGGAACCGAGAACTTGATTAGAGAGAGTAGATGTGGTAATCAAAATGAGTCCCCACATGTGTTCAAATGTTAATTGTTTGGCAAAATGTTGAATATATTTCAATTTTAATAAAAAAATTCAAACAAGGATTTAGAAATTAAAAAACTTTGGAAATTTTAATAATTTTTGTATTTATGAAAATAAGGCATTTTCAAAAATTGTATTATATTCTCAAGACCAAACAAACTCTTTTTACCCTAATTTTGTATTTTCGGTCTTTGTTACAAATTGATGTCCAGCAATTTTACATGACTGTGTTTCGTTTATTGTAGAGTTTGAGTGAGAGAAAACAATTTAGCACAGATGGAGGGTGATTTTCTAACCGAAAGAAAGTACCAAACGGATGCAGACGGAAGTGCAACACGCAGATGATAAAAGACGACTGACCAACGAACGAGGGAATAACGAAATAAATCAATTTGATAAGTTGATAATTTTATAGACGATTTGTTAGCGCACTTTAATTTCCAGACTAGTAACTTACTCTCTTCGTTGTTCAGTCTGACACCTTGACTTGGAAACAGGTAAAATTAACTACCTTTGGTCTGGTTTTGAGAGTTTTATAAATGTGTCTAGCTTGGGTATGAGAGCAAGGTGAGTTAGTTGGTTGGGTGGTGCAAACGAGGAAACGAAGAAACTGCTATCCTCAATGATGTATGTAGGAATGTTTTTCGATAGAATTTTTTTCTTTTTGTACTAACCAAAGCCAGGTGGTTGTGAATGCTTACGGGCAACAAGCAAGTGGATAAACTGTATTCCATTTTGTGAGAGTGCTAAGTACTTAATTATCCTGATTGCAATGGAGCTGAAGTGTGAAAATGAAATTGATTGAATGAGAATGCAAACACAAAATCAATTTTACACAAAATATAGAAATAAGTTTCTACCTGGAAGGATGTAAGGCAGACGGTGCAAGAGAAAAAGTTTGCAATTTAATTGATTTCAAGGATGTCCTTAGGGCCAGGGATATAATATTGAAGTTGGAGAAGTCATTACCAACTGCATAGAGAAGTTTATAAGATGATCGATTAAACTTTTTATAGTGAATGTTTTTATGTCCTTCAAATATGTCGAAAGTGCTCTTAGAAAAATTATAGACACTTGGCATCAATAAAAGTAATGTTTGCTCGTAAAACAAAATATTTCGTGCCAGTTTTTATTTATCTCTGTTAAACTATGTGTTAAAGTTTAATGATGGACGTTTTGTAATTTTTGTTTGCAATAAATCTTTTATTTGCATAATTTAACTTTAACAACTCACACACCATTTTTTTTTAATACATGCTTTCGTTTTCAAGAGGTTTTTGAGCTAGCAATAAGACAAAATTATGAAATTTTTCTCCTTTGAGAAAGCTGTGAAACAATCTCTCAAATCCAGTCCATGAACATTTTCCAGAAATGTTTTATTGTTATTATAAAGAAAAATGATTTTGTGACACAGCGTGATTTCTTTCCTTTGTGAGACCTTGCAAACGAATTGCGACAGAAAATATTTTTCTTTGAATATTACGAATATGTATTTGAAGTGTAAACATCTTGTAAGAAGAGTTAGTCAGTGTCAGGAATAAAAATTCATTTTTTTGTCACAAACAACACAGAGTACACTGCAAAAAATGAAAGGATTAAAACTTTTTTTGGTTTGATTTTTTTTTTTAATTTTTTAGTTTAGAAGTTGGCGATGTCTGAAGTTGGGATCCCAAACAAAGTGATCAAGCTGTGCCGCATGACGCTAAACAATACACAGTGCAGTGTGCAAATGGGTAACAGCTCATCCGAGTTGTTTCAAACAAGCGCACGGTTTAGACAAGGAGATGCGATGTCATGTCATTTCTCCAACATAGTCTTGGAGCAGATAGTGCGCAAGGCAGGTGTGAGCACGGAAAACACTATCTTCAACAAATCCACCCTGCTCCTAGGCTATGCACAGACATCGTCGGTCGATCCAAGAGAGCTGTGCTTGAGGCCTTCACAGCGATTGAAGAACAGGTGAAACTCGTTGGTCTTGAAGTGAATGAGGACAAAACAGAGTACTTGCTATCAACAAACAAAACAACATCTGTCCACCGCCTAGGACAAAACGTCCAGCAATTTCAAAGTAGTTAAGGAGTTCGCCTACCTTGGAAATAAACTCAATCGCACAAACGACACCTCATTGGAGATCCGAAGAAGAATTACCCTAGCGAACCGCTGCTGTTTCAGTTTGGCAAAGCAACTGGGTTTTAAACTCCTCACTTGAAAGACAAAGTGTCTGCTATACAAAACTTTGATTTTACCAGTCCTGCTCTACGGGCGGCGTCGAGTGTTTGACGAGGGGAATTGATACTGACCACTTTCGAAAGAAAAATTCTTCGACGGATTTTCGATCCCGTATGCTACGAAGGTTCAACCGAGAACTGTGCGAGCTGTACCAAGATGTGGATGCAGTCTAGAAAGCGAAGAAAAGACAACTACATTGGCTCGGCCACATCGAGTGAATGGACGACAATGCTCCAGCCAAGCAAATCTTCTCATTGCAACCTTCAGGTTCGAGACGACAAGGAAGACCGAACCTACGGTACAAGGACCAAGTGACTGGTGTGTGCATGCGGGGGAGCGTTCCCGATGGAAGGCTGCAATATATAAGGCTGAGATGCTTCATTTATTGTGAGCCGGTTAGGTAAGGTTAAGCGGGCTGACAGTTGGTGTTATTACCGTCACACTTAGATCAATGTAGATCCATTGTGGTACCATGAAATATTGCAACTTCCTGAAATATAAATAACCTATGAATCATGTGGTTCGTTTAGCCATTTAGAGGTCCTGACAAAGCTTAGTAAGCTTTTGCCTGGCAGTTCGGATAGTTCATCTAGTTCATTAAAGAAGAAGTTGCCTAGAGTTTTCTTTCTAGTAAGACAGAGTGAAGGACAGTGGCAGAGAAAATGAGCAGTATCTTCATGCTCGTCCTCACCACCCCAGCCTCTACAAAAGTCATCGGTACTAAGCTCCATCTTTTTCTTATGGTAGCCAGGTTGGTTGTGTCCTGTAATTATGCCAGTAAGTGATGTTAGGGAGGGTTTGCTAAGAGTTAAAATCCTGTCGGATCTTTACTTATCGTATCTAGGCCATAGGTTTCTAGGAGATTCCATCTGATGTTGGATTTTTGAAGGACGATTTTATTGACATTATGTTTCAGTTCACATAACGGGATTCCTATATGATGGTCTATGAGAGAGGAGTCTAGTGTAGAGCCTTCCAAGGTTGAAGCTTTCAGAGTAGAAGCCTGCACCTACTCCAGTATTCATTTTAGAATCATCGGTGTAGATGGTATTGGGTGAGTCGTTAGTGTAGGGCACACTTTTTTCCCAATCTAGTCTATTGGGGAACCTAGTACTAAAAGATTTGTTGAAATCTAAGTAAGGGGTCATATAATCTGTGCAGATATTGTTATCTACGTATTTCGTAAGAATAGCTGCGTGGCCACTCTGGCTAGTTTTCCAGATGTTGGTTTGGGTGAGCCTAAGGGCGCTGTTTGCAGCTGATTCTTGGACGAATAGATCTATGGGGGGGAGATTGAGGATAGTTTCTAAACCCACAGTTGGGGTAGTCCTCATCACACCACTGAGCCGGCTAAGTCAGTAATGCAATGCTTTTAACACGTCAGCAACTTGCTTACAATAACTTCTTCAACCAAAACTTATTATGAAATAAAGAGGCCTATACAAAAAACAGCCTTGATTTTTCTACATGTAACGACTCTTCTTTAAATCATAAGGATCCTTTTGTTTCATTCAAGGCCCCGCATCGATATTTCTTCCCTAAGGATATGTTATTTGTTTCCACCCGCAGAGTCTTGTAGGTATTTGATTCAAAAATTTCATAAGAAAAATTTTACACCGTATGGAAGCTCATTTTTTCTACTTTCAAAGAATGATGTGAGTGCATTTTATTTTCTCCAAAGCAAAGCAAATCCTTCTCAGCATTTTTTCATTCAAAAATTCGTCTCTTTGAGTGCATTTAAAAGTAAGGACTTTGCAACCCTTTAATATGTAAATTATATATGACCCTTCCCACAAAACAGAACTACCAAAAAAATAGAAGGAATAATATTGAAACAGCTACCAAATGTTCACCAAAAGGGATGCTAAATTACATTGCCACCCTTTAATCTAAGAGAAATAGCAATGTCGTCCTTCTTCTTTGAGTTAAGCATTCAGAAGCCATTTGCCAGCTAGCATACAGTTTCTTTGAATTGTTTCTTCCATAAAAAAAAAGAACATCTTGATGTAGTTTAAAGATGGATAAAAATTCAATTAGATGCATCCTTTTCGGAATAAAATAAATAAAAAGAACTCGATTAGAATTTCCGATCCGATTTTCAACTGAATAAATTTTGAAACTCAATTAAAGTGCTTCAACATCACAGACATCTTGATATTCTACAAAAAGTTTTATGTAAAAGTGTCACTATCCACCGGAAATGGACAAATTCCGACGCTGCTATCGCCGCCACCGTGTTGTAGACAAATTACAATTCTACAAGCGAGTTGCATCATTTAAGCGAAACAATTACAATTACAGCAATTAAACCAAGTCCTTTCTACACGATTTTATGTTTTCCTGATTTCCTCTTGAATCTCTTAATCCTTGGACTCGAGCCAAAAAACGTTTCAAAATGACATACAGCTGTCCAGTGGACGACGCGACGCGAACGATAGCAATGAAGGCGTTGCATTTTAAATGGAGGAAAAAGCCATTTAACTGGCCCAAAAGAATACTCTTACGACTTGCAGCAATTTTCGGACCAAAAAGGATGTGCGAAGAAGAAAAAAATGTAAGCAATGTGAATAATCTCTCTCTGTGATTTTTTGTCATTCGCCGTCGTTGTCATCATCGAGTTAATCTGGAAAACGTGATTAAAATGCTTCACTGAGGCATGGACCATGCGAAGTCATTAAAATATTGTCATTCCGGGATGGAGGTCTTCAAATTTTCGCATCTGTAATTCCTGACTTTAGTGGCATCAATGGTGAAATAATTGCCCGGAGAACCTGAGTCATTTGCATAGTAATAAAATAATGTACGTAGTTTGGCATAAGCCTTTTTGTCGTGGACTCACTTTTATTATTCAAATTTAGACTAAAGTGGTTTCAAATTGACTGTTTTAAATTTAATTCTTAGAAAAACCTTAGAATTCCCTAACACTTAATGCTTAATCCTTTATTTAATGACGACATTGCAACCGCCGCCGCCGCTGCCAACTCCTACAAAGTAGTGCTTATTTATTAATCCTTAAGGATTAAAGACTTCTCGAAAACAATTCTTACGCAAACAGAGAAAACTTTCGAATTACATAAATCTACTGAATCTCTTGTCTTGAAATCGTTTTTACCTTTTGCGTTGTCGTTACACGTGTTTTCTTTTCCGCCGTTAAAATTAAGGACACTTAAGAGACCTATTTTTCTTTTCATGTGAGGGAAAATTATTGCGTTTTCGCAAGTTGATTCGATTGCAAGGGACACATTGACTCACACGTGTGAGAGTCATGCATTTCTTATGAGTTTATCAAATGTAAAAATTGTGCGAAATTGAATTTTCATATTTTAAAGCCTGAGACTCAGTTCTGATGCATAAGTAAGCACATCATCAAGAAATGTGACAAAAGTTTAGAATTTTCGTTGACGTGTTGTTCATTATAAAACATCAACAACTTTCCATGACTTTTGTTATTTTAAGGACAGACAAACTTAATGCCTTAGGCTAAAAACACACCAAATCAGACAAGACGTCTTTTTGTCTTTTGACAAAAAATCGTGGACACAAGACCATTGCTCTTACGAGGCAAAACACACCGAAAAAGACACGAAACGATAAAAAGTCTTGTCCGCTCGTCGGTTACAGTAAATATATTGGAAAGCTCTTAGAAATAATTTGATGTTCTATCAGTTGAAGTTGAAGCAAGAATAATAAATTTAAAATTTTATTTTACAAACATAAATACAAAAAGTAATTTGATCTATTTAATAATAAAGTAGATTCTTAAAAAAGTATATTTTCAACACCCCCACTAGAATCTAATTTATTAGACCCATTTGTTTTCTACAGTAGATTGACTTTTCAGTTGGAAGACTCTTTGTCAAACTGTCAGAAATCATTTGTGAGGTAATTAAATATTCAATTTTGACGAGTTGATCGTTGATAACATTTCGGATGAAATGATGTCTAATATCTATATGCTTAGTCCTATCATGATAAACATCAGTTGACGTTAAGCATATAGCACTTTGACTGTCGCAAAACAAAATAATATTTTCTTTATGATCCGGGAGAAGTTCATTTTTGAGTCCATTGAGCCACAAGACTTCTTTTATTGCCATACTCATCGCCATATACTCAGCCTCAGATGTCGATAAAGCTACCGTTGGCTGCTTACGGGAACACCAAGAAATGGCTCCACCTTGTAATTTAAAAATCACACCAAAAACATAAATGTAAAAAAAGAGCCAAGTTCTCCCGTACAAAAATTCTGCCTAACAAATCAGCCACGAAAAGTAATGAGATCTAAAAGAACGCCAAGTTCTAAGATTCAGCAAGTACTCGTAGGTGCATTGCAAATGTTTTAAGTGGACTTACACCGAATCAACTATTAGTTTTGAAAGTAACTTGTAAACTAATGTAAATTAGTTAATTTTTTTACTTAGCAAGTTTTCCAAACTTTTTTAATAGTAGGTTACTAAGAGAAAACCCGCCAAGTAAAAAAAAAATTAACTAATTTACATTAGTTTACAAGTAACTTTCAAAACTAATAGTTGATTCGGTGTAAGTCCTCTTAAAACATTTGCAATGCACCTACGAGTACTTGCTGAATCTTAGAACTTGGCGTTCTTTTAGATCTCATTACTTTTCGTGGCTGATTTGTTAGGCAGAATTTTTGTACGGGAGAACTTGGCTCTTTTTTTACATTTATGTTTTTGGTGTGATATCATTACTTTTTGCAAAGATTTTTTTTTTGATAAGCAGACAAATCTAAAAATTAATTTTATTTCTTTATATTGACTGGCAGAATTGCTAGTTTGCCAAATTACAATATTCTACGATGATCAGAGGTGCCCCATATATTTTATAAAATTTATTTTTAAATGGGTGGGTACCACGCCCCCTCAGTTGAAAATCATAAATTTCATATTTTATTTGTTTTATTGCACGATGTACTTGTATGCCAAATTTCTTGATTCTACTGCACTCCAAAGTGCTCCATATAATTTAAATTAATAATGTAAAAGTAGGCGGCTACCACGCCCCCTGATTGAAAATTTTCAAATTTTCGATTATTTCCTTTGTATGTACCACATGACCTACCACTGTGCCAAATTTCAAGTTACTAGGGCGACGGGAAGTGCTTCATATAATTTAAATTAATAATGTAAAAGTAGGCGGCTACCACGCCCCCTGACTAAAAAATTTCAAATTTTCGATTTTTTTCTTAGTATGTACTTAATGACCTATCACTGTGCAAAATTTCTTGATTCTACTGCACTCCAAAGTGCTCCATATAATTTAAATTAATAATGTAAAAGTAGGCGTCTACCACGCCCCCTGATTGAAAATTTTCAAATTTTCGATTTTTTCCTTTGTATGTACTACATGACCTACCACTGTGCCAAATTTCAAGTTTCTAGGGCAACGGAAAGTGCTTCATATAATCTAAATTAATTAATAAAAAAAACAATAGCAAAAAAAAAAAAAAAACCAAATCCAACAATAAAATAAAAAGCACAAAAAAAAGAAGAAATAGCCACACAATATATTAATAAGAAAAACAGTTACAATAACAAAAAAAAATAAAAGCAACGCACAATAATACCCAAAAACAATAATAGAAGCAAAATTGCAAAGAACAAAAAAAATAACGCAGCACTCAACTTTACATTACATAAAAAACAAACAAAAAAAAATAGCCAAGCACAGCACAAGTGAGTACCTTCCTTTCTTCTTTCTTCCTCCTGATCTTAACAGTTGCATGACTTACCATATGCGATATGCATCACATTGCAATGAGTTTTTTTTTTTTTTTGCTCACGCATTGTATGTATGTATATGGTGAGTCGGCAACAACAGATGAATAGAGAAATTACAATCTGAATACCAGGGTCGGATCGATTCACGTCACCGTTAAGGCATAACACTAACGGCGGCGCTGTTTCGTAAAGATACCTTTTGTTCATAGTGTAATTTTTCTTAGATTTTCGTCTGTTTTGGTTTTTATTTGTTTTAAATTGCAATGACTGAGGACTTCAGAGTCGATTACTGTAATATTCGCGGGCTTCGAATAAATTTTCTGGCTGCATACATCCACACTGTATCCAACAGGCCAGCTGTTTTGGCGCTAAGTGAAACCCAAGTAGGTGAGAATTCCGATCCTACTGAATTTCTCATTCATGGGTATAGCTTAGTGCCATTATTCTTTCCCCACCATGGGCTAGCCGTTTACATTAGGAGTGATGTAGCTTATCAGCTCTTGCCTCAATATGGACGTTGCTCCAACTCTTTTTTCAATTTTATATGGTTTAAATTCTCTATCAATAAGCACATCATTCACTACTGTTTTCTCTATCGAAGCCCAAACCTGGACAGAGCTTCAACTTCTCGCGAATTTGACACTCTGTCTGACTCCATACAAAGAATTGTATCCTTGTATCCTCACACTGAAATCGTTATTACGGGCGATTTCAATGTACACAATTCTTCGTGGCTTCTCCATTCGGGCCCGACAACACCCGAAGGAATGTGTGCCGAGATCTTTGCTGAGTTTAACCACCTTACTCAGCTTGTCACTGAGCCCACTCGAATATCGGACATTGATGGCCAAGCGGAAAATACTCTTGACTTGTTCCTTACGTCCGACCCTGATAAATACACTATCAGTGTATTAACGCCTCTAGGCAGATCAGACCATAGTATCATATCCGCAATTTTCTCGTGTCAAACTAATCCAGTTAGAGAAAGAACTCCGAAGAGAACCGTATGGCAATACGAGAAAGCCAACTGGGACGGTCTCAACAACTTCTTCCGGATCTTTAACTGGTCACTATGCTTCCTCGATAGTGACGTAAACTCCAGCGCAGATATGATTACTAATATGATTATCACGGGAATGAAAACTTTTATCCCGAATAGGGTTAAAAGCATCAAACCTAAGGAAAAGTCATGGTTTGATTCAAGCTGTAAAGAGGTTATCAAGGAAAAAGAAGTAAAGTTCCGGTGTTTTAGAGCCAACCCAACTGAGGAAAACCGGAACAAGTTTAAACAAGCCAGGAAGGCCTGCAATGCCCATATTCGACGGACCAAGTTTTTGCATGACCAAAAATTAAGACAAAAAATTCTACAATGTCCCAAAGGCAGTAAGAATTTTTGGTCATTTGTAAAAAATATGAAGAACTCTTCTTCTTCCTCGGTCCCTACGCTCGTTGACAATGACACTCCAGTTGTTAGCTCTCTCGCGAAAGCTAACCTTTTTGCTAGGCAGTTCGCCTCCAACTCTTCGCTGCCAGAGAGTGTCATGACTCCTCCAGTTATTGAGCGCGTCAATGATTCCATGGGACAAATCTTCTTCCGCACTCGTGCTGTGGCGAGGGTCTTAAAAGATCTTAACATACATAAATCCGCTGGTCCGGATGGTATCCCCGCTATTGTTCTGAAGAGGTGTTCTTCCACGCTGGCAAAACCCTTGCGTAAGCTTTTCCATCTATCCTATTCTTCTGGGCTCGTTCCGAGCAGTTGGAAAACAGCATTTGTCCAGCCAATCCCAAAAAAAGGCGAATCTTCTTCTCCCTCCAATTATCGTCCGATTGCACTTACGTCCCTTCTTTCTAAGGTCATGGAAACGCTGATAAACTATCAGCTCAAGAAATATCTCGAAGACCGAAAGCTTCTTAATGACCGGCAGTACGGCTTTCGCAGCAACAGGTCCACTGGTGATCTGATGGTCTATCTCACCGAACAGTGGAACAAATCTTTACATCGTTTTGGAGAAAGTAAGATTGTTGCACTTGATATTTCAAAGGCATTTGATAAAGTCTGGCATCTTGCTCTTTTATCGAAAATGCGTGCTTTCGGTATCGATGAATCCCTTCTTCGTTGGATTTAAAACTTTCTTTCGAACCGTTCAATACAAGTTGTATTGGACGGTTTCAAGTCTGAAACCCACAATATAAATGCTGGTGTACCCCAGGGCTCCGTTTTGTCTCCGACCCTCTTCCTCATTTTTATTAATGATCTCTTGTCTGTTACTTCTAATCCAATTAATTGTTTCGCTGACGATAGTACCCTTAGCTTTTCATATTCGTTTCCAGACTCACACCCTTCCTCTTCGGATGTGGAACTGCAACGGCAAAATATGATAAGCTCATTAAACTCTGACTTAAACAGCATTGTACAATGGGGAATACAAAATCGCGTAGAGTTTAATGCTTCGAAAACTCAATGCTGCCTTGTATCGTCGAAGCGTGACATACCCCCCTTGCCACTATCCATGAGTGGCACTTGCATCAATGAGACCGAACATCTCGAGATTCTCGGTATGTGCATCACTGACCACCTTTTGTGGAACGAGCACATATGCGATGTCGCCAAAAATGCCGCAAAATGTTTAGGTTTCTTAAGGCGATGCAAGAAATTTTTTTCCCCTTCTGATCTGGCTACTATCTACAAAACCTACATACGTCCTAAGCTTGAGTACAATTCTCACGTCTGGGCTGGTGCTCCAGTGACGTACTTAAGTCTTCTGGACAGTATCCAAAAAAGAGCATTCAAAATGATTGGTGACAATACCATCGTTGAGTCATTTACATCTCTAGAACATCGTCGTAATGTCTCATGTCTCACCCTGTTTTACCGATACTTCAACGGTATATGCTCTAGTGAAATAGCCAGTTGCATTCCTCCCCTTAAGACATTCAACCGTAATACCCGCGCCTCCAGGAATGCCCATCAGTTCACCCTTGAGCCCAACTTCGGACGTACTGTGAAGTACAGAGAATCATTCTTTAGCCGTACTACGCGAATGTGGAACTCTCTTCCACACTCTGTCTTCCCCAGTCATTGTAATGTTCAAGAATTTAAAACCAATGTTCACCGGCACCTCCTTTTACATCCTCTATCCTTTCCCTAATGCTCGCACTGTGCTCTTGGCATATAAAGGGTAATGAAAAAAAAATCCCTTGAGTGCGCGTTAATTATAAAAAAAAAAAATAATAATGTAAGAGTAGGCGGCTACCACGCCCCCTGATTGAAAATTTTCAAATTTTCGATTTTTTCCTTTGTATGTACCACATGGCCTACCACTGTGCCAAATTTCAAGTTTCTAGGGCAACGGGAAGTGCTTCATAATTTTGATGATCTGTCAGTGAGTGAGTCAGTGAGTCAGTCAGTTACGGTTTTCGTGATTTTTGGAACATTGTATCTTAGAAACTACTTATGCTAAATATCTGAAATTTACTGAGGTGCTTCTTCTTGACTAGCTTAACAAATGATGTGAGTTTGAAACTTTTGGCTTCTTTGGTATAGAAGTTAGAGGGGTGTGGAAAATGCCCTGAGTTGTTTCCTGTAAATAAGGGTGTAGTGCCAAAGTTGCTAGAGAACTTGGCTGGGCACTACCGTGCCCCTTGATATAGCCTGTGATGGATTTCCGTTCATCAACATCGCCAGCATAATCGGAATCACAATATCCAGTTATTAAACTTTTGCTTGAGTCTTTTCTTGAATAAGACATCTTGAGGCTTGAAGTTCCTTTCAAGTAACGCAATATTTTCTTTGCAGCTACCCAATGTGCCTTTCCAGGATTTTGGTTAAAGCGGCTCAAATAGTTAACTGCATAACTGATGTCCGGTCTTGAAACTTGTGCGGTGAATAAAAGGCTTCCTATTAATTCCTGATATGGTTTATTATACATTTCTTGACGTTCGGATTCCGTTTGAGGTGACATACTTTTCGTTAACTTTTGATTAATATCCATTGGTGTATAACATTCGTTAGAATTGGTTCGTCCAAATTTTTCTATCATTTTCATAATGTATATTTCTTGATCAATCCAGATTAAACCATTCTTCTTATCTCTTGTTATCCTTAGGCCCAGAAATTAATTAGCAGGACGAATATCCTTCATGTGTAAACTATTCATTAAATTCGATTTCAATTTCTGTTTTAACGTAGAATTGTTATGGAAAATAAGAAAATCATCGACATATATGGCAACAATCAACAATTTTCCATCAACATGTTGGAAATAAGTGCAGGGATCAAGTTCTGATTGTATCATTCCAAATTCTTTTAAAACTCTATCCAACTTAAGGTTCCATATTCGAGAAGATTGTTTCAATCCGTAGATTGATTTTTTTAAACTAAGTACCTTATCTCCCACCTCAAAACCTTCCGGTTGTTTAATATATATTTCGTCATTTAAATCACCATGTAAGAATGCAGTAACCGCATCCATCTGTTCCATTTCTAAGTTCTTGAGAGCTGCCAAAGCTAGTAAGAATCGTATGGACTCATATCTCGCAACTGGAGAAAATGTGTCTTCATAATCTATGCAACAAGTCGAGCTTTGTACCGAATGACTTTCCCATCGACATCTGACTTCGTTTTGAAATCCCATTTGGTACTCAGTATCTTCTTATACCTGGAGGTAAATAAGCTAACTCCCAAGTTTCATTAGCCAATATGGCAGCATATTCACTATTAATTGCTTCCTGCCAGTTTTCTGCTTCTTTGCTTGCAATAGCTTCTTTGTATGTAAGAGGGTCGTTATTGTTTTCATTTGCTAGCTACGTCACATAGTCATCAAATCTATATGCTTTCCTTATTCTATCTGATCTCCTAACTGTAGGTTCAGAAACATTTTCGAGATCATCTTCACAACATTCCTTTTCGTGTTGGTCAATTTGCTTGCATGTATTCAAAAATTAGTTGTTGTTAGGCTCTTCCATAATAATTAAATCCTTGTTTTCTTCGCTTGCCCCCACTGATTCAATTGGCTCCCCTGAACGGTCCTCGAAAGACAAGACAAACTTATTAGTATTGTTTTCAGAAATTACCTGTCCAAAAGGTTGATCTTCTAAGACAATGACATCACAACATTTAAAAAGTTTCTTCTTCCTTGGATCATATACTCGATAAGCTTTTGAGTCTTCACAATAACCAGTCAAAATACATTTAATTTATTTAACATCAAGCTTCTTCCTTTTTTCTTTAGGGACATGAACCATCACTGTTGACCCAAACACTCGCAAATGAGACACATCTGGTTTTTTTACCTGACCAGATCTCTTCAAGAGTTTTGGAATCTTCAAGTACTCTACTTGGTATTCGATTTAACAAGTAAGCCGAATACAACAATGCCTCGCCCCAAAACGGTTTGTCAACATCAGCATCAAAAATCATGCATCGAGCTTTTTCAATGAGGGTACGATTCATTCTTTCGGCTTTGCCATTCTGCTGAGGGGTATAGGTGACTGTTGTTTGATGACGTATTCCGCATTTGCTTAGACATCTTTCAAATGCACGGCTACAGAACTCGCTTCCATTGTCCGTTCGAAGGATTTTGATTTTCTTGTTCGTTTGATTTTCAAACAAACTCTTGAATGTAACAAACGTTTCCATGCAATCAGATTTGTATTTCAAAACATAGATGAAAACTTTATGCGAAAAATCATCCAAAAAAGTCAGAACATAATGGGCTCCTCCAAGTGATTTCTGTTCCATCGGTCCACAGATATCGGAGTGAACAAGTTCCAGTACTTCACTAGTTTTCGATTTTGATGACGGAAAAGATTTTTTTGAATGCTTTACTTCGATACATTTTATACATTTTTCTTCTTCCACATCTGTAAAATCTAAGCCGTTCACAGATCCTTTCTTCATCTTTTCCATCGTTCCGTGACTAACGTGGCCAAGTCTTCGATGCCATAAATCGTAAGAAATTTTCTTCTCAGCAAGCATGTTGATTGCATTTTCAACTTGCCTTGGAACATCTAGTTTAAACAGCTTACCGTTAAATTTGTTTCCTGTGGCGACTAAAGTTCTTTTATTTGAAACTGTGCATTTGCCGTTTTTAAATTCAACGATTAGACCATTTTTCGTCATTTGGCTGACGGATAAAAGGTTTGCACATAACTTCGGGGCATATAAAACGCCTTTCACAATAACCGTCCTAACCTTGCCTTCGACTAAAATGTCTAGATTAACGTCTCCTTTTGCTTCTACACTTAAATTATAAGCATCGGCAACTGCCACTTCTTCTTTCTTGACTTTAGTCACATTTTTCAACCAATCCTTACGATTTGTCATATGTTCCGAAGCTCAATAAACCAGTCATGACTACGAGTACATTCGGATTTACCACTTGCCATGAACGTGGTGAAAAGTACCTGTCTTGCGTGGTTGTCTGTAGTTTTGCGCTTGTTTGGACAATTTTTAGCATAATGCCCTTTCTGCTTGCATTCAGAACATTTGAATTCAGTCGCTCGACGTTGATTCTTGTAAAATGGTTTCTTTCTTGAATTCTTACCAAAGAAAACGATTGAATCATCGCCAGGTTCACTAAAATCGTTTCTTATATCTTGTAAAAGTTTTGTCTTAATTGAGTCTCCTGTTATTTGGATACCAGAGCTTTCTAAGCCCATGATACTAGGCTTGTATTCGTCACCAAGTCCGGCCAATAACAACGAACCTATCCATTCCTCGGATACAACCATTCCAATTGAACCTAAAGTGTGTGCCGCAGTAATGATTCTATTTACATACGAATCAACTGAATCACAAGACTTCAACTTCGTATTCAATAGTGTCTTCAACAAACTTATTCTTCGTGTAAGACCTTTGTCGGCAAACGCAGCGTCTAAACGATCCCAAACCTCCTTCGCAGAAGTAGCCGTCTTGACATGAACAAAATTTATCGGGTCGATCAATAAAATAATCTTCGTTTTTGCTTTCGAAATTTTCTTAGCATCTGTTTCCGTTCCAAGAACGCTTTCCCACAGATCTTCATGCTCCAGAAAATTTTGAACCGCAAACTTCCAGTCTTCGAAGTTTTCACGGCGTTCAATTTTTCAATTGATGGAATCGACGACATAATTCAACGATCCAAATTATTTCTATTAATATACAATTATATTATGCAGCGATCCTGGGCCCGTAACTTATTGGAAAGCTCTTAGAAATAATTTGATGTTCTCTCAGTTGAAGTTGAAGCAAGAATAATAAATTGAAAATTTTATTTTACAAACATAAATACAAAAAGTAATTTGATCTATTTAATAATAAAGATTCTTAAAAAAGTATATTTTCAACAAAATACATGTTGTTGTATACGAGCAAAATACACCAAAGAAGACAAAAAGTCCGGAAAAAAATGTCAACGCCTAAAAATACACACCGTCTTATGAAATAACACACACCAAAGTGAACAACACAAACAAACAGAAGTGGACAAAAAAACGTGTCAGTTGTATAGGTTGCACAGGAGCAACACACACCGAAGAGGACAAGACATTTTGTCTTTGTCGTCCTCGTTGTGGGTTAGAATCCGACACGATTTTTTGTCTTTAGACAAAAAGACGTCTTGTCTCATTTGGTATTAAAACTAGAGTGTATTGGAGTGATATTATTTGATTGTATTCTAATAATACCCCCTCACAATCCAATAATCTCACCTCTTTACGGACTAATTGAAAACACAAGGTTTCAAGCGACTTAGTAAAAATATCTGCAAACTGTTTTTCTGTGCAACGTAATCTCTTATAAAATGATGTTTAACATCAATATGCTTCGATCTTATGCATTTGGAATTTCTTGACATTAAAATACATCCTTGATTGTCCTCATAAATAGGGATACTGTATTTTATTAAGTACTAGCTGACCCGGCAGACTTCGTACTACCTCAAAGTATGAATCAAAGACACAAAAGAGCTTAAGGGATCTGGCGGTGAGACCAACTGTGGCAATTTTACTTTGCGTCCAGCACAACATAATCCAGTAGATTTACCACAGTATTTCAATGCCTTGCAATATGAATATATTATATTACTGCCATTTCTCCAATATTTACCGCGTCTGCGGAATCGCTCAATTACATTATGTCGTGCTCGCTGTTGTTGAGAGTGACGAGCACGAACTCGTTGTTAAGCCTATCTACGGCATTCCTACTTACTACAGAATGTAACTGTGACAAAGTAATACGACTGTTTTGTTGGTCAGCCTCTCTTTGATCGTCATTGCGGTTAACCCGTGAGCTAGTACTTCGCACATTTGACTGATTGCGACGGCCTACATCAGGTCGTCTTCTCCTCGTCATCGTTAATTGGAATAATTGATTTTAGTAAGACAAGCTCTCGCACACTTAGCAGTCACAGAAGAACAACAACAAAAATAACAAAGGAAGTTAACCGAAGTTAAGAAATATGTACCTGCATATGCTTTATTTGACCTTTTTTTTAGGACGGTTAAGCTGGCCATATAAAGTGTCGATTTTCAATTTCTTCAAATAGTTGAGTCAATGAAGCTTTTTTTTCAGAAAGTCCTCAGAAACAGCTCGGATTTTGAAAAAAAAAAAAATTCCCAAATTTTTTGTTTTTTATGTTCTTTAAAGTCTGAAACAAATCATTTGGGGGAAATAATTGCTTATATTAGGCGTGTTTTTTTCACTACTCTGTAGCCAGCACAGCAAAATTTCCCTTGGCAAACAACAACAATTTGATTTTACAGTCGATAAAAAGGCCAGTAAAATAATGACAGATAAGCCGGAGATAGAACTTCATAGGTATTATTGAAATGTAGATGGCGCTGATGGCGTTAAGAAGAATTATTTTGCTATTTTGGCAATTTTGAAAATTATTTGTATTTGATGAAAAAACAAACAAAAAGATGGAGGAACAGCCCTTCGATGAAATTTTCCGATTGTTGCGCGAGGAAAATCAAATAGAATTCATGCAAAATTACTTCTGCTGTGTTCAGTGTTTGTGGCCCCTCTTCCCGTTGCCAAAAAAAAAGTGTCCACACAAAACACGACAAATTTTTCTGTTTGCATGTGCAAATTTTCAATCGAGGAGTTCGTCAAGAAAACGAAAAATAGTTTTCCAAAATCTTTTTTTATTTTTTTTACTCTTGCAATATTTCACTTAAATAGGAGATGTGGACGAATAATTTTTGCGACTTCGTTTTGAAGCTGAAAATTGTTTTTTTTTCCTTTTTGCTCTCTTGATGGGTTCTTTCTTTATCATTCACCACTGCATTATAAACTCTCGGGTTGGCTGTTGGAAAACGAAAAATAATAAAACTAAATTTAACCGGGCACACTTTTTTGTTGAAAATTATTAATTAAATGGTGAAGAATTTTGAAGTTTTTTGAATTGAGTGCCAACATTGAAATTTAAATTGAATTTGACAGATAGAGTGAGTTGGAGCGTTTTTTTCGCACTTGATTACTTTACTGGCTACCGAGTAGTGAAAAAAACACGACTATTGTTTAAACAATTTTTATATTTGGGGCTATTCGGCGAAATCTTTTATTCTGTTATTCTGTTATTCTGTTATGAATTCCCATACAAAAGTTTTATTTGTCAAAAAATCTTTTTTGAATAACAGATTTGGTATTCGGCAAGCCAAATCTGTTATAAAATCTGTTATGAACTGTCAAAAAATTCGAACATACTGAAAATCTTTTATAAATCGCCTATTTGGTATTCAGCAAGCCAAAATCTTTTAAGAAATCTGTTACAAATCATAACAGAATAACAGACAACTTTTTGGGACTTTTATGATAACAGATTTCAATAAGTACTACGCTTTCAGTTAAAAATAATTTTTTTTAATACTTAAATTTGAAGCGCGGAAGACACAGCTCTTTCATAAGTACATAAAATGGTAATATTTTATATTTAATCCAATTGTTTTATGTTTTTAGTGGTTTTAATTATTTCCAGTGAAGTGAAAGTATAAATTTGTACGTATCGACAGTTGAGAAGGTTCGAGGTTTTAGCCAGTATGGTCGTTTCAAAATGTTTTGATAGCCAGTGATGATGGGCATTTGCGGGTAAGTTACTACTGCCAACTTAAGACCAACGTGTCTTTTAAGTTTTATTCATTACACAGGAAATATCACTTTTAACTTTCAGAGGCGACGTTGTCACAATGGAGTGTGTGGAGAAGCAGGGCAATTACCAAAATAAATCACAAAACTACCAGGCTGCACTAAAAGTATACTCGGATGCAATTTTACTATGCCCCAATTCGGCCGCCTACTAAGGCAATCGTGTTGCATGCCAAATGATGTTCTGCAACTATCACAATGCACTGGGCGATGAGCGCACATTCATTCCAATCGATCCAAGTTCGAAAAGGAATACGTTCGCAATGCCAAATGCTGCACCTTCCTCGGCAATATCAGGAAGAACGATACCACATCAGCCGATGCTTTTTATGTTCGTTAATTGTGGCTCGACTACAGTGACAATCTAGAAAAAGATATTTTGCATTTTGAACGTGCTCTGCAACTCGACACGGACCATACAAAGGCTACGCTATAGCGGAGAAGTGTATCGTGTCAAGGCTACCACCAAAACGGTATCAAAATGAAATCGTAAATAAAACATTTTATTTTATTTTGGTATTTTATTTCCAACGTTATTTGCATAAAATAATCTTTTAAAAACAAGAAGCAGCGACGCATTTCTTGATGTTGGCCATGTCGATTCGTTTGAAGTCTTCATCGATGAAAATTTGTGTCAGGGCGAGTTCATGGGCTTGTTTTTCATTTAGAAGTCTTACTTCCATCGGAAGCTTTTGTTTCTTTTGTTTGGTTTCGACTGTTGACTTTTCAGATTTCACTTCTTCATCCGCCGATTCTTCTTCATCTTCTCCAGAATCTTCTTCGTCCTCCTCATCGTTTTCATCATCATCCTCATCATCTTCCTCGTCCTCATCTTCATCGTCGCTTTCGTCAATATCGTCTTCCGAGTTCGGCTCCTCCTCGGCATCAGAAACATCCACCCACTGGCCATCGTTAGAATCCGAATCTTCGTCATCATCGCCAAATCGATAGTCTTGGATTTCTTTAGCAACTGGAGCTGACTCCAGGAACACTCTCATGCACCTGAATCTTTCCGTACTCTTTGATTTTTGTCTACGCTTGAGCTTCTGTCTGTCGATTACGGTCCTTCTTCTGCAACAGCGCTGGAAACTGTTCTCGATATAGTGTGATCAGCGACCTCGCAGCCATTATAACTGATTTTTCCTTGTAGGCCTTGTACATAGCCAAGTCTCGCCTCACCCATTGCAAGAGGACATCTGGTGTATTGTTCGTCGTGCGTGGTCTGCTGATTGTCATTGCTTAAATAGAGATTATCCGGGATGCCGACACCCGAATGGAATGCCATTTGTTGCAGAATTTACTGCCCCACACTTCGCACTGGCTGGCGAGGAAATCAATTTGTTCCTAAAAGAGTCGAGTTTTTATTGAAATCGAGATTTACCAGCATCAAAAGTCTTACCGTGTGAGTAGTCAAATTGTTTGCGGTGTCTAAGAGAGCTTTTGCCAGTTGAAGTTTATCTTCGGTCAGGACATTTACCCTCGTCTAGAGATCCTCACCTACCGAAGCCACAAGTAGTCCCTTCAGCTCGGAATTCACTTGCACCTGAAATTTGAGCTGACTCTGCAAATAGTCGCGTTCTTCTTTGATTTTAGCCAGTTCGGCCTTCAGCTCGAGCACCTGTGCCTGTGGATCCTCTGCTGGCTCTTTGCAAACTGCATCTGCCTTTTCTTCTTACTCAGTAGCTTCATGCAGCTCTTGAGTCTTCATTTTTGCCATGTGGCTCACTAAAACATTGATGTCCAAACTGTTGCGATCCTTTTTCAGGATTTTGTTCGACGTTTGCATTGCTAAGAAAACGAAAAGGTTTTGAAAGCTTTCTTAAAAAATCGAATCATAACATACCCTTCAACATTTCGTTCTTGTGAAGTCCAATTGATAGAAGAAAAAAAACAACATTCTTGTTCTTGTAATTCGCCAAGGAGATTTCAGGAAACTGGCCATACAGCAGTTCCGGAAAATGCAGGGGCTGGTTTCTGGAAAAATGGCATCTATATATAAAATAGATAAATTAAAACTGAATTGAATAGAAATTAAACTTACCATCAGTCTTGGATATCCATATTTTTCACAAATTCATTTACCAATTCTGAATTGAATGACAAATCACACAATTTATTTAGGTAACAGCTGATAAATGACAGATGTCTCATAACAGATTTCTTTTTCGAAAAAATCATAACAGAATTTTTTAAAAGTTCGAAGTTCTGAATACCAATTATAAAAGATCTGTTATTTCTAAATCTTTTATGATTCATAACAGAAAATTCATAACAGAATAACAGAAATGGCAGAATAGCCCCAATTGTTTAAAAAGAGAGATCCAAAAACAATGTTTTTGATAATTGAAGTGTTTAGGTTGCATTAAGACAAGAAAAAAATCATAAGGAAGGGGGGGTCTATTGTCCCCCGTTTAGCCGAGAGGGGCGATCTTATAACAAAAAAAGCCTACTTTTCAAAAAAATATTAAAAATCAACGGCTTTTCCCCTAATGCCGTGTTATACCTTCTTGCAAAGCTAAAAGATGCTTCTTTGATTTTGCATTTAAATAAAACTGTTTTCATTAATAGTTTTTGAAAAAATCATCTTCAAAGTCAAAATATCGAATTTTTCAACTTTTTTTTAACTTCGAACTAATTTTTTTGAAAATTTTGTGTAATTAAGTACTAACTTCTTTCACAATTAAATGCGGTTACAAGTTTTTAGTGAGATCCAGAAAATCGCATGCCTAAATGTCTTCTTGTTTTCGAGAAATTAAGAAAAACCCAAAAAAACTCAGAAAATTTGGATGATATTTTGCTCATTTTCATTTTATTCTAAAAAATATAATACTTACAAGTAATTTTTTAAATTTTTTTCATAGTGTTTTTAGTTTTTTCTTAATTTCTCGAAAACAACAAGACATTAAGGCATGCGGTTTTCTGGATCTCACTAAAAACTTGTAACCACATTTAATTGTTAAAGAAGTTAGTACTTAATTACACAAAATTTTGAAAAAAAATTAGTTCGAAGTTGAAAAAAAAGTTTAAAATTTCAATATTTTCACTTTGAAGATGATTTTTTCAAAAATTATTCCTAAAAATAGTTTTATTTAAATGCAAAATGAAAGAAGCATTTTTTAGCTTTGCGAGATGTAACACGGCATTATGGACAAAGCCGTTGATTTTTAATATTTTTTTGAAAAATAGGCTTTTTTTGTTATAAGATCGCCCCTCCTGGATAAACGGGGGACAATAGACCCCCCTTCCTTATGATTTTTTTCTTATCTGAATGCAACCTAAACACTCCAATTATCAAAACCATTGTTTTTGGATCTCTCTTTATAAACAATATAAAAATTGTTTAAAAAATATAAGCAATTATTTCCCCCAAATGATTTGTTTCAGACTTTAAAGAATATAAAAAATAAAAAATTTGGAAAAAAAATTTCGAAATCCGAGCTGTTTCTGAGGACTTTCTGAAAACGCACTTTTTTGAGCTTTATTGACTCCACTAAAATTCAATTTTCAATTTCTTCAATTTGAAGATTATTTATACAAAGTATATGGGAAAATGATTTTTTCCTTGCAAAGTATGGGAAAAGGAATTTTGCTTATAACGTGTGTGTTTGTGCATTTTTTGAAAATTTCTAACCGTTTACACCTTACCTGAACTTCCGCCATTATTTCAAGACCACAATTAGCGAAATCGGTTGAGCCGTTGCCGAGTTTCAGCGAGACTAACGAGCAGCTATTCATTTGTATATATAAAGATTTTCATATTTTTCTTATTTTCATATCAATAAGTACTTCTCGTTTCTATAATACTTCCGATGTAGCAAAGCTTAGCGCTATGTATTCTGCTTCACTGGACGATGTTGCAACCGTAGCTTGTTTCTTGCTTGACCACAATACACAATTGTTGAAAGCTTTGAAGACATAACCACGACCGGATTTTCGTTCAATGGTATCTGATGCCCAGTCTGCGTTCGATAACCCAAAAAATGTACTATTGTTTGGATCTCGTTTTGATTGCAGTCGTTTTTTGTTCCTTTAATGTATCGTAAGAATCTTTTTAATGCTTTCCAGTGACTTATTCTGTTGGACGTTGTTGAAAACGACCTCCAATGTAATAACAGATATCTAGTCCTACACATAGCATCTGATACATTAGACTTCCAAGCAGTTTTCGACATGGCTGAGTTTTAATTTGTCTGTCTCCAAGAATTGGGAATCCTTATTCCATTGGTGTTCTTAGTGTTTTACATTCTGTCATGTTAAATTTGTTTAATATTTTGTCAATTCTTGCTCCTTGTGATAAATACCTGGTCCCATCAGGTTTGTCGTATTCAATTTTGCCTATAAGAAAGTATTTAAGTTCACCACAATCCGACATCTCAAAATTTTCTGACAATTTCTTTTTCAGTTTTGTAATTCCAGATAATGATTTGCCAGCTATGAGTATGTCATCTACACAAAGCACTATATAAAGGGTCCGCCAAATAACTTTTTTTTGTTTAAATGCTATAAACAAAATGAATATTTTATCAAATTTCTTTTTTAATTTGAACGTAAAATCCTTCCGGTTAGTAATGGAAAATAATTTCATTCAAATGGCTGCCTTGGCTGTCCATGAAGAAGCTTACACGATAGGTCAAATTTTTAAGCACATCATCAATTGTGTGCAGCTGTATTTCACCAATGGCTTCACGAATATTGTCCTTTAAAGCGTCAATAGTCTCTGGCTTGTCGGTGTAACACTTATTTTTTACGGCACCCCACAAATAATAGTCCAACGGTGTCAAATCGCAGCTCCGAGGTGGCCAAACGACATCATCTCTGCGGCTGATAATGCGATCTTCAAAAACAAGGCGCAGAACATCGAGTGTAGCTTCGGCTGTGTGGCACTTAGCGCCGTCCTGTTGAAACCAAACGTTGCCAATATCCTCCTCTTCAATTTTTGTGAAGTAAAATTCATTCAACATGGCCCGATAACGATCGCCATTGACGGTAGCGGCCACTCCTTGCTCATTTTCAAAGAAAAATGGCCTAATTATGCATCTGGAAAAAAATCTGCACCAAACAGTGACTCGTTTTAGGTGTATCGGCTTTTCAATGTATGAGTGTGGGTTTTCTGTGCCCCAAATGCGACAATTTTGCTTGTTTACATACTGAGCTGACGGTGCTTCTCTTCTTCCAAAATCCGTACGCAATTTTCGTACACATTCTGCAACATTACCATGATTTTCAAAGTAATGTCGCAATATTTCCCAGCGTTGTTCAAGCGTATACACAGCGTTCAGCGGAAGGATAAAACTAATTATCTGTCAAATCAGACATGAGCTAAGTGTTACAATTCACGAAAAAAGTAGGTAGGTACTAGTTCTTTGTTTAATTTGGTATAGTCATATCTAGATCTTGTATAAGTTAATGACTTTAACTTTGCTTGCCAAGCAAATTAATACGATTTCTATTTATTACAATATTTTTATGGGTATTGACAAATTCAAAACAGATATTCAGATTACAATAAAATGCAATGAATGATTTGCTTAGCTTTACAGTTTATTGGTTTTAAATGATTCTGTTGTTCTTTAAGTAATTCTATTGTATCTGACTGTGAATATTATTTAAGTGTACGGTTTTGGCATGTGCAGGAAGTGTTGTATTACAACTATAAGTCATTAACAAAAATGTTTAGTTATAAGTTGGATGAAAAATAAAACACCAGTCATAAACTCAAATTCAAAGACTGAAGTCGTCTTTTATTTACTGGCGCCCAACTTTGTCCGCGTAGTATCGTGTGTGCTTTTACAACTCTTTATAAAAAGAGATAAGCCAATTAATCACAAAAACCGCGGAAACCCACTAACATTTTTTTCCTCTCCCGCTTAGTACCGTGTGCCTGAAAAAATCTTTATAAAAAGAGAAAAAAGGCAAGACCAACACAAAAAACACGAACTTTGTGTAAAAAGAATAACAATTAAAAAAAAAAAAAACATTAAAGTGTGAAAAATCTCCATAGAGAGAAAATAATTAAAGTGTGAAAAATCTCCATAGAGAGAAAAAACATAAACAAAAAAACATTAAAAGTTTAAGAAAATCAACAATTAATTGACTACAGCCCGCTTACAAAGAAGCAACAACAACAACAACAAAAATAAAAATAATCTATCATCAACAATCAACAAGAGATGCTGTTTGTAATTATTCTAGTGTAAGAAAATTTTTAAAAAATATTAAAACCTTTTTTCATATTTTTATAAATATAATATTTTGTAATTTATAAATAATGTCGGAAATAGCTAATGTGATTTCATCAGCCGTGCAGGTAGCTGTAGAAACAGCATGCGGAACATTGGTTAGGAGAATGCAGGAAATAACTTTAGAAAACAGAGAGGTTAACGAAAAAGTGAACATGCAAATTACGCAGTTAACGGAAAAATTAAATTCCTGCCAAATTCCTTCAAGTACGGCCGTGGCATATGAGCCTATTACCGTAACAACACCCGACATTCAATGTCAAATATCACTTGATGTGATAAAATCAATGCCAGAATTTTCTGGTGATCGATCCAGATATATTTCGTGGCGGCAAGCGGCAAAAACAGCCATACAACTTTTTATCCTTTATGAAGGTTCTGAAAGGTACTACCAAGCTGTTGCCATCATAAGAAATAAAATTGTGGGATCAGCAGATTTAATCTTATCTTCTTTCAATACGGTCCTCAATTTCGATGCTATAATTGCACGGTTAGATCATTCATACGCAGACAAACTACCACTTCATGTACTTGAAAATCAATTGAGGATAGAAAAACATCTCACTGCTATTACAAACAAAATTTCAATGGAGTATTCAGGTAATAACAATTTAATAAATTCATTAGCCACAAAATTCCGAGCAGATGCATTGCTTGTATTTATATCAGGCCTAAACAAGCCATTTTGTAATATTCTGTTTTCTGCCGCTTGCGAAGACTTGCCTTCCGCATTAGCCAAAGCCCAAGAGCTCGAAGCAAACCAACATAGGTACAACTTCGCAAGAGCTTTTGATAAAAACCTAAATATTGGTAATAATTCAAGTAACGCCCCTCCTCGGAGCAATCCTAACTACAAACTGGTAACGAGGACGCTCCCATTTCAAAACCAACAGCCAGGTGAACGAAACAATCATATCAGTGTAAGAAACTCATCTAGAATCCGTCAATTACAACCTCGATATGAACAATTGGTTGATCCAAACTACCAAATGAGTATCGATAATTCCTCAAAATTCCGTCAAAGACGTGAAGAGTCTTACAGCAACCAAATTGTAAGACCTCAACCCCAAAATTACGAAAATAATAAAACATTCAAACGGTTGCGTGAATCAGATAGAGTACCTATAGCTAAAAATCAGCGAATAAACTTCGCACAGTCTCAAGGTATAAACGAGGACCCAAACCAAAGCTACGAATATGAAGTCGACAATGAAAACACATACGAAGACGAATATGAAAAAAATAATTTCGAGTACGAAGTCGAGTTTGAAAACAAATGCGAAGGCGAATATCAAAACATGACTAACGAACATGAAGATGAAATTAATTTTTTAGAGTAGAATCGGCTCTACCATGTGTCGAAAAGAAACTCAATAAAAAAATTAACATGAGAATACTTATAGACACTGGTACAGCCAAGAATTATATCAAGGAAACACCTCATATAAAGGCAGTCCCTAATGAAAAACATTTCAAAGTTAAAACCCTTAACGGTGATAATATAATTACACATAAATGCAAAATACAACTTTGTGGCCACACCACAGATTTTTTTTTCCTCCCTCAATTAAAAACCTTTGATGCAATAATCGGGTATGATTTTTTGGTTAAAATAAAAGCAAAAATTGATACCAAACGCTCAATCTTAATCTACGATAACGGTGAAATGCAATTAAAATCCTTTGTATGCCAACAGGTCAATAATATAGAACTCGATACCGAAACAGTTCCTGCCGCTATCAAATACGAGTTTAAAAAATT
This sequence comes from Sphaerophoria taeniata, assembly GCA_943590905.1. Taxonomy (NCBI): domain Eukaryota; kingdom Metazoa; phylum Arthropoda; class Insecta; order Diptera; family Syrphidae; genus Sphaerophoria; species Sphaerophoria taeniata. The sequence goes on along the minus strand of OX016542.1, from coordinate 10,730,740 downwards.
TATAGACGATTTTTCAGAAGTTTTCGCTCAACCCGATGAAAGATTACCTTTTAATACAAGCATTAAAGCTACTATAAGAACATTAGATTCAGAACCCATTTACTCAAAGCCAAGGCCATACAACATGGCAGCCGCGCCATTTGTGAATAAAGAAATTAAAAGAATGCTAGACGAGGGAATAAATAGGCCATCACATTCTCCTTACAACACTCCCATATTGGTAGTAGGAAAAAAAGGCATTAATGAAGACGGTACTCCCAAATCAAGGCTAGTGTTCGATTACAGAAAGTTAAATGAACGCACTATCCCAGATCGGTATCCTATTCCAGAAACTGGGGTTATTTTAGCAAATTTAGGACAAGCTAGATACTTTACAACAATAGATTTAAAATCTGGCTTCCATCAAATTCTCCTAGAAGAAAAAGACCGCGAAAAAACAGCTTTCTCTGTGAATAATGGAAAGTATGAATTTTGTAGACTACCCTTCGGCTTGAAAAATGCTCCTAGCATTTTTCAGCGAACAATTGACAATATACTACGTGATGACATAGGCAAACGTTGCCACGTCTATATAGATGACGTCATAATTTTTTCGCAAACACAAAATGAACATTTAGAAGATATAAGAACAATCATTTCCAAACTTTTCAATGCTAATATGAGAATATCTTCAGAAAAATGCAGATTTTTCAAATATGAGCTTGAATTTTTGGGATTTGTTGTATCTGCAGACGGAATTAAAACATGTCCTGATAAAGTCAAGTCCATTGTTGATTTTGAGATTCCAAAAACACTTCGTGCACTGAGATCTTTTCTAGGCTTTGCCGGATATTACCGTCGATTTGTGAAAGATTATGCTCAGATCACTAAACCATTAGGCAAATACCTCGGAGGAGAAAACGGAAACATAAGTGCAAATAAGTCAAAGCACGTCAAAATTCATCTTAATCCTGAGGCTATATGTGCCTTTTCTAGGATAAAGAATATTTTAGCTTCAGAAGATGTGTTATTATTCTATCCTGACTTTCGTAAGCCCTTAGATTTAACTACTGACGCTTCATCACAGGCAATAGGTGCAGTACTATCCCAATTTGGTAGACCTATCACTATGATATCTCTAGTTTTAAGTAAAACCGAAGAAAATTTTGCAACAAATGAACGTGAAATGTTAGCTATAGTCTGGGCTCTGCAAAAATTAAGAAATTACCTATAAGGTGCCCCTGATATTCATATATACACAGATCACCAACCTCTCACGTTTGCCATTTCCGAAAAAAATCCTAACACTAAATTGAAGAGATGGAGAGCTTTCATTGAGGAATATTCTCCAACCTTTCATTACAAACCCGGTAAAGAAAATAAAGTAGCAGACGCACTATCTCGTCAGTAAATTAATGCGCTGTCTTCCTCAGATCAAACCGTTCACAGTGAGGAATCCCTTACGAAAGTTATTCCCTCAGTAGACAATCCCATAAACTGCTTCAAGAATCAAATCTTTATTACTCAAGGTTCCGAGAAAAGCAAGAAAGTTAAGATTCTTTTTAAAAAACAGGTTAGACATATTATATCATTTAGATCCACCGAAGAACTTATAGATATAATGCGTGATGTCCTTCATACGGACGTAGTAAATGGAATCTACTATGACATAGAAACCTTAGGTAAAGTACAAAATGATCTCATTATCGCATTTCCCAAAGTAAAAATTAAATATGCTAGACCACTTGTTCAAGACGTGTTTAACACACACGATCAAGAAGAAATCATCGTTGCCGAGCATAACAGAGCACATAGAGGTCCAAGAGAAAACTTCAAACAAATACTCTCAGAATACTATTTCCCGAATATGATGAAGCTTTGTAAGGCATATGTATCTAAATGTAAAATTTGTAAGGAAAATAAGTATCAGCGTAGACCATTGCAACATCCCATCGGTGCAACACCAATCCCAACATACGTAGGAGAGATTCTCCACTTAGATATTTACAACACCGGTAAACAATATTTTATAACGTGTATTGATAAATTTTCAAAATTCGCCATCATAAAACATATTCCCTCTAGAAATTCTGTGGACATAAGAAATCTCTTGATTGAAATTATTTCACAATTTCGAAATCCGAAATTAATAGTCATAGATAATGAAGGTGCTTTTACATCAAATTCAACTCAAGCACTATTAAAAAATGAATTCAATATCTCAACACATTCTGTACCAGCACTACATAGTCAAAGCAACGGACAAGTCGAACGATTTCATTCGACCCTTGCCGAAATAGCAAGGTGTACTAAGGAAAGTTCCCAAGATATTATTGAAATAATGCTCCTTTCAACCTTCAAATATAACAACTCAATACATTCAGTTACAGGTTATAAGCCTTCCGATATTTTTCACAACATTTCCAAAAAATTAAAAATCAAAATAATTACAAAACTTAAGAAAAAACAACAAAAAGACTTAGAGTTTCACAATAGTAATACCAAACCGAAAGAATATAAGACAGGCGAAAAAGTATACTTAAAAAACAATAGAAGAATCGGAAATAAATTATCAAAATTATACAATCAAAAACCCGTTCAAGCAGATCTAGGCACCGCTATTTTAGTTGATGGAAGACAAGCTCACAAAAATAATTTGAGATAATTCTATTTTCAGATTAACACAAATATGGCTAGGCATGGCAAATATTGTCGACTACTCTTCAGCGCTATATATCCCTATACCAACAGGTGAAGTGGCCATCTATGAAGACTATGTGTACCTCAAGCATATAACAAATTTTTCCACCATTGTAACTATTCTATCTGATAACAAAAACATATTGAAGCAAATTAAAGATGAAAAACTCAAAGAAGTTCTTCTGCAGGATATAGATGAAATAGAGCCTTTATTAAGAATGCTTAGGCCTCCCATTAGAAAAATACGATCCATAGATTTTATAGGTTCTGCAATAAAGTTTATTGCAGGTACACCCGATCATCAAGATATGGAACTGTTAAAAATGCAGGAAGACGAGCTAACAAGATCCAACAATAGGCAGATTGACATAAACACTCAGATTCAGAACAAAATAGATGAAATTACAGATGCAATTAATAGTATAAACCAAAACTCTATAGACAAACAAGAGCCGGCTGATGATTACAGACAACTAATTTCTATAATGTCTAGGAGAAATAGAATAGTAATTAATCATTTAAGCAATAATATCTACTCTCTAATATTAGCAAAAAATAATATTGTGAATCCTTTAATTTTAAATTCAGAAGAAATAGAATTAATTGAAATAAGAGAAAACTTTGCTACCGAAATAACCGATTTGTTAAACGTTGCCGATGTAAAAATGTATTACCAAAACGATTCACTTGTATACTTAATTAAAATTCCTAAAGTCCAAGAAATATGTAGACTTTTCCAAATTAGTCCAGTTGTTCATGACAATAAAATTTTAGATTTAAGTTCAAACCGTTCTGCAAACTGTAAAATAATTAATTATCCACTAAGTCTGTGCAAAAAAGCTCCCCTCTATTCTTATTGCAAAAAAGACCCCGAGAACTCTTGCCTTGCTCAACTGCTTAATAATAACACAGCTAAATGTCCAACCACCCATGCCGATGAAGTAACAATGATTGAAGCAATCCAGGATGGAATTATCATAGCCAGAGGCGAGAATATCACAATTGAAGACAATGCTCAACACATCGTACTGAATGGGTCTTTCCTAATTACATTTAGGTCTAAGAGAAAGGTCAACGGAAAGGAATACTACACTTATCAGTCTTTCGACATGGTTCACCTAACTGCACCAAAGAAGACAATGTTGGACGAAGTCACATACAATCATAAGATATCTCTACCTTACTTGCACAAGTTGCACTTCTTGAATAATCAAAAAATTAACGAATTTAAAGCAACCTTGGAAACAAGTAAGTGGATGTGGTACGCTATCACGGGAATACTTGCCATACTCATTCTTGTTCTATTGTATGCAAAGATAAAACCAAAAAAGATTACAATAACAACCAATGCAGAACCCGAGAAATCAAAGTTGGATAAAGAGGCAATCAAATTTAAGGAGGGGAGGAGTTAATGACTTTAACTTTGCTTGCCAAGCAAATTAATACGATTTCTATTTATTACAATATTTTTATGGGTATTGACAAATTCAAAACAGATATTCAGATTACAATAAAATGCAATGAATGATTTGCTTAGCTTTACAGTTTATTGGTTTTAAATGATTCTGTTGTTCTTTAAGTAATTCTATTGTTGCTGACTGTGAATATTATTTAAGTGTACGGTTTTGGCATGTGCAGGAAGTGTTGTATTACAACTATAAGTCATTAACAAAAATGTTTAGTTATAAGTTGGATTAAAAATAAAACACCAGTCATAAACTCAAATTCAAAGACTGAAGTCGTCTTTTATTTACTTATATCCATGTTGAATTAGAACAGTGTTTATTCCTTCATACCAACATCGAGGACTTTGCATTAGACAATACAAAGATTTATTTAATTAACATATGTACCATGCTAGTGTTTGCTATCCGACCTCCATATAAATATTTTATTTAAATGTCCGTGAAGAAAGGCAGTTTTTACGTCCATTTGATGAAAAAAACAAATTGTTTTGGACTCACTCCAACAGCAAGAACCAGTCGAATAGTTGTTTCTTCCCAATTAACACCATACTTTAAGAGGAAACCCTTAACACCCAAGCGCGTTTTAAATTTAACGGGTTTTTCATCTTCGTTTTGGTTTTATTTAAACACATATTTCGATTTGTAAGGTTTTACCCCACCTGGTTTCTTCACTGTTTGCCAAACATCGTTTTTCTTTATAGAGTCCAGTTCTTCTTTTATAACTTTGAACCATTTTTCTCGATGGACACTTCTTTCAATGTCGCTGTTATTTTCAGGAACATCATCAATGTTAATCCCATTCGTTAATGCAGAGCAATCAAGTAGTCATCCATAAAGTTTTTAGGAATATGACCTTGACTACTTCGTCTCAATGTTCAATTAATGAATTCTTGATCACATTCTTCAAATTCTTCTTTGCTTTGCTCTTCATTGGTATTTAATGTTTGTCCTTCCATGTTCTGGTCTTGACTTATATCTTCTTCGTTATCTATATCATTTTCACGATCATTATTTTTTTCTGTATTTATATCGCTTTTATTAAATCATTTATTAAATTTTCTTATCCATGCCAATTACTGCATATAGAAACATCTTATATTATAACTTTCCTTTCATTAATATTCTAAAGGTGATATCGATTTGGTGCGAAACCTATCATCATACATTCCATGCTCCTTGCATCAAGCTTGCTCCTCTTTTGGTTTGGTATCCAAGCGTAAACCTTCGAACATTCGATTTTTTTCAGGATTCGGCTTATTTCCAAACCAAAGTTCAGCAGGGGTGTTTTCTTTTCTTCTAATGCTTTAGTCGGACTTCGTTTTATAATGTTGGTAGAAAACAATGCAGCTTCTCCCCAAATGATCTTTTGAACTTTCGATGCAGCAAGTGAAGAACGAATCTTTTCAACTAAACTTCCGTTGAACCGTTCTGCTATACCGTTTTGTTGAGGTGAGTATGCAATTGTATGTTCCAAATAAATTCTCTTTCGCATGTAGTATGATTTCTGTTCAGATGAACAATATTCCCTACCTTGGTCACATCTCACATCTGAGTGTTGATATCTTCAAATTGAATTTTCCTGTCACGAATATTTTTTTGCTTCGAATTTGTCAAATTCCTCGGACTTCTTTTTGAGTAGGTAAATAAAGGTGAAGTGTGTAGACACATCTATAAAAGACACGAAATATTTACAGCCATCATAAGTTGTAACCGGTCCGTGAAGATCACTATGAATTCTTTCTAGTCGTCTCTTGCATCTTTCCCGTATATTATTGAAAGGCTGCCATCACGGTTTTGCCTTGACGCATACGTCGAAGAAACCAAAGTTTTTCATAGGATCTAATCCAATTACAGCCCGCTTCATTCCATTTCAATCAACGACTGTTGGTTTATGTGTCCGAGTCTTCTGTGCCATATTTTATTATTGTCTTCAATACATAGATTGGCTGATGCTTGACCTTTCCTTAGTTTTAATAATAATAATTTCTTATTGTTTCGTATAAATCGTTGCCTTGTAATAATTGAATTTAAATTGAATTCCCGCCGTAAGATGGCTGACAGAAAAAAAATTTGTCCGTAGATTCGGAAAATACAGCACACTTCTTAAAGTGACTAATTTTCCTAGTCTGGTGTAGCCACAAATCTCACAAACTTATTGGGATGCAGTTTAATCCTCTTCATTCTTCGCACCATTTATTTTTAACGGTGTTTCCAACTTTTTGATTTTTGCAAATAAACTTCTTTCATTTGCAGGATGATCACTTGATCCTGAATCAAGCATTTACCTGATCTTTTCTTCAGTTCACCATGAAGCAATTACTTTTGTCATCGCAATTCTCTTCACTTTGTTCCTTTGGACCACTTGCAAAGTTAGCTTTTTTCTTGAATCTGCAGTTTGCCTTCATGTGTGACACAGTTGTGATATTTTCCATTGAATTTCCCATTGAAATTTCTATTTCTTTCATGGCAAATGCACTCGGCTGTGTTGATTCTTCTGTTGTTTCGGATCTATCTATTCCTCCGTTAGCAATCTTTGCTTCGCAACTTGAACGGTGAGTTCTTAGCTTAGTGAGGATCATAGCTCTCTGGTAATGTCAGGTACAGTTGTGAAACTATAACACTTTCAGCAAGGGTAGCACTGCCTGACTTCAGTTCCCTTACCAAACCATTAAACACAAGAATTTAAAATACGTCCCTTCGGATAGCTTGAGTCTTGCTAGTTGCTTGATTTTATAGCAAAAACATATTCTTACGCCTTCCACATATCCTTGGCATTTTCCTTGTCCTTGACGTAATCCAAATAATCGTACGAGATGCAACTGACGATTATTGATTTTGCCTTTTTATTCCTTTCCTTTAAATTATTCCATATTCACCGTATTCTGAGCATAAACAACAATGGGTATTGCAGCTGAACCAATCACAGCTTCCAACACATCACCCATGTCCAGATATATTTTAACCCGAAAACTCCAGTAGTCGTACCCTTTTTCATTAAATTGTCCGATTCCATTTTGGATCATTATTTCAGTGGTCGCCCATAACGCCGCACTCAATTTCAATGTGGAAAAAATTATTCATCGTAACTTCTCCAAATATTCTTCATTCAAAATAAGAACCACAGACTCATTGTTCCATTTAATTAATTCGACATCTTTTTGGCCAACTGGAGTCATAGTTCACGAATTTATGAATAACATGAACAAAAATATAAATCCTTTTCATCAGAACCAGACAATGCATTCTCGAAGACAAAGCAGCTCAAACAGATATTAATTTACTATCAAAACGTAAATGGAATTCGGACAAAGACCAACTTGATGTACAAAAATGTTAATAATCTTCCTCATGATTTTATTATTCTGACGGAAACATGGCTGAACAGCTCGTTTCTGGATTCTGAGTTTTTTGATGCATCCTACCAAATATTTAGACGAGATCGACATTTAATAGAGGACGCTACTGTGGGAGGTGGCATTTTAGTGGCGGTTAAAAATTCTTTCGTGTGCCACCTTGTTGACGACTTCCGATCTGCCCAAATTGAAGTTCTGTGTATTAAGATTCAAATGGAAACAGGTCATTTATTCTTAGTCACTACTTATATACCTCCGAACTCTAACAAAAACATATTTGAAAACTTAAATGACTGCATCGAGGGAATCTATGAATTGCTGGAACCTGAAGATGAAATTTTGATTATTGGAGACTTCAACCTACCAAATCTTAACTGGAGAAGACAAGACATCGAAGACTACTACACTACTGACAATGCTTCAAGTGCGAATGAGATATTTTTTACTGACAATATTTCCTCTTATTGCCTGCGACAACTAAATGGAGTAACCAACGACTCGGGAAAGACTTTGGATTTAATATTCTTCTCCCTCAATGTAAACACTGCTGCTGCTGTAACACGATCTACAAATATTCTGACTGTTGAAGATCGTCATCATCCTGCCTTGGACATCGCCTTAAACCTCAGCATGGGCTCTTCTAACAACCAATATAATACTCAACTTGAGTTCAACTATTCAAAATGAAATTATGTCTTATTATGTAATATGTTAAGTATGATCGATTGGGATATTTTATTTTATAATTGTAATATTAACGAAATGTGTAACATATTCTATACAACTCTGTTCAACTGCTTCTGTGATACTGTACCATTCAAAATACCTCGGAACTAGAAAAACCTGGTGAACTAGAACACCACCATGGTTTGATAGTCATCTTAAATTCTTAAAAAACAAAAGGAACAAAGCGTGGACAAAATATGTCAAAACGAGAACTGATGGAGATTATACAACCTTTTTAATCATTAGTCAACTATTCAATGAATACTCGAATATTGCCTACGATAGCTATATTCTTAAATTAGAAAATGATCTAAAGTCGAACCCAAATAATTTTTGGAACTTCGTGAATAGAAAGAAAAAAACCAGTAGCTACCCTAATACTATGTCTGACTCTTCTTCAACTAGCACTAATCCTTTAGTAATTGCTAACATGTTTGTTAACTATTTCAAAATTGCTTTTGAGACAACTGACTATGGTGACACCACTTGTAATTCTTTTTCTTCTACTACTTTTTTCTCTCATCTTGACTCTATAAACTTTGACTTAGAAACTATAAAGCTTAATATTTTAAAACTTGACGAATGTTTTAGTCCAGGACCTGACGGAGTACCTTCATCTATTTTAAAGAACTGTGTTGACCATCTATCTTATCCTTTATGTGTTCTATTCAATGAATCTATTTGTAACTATATCTTTCCCTCTATCTGGAAAAGTGCCTATATCACGCCAACTCATAAAAAAGGTCCAAAAAATGAAATTAAAAACTACCGTCCTATTGCCAAGTTATCCGTAATACCTAAACTGTTTGAGTCCATTATATGTAACACTCTTTCCTTTTATTGTAGTTCAATTGTTTGTGAAAGTCAACATGGTTTTATGAAAAAGAAATCGACTGTAACTAACTTGTTAAATTTTACCTCGTTTTGCTTAGATGTATTTGAAGACCATGGACAAGTAGATTGTGTGTTTACTGACTTTAGCAAAGCCTTTGACAAGTTATGCCATACAACGCTAATCAAGAAAATTGACAATCTTGGATTTAGCTCTAAGTTTCTAAAATGGATATCGTCATATTTAAGTAACAGACATTACAATGTAGTTTTCTTAAATGAACTTTCAACTAATTTTGTAGTCAACTCCGGTGTCCCTCAGGGTAGTCACTTAGGACCAATTTTATTTATATTATTTATTAACGACTTAGCTTTGACCATTAAAAACTCTTCAATATTAATATATGCAGATGACGTAAAAAATTTTAAAAGTATTAAATCTCAATCTGACTGCTTGTTATTACAGGAAGACCTTGTTCTTTTTCGGGAGTGGTGCAATCTAAACCGTCTTGTCTTAAATGTCGACAAGTGTAAAAGTATGACTTTTACACGCAAACAAAATCCGTTTGTATTTAGTTATATGTTTGATCTGTCACCGTTAAACAATGTCTCTGTATTCTCTGACCTTGGTATAATCCTAGACTCCAAACTAACTTTCAACTCTCACTTGGACTACATAACTAAAAAAGCCAACAGAATGCTAGGATTCATAAAGAGATTTACATTACATTACATTACATTTCACAGTACTTCGCACATAAATGTAACGAACTACAGACACATAGCAGCACTGGTGACTGAGACCATCGGCTGGGACAGAACAAGACATTAACAGAGAGAGACAGATAGACACATAGAAAGAAAGCACACATAACAGAAACCTACGTGGCTCAGAGGAGGAGACTTAGATTTGTATTGTCTCATGTTATCGCACAGGTGGCCTCAGATAAGCTGGCGATTTTTGTGGAAAAAGAATGCTGCTGAAGCTGGGGTTTGAACCCGTAGCGTTCGGCTTAGCAATCCACTACTCTATCCTCTGAACCATGGCCACCTGCTCATAAAGAGATTTATTCGCGACTTTCAGGACCCTTATGTTCTAAAACTTTTGTTTGTATCGTTCGTAAGGCCAATACTAGAATACGAATGTGTAGTATGGTCACCATATTACTCAATTCACATAAATAGACTTGAAGCAGTTCAAAGAAGGTTTATGCGTTTCTGCCTACGTTTCTTTTGTTGGTCTCCAAATAATATTCGTCCCCCTTACTCTCATAGACTTGCGTTAGTTAAACTTCCCTCTATCACCCATCATAGGCAATACCTTCAGTTTTGCTTTATTACTAATGTGATGAATGGCTCTATAATATCGCCATCAGTTCTAAGTAGATTTAACTTTAGTTTCAGTCGTACAAGCATAAGGCTGCAACAACCTCTACAACTATCTTTCAGTAGATCAAACTATGGTGCCAATAATCCAATAAATTAAATGGTCTTAATATTTAATAAGTATTATTTACTTATTGTTTCGATAAATGATAATTTAAAAAGCGAATCTTTCAAAACTTTATTTTATAATGCCTTAGCATAAATGCAGGCTTTTATTAATTGATTGTAATTCATGATAATTTTGTACTTTGTAATAATTGTTTAGATATAGATATATGTAGTTCATAAGTTTGTAAACGTTAGTTATTAACGACTTAAATAAATAAATAAATAAATAAACCTGTTGTTTAATATCTAATAAGGACAGACAAACTTTTTGCTTTAAGGGATATTTAATTAATGAACAGTATTAATTTTTCAATACATAGAGCGAAACGTAGAATACATATTACGATTAACAGTTTGAAGACACGAATAAATTGAGTTTTGTAGATCAATTTTAAACGCATTTTCTGTTTTTTCTATTTTTCAGAACATCTAGACGTTTAACATTTTTCGGAAAGGAAAAAGACAAATTGAAACCCATCAACAACTTCTATTGAATTTCCTACAGACCAAAAAATTAATGTTACGTATACGCCACAGTGGCCAGTGTTGCTTAAAATTTTAACCGTTCAAGCAATGTATTTTGACAATTGCACCCATTTATTAAGCTTTTCAACAGAAAATATTAGAATTGTATTCACTCCACAACAAGCTAGGACTCTCTTGAATCACTCATGTCTAAAAAACCAAATAACTTAATTTATGAAAATTAAACTGTCACTTCTAATGAACTTTTCCTAGTACTCATGCAGTTCTAATAAGTTTTTAGTCAATTAAATTTTTGCAACAAACTAAAACAACCACATTAATATGGGTTTTACCCAAAAACACGGTCCGCACTCATATGTGTAAGTTGGTTAGGTCAATTTCTGTGTTTATAAAATATTTGTTTGTGCATGCGAGTGTGTATGCCATAAAGCGGATGTCAACCCAGTTAACTGTAAGTTTGTGAATTAATTCACAGCACGAACAACATTTTTTGCATTGCTATTGCATTTCCCTAATTTGTTATTTTGTTTTGTTTTTCTTTTCTTTTTGTTTTGCCTTGATTCGAATGCAACACAAGCTTCAACCAATTATTCTTTCACAAACATTCATTCAACTGGAGGATTTTAGTCTAAAAATGACTTCTTTTAGCACGACGCTGAATAGCAGTGTTGACAATTTGACAACAACGAAATAAAGAAAAAGATTTGTTTGTTTCAATTCAAGTGAGAGTCAAGAATTTAAGGAAAGTGGCATCACTGAAACTGAATAACGAAGAAAAAAACTCTCCACCACGAACTTTCCATTAAGGATATCCAATTTAATTGCTGTTTATGTTTTAACACCCTGCAGTGCAGCAAACTGTATTCCTTTTTCCCTGAACAATGGCAGATCTCTGCTCTTCACCACACAATTTCACGATGAAATTTAGAATGCCACAGTTTTCCACAGTTTGCAGCATTTCCCGTATTTTGAAATTAAGTCATTGTAGAACAAGGAAAAGGTATGTTTTTTAGGAATTTAATAAGAGGAGTCAGTTCTGCAATTATTGTATCTCCATTTTCGGTAGCTTAATCTGAAAGGAAACAAAATGAGTTAAGAGCTTTTATCAAGTAATTCAAATTAAATTGGAAATCTCTTAGTTTAAGGATAATCAAAGTTAAATTTGTATACAAACATCGGTGGCGGTGGCGGTGTGTATCTGATGAGAGGGACTTTTCTTTGTTGTTCGGAAGAGTGCGAATTGTGTGGTGGTTCTCAAGAGCTGCTTGACGGAAGAACTTTAAAGCATCAAGGATATTGTGGAAGTGCAAGGAATGGCATGTTTTAATTAAATTGAACACACAAGAGACAACGACATTTCTGATGAGGGTAACGCTCTTCATGAAAACGCTCGCACCGTTGCGCTGTGGAACACACAAATTCAAAACAGAAGCGCATTGTCTTGGATTCTTTGTATTGCGGGTGAATTGGAGGATTCTGTTTGAAGGATGATCGAATCAGGCGCTGACACAAACTGAAATTGAATTTAATCGTAATCGCTTGAGAAGGTGTATTGTTCAATTGGAAGTGTGTGGGTGTGTGTGTGCAGAAGTTTGGTCGAGAATACAACATCAGACAACAAGTAGGTAGAATTATTAATGTCGTTTAGGGTCGGAATTAATGAAGAGGATGTAATTATGTAGAGGATAGCCGAATAGGTTTCTAATGAGAGGTAATAATATGGTATTGTTCTAAACAAAGATATTTTTGATCAATACAAAATGGTAGGAATGAAATGGAATGGAAGATTAAAACACATTTTAGCATTACAAATCTCGTTTATCATCATCATCATCATCATATTCATATAATGTAACGGCTAACACTATTTTTGTGGCACAGTTAACGCGACCTACAAAAACCGATGGGGCATAAATTACAAATCAAACGAAAGCATGTTTTGTGCAGATATGCAGTGGCTGTATATAATTTAAGTATTCTGTACTGAAACTGAAATTGTTCAAAACAATAAATTAAAATTTAATAAAAAGTGAGGTTATTAAACCGTCAGATCACCGTGGTGTCACAACAGCTGTTGTGTGCAGGGTGTGTTCGCGAAGCAATGTCAGAAATGTCATTAAGAATTAAGGTGGGTTCACAGTGGTGTTCGCATTACACAAATCCATCAACACGACAGAAGTTGAGAAAAATTTTGTTGAACGTGTATCCCCTTAATAATTGAAGAAACAACGCACTTGAATTTCGATAGCTGAGTCGACCCCACTCAAGGAGTTGTCGGTGTACATTGGTCTTGAATTCTTCAACATTATAATGATTAAGAAATACAGAGTGTGGAAAAGAGTTCCACATACTCGTAGTACGGCTAAGGAATCATTCTCTACAGTTGAAAGTACGTCCGAAGTTGGGCTTAAGGGCAAACTGATGAACATTACGGGCAAATTGTTTGATGGGAGGAATGCAACTGGCTATTTCTCTAGAGCACTTACCGTAGAAGAAGCGATAAAACAGGGAGAGACATGAAACGTTACGATGGTGATCTAACGAAGGGAATGACGCAGTGATGTCTCTATCACCGATCACTCTTAAGGCTCCTTTAAGAATACCATCCAAGAGACTTAAGTATGTAGCTGGAGCACCAGCCCAGAGATTTGATTAATACTCAAGCTTTGAACGAATATAGGTCTTATAGATAGATCAGAAAAGGAGAAGAATTTCTTGCATCGCCTTAAGAAACCCAAACATCTTGAGGCATTTTCACATCTTGAACAGTGATGCACATACCGAGAATCTCGAGATGTTCGGTCTCATTGATGTAAGTGCCACACATGGACAGTGGCAGGGGAGGTATATCTCGCTTAAACGATAAATGATAGCATTGAGTTTTCGTAGTATTACACTCTACGCGGTTTTTAATTCCCCATTTTACAATGCTATTTAGGTCAGAGTTAATTGAGATTATCATATTTGGCCTTTGCAGTTCCACATCCGAAGAAGGGATATGAGTCTGGGAATGAATAAGAAAAGCTAAGGGTTCTATCGTCAGCAAAACAATTTATTGGATTAGAAGTTACAGACAAGAGATCATTAATGAAAATGAGAAAGAGGGTTGGAGACAAAACGGAGCCCTGGGGCACACCAGCATCTATGTTGTGTGTTTCAGACTTGAATCCGTCGAGTACAACTTGTACTGAACGGTTCGAAAGAAAATTTCTAATCCAACGAATTAAGGATTCGTCAAAACCGAAAGCACGATTTAAAGACTTGCTCGTCTGCTCGGTAGGATAAACCATCAAATCACCAGTGAACCTGTTGCTGCGAAAGCCGTACTGCCGGTCATTAAGAAGCTTTCGGTCTTCAAGATATTTCTTGAGCTGGTAGTTTATCAGTTTTTCCATGACCTTAGAAAGAAGGGACTTAAGTGCAATCGGTCGACATTTGGAGGAAAAAGGGGATTCGCTTTTTTTTTAAATTGGCTGGACAAATGCTGTTTTCCAACTGTTCGGAAACGAGCCCAGAAGAATAAGATAGATGGAAAAGCTTACGCAAGCGTTTTGCCAGCGTGGAGGAACACCTCTTCAATATAATAGCGGGGATACTATCTAGACCAGCGGATTTATGTATGTTGAGACCTGTTTCGATAGCTCATATTTTCCCTTGAGTTGCAAATGTTCCAATGTTTATATTAATATTCAATATAATGTTTATTTCCGTCAAGAAAGTTAAACGTTTTTGATTGAGAAGACAATTTATAATAATAATTTTATGACAAATATTTGAGAACAAAAACTTAATGTTAAAAAAAGTTAAAAAACAACAAGTAAAAATCAAATTTAAACTAAAATTAAAATCGTGGTCTTTTATTACAGATTCCGCATTCAAAAGGATAATTCCTTTTGTTACTTCTGGCGGTAACACATTCCCCCCTTGAATGCTCTGCTTCACTTTCAGTTTCTTACGGCAGCCGGAACAGTTTTTTTATCGGAAGTTCCCAGATTATGAACGGCACTTTTTTCTCTCTTGGTTTCAACTTCCAATCTGAAGATGCGACTCGCAACCGAACGTTTCGGACTAAACCATCAGCCCCGGCGAATGTCTCACTCCAGCTGTCTTTCAGAATGTTGGAGGAACATATTCTTTATGGATAATTACTAAATCGCCTGTTTTCAAATTTTGTTGTGGTTGTCGCCACTTCGTCCGTTGCTGCAATTGATGCAGCTAATCTTGGGTCCATGCCTTCCAAAATACTTGGGTCATTTTTTGAATTCTCTGTAGTGATATCAGACGATTGTCCGGAATTTCCGAAACGTTCGCTCCAAAAGGCTGTATGATCGGTTCTCCAATAAGAAAATGTGCTGGAGTAAGGAAAGACAAATCCTCTGGATCTTCTGCGAGGGCCGAAAGTGGTCGAGAATTCATTACAGCACTAGTTTGAGCCAAAACTGTTTGAAATTCGCTGCTCGTTAATTTGTGCGGACCAATCACTCTTCGGTGATGGTATTTCATAGACTTCACACAAGCTTCCCAAAGCCCGCCTTGATGCGGTGCAGCTGGTGTGATAAATCGCCATTCAGTGCCATATTTCTGCAAAGCTTTTGACATATCCATTTCATTCCAACTTCAAAGCATTTTCGTGAGTTCAATCGCTGCACCTTCGACGTTCTTACCATTATCACTCCACAAACGTAAGCAGGCACCACGAATGCTGGTGAATCTTAAAAAAGCCTAAATGAAATCTGCTGGTGTTCTCTTGTTATTAGGACAAATGCTCCGGACGAACCTTTAAAAGAAAAGATAATAATAAACAAAAACTTCCAAAAACTAACTGCTTTGCAATTGCTCTTTTGAAGGCAACTTGATAACAATATACATATACGAAATCAACTAATATGAATTCTCTAGAAACAAGATAAAATAGTTAATTGTCAGCGCAACAATAACTTATTTAAATGCATAAATAATCTCCAAAATTTTCTGTATGAACGCACTTTCATTTGAAAATAGGAAATTATTAGCACAACAGCATATACAAAATTTTTAGCAATCGCACTTTCGCTAAAAATTTTGGCGCAACACAAAACAATCAATAATCCATAAAGCTCTTTATGCACAACAGCATACAAAAAAACTTTTAGCAAACGCACTTTCACTAAAATATTTGTATCTGAATCGAATGGTGTCAGCGCAACGCCAAACGATCTTATCCACAATCCATAAAGCTCTTCACTTTTCGATTTCCAAATTCAAGCCTCGTCAGCGCAACGAAAACACGAATTGGAACTTTCAAACACCGAATTTAACTTTAAACAACATTCCACCTTCCATACCTGCGCCGCTTTGGCTGCTATTCTCATCTCCGTCCAAACACATTTCGTTTCTGAACTCACCCTCATCTTGATTCATTTTGCACTTGTTCTTCATAAAAAAAAAACAATAATAATAAATAAATACATAACGTTCAAAATGCAATTCTTCATTTTGTTGATCCTTCACAAAATTCGTGCTAAAACCCTTTGTATCCACAAGATAGAGAGCTCGTCCATAGAATCCGGCTCGAAGAACCATGTTTCGATAGCTCATATTTTCCCTTGAGTTGCAAATGTTCCAATGTTTATATTAATATTCAATATAATATTTATTTCCGTCAAGAAAGTTAAACGTTTTTGATTGAGAAGACAATTTATAATAATAATTTTATGACAAATATTTGAGAACAAAAACTTAATGTTAAAAAAAGTTAAAAAACAACAAGTAAAAATCAAATTTAAACTAAAATTAAAATCGTGGTCTTTTATTACAGATTCCGCATTCAAAAGGATAATTCCTTTTGTTACTTCTGGCGGTAACAAGATCTTTTAGGTGTTTCGCAACAGCACGAGTGCGAAAGTTAATTAGTCCCATGGACAAGTCACATGAAACTCTCTAGCAGCGAAGAATTGGACGAGAGTTGCCTATCAAAAAGGTTAGATTTCGCGAGAGAGCTAACAACTGAAGTGTCATTGTCAACGAGCGTAGGGACCGGAGAAGAGGAAGAATTCTTCATATTTTCTTACAAATTACCAAAAATTCTTACTGCCTTTGGGACATTGCAGTTGTTTAATTTTTGGTCATGCAAATACTTGGTCCGTCGAATATGGGAATTACAAGCCTTCCTGACTTGTTCAAACTTATTCTGTTTTTACTGGAAATTTACTTCTTTTTCCCTGATAACCTCCTTACAGCTAAGATCAAACCATGATTTTGCTTTGGGTTTGAGACTTTTAACAATATTCGGGATAAAAGTTTTCATTCCCAAAATAATCATATTAGTAATCATATCTGCGCTTTAGTCTACGTCACTATCAAGGAAGCATAGTGACCAGTTAAAGATCCTGAAAAAGTAATTGAGACCGTCCCAGTAGGCTTTCTCGTATTACCAAACTGTTCTTTTGGGAGGTCTTTTTATAACTGGATTAGCTTGGCACGACAAATTTTCAGATATAATACTATGGTCTAATCTGCCTCAGTCGATGGCCTCAGTCGCCAGTGCTACTATGTGTCTGAAGTTCGTTACATTTATGTCCGAAGTATAGTGAAGTCAATGTCAATGTCAATGATCTGCCTAGAGGCGATAGTACATTGATAGTGTATTTATCAGTGCCAGACGCAAGGAACACGTCAAGAGCATTTTCTGCTTGGCCATTAATGTCCGATATTCGAGTGGGCTCAGTAAAAAGCTGAGTACGGTGGTTAAACTCAGCAAAGATCTCAGCACACATTCCTTTTGGTGTTGTCGGGCCCGAATGGAGAACCCACCAGGAATTGTGTACATTGAAATTGCCCAAAATAACGATTTCAGTGTGAAAAAATAAAACTTAAAGAGTTAAACCGCTTTGTTCTTTTACCGCCTTAATGCTAATGACATTAGAGACAATAGCCGTAATCTTTTGTAGTTATAAGAAAATGAAAAAGAAAAGATGTTGTTTCAAAAATGCATTAGCGTTACATTGATTGACAAAGGCATTTATTATAAGTGACTTGATAGAATAAGCATTTTCTCAGTTACTTGTCATATAGATGAGACAGTGGCAGAAAAATGTGCAGGAGATGTTTTTAAGTGAACTTTTGTTACTGTTGTTGAGCGTTTGGTTGTCGGTCTACACAGATTTTTGTCTGGAGCAAAAACAACAGCAGTAAGTTCGTCCGAAAATTTTGCCAGTTTGTGTTCACTTGAAAATTTCAATTAAAAATCAGGACAGATGTTTTACTAGCACTTAAATGTCGGGTTTCACACAGGAAAATATGAAATGATTTATTACAGTCGCAAGCCTCAATATAACAATGCCACCATTTTATGAAGGCTTTGAAATATAAAATAATATAAAAATGTTCATGTATATCTCAAAATTGAACTAAATGTGATTCATTTCAATTTATTTATATTCATCAAACGGCATATGTTTACATTTGCGGTCAAACCAAAAACATGCATACATGTCATTAGACATTGATTGACCCATCCCACACGTGCACATGATATGACATCTTGTGGTTAATATCAGGACAGCATCATCTGGCATGTCAAATCAAAACAAACAAAAGTCTAAACATGAATGCAAAATTTATAATAAATCTCGATTTGCTTTCAGCCATAAAATAACGTTGTTATTATTATTTTACCACATCATCGTCCAATAACCTTCATAATGATTTATATTCAAAGAAAAACAGCTACAACCACACAAAAGTATACATTTATGATTATAATCGATGCCCAAGGACCTGTCATTAAAACATAAACAACATCCAACCAAATACCAATTAAAAATAAAAACAAAAAAAGAGGAGCAAGCTTCTGTGTTATTTAGGTTGAATATACGACCGTGGACGTAAAAAAGCTTGAGGCAAGTCAGGAAGTTGACATTAAAATGAACACGATGACCGCATCTGGTTTTTATTGGTTCATTGTTTTGGCTTGAAGGGTAACTTAAGAGATCAAAAAAAGAAAAATGTTCCAAAATTTAACTTTTGGAACACAGTTTCGACATGATAAAGGGGACAACAAATGTCACAGTGAGGACCAAAAAAAGTAAGTCACACTCTGCTAAATGTTCCTAGTATTGGAATAAAGGCAACTTCATACGACCAAAGGTGGAACTGCAATATTATTTTTTTTTAAGATCCTTTGCCATAAAAAGTAGACACAACCTGTATTAAATTGCATACACAGATTTTTTCAAGCAAAAAAACAAAAAAAAATCACGATATTTACACTTTTTGCAATGAAACCAACCTTCTGGTTGGAAGATAACATTCAGTTGTTGATGCAATTTTTCAGTTAGTTTATCCATAAATTGGTTTAAGTACCCAATCAGCCATGGTAATTACACGCTCCGAGCTGCCAAAAAAATTTGAATAAAAGAAATTTCACAAATTTACTTACGTGTGCACTTTTAAATGCACCAGTTACACGTGAGTACGGCTTCTGCTGAAAATAGCAGTAATAGTCGAATATTAACAAAATATACAAAATATATATTAAGCCAGCCAGCTGGAGGTTAAAGTTAATCGGTAAATTAAATTACCATGTGGCCAACAGATCAATACACAAACGGTTTACTTTTTGCTACTCTGCATTGTCCAGGCAATCTGTTTTCAATAAAAAATCAGTGAATTCAATTTATTTTGTTCGAATGTTCTGTTTTTGAGGAAAGCAGCAATTTCTGAATTTAAATGCCCCTTTTTATCTTATATTTTCAAAAACAAAAGCGCAACATTTTAAACATTTTACTGCGATACTTAATCAAATTAAGTATGATACTAAAGTGACGTTTCTGTAAGTTTTAAACGATTTCAGTATACCACTAGGCATTTAGTATGATGGTAAAGTTGAATCACGAAATGGCGTTATTAAAGTTTTAGTATCATACTAGTCTAGGCTTTGTGTCATTCCTTTATTTTTGTTTTCGGTTCATTTGGGTAAGAAGAACCAATAAGTGAATACAAAATGTTTCTCGAGCTTGACGATTTTGAAATTTTTGAGGATACAGATCTCTGCAGAAATATCCGAAATTTAAAAGTGAGATCAACTATTCGAAGACCTGGACGACGAAACATCAATATTAATCAAGCGCAATTTTTTTTCATTTTTAAGGTTATTATTCGTTAAATGTCCAAATCGTTACGGATTTAAATGCAAGATATTAGATAATGTTGCAGTGTCCCCTTCGTGATTCAAACATTTGGAAAAACTGATAGCTTAAAAGAACTTTAGAGGACTCTTTAAGTAGCCATCAGGGTGTGTTATTAGGTGACGCTTGATACCCATGCTCCAACATTCTGCTAACATCTTACAGCTAGCCAGAAAGAGGAAAGGTATAACAACAGCCATACATTAACAACAAGAAGAATCGAATGCAGCTGAAATAAAAAAAAAGCAGAACGTTGTGGGTTCGAGTTTTTATATCATCTTTCACGGGCACTGCGAAGAACTGACAAAACTTCCAAGAGTATCAATCTGTCATGAAAAAGTGCTTAACTTTGCCGTTCGGAATCGGCGATAAATTGTAGGCCCCCTCAATTCTTCACACGCACCTAGAGAATTGTTGATAAGAGTAAGCCACTTAGGCCTTGGCTCTTCAAGAGCGAAAAATGTTATTGTTGCAATAGCTGTGCTTCACAACATAGAAAAGGAAAGATATGTTTTCTATGTTTTTGAAGAAGGCCAAACATTCTCACAGTCAATTCCAAACTGAAACAGGAAGAGCTTTCAGAAACGCTTTTATCAATCGCAGCTCTTAAATTACAAAAAAAAAAATTCCGAGTACGTGCTGACATTGCCATCCGCCATTGTTATTGAATCAGGAGGACTTGGTGCATAGACGCCCCAACAAACTTCCATTGACAGGCCTATCCGTAAGATCGGCGGTATTCTAACAAAATTGGGAGTGTTTTCTACAGGACAGTCATTTAATTGCTCAACAGGAATTTCAGGTAACAATGGTGACATTTCGGTGTTGCTGTCTATGTGAATGCTTTTTTATAATAAGCACGCACTCAAGGGTTTTTGTTCCCTTTTTATGGCAAAGCACAGTGCGAGCGTTAGGGAAAGTGGGATAGATGGAGAGGGTTTAGGATGAGGTGTCGGTTAACATTTGTCTTGAATTCCTGAACACTGCGGTGACTGGGGAAGACAGAGTGAGGAAGAACGATTCTCTGAACATGACCGTACGTCCAAAGTTGGGCTCGAGGGTGAACTGATGGGCATTCCTGGAGGCGCGGGTATTACGGTTGAATATTTTAAGGGGAGGAATGGAACTGGCTATTTTACTAGAGCATAAACCATTGAAGTAACGGTAAAAGAGGGTGAGGCATGAGACATTACGTCGATGTTCAAGTGACGTAAATGTCTCAACGATGGTATGGTCACCAATCATCTTAAATGCTCCGCTCTGGATACTATCCAAAAGACTTAAGTACGTTACTGGAGCACCAGCCCAAACGTGGGAGTTGTACTCAAGCTTTGGACGTATGTAAGTTTTGTAGATGGTAGCCAGATCAGAAGGGCAAACAAAATTTTTGCATCGTCTTAAAAAACGTTAACATCTTGCGGCATTTTTGGCGACATCGCATAAGTGGTCGGTGATACACGAAAGCACGCATTTTCGATAAGAGAGCATGGTGCCAAACTCTATCAAATGCCTTTGAAATATCAAGTGCAACAATCTTACTTTCTCCAAAACGATGTAAAGATTTGTTCCACTGTTCGGTGAGATATGCCATCAAATCATCAGTGGACCTGTTGCTGCGAAAGCCGTACTGCCGGTCATTAAGAAGCTTTCGTTCTTCAAGATATTTTTTAAGCTGATAATAATTTATCAGCGTTTCCATGACCTTAGAAAGAAGGGACGTTAGTGCAATCGGACGATAATTGGAGGGAGAGGAGGATTCGCCTTTTTTTGGGTAGGCTGGACAAATTCTGTTTTCCAACTACTCGAAACGAGCCCAGAATAAAAAGATAGATGGAAAAGCTAACGCAAGGGTTTTGCCAGCGTGGAAAAATACCTCTTCAGAACAATAGCGGGGATACCATCCGGTCCGGCGGATTTGTGTATGCTGAGAACTTTTAGGACCCTGGCTACAGCACGAGTGCGAAAGAAGATTTGTCCCATAGAATCACTGACGCGCTCAAGAGCTGGGGGAGTCATGATACTCTCTGGCAGCGAAGAGTTGGAGGCGAACTGCCTAGCAAAAAGGTTAGCTTTTGCAAGAAACCTAATGACTGGAGTATCATCAACAACGAGCGTTGGGACCGAGGAAGAAGAAGATTTTTTCATGTTTTTCACATATGACCAAAAATTTTTACTTCCTTTTGGACATCGCAGTATTTTTTGCCTTAATTTTTGGTCATGTAAAAATTTGGTCCGTCGAATATGGACATTAAAGGCTTTCCTGGCTTGTTTAAACTTATTCCGGTTTTCCTCAGTAGGGTTGGCTTTGTAATAACGAAAACTTACCTCTTTAAACCTGATAACCTCTTTACAGCTCATATTGAACCATGCGTTCTCTTTGGGTCTGATGCTTTTAACCCTATTCGGGATAAAAGTTCTCATTCCCAGAAGAATTAAACTTGTGACCATATCCGCACTGGAATCTACGTCACTATCGAGGAAGCGTAGTGACCTGAAAAAATTATTGAGACCGTCCCAGTCAGCTTTCTCGTACTGCCAAACGGTTCTCTTAGGAGCTCTTTCTTTAACTGATATTTTTGAAACGAGAAATATGCGGATATGACACAATGGTCAGATCGGTCTAGAGGCGATAATACACTTATTGTATATTTATCAGGGTCAGAGGTAAGGAACAAGTCAAGAGTGTTTTCTGCTTGGCTGTCAATGTCCGGTATTCGATTGGGCTCGTTGACCAGCTGAAGAAGATGGTTAAACTCAGCAAAAATCTCAGCACACACTCCTTCGGGTGTTGTCTTGCTCGAATGGAGAAGTCAGGAAGAATTGTGTACATTTTTTTCGGATAAGCTTGAGGTCACTGGCCTTGTTGTTGAACTAGTTGTCGTAATATTTCCTTCTCCACCTGGTCCCAACTTGCTTCTCGATCTCGTTTTGACTAAAATATTAAGTCCAATTAATTATATAGCACAACACGCAAAATGAAAATTCGTTATATTTGAAAAAGATGAAAATCAAATAACGGTTTTGATATTTTCCGAATACGACATTTGGAAAATGAAAACTAATTTTTTCCTTGAAAGGTATGTTTGTTGAGTATTTTTGAACGAACTTTCAAAATTTTTGCGCTAAAGTTTTTGAACACTTTTCATATTAAGAAAAACAAAACTCAAAAACCTTCAAGTTTACCATCTCGATTTTGTCTGCAAATAAAAAAATCTCATAAGACATAACTCAGTTTATTACTTTGATTATTTCGAATTTATCTCATCACAAAGAGTTGAAGAGCTTAACTCGACAAACAAAGTACTTTTACCTCACAAAAAAAGAAAGAAAAAAACAATAAATGTAAAGACAAGCAACATAATTCGGTTGAGATATACATAACGTAAATTCCTTTTTGAATTTTTTTTTCTTTGAAAGGAAGAGATATCAAAATAAACTTTCCATTGTAATTTTCTTTTTTTTTGAAACAAGCTCAAAACACACTAAGCCAGCTATACAGCAAGCAAAGAAACAACAGCAAAAGAAGAGTACAAGAAAAACCGAATATGAATGAATTTAAAGCTTAGTTTGCATTATCCTCTTCTTCGATTTTATAACCAAAACAAAATAAAAGGAACAATAGAATTTGCATAAAATATACTTCAGCTAAAGTCCGCTCAGAACTGAAGGGGGAAGATTTTGTGTCTTCTTTTTTGGCACAGTCGTTGTGTTTGTGTAGTTGCATGTCTTGAGTATTTTGTGCTTAGTGTCGAGCATAGTAACATGCTACAACAAGGACTCTTTGGTTAGCATTTAGTTGTATACAAAATCATTTTACCGAGAGCGAGCGCCATCTGTTCTCCGGTTATTAGATAGACGATGATGAGGGACAGAAAGGTTTTCAAATATGTACATAGGAAAGGATATTTTGGAACCTCTGCCTTGTAAATGCTTTTTTTACAAGTGCACTGCCTGCGGTCACTTTGCAAGGGATGGGTATCAAATTGGAATGGATTTGGGATTATAAAGTTTTTTTTTTTCTTGTAGACTCTCTTTTTTGTTAACATGGTTACAAGGTGCAGTTTAAGCGAGAATGGGTTTATCATAATTGCATTTGAAATAATGAATTTTAAGAAGAACACTGTCTCACTGCTTTGATAAGTAAGAAAGCTACAAACGAGGTACATAAAGAGTCTTGGAAACAAGAAATTTTTTGCACAATTAACTATGATAATATTATTCGTTAAATGTAAACATTTGCAAGGTAATTGAAAATTACTCCGTACAAAAGTAAAAAATAAGAGATTTGCATTTGGTTCAATCGTTTAGAATTGAAGGACAATGCGTGACGCTTCAGCGGTTCGGTCTATTTTTAACATCAAACATTCTTGTAACGTTTGTATTTTTAGGTTGTTCAACTTTATTTATGGATTATCCTATGAAGACTTTCAGTTACACATAAATTACAGCCTCCTTTCACCTTTTTAAAATGCAGCACATACCTACGTTGTTTACAATGCTAAGAGCTCAAGCAAGCCAAAAGAAAAAATGATAAGCTTTCCTTTTTGCCTATTTAAACACAATTTGAAGTACGTGTCGTCAAATCTGTTATCACCAAGCAGGTGACAAAATAAAATACAAGAACAAAAAGAAAACTCAATTTCCATCGCGTAAGGTACCTGCAAAACATAACTCCCTCAAAAAACAAAAGAAAAAGAAAAGTACACCAAACGAAGTGTTTTCACGATTAGAATACTTATCTATCGCATAAAACCCAAACAAAGGGGCACCTTAAAATGTTTCATCTGCAAAGAATGAACAAACAAAAATCCAAACAAAAAAAATGTTACTCATACGCCAGAGTGTTCAGCCAGATGTAGGTACCTACGAACACATTCCTCTTCGCTCCTGGAGTGTAAAATAATTCATGGAATGCTTTTCAGTCTTGCGACTTCAATTTGATAAATTACATTGAAAATTTACATTCCATTCCACTTGCTTCTATATTTTGTTGTCTATGTATCTCTTGTTGCCTTTTGAATCTGTTTGTGTATATACTTAAGGGACTATCAGAGCTATGGGTCTATTTGTAGTACAGAACATTTGCAGTTCTCACAAAATAAGAAAACAGAATTTTCATCCATTTCCATTGAATTTCATTTCGGTTGCCTTCGCATCTACTCAAATAAATGGCCGAAAATGATCTGTGCGCTGAAATGGTTGTCCGTCGGTCGTTCGGTTTTTTTTTTTTTAGCAATATGGAGGTACTTGTCGTTTGGTTTATGTCCTGGGTAGTTTATTACCCTCAGTGACACTTTTTTAGAACTCCTTTGGGGCCCTATACTCCTATTTGAGGTCGCCTATGGCTTCTTTTTTTTTGGAATCATGTCTGTTGGGATTTGATTTTATGTTTGAATTCATAGTAATGGTCGTTCGTTTCGTCTGGTGTCGCAAAGAGGACATGAGTGAAATAGACTCTATTACAACGTGTCATTTGACAGTCTAAATGGGCAAATTTCCAGACATGGTATATGATGGAAGCAAAGTGTCTCTTTTTCATTTCATTGAATTTATGACACTTTAATATCGCAGCAGTGTTTACCTCCTTAAACTCGAATAGGGGGACTCGTATAAGTACTTGTCTTGATGGAGATGGATTTTGAGGGCATGTACTGGTTAGATGGATCACGTGTGTGAAAGAAACATTTTATTTTTGCAAAAATCAATAATGGAATACATTACTTTGTGATTTTGAAAGTAAAAGAGTTGTCTACAGGGTTAGGTGTTATAAACGAAGAAAACATGGATGACATACGTTTAAGCATCTCATATGCTAATGTAAACATGAAAATTATATAGAAAACATTGTAGAGTTTTAGTACTTGTAGAAGAGACACGTTTTGCTGCAATATTGCTCAAGGTTTTTAAGGATTTTCTTCAAACAAACTGTTCATTTTAAGACAAAAATAATTGTAAGAATGTGTCACCATTATGGGAATCCCTTAATTTCGAAGCAATTGTCGCACAATCATTGTTTGGGGAGCACTTTCAGGAATTCGGACTGATAAACGGCCGTGTTCGTGTTAAACCAAGCATTTAGGCTCGGAGAAGGTTCTCAATTAACGCGATTAAGCCTTGCGATGGCTACCTGTGCATGAAAGTGTAAATGTTTCCGCAGGATAATCACTGTCACGCAACTTGTTTGATGTTATCAAATAGGAGGAAGGCTTGTTTGCTGAACAAAATTAAGCGAAACTTAGGTGTTTAAGTGTTGTCGAGAAATGTTAATTAAATTGTTGAGACTTTGTATTTGGGACTTCAAAATGAAGGAAAATGCTTATGGTGGGTGATTTCTTGAGACAAAGGGCTGATGGTAATGAATGAAGGTGCAGCAGAAGACAGAACAGTGAACCAGGGCCCATAAACTCAAAAGTTCGTCTTAGTTTAGCGTGGAAGTCATTGTCAATTAATCAAAAGTCAGTCGCGTCTTCTTTATACTAAGTTCAAATGCTGATTAGAGCTGAAGCAACATGGCATAATTGGCTCCAATTTACCTACTATTATTGCGCTTTTTACTTCACTTACGATCTGCCGAGCTGTTCAAAGCAGCAGGCGAAGATCTAGATAGAAGCATGAACCAATTCATCAGTAAGATATGGTCGGAAGAATGTATGCCCGATGAATGGAACCTCAGCATTGTTTGCCCTATCCTGAAAAAGGGGGATCTTCTAAGCTGCGCCAACTTCAGAGGAATCAGCCTACTTAACATCGCCTACAAGATCCTCTCTGCCGTAATGTTATGTGAACGTCTGACACCTTTAGTCAACAATCTGATTGGTCCTTATCAATGTGGCCTCAGACCAGAAAAGTCAACCATCGACCATGTTTTCACTTTGCGGCAGATCCTGGCAAAATCCTATTCACTCCAAATCGGTACCCACCATCTTTTCATCGATTTTAAGACCGCGCATGACAGTATCTACAGAGACGAACTTTATAAAGCTTTGGCTAGTTTTGGAACCCCTGCAAAGCTCGTTCGCTTGGGCAAAATGACGATGAAGAACTCACGCTGCACCCACCATCAAGTTTGGCAACGAGCTTACGGAATCTTTCGATGTCAAAAAAGGATTCAGACAAGGCGATGCACTATCATGCGATTTCTTTAACATCGTTCTTGAGAAGATAGTGCCAAACTCCACCGTCATCAACTGACGCACTATCTTCCGAAAGTCTGTTCAACTTCTCGCGTACGCCAATGATATTGATATAATGGGAAGAACACAGCGTTATATCAATGGCGCCTTTGTGAGAATTGAGACAGAAGCGGCAAAAATGGGTTTAGCGGTAAATGAGGGAAAAAAGAAGTATACATGCTGTCTTCGAGGAAGGACACCCAACACTAACGGCTCGGACAGAATGTCACAGTAGACGCATACAACTTCGAGGTAGAAGAGGAGTTTGTCTTCCTAGGCTTCGCTATTAATATGGGCAATAGCATCAGCGTCGAGATCAGAGGAAGAATAACTCTTGCTAATTCCTGTTCCTTTGGGTTCGTTAAGAAAGCAATTGAGTATTGAGTGGAAAATCCCTCTCTCGTGTGTATTGGTGGGGAAAGGAGAAAAATATTTAACAGCTAGCTCTACGGGTTGTACAACGACACGGACCTAGTCAGAAGAGTCAAGGGGTAGAGACTCAGATGGCTCGGTCGTTTAGAGCGGTTGGACACCAATGCTCCGGCCCGGAAAGCCTTCGACACTATTCCCGAGGGACGCAGAAGCAGAGGACAAAGCAAAGCGAGCAAAGCGACTCAGGTGGCGCACACAAGTGGAAGAGGACTCAATCAACTTGGTGTACAAAACTTGAGACAATTAGCTAGGGACCGAGCTGGCTGGCGGAGACTGTTGATTGAGGCCCAAGTCCACAACGGACTGCAGCGCCACCTTAATTAAGTAAGTAAGTAGGTAACTTGACTACGAAACTGAACTTATCAATCTTTTTGTAGTCGCGAAAGACACTTGTTTACACCATAGCGTTCCAAAATTCATGAAAAAAAATATCGGTGATAAAATTTAGCCCTGCGGTACCCCAGAATATTTTTGAAAAAAATAAGTTTTTAGTAGAGTACTTTAAACAGACTGAGAGAATTTAACTTTATGCAAAATTTGACAAACGCCTTTTGTCCATTATTTCGTTAGTCTAGAGTTTCCCTTGAACAAAGCTTGGAATATTTTGAACACATCTGCAAAAACACAATAAACAATAATGTATAGTCTCTACATTTCATCATGATTAATAAAGTTAACTTATATTTATGTAATTGCTAATAACAACACTGTTTACCCAATTCCCCAAAGTTATCAAAATTTATATTTCCCCAAAGTCTTCCAAGGAAAATAACACCTTTGTCACGCAAATTTGAACAGGTGATGAGTTATTAAAGGCATAAACAAACCACTCTCAATTCAAAATACAAACAATCTTCCGGCAACTTATTTCAAACTTTATAATTATATTTGTAAATGGGGTATGTTCTAGAGACGTCATAAGACAATCCTCGTGCCTACAACAGGTACTCGAAAGCTACTTAATAACTAAAACTTTAAACAAACTATACCAACCTTTGTAATTCGAATGAATAAATTATTATTTCTCATACGGGAATAGTTTCTGATAAGGGTTCTCTTTCATCAGAAAGATGTAAACAAAATCGACGAATAATTCCCCAGAGTAGCTCCTTGTGAAAATTTAATGTAGAATTGTCTGGAAGCAATTTGTGCATACGTCTTTAATCACATAAATAAGTTCGACTGTAATTTAAAATACAAATAATAACCCAACTTTTCCTTAATAATTCTCAACTGGAGTTCAGCAAAAGTTTTTTTTTCCAAAGAAATTGAGATGCCTCAATAACCAAATTGACAAAAGTTCAAAACTTTTAGCACACACAGGGAAACCAAAAATGCCTAAACATGAAAATTACACAGAAAATACTTCCGATTTCTTTCTTATTTTCTTGAAGAAGTAAACTTCGAGACCGATATTGGCACGATACTGGCCTTTACAGCAAATATCTAAAAATATATGGTTGAACTTTTCATATTCTTCTAACTGAGAAGACTTTCCCTGACATACACAAAACTTTTATATGGAAGCAAATTGCATTGACATAAGCGTTTCAAGTGTTTTTCTATACCCTGCAGATGTGTTTGTTCTCATATTTGAGGAGCAAGTTAGTTGCACAAAAAGTTGTTCATCTTCCACACACATGCACGCATGGAAGTTCCATAACTGCCAGAAAACAATAAATTGTTCTTCTTCTGTTTTTTTACCATTTTGTTGTTTCAGAAGCATCAGTCAATGACGTTCGCCCTTCCCAAGTGCCAAGTCAGAAACACCGCCCGTCGCTATATCGTCATCAGACAACATTATAACGAGAGGAGCACAGAGCATATAGGCCTTTGTCAAGTGTTTGTAGAGGAGTTGTTATTTGCAGAAGACTCTATGGGGTTGATGTCTCTTTGAGAGAACTTTTGTCATTGCCATTAAATTCATTAAATTCGTATTTGCCATCAAGCTGTTGTCGAAAGTTTCTCCGTACTGTCTTTTGTTTGTCAATTGACAATCATAGTGTTATAGAAGTTAATAATTGCATTATGTCCTTGCCACAATATGCTGATGGTCACATTTGTTAGGCTAATTAATTTGAAACTTTTTGCGTGCTTCCTCCACGGGAGTGCTTGGGGATTATACTTAAAAATACAAGACACCTTTTTCTATTTTTGAAGTTGAAGTCTTTCTATGGAAAATTAAGCTGTTCACATTTTCGAGTGTCAATATTGAAAGAGCTTAGTAGATACTTGTGATAAGGCAGGGTCCTGGAGAAGTTTACTTTTCGATTGGATATTTGATGACTTACAAGTACTCACTTACAGATCCAAAACTTTGGAGCTCATAAACCTCATTCAAGACAAAAGTCTTGTGGAGAGTGACCCACGGAATGACCCATTTGTTAAGAAGGGGAATCCTAATGGTCTTTTAATGCCTGCTAGGGTGTAAGTTATGGCTGGAGACATTACATACAGCTGGAAGAAGCTGTTAACACTAGATCTCCCAATCCCTTGAAGAGCAAACTGGTATGGCGCCACCTAATGATTGGGAAAATTAGAATATTGTATATGTTCAAAAATTCTCAACATTTTTTTTTATTTTTCACTAATTTTATGTCTCAATTTAATGTTCCAGCTTCCAGCATTCGATTGAACACTAGCTAAGGCACAAACCATTTTTTGACGAGGGAAACTTTAACGGTTCAATATTTGAGTATCCTGTTTAAGCACCATCAAAGCTCAGTTTTGAATAAACTTATAAATAGAAGCTTTGGAAGTCCTTAAAAATTTCACTCTTTATTTTTATTTTTTTGTGTCTGTGCAGTTCTTAGCCCTATGCTTTAGGCCACGGTTTATTGTTTTTATTTCATGAAGAGAAGGTTACGGACGGTTCTCTCTCTTTGACTTGTTCCATCTTTTAGAAACTAGATTATTTGAAAGTTAATGAATCATTCATTGAAAGTTTTACTGTCACTTTTCCACTTTAAAGGGTGATGCTAAGAATATTTTTTTGTTTCTTTTTTTTTAATGAACAGTTTTTAGAACAATAAAAAATGTGCAGTGACTGTTTACTACCTATTTTTATATTTTGTACCGAAATTATTTAAAATAAATTAAAATTTATTAAACAGCTGTTGTGCACAGGGTGTGTTCGCGAAGAAATGTCATGAAGAATTAAGGTGGGTTCACAATCCCGCATTAAGTGGAAATTTATTCGAATGGCTGATTAGCTGGCCTGACGCGTACCTACATTTTCCAGTTCGAACCATGCCCAGCAGTCTTAACAACTCAAATGGTGCATGGACCACCTCTTGCGAAGAAGCGCTAAGCCTGCTACTGGACACGCATTCCCCAGATAGATCCAGATCCGTTCATACAACAAACCCCCGAGGTTTGATAATAGCTTAACTTTACCCCAAGGTCTAGTGACAAAAGAAAAATTGACATGGGCTCTGAATATAGTTTCGAACCTTATAAATCTCCAGGTCCAGATCAAATCATATCAGCTGAGCTAAAACATACGAGCGACATAATTTTGCCCATCATTGAGATGCTTTTCAAAAGTTGTCTAGATCTGGTCCATATACCTCAGTGATGGATACCCAAAGCGGGCAAATGCTGGAATGTCAACCCAAAAGATCTTAGACCTATTAGCCTATCATCATTCTTCTTAAAACTCTGGAATGATTGATCGATGTCCATTTACGTAATAGCATTGACAAGATACTATCTGTCTCAGCATACTTACAGCAAAGAGAAATCGATAGAAGCATACTCTGGTAAGAACCATCGAATAATCACTTGAGCAAAAGGAATACACCATTATTTCCTTCCTGAGGACGCTTTTAACAGCGTTGACATATCTACTCTCACTTCTGCTATGACGACCTTCAGGGTCTCACTCTGCGAGTTGATTAATCTAACGCTAAAAATCAGGATCATCAACTCTAATATGGGCGATTTTTGTACGAGAAGGTCTGTCGGCTGAGGCACTCCTCATGGTGGTATTCTGTCCCCTCTCCTGTGGAACATAGTAGTTAACAAAATGTTAATACTCGACAAGGAAAACATCCTAATACCCTGAGAGACCTCCTCTAAAACACACTAAATATGCTCACTAGATGGGCTGATCACTGTGGACTTAATATTAACCTTCAAAAAATAGACCTTGTCCTTTTTACACGGAAATACAAAATTCCAGAAATCGTACCTCTTTCAATAAAAGGTGTATCACTAGTTTTTACCAATGAAGCCAAATATCTTGGTCTAATCTTAGAAAAAAATTCATTCAAAAAAGAGTTAAGCTATGTATACACGATTGGAAGATCTTCCAATATTGGACGAAATGCCAAATGTCTTCCAACAGCAACCAATGAGCTTTCAATAGCCAATTTTCTATCAAATCAAAATTTTCTGTTTATACGGTTGGAAAACTTTATCCAAAAATTAATCAATTTATTGGAAGAAAATTGGCTGTTAGTTGTCGACAATTTTTTGTCATCCAATTAAATATTGCCTGTTTAGACGATTGGAAGGCTTAAGAGAACAAAAAATTGGTAGACTCATTGGAAGACAATTTTTTTTGACAAATGATAGAAAATATGAAACACAATTTGAGGGCAACGATATGCAAGGAACATTGAAATCATACTTTTTCGATTGAGTTGCAAAAAATAAAGATATTTAAATGAATAATGAAGATGAAATCTCTAAGTCCAGACCTAACTTATTGCTTTGGAATTGCAATTAACTCAGATGCAACATATCTACTCTTCAAAAATTCAGTCGGTGCATATTTTGTCCATCAATTCTACCGATATTTCTCTTATAACATGTTTTTCCTTCAATGAAGATTAAGGTGTTCAAAATGCAACACTTCTGGGTCATTTTCTCCCTTTGTTGAAAAACATGTTGTGTCTTGTCCACCCAATTTTTTAAGAAACGACCGATCTTACACGACTTTAAAAATTAGTAAAAAGCCAAACAAACAAAGTTAACAGTTTGTTGATTCGGTCGACTGCAGAAGCTAGCTGTTTTTTCTAAGAACAACATAGGCTTGGAAAACTTGCAAGAGATCAAAACATTGTCGATTGTTCCGTGGCCCATTTGGCCTTACATTCGTTGATGACGTCCCCAACCTACGTCAAGCCAAACTGTGTTTTTATACTCTGCACAACCTGCATCTTAAAAACATCACTCAGTCTTGATCTCCCGAAAAAGCTGTAAAATAACTACATGCGCCCAATCCTTCTCATCTTCTTTCCTATTTTGAGCAATTCTTTACCATTTCATCCATTCTTGTTGTTCTGGATTACTACTGATTGATCTTGTTAATATATTATCTTATTATTATTATGTTTTTATTGCAATTTAATTAATATGTTTGTATAACAGTTTCAGTTTTGATATTATAAAAAGTACCAAACAAATGTTAATGTACCTTATACATATTGATTCTAAGCTAGTTAATGTCTAAATTCTTCTTGTTCTCTGTTCTTTGTTCTCTTAAATATGTACATTGCACTGTTCTTGCATAATTCATTCTGCCGTTGCTTGCGTTTAAGAAAAAACTCTTTCACTTTGACGATAACCACCAGCGAAGGCAGTCGCATCATCATCAAGCAGCAGCAAAATCGAGAATTATTACCTAAGTATCACATATATACACTTTACACATTTACCATTTATACACGATTAACATTTAAACCTAATTACATTTATACAATTCAATTATAAAACACAAAATCACAAACACTCAATCTTTTCATTGACATTTAAAATTAAAATCACACAAAAACATACAGTCCACACATCATCGACACCATATAAAACATTGGTCCTTCTAAACCGTATGATTAATTAAAATCAGTGCCGTGCCGTTCCGTTAATAAAAAGTGAAATTGTTGAGACAGTTATGTGAAAGCAGTCTCCAAAATCATTTTATAATCGAACTTATGATATGATATGAGTAGATGCTTTGAAAAGTAGTTTTTATATGTAATTAGTGTATTAGATAATTGCATGCTTAAGACGATTTTTATTTGATGACATTGAAAATTGCATGTACATGATATACATATATACACTTATAACTCTTTAATGGTACATATTTAATTTGAAAACACGTGTTGTGCATATTGAAAGACACATTTTGTGCAAGAAATATTTTGGTAATTCCTCTTTTATACGAGTAAAAGCATTTGTTTCGGGTTATAAGACATTTTTCGGTGTTTTTAAAATGGAATAACAATTCGTCAAGGGAAAACGTAGTCGCGCAAAGGCTTCTCTGACATTGCAATTTACATATGCTCAACGCATTGATGAGAACACTTCGCTTTACTCCTTGGAGATTCATTTCTCTAGGCTAACCGAAGCCTGGTCAGATTTCAATGTCATGTCTGACAGATTGTATGAATTTGTTGACCTTGAGGGATTCGTAGATCCTGAAACAGAATTTGCAGAGTACGAGGAAAAGTATATGACAGCACATGGAGCAATGATCGAGGCCATTCGAAAAAGAAACCCTGCGCCAAAAACACCTCCTCCTCAAGAAATAAACATGGAAACTCTATGTACATCGCTTTCTTCTCAACAAAATCAGTTTCTGAAAACTATCGAAGCCGCGAATACTTCGAAATCGGTTCAACTTCCAAAACTTGTCGTTCCGACTTTTAATGGTGATTACCAGGACTGGCCGGGTTTTAAAGACATTTTTTTGGGCACTATCGATGCGAATAAGTCCCTCACTGGAACTCAAAAGTTCCAATATTTAAAATCGTTCCTAGGCAAGCAACCTGCCGATTTGTTCAAAAATACTCCGTGTACGGACAAGAATTATATTGAAGCGTGGGAAAAGTTAGAAGAGCGCTATGATCGGTCTAATTTAATTGTGCAATCTTTTATTAAAACCTTCTTATCGTTACCGTCGGTTAATTCTCCGAACGCTTCGTTGCTAAGAAAGATATTTGATCAGGCCGATGAAGTGATACGCGGTTTGAACTCTTTGGACGTTACATCAAGAGATCCGTGGATCATTTATATTTTGCTTCAAAAGTTAGACTACGAAACGAAACAAGAATGGGCTCGGCCAGTAGGTTCTAGAACTGATTGTACAATTCAAGAATTTTTTGATTTTTTGCAAACAAGATGCAACTGTCTTGAAGCTTGTGGTCCATTGGTAACAGATTACCTTTCAAAACGGTCAAATAACCTAAATTATAAAAGTGTTCGGTCTCATATGGTTGAAACAAATCTCGGTTGTCCTAAATGTAAAGAAAACCACATTCTTTCTTCGTGCAATTCTTTCGCTGCTCTAGATTCAGAGGCTCGTCGTGAATTCGTCAAAGACAGTAAATTATGTTTCAATTGTTTCCGTCCGGGTCATCCGTCAAATAGATGCAGGTTGTATTTACGTTGTAAGTTATGTAAAAAGCGTCATAATACGTTGGTTCACTCTACTGAGAACGTAGCTCCAACAGTTTTCGCCGGTACATCGTCTTCATGTCATAGTTCTTCTCAACTTGCAAACGTTAATTGTCATTCGCTTGAACCGTCAAAATCTCTTTCTACGCTTTTGCCTACTGCTGTCGTCATGGTTAAGGATAAGCTAGGAGCTTTCCGTGAACTTCGCGCGTTATTGGATACTGGATCGCAAGTCTCTTTCATAACAGAGCAGATCATTCAACGTTTGGGACTGTCTCGCAAACCATCGCGTGTTCCTATAATGGGAGTTGGATCAACTTCGGCTGGTGTTACAAATGGCATAGTTTCCCTAAATTTATCTTCGCGTTTCGATGCAAACAATATAGATATTGATTGCTATGTCATCTCTAAGCTTTCTTCGTTTCTTCCATCTGTTTCCGTTTTGTTGTCGGATAGTCAATCTTACCTGTCGCTGATCCTAGTTTCAATAAGCCAGGTCCTATTGATATCCTAATAGGAGCAGACAAGGTGTTTGAGATTCTTAAAGAACCTGTTAGTTCAAAGAGAATTGATGTTCCTAATTCTATCTCCACGATATTTGGGTGGGTGATAGCAGGTAACATTGAGCAGCAGCGTACGTTCTCAAATCAGGAAGTGAAGGCATTTTGTACACAAATTGATTACTCGCAGGAATTTGATTTGGAAAAATTTTGGCGTTTGGAAGAGGTTCAGTGTAAGCCTTTGTTATCTGTTGAGGAAGAAAAGGCTGAAGAACATTTTGCATCAACTCACTCTCGTTCGGCCAATGGACGTTATGTAGTGCAATTGCCATTTAAAACCGATTTTAGCTCAAAACTTTCTAACTCGTTTGGCATTGCTCTTAATCGCCTACATTCTATGGAACGCAGATTTCAGAATAATCCTGACTTAAGGACTCAATATACTCGATTTCTCAGTGAGTATCTCGAATTAGGCCACATGGAAGAGATTCCTGATGATGAAATCAAAAACTCAACTTCGCCCTGCTATTACCTGCCCCACCACGCAGTTATCAAAAGTGATAGTACTACCACGAAGTTACGGGAGTATTCGATGGCTCAGCTAAGTCTAACGATTCTTCGAAATCTTCTCTTAACGAACTTCTTCTTGTTGGTCCAACCATTCAACACGATATTTTCTCCATCTGCCTTCGAAGTCGTCGACATGTTTACGTTATATCTGGAGATATAGAGAAGATGTTTCGGCAGATTTTAGTTGCACCGAATCACACCAACTATCAAAGAATCTTATGGCGTTCTTCTCCGGATGAGAAGCTGAGACATTTTAGATTGTTAACAGTGACCTATGGTACGTCATCCGCTCCTTTCTTATCAGTGCGCTCGCTTAAACAACTAGCTCTTGATTATTCAGAAACACACCCTAGAGCATCGGATGTCATTCTAAATGATTTTTACGTCGACGACGTCTTTTCTGATGCAGATTCGGTTGAAGATGTTATGTCTCTTAGAAACGAGCTTGTAGAGCTTCTCAAACTAGGCGGTTTTAACTTACGTAAGTGGTCTACGAATTGTTGGCCTCTTTTACTTTCACTACCTGATGAACAACGTGAGATGTCGCCAGTGGAGTTTGAGGAATCGAGTGTCATCAAGGTACTTGGTCTTCGGTGGTGCCCGTCTAAGGATTGCCTTTCATACAAGGTTTCTCTTCCTGATCGGACAATTTGTACAAAACGGCGTATACTCTCCGATACGTCGCGAGTTTTCGACCCGTTAGGATTCCTATCTCCCATAGTCGTTGCCATCAAGATTTTCTTTCAAGACTTGTGGCGAGATCAAATCACCTGGGACGAAGAAGTTCCTGAAGAGCTTGCAACTAGATGGACGACTATTCGTGATCAACTGCATTTAGTTGAATCAGTTTCAATTCCTCGAACAATGTGGTCAAACCCAAACAACATGGAATTACATGCACTCTGTGATGCATCGCTGGACGCATACGCCGCTGTGGTTTACTGTCGCAGCGTTGATCTTAATGGAAAAGTGAGGATATCTTTGGTCGCAGCAAAGAGTAGGGTTGCTCCAATCAAGGTTTTGTCTTTACCAAAACTTGAGTTATGTGGAGCTCTTCTATTGACACGACTCATTAACAAAATTAAAGTTTCTTTACAGGAGAAAGAACTTCGAATTTTTGCTTGGACAGATTCGTCAATAGTCCTTCATTGGCTATCCTCATCGCCCAAAAAATGGTCTGTCTTTGTTGCGAATCGAACTTCGGAAATTCAGTCTTCCTTACCATTTAAATGTTGGAATCATGTACGTTCGTCGCAAAATCCAGCTGATGTAGCATCGAGAGGCATCTCCCCGTCGCTTTTGTTGTCAACAGACATTTGGTGGCAAGGACCGCCATGGTTAGAAAGGAAACCCACTGATTGGCCAGTTTCCCAGTACAGTGTTGAAGGAGTTCCTAACGAAGATTTGGAGCAACGAAAAAGTACAAAGGTCAAGGTATTTGCTTCAAACTTGAATTCTGAAAATGTTCTCGAAAATTTAATCGCTAAATATTCAAATTGGTATAAGCTGGTTCGCGTTGTGGCATTTGTTTATCGGTTTTATCGAAATTCTCGTTTTAAATCTATTCGAAAATCGTGTTTACATCTAACTACTGAAGAACTTAATTAAGCTCAGACTCTTCTAATAAAAAGTGCTCAAGCAAAGCTTTTCGGTTCCGAAATTAACTCTTTACGAAGGGGCACAGAATTGTCTAACAAAAATAAACTATTGAACCTTAATCCATTTCTTGACAAATCCAATATTTTGCGCGTCGGTGGTCGTTTGACACATTCTGATCTAAAATTTAATGAGAAACACCCTATTATTTTATGTAAATCACATCCTATTTCTAAATTAATAGTTGAATCAATTCACAAGCGAAATCTTCATGCTGGAATTACTTTAATGTCTGCGTTAGTAAAACAAAACTACTATATTCTTGGGTGCCGAAATTTACTTAGAAAAATTGTTTTCGAATGTAACAATTGTTTTCGACAACGTCAAACTGTATCGCAGCAACTTATGGGAGATTTTCCGGTTGAACGTGTTCGTTTCTCACGCCCATTCAGCAAGGTCGGTTGCGATTACGCGGGCCCTATTATCCTCCGCTCATCTCGTTGTCGAAACCCTAAGTTTGTTAAGGCTTACATCGCCTTGTTCGTATGTTTCGTCACTAAGGGAGTCCACATCGAATTGGTTAGTGACTTGTCAACGGATGCCTTTCTCTTAGCACTTGACAGATTCGTAGCACGCCGCGGAAAGCCGACAGAAATATGGAGCGACAACGCAACGAATTTTCATGGAGCTAAACGAAAGCTAGGTGAGCTGTACGATATTCTTCGGAGTCAACAAAGGAGCAACATCATCAATGATCATCTGACAAAGGACCACATCGCTTGGAAATTCATTCCTCCTTCTGCTCCCCACTTTGGTGGTTTGTGGGAAGCGGGAGTTAAATCAGTAAAAGCCCATCTCAAACGTGTAATCGGTGACCATAAATTAACATTCGAAGAAATGTATACCCTGTTGACCCAAATTGAATGTTTACTTAACTGTCGACCTATGTGGCAGACCTCCGATCTTGAACCTAGTGCTCTAACCCCGTCACATTTTATGATCGGAGAATCTTATGCTACTGTCCCTACACCTGAAGTTTTAATTCATCCTATTTCAATTCGAAATAACTGGTCTATTTTGCAGGCACTAATGCAAGGGTTTTGGAAGCGATGGCATCAAGAGTATCTGACGTCACTTCAATGTCGACCAAAGTGGCAAAAGACTCAACGAAACCTTGAGGTAGACGATGTTGTTTTGCTTAAGGAGCCTAACCTTCCTCCATCTAAATGGCTACTTGGACGTGTGACCGCAATACATCTTGGACCAGATAAAAAATGTCGTGTTGTCACCTTAAGTCCAAAAGTATGACAAGTTGCTAGTGAGTTTGTGGCTCCGCATTTTATTCAAATTATTCAAGTTTAAGTAAAGT
Source organism: Sphaerophoria taeniata (assembly GCA_943590905.1). NCBI lineage: Eukaryota > Metazoa > Arthropoda > Insecta > Diptera > Syrphidae > Sphaerophoria > Sphaerophoria taeniata. The sequence continues at coordinate 10,691,495 of OX016542.1, read as the reverse complement.
TTAATTGTAAAAAAAAAATTTGTTCTCTATTCTAAAGAAGTTAAGCGTCAAGTTTCTATATCATTCTTGCTCAATCAAATTAATTTAATTTAAAAAATTGATAAAATAAAAGTATTTGCAATGTCTAATTCTAACCTCACAAATGGTAAGAGAAATCTTCGATCACACACGAATGATAGACTTGTTGGCTCTCCGATGAACTCTTCGTCAAGTCCTTCATCAACAAAAATTTGGGATAAGATTGAAATTCGTTTGGATAAATTAACATCAACATTAACTGACACTATTTTATCTATCTTGAGAAAAGAACTGAGTGAAATCACACTAACTTTTAATTCTCGATTGAATGAGATTGAAGCTAATTTTGACTTAAAAATTAAAAAAACTTGAAGACGCGTTTGTAAACAAGTGTAATGATGATATGAACAATATGGTTTTGGAATGTGAAACAAAATTTGCACAGAAAATGGAATTGGAACACAATAATATTGAACTACTAAAAACACAAATTGATGCCTTAGGGGCCAGTTATAGCGATCATTGAAATCCATCAGGAAAAATGTTTGAATGGATATTTAACTAAGTTTTCTTTTGATTACTTATGCAATTTATATACCAATCGACCGGAAAATACTTAAAGATTTTTTTTTGAGAAAAAATATAAGTTCGCAAACTTATTTTTCATTAAAATGCATTTTTCTATTTTCCGTACGGAAATTCGTTTTCCTGAACAGCTGATGGATTGTTGTCAAAAATGAATAAATTTTTCCAATGATTTGCGTTTCAATTTTTTACAATTCCAATGATCTGTGTTTCAACTTCTCACAGTTCCAATGATAGAATTACGGCAGGAAAAAAAATCCTGACAGAAATTTTCAATGATTGCTATAAACGCAGATTTCAGATTCCTCCTGTTCCATTTTTTCCTGATGAAAACCAATGATCGCTATAACTGGCCCCTTAACTAGGAAAAACATTGCAGGTGATCTTGTACTGCATGGAATACCAGTAAACCGAAACGAAAATCTGCATGAGATCTTTAACAAGTTTTGCACAACAATTAATGTTTCTCTGTCACATCCACATTATATAATTCGAACTAAACAAAAAAATAAGTCTTCTGTTAGCCCGATCATAATAAGACTTCAGAATGAAAATGAAAAAAATCTTGTTTTGAAGAAGACGAGTGAATATTATCAAACAAAGTCTCGCTCAGTCACACTTGATGATCTTGGCTTCCAAAACAACAACAGATTTGTAAGGGTATATGAGTGCCTTACGAAGCATAATCATGCTGTCTTTTGCAAAGCTAATGACCTACGTAGGAGAAAACAGGTGCACTCGGTTTATTCAAGATATGGACGAGTTTTTATCAAAGTGCATGTTGAAAAGAGACCCATATGTATTACTAGTGTAAATCAATTGTATGCGGTGGTTTCGAATGTCCATTCGATTGAAAAAAATTCTATGCTTGGAGCTCATGTTGATGTTGGTGCTTTAAATGTTGCCGCAGCCCAAGTCGTTGCTGGTGTCGGTGTTGCTGATGGTGATAATGTTGCAGACAATGTGAATGTTGCTGATGGTGTTTTTGCTGCGAACGAGAGTTTAAATTTTTTGTAGTAATCTTACTCTATTCAATTTTCTGTGTTTATTATTATGATGAATCTAAATTTTTTTATTTGCGTGTAGCCTACAATTATATGAATCTTGATTAACTTATTATTTTTCTGTCTCATTTTCATTAAATTCATTTATTTATTATTTATTTTATTTATTTATAATTTTATTCTTCATTAGTGAGTTTCTTTTTCTAATAGTTGGTGGGTTTTCAGTCTCTTTTTTTTTCTCTTCTTTCGTCTTTAATGTTTTATTCTTCTCCGGATATTGTGAGATCGGTGTGCAATGTACTGTGTAACGTGAGTAAAGGTTTAAATGTCTGTCACTTAAATGTGGGAAGCATTCGCTCTAAGTACACTATCCTCCTTCAAATGTTAGGTAATTCGAATATGGATATTGTAATGATTTCTGAATCATGGCTGAATGAAAGTATTTCTTCAAATTTGCTGTGTTTTTCTGGTTATGAATTATATAGAAATGATCGTTGTACTCGAGGGGGTGGTGTCTGTATGTATGTGAGAAATCATATTCCTGCAAAAGTTATATATGCTTCTACTGGCTGTATCGAATTCTTGTGCGTAGAAATAAAAAATAATCATCGTGAAAAATGTCTTCTAGTGGTGGTGTACTCACCACCTGGTTTGTTTAAAGAGAATAATTTGTACGAAATTGAAAGCACTCTTTTTCTTTTAAACACTAAGTATTCAGATGTGCTTATTGCTGGAGATTTCAACGTTAACTTACTAGTCAACAACGTAAATTCCCGTCTATTTCATTACTTTTGTAATAAATTAAGTTTGTTCATTATTAATAAACACTGGCCAACTTGCTTTCAGTCTTTAACCAATCCTTCACTCATTGACATTTTCTTAACAACTTCACTCCCTAAAATTTTGCGCAATGACCAGATAAGATTGACGTCTGAATTTATACATGAATTGATTTTCTGTTCTTTCCAGTTTAATGTTCAAAATGCTAATTCTGTAGAGACTTTTAATTTTCGATCTTATCGCAATTTTAATTCTGATGAAATTGTAAGCCGCACTCGAACTGATTTTTGGAATGAAATTTATTACACTAATGATGTAAGCACTAAGGTCTTAATTTTTAATAGGCTCCTGGAAAATTTATTCAATGAATTTGTTCCCTTAGTCACAAAACGAGTAAAAAAACCTGCATCAAGTTCTTGTCCATGGTATAGTAACGATATAGAAATTCAAATTAGAGATAGAGAACGTTTCTTCAGAAAGTTCAAACGTAATCCTACAGTTTATAACAGAAATCAGTATATTTTTGCAAGAAATAAAGTCACTTCTCTCATTCGTTCATGTAAAAAAGATTATTTTTCTGCTAAACTTAACATATCCTTGGGCTCTAAGGTTCTTTGGAAAAATCTTAAAGAAATTGGTATCTACTCTAACAAATCGTCATCTGGATGTTCATTGGATCCTGAGCAGATGAGGGCAGTTTATGCGTCACCCCTGAATAGCTCTAGGTCGGCTATAGTTGTTCCGGATAATAATGTTGAACTGTTTTCATTTAACTGCGTCGATGAATATGAAATCGTAAATGCTATTCGAACTGTAAAATCAAATGCAATCGGATCTGACAACATCTCGCCAAAGTTCATTAGATTAATTGTACCAGCCATTTTGCAACCCTTGAAACATATTTTAAATATTTGTTTCTACAGTTGTAAATTTCCTGAGCCATGGAAGTGCGGTGTAATAGTTCCAATTCCAAAAAGCAGCAAGTCACTAGAGCCGTCTGAATTTAGACCTATTAGTTTGTTGCCATTCTTTAGTAAGGTTTTTGAACGGCTTTTGGCTAATCAAATGATTAGCTATATTCAAATCAATCAAAAACTCTCGAAGTGGCAGTCTGGTTTTCGGTCTAAACATAGCTGTGAATCTGCTGTCATTAAGGTAACTACTGACTTTCGATTCGCCCTTGATAAAGATCATCTTGGAATCATGGTACTGCTAGATCTTTCCAAAGCTTTTGACTGTGTAGACCATCAAATTCTAATATCAAAGCTAAGTGATAAGTTTAATTTTTCTACATCGTCACTTAAGCTTTTGAAAGACTACCTTTGTAACAGAAGTCAAATAATAAGAACCGAGCAAGGAACTTCAGCTCCTTTTATTGCTCACTGTGGTGTTCCCCAAGGCTCTGTCCTCGGACCACTTCTGTTTTCACTGTTTATCAATGATCTACCAAATGTTATTAAAAATTGCTCAATTCACTTGTATGCAGACGATGTTTTGATGTATACATTTTGCAAACTAGGTATGATGGAAGATGCTGTAGCGCGAATCAATGAGGATTTAGTTCATGTTCAGGAATGGGTTCAGACGAATATGTTACGTCTTAATCCTTCGAAGACGTTGAGTATGGTGTGTTCAAAAAATGATGTTGTTCTTGAAGATATCCCTAAAGTTATTTTGAATTCCCGAACTGTTGAGTTTGTCGATAAAGTAAAGTACTTAGGCTATCAAATTAACAATAAACTCACTTGCTGCGATGCCATCTCGGAAGCTGTAAGACGTATTTACTTTGGCCTACGCTCTCTAAGGACCTCGTCTCAATTTCTGAATGAAGATATCAAAAAACATTTAGTCAAAAGCTTGCTTCTTCCTTTCTTTACTTTTAATTGCTCTGTATACCCTTGTCTTGACTTTGAGTGTAAACGAAAACTGAACGTAGCATTTAACGATTGCTTGCGTTTCATATACAATATACCTAGGTGTGAAAGTGTGTCTAGTGTTCAGTCTACGTTATTGGGGATAAGTTTGAATAATCATTTATTGTTTCGTAATATATTACTTTTACATAACATTATTAATGGAAGATCTCCAGGGTATTTAGGGGAAATGCTTCAATTCGCTCAATCCCATAGAGGGTTACGACTTATTTTGCCACGTTTTCTTCATTCCATTGCTGATCGATCTCACCTCGTCTTTTCAAAAAGGATTTGGAATAGCCTTCCCTTTGAACTTCAAAGAATCACTTCACCAACCATTTTTAAGAAAAAGTTAGTTGCTTATATTGTGACAAATATCAATTAATCGTCTTTTACTGTTAATGTTATACCCACTCATTTGTTATTTATTAATTTATTGTATCAATGTAATCCATTTATTATTATACTTTTTTCTATTATATTCTTTCTTTTTTTTCATTATATTACTATTATTTATAATTAATTATGTAACGTATCTTGTCAAATGTATAATTAACTTGTTGAATATTTAAATGCAATTAAAAGATCCTGTAATCTTGATGTATCATGTAAATGCTTATAAATACAAAATACAAATACAAAATACAAATACAAATACTGTGAAAACTAATAATGGCAGTTACGTTCGACCAGTTACCAAACTAGCTCCTCTTCCGTTTACTGAAAGACCGGAGTCTTCCAGGGGGGGCTGAATGTTCTGGATTACTACTGATTGATCTTGTTAATATATTATCTTATTATTATTATGTTTTTATTGCAATTTAATTAATATGTTTGTATAACAGTTTCAGTTTTGATATTATAAAAAGTACCAAACAAATGTTAATGTACCTTATACATATTGATTCTAAGCTAGTTAATGTCTAAATTCTTCTTGTTCTCTGTTCTTTGTTCTCTTAAATATGTACATTGCACTGTTCTTGCATAATTCATTCTGCCGTTGCTTGCGTTTAAGAAAAAACTCTTTCACTTTGACGATAACCACCAGCGAAGGCAGTCGCATCATCATCAAGCAGCAGCAAAATCGAGAATTATTACCTAAGTATCACATATATACACTTTACACATTTACCATTTATACACGATTAACATTTAAACCTAATTACATTTATACAATTCAATTATAAAACACAAAATCACAAACACTCAATCTTTTCATTGACATTTAAAATTAAAATCACACAAAAACATACAGTCCACACATCATCGACACCATATAAAACACTTGTTGTTAAAAAACCAAATACTTTTTTCAATTCCTCTGAAGAACAACTGAAAAATTGTCTTCCAATTAAAAATTGAACGAAGTTTTTGGATAGAACTTTATCCAATGCCCAATTAGTCGACAAACGTCCAATTTTTTGAAAATTCGCAAAATTGTTTGTTTACAAACGTTCACACGATTGGAAGAAGTATGCCAATTTTTTGATAGAAAATTGGAAGAAAATTGGCTTTCAATTTTTTTTCTGTCAGTTTTGAGACAAAAAATTGGGTGTTTATATGATTGAAAGAAAATTGGTGAAAATTTGTTTTGAAAAATCTGCCAATATTGGAAGATCTTCCAATCGTGTATACTTAGCTTTAGGAAAGCTAGTGTAGCTCTTTTCTCCTGCAAAACAGCCATAGCAAGCTTATGGGGTTTCCAACCCCGTATAACCTATTGGCCATATACAACAGAAAAGCTTGATCTTAACCTCTTGTTCCGCTTTCCAAGTCATTGTAGCGTCTTCCATGCGGAAATTTTAGCGATCAAAAAACTATCCTGGCTGAAATAAAACGTAATATCAACTTCTGATATCCGCATCATCTCTGACAGTCAGGCTGCTATTAATTCTCTCGACGGTGTCTCAACCAAATCTCAAACGACCCTCGATTGTTGAACATATCCTATGGAGATGGCGCAGCAATTTAATATTCACCTCTGTTGAGTTCCGGGCCACACAGACATCACAGGAAATTGTAGAGCCGATGAACTCGCTTAAAATGGAACTGTCATACCTATCTCACCTGAAAAATATACCGATAGCTACATGTAAACTTATGCTTAAAGAAACAGCCTTAACGATTACAAGATCTAGATGGTATAATTTATCAACATGCGCAGCCACAAAACTCCTATGGCCGTCACTTGACTTAAAAATACTTGTTTTCTCAAAGCAGATCTTATATAAGCTCCCTAAAAGGTGTTCTCATGGGACACTGTCTTATTGGCAAACACGCAATACGACTTGATTTGGCCTCAAATGACTTCTATAGGAGCCATATGAATGAAGAAGAAAAGGAAATAATCTCTTGCTCTAAGACGCAAACTTCATCTGCGAGAATATTTTTACGATAATCCAAGTGAACTAGCTAACAAGGATATTAAAAATCTTCTTCACTTTATAAAAAGATCGAAATGGTTCGACTAGTAAGAAGTACATATTATATTCCTCGATTCATGCGGTAACAAAATGGTCCTTTTCTTCTGGCCTAAGTGTGTGGATCCTGTATTTGCAGCTACTTTATCATCAGTATCAATTTAGATCTGAAAAGGTTTATCTTGTCTTGGAAGGGATCATCAAATAGGCGATATTGTAAGCCCTTAAAAAAAATTAAGAAGGTCTAAAGCTCAAGACAGATGTGCAGAGTTCTGCACGCAGCGAAATGAAAATACACAGGCTCGAATTCTAATTGAAAATAGAATCCAAATAGGATCGTCTTGAAGCACTCAATCAAAATCTCAGCGAGAAAGACAACAAAATATCAGAACTTGAAGATCAGACCTGACGAGGAAGATCTTAATTTCGAACGTGGGTGTTCACCTACCGAAACTAGCAATTCAATGAAAATCTAAACATTGCGGTATGCTTTTTATTAAATAAAGACAATCATAGTTTATAACGCTGATATAGGTCTTGTTTTTTTTTTTTTCTTTTCGGTACCAAAATTAAAAAGCATTTTTACGGACCTTTTCGATATAATGTGATGGATTATAGGAATATCCCGGAATAGGATTTGATGGTCTAAGAGAATAGGGCACACCGAGTTCAGCACTTCCGAGGTCCTTAAATTAGAATTTTGAAATAATTTCATTTCAGTTTTTATATCAGGCGATAAGTATGATCAACCAATTGCTTACCACTAGAACGGACAGGATTAAAATGCCAGCTACGATCATTGAAATTATTATTTTATCCATATTCACTCGAAGTAATGAATTGACTATAGAACAAATGAGAAATTCACATGTTAAATAGTAAAATTTCGTTGCGTTTTAAGAAGATATTGAATAAATAAATGGATTACTTTTAAAACTTTATTGCATTGAAAGTTCCGATAAAATCTTGGTTACGTGGGCTAGTAATTTTATAAATTGCTGTTTTTGGTCGTAGAATAAGGCACGTCCATGAAATTATAGTAATAAGAGTAATAAGACAATGAAAGCTGACGGCCGGGTAGGTGGAATTGGCTGCGATGTCTTGCGAATAAAATGCCAAAAGATAAACATTTTTTTTCCACTTAAACAACATTAATTAAAACTGTTTCTCACCATAAATCCCACAATAATTTTTTTCCCAATATTTATCCCACCAAACAGATGATTTCCAACCATTTTGGTTGGAAAAACCATCAATCTGTGGGAACACTGCATTGAACTTAGGAAGATCAATGCGTGGAAGCCGAATTCCCGATGAAGATTCTTGGACATAAGTCACTTGTCCACAACCAGCCCCACTTTTTGATGCAGCCTTCTCCATCACATCAACCAGCTCAGCGCTATAGTACTATTCATTAATTTGATCGTAAACCAGCTCTTAAGCTCTTTCAGCTTTCCTTCCCCAACAATGGCTTCATGGCAGAAGTCTGCAAATCTTCTTCCAATTTGCTTAACCGACCAGAAGTGTAAGCACGACGATAAAGTAAAGTACTGTGTTTGAAAAGTGAAAATTGAAAGTGTTGAATAAATAGTTGTGGCCCTTGTAAGCCTTGCAGTAGCAAGAGAAGGAAAGGTAAATACGCTTGGAAATCTGTCTCAAATCGAATCGAACTGTATGTATAATTGTGTCCTTTCAGCTTTCCTTTCCCAAGCCACCTCAGAAACGAGAAGGTTGTTCAAACGAGGAACATGGTATGTTTTAATCTGGCTGAATGTTGCTCCAAGTTCATCATGTGTTACCAAGGAGTATATATTGAGGAAAATTGTGGGAAAGGTATGTTTTTAATTCCAGAATATCAAGTTGCAATCTTCCCGAACGCGCTGGTTGTACACTTCCTGAAACCTTAACTACCGCACTACCTCAAATACCACAAACTATACCCGAAGACCACAGAATACCCAAAGACCAGCAATTCCAAATGTGACAGACAAACCTGTGATTATTCCAAATCCATCACTTCCACCATGTTGGGCAGACTGCCCATTAAACTTCAAATTAAAAAAAAATTAACAACACGACAAGTTGATAAACATGTTGTTGAAAGTGAACTCCCTTAAATAAAGAATCAGCATTTAGTTAATAAAGATGGCGTCCAAGGTGGATGGCCTTAACCAACAAACCTCTCCAGCCAGCTCGGTCCCTAGCTAGCTGTCTCCAGGTACGATCGCCGAGTTAGTTGAGGTCATCTTCAACTTGCGCGCGCCACCAGAGCCTTGGTCTTCTTCTACTGCGTCATCCCTCTGGTGTGGATTCGAAGACTTTACGGGCCGGAATAATGGTGTCTATCCTCTACACGTGACCAGGCCATCTGAGTCTTTGGACTTTCCGTCCTTATGCTAGGTTAGGGTCGCTGTACAGCCCATACAGTTCGTGGTTAAATCTTCTCCTCCATTCACCGCTTATGCATACAGGACCATAGATCTTCCGTAGAACTTTTTTTGAACCGGCCTAGGGTGCTCTCATCCGTTTTTGACAGAGTCCATGCTCCTGCACCATAAAACAGGACGGGGATGATGAGGGTCTTATAGAGCGTTACCTTATTTTTTTCGGGAAAGGGCTTTACTACTCAATTGCTTTCTTAGCCCGAAGAAACAGCGATTAGCAAGATTTGTTCTCCTTCTAATCTCGGCGCTGATGTCATTGTCCATGTCGATAGCAAAGCCAAGGTAGACAAAGACCTTAACTACCTCTAAGTTACATGCACCTAAGGTGACGTTTCGTCTGAAACGTCGTCGGTGTTGGGTGTCCTTTCTTGATGACAGCACATATTTTGTTCTGACCTCTAAACCCATTTTTTCAGCCTCTGTCCGTATACTCGCAAAAGCACAGTTGACATCACACTGCGCTCTCCCAATGATATCAATGTCATCAGCATACGCGAGTAGTTGCACTGAACAGACTTCTGGCCCCTAGTGTTGACGCGGGAGTACTGCACTATTCGTTCCAGCATGATGTTGAAGAAGTCGCATGACATGAAATGCATCACCTTGTCTTAAGCCTTTTTTGACAACGAAGACGTGTCGGTGTCTTTTCTATAGACGCTGTTATACGCGGCCTTAAAATCGATAAAAAAATCGTAGGTGTCGCTTTGGAGTTCTCGAGTTTTTTCCAGGATCTTCCGTAATGTGAAAATCTGATCGATGGTGGACTTTTCTGGTCTAAAGCCACACGGACATGACTAATCAGTTTGTTGACAAACGGCTTCAGGCGTTTACATAGTACTGCAGAAAAGACCTTATAGGCGATGTTAAGGAGGCTGATGCATCTATTAAGAGGGTCTCCTTTCTTCAGAATCGGGCAAACAATGCTGAGGTTCCATTCATCGGGCATGTTCTCTTCCGACCATATTCTGCAAATGATTTGGTGCATGCTCCTTTAGCAAATCATCGCCGGCTGCTTTGAAGAGTTCGGCAGTGTTACCGTCAGCTACCGCGGCTTTGTTGTTTTTAAGCTTAGATATTGCTATCTTCACTTCTTCAAGGTCGCGTAGGCGGAAATCTTGGCTTGCTTCGTCTTTATTGAATGGTTCATTTGCCCTCACAACAGGATTTGATTCGTCATCGCCGTTGTATTGTCTGCAGAAGTGGTCCGTCCATATCCTCAGCATTGACTGTGACTCTACTACGATATTTCCCTGTTGGACTTTAAAGGCTTCAGTTTGTGCTCGGTAACCTTGAATCATTCGTTTTACCTCTTGGTAAAACTTCCGTACCTCTTTCCTGTTCTTAGTCTCTCAACATCTTTAATCGATCGCTTTTCATGCTCTCTCTTTTTCTTTCTAAAAGGCTTGTGTTCTTCTCTCCTCTTCTACTCGTAGAGCTCCCGAGCACCCGAGCTGATCTCGTCCTCCTAATAACGCACTCGAATTTCGATGATTTAATTTTTCAGCCTTTTAAAGAAAAATTCATGTCACCCTTCAGACACTTGGCATTTGGCAATGCGCATGCACCTGTCAAACAGTTTATTCTGTCTGTCAATTCTTTAACCCAAACATTCTCTTTGCGAAATTCACCCCAGCCAGAACCCAGACCCAGACCCAAAGTCCTTGACAGTGTTTCTCTTTCGTATCCAATCTCTCTTGAAACGAAATAAATACAGAAACAGTGCAAAAATCACAATTATTCAAATCAGATGTCTGAAGAAAGAGTGTCGTTTTTTCGAACAGAACAGATAAAAGAAAGAAAAAAAGGTCCTTAAGTCCTGAAAAATTGTATTAAAATATTCCTTCTGTGTAAATTCAATATTTTCAATAAAAAGCGCTAAACCAAAGAAACATATCGTTCGCAAAGTGATTTTCGAGCTAAATTCAGATTTGAAATTTTCAGGACTCGCTCAAACGTTATCCCTTTTTGTGAATGCAAATCCCTGTGTATATCTAAGAAGACAAAGACTGCATTATATTTTCCTCGACAAAATAAATCGCGTTTTAATCACCTACCCAAAAAGTGTCTTCTTTTTAATGAAACAAAGTTTTCTATGTAGATTTTAGGTATACGAAAAAAGGATCGCTTTTAAATCATAGTGCTGCATAGAAGTGCAACGAAGCAGCACTTTCATAAAATCATAAGAGCCTGTTTCATTTGTTTGTGTTTGTTTGTGTGTGCTCTTGTTGTTGTTTTATTTTGCACACCATTTCTGTGTGTGATGTTGTGTGCCACCCACTTTAAGTGAGCGCTATTCGTGACGAACAAAAAAAAAATCAAGTGAGAAAAAAGGATAACTCAACCTCAGCCAAACAACCACCATCCCCCATGTTTTAGTCACCTCATCAGCCCTCCGTGTGTCCGTCGTCGTCGCCCCGGGGCAAAATTATGCACAAACAACGTGAAGAGAGACACAAAACATAAATTTCAAAACAGAAAGAGCGAGAGAGTGCAAAAAAAATAGTAAAATAAGAGCAAAGAGCAACGGTGAAAATGAAAAAGCAACAAAAAGGATACATCACGTTTTATCTATAAAAAATAAAACACATCTACAGATAGAACAAAATCTCGTTGTACAAGTTTAAAAGGCGCATCCTTTTGTTGACAGACAAAATCTCGGTACGTTTCAGAGAAAGGATAACAACTTTAGCATCCTTTTGCGTTGTTAGTGGGCAGCAGTAGGTATTGCTTTTGTGTTGGCCAGGCCAGTTTATAAGCAAGGATCAAGTGTGAATTCAGTTTAAACAAAAAAAGTCAAATTGCTCAAACAACAAAATGAAAATATCTTTGTGATAATTTTGAATCCGTCTCAAATAAAAAAAAATTATTTGCCAAAAAGAAAACACAAACCAGACAGACTTTTTCTGTGTCTGCGGCTATACCAGTAGTGTTTTTCTCATTTTTTCTGTGTCTGCTGTGGTGTTTGCATCCCATTAAGGATACAACAAGGATACACAATAAACGCAAGGTAAGTGCATTCTATTAAACTGGAGTTATTCCCCCTCTCACCTCGTCGCATCCGCCTCTCTGTCAATGCTTAATAATGGCTATTGGACTCCCCTTTGGGGAGTCGGAGAGCTTGAAATGAAAAATTGCATTAGATATGCTCCATGGGGATTTTCTAAATATGGCGGTCCTCTTACTTTTTTCGCCTGGCATCCTCTTTCATGTTTTGCCCCTCCACCCCCCCCCCCCCTCTCATTCTCATTTGCACATACATAAAGTGGTTTTGAACCCCATCGCTATAATAATGCTACTTATCCTTTGAACGGAAGTCATAAGGACGTTTGCTGCGGGGCTTGAAGCATAAAGATATGACGACGTTGACGATGACTACACGACAAGCAATGATGTTGATGATGATGAAAGGAAAAAAGGGAAAGCATTAAAGGGATATTACTTGCAAGCACAAAAAAAACCTTAAAGGACACAAAGGATAAAAATAACGGCGAGGAAAACCGTTAAACCGATGACTAACTTCACATTTCGGCGGTTTTTTTTTGGATTTTTGTATTTCGGTTCGGTGCTTTTTCAGTTCTATGCTCAAGGCCTTTGACCCAAACCGCACTGAATGATCCCCCATCCCCCGCCCTCGTTCCACATCACAACACCCACATCAACTCATCTCAATCACATCAGAGCAGAGAACGAACATCAGAGGAAAGAATGAAAGAAAGAGTGTGCAACAAGGCAAACAAAAAAGGATGCAAGCTATGTTTGTCGGAGAATGTCAAAGGATTCATTCGTTTTAGGTTTTTCTTCTTCCTTTTTTTTTAGACGAGCTGAACGTTGAACTTCGGATGCATATAAGATGCATTTTGTTTTTGCTTTCTTCGTATCTCTGGTTCTTGTTTCTTTTTTTCGATTTCAAAAAGGAAGTAAGCTTTCCATTGACTACCATTTTGTATGCAGAAAGAATGTTCCTTTGAGTTGTATCTATTTAACATGGGGAAGGATAGGCAATCTTGTGGAAGAAACAACCCAAGGCTTGTTGAAGGAATTTCACTTTTTCGGTGCGTTGAACTTGAACTTTCGCTTTATGGGAGTGCGGAGGCATATGGACAAAGGTCGAGGCTTATTTATTGGAAAAAAGGATTGATTGTTTGCTATTGCAAGATTGATGGATATTTTTTGACATTTCAATAAGGATTAACGAACTTGGACCTTTCCAAGAACCGAAAAGGTGTCATAGGAATGACAAAACTTTTGTCACGTTTTGAATGAGAATAATAGAAAAGACTGAAAAGTGTTGCGTAGGTTACAATACTCGTCCAAATGTGTCTCTAGACAGTGTGGAGTGGGTGACTGACGGGCATAAACCATTAATATGTAGGAAGGAGATTCATTTGTCATTATTCAAACCTCCACTAAGTTTTCAACTAAAGGGTGTCTTTTTGGTATCAAAAAAATAAAAGAAAAGACATGTATAGCATACATATGAGGAAGAATAGGTATTAGGATTGTATTTGCCTGGAAGAGAGAATATAGCAGTAACTAGGGAAATTAAATCATGAGAATGGGGTTGTGCATTGTGCTCCATTAACATCTTTGTAAAGATCATTTGTTTGACAGAAAGGTTGTCAAAAACAAAAAAAGGGGACAGATTACGACAAGAGAACAGTTAAACACGTTTAAACCCAAATTTTGACGAACTTGAAGATGACCGAAGAACCTTCCCTTCGAAACAGCCTAAGGCACATTCATTCGTTTTTGTCAGGGTCCATGCTTCTGCACCATACAGCAAGACTGGAACGATGAGGGTGTTATGCAGTTTACCTTAGTTGCTCCAGAGAGGGCTTTTCCACTCAATTGTATGCGTCTGTTGTGACGTTCTGTCTGAGCCGTTCGTCGGTGTTGAGTGTCCTTCCTCGAAGGCTTCGTTTTTCCCTCCTTTAATGCTTAACCCATTTTTGCCGCTTCTGTCTCAATTCTCTCCAGTGTTCTTTCCATTAAATCAATAACATCGGCGTGGCGTACGCGAGAAGTTAAACAGCCGTAAGAACTTAGAAGATAGTGCCTCTGTTGTTGACGGTGAAGTTTAGCACTCTTCTCAAGAACGATGTTAAAGAAATCGCATGACAGTTCATCACCATGTCTGAATCCTTTTTTGACATCGAAAGATTCCGTAAGCTCGTTGCCAACCTTGATGGCGCAGCGTGAGTTCTCCATCGTCATTTTGCACAAGTGAACGAGCTTGAAAGGGATGTCAAAACTAGACATAACTTTATACAGTTCGTCTCTGTAGATGCTGTCATATGCTTAAAATCGATGGAAAGGTGGCGGGTATCAATTTGGAGTTCATAGGTTTTTTCCAGGATCTGCCGCAAAGTGAAAATTTGGTCGATGGTTGACTTTCCTGGTCTGAAGCCCCATTGATAAGGACAAATCTTATTGATGACAAAAGGCTTCAGACGTTAACATATTATGGCAGAGAGGATCTTGTATGCGATGTTAAGTAGGCTGATTTCTCTGTAGTTGGCGCAGTTAAGAGAGTCTCCCTTATTTCTAGATCGTCGCCTGCTGCTTTGAACAGCTCGGCAGTTTAATCATCTGCTCCAGCGGCTTTTTTGGATTTCAGCCTTGATATAGCCGTTTTCACTTCTTCTAGGTCGGGTTCGCGGAATTGTTGGCTAACATCGTATGCCGGGAAAGGCTTCTGAATGTGCCTCATCCTGACCGTTTTTGGTTTTCATTCAAAAATGGAACAATTCTTATAAATGAATAAATAAATAGAGTGGCGCGACAGCTCTCTGTCTCTGAAATTTTGCAGACAGGTTAACACTTATATCTGATGACATATAATTTTTTCAGAATCCTCAGCTTAAAGACAACTCAGAAATTTGAGTTGAAAAAGAGAACTCCATTACCTAAATTTAAATTTCTAAATTAATGAAATAAAATTCTATTACATTTTTACTCACTCTCTTTCTGACTTGGCTGATGGTAGGAAGATTTTTTTATCGGACAAATTATTGAAAGTGTAAAATTGAAAATGGAAGTAGTCAGATCTATTCGGGGTGCAGAGAAACTTCATCATGAAGGTTTCATTTACTCCAAATATCGATAAGATTCGTATAAGATTTCGTGGAGGTGCGAAAAGTACCAGTCTTTAAAATGCAAAGGTAGGGCAGTTTCGTATGGAACAAGGGTTGAGATAAATGGAGAGCACAACCATGGCCCTTCACCCGTTGCATGCGAGATTGCCCGAACCTCGCAGAGGGTTTGAGAATTGGCAACTACTTCTTCTGAACCTCCCATAGCGGTAGTTGCCAAGTCTATTGCAAGAGTTTCTGCCGAAGCCCTGATCCGTGGACCAAAGCTGGTAAGCCTCCAAACGTTGGTAGAACGTAGGAGGCAACATGAACCAAGGCCCATCCCACATTCCCGGTCTGATGTAATTATTCCCGCTGACTTGTCTGTCACAAGAAATCCAATCCAATCCGGACAAATTCTTGCTTGCAGACACAGGAAGCGGGGATGCTAACCGAATAATAATATTCGGATCTGAAACAGACCGGAGCCGTCTCTCACGTTGTGAGACATGGCTTGTGGATGGGACCTTTAAAGTGTGTCCTGAGATGTTTTACCAACTTTGGGTGGTCCACGGAACATGAACACATCCTCTTGATCATTGTGAATTGGTCTTTTTTTTGAAACAAATGAAATGAGATGAAATGAGAAAGAAGAGGAAATGAATCTTACATCATCTTTCGGAATTGTCTCGAAATCAAACAATTTGTCATAAATTTTGAATTTGTAATTTTGTATATCAAAAACTGTGATACACCATTTATTCTTACATTCGGAAATTAGGAAGAGAAAAGGGTTTCATCCCATCTTCGGTCATACCCTTCTTCATAGAATTAATTAAAACGAAAAGCGATAGAATGTCAAACCTCCCTCAAATCACTGTGTTTGATTTTTTCGAACACAAAACGACTAAAATTACTAACCACACAAGTTTTTCTTTGTTCTCCAACTATCTTGGGTGGTGGGATTTTTTCCTCATCAGTAGCTTTCACAACAACAAAAAAAGTCCCCCATGTAAACAAGCACACGAATATCGAACGCATTTGTGAACTTGTCACCGTTTCGAGCTCGTGGGGGTCTTGTTAATTCACCCAACAAACAATAGAAAAGTATTCGCAAGCCACCCACTACCCCCCTGCTATTTGATTTTACGGTTTTTCACTGATTGGATACTCGATTTTTTTGTTGTCACCAATTTTTGCATTGTTCAATTTTTGTATTTTGCAGAAACATGCATTTCTGGATCGATAAACGTTCGCAGGCTTATGGCTTCGGCCGTGCTCGAGTGGCTGCATCATTATCCGGAGCTGGTGGCAATGGCTTGGGATTCGCCCATCCCCCGCGTCGGATGGGTGGCAAAACATCCTTAATGCCAACAATACATCGTTTACCGTCGTCGTCGTCATCACAGCAACAACAACACTCGCACAGCCATGGCCACCACCAACAACAATCGACAACAATAGACTGCCATAGATCGCATAGTATAGCCAACAACAATAACAACAACAACACTGCGCACAACTCTTATCACAGCCATAATACTAATAACAATCACCATTCGAATTCGAACAACAATAGCTCTAGCAACAACATTATTGCCGCCAGCAACAATAATAATTTTAGTAACAACGGCGGCGGCGGTGGTGGGACCATGGTGCACTATTCTTCATCGTCCAATTTTCGACAGAGTCGAGGTTGTCGCAGTGGCAGTGTTAATAGCGCCACCTTGAACAACAACAATCACCATGACCCGAGCACGGCTCTGACGTCGTCGTCGCGGAGCTACCATCACCATCCGCAGTTCGGCAACATGAGCATTCGACACCACCAGACGCAGCATTCTTCCCTAACGAGTGGCGAGCATAGCGGTTCGTATGCTGCTCGAGTGCACCACCATCAGCATCATCACCACAGCCAGTCGCACAGATCGCACTCGTCGGCGCCGTCTGCTTCCTCGGTGACGTCAGTATCACTGCCACCCATCTATGTGTAAGTACTGTCAAATTTTTGTTACACTCTGTGATATAACGGTTTTTTTGTGTATTTTCAGAAGCCCATCGCATGCTCAGAGCTTAGAACAAGGCCCTATGGGAATGGGACCCATCCCCACGGTTCGCCTCCACCATTCCAACACAACCGGCACCGTCACAACTACCACCACCGCAAGCAATCCTATTCTCGACTCAGCCGCTTCCACCGATGGCCAAGTACTGCCATCGCATCTGAAATTTGGAATGTGGGCCACCCTAATCCTGGCCTCTGTCTTCGTTGCCGGCGTCAAATTGTATGCCGATCATCAAGGCAGTGGTCTTGAAGTGCTCATCTTTGCCGCATTCTCAGCCACATTCTTCCTCGCCGCCTGCACAGTGTCCCTCTGTCGTTTGCCAAGCAGTCTTGCTGCCTCGCCATCGCTCAGCATTGACGACTCAAGTCGTGGCCTACTTACGCAGCACAACAATCAATTGAATCTACACTACCAGCCGGCCCAGCAGCCACCGCCGCCACTGTCGCTATCGCAACCGTCGCAGGAGAACTTGGAATTAACACCAACCGGAGCTCCGCCGCCATACCATATTGCCATTTTACTGCCAGAAAACGGAAAGGAACTGCAATACAAAGACGAATCACCGCCACCGTCGTACGACAAGATTGTTATTTAATAGGACCAACAGTCAGCCAGTAAGCAGTTGCAGTAGTCGGAGACGGGACATCGTCGTCGTCGCCTCGACAACTATTGCAACAAGGAAAAAACGAGCACAGGTAGTAGTAGCCAAAGATAAAGTGATTACAACAACAAAGATATTCGATGATCTGCCACAGCTCGCCTACACGTTCACTCGTTTGCCAAACAATTTTGATCCGTTTTCGAAGCCCTTGCCTAGATGTGACGTGTAGACGGCTCGTGAGTCTTAATTTTAAGGTTAAACTTGGTTAGTAGCAAGTAAGTAGGAAATATTCGTTAGGTATTCTTCATTATACAAAAAAGTACCGTTGGACAAATTTTCGGGGGAATTGAAACAAAAGGAACAACGAAACACACACGGAATCGATATTTTTATGCAAAAAAAGTGAGGTTATTGCTTGTCGTCAAGTTATTTCCGTCAGACTGGTGGAGTGGACAACGTTTCTCGCTCCTTTGACTCCTTGAAAGCGCCTGTGGGAAGAAATAAAAGACGTTTCGTTTGTTATCAAAAATACTTTCGGTTTATTCGAGTTGGATTTTGACCCTGTGGTAGGCGTTGCTTAGCACACCCCTCAGATTCCATGTGTACTTGAAGCTCTCAGGCTGAGTATTGTACGCCGAATCGACAGCCTTTGCCCAAATCTCTACATCTCGGCTGCCTTTCGGAACGGGAAGTTTAGCCTTCCATATCGTCCAACCATAATGCCGACCATCGGGGAGATCTTCTTGCTCCAAATCGGCCACATGCCAGGTCTCACCTCCATCAGTTGTTAGATCTACTCTGACAATCCTTCGTCCGCCGCCTGACCAAGCATATCCCTTGACATCGATGCGTCCATTCTTCACGTGCACCTTCTCGCCCTCGATTGGACTGCAAATGGCCGATGTAACTGGCATCGCTTGAATGGCAGGAGATTTTGAAAAGTCCACCGTGTCCCAATCAGTGCTGGGACTGAAGCCTTTGTAGTCGTTTTGCTGCCAATGGGACGATGACTCGTTGTCGGAGACTACAATTCGACACAGCCATTTGACATTTCTCGCACCGACAGTGCCCGGAACTATGACTCGCAGTGGGAAACCATGATCGCGACTGATGGGCTCGCCATTCATCTCGTAGGCGACAATAACATCGCCCCGCTCGTCCATGGCCTTGGATAGTGGAATCGAAGCACCATAAGGATGAGAAGTGGGATCCAAATCGCAGCCTTCAAAGATCACATGACGCTTTTCGTCCGATTCAACTCCCATAGCCAGCAGAATGTCCCTCAATCTGACTCCAGACCAGGTTGCGTTTCCAACAGCTCCGGCACTCCAAGAGAGACCTTTGACTGCTTTCACTTTGGTCATCTCTGAACGTCGATTGCCACCACACATGATGGCAGCCGTCACTGTGTGTTTAGGCAGCTTCTTTATCTCGTCCAAGGTGAATGTCTTCGTATTGTCTGAGTTCTCGACTTCGATATCGAGTTCAAAGCTTTCCTCATCGATCACTGGCACAGGAAGATGATTTCTCACATAGAAGAACTCATTAGGTGTGAAGAAATTCTCAACCAAAAGGCTAACTGGCGGCTCGGCGTTGAATGGCCGCTCCGAAGTGGGTGTCAAGAGTGGGTGTCGCTTCGGCTCGTTCGCCCACGGGGATCCCATATCTTTGGTACTCACTTCGTCTGCTTTATTCAGGTTTCCAATTCGATACGATTCCAGGAGGGTCAGAATTTCTCTAGTGTTATGCTGCTGGTAGATGTGCCAAAACGGATCAATGGCACTTCCAGCGCCGAGCATGATGTTATTACTTCCTGGGTGCTTGGGCACGAAGTCTGTGATATCATAAACTCCAATTCCATAGGTGACCCAAATTCTACGTTCGAGAGTGTCATGTTTTCGGACTTCTTCCTGTCTGTACGTAGGCAAGTCCATTCGGGGAACTCTGTGCCACTTTTTGTAGTTGTCTTTGTCATGCTTTTTGGAGGTTTTTCTTTCAACTGCCGCCCTGCTAGCTTGCACATAGGCAGCTGCAATCGCTCCTAACCCCACTATGGTCAAAATCGAAATTTTTAGTTTGTTACTCTTCCTCCCCGAATCACGGTTGTTGTCCTTCTGGTGACCAGCTTTGGATGAGTTGATGCAATAGCTGCATACTGAGTTTAATCTCCATGTTGCGGTAATCGTCGGCCGTTGCTGCTGCAGCAAGTAGATTGTGTGATGATTTCCCAATCTTAAGTCACTTAGCACCTTCCTGTACATGTTTCCTACCCTGAGCGTAAGCTGTTGTTTTGAGTATTTGCTGTCGTATGTATTATCACACTCTTGAAAACGTGCTGATTAGTTCATAATTACTGTTATTTTGTAGTTTATGATGCAGTAAGCAAAAGCGAGATAAGACAGTGAACCATTTGTTTTCGTTTTAAGCTTTCAAGGGCGAGGAGAATCTATTGACGTAATTTCAGAAGTCAAACTGTTTTCGACGGAGACTACTTCGTCTTCTCGTCGTCGTTCTTTCGGATTTTTGACCATCTCGAAAAGCGGAAGAGTAATTTCTTTCTCTTGTTAACCGCGCATGATGATTTTTTTCTTGCCAACGAACCAAAACAGCTGACAAATCAAGATTCAAGAAATGTCAAGGACAAAGCTTTCAAAAGCTTTTTTGTTTAGCTGTCATGTGGATTTCCTAAGGCGGCAACAGAATGAACAGAACTTGATTGGGCGCATTCACTAACCTAGTCACTACGTAGTCGATTTTCAACTAGCTTTGTGAATGCAAAATTGCACTACAAAGCTAGTCAAAACGAAACTGTCAAATAATGATAGTTCAGGAACTTAAGGTTTTATCTGCCGAAAAATTCCTAATGAGATGTATTTTTGTATACACCTTTATTACGGTCAGCGTCGTAGATAATTTCACGACCAATTTTTATGTTTACATAGGTCGCGAGATATTTGCGAAAAAGTTAATTTCGTGACTTTTTGATCCTTATAACTTTTTTAGTTGGCACGATATCGACGTCAATTTTTAACATCTTCATGACAACACCAAAATAAAAGTGTATACGAAAATTTCAGCTCGCTAGGAAATTTTTCCCAGATTGTTTTTTAAAATGTTTTTAATGCCTGGACTATGAACATATGGAGTAAGAAACGTTTGTGAATTTGTGATTTGAGGTTAGAGAACTTTAATCAAAAGTGTTGTCTTGTTTTGCTTATTGTACTATGAAAAACACTCCCTGATAAGATCTGATTACATAAATTTCGTCTTCAGACCCTATCAGATAATTAATATTGTCGAATTGTACGATTGATTTCATTTTAAATTTTGTTTAAATTGGAAATTGAATTTTTGTTTCTTATCCAACAGCTGATTATGAAATGTCAAAATCTGTCAACTAGCTTTGAAGTCAAAATTTTTACACTACGTCGGAGGGGAAATCTCAACTCATTTCTTAGTTGTATTTGGCCAATCAGAATGAGTTGACTACGTAGTGACTACGTTAGTGAATGGGCCCATTTTTTTTAATTTGACGACAAGCAAAACGGAATGATTGACACAAAATTTGTTCAAAAATAATTTAGATAAACAAAAATATTAAAATACAATAAATTGTACATTTTAAATGTGTAAAAAGATTTTTTTCACCTTTCACACTGTCTATCTTTTTCTATATACACAAAGTCTTGACAAAAATCTTCTAAAATTTACTTGAATCAAATTCATGCCATCTCTCTCCCTCTCTTTCCTCTTAAAGAAGCTCATGTAAATAATATTCATAAACAAAAATAACTGTAATATTAGATATTAAACTATATAAGCGGAATATCTTTAGACCTTTTCTAGAATATTTATTTATCTTGTCTTTTTTTACTTAACGGTAATTTTATTTATATACGCCTACAAAACCTTACATCTGTGCATCTATCTCTTAAGAACAAGGACAACTAGTGGAACAAATAAATTATATTAAATACAAAAATGTTTGTGTTTCATTGCAAGTCGTGTTTGGCTTCATCTACGCCACAATCGGCATCCGGTCTGGTTCTACCTCAGCAATTTTTACCGTTATTTTATTTGTTAGTTTTGACAGTTGTGAAAACATTCAAGTTTTTAAAGTTGACTCTCTCGGAAATCCAGTACTTACTTACTTGGGCGTCAATCAACAGTTCTAAATGGCCGAGCCATCTGAGTCTCTGGACCAGTCACTTATACCAAGATTGGAAACCTTGCTGTCAAAGTGACATTTGCCTACAAGCTGAGGGTCCAGGTTAGCTGAAACAGTATGCGTGTAATACAAACTTAAGGGGCCAGGTTAGCTGTAAGAGTATGCGTGTTTTTGTAATAAAGATACAGTTGCCTACATAATAAAAAGCAAGTGAGCTGCAAGAGAATGCCCGCATTCCGAAATCTAGTGACTACGTAGTCAACTCGTTCTGATTGGCTAATTAGCTGTTTTCAACCAATCAGAATGAGTTCACTACGTAGTCACTAGGTTTCGGAATGTGGGCAATGTGTGCATGAAAAAAATAACTTTTGCGGTATTTGGAGGGTAAAACGTAGGTAGGTTTCCAATCTTGTTATAAAGTGATCACTGCTCTGGACCTTGACTCTTTTGGCTAGGTACAAGTCGTTGTACAACCCGTAAAGTTCGCCGCTTCTCTCTCAATTCTCACGAAAGCGCCAGTGACATTACGCTGTGTTCTTCCCATTAAATCAATATCATCGGCGTACGCGAGAAGTTGAACAGACTATTGGAAGATGTTATCTCTGGTGTTGACGGTGGAGTTTTGCACTATCTTCTCAATCTTAAAGAAATCGCACGACAGTGCATCGCCTTGTCTGAAGCCTTTTTTGACATCGAAAGATTCCTTAAGCTCGTTGCCAACCTTGATGGAGCAGCGTGAATTCTCCGTCGTCATTTTACACAAGCGAACCAGCTTGTGGGTAACACAAGCGAACCAGCTTGTGGGTATCATTTGGAGTTCGTGGGTTTTTTCCAGGACCTGCCGCAAAGTGAAACTTTCCTGGTCTGAGGCCACATTGATAAGGACCAATCAGATTGTTGACGAAAGGCTTCAGACGTTCAAATATTACGGCAGAGAGTATGTTGTAGGCGATGTTAAGTAGGCTAATTCCTCTGTAGTTGGCGCAGTTAAGATGATCTCCCTTTTTCAGGATCGGGCAAACAATGCTGAGGTTCCATTCATCGAGCATGCATTCTTCCGACCATATCTTACAGATGATTTGGTGCATGCTCCTATCTAGATCGTCGCCTGCTGCTTTGAACAGCCCGGCAGCTAGACCATCTGCTTCGGCGGCTTTGTTGGATTTCAGACGTGTGCCGTTTTCACTTCTTCTAGGTCGCGTTCACAAAATTGTTGACTATCATCGTGTCCGATGAAAGGCTCCTGCCTGACGGCGGGATTATGTTCGTCATTGTCATTGCCGTTATATAGTCTACAGAAGTGGTCTTTCCAAATTCCCAGCATTGACTGCGATTCTACTATGATGATCCCTTGTTTATCTCTGCAGGCATCGGTTCTTGCTCTGTTAGATGACCTTGAGCCAGCTGTTTTACCTTCCGATAAAACCTCCGAACTTCATTCCTGCTGTTGGCTCTCTCAATATCCTCGATCTGACACTTCTCATGCTCCTTCTTTTTTCTCCTGAGAAGCCGGCGTTCCTCTCTCCTCTTTTGATCGTTGAACTCATGAGCAGCTCTTGTCCTTCTATGCAGCGTAGCTCTGTATACCTCCTGCTTGGCTGCATGGGAAACCCCTGGTTTGACGAAGAATGCAGGCAGGATTCTTCGTCAAACCAGGGGTTTCGCTTTGGTGCCTGTGTGAAACCTAGCACCTGCTTTCTGCCAATGTTGCCACTGGTCTTCGATACTTGATGTTGGCGGCATAGGACTCCTTAAGAGGTTACTTGGCACTCGATCAGAGAAGGATCTGGCGATCTCTTGCGATTGTAGCCATCCGACGGCGAATTTTCTTGCATCATTTCCTTGTTTTGGCCGTTGTCGGGATATTCGTAGCACTACCTTGGCTACGACAAGGTGTGGTCGAAATCAATGTTGGCTCTTCGGAATGTTCGAACATCTAGAATGCTGGACAAGTGTCTTCTGTCGATAGCAACGTGATCAATCTGGTTGAAGGTTGATTGATCAGGAGATCTCCATGTACCTTTATGGATGTTAAGATGTGGGAACCAGGTGCTTGCTACCACAACATTTCGCCCCGCAGCATAATCGATCAGCCTGAATCCGTTGTCGGAAGTGGTGCCTTGCAGTCTGTGCTTTCCGACTGTTCCACCAAAGATGTCCTCTTTTCCCAGCTTTGCGTTAAAACCGCCGAGGAAAATTTTAATGTCATAGCTAGGTGTCGTCCTTTTTCTCTTCTGTGGGGGCTAATAGGCTTATGTTGCCGAATTTAGCCTTGATTCGGATCGTCATGATGCGTTCGCTTACACATTTGAAGCTCAAGACTCTTTACCTGAGTCTGCTTCCCACGACGAATCCACATCCAAAGTGCCGCTGTTGTTGCTCTCGGTAACAATTACCATAGTAGATGCCGCAGTTTTTCATCCTCCTCTTGCCCGGTCCATCCCATCGCATTTCCTGGATAGCGGTAATGTCTGCTTTGTAGCAGTTGAGGGTCTCCGCTAGTTGTTCGGCAGCACGCGGTCTATTAAGGGACCTAACATTCCACGTGCATATCCAAAATTCGTTGTCCTTAATACATTTACCTGGGTTGTCATCAGTGTATCCGTCCGTTTCCGAGGCCTGTTGTTGCTTCGCAACTAAATCTTTTTCTACGTAGTCGGGAAGTCACCCCGACGTAGAACCCCCAACCTGGAGTACCAGACACTTGATGTGACTCCAAGAAGAGCCGGAAAAACCGCTCCTTTTACGGCCGGCTCCAAGTAAGTCGAAGTAGCCCGTAAAGATGTTCACCAAGTAGTTCGGCCTAACTAGAACTTAAGACTCCAGCGTTGATTCCAAAAAAGAAATTCATCCGCTGCCGTCCCTTGTTGGAAGTGCCTTGGAGGGAACACTCCTTCGTTGTGGGGTAATTAGTAGTAACAGCCTACTACGCTTCGACCTGTCGACAATTGGAGACCCTTCTTCGAAAACAAGTTTCACGATCACTTAGCTCTAAGCTTCGCAGTAGTAGTTACCGTAAGCCGCTCCGCCACGTCAAGGAGTACCCCATGCAGTGCAACATCGTTCAAACAAAAATGTTTATTTCTCATTTTTTATTTATTTCTAAAACATTCGAAAAAAAAAACTATTCAATATGCGAAGACGGAGATTCATCGTTTCGAATCGAGCTCCCGAAAGGCACGCGTCATACCCTTGCTGACGGATAATCGTTAGTAACGTAAAATATTTTCTTATTCTAGACACAAATTGGTGAAAAGGCACTTTTGTGTGTGATTCTTGGACGGATTAAAATGTGAAACATACAAAAATACAAAAAAGATTAAAAGTAAGACGAAGACATAAGCTGTCCGTGCATTTGTCTATATGTAACCGTGAAGACTGCGCGATTGACTGTGGTGATGGCGTGGGGGCTGATAGCCTGGCTCCTGCATTTCCATTTGCATAACTAGATTCTTGCTATCGCCACGCAACTCATAAGCGTCCTTAGCCTCGCGATAGAGAATCATAGCAGCGAGTCCGAGAATCATAAATGCCACAACAGCCAGAGCGTACGACCACGATAGGACATTGAACTTAGGGTACATCAACCAGTCGCGGCGATAAGCGCAGCTGCCGAAGATGACCACGGCAACGAACATACAGAGACCTTGCGAGATGATTAAAATGTCAAACGTTGGGTATAGAATGAGAGTCGTAAACTTACTTGCTGCCGAACATAAGATGCATGAGATTCTGGTGAGAATCCATTCGTATTGGAGGACTCCTTTGAGTGGCAGACGAGTGATAATGCACGAAAGTACTCCCAGACAGCCGTAGGCCAGAATGAAAGCCACCGTCACAAGCACCTGTACAGCGATCAACCATCCGGGAAGGAGGTATTCTCTGATTTCATGGTATTCCTAGGAAAAAACCATCCAAATTCACAATCTCACCAAGAAGCCAAACAGAAAATTGAACTCACATGACTATAGGCACCATAGCAACCAGTGAATTTCTTTGGAAATTGATAATTCGGATAGACAAAGTCCTTAAAACAATATTGCCAGATTCCCATGTTCAAAAACGAACTGCGAGACTCCTCGTACGACTCAATCCAATACGGCGAACAGAAGGCCATCAGGAGCGCTATCGATCCGGTAAATGTGACGATAGCTCCAAAAACCAAACCATCTAGAAATTGAGAATTGATTTTTTGATAAAAATGAACTAAGTAAATGCATTGGCGACGCCTCAAAAATCAGGTCAATTAGAACAAACAATAAACGACAGCTTGATTACTCACTGGAAGCTTTGGGATAATCGTTCTTTTCGGAACCTTCGACGGATTGTTCTTTATGCATTTTGGGGGTTTTATGATCTTCTGATTTTAATGAACAATTATTTGATTAGGTTGATAGTTTTAACGAGGAATTTATTAATATAAAAGAATTGGGAGATCAACAAATTAAACAAAAACTTCGGAGCAATGCAAAAGTGACATTCCGTGAAAAAGATACCCAACCCAAAAATATTAAAGCTGCAAACAGAATGCTGTGAAGGAATTTTAGTGAATGAGTGCATTCAGATGCATTTAGTTTTTCTTGGATGCTTTGTATATGGATTTACCAGGTAATATCAAGAATGGTTTTCTGCTTGGTTTGACAGTTTTTTGACAGTTTTTTACATAAGTTTGTAATGTGTGTTCTCTTCTTGCTTGCTTGAAAACCATTCTTGATAGTACTAGGTAAATCCATATACAAAGCTTGGATGTTTTTGACTAAAAATATAAAGAAAGTTTGAGCAGTCAAGTAAATTTTCAAAATTTTGGCAGACAAATTAAAAAGAGGATAAGCAGCTGAACAAAATGCAATCGCAAGTTGCCAGTCGCCAAAAATGACAAAAGAATTTGTATGGATTCGTACGATGAAGTAGGACTTTTTTCAATTTTGTCGCGTAACGAGTTTGACATTTCCATACAAATTTCAGCTATCATTTTCGGTGACTGGTGACTGGCGACGGCATACTGTTCAGCTCTTAGGCCGTGTGCGAATTGGATGAACTCTGGTTAAAAATGGATGAATTTATAACCACTACTGTCATATTTTAACCTGCTCCGCAGCTTGTCAAATTTTATTTAATGCGAAATGTCAAAATTTAACCAAACGTCAAGTTTTAACCCATTTTTAACTCAATTCGCACACGGCCTTAGCCTTAGTAGGGCAAAACTGATATGGGTTGTTTAGCTGTAACCGGTCGACGGAGTGTACGTCTAAATGAGCCGTGTGTATACGGAGTGTGTGAACTCAGCCATTTCAACCATAGCTTCTCAATCTTGTCATCTGTCACTGTCAGCCACCACCCATCACCATCACTGATTTCGGATTTGTTTTTGTTTATTTCTTTGCCTTGTAGTTTCTTGAATTTTAAATTGTTAAACAAATTTCGACCATGTCCCAAAAGAGCAGGCCCGTAACTTACAAAACCGCCAAAACTCCATCTCCTAATAGAAAAAGCCGTGGGAGAAAAACCAAGAAGATACCGCCGAAACCCTTGGACGAAGACATACCGAAAGAAGTATTCGACGAAGTAATGGCAATACTAAACGACGAACGAGACTTCTGTGAAGACTATTTCAAACCACGATGTTCGGTTCCAATTCAAAATATCACCGTTACACATCGGAATTGCTTCACAAAACCACAACACAAGCTGATGGAAGAAGCTCGGCTTAGTCTTATGCAGAGGGACTGGGTGAGCATGGCCCAAATCATGACCATGCTGACCCCAAATGCGAAGGACCACATTTTGTTCTTCCAGGTGGTTGTTCGATATGCCGCTATCTTCATTGCGCATCACCAAGACAAGAAATACGAACAAATGAGGGACATGTTCCTGAAAGGTGTTGTTGGCTGTCAATTCGAAGACGAAGAGGATCTCTTTTACAGGAGTTTGACTCATGATTAATGGTTTAAGCGTGAATAAAAATCGATTTTTGAATGTAGTTGTATTTTATTGTTTATGGTTCATCGACCAACACTTGAATTGTTCTTCCAATGAGTCTATTTCTTAACATTCTTTGGTTCGCGACACGATTCGGTTGTCTTGTCGTAAACAAGACCAGGCGAGCAAGTTAAAGTGATGCCCTTGCCATTGGAACAGAAGAAATATGATGCTGGGTCACTTGGACTTGGATAGAAGTGAGAGCCTTTTTTCGGGCACGGAATGCTGGCTTTGGTTGGTGGCATCTTGGCGTATGGCAAAACATTGCGAGATCTGGATGAGATCTATGAAAAACAGTTATTACCCATGACCATAAGACACAAGTCTTCAAATGAACTTACAGTGCAGTTGACGTTTTCCTTGAAATCGCATCCTCGCTTCTCGAGGCTGAAGTACAAGCCAGGAGAACATGATAATGGCTGGGGAAAACCGTAGTTACAAATGAAATACCTGCAAAAACACAAATTTGAATTGTTGTCCAGGAATAGGCGTCTTTCTTACTTCTCACAACTGCTCTTGCTTGGAACAAAGACAATGTCATTGGGATCGTTGATGCCTGTACACAAATTAGACACGCAATCTACATTCGAAGCATAATCGCAACGATCAGTCATGGGATTGTACTGCAAGCCATCCAAGCACTCCTGCATAACGTGCGCTCCGCCGTAACACATGATATATTTGTCGCAGGTCTTGTATAAGTCGTGGAAGGTCAGAGTAGAATTACACTTTGGAAAACATTTGGTTTTCGAGGGCTCGTCGCAGCGCTGAGTCTCTGAGCTAAATAGGAAACCGTCGGAACATTTGCCAGGATAGGCTTTCCCTGCCATGCAAGTCCAATAGCTGGAACAATCATCGACATTGTCGAGGAACATGCCATCCTTGACTCCCTTGCACATATTAATTTCGGCAAAAACGGAGCACGGGACGAGTACGGCCACGGCCAAGATGGCACGAATAAAATCTAAAACAGTCAAAAATGTTAGAATACCGGAGTGAGAATGATGTGACCTTGGTTTACTCTTCATAGTAACGGAACGGGGGGATCCTTAATTGTATCGAGCTCGCACTGAATTCTGGCTTCAACAACGTGATTCTTTTATAATGAGCCCAAATTGCAGAATTGTGTTCTTTTATTGGAATCGCAAGCAACTAGAAACAACGATGTTGTAGTTTGGTTATCGCAAAGAGTGTGTTTAGTTGTCGGCCGGGAATTCGATGTTTCCTATGTTCATTCGGAGATCCTTATCGGAAGCTAGCAATCTAATAACAATAATTAATGTTTTCTATTGGCAATGGGACTAGTAACGACGGTGTTTTTATCGAAGAAGACCAATCAAAGTGTTATCAGTTGATATCGAAGCTTTTAAAATTATTGCTGATGAACTTGACAAATTCATGATCAATGTTCCAGTTTTGTCAAGACAAATAGATAGCACTGCGGAAACAGTTTGAGGATGGGAAGAAGCAGTGAAGAAGAGATCGTTTGATCTGTTATCGAGTAGTCCTAACTTTCTTGGTACGTGGTTCGTGAGGTACCTACACCGCAATAAGAGCTCCTCTTTCTTGTCGTTTGGAGGGGATTCTACTGCATTGTTTGAGTTACAATACAGTCGCTACCCTTTTTCGATTGCTAATCATGGCTTCGTATAATAGAGTCAATAGGTTTACAACCTGTCCTTATATGAAGGTCATTATTACTGTCGCAGTTTCCAGTTCCCTCTCCCAAATGTTCTGTAACATGGAACACATATTCCCACATTTATCATTGCTTGGAAAAACGACAAACCATATTTCTGCTTCTGTAATCTAAATCTTAGAACCAAAGACCAGAGAATCTTGGAACCATGGAATTTTTATCGTATGGTGCTGGAACCCGTGATTGTTGAGAATGTATTATTTTCCAAGATGTCTCCACCGTTGAGACCAGTTGACGTTGAGACTGCTTTCTCTCCCTTTTATCTGTAAACGTAAGCTAGTACCGGGTGACGGTACCTCTTGTCCCTTATGCCTTATCGTTATCTGTGCCCTTAACGGTAAGTTTATGTCGTTTTCCATTGGACGTCCAGAAGCATTCAGAAGAGTCCAATAGCGTTTTTTTTTGGTCGTCCGGAACTGTTCCGAACAGTTCTGTACTCGTTCACTTGGCACAAGATGATAGTTCTTGTTCTGAATAGAACATAAAAACGATTCCGAATTTGAAGTCAGAATCAAAAACAGAATCACGCATACATGCACACACTCGCATATACGTACTCGCTGTCATGTTTACAAATAAAGAAATTAAAAACAATAATTGTCATGTCATCTGCAATTCTTTATATGAGGTTTCACAAATACACAACCATTCAACCCTTAGAAGCAAAAAAATGTGTTTGCCTGAGGTGCGTTTTTGCGCTGACTATAATCAACAATGGTTGACTATTTCTCGTTTTTGCACGCCAATAGTTACGATTCGTAATCACCATTGTCGTTTTTGCGGTCTGTGTTGATGTGTCAAATCGTAACTATCTCTAGCTATTTCCAATCCATCTCAGGAGGTGAGTTGAAAGTGGTTGGTGTGTCAAAGTGTGACACAAAAACTATAGTCAACTATCGTCAGCGCAAAAACGCACCTCTGTTCGTTTGGAATCCGGAGTCGGACAGTTCTGTGTACAATTCCGGATTACCAAAAAAAACGCTACAAGTCTTCTGACTTTGACAGACGGAATCGTCCGGAGAATGACATAAACCGTTCCATTGGAAACATCAAATGGAAAACGACATTTTTTTTGTCGGCCGGAACTGTTTCGAAAGATTCTGAATTCGTTCACTTTGCACTAGATGACAGTTCTTGTTCTGAATAGAACAGTTAACAGTTAATTAGAACAGTTAAACGATTCCGATTTTGAAGTCGGAAGCCAAAAAATGTGTTTGCATTTGCATGTTCGTTTGGTATCCGGAATCGGACAGTTCTGTGTACCAATTCCGGATTACCAAAAAACAAAAAACGCTATGTGTCTGGTTCTGGTAATTCCTCTTAAATGTCAAATTTAAAAATAGTAACTGTAAACTATTGTCAAAGAACAAAACGTATGTATTTCGAAAAGACCAAACCAATTGAATTCGAATATTGTCAGTTAAGCATTCAAACGCAGGCTTTGCTAGTGAAAAACAAGTGTTTTTTGTATTTCCTTATTTTTTTGATTTAAGATAAATTCCATTAGAAGCCAGAACAACAATGTCGAAACCGTATTTCCTTATCATTTTTTTTTTCATTTTTCAATATTAAAGTCTCTTCGAAAAGTTTATACTTCACGTGTCTGAAGGCACATTTGACATTTTATCTCTTTATACTTCCGCTACGAAAAAATCCGTTTTATGGTTTGCTGATAACAGCCTTATGACATCTTTTCCAAGGTAGGTACATAGGTCCTCTCATTAGTAAATTGTCTAAAGAGTGACGTATTCCACCTTTTCGCTTCAGTTCAGGCGATAAGGGGATTCAATGTCACCTGAACTATACAAGTAATAAAGCCATCTAATAAATACAGAAGAATTTGCTATAAAAAAAATGTAGGTACATGTTCGGCTTTACCATTTTCTTGATTTCTCCTATTTCTATTTAGAATTTACTTATTTTACTTACTTACTTAAGGTGGCGCTACAGTCCGGGGTGGACTTGGGCCTTAACCAACAAACCTGAAACCTCTCCAGCCAGCTCGGTCCCTAGCTAGTTGTCTCCATTTTCGCGTGCCGAGTTGGTTGAGGTCATCTTCAACTTGATCTGGGATAGATTCGAAGAGTTTAAGTAGAATCCATCGTCTCCGAGTGACCAAGCCATCTGAGTCAGTGTCGCTGTACAGCCCATACAGTTCGTGGTTAAATCTTCTCCTCCATTCACCGTTTATGCATACTGACCTAGGGTGCTCTCATCCTGTACCATATACCAGGATGGGGATGAAGAGGGTCTTATAGAGCGTCACCTTAGTTGTTCCGGAGAGGGCTTTACTACTCAATTGCTTTCTTAGCCCGAAGAAACAGTGATTAGCGGAGCCAAGGCATACAAAGCCCTAACTACCTCGAAATTATATGCGCCTAGCGTAACGTATTGTCCAAGACGTCGGTGTTGGGTGTCATTTCTCTATGACAGCATATACTTTGTTTTGGCCTCGTTGACCGCTAAACCAATTTTTCCAGCCTCTGTCTGTATACTCGCAAAAGCACTATTGACATCACGATGATATCAATTCAATGTCGTCAGCGTACGCGAGTAGTTCCACAGACTTCTGGAAGATAGTGCCTCTAGTGTTGACGTGGGAGTTCTGCACTATCCGTTTCAATAAGATGATAAAGAAGTCGCATCTGAGGTCGTTACCGACTTAAATGAAGCAACGCGAGTCATCCTGCTCAGGCGAATGAGTTTTGTAGGAAAGCCAAAACTGGACATGGCTTAATACAGTTCTTCTCTATAGATGCTGTCATACGCGGCCTTAAAATCGATAAAAAGATAGTAGGTGTCGATTTGGAGTTCCTGAATTTTTTCCAGGATCTGCCGTAATGTGAAAATTTGATCGATGGTGGACTTTCCTGGTCTAAATCCACATTGATAAGGACCAATCAGATTGTTGACAAAAGGCTTCAGACGTGCAGAGTTTTGCACCACGCAGCGAATGGAAAATACACAGGCTTGAATTCCAGTTGAAAATAAAATCCAAATAGGATCGTCTTGAAGTACTCAACCAAAATTTCAGCGAGAAAGACGACAAAATATCAGAACTTGAAGAGCATATGCAAAATATCCTCTCCAAGTGTCCGGTCAGTCATACGCTTCTAGCAACAATGGAAAGCGATAAAATTGCATTGAAAAAGCATTGGATAAACTTGAGTTGAGGTTTGTTTAGTTGACGAATGACCAAGCAAATCTTATGAACAAACTGGATGCAGAGAAGTATACGAAGGCAAACCGTGAAAAAATGTCTCTTGATGGCAAATTAAATCTTAAAGACGAGGAGATGATCCGTCTTACGCATAACAACAATGTCCTGACGAGGAAGATCTTAATTTCGAACGTGGGTGTTGACCTACCGAAACTAGCAATTCAATGAAAATCTAAACATTGTGGTATACTTTTTATTGAATAAAGACTGTCATCTCGCCAAATTTGTCACATATCAATCTTTAGTTACTCTTCGAAATCATCTCTTAATTCATAAAATTGTCACATGTAATTCCTAATTATCATCAACAAATTAATTATACAGTTTCTCGTATTGTCCGTTTGGTGGCAGTCAGTGTTAAAGGAAAAAGCTTTGTATATGGATTCTTTGTATATGGATTTACCAGGTAATATCAAGAATGGTTTTCTGCTTGGTTTGACAGTTTTTTGACAGTTTTTTACATAAGTTTGTAATGTGTGTTCTCTGCTTGCTTGCTTGAAAACCATTCTTGATAATACTAGGTAAATCCATATACAAAGTATGGATTTACCTAGTATTATCAAGAATGGTTTTCAAGCAAGCAAGCAGAGAACACACATTACAAACTTATGTAAAAAACTGTCAAAAAACTGTCAAACCAAGCAGAAAACCATTCTTGATATTACCTGGTAAATCCATATACAAAGTATGGATTTACCTAGTATTATCAAGAATGGTTTTCAAGCAAGCAAGCAGAGAACACACATTACAAACTTATGTAAAAAACTGTCAAAAACTGTCAAACCAAGCAGAAAACCATTCTTGATATTACCTGGTAAATCCATATACAAAGGGAAAAAGCATGCCAACTATTTTCGCCCGCCATTTTCCTGCTCATTGAAGAAAGACCATCCAAAGGAGAAAGTTGACTAAGGCAATATATTATATTTTTTTATATAAATACCTATGTAAGTTGCTATTGAAACTAATTTTAAATACTGCTTAAATTGTTACTAATGAATTTCAATTCAACAGCAAATAAAATCACTCCCTATATTTGCAACGAATGCATTGATTTTTATTTGGGAATTTAAACCAAAGCCCGAAGGTCAACAAAGACAATCATAGTTTATAACGCTGATTGGTCTTGTTTAGATTTTAGATAATGTGATTGACCAGCATATCCCGGAATATCGAGTGCAGCACTTCCGAGTTCCTTAAATTAGAATTTTGAAATAATTTCATTTCAGTTTTTTTACCAGGCGATAAGTATGATCGACCAATTACTTACCACTAGAACGGACAGGATTAAAATGCCAGCTACGATCATTGAAATTATTATTTTATCCATATTCACTCGAAGTTAAGAATTGACTATAGAACAAATGAGAAATTCACGCGTTAAATAGTAAAATTTCGTTGCGTTTTAAGAAGATTGTTCTGTTTAATATCACAGGTACTCTTTAATATGGTAATCAAGAAAAAAGAAACAATAAAACAAACTTTAACTTAATAAAATATTTATTGGCAAGTTGAACTGAAGAAATTGAAGTGTGAACACTGAGTGACTAGACTGGCTGGACAGAAGGCTTGCAGAAGGCAAAACCCAAAGGTTGCCCAGTCAGCATTATTAGCTTATAATATGAATGTGTATCTAAAATTAAAGGTGCGCGAGGCCAGATATTGAACTTTTATTTGTTTCATATTTCGTCTGGCCTCACGATTAATGATATTTGATATAGCTAAATATTTTATTTAAATTGTTATTATTTGTGGGAAGCGATAAGGAAATCACTTCCCATCGTGTCAGCACATTTCTGTCATGTGAAAATGATGTTGACTGTATTTTGAACAAAGATATTGAATAAATTAATGGGTTACTTTTAAGACTTTGTTGCACTGAAAGTTTCGATAAAATCTTGGTTACGTGGCCTAGTAATTTTATAAATTGATGTTTTTGGTCGTAGAATAAGGCACGCCCATAAAATTATAGTAATCAGCCTGACGAGTAGGTCGAATTGGCTGCGATGTTTTGAGAATAAAATGCCAAAAGATATAAATATTTTTCTTCCACTAAAACAACACTATTTAAAACTGTTTCTCACCATAAATCCCACAATTATTTTTTTCCCAATACTTATCCCACCAAACAGATGATTTCCCACCATTTTGATTGGAAAACCCACCAATCTGGGAACACTGCATCGAACTTAGGAAGATCAATGCGTGGAAGCCGAATTCCCGATGACGATTCTTGGACATTAGTTACTTGCCCACATCCAGCCCCACTTTTTGATGCAGCCTTCTCCATTATTCAGTTCATCAATTTGATCGTAAGCCACAATTAATTCTTCCTTTTTAACAAACAATGGCTTCATGGTACTTTGCAGAAATCTGCAAATCTTCTTCCAATTTGCTAAACCAACCAGAAGTGTAGATTAGGTTAGGTTAGGTTAGGTTAGGTGATGATGGGTGTGCACAGCGTGAAAATGTTGCATACACGTGGGCCTACTGGTCCATTGTGATCCCCTATAAAAACAAAAGGTAGCATCGATGCTCTTCAAAATTGCCGATCAACGCAGACTGGCTTGTTAACGAATCAGCCTGTGCTATCTACAAATTTCCTCATGTTTGCCATTGAGACCTGTGCTAGATCATCCAGTTCCCCAACAAACCTGTTCCCGAAATTACTGAGTCGGTTAATTTGGAGGTTCGGACAGTCACAGAGCAGGTGTTTAATAGTTCCTATTTCCTCCTCATCCTGACAGCTCCTACAGAAATCAGTTGCAAATGCCCCTATCTTGTTGGCCATCATGCCAATGGCGCAATGACCGATTAGTACCCCTATCAAGATTTGTATGTTCCTTTTACCTTCAACCTCTCCAGCCAGCTCGGTCAATAGCTAGCTGTCTCCAGTCACGCACGCCGAGTTGGTTGAGGTCATCTTCAACTTGCGCGCGCCACCTGAGCTTTGGTCTTCTTCTACTGCGTCGTCCCTCTGGGGTTGATTCGAAAACCTTACGGGCCGGAGTATTGGTATCCATCCTCTTCACGTGACCAGGCCATCTGAGTCTTTGGACCTTCAGTCTTTTAGGTAGGTCAGTGTCGCTATACAGCTATTACAGTTCGTGGTTAAATCTTCTCCTCCATTATGCATACAGAACTTTTTTCGAACCAGCCTAGGGTGCTCTCATCCGTTTTTGACAGGGTCCATGCTTCTGCACCATATAACAGGACGGAAATGATGAGGGTCTTGTAGAACGTCACCTTAGTTTTTCGGGAGAGGGCTTCACTACATACTCAATTGCTTTCTTAGACCGAAGAAACAGCGATTAGCAAGAGTTATTCTCCTTCTGATCTCGGCGCTGATGTCATTGTCCGTGTTGATAGCAGAGCCAAGGTAGACAAAAACCTTTACTATCTCGAAGTTATATGCGTCCATATCGTGACGTTTCGTCCAAAAAGTCGGTGTTGGATGTCTTTCTTGATGTAAACCTATTTTGATTTGCCCTCATTGACCCCTTAAGCCATTTTTTCAGCCTCTATCTGTACACTCGCAAAAGCACTGATGACATCACGATGCGTCCTCCCAATAATGTCAATATCATCAGCGTACGTGAGTAGTTGCACAGACTTCTGGAAGATAGTGCAACTAGTGATGACGCGGGAGATCTGCACTATTCGTTCCAGTATGATGTTAAAGAAGTCGCATGTCAGTGCATCACTTTGTCTTAAGCCTTTTCTGACAACGAAGACGTGTCAGTGTATTCTCTATGGATGTTGTCATACGCCGCCTTAAAATCGATAAAAAGATGGTAGGTGTTGATTTGGAGTTTCTGAGTTTTTTCCAGGATCTGCCGTTGAGAGATTCTCCTTTCCTCAGGATCGGGCAAACAATGCTGAGGTTCCATTTATCGGGCATGCTCTCTTCCCACCATGTTCAGTAGGTAAGTAGGTACATGCTCATCGCCGGCTGCTTTGAAGAGTTCGGCAGTGATGGCGTCAGCTCCCGAGGCTTTGTTGTTTCTAAGCTTAGATATTGCTATCTTCACTTTTTCAAGGTCGGGTAGACGGAAATCTTGCCTTGCTTCGTCTTCATTGAATGGTTCATTCTGCTGATAGCGGAATTTGATTCGTCATCGCCGTTGTACAGTCTGCAGAAGTAGTCCTTCCATATCCTCAGCATTGACTGTAACTCTACTACGATATTTCCCAGTTGGTCTTTACAGGCTTCAGTTCGTGCTCGGTAACCTTATTTCACCTCCTGGTAAAACTTCCGAACCTCATTCTGGACACCCGGTGGTCACCACTTGTAGGTGACAGTAGGACTTGGTAGACAGAGGTTGTTGAGGACGCTTGGGCCATTGTATTTCTATCTAGCTAGTACCCGCGACTTGGAAATCGATTGTAGTGCCATCTTGAGTTCTGGTGCAGCGCTAACTTTTTTTACATAGGTTTTGTATTGGGATTTTTTTTTTGTTGGTTTTGATCTGGCACAAAAAATCGAAAAACCCATTCTTGATTGTACTAGGTGGTTAT
Source organism: Sphaerophoria taeniata (assembly GCA_943590905.1). Lineage (NCBI taxonomy): Eukaryota > Metazoa > Arthropoda > Insecta > Diptera > Syrphidae > Sphaerophoria > Sphaerophoria taeniata. The sequence continues at coordinate 10,654,009 of OX016542.1, read as the reverse complement.
ATATACAATGGCTTGGGCTAGACTCATGTCAGAAGTCTATCCCAATTAATAGCTGTGTTTTTTTGGCATCGCTATCTGCAGCCAAATTCGATTTCCCAAAAAAACGTATCCGCAGTTGCCCACCCGCAGCTTACTTATTTTATTTTTAAGTTGGTAGACTTGTCAAGCTGTCGGATAATAAAACAAAAACAAAGAAAAGCCGAATTTTATTCAAGATTTTTTTTGAGCTGTTTTTACGTATAATAATTTATAAACCAAAGTTAATTTGCTAAAAATGGAAGATTCACGAGAAGATATGGTGAGAGAAATAGAGAAAAGAGAATTTCATAATATTAGTTCGTTCTAAAATTGTTGCAGGTCTTAGAAGCCCTAGTGGAATCAAGCGACAGCGACTTCGAAAACGAGTTTGCTATGAATTTCTTTTTTGAGGACCTTAGCTTGGTAGACTCAGCAGAAGTGGAAGAAGACAACCATGCCTCTGTTGAGTCTTTCTTGATGACCGTGGAAGCATTTAGCCCAGAGGACTTCAAGACTCATTTTAGACTACGTCGTTCAACAGTAGAGCATCTTATATGTAAGTTTTACAAAGGTATTTTTTGTTCTTAACAATCTAACATATTTTGTGTTTTTAGCATCTTACTGTCAACACTACTTTTCTGTCCATTCGTCTAATAGGGGAGGCAGAATCAAAATCGGCTACCGAAAGGAGATATTTATGTACGTTTGGTACATTAGCAACACCATCACGTTTAGACAACTTGGCAACTTGTTTGGTGTCACCAAATCATCCAGCTGGGTCTCAGTAAATTGCGTGGCAAAGTGGCTGGTGTCAAAGGGACCAAACTACATTAAATGGCCTCAAGGAACCAATGTCAACGACAATTGCAGGAGGTTCGAAGAGAAAAAAAGGATTCCTGGTGTTCTGGGTGCAATAGATTGCACCCATATAACTATAGCCGCTCCAAAAGTCGACAAGGAGTGCTATTATAACCGAAAACATCAGTTTACGATTGTTTTGCAGGCAGTTGTTGACGCGGACAAAAAATTTATAGATGTCAGCTGTGGTGAACCCGGGTCTTTGCATGACAGCAGAGTGCTTTGGCGTTCTGAGCTTTATAAAAAAGCTCAAGTCGGCAACAATAATGTGCTTTTTCCATCAAACACATTTTTACTGGGTGATTCAGCATATGCTGCAACAAACTGGTTGGTACCACCCTTTAGGGATAATGGAAGGCTGACAGAACAACAAAGAGCATTCAACTACATTCATTCATCAACCCGAATAGTTGTTGAACACTCCTTTGGACTGCTGAAAGGGAGATTCCGAAGGCTTCTTAATTTCACGGAGCAACGTGACATTCGTTCTGTTACAACACTTGTTGTCAGTGCTTGTATCCTTCATAATATTTGCATCATGAGTGACGACACGTTTGAGGTTCCTCGAGAAGAATTAAATGATGCAGATACAAGAGAAAGTCATGGTGGAAACAACCCCAACCCAACCAACCGATGTCAAATATTGTTTGATCATCTCTGTGCAAATCGAATTATTTAAATATGTAACTACATTAGCAATACAGCAATACAGTTTCATTCCTACGACAAAACAAAAAGAATTAATGAAACTTACAGCTTCTGCAACATTTACAGCTCCAATACTTATAGTATTTGTGTTGCTTATTATCGGCTTGCTCCCAAATAGATCGTCCATTTTCTCCATAAAGGGAGCAACACAGCGAGCTGCTCCGGTTCTATTGTTGTTGTCTACCGCTGCTTTGTACGCGCGCATGAGCGTTTGGATTTTTACAGCCAAATGGCTACTCGTCGTGTTTGCGTCCTTGAGAACAAAAAATAAATAAATAAGCTTTCTTTAATATAATAAATTAAAACAAACTTACAGCATATCCAGCAGAAATCATATCTTCCAACAGATGGTCGTAGGCGTATTTTTTTTTCTGCTATGCTGGAATTCATGTGCCCTGGCAGCGTAGAGGTCCAGCAAGGCCTCCGTCTCCTCCTTCGTCCAAGTTTTTTTCTTGATGCTACAGGTTTTAAGAAAGAATTTTATTATGCACCTGATTTATAATTTTATATAAATGCTAATTTACCTTTTTTCCTGATTTTCCATTTGCGCGTCCATCATCCATTTGCATTTGTTCTTGAAATGAGTTCGTGCGTTGCACTCTGCGAACAAAGCCTTCGATACTCTCTGAGTTATCCGATTATCCGAGTTACCAACCTAAGAAATTCAAATTTTTTCCGATCGAGTATCGATACTCGAAAAAATTTCAATTTTTTATCCGCAGCCAGATTTAAGTTTAAGTTTTATCCGCAGCTGCGTGTTGTTTTTGTAATACATGGAAGCTCCCACTGCAGATACAGATAGCTATGCCAAAAAAACGCCTAATATGTTGAGAAAATTAAAAAAATGATATACTGGCATCACTTTTTTCATAACTATCTCTACCTCGAACGCAGCCATTTAAATTTTGCTCGATACTTTCATTTAACGAATCGTTCAGATTTGCTTATGTCAAATTTGTGTTTGCCATTTTTCGTGTTTGTTGCCGGAGTATATTTTTTCATTGTACGAAAAATTTGATTAATTTTTGCACTTGCATAAAACGACTTATTTATATCTTTCTATTAAATTGTGAATTGTTATTTTTGTTAAAAAATAAACAATAAATACTTTTTTATCTTGTTCAATCAAAATTGAAGCCAAAATGTGAAAGTTATCAATGAAAAATTGAAAGGAAAAAACCTAACAAAAAGAAAAGTTGCGATTTGGCTGACATATTTTTTCGTCTTTTTTTCTATTCTGGTTTAAATTTTGTGTGAATTAAATGGCTCCAGTTAAAAATCCAAATAATAAAACAGGAACTGTTCCGAAATTAACGCAATCCGGATCTTCTTCGGGTTCTTCAATGCACGAAACATCGCCGTGCAGAAGCAAATCGTCGGTTGTGAAAAAACCAAATTCGCAAAGATCAAATGGCATTGTTGTTGGTCGATGCGATGGACGGGGAGATGGTGCAGTGCAGAATATGACAAATACACCACCTGCCACCCATGCAACTCATGCTACAACAGTAGCAGCAGCTGGACCAACAACAATTGTTCCACAATCTGGAGGAATTGGGGCAGTAGGAGGAGCAATGTCGAATGCATTTGCTTTGCGGAAGAATACAGAAATTGTTGCACCCATTCGCAGGGAGCTCAAGGATTTGAATGTAGGTTTTCTTCTTCGTTTTGTTGTTTTGGTTGTTTTTTCTTTGTTTTGAACCAACACGGAGATGGTTTTTTATGGTGTACTTTGGCCCTCTTGAGGTCGATGGCAAGTGTAGGGCGAGAGTGGGTGGTGGTTCTATGTATTTCCCCGAAGGCGTTGTCAGTTCATAGGCGAGAAATTGTAGTACTTGAGATATTTTCTCTGATTTTTCTTGTGTGTCTAGTTGAGTATCAATTTGGGTGTATCCTCGAGTTTATTGCAATTGAACTCTTGAAGTTAGTTAAAGAAAAGCAGAGCTAGAACCCTGCAAAATGGAAGTAAGTTATCTTTGCCGATACATAGCTCTTAATTGAGGTCAATCGTTGCACAAGAACTCAGCTTTGGATTAGAGTTATGAACATTGTTCTACTGCTCTAACTTTTGGTGTTCTAGAGGTCAAACATTAAGGTGCTATTTAGGGCTCTAAGCTCTTTCAAGATGTTGTAATATTGTGATGTGTTTGTTACTTACGTTACTTTGTGTTTGTTCACCTACAACGTTCGAGGTGGTTCGTGGAGCGTCTATGTCGAACGCGACTTCCCAGGCTCCTCGCGTTCGGCCTGGAGTTTTCCGGTCGACACTGCGGACAATTTGGTTTGATGACGCCTTCTTTTCCGCATCCGAAACAATATATCCTATTGGTCGGGGACGGACAATCGACATAGGAATGACCAACCGTGTGGCAATTCCAACACTTGTCTTGTTTCGCTGCTGATTTTGTTGGTTCGGGGTCGAACATTAGCTTGCTGGAAAGCGTCTATATGCTCTTCCTCATAATCGGGATCTTCGTAAGTCAGCTCGTTCGCTACAAACCAGTTTGGTTGCCTTGCTGGTCTAGCGACATCACGCTCTCCTCCACGCGTTGGGAATGCATACTCTGCATCCTTGTAAGCTCGCCTCAGCTGTTCAAGGTTAAAGAGCGCTTGCGGGTAAACTAATCCCCCGATGCGCTCGTTCAGATTCCTTTCCAGGATTCGGACTAACTGTTCCTCGAAAATCAGAATTCCGAGCTGACTTTTCATTTTGTAAATGGAAGCAAAATATGCGTCGATAGGCTCCCAATCTCCTTGGCGTACCCATGATATCTCTCATAATCTCTAGGTCGGACTTGGAGTTTCTGAATTGACGAATAGCGCGCCTCTGAGTCCAGTCCAGTCCGGACGATAACTGGTTCGCTGGTACTGCCAGTACCATTCGTACGCGGTTTCCGCTAGTAGCAGGTGGAGGTCCTTTAGGATTTCCACCGACGAACATCCATGCTGTCGTTGGAGCACCTCGACACGAAAAATGAAGTCTTCGACGGTCAGTCGATCCGGCTTTCCAACAAAAACTATCCCCCACTTATCGATGCGAATCGGTTGTCTCGCTGGTCTTTGCGGAAAGTGAGGTGGTGACCTAAATTGGGGTTCAGGGTAACGATCTTCCCCCTGATGGTATCCCTCTGGCCGATATGGCGTCCTGTGTCCATTAGACTCTTGACCATAGGGATGTTTTCGCTCAACATATAACCTCTCTTGGTTCATTCGCCTAGAATGATCCGGCTGAGGTGGAAGTCTATCTGAAAATTGACTTGGCTGGGTGTGTAAAAACTCCGGAGTCACTCTTTGTGAATTATTAGACATTGGTGGTGGCAAGTTCCTCACCGGAAGTTGAATTGGCGGAACTTGAATTCTTTGAAGTGCAACTCTGGACGTCCGTCAACGGCTGAGGCGCCTTTGTCGGCTTAACTCTTTCTGAGAGTGGAGTTGATCGTGTGGCGTAGTTGATTTTTTTTCATGAAATCTAAGAAACCTCATTCTACTTCGCTTCTGACGGCCTCGGAGACGTTTCCGCTTATCGAGCTGGTTTACGACTCGTACGCGTTCACGACCGCTAAGTTGATTAGCGTCTTAAGTTCAGCCGATACGCTACTTGCAGTTATTTCCATCTCTAGATGTTTGTCCTGCCAAGGATGCATCTTGGGTCGGACACACTGGTTCAAAGTCTATCAAGCTGGCATTGTTATCCCTTTCCGATTGTACTTGCACTCTCCTCGCTTGGTCTGGCCTTCGGTTTTCCTCTTCTGCCGAAGTCAGATTGCTATAAGCAGGCGTGGTAAGGGTATTGTCGGTTTCATCGGACCCGCTGGTCCCGCGTGATGTCCCTTGAACAGGCGGCTTTAGTCCAATCATATCACCCACGACCTGGCCTTTCGAACTACCCGGGTTTTCCATCGGTTCCGGACCTTGATTGGTTGAATCGCTCGATTCCTTATTAAAAGGTGGAAGACCATGAATGGTGGTACGATTCAATGTTCCTAAAACTTGTGGGACAAATATCGTCATCACTTCTAAAAATAGACCTCAAAAATTGTCTGTAAACATATTCACACCTCCAATCTCGATTGCCACCCACCATAGCCCACTGACTGACGTCTGGACATTTTCCTAACAAGTCCAAAAACCAGATGCACTGTTTCCATTGCATTTGAATATGTGCCTTCGTCGATGCGCGCTTGTTTACTTCAAAACAAATTCACGAAAACCAAAAACGATGAGCACAATCTTTGAACTTTCTACGATGCTCGGAGAAATTCTAGCGACCGCGAGAGCGTCTTCTAAAAATAGGAATTTCGAAAAGAAAAGAAGATTTCTCAGAATTATTGAAAAACTTGCCTCTTTGCACAGAAACGATTTTTCTTTCCTCCGAATCGATTCAAGTTCCGTTTTCTGTTCGAGATTTACTTTTATTTTTCTGTCGTGAACGAAATTACTTCTAGTTCTTCTTTTTTTATTTTTGAATTTATTGAAAAGCAAACAATCTCAAAAAATATTTTTCATTTCTTCATAAAAAAATACCAAAAAAAAAGGATTACTTCCTGTCGGTTACGGAATCACCGCAAACGTCATTGCCCAGTGCCAAGAGACAGAACCACCATTACCATCACCGTCATCAGCCGCCGGTGACACCAATTGCTGCCGCCACAGGACCACCAAGTAACTTGGATAACACAACGTGCTTTGAAATCGGTGAGTACTTGCTTCTTCACGTTTTTTAACCAAAATACAGTGTCGATGTTCTTCAAGTCTTTTGCAATTTTAGTTTCGAGAAAATAGAACATTCTACGCAGAGTTATTTTTAGATTCGTGTCTCTGTTTAAGCACATAGCAGAATTGTTCGATTTTTCGAAAGGTAAACGTCTGATTAATTTTTCTATTAAAAGAAAACAATGGCCGCCTCTTACAAGAACAGAAAAAAGATGATAATGAGCCGAAGAGCCTAAAAGAATTGCCTTCCTTCCAATAAGGACATAATTTATAATTTATTTGCTCAGTTTTGTGCCAAAAAAAATCTCTCCCCTTCTGCTGTGAAATTTTCGTCACGACATTCTCAGAGAAGAATGAAGAAACGTTGAGAATGTCTCCGAATTCCGAAAGCGCTTACTCTCGGAGATTCGAAGCTCACTCTCTCACTCGTCATTCATTTGTTCCCTTTTTAAAAACATGAGTTAATGAAATGGAATTCGAAAGAATTTTTGGAATATTCTGAATAAAAATTCGACATCAGGGAGCGTAGGTGGGATGATTAATGACAATGATCACTTGCTTAGGTGTTTACCTGAGATGTGCTCATTTACCCGTCTCTCAATCCACGTAGAATTACAGCCTAAGAGCTTACGATACCTGACATGTGTGTCCACCAATTTTCGAAACCACTTACTTACCCACTTAACCGGCTCACAATCCATAAAGAACCTCAGCCTGAGATACTGCAGCCTTCTATCGGGAATGGTCCCTCGCATGCACTCTCTAGCCGCCGAAACCAAACGCTCTGGCAACCGCATTCACTTGGTCCTTCTTCCGTAGGTTGGGTCTGGAACCTGGAATCTGCGATGAGAAGACTTTCTTGGCTGGAGCGTTGTCGTCCATTCGCACGATGTGGCCGAGCCAATGTAGTCGTCTTTTCTTGGCCTTCTGGACTGCATCGACATCTTGGTACAGCTCGTACAGTTCGCGGTTGAACCTCCTTCTCCATTCGCCATCGTCGCATAAAATAAATAAATAGAGTGGCGCGACAGCTCTTGAAGAGCCAAGGCCTAAGTGGCTTACTCTCATCAACAACTCTCTGAGTGCGTGTGAAGAATTGAGGGGACCTACAATTTAACGCCGATTCCGAACGGCAGAGTTGAGAAGCACTTTTTCATGACAGATTGATACTCTTGGAAGATTTGTCAGGTCTTCGCAAGAGGCAGTGCCCGCGAAAGATGAATTAAAAACTTGGCCTGAGTAAGACTCGAACCAACGACGTTCTGCTTAGCAGCCAACGCACTTACCAACTAAGCTACGGGCAACTGCCATCGTCGCATACGGGACCAAAAATCCGTCGATTTTTCTTTCGAAAGTGTAAATCAAAGTATTGAATAGCAGACACTTTGACTTTCGAGTGAGGAGTTTTGAACCCAGTTGTTTTGCCAAACCGAAGGAGCAGCGGTTCGCTAGGGTGAAACTTCGTCGGATCTCCACTAAGGTGTCGGTTGTGGGTTTGATGTTTGTTACAAGGTAGGTGAACTCCTTAACTACCTCGAAATTGCTGCTACCAGTTAACAGTGACGGTTTGTCCTAGGCGGTGGACAAATGTTGCTTAGTTTGTTGATAGCATGTACTTTATATTGTTCTCATTCACATCAACACCAACGAGTTTCACTCACCTCTTCTTCAATCGATGTGAAGGCCTCAAGCACAGCTCGACAGATCGACCGATGATGTCTATGTCGTCCGCATAGCCTTAGGAGCTGGGTGGATTTGTTGAGGATAGTGTTTTACGTGCGCACACCTTCCTTGCGCACTATCTGCTCCAGGACTATATCTCCTTGTCTAAACCCTGCTATTTGAAACAACTCGAATTAGCTGTTACCCATTTGCACACTCTGCACTGCGTATTGTTTGGCGTCATGCGGCACAGCTGGATCAGTTTGTTCGGGACCCCGAATTCAGACATCGCCATCATAAGCTCTAAGCAGCTTTGAAGTCGATGAAAAGTTGGTGGTCTTTTCCAGGATTTGCCTCAGTGTGAATATTTGGTCTATCGTTGTTCTGCTTGGCCTAAAGCCACACTGGTAAGAGTGTTGCAGAGCGGTTTAAGACGCTCACACAATACGTTGGATAGGATTTTGTATGCAACATTAAGCAAGGATATGCCTCGGTAGTTTTTGCATGACATAGGATCGCCTTTTTTGTAGATAGGGCATATGGAACTATTCGACCAGTCAGTGGGCATGCATTCTACCTCCCACACTTTGTTGATGACCTGGTGCATGCGGATTTTCAAAAAAAACCTCCTCCATATTTAAAAAGTTCCGCAGTTATGCCATAAGATCCGGCGGACTTGTTATATTTTAGCTTTTGGATGGCTCTTTTTACCTCTTCTGTGCTGAGGGCTGCGACTGGGTCTTCATTGACTGGTCTTGTTGTGATTGGTCTGTTGGAAGTGCTGCTTGAAAACATCTACAATTCTCTGTGCTTCGGTGACTAAGTTGCCTTCACTGTTTCAAAAAGCCTGTGTCCCGGTTCTGAAACCAGAAGCTAATTGCTTCGACCTTTTTAAGAAACGTCGGGTGTTTTTCTTGGCCCGAAGCTCTTCTAGATCTTTGAGCTGAGATACTGCGGATGCTCTTTTCTTCCTTCGCAGGGTCTTTTTCTCATTTCTCCTTTTTGTTCGGTACTCTTCTCTTGCTGCTCTTGTTTTCCGTTGCAGCATCTGCAAACGTGCATTTTCCGTCTCTCTTTTCAAGAACGCGTATTCATCATCATACCTCGGGGTTTTTTCGGGGGTGGCTGGTAACCTTTGGTGGTCTCGTCTACATTTTTAATTACTTCGCAATATTGGTTCCACAAGGTGTTGACATCTGTGGTACTTGGGAAGACGGCAGAGAGTCACTCACTGTAGTCTTTGGCATTCTCCGGAGTGCTAAGGAAACCGATGTTCAACTTCTTTCTTTGGGCAGCACGTGTTTTTTGTCGTTTGATAATCGAGCTCTAAACTTAGCCACTACCAGAGCTGCAGCAAAGTCGATTAGTCGAAAGCCGTTATCTGTTGTGATGCTGTGCTTTGAAACTAATCCGCAAATATGTCTTCCCCTGATTTTTGCCTTGAAGTCTCCGAGTACGATTTTTACGTCGTTGTCTGGACAGGCTCCGTAGGCTCTATCCAGGAGGTCGTAGAAATCCTTCTTGCTAGAGAGTTTTGTAGTGTGGCCTTGATTCGGATTACAGCCAGGCAATCAGTAATTGGCTTGAAATCCATGACTTTTGGTCTTAGCCGATTTCCCACGACGAATCCGCATCCAAATTCTTTGATGACAGGTGTAATAAATGTCAAAATTTTTCTTTTTTATTGTCCCTGATCCTATCCATCGTATTTCCTGGATCGCAGTAATTCCTGCCTTATACTACGTGAGGACAGATTCAAGTTTTTGAGTTGCACCTGGACTGGCCAGCAATGCCTAGTCCGTTGTCGTTCCGGGTCTGGTTACCACAAGGGCACAAGATGGGGGGTCATTATCCGAGGCTCTGCCTATCTCTCTCATGACGTTCAAGTTTTTTACTGTGGAGGGGTTGTTAGCCCTTCGCTATAACCTCCAAATTTGTAGGGCCGTTGTTTAAGTGCTTCTGTTTCTCCGTTTTGCACTCGCGCTTACAAGTTTCGCAAGTTATATCTAGTGATATAACCAGTACCCGGTGGTTACCGCTGGGAGGTAAAGTAAGCACTTGGTGTGTAGGAAAAGATATGCCCCAAGAACCAAGATCCTACATCTCCCAACCACCATTCAATAACCCGTTCTGTTTTTTCAGATCACTTTCCAGACAATCAACGTTCTTGTTATCCCGTCCGTCCAATACCACGGCGTACATCATCTCAACCTCGTGACAACGACCCGTTCTCCTATCACAATCACCCAACACAATTGCCTTGCAGTATTCCAACACACAACAACAACAATAACAACCCCAACAACACTCAAGCAGCAACAGTTGGAGTTGTTAATCCGACAACACTTGACACAACATCCAACAACGACGAATCTCACGCCCACAACAACAGCCGGTACTCGACAAATCCGTTTGTCAAAAGACACCATCATCCGGGACCTTCACAGTCACACTCGCAAGGACACGGACAAGCACCAACAGCGGCGGCGTCTGCAGTGAACATCGATATAGCCGAAATTGACGAGCTACTGCATCAGCGGTACAAGTACATTCAGCATTGCATAAATTTGGCCAACAAACAGCAGAACAAGAACAAGGTAAGTTTTGAAAGATCAAATTCTTGAAATTGACACTAAATCTATATCAAAAGGGCGCCATGGTTAACGAAAACAATGAAAACGAAATCATCGTGAATTCGGCAAGCTTGGAAGACGTTGCTGCAAGTGAGGTACATAGAAAAAGTAACACGTGTGTCCTTTCGTACTAATCGAGTCTTGAATCCTTGAGACAGAACAATATTAAACCTCCTTTTAGCTTACTAACAAAATCTTTATTTCTGTGTCATGACAATTGATTTGAGTGTTTTTCTTTTAGACCAGCGAACGGGCTCAATCGGTGACGAGCATTCACAGCGCTGTGAGTGCTGCTGAACCAGCTTCGCCCACCTATGAAGATCTCCAGAGTCGTCTGGAAGCCTCCACACGCAACATCGAAAACATGAAAGAACAACAAGCCCAACTGATGCGTCTGCAAGACCAAGCCAAACAACATCTCGCCGAAATGGAAGCCCTTCGTAGCAATACAACACCGCTTTTGAGTAGCGGAGCTGCAGTTGGTCTAAACGGAGCTCCAGACTACGAGACCATCGATCAGGTCCACACTGATATGTCTTCTCTGGTGGGTCGTATGAAAAATCTGACCACCTTCATTGCTGGCCAGAATGAATTGAGTAATTTACTCGGCGACGATGGCCCCGAAATTCTGGCGGAACAGCAAACCTTACAGGAGAAACTCGAAGGCCTCAAAACCCATCGAGATGAAATGAAGAATTTGATTATGGAGCTTCACGACGTGAACAGAGTTGCTGAACGACGAATGAATGAGCAACAATCCAAAAATGACGATCAGCCTTCAGGCAGTGGCAAGCAGAAGGACCACTCGGCGGCCAGAGTTGTTCCGGTTGAGTATTCGAGGGTGGTTCCGATTGAACTGGTTGGAGCTCAGAAAAAGGGTACACCACCAAAGTCGAATCATGTTATTGGTGGCAATTTGACGTCGAATGGAGTGGTTGACGCTTCTGACGAAGACGATGAAGAAAATGATCCCGAGACAGCCGCTCTGATTAACCAGAAAATGTCTGACATCCAAGCTATGAAAGCCCAACTAGCCAGACTCAAGTCGATGATGGAAACTGTCAAACTAATCGAGGAACGTGGCGAGGGACTCGATCCGAAAGAAATCGGCACTCGGTCGCTTGACATCCCGGTTCAGCGGGAAACAACGCCGAAGAACACCAATTCTCAACAATCTCGAACTGTTGGCGCCGCAGTGCCATTTGACAAGGACCGTACCCCAGTGCAGGACGATTTCACCGAGGAACCCGAGGATCCAGTGATCACGGAAAAGATCAACATGCTCAATGAAGTCACAAGGGATCTTCGTTCGCAGGCCATGAGCTTGGCAAGCGAAAGAGATCGCATTCGTGCCTTGAAGGAAGAAATCATAAGACGCAAAGCAGAGAGCGCTGCTCTGAATCGCCGTCAACAACTGGCCGTTGAGAATGACGAGACTAACAATCAATCGCTTCGCGAAAGTGTCAGTCCAATGAAGCTCTCAAACATGGACACGCGACGTGATTTGCTCGAAGCTCAGTACGAGGAGAAGAAAAAACAGTTTCAAGAAATTTGTGCCCGCATCCAGAGTGAGGAGGAAATGCACGCAGCCACGACATCAAATATGCAATCTCAAATAAACGAAATCATCGAGCGCGAAGAGCAGGCCGAAGAAGAAGAGCAAGATGAAGAAGAACACGTTGACGCAGATCCAAATGCCAACGAGCTGTTGGTCGAGAGTCAAGTTCCCACAAAACCGGACATTGGCTTTTATTATCCGCAATCGCAGGGTTTGTCTTGTGATTCATCAGTCCATGACGCCACCAATAAGACACTTGGCAAAGAGTCTGCCGATTCGGGAGCGGCCGACGTCAATGGAGCAGGAAGCGTCAAATCTGGAAGCTCTCGCAGTTTCAGTATCCCACCTCCGATGCGAGCTATGAATAATCGTGAGGCATCTTGGCACTTCACTGGTGCACCGAATGCGTCATCAGTGGCCGGCAGCTCCGGCCCTGTTCCGGCCCAATTTCCCGCGTGGAATCCTTACTATTTCTACAATGCGCCGTACAGTCCGCACTTCGTCCAACCACCCAGTGTTGGAGTTGCCGTCAGCTCGGATTGCGTTTGCCAAGGTAGTTCCGTCACACTCGCCAATGGGACTGCCACACCAGCCGCAACAGTAATCCAATCCGATCCAGTGTTGCTGCAGCAATTCATTCAAACACAACAGATGCTCATCAATTCGGTGTGTCAGTGCAACCAAATGCTGTGGCATCAACAGAGGGAAATCGACTCACTCAATAGCACAATTCATATGGTAAGATTCGAGATCCTCAAAATTTATCCAGCGGCGCATAACTATTTGTTTTCTTTCAGCTTCAAGAACGACTCCTCAGCCATACAAACGGAACAGACCTTAACGCAACTCACCGCTCCGAATCCGTGCCACCAGCTGGAACGGTTCAGAACAATCTCTATCCGTCAATGAATCGCGCACAGTCTGAGCAACCCCATCCCTTCGCATCAATCCACACCCATCCCAACCACATGCTTCCAAACATCATGAGCCAAAACAACAGCAGTTTCCAACGACGCAATTTATGCAACATCCAACAACAACAACAGCAACAGCTCTCGAACTTCAACTTCTCCGCTTCCGCCGAACAGCAAACAAGTGGCAACATGTACTTCAATAATCTCTGTGCTCCAATGGCTCCAATGCATGTCTTCAACAATGTCAACGGTGGTCCCGCTGTCAACAACAATGCCCCGATTTTCATGCATCATCACAACAACACTCAACATTCAGCGGTGCACAACAACAACTCGAATCTGCTCAATGCAGCTCAGCAGCAACAGCCACAGCCGACACCAGTTGCTAGTGTTGCCGGACAGAACATGTCCAATGGATCAAATGGGGCCTCCAACCTGGCCGGTTCGGCACTCAACAATCAAGTACCACCTGGCAACAGGGCCAACAATTATTGGGATAATTTTAGAAGGTAATTCAGTTCTTTCTTTGTTGTAGAATCACTTAAAGTTCTTCCGGTGAAATGAAAGCAAAAACGAATGTTACTCTCTCTAGACTTGTTAGAACGAAACAAAAAACAAAATAAAAACAAATTCAAGGTTTTAATTACATTTTTCGAATTTTTGTTGCACCGGTGATGGAAGATTCCATGGGGTTTGGGGTTTTCTTAGAGTTTAACACTTTTTTTCACCTGGCCACTCTGTAAATGTGGCTTCAGAAAGCCTAAGGAGAAGTCGATTAGATGCTTTGAAGGCAACAAACGTCAGCGGGGAGTTGCCAGTCTTCTATGTTGTCGTCTTCGTCTCTGTCCATAACTGTGTTATTTAACAATTGAGTGCTCGACAAGACCAAAAGCAATTTGGCAATTCTTTCAGATCTGTCATCGTTGGCCTTAGTTGGATCTTTCTCTTGCAGGCAATTTTGAACGGTGATCCAAGAGCAGTGGTGAGTTTCAATGCCGTGTGGTGTGCGCTTACGTCATTACGTGTGTACCCGTGTGCGTGTTTCAGCGTTTGTAAACAGCCAACACCGAAACTAACCTAACTGTAAATTGCAAATTCTTCTCCAATTAGCTTTTAAATGTTTTGAGTTTCAATAACTTGTGTTGCTTTATTAAAAACACAACAACAACAGTAAACCCATCTAATGCCTCTTTCCTGTATTCTTTTTGCAGTTATTCACGTCAAAACTTGCTTTCATCCAACTCATGCAAAAGCAACGAAGAACAAAACCATAACCAACCGCAACATCAGCATCACCAGCCTGCTCCAATAATTCCCCAACCGCAGCACCAGCAACAACAACAACAACAGCCACAGCAGTCCCAGCAACAACCACTCCAACAAGAGCCGCCCCAACCGGCTCTTCCCATATTCACAAACTCACTGAACAGCGCTTCATATCGCCCGGACTCCACCACCAACAATCTCAATCCTACAACCCATGACAATAGATTTCAGCATTCATTTCGCAATCGTATCAATGCGCCACCACTATCGCAGCAGCCGATCGCAGCGCCTGCCACACAATCTACGACCAACTATAGCAACATGATGAACATTTCAGTCAGCCAACCGCCAGATGTTCCGCCTCCGCCGCAACCAATGACGCAACCACCACACAATTGGAATGTAGCTGGAGTCAGTAGTGACGTGTTCGAATCGAACGAACTGAGCCAGGATTTGCGTAATATGAATCTCAACTTTGGCAACAATGAGCCGAACAAGGTAGCAATCAAGCCATCTTCGTTTAGACGCCCGCCGATGTATAGACGCCTGCGTCCAACTCAATCCGGTCCACCATCATATATTGGACCGCAACAAGCCCAACAATCCGAAGGCTCTGTAGTCGATCTCCTTAGCCCAGAGCTATTCTCGGGTGTTATGGAATCCTTGGACTCGACAATGATGGACGATACATCGGATGAGATCAAAAGAAATCTCCTGGTAAACGAACTGAAGAGCGAAAAGCTTAACTTGAAGTTCTACGAGTCACTGAAGGAAGACGTCTTTCGAAGGATTGAAACCCTTCTGAGAGCCAAGGAGAATGAGCAACAGTTTTTGCAACATCTCTATCGAGATTATGACATCGCTTCGACCAGTGATCCGTTGAGGAAGTTTTATTTGAATGAAGTTCGCAGTCTGAGTCGACCGGTGGAGGACTTCAACGACACTGAGAGCAATAATGGCGAGAACGATGACGACAACGAGGATGATGATGACGACGAGCAGGGTGCCCAAGCTCTGGACAATCACAATATCCTCAATAACAACAACAACACCACCAATGAGGTCCAGAACGTCTTGGGTCTAAATGCCAAGGACATCAGACGATTGGCTGATAAATTTATTGCGACTGGATCTGTTCCTAGCTGTTCGAGTGCAGCCATTGACCCCCAGTCTGGGCAGCAACAACAACTTCCAGACTATGAATTAGTTAACTTCATAATTGCTCGGCTACACGATTACACGCAGCCGAATACGGCGATAGACGAAGGTCTCCTCATCGATGTGGCTGAGCTAACGGCAGCGGCAATCCACAATTATACTGTTGTCAAGTGTCACAGTTCGCAGTTCGCCGCCAGGTTCCAAATATCGCCCAAAAAGATCTACGCCAAGCTAAGAGACAGGTCTTTCCCTCGCGACCGAAATGAATTCTTGCTCTGGTATCAGCGGTTTTTGGAGAATATGCTGTTTGTTACATTGACGCAGCAGCGTGACGGTGACGATGATGAGGACCCTCGTCCGTCTCGCGAGAATAACAACCACAACAAAGAGAACACCAATCAGAATGCCGATCCGGGTGCAATGTCCTGGATGGACATTCAGAATCTCTACATCAATGCCCATCAGGTGCGGAAATCTAACATTCCGTTTCGATCGAGGGCATCGGGTTCATCATCTCGCGGCCATGATGGCGAGAATAAAATTGAAAATAATTCTTCGTTCAGGCAGCAGCAACGCTCGCAAAACCCGAGTCCGAGAGCTCCAACGGGAGTCTCAGCGGCCGAACAGCATAATTTGGCGCAGCAGATTCCTACATCGATGGCGGTCAACAACATCATGAATGAGGACCTCGCCGAAGCCGATCAGGTCTGCTCATCTAGCAGCAATACGTTACAAGGTTTTGTCGAAAACCACGACGATGACAGTTTTCTTCTTGGTGGTGGAGCGTCGGCAGCGGCGGTCGTAGAACCTCTGCCTCCCCCAACGCCAGACAACGCTGAGGGCCAACTTATTTCCATTCCCCTTGACTTCTTCCTCGACGAAACCGAAAACAATGAGAATCCCGATGACGATGAGAATCGTCCCCATCATCTGTCTATTGATGTCGGAGCGGGAGCGGCAGCAGTTGTTCATCCTGTTGTGGACAGTGACAATGCCGAAGAGGACGCCGATGGCCAGAATCAGAGACCCGAATCCAGTTTGCATGGAGCATTTGGTACTGATCCTCTAGCAATTGGTGGCATTTCTGCCGGAGAAGGAGCCAATGGTAAACGAAATAGTGTCCCATAGTTAGTTGTTGTTGCTAGGCGTCGAGTAACGGCGTCTATTGCGTTTGTTTTTCTAGCAATTTGGCGGTTTTCGAAGACGCTTCTATGGCTGGTGTTATTCCAACGTTAAAATATTATCTTTTTGAAGCTGGATCTTGCTTTCAAGTTGAAGAAAAAAAAAATATAAGACAAAGAACTTTGGTTTTTGAAATTTTATTTTGTTGTTTAAAACGCTGAAAGTCGTTTATTTTAAACAACAAAATTAACGGTATTTGAAATCTTTTTATTAAAAGATATTTTATGTATGACTGTATATGTGTATTATGTATGTGAAATTATATGACTATTATGTGTTACAATAAAGAACCCGTAAACTACCAAAAATGAAACTGGATAGATCTTTGTTTGCCCACGTTGGGCGCCAGTTACTGAAAAGTGGTAATCTATGTTCTTTGGAAAAGTGTACTGAGTACATCGTTCTGATTGGAAGAATACAACGTATGTAAGTGTGTATGGACTCTTTTGCCACTTGGTCTTTCCGAAATTGAGTGAATTTTAGTTTTTCTCATATCTGGCGCCCAACGTGGGGATATCGAGGGTTTGGCCTCGGAAACGGATGGGTACACTGATGACGACCCAAGCAAATGTTTTAAGGACAACGAATTTCGGATGCACGTGGAATGTTAGGTCCCTTAATAGAACGCGTTCTGCCAAACAACTAGCGGAGACCTTCAACTGCAACAAAGCAGACATAACCACTAATCCAGGGAATACGATGGGATAGATCGGGCAAAAGGAGGATGAAAAACTGCGACATTTCCAATGGTAATTGTTACCGAGAGCAACAACAGCGGTTCTTTGGATGCGGATTCTTCGTGGGAAGCAGACTCCGGCAAAAAGTCTTGAGCTTCAAATGTGTAAGCGAACGCATCATGACGATCCGAAACAAGGCTAAATTCGGCAACATTAGCCTAATATGAGCGCATGCCCCCACAGAAGAGAAAAAGGACGACACCAAAGACGAGTTCTACGAGCTCCTCGACAAAACATATGAGCAATGTCCTAGCTATGATATTAAAATTGTCCTCGGCCTCTTAAACGCAAAGCTGGGAAAAGAAGACATCTTTGGTTGAACAGTCGGATAGCACATAGCTTGCACGACACCACTTCCGACAACGGATTCAGGCTGATCGATTTTGCTACGGGGCGAAATGTTGTGGTAGCAAGCACATGGTTCCCACATCTCAACATCCATAAAGAAACATGGATATCTCCTGATCAAGCAACGTTCAACCAGGTTGATCACATTGGGATTGAGGCACTTGTCCAGCATTCTAGATGTTCGAACTTTCCGAGGAGCCAACATCGACTCGGTCTACTACCTCGTCGTAGCCAAGGCAGTGCTACGAATATTCCGACAACGGCCAAAACAAGGAAATGCCGCAAGAAAATTCGACGTCAGACGGTTACAATCGTCTAGTCCTATGCCGCCAACATCAAGCATAGAAGACTAGTGGCAACAGTGCCAGAAAGCAGTTAGAGATGCCGCCTCTAATGGGCTGGGTCACAGTCACCAAAACGAAACCCCTGGTTTGACGAATAATGCAGGCAGGCCCATGAAGCCAAGCAGGAGGCATACATAGCTGCGCTGCTTAGAAGGACAAGAGCTGCTCGTGAGCTCTACGAGCAAAAGACGAGAGAGGAAGGCCGCCGCCGGCTTCGAAAAAAGGGGAGCATGAGAAGCGTCAGATTGAAGATGTTGAGAGCCAACAGCAGGAATGAAGTTCGAAGGTTCTATCGGAAGGTAAAAGCTGGCTCAAAGTAATCGAGCAAGAACCGATGCGTGCAGTGATAAACAAGGGAACATCATAGCGAAATCGAAGTCAATGCTGGGGATTGGGAAAGAGCACTTCTGTAGACTGTATAACGGCGACGACGAATATAATCCCGCCGTCAGGCAGGAGCCTTTCATGGGACTCGATGATAGCCAACAATTTCGTGAACGCGACCTAGAAGAAGTGAAAACGGCTATATCACGGCTGAAATCCAACAAAGCCGCTGGAGCAGATGGTCTAGCTGCCGAGCTATTCAAAGCAGTATTGAGTATTGTTTGTCCGATCCTGAAGAAGGGAGATCCTCTAAACTGCGCCAACTGTAGAGGAATCAGACAGCTAAACAACGCCTTCAAGATCTTCTCTTCCATAATATGTGAACGTCTGAAGCCTTTCATCAACAATCTGATTGGCCCTTATCAATGTGGCTTCAGACCAGGAAAGTCAACTATCGAACAAATTTTCACTTTGCGGCAGAGGATGCTTAAAAAAACCTATGAACTCCAAATCGATACCCACCACCTTTTCATCGATTTTGAGACCGCGTATGACAGCATCTACAGACACGAACTGTATAAACCTATGTCTAGTTTTGGCATCTTTGCCAAGATCGTTCGCTTGTGCAAAATGACGGTGGAGAACACACGCTGCGCCATCAACGTTGGCAACGAGATTACAGAATCTTTCGATGGCAAAAAAGGATTCAGACAAAGCGATGCACTATCATGCGATTTTATTTTAACATCGTTCTTGAACCGTCAACACCAGAAGCAGACAACACCAGCGCCGAGATTACACGAAGAATAACTCTTGCTAATCGCTGTTTCTTTGGGCTAAGAAAGCAATTCAGTGGAAAGAGCCCTCTCTTGGTCAACTAAGCTTAAACTGTATAACACCCTCATCATCCCAGTCCTGCTATATGGTGCAGAAGCGTGGACCTTGACAAAATCGGATGTATGTGCCTTAGGCTGTTTCGAGAGGAAAGTTCTTCGGGTCATCTTTGGCGTCATGTGCATTGATGGGGAATGGAGAAGAACACACAACAGCGAACTTCACGGGTTGTACAACGACATGGACCTAGCCAGAAGGGTCAAGGTTCCAGAAACTTTGATGGATCGGTCATTTAGAATTAGAGCGGATGGACACCAATGCTCCGGCCCGGAAAGCCTTCAACACTTTTCCCGAGGGACGTAGAAGTAGAGGAAGACCGCGACTCAGGTGGTGCACCCAAGTGGAAGAGGACCTCAATCAACTTGCAAAACTGGAGACAGCTAGCTAGTGACCGAGCTGGCTGGCGTAGACTGTTGATTGAGTTCCACGTCTTCAATGAACTGTAGCACCACCTTAAGTAAGTAAGTAAGTGGTGTAGGACTGTTTTGGCATTTAGTCTTTCCGAAGTTGATTGAGTTTTAATTTTTCTCATAACGGGCGCCCAATGTGGGGAATTAGAGAGTTTGTCTAGAGCTAGACAAAAGGTTGATTTTGTTTGACGGCGTGATGCCGTCATATTGAATATCAAACCTCACGATGAATAACCCATCACCCTATCACCGTATTCTCTTCACATTAAATGCCCGAATGGATTATTCCTCACAAAATCAATTCTTGTTTTGGAAATTGGCTGTTCTGCTACAATAATGTTCGCTTTTTTTCCTTTCAAAACGTCCTTTCAAATTTTCAAAATGTCAAATTTTATTCCCCTAAAATTGTATGTCAAATTCCTTGAAGTTCGAATTTCGTAGTAGATTTTCAACTACAATTGGATTTTGTAATAGATTTTTCGTAATTCGTGATTAATTTGCCTCAACTATGGAATTTGTGATAGGGCTGATCCTTAGAAAATATATTTCCAAAACTCTAATGTAGGTATCTCATTCATTCTCTCGCCGGGAAACTCAATGCTTAAAATAGAACTGACACTGTCAACTCAAGTGAATCAGCATCAAATGCTGAAGCGTAAACACATTTTGTACTGTCACCATTCGTCTCAAGTTCCTTGCCGATAGAGTACTATACCGTTTGCAAATTAATTAGGTCACTGCCATCACTTCATGTCAAGTCATTGTTGTTAATTTATGTCGACTTGTTTAACTATTGTTAGATAAATACGTGGACTCTTAACACTGTCTACCTCGAAGCCTACACTATCGCCGCAAATCTCATCTTAGGTTACCGAAAAAAGATGTTCGAAACATGTTACTTCAACTGCGTCTGTTTCAAAACACAATGTCAACCTGACGATAATAATATGGTCGATCAATATCTTGCCAATTTACTTGACTATGATTTTAAACCTAATTGGAAGCAAAAAATGCTCCAAATTGCGGAAAGTAGCACACATTTTGTCTTATTGAAGTCCAAAACGAAAACAAACATCACCAGTGGTAGTTGTACAACAAAACAAAAAATAAAAACACGAAAGGACACACACTTGCATTTATTTCCGGTTCCGGCTATTATGAACGCTCTTACAACAGTGATTATTATCAGCGGTAAGCAATATAACGATGTAACTTTTTATCACTTGTCACAATCTTGTAAATTTTGATTCTAGGGTTCATTCTTCTACAAATTGTTCGCGCCAACAAAAAACTAACCTCACACTTGGTTTCGGGTGTTCGAACTCCCCGCCACGATCCGGAATGTCGCGGTAAAGAAGCTGGGACATTTGTCAAGGATCCATATTCTTGTGATAAATTTTACTACTGCGCACCAGACGAGGTTGCTATTGTAGTAGATTGTCCATATGGAATGATTTTTAATGATGAAAAAGCAATATGCGACTTTCCTGATAACTATAATTGTGTTCCAGAAATAAGAGAAACAACTAAAAACTCACTTACCACAGATTCTAGTACCGTTGCTGTTTCAACAAACTTGAAAACTACCCAATCTAGTACTCTGAACACACCATCAAGTTCGAAAACAACAACATCGAAAGTTCCAACGACTAATCAGGTGACATCGGTTACAATTGAAACAAGATGTCCCTCAAAAGATTCAAATACACTGCATTTCCTTCCGCACCCAAACGATTGTCGTCGTTATTTCATATGCTATCATGGTGTTCCCGTTGCTCAGGAATGTGTACCTGAATTGCATTGGAATCGAAAAACAAATCGATGTGATTATCCCGTTAATTCTGATTGTTTGATTTCGACAGTAGCTCCGCTTACAACGGCGGGTGTTTCTGTTGGGGGCATAATCAATTGTCCTTTTAGGGGCGAACAAATATTTCCGCATCCGGTTCATTGTAACTACTTTATCTATTGCATAAACGGTTATGCGACAATTCAGCAATGTCCGTTCTATCATAATTTTGATTTTCGAACTAAAATGTGTTTATGGCAAACTATTAGCAAATGTACATATGGTCCCAAGAAAATAAACTGATGTGGTTAAATCATGAGATTTGTTTTATTTTTATCACCGTGAAATCCAAACAGCAGTCGGCAAGTGAGTATGTGACTGCAGTTATTGTCAATAAAAGTGAAATGTTTTGACAGCTATTTTGCTTTCACAAGACTTTTTTATGACAGTTGATTGTCACTTGTCATTTAGCTTCTAGCTGTTTCCACTTCTAATGAATCAGATTTACAATGAAGATAATAGGATTGTTGGACAAATCATTTTGGAGTATAGACGTAAGTTTTTGAATTGAATCAATCCTTAAAGTAAAACAGGGAATGATTGGAACAGAAAGAGACGGAGGACTCACACGTCAAGGTGATGTTGGTGCAATGAGAGTTTATTGTGATCATTTTTGGATCTGTTATGACATGAGTATGTATAGGTTAGGTACACATGTATGAACAGATAATGATATCATCGATCAATGATTCAATCAAACAATTCACTATAATTGACCCAAAAACAGACAAAATGTGTACTTCCCAAAAACCGATAAGAAATCTTATCAATGTCAAGAGAAAAACATCTCCGGTATCATTTACTTGTTTCCTCCAAAACCAATATTTAAAAGGTCTACAATTCCATTCACGTAAAACTTTCAACCAGTTCGCCTCCAAACTTGTTCCAGAATAGTGTTTCCCGTTCCTAAATGAAGTCAATCCAAAGTGTTAAATTGATTTTTTATCTAAGCATATTTTTAATATCACTCCAAAGTGCATCTGGGGATATTTTCGAAGAATGTGAAGGCCTCGAAGATGGAACATTCATTCCTGGCAGTCAAGGCTGCAAGTCGTATATTTATTGTGAAGGTGAAGAATCGTATGAGGGTTTTTGTCCGACACAGTTGCTTTTCAATCAAAAAGATGGAAGTTGTGCACCCGAAGATGAGGTAGAATGTTCAGATGAAGTTGCCACAACTACCGAACAACCGATAGAAACAGAAAGAACAACAAAATCTAGTTCAACTACTGCAAGTTCGACACAACCACAAACTGAAGTTGAAACCGACGAACCAATCGATACGACAACAAAATCCCAACAACAAACATCAACAACTTTATCCCCAGTTCAACCGACGACCGGAAGTGTCGCGCCAACTCCAAGCCCAGTTCAAGTTTGCCCAACAAGTGATGATCCCTATGCGGTTATCCTGCTGCCAAGCGAAACTTCATGCAGTGAATATTTTATTTGCTATCACGGCACTCCGGTGCAAATGATGTGTTCAGGACAATTATTATTCGATTATGTTACATTGAAGTGCGAACTGCCCCTTAGAGCCAAATGCAAGGTGGGTTTTCAAATTATTTTTGCACATTTAAAACCGTATTTCTTACAGGCCCCTATTCAGACAACTCCTAATCCTAGAACTGAATGTGTCCACAATACGAATGACTTCTATCCGTATCCGAAAAATTGTAATTACTTTTACAAGTGCATGAATGGTTTCTTGAGTCTACAACAATGTCCCGTTGGTTTTGGGTGGAGTGAAGAGATGAGACTTTGCTTGAAATTGGATAATGGAAGATGCCCAAGAGGAGGAAGAGATCAGTTCCAAAATCAATCGTGGTTAAACAGTGTTTATTCGATTTGAATTTGATTTATGTATGTATATATAAGAAATAAATGTTCAGACCAATCAACATCATGCCTAACAGTATATGAGTCAGTAGGGGTTGGTGTTAAAATCCCGCCTAAATTTGTTCTTGTTTTTTCTACTGCAAAACCACTTTTACTTTGTATTTTGATTATTTTTTTTTTTTTTAAGAAATGACAATACAAGTTTATAGTGAAAAATCCGCGCGAATTTGCTACATTTCTGTTTACTGAATTTGCACTATCAGATTTGTGTAGCAAACAGAAAGTTTATGCGGCGGCTTCGCCGCTCAAGGGGTTTTAACCCTCGATGTGTAGTGCACGAATCTGGCTACGCTAGCAAACAGCGAGTATATGCGGCGACTTCACACTCAATTACTCAATATTATTTACTTCCAAATGAAAAAGTATTAGGAAATCCCGCCGATTCGACCGGCGGCGGCGGGATTTTGAACTTTTCCAATTTTTTGTCTTCTTCTTCTTCAAAAAAAAATCAATTTTTCTGGCGGACAACTAAGTTGGCGAGATAATGAACGGCGGGATTTTAACCTGTTCCCCACTTTACTCCTTTCAAAGTAGACCTGTTTCGGTTTTTTAAAATTGTTTTAATCAAACAATAACTTCTTTCAATTTCTGCCTTCAGAAAATTTCCCGTGATTTCCTGGAGGTTTCCAGGTTTCTCGATTTTCCCAGATAGCCTATACCTATACCATTGATGAATGTGTGCTTCTGGTGTTGATGGTGAAGTTTTGCACTATCTTCTCAAGAACGATGTTAAAATAAAATCGCATGACAGTGCGTTGTATGAATTCTTTTTTGACATCGAAAGATTCCGTAAGCTCGTTGCCAACCTTGAAGGCGCAGCGTGAGTTCACTTTCGTTATTTTATTTTGTAGAAGCGAATGAGCTTGGCAGTTCATCTCTGTAGATGCTGTCATACGCGGTACGCGGTGGTGGTTTTGGAGTTCATAGGTTTTTTCCAGGATCTGATGCCGCAAAGTGAAAATTTGGTCGATGGTTGATTGACTTTCTGGCTTGAAACCACATTAATCAGATTGTTGAAGAAAGGCTTCAGACCTTCACATATTACGGAAGAGAGGATCTTGTAGGCGATGTTAAGCAGAATGATTTCTTTGTAGTTGGCGTAGTTTAGAGGATCTCCCTTTTTCAGAATCGGGCAAACAATGCTGTGGTTCTATTCATAGGGCATGCATTCTTCCGACTATATCTAACAGATGATTTGGTACATGCTCCTATCTAGATCGTCACCTTCTCCGTTTCACTTCTTCCAGATCGGATTTACGGAATTGTAGGCTATCATCGTGGCCGATGAAAAGCTCCTAACTGACGGCGGGATTTTGTTCGTAGTGTTGCCGTTATAAAGTCTACAGAATTGGTTTTTCCAAATCCCCAGCATTAATTGCGTTCTACTATGATGTTCCCTTGTTTATCTCTGTATTTATCGGTTCTTGCCTTCCGATAAAACCTCCGAACTTCATTCCTGCTGTTGGCTCTCTCAACATCCTCGATCTGAGGCTTTTCATGCTCCCTCTTTTTTTTCCTGAGAAGCCAGCGTTCCTCTCGTCGAGCTCACTAGCAGCTCTTGTCCTTCTATGCAGCGCCGTTTTGTATGCCTCCTGCCTTTTGTATGGATTGGACCTGCCTACATTCTTCTCCAAACCAGGGGTACATTAGAGGTGGCAGCTCTAACTGCTTTCTGGCAATTTTGCCACTGGTAATCGATTCTTGATGTTGGCGGACTTCTTAAGAGGTTACTTGATACTCGATCAGAGAATGGATCTGGCGATCTCTTGTTCACCCTGTATCAGTCACTGAAAACCGAAACTATGTGCGAGGTCTGGTTGCCGAGTTATGATGAATAAACCGTTTTTTTTTTTTTTTGGTTTTTATCCCTAACCTATTGTGATCTCACAACTAGCATATCTTCGGGTGCAAATATTTCGGGAACTAGAGTTCGGATTTGAGTAATATGCTTAGGATTATGAGAACTATGAAATATGTTGAATTTAGCGAAATCGATAGTTTCAAGATTTGCGAATGATACATCAAAAGAAAGGTCTGCTCAAACTCTCTTCTTCAAAATGGGCAACAAGTTCTTTGAAGGCCTGGTAGCCCAATTATTGGCAAAAATGTTAATTATTCGCAAACATTTTCCCGCAGATATTTCTTACAGTTTTTCTGGACAACCGTGGTATAACAATACATCAAAATAAGGACCTACACCTTCTTTCGATTTCTGTCTTCAGAAAATTTCCCGCGATTTAAAAAAATGCTTCTACTTCGCTTTTCTTAAAAATCTACTCCGGTCAGTCTCATTAGATGTGTCAAACCTGCGAGTCGGCAGTGCAGTTCATCTGAATGTTGGACACTCACTGAATTTCGTATTGGCGAATTTAAGGAATTTTATCAATCCAAGGCCACCATTTATCGCTACATGATTAATTCAGAAATATTTTCACTTGGCTGTATCTTCTGACATCTAAATTTTCATTGGATTGTTCAACCAAACTTGAAGTGACTTTTTTAAGTGAATTCGGAGTAGGTACTTGAACTATTTCAGATTGCTATCAGCTTCTTGAAATTGTAAACAAATCATTACATTCTAAATTGATTTTTATTGATTTAATAACTTGCATTCGTAATTATTGTTGTTTACTATTTCAAGAACGAGAACATGATCAAACCATACGAAAGTGGAGAGTAACATTCGCCGTTAAGCGCTAAGGAAAAAAATTATGTCTCTTTGTTCTCGGTTCTCGGATGACAGTTCTTCTTGGGGATGAAGATGAACTGTCATGAAGAGAAACATATGTCATTCTCATACGGCGATTGAAAGACGATGATTTCCCAAGGCGATGATACTCTATCAATTATTTTGGTCTTCAAGATGTTGCGGAAACTTTCCATTAAAATTGAGTTTGACGTTTGGGGAATAAAATGTCATTTGGGATAAAAACCAATGGGATTATTTCTGACAGTGAAAAGAATCTATATTTGGGCTTACCTTTCCAAAAGATATATTTGGCGACTTGAGTTATCAGGATGTCCTTAAGTTGAGAGTACATTCCATGACCCTGAGAGGATTGAAATCACAAGATAATTGAATGTATTACAAAAACCAATGTTGACATATCATTTTTATTAAATTACATTTCAAAGAAAACTATTACTTCTGCACACCATTGAACTGCATACTTTCTTCTCAGCATCCCAACCAAAGCCAGACGGGCACTCTTGAATTGTCAGCAGTCCATTTAGACAACGGTAATAGTAATGACAATTACCGGAGTATTCAAAATAACCGGAAGCATGACCAGAACAAAGTTCTCTAGGGCTCGGTGTAGTAGCTCCGATAATCTGAGTGTTCAACATTTTTTCTTAAACTTTCGATCTACAATGAAATAATATAGAGGACCTACCTTGCATTTTACTACACTCTCCCAGTCACATGAAGATGTCAAAGCATTAAACTGTAGATCCTTGGGACAAACCATCGAAATAGGAGTATCGCTGAAGCACACAAAGTATTCTGAGCAAGATTGCGAATTGGGCAAGTAAGTGATTTCCTTAGGATTCGAGGTTGCTGGACAGATAATGCTTCCGGTATTTGGAGATTGTGTCGAAGTGGTAATATCAGTAGAGGTTTGTGTTGAGGAGGTTGAACTCTTGGTGTTCGCAGTGGATGCCGTGGAAGAAAGCGTTGAAGGTGAAGTAACAGTGGTAGAAGTTACAATTTTTGTAGTTGTGGTTGTGGTTGTTGTTTCTAGAGTTGTTGAAGTGCCCTCCGAGGCACATTCAACATTTGCCGGATCATCGCATATTCCCATTTCCGAATTGAATCTCTGATCGTCGGGACACATTGCTGCAAAAGATTCGTCACCATCGCAATAGAAATAAGATTGGCAATCGACTGGAGCAGCTATGAATGTTTGAGCTTCTACACCATCGCATTCAGGCAATTGATCACAATTGACACCGAAACTAAACGCGAAAAGGATTAAAACAACTGCACCAGCTATGCCACAACACATTGTGGCACTGAGCTTTTGAATCCAATGGAGAACTGATTAAATGGTTCTTGAGAGTCTTATCATTTTATAGCTGTGAAAGTTTCGATAAGAAAATGACTAAAGAAGACCAAGAAGTTAATTGCTCTTGTTGAAACATTCATTTTTAAATTTTGGCTAAACTGATGGTTTGTCCATGTTTCTGATAACCCAGAAGTCAGGGAACAAGCACCCTAATTAAGTTGAATGCACGCGTGAAGAGTTTCACCATCGAAGTAGGTATTGGGGAATTGGGGTTTTCTAAGGCACTTATTATTCAGCAAAGAATTTAAGTTGAAGTTAATGCTAATCACATTTATTGAACAAGAAATTTGAATACAATTTACATTTGTTTTACGTTAGTGAAAGAAAGTCTTCATCAGTATTTAGAAACTTTTCTTGTTTATTTCCGTTATTTACAACCGTGGTAAGGACAGCTTACAAGAGAGGGGAAGTTACAAGCGTTAATGTTGCTATCGAACCAATATCCTGAATCACATTTGTAAGGGATTGCCAAGCCTTTGCGACACACGTAAAATTTATTACAATTCGTTGGATCAGCTGTGGCAGTTCCCGGCGGCAAATTGGTACAGTCCGGTTCTTTTGGTGGGCAAGTTGGGCTTGGCGTGGGTACTGGTGCTGGTGTCGGTGTTGGTGTTGGTGTTGGTGTCGGTGTTGGTGTTGGGGTTGGTGTTGGTGTTGGTGTTGGAGTTGGAGTTGGACTTGGTGTTGGAGTTGGAGTTGGTGTTGGAGTTGGAGCTGGTGATGGTGTTGGAGTTGGAGTCGGTGTCGGCGAAGGTGTTGGGGTTGGTGCTGGTGCAGTGGTTGGCGTATCAAGGCCACATCCGTAAAATGGACAGCTAACAGTCTCGGAAGGTGCACATCGCTTAAGTGCTGCATCAAAGTACAAACCATTTTTACAATTACTCGAAAATGTTTTCCCCTTTCTACAATAATGGAATTTGTTGCAATCAAAAGAATCAGCTACAGCTGCTCCATCTGGATATTTAGTACAATCAAGTTCAAAAGGCTTTGTAGGACATGGCTTTCCAGATGCTGAAGTTGGACCACTACTCGGTGTTGTGTCTGTGGATGTTGGAGAAGTGGTAGTTGTTTCTTGAATAGGCTTACATCCGTAAGTTGGGCACTCAACAATACCAGGAAGGTTGCAAGAATTACGCAATGCATCATACCAAAGTCCATTTTTGCAATGACCGGTATAAGTGATGCCTTTTCTGCAGTAATAGAATTTTGTGCAGTCGATGTTGTCCGCGGCAACTGTACCATCGGCAAGGTTTGAACAATCGAGTTTAAATGCAACTGTAGGGCACGGATGTCCTGAAGCTGATGTCGGACTAATGGTAATATCAGTGGTAGAGGACGGTGTTGGAGATATTGAGGGGGTTGTATCGGACGATGGTTCAGTTGAACTTGGTGTACTTCCGTCAGTGGGAGAAGTCGACGGGGTTGCATCTGACGATGCCTCAGTTGAACTTGGTGTACTTCCGTCAGTGGGAGCAGTCGACGGGGTTGCATCCGACGATGCCTCAGTTGAACTTGATGTACTTCCGTCAGTTGAAGGAGTCGACGGAGTTGTATCGGACGAAGCTCCAGTTGAACTTGCTGTACTTCCGTCAGTGGGAGCAGTCGACGGGGTTGCATCTGACGATGCCTCAGTCGAACTTGGTGTACTTCCGTCAGTGGGAGAAGTCGACGGGGTTGCATCCGACGAGGCCTCAGTTGAACTTGGTGTACTTCCGTCAGTGGGTGAAGTCGAAGGGGTTGTATCGGACGATGCTCCAGTTGAACTTGGTGTACTTCCGTCAGTTGGAGGAGTCGACGGAGTTGTATCGGACGAAGCTCCAGTTGAACTTGGTGTACTTCCGTCAGTGGGAGCAGTCGACGCGGTTGCATCTGACGATGAATCAGTTGAACTTGGAGTACTTCCGTCAGTGGAAGCAGTCGACGGGGTTGCATCCGAAGATGCCTCAGTTGAACTTTGTGTACTTCCGTCAGTGGGAGAAGTCGACGGGGTTGCATCTGACGATGACTCAGTTGAACTTGGAGTACTTCCGTCAGTGGGTGAAGTCGAAGGGGTTGTATCAGACGATGCTCCAGTTGAACTTGGTGTACTTCCATCAGTTGGAGGAGTCGACGGAGTTGTATCGGACGAAGCTCCAGTTGAACTTGCTGTACTTCCGTCAGTGGGAGCAGTCGACGCGGTTGCATCTGACGATGAATCAGTTGAACTTGGAGTACTTTCGTCAGTGGAAGCAGTCGACGGGGTTGCATCCGAAGATGCCTCAGTTGAATTTGGTGTACTTCCGTCAGTGGGAGCAGACGACGGGGTTGCATCTGACGATGCTCCGGTTGAACTTGGTGTACTTGCGTCAGTTGGAGGAGTCGACGGAGTTGTATCGGAAGAAGCTCCAGTTGAACTTGCTGTACTTCCGTCAGTGGGAGCAGTCGACGCGGTTGCATCTGACGATGAATCAGTTGAACCTGGAGTACTTCCGTCAGTGGAAGCAGTCGACGGGGTTGCATCCGAAGATGCCTCAGTTGAACTTGGTGTACTTCCGTCAGTGGGAGAAGTCGACGGGGTTGCATCTGACGATGCTCCAGTTGAACTTGGTGTACTTCCATCAGTGGGAGCAGTCGACGGGGTTGCATCCGACGAGGCCTCAGTTGAACTTGGTGTACTTCCGTCAGTGGGAGCAGTCGACGGGGTTGCATCTGACGATGAATCAGTTGAACTTGGAGTACTTCCGTCAGTTGGAGCAGTTGACGGGGTTGCATCTGACGATGCCTCAGTCGAACTTGGTGTGCTTCCGTCAGTGGGAGAAGTCGACGCGGTTGCATCTGACGATGAATCAGTTGAACTTGGAGTACTTCCGTCAGTGGAAGCAGTCGACGGGGTTGCATCCGAAGATGCCTCAGTTGAACTTGGTGTACTTCCGTCAGTTGGAGCAGACGACGCGGTTGCATCTGACGATGAATCAGTTGAACTTGGAGTACTTCCGTCAGTTGGAGCAGTTGACGGGGTTGCATCTGACGATGCCTCAGTCGAACTTGGTGTGCTTCCGTCAGTGGGAGAAGTCGACGCGGTTGCATCTGACGATGAATCAGTTGAACTTGGAGTACTTCCGTCAGTGGAAGCAGTCGACGGGGTTGCATCCGAAGATGCCTCAGTTGAACTTGGTGTACTTCCGTCAGTGGGAGAAGTCGACGCGGTTGCATCTGACGATGACTCAGTTGAACTTGGAGTACTTCCGTCAGTGGGTGAAGTCGAAGGGGTTGTATCGGACGATGCTCCAGTTGAACTTGGTGTACTTCCGTCAGTTGGAGGAGTCGACGGAGTTGTATCGGACGAAGATCCAGTTGAACTTGCTGTACTTCCGTCAGTGGGAGCAGTCGACGCGGTCGCATCTGACGATGACTCAGTTGAACTTGGATTACTTCCGTCAGTGGGTGAAGTCGAAGGCGTTGCATCGGACGAAGCTCCAGTTGAACTTGGTGTACTTCCGTCAGTGGGAGCAGTCGACGCAGTTGCATCTGACGATGAATCAGTTGAACTTGGAGCACTTCCGTCAGTTGGAGCAGTTGACGGGGTTGCATCTGACGATGCCTCAGTCAAACTTGGTGTACTTCCGTCAGTGGGAGCAGTCGACGGGGTTCCATCTGACGATGCCTCAGTTGAACTTGGTGTACTTCCATCAGTGGGAGCAGACGACGGGGTTGCATCTGACGATGCCTCAGTCGAACTTGGTGTATTTCCGTCAGTGGGAGCAGACGACGGGGTTGCATCTGACGATGATTCAGTTGAACTTGGTGTGTTTCCGTCAGTGGGAGCAGTCGACGGGGTTGCATCGGACGAAGCTCCAGTTGAACTTGGTGTACTTCCGTCAGTGGGAGCAGTCGACGCAGTTGCATCTGACGATGAATCAGTTGAACTTGGAGCACTTCCGTCAGTTGGAGCAGTTGACGGGGTTGCATCTGACGATGCCTCAGTCGAACTTGGTGTGCTTCCGTCAGTGGGAGCAGTCGACGGGGTTGCATTTGACGATGATTCAGTTGAACTTGGTGTGCTTCCGTCAGTGGGAGCAGTCGACGGGGTTGCATCTGACGATGATTCAGTTGAACTTGGTGTGCTTCCGTCAGTGGGAGCAGTTGACGGGGTTGCATCTGACGATGCCTCAGTCGAACTTGGTGTACTCCCGCCAGTGGGAGCAGACGACGGGGTTGCATCTGACGATGATTCAGTTGAACTTGGTGTGTTTCCGTCAGTGGGAGCAGTCGACGGGGTTGCATCTGACGATGCCTCAGTTGAACTTGGTGTACTTCCGTCAGTGGGAGCAGACGACTGGGTTGCATCTGACGATGCCTCAGTTGAACTTGGTGTATTTCCATCAGTGGGAGCAGACGACGGTGTTGCATCTGACGATGATTCAGTTGAACTTGGTGTGTTTCCGTCAGTGGGAGCAGTCGACGGGGTTGCATCTGACGATGCCTCAGTTGAACTTGGTGTACTTCCGTCAGTGGGAGCAGACGACTGGGTAGCATCTGACGATGCCTCAGTTGAACTTGGTGTATTTCCATCAGTGGGAGCAGACGACGGGGTTGCATCTGACGATGCCTCAGTCAAACTTGGTGTACTTCCGTCAGTGGGAGCAGTCGACGGGGTTCCATCTGACGATGCCTCAGTTGAACTTGGTGTACTTCCATCAGTGGGAGCAGACGACGGGGTTGCATCTGACGATGCCTCAGTCGAACTTGGTGTATTTCCGTCAGTGGGAGCAGACGACGGGGTTGCATCTGACGATGATTCAGTTGAACTTGGTGTGTTTCCGTCAGTGGGAGCAGTCGACGGGGTTGCATCTGACGATGCCTCAGTTGAACTTGGTGTACTTCCGTCAGTGGGAGCAGACGACTGGGTAGCATCTGACGATGCCTCAGTTGAACTTGGTGTATTTCCATCAGTGGGAGCAGACGACGGGGTTGCATCTGACGATGCCTCAGTCAAACTTGGTGTACTTCCGTCAGTGGGAGCAGTCGACGGGGTTCCATCTGACGATGCCTCAGTTGAACTTGGTGTACTTCCATCAGTGGGAGCAGACGACGGGGTTGCATCTGACGATGCCTCAGTCGAACTTGGTGTATTTCCGTCAGTGGGAGCAGACGACGGGGTTGCATCTGACGATGATTCAGTTGAACTTGGTGTGTTTCCGTCAGTGGGAGCAGTCGACGGGGTTGCATCGGACGAAGCTCCAGTTGAACTTGGTGTACTTCCGTCAGTGGGAGCAGTCGACGCAGTTGCATCTGACGATGAATCAGTTGAACTTGGAGCACTTCCGTCAGTTGGAGCAGTTGACGGGGTTGCATCTGACGATGCCTCAGTCGAACTTGGTGTGCTTCCGTCAGTGGGAGCAGTCGACGGGGTTGCATTTGACGATGATTCAGTTGAACTTGGTGTGCTTCCGTCAGTGGGAGCAGTCGACGGGGTTGCATCTGACGATGATTCAGTTGAACTTGGTGTGCTTCCGTCAGTGGGAGCAGTTGACGGGGTTGCATCTGACGATGCCTCAGTCGAACTTGGTGTACTCCCGCCAGTGGGAGCAGACGACGGGGTTGCATCTGACGATGATTCAGTTGAACTTGGTGTGTTTCCGTCAGTGGGAGCAGTCGACGGGGTTGCATCTGACGATGCCTCAGTTGAACTTGGTGTACTTCCGTCAGTGGGAGCAGACGACTGGGTTGCATCTGACGATGCCTCAGTTGAACTTGGTGTATTTCCATCAGTGGGAGCAGACGACGGTGTTGCATCTGACGATGATTCAGTTGAACTTGGTGTGTTTCCGTCAGTGGGAGCAGTCGACGGGGTTGCATCTGACGATGCCTCAGTTGAACTTGGTGTACTTCCGTCAGTGGGAGCAGACGACTGGGTAGCATCTGACGATGCCTCAGTTGAACTTGGTGTATTTCCATCAGTGGGAGCAGACGACGGGGTTGCATCTGACGATGCCTCAGTCAAACTTGGTGTACTTCCGTCAGTGGGAGCAGTCGACGGGGTTCCATCTGACGATGCCTCAGTTGAACTTGGTGTACTTCCATCAGTGGGAGCAGACGACGGGGTTGCATCTGACGATGCCTCAGTCGAACTTGGTGTATTTCCGTCAGTGGGAGCAGTCGACGGGGTTCCATCTGACGATGCCTCAGTTGAACTTGGTGTACTTCCATCAGTGGGAGCAGACGACGGGGTTGCATCTGACGATGCCTCAGTCGAACTTGGTGTATTTCCGTCAGTGGGAGCAGACGACGGGGTTGCATCTGACGATGATTTAGTTGAACTTGGTGTGTTTCCGTCAGTGGGAGCAGTCGACGGGGTTGCATCTGACGATTCCTCAGTTGAATTTGGTGTACTTCCGTCAGTGGGACCAGACGACGGGGTTGCATCTGACGATGCCTCAGTTGAACTTGGTGTACTTCCGTCAGTGGGTGCAGTTGACGGGGTTCCATCTGAAGATGCCTCAGTCGAACTTGGTGTACTTCCGTCAGTAGGAGCAGTCGACGGGGTTGAATCAGACGATGCATCTGACGAGGCCTCAGTTGAAGTTGATGTATTTTCGTCAGTTGGAGCAGTCGACGGGGTTATATCTGACGAAGACTCAGTTGAACTTGGTGTATTTCCGTCAGTTGGAGCAATCGATGGGGTGGAATCTGACGATGCTTCAGTTGAACTTGGGGAATTTTCATCTGTGGAAGAAGGCGACGGAGTCGAACTGGGTGCACTCGAAGTGTTATCATATGTTTGAGAATTCGATGGGGTTGATTCTGGCAGGTCTCCAATTGAACTTTGAGAATTTTCATCTGTAGATGATGAACCATCGGAATTGAATGGTGCCAGTGTTGTTACTCCATCATTAGGAGAA
This sequence comes from Sphaerophoria taeniata, assembly GCA_943590905.1. Classification (NCBI taxonomy): domain Eukaryota; kingdom Metazoa; phylum Arthropoda; class Insecta; order Diptera; family Syrphidae; genus Sphaerophoria; species Sphaerophoria taeniata. Next base: position 10,619,586 of record OX016542.1, on the reverse strand, counting down.
GACGATTCAGCAGTAATTGGACCGTTTGAAATAAAAGAATCATCTTCAGTTTGCGATTCACTTAAATTCTGTGATATCACATTACTTTCAGCACTGTTTAATGTTGATGATTGATCTGATGTGTCTCTGCGGCTACGAGGTAGTATATCCGTTTTGAGGGCTTCACATTTTTGAGTTGATCCATTTAATTTATAGCCAAAATCACATTTCTTATGAGAAACAAAATCGCTCTTACAAACAAAGTATCCAAATGCATCCGTGGGGTCTCTGTAAGTGTCTCCATGCTTTTTCTCAAAGCACCGATTTGTCAAGGTACCATCCAGTAATGGTACCAAAATTGTTGCAGTTATTATTACTAAAGTTCCTTCAAAAGAAAATCAAAATATAAGAAGATATTGCTGCATTCAAAATTAGTATTTGTTCCTTACCAAGTGAAGACATGTCTACACATTTCACTTCTAGATGCTGAACTAAGTTCTTCGTTAGACTTTTCATGCAATTTATTGAAAAGATTTTAAAATTCTGACTATTTATTTATTATTTGAAAAAGTCTTATCATATCTTTAATTGATGTTCAAGTGCATTTTCAAAGTTGAGTCCATTAGCAGCATAACAAAATCAATAGAATTGTAACTTCCGATGTCCGTATGCATGCGCTATCTGAACGGATTTTTTTTATCTTAATTGCGAATTTTTAGTGTCTAAACTCTAAAGTCAATACATTCGAGTAACAATATATAATATGTTGGAGATCGAAAATACTTTGAATTGTATTACTTGAACGTTTAGTGAAAATTTGATCGAACTATGTTGAAAAATAATTCATTTCAATTAGAATTATCAAGTAAAATTGGTATAAAAAGGAGAATCTGTGCTTCTGGAGTTCAGTATCGTCTGGACTGTGAAAGAAGCGAGCCAGGATTATTGGCACAGAATCTACTTATCCTAACTATCATATATTTCCAAACTCATTCATTCCACTAAAAATCAACGAAATGTTCTTTTGAGGACAGATTGAACCTGCTAACTGAGTTGTATACGTATTCATCCTCGGCGATTTTAACGCAAAGCTGGGAAAACAAGACATCTTTGGCGGAACAGTCGGAAAGCACAAAGATTCAGGCTGATCGATTTTGCTGCGGGGCGGATTGTTGTGGTAGCAAGCACCTGGTTCCCACATCTTAACATCCATAAAGGTACATGGAGATCGACACAAGGCACTTGTCCAGCATTCTAGATGTTCGAACTTTCCGAGGAGCCAACATCGACTAGGACCACTACCTCGTCGTAGCCAAGGAAGTGCTACGAATATCCCGACAACAGCCAAAACAAGGAAATGCTGCAAAAAAATTCGACGTCGGACGGTTACAATCGCAAGAGATCGCCAGATCCTTCTCTGATCGAGTGTAAGGTAACCTCTTAAGGAGTCCTATGCCGCCAACATCAAGTATCGGAGACCAGTGGCAACATTGCCAGAAAGCAGTTAGAGATGCCGCCTCTAATGTGCTGGGTTTCAAACAGCCACCAAAACGAAACCCCTGGTTTGACGAAGAATGCAGGCAGGCCCATGCAGCCAAACAGGAGGCATACAAAGCGGCGCTGCATAGAAGGACAAGAGCTGCTCGTGAGCTCTACGAGCAAAAGACGAGAGAGGAACACCAGCTTCTCAGGAGAAAAAAGGGGAGCATGAGAACCGTCAGATCGAGGACGTTGAGAGAGCCAACGGCAGGAATGAAGTTCTATCGGAAGGTAAAACAGCTGGCTCAATGTCATCGAGCAAGAACCGATGCCTGCAGAGAAAAACAAGGGAACATCATAGTAGAATCGCAGTCAATGCTGGGAATTTGGAAAGACCACTTCTGTAGACTGTATAACGGCGACGACAAACAAAACTCTGCCGTCAGATAGGAGCCTTTTATCGTACACGATGACAGCCAACAATTCCGTGAACCCGACCTAGAAGAAGTGAAAACAGCAATATCACGACTGAAATCCAACAAAGCCGCTGGAGCAGATGGTCTGCCGAGCTGTTCAAAGCAGCAGGCGACGATCTAGATAGGAGCATGCACCAATTCATCTGTAAGATATGGTCGGAAGAATGCATGCCCGATGAATGGAACCTCAGCATTGTTTGCCCGATCCTGAAAAAGGGAGATCCTCTAAACTGCGCCAACTACAGAGGAATCAGTCTACTTAACATCGCCTACAAGATCCTCTCTGCCGTAATATGTGAACGTCTGAAGCCTTTCGTCAACAATCTGATCAATCCTCTGGCTTCAGGCCAGGAAAGTCAACCATCGACCAAATCTTCACGTTGTGGCAGATCCTGGAAAAAACCTATGAACTACAAATCGATGCCCACCACCTCTTCATCGATTTTAAGGCCGCGTATGACAGCATCTACAGAAACGAACTGTATAAAGCTTTGTCTAGTTTCGGCATCCCTGTCAAGTGCGTTCGCCTGTGCAAAATGACGATGGAGAACTCATGCTGCTCCATCAAGGTTGGCAAAGAGTTTACGGAATCTTTCGACGCCAAAATAGAATTCAGACAAGGCGATGCGCTGTCGTGCGATTTCTTTAACATCGTTCTTGAGAAGATAGTGCAAAACTCGACCGTCAACAACAGAGGCACTATCTTCCAAAAATCTGTTCAACTTCTCGCGTACGCCGACGATAATGATATAATGGGAAGAACACAACGTGATGTCAATGGCGCCTTTGTGAGAATTGAGATAGAAGCGGCAAAAATGGGTTTAGCGGTAAACGCGGGAAAAACGAAGTATATGCTATCTTCCAGAAAGGACACCCAACACCGACGGCTCGGACAGAACGTCACAATAGACACATACAACTTCGAGGTAGTAGAGGAGTTTGTCTACCTAGGCTTAGCTATTAACACGGGCAATAACACCAGCGCCGAGATAAGACGAAGAATTACTCTTGCTAATCGCGTTTCTTTGGGCTAATAAAGCAACTGAGTGGAAAAGCCCTCTCTCGAGCAACTAAGGTAAAACTGTATAACACCCTCATCATCCCTGTCCTGCTGTATGGTGCAGAAGCATGGACCCTGATAAAATCGGATGAATGTGCCTTAGGCTGTTTCGAGAGGAAAGTTTTTCGGGTCATCTTTGGCCCCGTGTGCATTGATGGGGAATGGAGAAGGAGATACAACAGCGAACTTTACGGGTTGTACAACAACGTGGACCTAGCCAGAAGGGTCAAGGTCCCGAGACTCAGATGGCTCGGTCATTTTGAATGCAAGGACACCAATTCTCCGGTCGGTAAAGCCTTCGACACTATACCCGAGGGACGCAGAAGGAGAGGAAGACCGCGACTCAGGTGGCGCACACAAGTGGAAGAGGACCACAATCAACTTGGAGTGCAAAACTGGAGCCAGCTAGCTAGGGACCAAGCTGGCTGGCGGAGACTGTTGGTTGAGGCCCAAGTCCACACCGGACTGTAGCGCCACCTTAAGTAAGTAAGTAATTCGTATTAGCAGGGACCAACCCAGCCAAGGCAAGGCCCAAAGACCTTGTAACATTATTGAATGAACAGCAGTGATGTGCCAGAGGTTTCGATCAAATTCAAGATAGGTATAGACTACAAGGAAACCTTTGCACCAGTTGCAAGATATGCAATTATTCGTTAACTTTTAAGTTATGCTGCCAACAAATGACTTGAAGTTTACACCTTCGACATATATATAAATTTTGTAAGAAAAAATATTAAAAATCAACGGCTTCGTTTACAACACCGTGCTATACGTTTCTGGAAAGCAAAAAACTTCTTCTTTCATTTCGTTTCTAAATTAAATTATTTTAACCATTTTGTTCATTGATAACGTCTGCCATTGAGCTTTCACTTCTAGCTCTCCGAGCTCTTGTCGGCGGATTCTTGAAAACATGCTACGCTGAAAGACATCCCAATAGAACTTGGGCGCCTTCTATTGGGATGTCTTTCAGCGTAGAATCTTTCGGCATCCCGATCTCGACAACAAGTTAATGTCCGTGAATCACCCTGTATATGTAGCAACCCAAAGGATTTGATGATAATTCTGGAAGAGTTTGTCGTCTCAAAAGAAGTCTTTATGTACTAAAACAGGCTCCGATAGACATGTATGTATTTTTAAATGATGGGATTGTAATCAGTCACGACAGGAAAATGATTCACTTAATATTGTCAGAACTAGCTTGCAATTTAAAAATGAAATCAACTGGACCAATGGAAGGAAAATTGCACTATCTCGGAACGGAAACGCATCTAAAAGATAATGGAATTTTGATAACGCAGCAGAAGTACCTACGCTACGCTAAAATTATAGCTCGTTATGGATTCAATGAAGCCTATTCTGTAGCAATATCTATTGAACCAGGAATGTTGACTGATAAACAAATAAATGATGGACCCTTAAAGGACAAGCCTTACCGAGAAGTAATTGGAAGCTTACTCTACGTTTCAACAATATCAAGACCGGACATAAGCTTCACTGAAAATTGTCTAAGTCGACAAGTTAGCAATCCTAGAATGTGTCACTGGAAGATGATAGAACGTATTTTTAGGTATCTTAACGGAACAATTGACTTTGGAATATTTTTTAGTGGTGAAGCGAATTTAATAGCATACACGGACACGGACTAAAGCGGAACGGAACCAGATATGATTTCTACTAGTGGAATTCTTGTGGATTACGGAGGACCTATAGTATGAATGGCTCAGAATCAATCAGTTATTTTTATTTCCTCAGCTGAAGCGGAATATCGTGCAGCAGTTTGTGGGATACAAGAAGTCTGTTGGATTCGAAGAATAATGCAAGAGTTAGGATTCAATATAAAATAACCTACTGACTTATTCATAGACAACAAAGCAGCCATTCAAATGCTTGAAAATGCAGAGGAAGGGAAGGTGACAAAAGGAAAGAAACATATTGAAATACGTCGGAAATTTGTAAACCAACATATTGGAAAAACTGTTAATCTTGTTTATATTAACACAAAAGAACAAGTTGCCGATATTTTCACAAAAGCAAAAATGTTTCAAGATTTGCGGATGAAGCTGCTTAATTGTAAAGTTTCACTTTGAATTAAGTAAGCAGTTTCTTCTGTGTTTGGTTAAAAGAAAATTAGATTTTTCTTGCAATGAAAATTTAATTTTTTATTATGCGTTTATATTTTCACTGGATAGCATCCAAGTTTTTCAATGAAATAGTTCAATTATAAAATTAAGCATTTCATTTAAATTAATCTTGGTCTTTCAACAGTAGATGATGAACCACCGGAATTGGATCGTGCCAGTGTTATTATTCCATCATTAGGAGAAGACGATTCAGCAGTAATTGGACCGTTTGAAATAGGAGAATCATCTTCAGTTTGCGATTCAATTAAATTCACATTACTTTCAGCACTGTTTAATGTTGATGATTGATCCTTATCGCTGCGGCTACGAGCTCGATAATTCCATTCGCGGGGATCACATTTTCCAGTTGATCTATTGTACTTATAGCCATCATCACAGTCCTTATAGGCAACAAGGTCACTTTGGCATACATAAAATCCATTATCATCCGTGCAGTCTCTATATATCGTTCCAGGCTTTTTCTCATAGCACATATGTGTCAACCTACCATCCAGTAATGGTACCAAAATTGTTGCAGTTATAATTATTAAGGTTCCTTTAAAAGAAAATCAAAATATAAGAAGATATTGCTGCATTCAAAATCAGTATTTGTTTCTTACCAAGTGAAGACATGTCTACACATTTAACTTCTAGAAGCTGAACTAAGTTCTACGTTAGACTTTTCGAGCAATTTATTGAAAAGATCTGAACCTTCTGATTTTTTATTTATCATTTGTAAAAGTCTTATCATATCTTTCTTTGATGCTAAAGTGCATTTTCAAAGTGGAGTCCATTAGCAGCCTAACAAAATCAATAGAATTGAAAAAAATGCGCAACTTCCGATGTCCATATGCATGCGCTGTCTGAAAATATTTTTTTATCTTAATTACGAATTTTTAGTGACTTAAGTCAATACATTCGAGTACCATTATATTTCCAAATTCATTCACACACCGGTACTATAGAAGAGTGCTGGATGAGCATATGGCTTAGGCGGACTGTAACGTCACCTTTGGCAAGTCAGTAGATGAGAAAAAAGAGAATCAAAGAGGCATAGTTGCTCAAATATTTCAAATTCTTTATTTAAAGCAACATTTTGTATTTTTCACAAATAGTTTGTCTAAATATACTTCATCGATCTAATCAATGTTCGCTGGACAATTGACAAAGGAAGGGTAGTTGCAAACGAAGTTCGTACCATCAAACCAGAAACCCTTTTGACACTTCAACAAAACTGGTTCTCCATTTCGACAGACATAGTAGTTACGACAATGAACGCGATCGGCGAAGAATGACCCATCTGCCACATTGTTACAGCTTACGTTATTTGCTGGACTTTGGGTAGTCGTCGTATCTGATATTGCTGTTGTAGTTGAAGAGGTTGATGTAGAAGTTTCTGTAGTTGTAGATGATGGTTCTGTTTCTGAAGACTCCGTAGTCTCCGTAGTAGATGAAGAAGTAGAGGGCGAAGTATCAGATTCTGTAGAAGATGTTGAAGATTCAGTTGTTTCTGAAGTTGAAGAAGAAGTCGTGCTGGAATCGGCCAGTTCTGTTGTAGTTGATGAATCAGTAGTAGTTGAAGAATCAGTAGTAGTTGATGAATCGGTAGTAGTTGAAGAATCAGTAGTAGTTGATGAATCAGTAGTAGTTGGTTGATTATTTTGACAGTCACATGGTGGGCACTTGCCAACCACACATGTTGCAATTCGGTGGTCGTATTTCATTCCAGGTGCACAATATTGCTGCAACATATGTCCACTATGACACAAATAATACCCATGGCAATCTTCCAAATCCGGCAAGGTTTTTCCAATCGAATGATCATCGCACTCCTCAATGGGTGCAGCAAATCCAAATAGCAAAGCAAAAACTATTAAAACTGTTGGACCTGGTAATATTTTAACGTTGAGTAATACATTTTCACTCGAAATTGACTAGTGGCTTACGTATCATCTTGAATACTGCAGTTCTGGCAACAGGAGAAGACTATTTGCTACTAACCTAAAGGCGTTCGTCTTATATTAATGATTTTTATCAATTGAATTCAACTATTATCTAAACTGATATCTGAAAAATTAAGCAGATTAAGTTCCATTACATCGAAGAATGTCTGTATTCGTTGTAATAAACTACTTGTAGTTCAAATGAAATGTCTTACGCCCACTTGACAGTCCTTATAGATGTTTATGCACGCTAAAGTGGTTGATTAGAAACCGAGAAGATAGTTGACTTCATTTTATTTGATAAGGGTTCATTGTTTATTTTGTCTTAGACTACTTGAAAGTTGTGGGATTTTTCATCATGACAAGTTTTAATACATTTTGACTTATTTTTATGAGCTACTATCGACAAAGTCTATGCAATTACAGCGGATGTTGCAGACTTGAGAATGAGGAAATGTCGATTGTCACAGGAAGTCAATTTTCAAAAATAAAACACCTTAAGCTTTAATTTTTTATTGAATTCTTAGCACTTTCTTATAGAAATGCACTAATCTACATTTGCTGGACAGTTTGCAATATTTCTATATTGACACATATTTCTTGAACTATCAAACCACAATCCAGATTGACAGACAAATTTGATAGCGATTTCATTTTGACACACCCAGAAGAGTTGACAGTGGTCAGGGTCAGGGAAAACAGTTCCATTCGGTGTATTTTTGCAAATATTTGTGGCGGTTGGGATTGATAAAGCTGATAGCGGTTGACTCATGGGTGTACTTTTAGGATTCAGAGAAGTCAAAAGAGGGAGACTTTCAAAGTTTCTAAGACCATTAATTTCACTCATTTCTGCCTTCAATGATCCTGTTGTGGATTCGGATTTATTGTTCTCAGTTTCTTCAGCATTTTCAAATGAAGCCGTTTCTTCAGGAGATGAAGCTACTTCCGTTATCGTTTCTGTTTCTGTTGAAAATTCAATTTTTTCAGCAGTTGTTGGTAATTCTGCATCTGTTGTTGATTGCGTTGTTGTGGACTCATCCGTGGTTGTAGTTTCAGATTCTACAGGAGTTGAAGATGAAGCTACTTCTATTGTCGATTGTGGTGTTGTGGGCTCTATCTCGGTTGTACTCTCAGTTTCTTCGGGAGATGAAGCTGCTTCCGTTGTTGTTTCTGTTTCTGTTGTTGATGCAGTGTCTTCAGCCTTTGGAGACAATTCTGCTTCTGTTGTTGATTGTGTTGTTGTTGGCTCATTCGTGTTTGTAGTTATAGATTCTACAGGAGTTGAAGATGAAGCTACTTCTGTTGTTGATTGTGGTGTTGTAGGCTCTATCTCGGTTGTGCTTTCAGTTTCTTCGGGAGATGAAGCTGCTTCCGTTGTTGTTTCTGTTGTTGATGCAGTGTCTTCAGCAGTTGGAGACAATTCTGCTTCTGTTGTTGAGGGCTTTATCTCGGCTGTGCTTTCAGTTTCTTCAGGAGATGAAGCTGCTTCTGTTGTAGATTCAGTGTCTTCAGCTGTTTGAGATGAATCTGCTTCTGTTGTTGTGGACTCATTTGCGGTTGTAGTTTCAGACTCTTCAGGGGTTGAAGATGAAGCTATTTCTGCTGTTGATTGTGGTGTTGTGGGCTCTATTTCGGTTGTGCTTTCAGTTTCTTCAGGAGATGAAGCTGTTTCCGTTGTGGATTCAGTGTCTTCACCAGTCGGAGATGATTCAGCTTCTGTTGTTGTGGAACCACTCTCGGTTGTGCTTTCGGAATCTTCAGGAGTTGAAGATGAATCTAATTCTGTTGTTGATTGCATTGGTGTGGACTCATTCGGAGTTGTGCTTTCAGATTCTTCAGAAGATGATTCTGCTTCTGTTGTTGATGGTGTTGTTGTGGACTCAATTGCGGTTGTAGTTTCAGAAGTGGTTGAAACTGCTACTGTTGTTGTTTCTGTTGTGGAATCAGTGTCCACAGTCGGAGATGATTCAGCTTCTGTTGTTGTGGTCTCACTCGCGGTTGTACTTTCGGAATCTTCAGGAGATGATTCTGCTTCTGTTGTTGTTGGTGTTGTTGTGGACTCAATTGCTGTTGTAGTTTCAGAAGTGGTTGAAACTGCTTCTGTTGTTTTTTCTGTTTCTGTTGTGGATTCAGTGTCCACAGTCGGAGATGATTCATCTTCTGTTGTTGTGGTCTCACTCGCGGTTGTACTTTCGGAACCTTCAGGATTTGAAGATGAAGCTAATTCTGTTGTTGATTGTGTTGGTGTGGACTCATTCGGAGTTGTGCTTTCAGATTCTCCAGAAGATGATTCTGTTTCTGTTGTTGATGGTGATGTTGTGGACTCATTCTCGGTTGTAGTTTCAGAAGTGGTTGAAACTGCTTCTGTTGTTGTTTCTGTTGTGGATTCAGTTTCTTCACCAGTCGGAGATGATTCAGCTTCTGTTGTTGTTGAATCACTCGCGATTGTGCTTTCGGAATCTTCAGGAGTTGAAGATGAAGCTACTTCTGTTGTTGATTGTGGTGTTGTGGGGTCGATCTCGGTTGTGCTTTTAGATTCTTCAGGAGTTGAAGCTGCTTCTGTTGTTGTTTCCATGTCTGTTTCTGTTGTGGATTCAGTGTCTTCAGTTGGGTTTGCTGCTGTTGTTGATGTTGTTGTTGTGGACTCATTCGCGGTTGTACTTTCAGATGAAGATGAAGTCACTTCTGTTATTGGTGAAGGAGAAGGTTCATCGGTTATGACATCATCAATTGTAGGATATCCATCAGGATGAGTTGGACCTTCAGATGGAGTAACTTCGGTCGATGTTGTAGAGGGTTTTAATGTACTTTGCATTTTATTACACGGCGGACATTTCCCCCATATGCATTTCTCAGTTATTTTATCAAACTTCCATCCAGGTGCACAGTACTGCTGTAGTCGTTTTCCACCGAGACAAATAAAATATCCATGACAGTCCTCAGGGTCTTGAAATTTTGTTCCATCAGCAAGTGATTCACATTCTCCTGCAGCTTTTATTTGTTGAACTCGCACAGCGGTGAGCAGAATTGTCAAAACCAAAAGACCTGTAGAAGTTTTTATCCGAAAATTAAAAGAAGCTCCATTTATTTTGTCAAAAATAAAGTATCTACTCACGGAACATAGTTCTCTTAGTGTTTTAGCAGACTATTTGTAGTCGTTGCAAACTGCGTTTATTTTATACGTTCGGTTTCTTATCTTGATTGGAAGAAGATTTTGAGTATCCTGATAAGTTTGTAGCCACTTGTTTACATGTTTTCAGAATACATGATTTTTTGTCAAGTAAACTTGTAAAGTCTTGAAATTAAGCGGAAGTTTTTGTGTGTCTTAACCCTTAAGATAAAATTGATTACATCTGAAAGTGTTTGTTTTGATTTGGTTGATTTCTCTTATCTTGGAGGAAACATTGTAGTACATTTTGGACAGTCAATAATTAATGTTTAAATGCAATTCAAGTCGGTTTCATTCATGTGCCATTCAATGTGTATATTTTGTAAGAACTCGAATATAAGTATTTGACTTAGATAAGAGATTAACTTTGGTTCAACATTGAAGGCACTGTTGAGCCTATCAAGTCTTTGAAGTGATCAACTTTCACTTGGGTCTGGAATATTCAACAAATCGCAAAATTATTGCAGGGTCTATGACGCCACTCCATTCATTTCATTTTTCATTTCATTTCATTTAATTTATTCGTGAATACTTAATAACTGTAAGATACAATATCTTATAAAATAGTTACAAGCTAATAATACAAATTGGTAGAGCAAGCTAATAATTCAGTATCTAATATTATAATACACGATTGAAACTAAGTAATGCGAAAAAAGAAAAAAGAATAAGTTAGAGTATCAGAAATATATGTACATTTTCAAAAAATAATTCAAGTATTTAAATGCTTTGTGAAAAATGATCTTTAAGAGCCTTTTTAATTCTTGTTGCGTTTTGGATTTCCGTAATAGCGCGAGAGAGAGAGTTCCAGAGTCGGACTGAGTTTATAAAGAATTGACGTTCGGATGTTAAACATGTGAAGCGAGGATGAACCAATTGACGAGATCTACTAGAGGAAGGGAAATTTATCTTGTCAAAACAGTATTGTGGTTGGTGTGTAAGCAGTACATCAGCGAATAGCAACAAACTACGAAGTTTAAGGTAGTTATCAAAGGTCATATCAAGCAGCAGGGTAGCAAAATTGGACACACGATCATATCTTCGTAAGCCAAAGACATAACGAACAATATTGTTAAAAGTGACATTAAGTTTACGTTTACTTTCATAACAACAATTGCAATATAGTTCACAACCATAAATTAAAATTGGTAATAACAAGGTCTTGGCAAGCAGCATGCGTGTGTTTACTGGTTTAAAATACTGGGTTACCCATAAAGTACGTAAGGCACCATAAACTTTGCCTATAATTCCATTTATATGGTTGTCCCAAGTTAAAGAGCGATTAAAGTTAACACCAAGATTTTTGGCAGTTTCAACATATTCAATGGGGGCATTACTTAACAAAATCGAAAGAAAGTAAGAGAGATCAAGAATCTTTTTGGAGATTACTATGCATTTAGATTTCTTAGGGTTCAGAAAAAGACCATTTAAGTGAGACCAGTTTGAAATAGTATCAAGATCCTCATTGATATTAGTGGCGCCATGCTCAATAAGTCCCAGGGGACAACTGAAATAAAGTTGAAAGTCGTCGGCGTACAGATGACAGGAACAGTTTTTGATTAGACCTGGAAGTTCATTTACATAGATACAGAATAGTAGAGGACCCAAAATCGACCCTTGAGGAACACCGGACGAAATAGGTAAAAAACTAGACAAACAGTCACCAATTTGAACTGCTTGTTTTCTGTTAGACAAGTAAGAATAAACGAGCTGAGCAGAACTTGCCGAAAAATTAAACTGTTGCATAAGTTTTTTACACAGAATTACATGGTTGACAGTGTCAAAAGCCTTAGAAAAGTCGAGCAAGACTAAGAAAGTTACATCACCCTTATCCAGCGCTTGTCTTATTTCTTCAGTCACGCAAAGTAGTGCTGTTGTACAGCTGTGCTGCTTCCGAAAACCAGATTGTTTTGGAGTGAGCAAAGAGTTTGCTGTAAGGTAAGCGTTGATTTGTCGCTGTAAAATTCTCTCAAAGACTTTAGACAAATAGGGTAGAATTGAGATAGGTCTATATTCAGATCCCTTAGCATTTTTAGGAAGTGGTATGATTTTTGCTGACTTCCAAATGTCCGGAAAAACTCCAGACATCAAAATAGTATTAAATGCGTATGTAATGTAAGGCAACAAAATTGGCAAGATTATTTTTAAAAATTTGGGGTTAATATTGTCCAGACCGACAGCACTTGACTTCACTGAAAGCAGACTTTCAACAACATCGGCAGCATCCACCGAACAAAAACTGAAACAAGAGTGATCTAAATGTTCCCTAAATGAAATATTATCAGAGAAAGTTGCCCTATCTATCGGGTAATTCTGTCACTTTCCAATTTTTGAAGCTTTATTTGAATCAAATTCCGATACATTATTGACAGCATAAGTACTCCTCTCAAGCTTATCGAATCTGTGTGCAGTGCAGTCTTATCAACTCCAAAAGTTTTTTGTTTTAATGTTCAAATGCCAAAAACTCTGGTTTTTACCCGAATTCTAATCTCTCTTTGAGGCAGGTGCTCATGATTAGTCTTATCTTTGTTGTATTTTTTTTTGTCAAATGCCAAAAAACCATTTAATATATACAGGCCAAGCGCAAAACGAAGCTGGCAGTTGAAAACGCTTCTTCATCTCAGAAGCTTAACACCAAATGAAGAGTGAGTATAGAAGTGTTTCAATAGCATACGCTGTCAATAAAATAGTTTTTCATTCTAACTTTCAGTTTTAATCTTTCTGTTGGTGGCTCTCTTTGGTTTAACATCGGCCCAGGAGGTCGAGCCATATGGCTCCAACATCTGCCGATTGTTTGCCGATGGCGTCAAGCTGCGAAATCCCGGAAAATGTGATTCCTACATAACATGCAAGGATGGTGTCGAAGAAATCACAGAATGTAAGGGAAAATATTTCAACAAAGAAACTGGCAAATGTGTCAAAAAGGTGCCTGATGCCTACTGCAAGGATCCATGCAATAAGAAATCACCATTCTGGGAGGCCGATCCCAAGAGCTGTGAAGGATTTTACACATGCCGTTTAAACAGTCCCGGCGAACTAGACCACTGCCCTGACGACCTCCACTTTGATTTCAAGGCACAAGCTTGTGTCTATCCATCCGAATCGAATTGCAAGGGTTTTAAGTTGTGTGACGTTGTGCCAAGTAATGTGCCATTCAAGAACGAAAATCACTGTCAAAAATACTACACCTGTGTCAAAAACAAACTAACCGAAAATGTTTGCGAGAAAATGTACTATGACGTTCAGAAAGGTTGCACAAAGAAATCTGAAGTCGATTGTCGGAATCATCCGATTCCGATAGGAATTTGTGGAACCCCGAAACGACCGGCTCGAGATAAGTTTGTTAGCGACGAACGGACATGTACTGGACACTATTTTTGCCATGATGTTGGGGACAATGTTGTTGATACTCTTCCACTTTTGGGAGAGTGTCCAGATGGTCGGTTTTTTGATAGTGTGACCCAGGGATGTAAGAGTCCGGAAGATGTCAAATGCGAATATGATCGCTGTGCTGGAAGGAATCGCGACAAGGTAATCAGTTCGGATGACGGTTGTCAGAAATATTTGATTTGTGAGAATGGCGTAACCGTGGGTACGGAGTCATGCCCCAGTGGGATGTATTTCGATGATAGTTTGGCGGAATGTACATCAAAGGTTCAGACCTACCCTGCTTGTTCTTGAAGGATGTTAAATAAAATATTGCACAAATGATTCAAGAGCTTTTTATTTTTTGTATCTACCCTTGTTTTCTACCTAATCTCTTAGTCTAAAAAAAATTATACACTTCTTTGTTGCATTCAAAATGGTTTGTTTATTGCCTTCACATTTCTATGAACATATAGAGTACTCAATGACATCTGAAGTGCAGCCCTGCCTCTTTTCATCAAAGAATGTTTCATCGGCGCATTTCCTCTCCGCAACTGTCATACCATCTTTACAAACCAAATAATGTTGACAGTCCTTGTCACTGTTCACAAACAAATCACCGCGTCCATCGCAACGATCATCATCACAATCCACAGTCAATGGTTCCGAACACGATTGCGACTTATAATTGAAGAACAGTCCGTTTCCACATTTATGCCATTCGGGATTTTCGTCAACCACCTTACCACCAAGGTCCTTACAATAATAATAACCGGTGCATGTCATGTGATCCCTAACGTACTTATTCTTCTCGATTTTTCTGCCATTCATGCAGAGTTTTGGCGGTAAAATATCGCAATTTTTCACCAATGCCTTAGCCGCACACGATCCCAGTTCTCGATCAAACCACTGACCTTTCGGGCAGTTTTTGGTCTTTAGCTTTCCTCTCTGACAGAGTTTGTACTTTTCACAATTGGTTTCGTCTCTGAAATTGATGCCATTCGGAACAACCTGACAGTAGCTGTCACCTTTGCATTTTGACGTTTCCGAGAAGAAGCATTCTTGTTTGTCCTCACTAAAATGCTGATCAGCTGAGCAATGACCGATAACTCCTGTGCCATTGGTGCAGAAATAATATCCACTGCAAGATTTCGGATCGGCCACCCAATAGCCATCAATATCGGGGGCGCATGGATCGGTACACCCAGTTTTGGAAGATACGCATTTTTTCGAATCGACGCTGAATATTTGATTGTTGGGACATTTTGTGGAGACTTCTGTAGAATTGGTGCATGTTATGTAGGAGTCGCAAGATCTTGGATCACCAATTTTAGTTCCATCGGGAAATAGACGACAAAGGTTGTTGTACATTGCTTGAGTTTTCGGCAGTCCAACGAGGGCGATTAAAAGGACACATGTTGCACTCAAGTTGATCAGTGATCCTTAAAACAAAACCATTAAACTCAATTATTTTTATAATCAAACAAAATTTCTGTGACTCAAGTCTCAAATCAAAAACAAAAATGTTAGCTATCAAGATTCATCTTATCAGCTCAATACATAAGTCGAAAAAGTGACTATGGAGTTTTTGCTTAACCAACCTACTCGTACCTTTCATTTTGCCAACTTATTTCGATCGATAATTACGAGCGATTTAAAATGGATTTTTTGTTTGAATTTAAGAACCGATAACTAGAGTTTTGGCAACGTCAACTCAGCCTTTTATACTCCTAATAGTTGTTGTTGTGGGTAATGGGGAAATATTCTCCAGATAGAGAATTTGGCTAAAGAATTCCAAAGATTAGATAGAACCGAACGGCGCGCGGCTGAGAAGGAAATAATGTGTTCAAAGGCTTTGGAGAGCAAGTTGAGCAGCATAAAGTGTTCTGATCGTGTTCTCTATCAAATGATTTAATATGTTAGATTTGGTTTTGAAGGAGTTAATTTATTTGTTGGATTTGAAGATTGGAATTTTATCAAACATTTTATCAGCTGAATTCGGTGATGGGAGGAGGATTTGGGGAGAGTACAAACAAACGTTTTCAGCTCTACAAAGAGGATAGAGAAGTTTACGAAGTTCGGGTTGGAATTGCAAGAAGCCGAGGAGAAAACCCAACTCAAATGGCTGTTAGATCGAAACTCAGTTACAAGACCTAGCAAATATTTTTGGTTTTCAGTTGTAATGAAACGTATTCATTATCTTACTATCAGCTATTGACATGGAGAAGCCAACCTGGTTAAGCAAATCAATTCCTATGATGGCATCTTGACCGATTTCTTTTAAGAATGTTACTTCTCCACAAATTTGTTTGCCCTTGTAGTTAAAATCAATGCAGTAATGTTCATTCGTTTTCACTGGATTACCGTTTGCTAACCTTATTTCCATGGGTGCAATCCTTACTGGTGTGTTACTGAGTTTCTCTCGAATTGCTATTCCGATGAATGACTTGGTAGCACCAGTATCGATAAGGGCTTGGAATTCTTCACCAATTTATGGGAATGAAATACCTGGGATCCTCTTCACAAGTTTCGGCAATAGTTTGTTTAGGCACTCGGAAGTTTGCATTTTAAAAATTTTGTCTGGTCCTCTTCGTTTTTCTGCACCTTCGGAAGTTCTTGAAATATTCTGTTCGGGATCCACAGTTTGATACTTGCATTCTGTTCAATGATTTCGGATCTCCATTGTTGATGGCCGCAGTTCTATTAATTCCATTCTGTTCGATTCTTTCGTCTGTATGACAGGAACAATCTTTGGTCAATCTTCCATCTTCCCCACAGCATGAACAGAATAGTCGGAATGGTCGGTTACAATTCTGTTGCTGGTGTCCTCTTTGTTTGCAGTGCCAACAGTGAGTGGATCGATCGTATGGTACTGAATTAGTTGCTCTGAATGGATTGACATTAGTGTTCAGACCGGTCGAGGTCGAGGTCGAGGATTCCTTACCTGTGTGTTGGAATTAAATACTGGTCTCTGGTTGCGTTCTTCTGTTCTAACGAATTCTAGTTCTTCTGCTAGTTCGATTAATTCTTCGAGCGAGTGAAAATCTCTTCTTCGGATGTGAAGACGGTACTCTGTTCGAAGACTGTCGTAAATTCTGTCAAACATTTCTGAAATTTTCATTTTAGGGTGTTGTCGTATAAGGTATTCCATGCTTCGAATAAAATCCTTAACTGTTTCCCTAGGTCCTTGCCTTTTCCTCATTATTTCATCTTCCAATTTATTTATGTAACGAGGTGGTAAATAGTATTTGAGGAATGCTTTTTGAAACGCATCCCATGTTTGAAATTCCTCCCTATGAATTCTGAACCACTCGAGAGCTGGTCCTCGGAATATTTCTGGGAGTGTTCTTGGGATTTGGTCTGGTGGAATCGCATAACATTTTATCAATTCGTTGATTCTTTCTAAAAATTTGTTCGCTTTCCCTGATCCATCAAAATGAAGATTCCATTTTCTCACGGTGTTCATGACCTCGACATCATGATGTACAGGGTCTGGTGATTGAATTATACGGTAATGTGTATTTGGTGGCAATAATAAATTCTAGTTATTTCTGGTCTGATAGCAGTACTAACGGGTTCGATTCTTGGTTGGTTCGTGACATGATTTTCAGAGCTTGGATGTGATGACACTTCCTCATCGTCAGATTCCAATCTATCTCTTACGATTTCTTGAATTTCTACCCATAGCTCTCTGGTGGATATTGCATTTAGCGAATCGTTAATAAATTCTCTTGTTCTTTTCCTTAACATGGCCAAAGATCCACTTGTATCCATGTTTTGTTTGGACATTTGCTCAATTATTTCTTTCTTGGATAAAAGAAAAATCCATCCTAGGATATCTTCTTTATAACTAGAGTCTTCCATATTGGTGACCAAAAGACTCGGTTCAGATTGACTTGTTGTAGTTTCAGGATTACTTTCTTGGTTTTTCGTAATGATTTTCTGTTGTCTCTCTTTTATTCGATTGCTTCTTCTTATTGGAATATCAGTTGGTCTAACGATTCGTTTAGACATAAGTTAGTACCGGTTTTCTGGATGTTATTCGGTGGAACTTTTTGAAGTTTGATAAAATCACGGTTGATAATGCTTCTACGTTCAACAGCGGTCGGAATTGACGAACTTCAAAATAGTCCCTGTTCGGGCGCCAATTTGTAAGAGTGTGTTTCTCTCGAGAAACCTCAAACCTTTTGCTTTTTATCAAAGGCTGGGGTAACTCACCGGTTCCAGGGTACTTTACCAAAGAAGCAATAAAACTTTGGTTTTCTATAAATATTGATTATAAGATTTATTATTCATTAATTAAATATTATGTACATTATTTATAATAGAAGTATCAACATTATATAACAATTGGTTTCAACAATATTTAACAATTACTGGTAGTGACAATATTTAACAGGAAGGATAATCAATTAAGTGTAACAATATTTAACAGGAACTGGTAATAAGTTAAATGTAACAATATTTAACAGGAACTGGTAACAATATTTAACAGGAACTGATAATAAGTTAATTGTAACAATAATTAACAGGAACTGGTAACAATATTTAACAGGAACTGGTAACAATATTTACATGAACTGGTAATAAGTTAAGTGCAACAATATTTAACAGGAACGGTTAATTAAGTGTAACAATATTTAGTAATAGTGTGAAACAACAGGTCATTTATTATTAGAGACTGAGAAAGCAGTCGTACACTTTATCACAGACTGAGACAGCAGTCGTATACTGTAATCACAGACTGAGATAGCAGTCGTATACTGTAATCACAGACTGAGGAAGCAGTCGTACACTTTATCACAAACTGAGGAAGCAGTCGTACACTTTATCACAGACTGAGACAGCAGTCGTACACTGTAATCACAGACTGAGTGACAGCAGTCGTACACTGTTTTAAATTGCTATGTCCACGTCAACTTTGGACTAGCCCCTTTTTCAAAAACTTAATGAGAGTCTTTCTATTTTATTTAGGTATTTCTACCTGTATATTTTATATTCGAAAGATCTCCGATTTTATTGAAATTTTATTGTTCCTTTATTGATTTTTGAACAAAAGCAAACTATGAATTATAAATTTAGAATTCAAATTCATAAACAAAACGAAATTAATATATGTAATGAATACGTTTCATTACACAGTGATAGTACAAGGCGTTTAGGCCTTTGTTTTCATGTATCATTTATTATTTGAAATCAATGGAAAATTTTTGAAGAAAAACACTTTTGCAAATATTTCAGCTAGAAGCAATTCACAAAAAATCCAATTTTTTAGTAGAATTCACTCAACCCTTTCTTTTGATATATCATTCGATGGGTTTTGGAAGAACTTTTTTTTCTCTACTTGCCTTGCCTCTCCTCTATTGCCCATGAAATCTCAAGATGTAAGTTTAAAATGGAATCTACTTTTCCCTATAGAAATTACAGAAAAACTGATTGGAAGAAATTTGGTCAAGCCTTTAGCACAAAGCTGAGCAATACACCGAACTCGAGTTACGACTCGGTTACAGATCTTGAGCCAGAGATTTCAAACTTCGAGGACTCTATAAACACCGCCTTTAAGGTCTCTTGTCCGATGTCTTTCCGCCTTGGTGGAATGATGACTTATCTAATCAGAGGAAAATGACAAGAACTATTTTAAATATCTGCTATAAGCATTCATTTTATTAGCCTTTCAAGGACTGCTCGAGAATATATAAGCGTTCTATAGCTCAAGCCAAAAAACAAGGATGGTAAGAGTAGGTACTGTCAGTTCGGCCAGGCTCAGTACGGTTTTATGGAAGGAACATTCGAACCCCTCCTTTCTTAAAAAAACAAATGGAAGCTGGACAGCATCTCCAATTGAGACATAAGAGTTACTAATGAATGTACTCCGAACCACGCGAATCTAATTTGACTTTCAACATGTCAACCTCCATAGAGCATATTAACGCCCTTATAACAAGATAAAATATAGTCTGGGCTATTAAAACTTTCTCGTCATATAAATCGCCCGGCCGTGGTAGAATACTGCCTGAACTTGTAGTACCACGGCTTGAGAGTATCTTTAAGGGATGCCTCTTACTAAACCATGTCCCTTTGTCTTGGAGACAGTTAAGAGTGGTTTCTTACCTAAAATTGGTAAAAGAGGGCATGCAATCTGCTAATGATTATTGACCTATACGTCTTACATCTTTTCTACTCAAAACCTTGGAGAGATTCGTAGAATCTCATATAAGGAGCGTTCTGAGTAGTTGTCCCCTTTCTGATTCTCAGCTTGCCTACATGAGGGGTAGATCTACAGAGACTGCTCTTCATGAGGTAGTGGGAACGATAGGAAACACGATTCATTTCAAGGAATATACTCTAGCTACCTTCTAAGACGTAGAAGGAGCTTTCAACAATGTCCTAACTGAATGCATCGCAGAATCACTTGCAGACTTCAGTGTTGAGAACTACATTAGACGGTGGATAATATCCATGCTATTCAATGTGTACCAAATATGCTAGCAGAGGAACACCTCAAGGTGCCAGGTGGTGTATTATGAAACTCGAGAGTAGTGGAGTGAAAGCCGATGATTTGGTCATTCCAGTTTCGGGAAAATTTCCAAGCGTGATCAGGGAAATCACTAATATGTCTTTAAAGAATGTAAGCACCTGGGCCGCGAGCTGTGGACAAGATGTAAACAACAACAAAACCGAGTTGATGCTTTTCACCACCAAAACGAAAATACCACCCTTCACTCTACCTCGGTTAAACGGTCAATCACTAACATTGTCTTTCAGTGCTAAATATCTGGGCGTAATACTAGACACCAAGTTAAACTGGAAGCTTAACATTGAAAAACGGGTGAGAAAGGCGTGCGTTGCCTTCTATAATATGTCTGCAACAAAACCTTCGGCAAAAAGTGGGGCCTCCAGTCGAAAATGATCAAGTGGACATACACGGCGCTTGTAAGACCGATACTTGTTTACGGATCCATTGTTTGGTGGCCCGCTCTCAGCAAATCTTACATAGTAAACAAACTTACAAAGGTGCAGAGAAATGAAATTAGGTCCTGCCCAACGCTCAACGGATGCACTTAACGTCATGGACCTTCTTCCGATTGACCCCTTCATTAAATATCAGGTGTCCTGCAGTATCTTGAGACTCTAGGAAATAGGCTGCTTGAAAACAAAATCCTTCGGGCACTTCAATTAAACAAGCCTGCTACCATCAGACATTCTCTACAACCTATTATTACTGTATCCCTACCTTAAAAACCTCAAAGAAGTTTAGAGTCTTGCTCCCATCAAGAACCGACTGGCTGTGATGAAAGACACACACACGACTATCTTCACGGATGGCTCGAAAATGAAATGCGAAGTTGGTGCGGGTGTCTTCTGTGAATCTCCTAAGCTTTCAGAATCCTGTAGACTTCCCGACTTTGCCAGTGTATTACAGACAGAATTGTCAGCGATATAGGAAGCTTGTATAGCCCTTAAAAATATGCAAAAGAACCAATATGTAGCTATATACGAACAGTAAAGCCATTGATTCAGCTTTATCATCCATTAAATTGATCCAGCAATACAGAAAGGCCCTCAAGGAACTTGACCTGAGCGATACTCTAATCTGGATACCGGGCCATAGGGGCTATGAGAAGGCAGACGAGCTAGCTAGGCAAAGATCAGCCTTTCACAACTCATTGGCGGTGAGAGTATATGCTTCTTTTGAAGTTGTGAATATACAGACAATATACACATCAGAAGCAAACTATTGGTGGAATAGCTAAACTAGTTGCGTTATATCTTGAAAAATCTGGCGCACCTATAACAAACCCAAATCAACAAATTTAATTTCCAACCCAAGGCATGACACAGCCAGGATTGTTGCAACTTGCACAGGGCACTGGCATATAGTGGAAGATGCGGCAAAATTGGGTAAACCATATAACACTTTCGACTGTAGCTGTTAGGGCCATCAGGATAAAAATTAAACAGTCACACACTTTCTCTGCCATTGTCCGGCCTTGGCTAGGAAAAGAGCACTCCACTTAGGTAGAGAGTTCTTAAATGGTATTGAGGAACTCTCAAAATTCAAGATCAAAGACATGATCTCATACCTCAATACTACAAAGTTCTTCTAGCCGTCCCGGATGGCGTATACCCTCTATATATTAATGATATTCATCCCTTGGAATGTGGAGTGATGTAGCATGCGTCAGTTGCAGTGTGGTTATTCTGTTTGGTGTTTTGATTGATCAAAAGATCTCGTCGAAATTGAAAGTCACAACTGATTTCTGATGTAGAAAAGATTCTAGAACCACTCCACTTGGGGAAATATCAAACCCTATCGCAACAAAAAGATGCAATTATTGTAATCTAATCAAAGTCTTCACATACATCTTTATTTACAAACAATTAAAAAAAATCCCAATCAGTGCAGAGTTCATTGGCAATTAGAGTGATTTGGAAAAACCAACCAACCAAAACTTTCGACAAATTATAACCAAACAACCCAAATTGCTTATCGAAGTTTCTTTCACATTGAACCTAACAACAATAAAAATTAAAAACAAATTAATATTTACAGCTGGCCATAAATCCCGTTTGGAGATTTATAAAAAAAATATATTGCTAGCAATCTTATCTAAAGAATTCTCTCTTCTAAAGTTCAAAAATCACTTAGGATAAGGCCGTGTTACTGTTTAAAACCAATAATACCTGCCGTGTGCCGATTAGTTGCTTCGAGAAAACAACGGCATCAACAGAGAACCCAGTATTGTGTGACATAGAAGCCTTCCTGCCCCTTAAAAATGAAAGGTGACATTTACACATGCAGAAAAGTGTCTGTAAATTTTCTAACACTTCCTTATATTCATTTCAGTTTGCGGAAAACTATTTGTCATTTGTCTTTTAGCGACATTTGTAGGCGTTTCATTTGCCGAATATGACAATTTGTGCGCTCGCTTTGTCGAAGGAATGAAATTCCGTGAACCTGGCAACTGTGAGGCGTATGTCACCTGCAAAAACGGAACTGGCACCGTGACAACTTGCCCGAAGAATCAACCCTACGACAAGGACAGCAAGAAGTGTTCCGAATCGGTCAATGATTCATATTGCAAGGAAAAGTGCAATAAAAAAAAAGACAACACTTGGATATCAGACCCAGCGAATTGTAATGGATACATCTACTGTCAATCCGGAAAAGGCTTGAACTCAACCTGTCTCGATGGCTATCACTTCGATGAAAAAGCCCAATTATGTGTATTCCCAACCGATTCCGAGTGCACTGATATTTCGGACTTTTGCGGAGTTCTTCCGACAAGTACTTCATTTTCAGACCCCAACAATTGCAACAAGTACTTCCAGTGCACCAAGAGCTCAATGAAAAAGTCCTCATGTCCGAATGGCCAGTACTATGAACCGTCCAGTGGCAAGTGCAAGACTATGTATGAAGTTCCCTGCAAAGCACATCCAATCCCGACAAATATTTGCGGCAAAGATAGCAAACCGATTTACAACAAGTATGTTTCCGACGGAGTTAGCTGCCAGGGCTATTATTACTGTTCCTACAAGGGCAAGAAGCTGTCGGACAAGAAACCCTCTTGGTATCAGTGCTCTGATGGATTGTTCTTCAACGAAAAGCGGCAGGCTTGTTTTGATCCAGCTGAAACAAGTTGTAAGCACAATCGGTGTGAGGGTCGAGGTGATTCAAAGGTTATAGCAGAAGTTTTTGGATGTCGGGACTACATTGCTTGTCATGATGGTTTGGTCAAGGAGGAACGAAAGTGTGCCAAGGATATGTTCTTTCATGAAGCCAAACAAGCTTGCACTTCCGAAGAGACATTCTATTCGGTTTGTGATTTTTGATAAAGTCATTTTGAACATGCATTTATTTGATAGTAATACAAATTTGTGAACATATTGAAGTTTTGTTGGTTTATATTAAACTGGGGGAATGGAGTTGTTAGATGATAATAAAAGGAGCTTTTACAGTACTTTTTGTTTGTTTTATTTTGGTGATGAATTTCAGCAAAGCTTTGAGTACACACACAATATTTTCTTCTTCTCAAGTTTTCTCTTCAGATGAACTTTTATAAACAACATCACCTGATACTTATAATATTTGTTCTCTGCTTGGCATTAATTCCTTCGCTGTCCTCTTAATGTGGCCTCTTCTGTTCTTATTTTCCTTAAGATATGCAACAAATTGTTCAATGAAAACATCAAAGTGTATGCAGTTAATTTTAAATTGCGGTCTTCTAATGACACTGGGGTTGCCAGAGATGAAATTAGAAAAGTGATAAATTTGACAACAATTTGACATTTCATTCATCAAAACTTAACAGTAATATCTTGATTTTTGTTTTCGTTTTGACTAAAGACTTTTCGTTTGTTGCAGATTTTCATCTTGATCAAGAAGTCAATCACAAATTGCTTTGACAATTTTCGCTAAAAACTTCTGAGTTACCCTTTGACAGTGCTTAAAGTGCCATGTTGACAAAATATCTGAGTACATATCTCAGCCAATGGCCTCAGTCGCCAGTGCTACTATATGTCTGTAGTTCGTCATATTCATGTGTGAAGTACCTACTGTAATGTAGCTTTCTTCTTTTTTAAAAAACTTCAAATATTAAAACAAGAGATCCCAAATTTCATATTCAAGAGACATGTTTATTTTACTTTTAAACGAATTGTCTATAAGGTTAGAAATATTGAGGAAGATTTGAGGTTTGACAGCATTGTCTTTGAAATTGTAATTGGAATGTTATTTTCACATTTTAGGCTATCATTACAATTCTGATTGGGTTTCCCTTTCCTCAGTTTTCGTTTGTTGGTTTTTTGTCACCATATACTATTCCTGAGTTGCCACCCCTTTTTTCGGTTACAGGTTTGTCAGCGTCACTCTTATTTCTTCCCTCTTTCTCGGTTCCAGTCATTGTTCCTGAGTTGCCACCCTTATTTTTGGTTTCAGCTTTGTCGCCGTCAACGTTACCGCTATCCTTTTTCTCCGTTCCAGTCATTGTTCCTGAGTTGCCACCCTTATTTTCGGTTTCAGCTTTGTCGCCGTCACCCTTATTGCTACCGGTTTCGGTTTCAGTTTTGCCTCCGTCACCCTTATTGCCACCGTCCGTAGCTTCTACTGTTGTTTTTTTAGGCGTAGCCTCTGTTGTTGGAGTACTTGCAGCTGCCTCCGTACTCGATGATGAAGACGACGAAGTTGATGAAGAAGTTGAAGATGGCACACTCTCCGTTGGGTCTGTTGGTTCCCTACAAACTGGGTAGTTCGGATTGCTTCCATCCACCACACAACTTCCACTCACCTCATCAAAATATCCTTCCTTGCACTCACCCTTCGATTGCATTTTTCCGTTTTGACAATATCCATAGCCCCGACAATCATCCTGATATAAATTCACAAATTGCAACTTAGTACCTTCACAACGATCACAATCGTTGATGGCTTCCAAACGTGGTGCACATTTGTTTGACTCAGGATCATAATACTGTGTATTGATGCATCTGCCACGCATCCATTTACCATCATTACAAACATAATACCCTGAACAGGTCTCACCAGCTCTGACTTCACCTTTCTGTTCGCAGGGTGTTCCTTCTAAACTGGAGCCAGTACTATCACCTTGGGTTTGTCGACAAACATAATTTTCGGCAAAGTCACAAGCTCGTGTATCAACATTGAAGATGTACGGCGAATCACAGTTCTTTGTTTCTGGTGGTCCGGATGATGAACACTTTTGCCAAGCATAACATGATGACGAACTGCCAAAATACACGCCACTTTGAATAACATCGCAAAGGGCCACAGATCCATCTTCTGGATTGCTCTCCGAGCATGGATAGTCCTCTTGATATTTGCAGGATTGATCAACTTGATCGAAATTCAAGCCATTCGGACAGCTGGACTTAGTGCCAACTCCGTTGCTGCAGTAATAGAAGTCCTTGCACGAATTATAAACGGGTACAAAATATCCATCTGGCATGTTTAAACAGGGTTCATCGGTACTCTGACCGCAAGGAGACTGATTGGCTGGTACACATGATTGTGCATCCTTGGAGAATAAGTTGTTACCGAGACACGAGTTGAGGACAGCTTTGCCCTTTTTGCATTCATAGTATTGAGTGCATTGGAGAGGATTGGCTAAGCGCTCGCCTTCGGGTACGAGTGGACAAAGTGAGTTTGCTTGTTTAAGGGTAAGAGATGTGCTTGGTTCGATTAGGAGGAAGGCCAAAGCTCCAACAATATAGAAAGCTGGTCCTAAAAAGAAAAAAATAATAACACACAAAATTTGGTTATTTTTGTTCACAGCTTTGGTGGGAAGAATTTCGATAACTTACCCAGCATGTTTTCGTTAAACTTTCGTTCGTATAACTGTCTTAAGAAATCGATAGCCTAGACCTTAAATAGAGGGCTCTGGGAAAAGGCAGCCTATCTCTATCTCTTGAAGATAATTTCTTGATTATAAGTTTCCGAAAAATAATAAAAAAAATGTAAACGTGTTGTATTTCTGATTAGTTAATTCTGGATAAGAAGGAATACAAACAAAATTAGTGACCTCTAATAGTAAAAAAAGCTTATCGATGTCTTGTGGTGTTTTCGGTATCTGAGGATTTTTTAATTAGCACCGTGATTTTGTAAGATAGAAATTTAATTAATCGAAACAAGACCCCATTGAGGAAAGGTAGTTCTTTCGATCTGATTAGGTGGGATGAAACTGTTTAAAGGAAAAGATTACAGAGTAGACAGTGGGGACTAGAGAGTCTTACTACGTTCTTAACATTTTTCGTATGATTTTAATTTTGTCTTCAAGTTTTCTTTCAGCACAGATCAAAGAAAATCTTCCTAAAGTAAGCACTAATGCTGCTAAAAAATAAATAAATAAATATTTCTGTAGCAAAACTTTTGAACACTACTGTCTTATATGCGAGAGTTATCACATTTTGTCAAATTATTGATTAGTGTTCTTATTATTTTTGGATCATGTTGGTTGCCTTTTGGAATTCTTGAAAATTATTGCGTTTGATTTGATAAACTTTAATACTGATGACTACAACCTGAGAAATTTGAAAATATAAGAAAAATAATGACATAATGTTGCAAAATGTGGATAGCAGCTTAGGAGCTGTTGATAAGAAGTAGATAAAATGCAATTAGCTTTCAATTTTGTATGTTCTTGAGTTTTTGTTTATCAAAGATGTCGAATGTACTTTTGGTAAAGCGACATTGCAATTATTTTGAAGTCAAAATAACTGACAAGACTGGCGGATATCAAACTGCTGAAACCATCAAAGTAGATAAGCTTTCTCATGTATTTGTAGTTGCCGCTGGGCGACAAAAATTTCATAAATTTTACTATCCAAGGCGACAGATCATTTGGAAAAGGTAAACTTACTTACTTACTTACTTAAGGTGGCGCTACAGTCCGGGGTGGACTTGGGCCTCAACCAACAAACCTCTCCAGCCAGCTTGGTCCCTTTTAAAATGGTCCTTATTGAAAACAAAATAGCTCTTTTCGTTTTGAAATATTTAATGTGACTGAAAATTGAAAATATAATTTTCTAACATATGAAAACAAAATAACATATGAATAACTAAAATTAAACTAGCTGAGTGTAATTTTAACACCCCCTCTCGCTCCAGATAGTTTACATTATAGATACATTTGTTATAATACCAAGTTGTTTTGTAAATTTTAAATAAATATCTTTTGAAAGAGGTTTTGTTAAAACATCTGCTATCATTTCTTCTGACGGGCAGTATTTGATTTCGATAATCTTCTTCTCTCGTAAGTCTTTTATGTGATGATGGCATATGTCTATATGTTTAGTGCGTGCTCCAAATTTATCGGATTCGATCAACTTAATGCATCCTTGGTTATCTTCATACATAACTGTTGGGTTTTTAACATTTTCTTCGAATTCAGCTAAAAGACGTCTTAACCAAAGGAGTTCTCTACTTGCAAATGAAGCTGCCACATATTCTGCTTCGGTTGATGACATTGCTACCGAATTTTGCTTTCTACTTGACCAAGCAATGCTACTACCACCAAATTGGAACGCATATCCACTTGTTGATTTTCTATCTTTTGTATCGCCGGCCCAATCTGCATCCACATAACAAACTAATTCTCTTTCTTCATTCGAATGAATGCAAAGTGATTTGTCGATACTTGTTCCAAGATACCTGATAACTCTCTTAACGGCTTTCCAGTCACTTTCAGTAGGTGCTTCTATTCTTCTACTAAGGACACTCACTGCCAAAGATATATCTGGTCTTGAAACTGTTGCTATATATAGCAACGATCCAATTGCTTGACGATATAGGTTGTTGTTTGGTAATTTGGGACTTGATTCATCATTTGAACTCAAAAACCCAGTTTCAATTGGAGTTATTTCCGGTTTGGAGTCTTCAAGTTTATAAGTTTCAATTAATTGTTTGATCTTCGATTTTTGACTCAATCTAAACGAACCATCTTTTTCTCTTTGAATCTCCACACCTAGATAATGTCTTAATGGTCCCAAGTCCTTTATCTTCAAATTCTTTTGCAAGTCTTCATAAACATTATTAATTATTTCTTGAGAAAATCCAGCCACCATCATATCGTCAACGTATAGTAAAATGTAAGTTGTATTACCATTATTTTCTTTTCTTGAAAACAAGCATGGATCTGTTTCGGCAGACTTGAATCCAATTTCACTTAAAATTTCATTTGCTCTCTTGTTCCATTCCCGTGCCGATTGCTTTAGACCATAAATGCTCTTGTTGAGTCTTAATACTTTGTCTTCTTGACCTGAGATTTTGAAGCCTGGAGGTTGATCCATGTATATTTCTTCGGTGAGGTTTGCATTTAGGTAAGCGTTCTTTACATCAAAATGTTGCACTTGTAATTTTCTGGAATGTGCTATAACAAGAAGTGTACGAATCGTTTCGTGTTTCACCACTGGTGCAAAGGTTTCGTCATAATTTTCACCATATTTTTGGCTAAAACCTCTTGCTACCAAACGTGCCTTGTATATACTAATCTTACCATCAACGTCTCGTTTTGCCTTGAAGACCCATTTGCAACTCACAGTTCTTTTTCCGACAGGTAAATCCGCGACAGTCCAGACATTAAGCTCTTTCATGGAATTGATTTCATCTTTAGCGGCTTCGGTCCACTTACGCTTTTCATTTGCAGGTAAATGTAATATTTCTTCCCATGAATCAGGCTCTTTTGCAGTTTGACTTTTCACTTTGTACAATAAACGTTGGGGTGGAATACCTTTATTTGAACGCTGAGATCTTCTTACTTGTAGTTGCTCTTCAATTATGTCTTCATCTTGATCTTCAATACTAATGACTTCATCTGTTATTTGGCTATTTGAAGCTTGTTCTTGATCTGCAACCTTGTTGTCTTCAGAGTCACCCGATAAATCGACGTTGGTATAGTGAAGTGTATTATCTTGAATACTATCTTTATCATTCAATTGAGATTCTTCATTTTCAAAATTTCGGTTATTAAAAGTCTTCACTCCTTGATTCATTTCAGTTTCAATTATTCTTAATGATCTTGATATCCAAAGCTTATTTGTTCTTGGGTTTATAATTCTATATCCTTTGGAATTCGAATCATATCCGACAAAAACCCCTTCTTCCGCTTTGTCATCTAATTTCTTCCTTTTCTGTTTAGGGACAAAAGTATAAGCCTTGGATCCAAATACTCGGAGATGTCTTAAATCTGGTTTTTGTCCAGTAAATAACTCAATTGGAGTTCGTTCAATACTGTTGCTTGGTAGTCTGTTCTGCAAATAAGCTGCAGTCAAAATTGCTTCTCCCCAGAAACGATCAGGTAGGTTGGCGTCAAGAAGCATGCATTTTGTTGTTTCAACTAAACTCCTATTCTTTCGCTCCGCCACACCATTTTGCTGTGGTGTGTAAGGAACTGTGGTTTGATGTTGAATACCTTCTCTTCGCAAATATGAATCTAGTTCCTTGCAAACGTATTCCTTACCATTATCTGAACGCAAAGTTAACGGTTTCCTCTTGTACTTGTTTGACATAAATGCAATATAATCCTTAATTGCTAGAGTAACCTCAGCTTTGGACTTCATTAAGTAAACCACTGTATAACGAGAGAAATCATCAATGAGAGTTAAGAAGTACCTGTTACCACTAGGAGTAGCAGTCTCCATAGGTCCACACACATCTGAATGAATCAATTTCAAAGGTTCTTCTTCTCTTGAAAGTCGTACTGGAAATTTCGACTGTGTCAACTTGCCTTTAATACAGTGTTCACAAATAATTTTGTCATTGTTCTTCTTAATGTTGATGCCAGTTGCCAGTCCTTCCTTAACAAGCCTCTCGATAGCTGTAGGGTCCCTATGTCCAAGTCGACGATGCCATTGATGAAGAGATAATGACAAACATTCAGCAACACGAATGGTTTCAAAAGAATGTCCAGTTTGCAACTTATACAAACTGCCATCACTCTTTGCTTGAGCAATCGTTTGTGATTCCTTTATAACTTGACATGTATTCTCTTCAAAAAGAATCTTGTGTTCACAATCAGCTAATCGGTGTACAGAAAGGAGCCCTCCATCAAGTCCAGGTACATATAGAACATTTTGTAATTTTATCTTCTGTGAGGTTCCATCAGGTTGTAAACAATTTAGCCAACCACATCCAATTCCTGATGCCATTACTGATGATCCATCTGCCAAATATATTCTTGTGTTGTTATATTTAAGGTTCGTGAAAAATTCTTTGTCATTCGTCATATGACTTGTAGCTCCGGAATCAATATACCAGTCAATGG
Source organism: Sphaerophoria taeniata (assembly GCA_943590905.1). NCBI lineage: Eukaryota > Metazoa > Arthropoda > Insecta > Diptera > Syrphidae > Sphaerophoria > Sphaerophoria taeniata. Next base: position 10,589,216 of record OX016542.1, on the reverse strand, counting down.
ATTTAGCTTTTGTTCCAGTACGTCCTCCTTTTGAAATTGCTGCAATTGACGACTTCACCACATTTCCCTTTTGTATGTACGACTTGTATTTGAAACAATCATTTTTCAAATGTCCTGGTTTCTTGCAAAAATTACACGTTCTTGTTTCTTTCTTGAACTGCCTCTTGAATTTAGGACTTCCGCGTTGGTAACCATTTGACACCATTGCAATTTCTTGTTCTTCAGAACCCCCTTTAATTTCGACTCGTCTTTGGTATTCATCTAGCATCTTCCCTGTCACATACTCGATTGTTAGATCGGCTTCATCTCTACCTTCAAGAGCGGTAACAAGCCCAGAATATGACTCGCCTAAGCTGATAAGTAAAACTGCAACAACTTCTTCATCATCGAGAGGTTTTCCTGAACTTCTGAGTAGACCAACTATTCGCATTATTGAATCAATGTGGTCACTCATTTTACCTTCAGTGTAATGGATGCTGTAGAGCTTTCTTCTTAAATAAAGTCTGCTTCCATAAGTTGATCTCTCATACTTCTTCGATAAAGCTTCCCAAATATTGCATGCATACTCCAGATGAGCAATATGAATTAATTGAGCATCCTCAACGCTCAATGTAAAATACGCCTTAGCTTTATTATTTTTCTTCTTCCATTCATCGGAAATTTCAGTTGGTTTTTCTGTACAAACCACATCCCAAAGCTCATCCCTGATTAGGATTGCTTGCATCTTCGTTTTCCAAAACATGTAGTTACCACCATTTAGTAGAGAAATATTTGCTTTCAATTCCATTTTTCTTTTCAAAATTTATTATTTATTATTCCCAATACAATTTCTTCATAAATTCCAGACACAATGCTGGGCCCATAACCTTTTAAAATGGTCCTTATTGAAAACAAAATAGCTCTTTTCGTTTTGAAATATTTAATGTGACTGAAAATTGAAAATATAATTTTCTAACATATGAAAACAAAATAACATATGAATAACTAAAATTAAACTAGCTGAGTGTAATTTTAACAGTCCCTATAGCAAGCTGTCTCCAGTTACGCACGCCGAGTTCATTGAGGTCATTTTCAACTTGCGTGCGCCACCTGAGTCTTGGTCTCCCTATACTTCGAGGTCCCTCTGGGGGTGGATTCAAAGACTTTACGGGCCGGAGCGTTGGTGTCCATCCTCTCCACGTGACCAAACCATCTGAGTCTTTGGACCTTCACTTCTTTAGCGTGGTCAGTGTCGTTGTGTGTAGCCCGTACAATTCGTGGTTTAATCTTCTACTCTATTCTCCGTTTATGCAGACAGGACCATAGCTCTTCCGTAAAACTTTTCTCTCGAACCGGCGCGCGCTCTCATCCGTTTTTGACAGGGTCCATGCTTTAGCACCATATAGCAGGACGGGGATGATAAGGGTCTTATTGAGCGTCACCTTAGTTGCTTTCTAAGCCCGAAGAAACAGCGATTAGCAATAGTTATTCTCCTTCTGATGATCTCGGCGCTGATGTCATTGTCCGTGTTGATAGCAGAACCAAGGTAGATAAAGTCCGTTATTACCCGAAATTATATGCGTATATCGTGACGTTTTGTCTAAGAAGTTGGTGACAGCATATACTTTGTTTTGCCCTCATTGACCGCTAAACCCATTTTTCCAGCCTTTGTTTGTATACTTGCAAAAGCACTGTTGACATCACGCTGCGTTCTCCCAATGATATCGATGTCATCAACGTACACTAGTAGTTGTACAGACTTCTGGAAGATAGTGCCTCTTGTGTTCACGCGGGAGTTCTGCACTATTCATTCCAGTATGATGATAAAAAAGTCGTATGACAGAGCTTCACCTTGTCTAAAGCCTTTTATCACATCGAATACGTCGGTGAGGTGGTTACCGACTTTAATGGAGCAGCGTGAGTTCTCCATTGTCATCCTGCTCAGACGGTAGATATCAGTACACTCATGGTGACGCAGGCGTCCTCAACAACCTCTGTCTACCAAGTCCTACTCTCACCTCCATGTGGTGACCACCGGTTGTCTAGTACCTCAGCTGGAGGGTGAAAACCCCTATGGAAGGCTGTTGGCGACAACTAACGAGAGAGGGCGGGGAGAGTGTTTTCTACTCCAGGCGGCAGTGGAAGAATTCCCAGGACGGATTCAGCGATGGCGTCTACAACTCCAGTTAGGCTGAACTACTCCGTGAACACCTTATACGGGCTACTGCGACATATTTGGAGCACAGGCCGATAAGGAGTGCTTTATCCGGTTCTTTGCTCTTGGAGTTAAAAAAAGGACCTGGCCCTCCAGATTGGGGGGGGGGTGACTTCTCAATAACGTAATGAAAAGCTAGTTGCGAAGGAACAACAAGCCTCGGATACGGACGGATTTACTGATGAAACGTAATAAGGACAATGAGTTTCGGATCTGCACGTGGAATGTTAGGTCCCTTTGCAGACGACGGACGTTCAGCCGAACAACTAACGGAGGCCCTAGACCGTTATTAAGCGGATATAACCGCCATCCAGGAAATGCGATGGGATGGACCGGGCAAAAGGACGATGAAAAATTGCGATATCTACAACAGCGTCTGTTTGGATGTGACTTTGTCGTTATAGGCAGGCTTAGGCAGCATGCCCTAAGCTTCAGAGCTGTCAACGAGCGCCTCACGACAATCCCCATAATGGCTGAATTCGGCAATATAAGCCTAATATGCGCTCACGCTCCCACAGAAGAGAAAGATGACGACACCAAGGACCAGTTTTACTAGCTCTTCGACAAGACATACGAGGAATGCCCTAGCTTCGACATTAAAATCGTCTTAGGAGATTTGAATTCCAAACTAGGGAGAGAGGACAACTTTGTTGTAACATTCGAAAAACACAGCCTGCATGAAAAAACCTCCGATAACGGATTCAAGCTTATCGATTTTGAAGCGGGGCGATACATAGTAGTAACAAGCACGCGTTCCCCACATCTCAACATCCACAAGGGGACCTGGAAGTCTCCAGACCAATCAATCAGATTGATCATATTGCGATCGACGCAACACACTCTTCAAGCATTATTGATGTCCGAACCTTCCGAGGGGCTGACATCGACTCGAACCACTACCTCGTTGTAGCCAAGGTACTCGTAGTGCAGCGGATATCTCGATCAAAGCCAAAAACAGGAAGTGCTAGAAGAAAGTATGACGTTGGACGGCTACGATCGCAAGACATCGCCTGATCTTTCTCCGATTGAGTGTCAAGTAAATATGTTAATTATGTGTCAATATTTTGGAAAACAAGATTGAATGAGTTTTGTTCACGAGAGCCTTTGAGAGCACCGAAAATAAGCAACAAATCATATCTTTGAAACGGGTTGGGGTCAAAATTCTGCCGGGGTCAAAATTCTTTTGTCAAAATTCTGCTTTCAAAATTCTGCTTTTCAAAATTCTGCTTTCAAAATTCTGCTTTTCAGAATTCTGTTTTTCAAAATTCTGCTTTTCAAAATTCTGTTTTTCAAAATTCTGTTTTACAAAATTCTGGAAATAATAAAAATAAGGTTTGGAAAATGTTAAAAAGCGCGCGCTTTTTAACATTTTCCAAACCTTATTTTTATTATTTCCAGAATTTTGTAAAATTATCCTCTCGCTTGAATAAGCGAGATGTTTAGACGCAATTAATTTTTGCTCTCTTAACTTAGTCAGGGTCTTAGACAATGGTTAGTGTCTTTTCTTATCCCTTCGTGATAGTGTGTTATTCTTATTAAAAATCAAAAATGAACGTTTCACTTGTTAAATCTAATAAAGGAAAAGAAAAGCTGTGCTTATTCAAGCGAGAGGATAATTTTACAAAATTCTGGAAAGACGAAATTTTGATTTTTTTTTTTGTTAAAATTGAAACAAAAACCATGTTAAATTGACTATTTCGTTAATAAATATACTATTAAAAAAAAGCAGAATTAGCAGAATTTTTTTTTAATATAAATTTCCAGAATTTTGAAAAGCAGAATTTTGAAAAGCAGAATTTTGTAAACCAGACAAAAAAAAAGCAGAATTTTGAAAAGCTGAATTTTCGTTAAAAAAGCAGAATTCTGAAAAGCAGAATTTTGAAGCCAGAGTTTTGACCCGATCCCCTTTGAAACATAATCTAACTACTTTATTTTGTGCCCATCACTCATCGTAATAGTTTTATCTTTTTTCTGATTTTACCAAATTATCGAAAGTACTTAATAAAGCTTAAACTGGAAAACTATCTGTTGGTATTGGTGTTCTTTAGACAAGCAGGATATGTGACTGTATCATTTGTACACTTTTGCAATTCTTCGTCAAAATATTTCTCCGCATCAGGACATAATCCCTCTCCAATTTGCTGCCCATCTTGACAGATCAAATACCCTCGGCATTCATCTGCCTGCCCATTCACAAGCTGAATACCATGTAATCCCATTCCATCACATCGATCATACTCGCATGCCACATCCCTGCGAAATCCGCATTTCCCTCCGTCCGAAGAAACAAAAAACTTTCCATTTGAACAATTCTGCCAAATCAACTCATATTCCCCAGAAGCCTTCTCCTGACAATAATAATACCCTGAACAAGTTCTATTGTCCGAAACGAACTGTCCAGCTGTCTGACATATCCCATCACCGGATTTCGGGATATTGTCATGTTTTTCGTTTTGGGGACACATGACATTTTTCTCATAATCACAAACACTCTTCATCGCATTGAAATAGTAGCCATCTGGGCATGTTCCATTTTCAAGAATTCCCATCTTACACGAATGATAATTTCGACATATCGTCGAATCAGCAAAGAATTGGCCATCGGGAATTATATTACACCAATCATCGGGATTTCGATTTGCTGGACATGTGTAGTTTTGTATGCAAATTTGTGTTTCGGGATTGTAGTTTAGTCCTGACGAGCACATCCCGAGTGTTGCCACTCCATCGGAACAGTAATAGTAACTGTTGCAGGAATATGGATCATCAACAAAAGTTCCATTTTTGGTTGTCACACTGGCACATGGTTCGGAGGAGTAACATTTTATCGAGTCTGGTTGCACGCAGTTGTTTATGTTTCGATCAAAAATTTTTCCATTGGGGCATGTTCCGGTAATGGGTTTTTGATCAATGCACTGAATCCAGGTGTTGCAAGTTCGGGGATCTTTTAGAGTGGTGCCGTTTTGGACTATAGAACAGGCGAAAGTGGCATTGAAAGTGCTTGTTGGGGGAACGATTGAAGCAGGAGTGATTTCTTGAAAGTTAAGAAAAGCGATTAGAAGCAGGATTTGTACAAAGCGTGGTGTTTGAAGTGAATCTGAAACAAGAACTTCGAGTTACAAATTTTGACTGAATTATGTGGTTTCTTACTTTTTTGAACCATTTTTTGTAACGTTTTGTTCAGTCATTTGTGTTTAACTAAAATTGTAAAAGTTCGTAAGTCGTTTAAATGATAGTTTTAATAGGTGTCGTTGTGGTCGATTCATCATAATACAAATATTACTGTACTATGATTGATGGCATTATTTGGTCATGTTTTGAGTGACATTGGATACTTTGTGACTGCAATCAATCATCGTTGTCGCGTGATTCGATATCAGAAAAATGTGCTAGTAAACAAATCTCTCAAACTAAAATATTTAGTCAAAACTGATGTATCAAATGAAGGGCTTCAACGACTTGGTGTCGTAAAAGTGAGAAAAGAAGTTGTGGTAGCACCAGCTACAGAAATATTATTGATATCGTATTCATACGAGATACTATTTCCGATTTTAAGGAGAAATCAGTTTTTCCTAAAGGTAAGTTGTTTCCGCTTGAAACAAACATATATCCATCAGATAATTTGTTTGTGTTTTGTTGCCTAAAATCTTGAATACGCGCTTTTGTCATATCAAATAATATCAGAAGAGAGGTCTTAAAGAATAAAATAAATATGTTCAGGTAACACGTTTTTAAGAGCAAGGACTGCCGAAATATTGACAATATCGTATTTTTACGATATACGATTTTCCGCATATTAGATAGATAGATAGATAAATTCTTGTTTGTTTTTTTTTTCATCATAAGATTTTACAATATAATTTCCTAAGAATAAGGGCATTGACTGCCGTCTGCCTGAATTGACATTTCATAAGTCATAAAAAAAATATAAATTTAGAAGAAAATGTAAAATTTTGTTTAAATAAAAATATTAGAATAATTTTGACAATTTTTACGTGATTTGAAACACAAAAGAAAGAAAAAAGACAATTTTGTATGATTTGCAACATAAAAGCAAAAAAGTGAACCATTCACAATTTTGAATGATTTGTAACATGAAATGAGATAGTTTAAAACTACAATAAAAGGCTAAAAATTAATTTAATAAGTGAAACTGTTCGGGTAGTTAAGAGCGTATCGACAAAATTTAAATACGTTAAGCCAACCTAGTGCTCCATTTAGGATTTCGTAAGATTCTTGCATTGTTAAAACACTTTTCCGAAAGAGTAAACGACGAATTTCTCGTAAAATTGGGCAAATAGCTAAAAAGTGGTAGATATCTTCGATTTCTCTTCTGTTATACAGATCACATAGCTGCGGCAAATCACTTCGGTGTGGTTTAAAGTTTAAATTTCAGATTTCGACTCTGGCTTTAAAAATAATACTTATCTGGGCAACTGAGTAATCATTCCTGAAGTAGTTCATGTCTGAATTCAATTGATGATTTAAGTTTCTATAAACGTTTCTAGATGCTGAAGAAGTTGCGCTAAAAAGATTTTCTACGTACAACTTTTGGTCAAACTTAGTAATAACACCTGCGAACTGCGTTTGCCAATCGTCAACATTGGTTTCCGAAAGGTTAAGGGAAGATTCTGTTGCTATTGCGAGTTTGTTCCAGTCTTTGAACGGAGATGCATTGGATTGCAGCAATTTTTTCAAAATTATTTTGTGAAGGCACAATTCACTTCTTTTCATCACCTGAACAATAAAATCCGCATTAGCCTTTAAATTTTTTATATATATACCTGACTCTACGTAAATGGCATAATTTGGAGTTGAGTTCGGCAAACGAAACAAGCGCTTAAAGAAGTGCCTTTGCAGGCTCTCGAAAGCTTCTAGATTAAAAAAACCGAAAACTTGTGCACAATAGCACAAACATGAATTTATTGTTGCATTGAAGACTTTATATTTAGATACCAGATGAATGTTGGTGTTGGAGAAGAACTTAGACCACATCAAATTTAGTGCCAACATGGCTTCTTTATTTTTTGCTTTAGCATTTTGTGCAAATTGTGGGTAAGAAGAACACCCAGGTATTTAAATTCCTGGACTGTTTCGATAACGGTGTTATTAAGCGACCACTTTCATCAGAGCGTCGCTCTTGTTTGCCTTCTTTCAAAAATCATAATTTTTGTTTTTTTGTACATTTATTTGCAGACCTCAAGTCTCACAAAATAAGCAAAGATGGTTAATTTGCATCTGTAGCGAAACTGGATTGTCGGCAAACATAACCAAATCGTCGCTCGGCATATAACAAAACTTTGACAATGCTGTTACCAAAAGAAACTCCACCAGGAAGATGATCACAAATATCATCAATGAAGAGAGAAAACACTAAAGGGCTCAGAATACAACCTTGCGGCACACCGGCTGTTGTTTCAAAACTATTCGAGAAATCATAACCATATCCCATATCCTTGCATTTGATGCGGAAATAAGATTTTCGTACATTAATAAAAACTTGCGAGATACACCTATGCAGGACATCTTATAAATTAAAGTCTGTCTGTTGACTTTGTCAAAAGCAGCTTTAAAATCAACAAAGCAAGTGTATAGTTTCTTCTTCCGTTCAATAAACTTTGTAACGATACTGGAGATAACAAAAACATGGTCCATGGTAGAAAAACCTGGCCGGAAACCAGCTTGAAAAATGCTCAAACGGTTACTACTTTCAATGCATTTAATAAGTCTTTCATTCAGAATGGCGGAAAGAATTTTTCGAATTGTATTTAATACCGAAATACCTTTATAATTTTCAGGCGCATTTGCATCACCTTTCTTAAAAATTACAAAAATAACGGATTTCTTGAAACTAGTTGGAGCGATATCGTGTCGTTGTACAATATATTAAAGAAGGTTAGAAGGAAATTCTTAAATTCAAAAGTGCTGTTTTTGTAGAATTCCACTGGTATACCGTCCGTACCTGGTGTTTTATTGTTTTTCATTTTTGAGAGCGTATAGCTTCCAATTCCACAAGCGTGATCTCAGAATCCAGCGCATTTACTACAAAGTTATGCAGAGCGCGTAATCGAAGGTATGAAGGTCTTCGTCAGCTGAGAGCAGAGTTTAAAAATGAGCTGCTAGCGTCTCAGCCTCAGCATCTAGAGAGTACTTCAAACCCTGATTACGCCCACCCAGTTCGTTTACAAGTTGCCAGAACGATTTGGAGTTAGTACAGTGTTCTAGTTCATTGGCCAATTTTTTTTGATAATCTATCTTTTTAGATAGAACAATTTTTTATAATCTCTATTATATTCCACGTACATATTTAAAACAAAAATTGCATATTTCAATTACCAAAGAAAAACTAAAAATGTAGGCAAGGAAGTGTTCAAGTAATCGCAGAAAGTACACTCAAAAACGGTCTCAGATTCCAGCTTTGTAACTATTTATCTAAGAAGAAAAAAGCACGACTTCTGGTATATTTCCAAATAGTTTTATTGAATACTTTCACAAATAATTTTCAAATAAAAATTTCTTTTTTTTTAATTTTTTACTCTACACATGCCAAATAGGAAACAAACTTCTTAGTGCAACTCTGTGTCTTCTCATCAAAGAAGAAGTTCTCCGGGCACGATCCTTCCGATGTGCTCTTTCCACCATTGCAATAAGTGTACCGGGAGCAATCGCCCTGAATATTAGCAAACTTTGTGCCCATTCCCTCGCAACGATCATGCAGACAACGAACGTTAACACGATCCTTGCACGAAAACGAATTAGCATCAAAGAACTTGCCATCAGCACACTTGCCAAAAACTGGATTCCGATCGGCCTTACCATTTGGCATATCATCGCAATAATAATAGCCACTGCATGAAATCTCATCCGAAATGAATCCAACAATTGGTTCGTCATCAGTTCCGCAAATAGTGGTTGCAGGTTCGACGGTTGTTGGTTCGTTCAAGGCACAATCACTGTCCTCCCAATCGCTGCATCTTTTCAATTCACGGCTGAAGTATGATCCGTTGATGCATTTGGTCGTTTTGAGAACGCCTTTGTTGCATACCTTAAACGATGTGCAGGATGTTGGATCGGCCATGCGGATATTGTCACCGACAGACATGCAAATGGCATTCGCCATATTATTATCCTCTTCTTCTTGAGAGCAGGTGTACTCATTGGGATAGACACAGCCCTGGGTTGCCGGATTGAAGTTCAAGCCCTTGGGACAGTTTGAATGCATCTCAACTCCATCCTGGCAGTAAATGTAGGCCGAACAATCTTCTGGGTTTCGCAGAAAGGTGCCATTATTCACTTCGGAGGTGCATGGTTTTTTCAAATTGTTCGAGTAGGGACATTCGGTGTTGGTGTTCTTGGCGCATTTGGCTGTGTTGCGGTCGAAGAACCAACCTTCCAGACATGTTCCCTCGTCGATGATCTCACCATCTTCGCCACACTCAGCCCAGTCGATGCAAGAACCAGGAACAAGGATTTTCGTAAATGGTGGCACAACGTTGCAGATTTGTTGAACAAGACTGACAGAAATCGGGTTGGCACCAACCGAAGCCAGCAAAAGGAGGCCACTGGCCAAGATTAGATAGGATTTTGACATCCTTCAAAAATAAATCACAACTTAGGAGTTCAGGAACTTTACAAAAAAATAAAAATGAAAGACACACGATTGCAAGACTATGGTTCTTGAATGATGACCGAAAAACGTTTGTCGATGGTTAAATACGTATTTAAAATTCGGCAAAGTGCGTTTTGATGTTCGAATGATGCAAACAGTTGTGAAGAAAGGCCAAACCTTAAAGAGGAACTTCCTTTGCATGTAACAAAAAGAACAATCAAGAGATAAGGATGTGCTGATAGCAAACTATTCATTTGATGGCGGCTTAGATAAAAGGTTATTGGTTAAGTGATTGTTATCATTTTAAGATCAATTGCCTTTTTGGAAATTTTTGTCAGCTACATAAAAGCTCTGCTTCGATTTCAATTAAGGCAGTTAAGAATGTTGGGCTTGTCCAAAGGTTTCAAGGCAAGTGGCTTTTTGTTTTCAAGATGAGTTTACAATATTCTAACCCACGCAACGAAGCAATTTGAAAAACAAAGTAATTTTTAAAACAAGATCACAAGGTTATTGTGATCCCATAGAAAGTCTTTCTTCTGATGCGAATATCTCGGCAACCAGAGTTCAGAATTGAGTTTGGATCTCAGTGGTAGGCTCAGGATAATGAGAAATATCAAATATTTAGAATCTAGCGAAATCGATTTCTTTAAGATTTTCGATAGAAATCATGGGTCGTTTGCCAAAATTTTAGACAGAAATTAAAAAAAAATGTTCCAAAACCTATGAATGATACATGAAAAGAAAGGTCTACGTGATCTGTATTCGTCAAAACGGGTAACAAGTTGTTTGAAGCCCTGGTAGCCGATATAATTGGCATTGTTCGCAAAACATTTTCCCGCAATTTCAAATCGCCAGGTCTCTCAAGTTTCCCAGGTAGCCTATATCAAATGATACAGGAAAACAAAGGTCTATCTCTATTTGCATTCTATCAATCACTTAAAGCCAAAACTATCTGCGAGGTCAGAAAATCTTAGACTTTCCAGTATGGTAATTGCTCCATATTTGAATATATATGGAGCAATTACCATACTAGAAAGTCTAAGATTTTCTGTTTTAGCTCTAAGAACCGGAACATTGTATGCAGATCTTAGTGTACAGGCCGTAGTATTTCTTCTAAGTGTATTGTGACCACCTCGCAGGTAAAACAGTCTATAGTTACTTTATAAACGTACAAATGTCTTATCGGCAAGATGCAAAGTGATCTGAATAAAGGAAACGATGGTTCCCATTTTCTTTTGTGTAGCATTACTCTTATGAGTTTTTTCAGAGCTATAATGAGCCGGCTGTAAATTGGAGATGTAGGCACTTCCCCCGCAGGTTGTGCCATACTCAAAACGTGATTTTGCTAGTGCATAATAAATAGAGGTTTATTGTTCTGGTACGACTTACTTACGCAAGAAAAAGATCTTATTAATATAACATACAAGCTTATCTTAACATTCATGATAAGGGTTAGGCTTTGAATCTAAACTTATGCCCAAATACCTAAATTCATGAATGCATCCAAGCAAAAAGCTGGAATCATTACAATTTCGGAAGCCACTATCAAGACTGTGTAGGGCGACATTATCTATTTTAAGTTCTTTTGATAAGTAGAACCCGATTAACTTTGATTTACTGCTTAAGATCATTTGGTGGTAAGCGAACCAGCTTGAAAGTAAGAATAAATCGACATTCATTGAGTCTTACATTTTCAACGACAGTATCAGCATAGGACAGAGATAGGTCATCGGCAAAACCTACGATACATCCGTTCAAGGGCAATTGAATAATTCAGTTTGTATATACTATAAAAAGTAAGGGTCCAAGAACTGATCCTTGGGGAACACCCACACTTGGACTGGGTATCGATTCACTGAGAACTGAATTAATCCAGTACGGATCTATTTCGGAGATATGATGAGAACCAATTTAATATTGTAATATTCGGCTTGGTCCGACAATTAAAACTTATTCACTTTTTAAATAAAACACAAATTCACTTTATTCAAATCACTCACAAACTTATTTATTCAACACTTTCAATTATAACTTTTCAAACACAGTGTACTTTACTTATCGCAGTTCACAATCAACTAACTCGCCTCGCCACCAAACGGCTATTTATATCAAAAATGATGGGTTCTAGAAACTACTATTGGCTCCTATTGGTTCTTGGGGAAGCTGAAAGTTCGAGAGAAAATACTGGGATTTTTGTAGGGGCTAACGTTCTTAATGCTAAACAAAAAGTTTCTCTTAATCTTAATTAATTATTGCCCCTCACGAGTGTTTACTACTACAATTAAACGATATTAAGTAAAGAGAGTATGTACATTAAATAAACAAGAGATACAGAGTAAGTAAAGAGAGTAATGAAAAGTGTGTACATTAAATATAGAAAGAGATACAGAGTAAGTAAAGAGAGTAAGAAAAGTGTGTACATTAAATATAGAAAGAGATACAGAGAGTAAGAGATAATAAAGTATACACATTAGTATTAGACATTACAATAGAAGGAGATACAGAGCGTATGAGATAAATAAAGTGTATACACATTACATTGCCCCCTCCTTAGGATTGATCGTCCCGAACAAATCCATCATCTTCATCACCACTGTAGCGATGTAGTCGGTCGCGATGTACGACTTTAAGTTTACCTCTGACTCCTTTTTGTATCCGGTACACGACGTCGTTGATTTTGCTAATCACTGTATATGAACCTTCCCAGTCCCGTTGAAGTTTCGGTGACAACCCCTTTTGTCGATGGGGATTGTAAAGCCACACTCGATCTCCTGCTTGGAACTCTGTTGTTGTCGCTCGTATATCGTAGCGTGTCTTCATTCGGTCACTGAACATCTTAATTTTTGACCTGGTATCGTCGTGGATCTGAAGGAGTCTTTCCCTGAGGTCATCCAAGTAAACATCCTCGGCTTGCGGTTCCGACGTGGGACATCCAAATTTGATTTCGCTCGGCAGTCTGATGTTCCTTCCCATTAAAATCTCAGACGGTGTATGGCCAGTTGAGCTATGTCTTGCACTTCGATACGCCATCAAAAACAGTGGAATGTGTCGATCCCAATCTCGCTGGTTGTCGTCCACAACTTTGCAAAGAAGTTCCTTCAGGGTTCGGTTGAACCATTCGACCATGCCATCAGATTGTGGGTGGAGTGGTGTTGTTCTTGTCTTCTTAATGTGAAGAAGCCCACAAACTTCCTGGAATATGTTTGATTCAAAGTTCCTTCCCTGGTCGGAATGCAGTTCTAATGGAACACCGAATCTGCTCACCCAGTTGAACACAATTTGGTCTGCGACTGTTTTGGCTTCTTGATTCGGTATGGCGTATGCTTCAGGCCACTTGCTGAAGTAATCCATGACGACCAGAATATAACGATTTCCATTATTTGTTTCCGGAAATGGACCCGCCACGTCTATTGCAATCCTTTCAAAGGGTGATCCGACATTATACTGCTGCATTTGGCTGTGATTCTTTTTGTTCGGGCCTTTGGTGGCAGCACAGGTATCACATTTTCGGCACCACTTCTCGACATCTTCCCTTGCATGTAGCCAATAGAATCGTTGTCGAACCTTTTCTAGCGTCTTGTTTACTCCTAGATGGCCTCCCGAAACTCCATCATGCATCTCTCGCAGAACGTCCACAATCTTCGATCTCGGTAAGACTAGCTGCATTACATAGGACTTTCCATCTGCTGATTCCCATTTACGTCGAAGGACACCCTCTTGGACATGCAATGAGTCCCACTGTGCCCAATAGGCCTTTAGAGCCGGACTTCTGTCGGAGATATCGGCCCATTCTGGTTTTTCCTGGTGTTCCTTGCATGCGAGGATGGGTTCAATATCTGGGTCCTCTTGTTGAGCCTTCCTCAACTCGTCGTTGCTCCAGCCATAAATGGGATCGGTTCTGGTTCGTTGAACAGTAACCACTTCCTTTTCTTCTTGGCGTCTGCAATGCTTACAGTCTTGCTTACATGGTCTCCGAGACAGTGCATCAGCATTTGAGTGAAGCTTCCCCTTCCGATGTTGAATTTCATAATCGTACGTCTGCAGCCTCTCAATCCATCTCGCCACTTGACCCTCTGGATTCTTGAAATTCAAAAGCCAGTTTAGTGCTCCATGGTCGGTTCGGAGAAGAAACTTCTGTCCATAGAGATACTTATGGAAGTGCTTTGTTGCCAAAATCAGTGCAAGAAGTTCTCTTCTGGTCACACAATAGTTTCTTTCCGACTTTGAGAGTACCTTGCTGTAATAGGCAACCACCTTTTCTTCGCCATCATGTACCTGTGACAATACAGCACCAATCCCGACATTGCTGGCATCAGCATCAATGATGAACGGTTTTCCTGGAGTCGGGTAGGTCAGCACTGGTGCATTACACAAGCGTTGCTTGAGCTCTTGAAAGCTGCGCTCGCACTCACCTGACCATTTAAACTGCTTTCCCTTTTCCGTTAGCTGATGTAGACTCTTGGCGATCTCAGCAAAATTCTTGACGAAGCGCCTATAGTAGGTGGCTAGACCCAGAAAGCTTCGGAGTTGATGTTTGTCCTGTGGTGTTGGCCAATTCTTCACGGTGTCAACCTTATCAGGATCCGTCTTAACTCCTTGGGATGAGATGATATGTCCCAGGTATTTCACTTCGGTTTTGAAGAGTGAACACTTTTCTGGATTGAGCTTGAGGTGGGCTTCTCGAAGTCTTTGAAACACGGCTCTCAGATTTGTACAATGTTCGTCAAATGTTTTCCCGTATACGATGACGTCATCCAAATAGACCAGGCAAGATTTCCAAGTGAGTCCTTGCAGGACGCATTCCATAAGGCGCTCAAAAGTCGCTGGAGCATTGCACAGTCCAAAAGGCATCACTTTGAACTGCCACAATCCGTTTCCTGTCGAGAAAGCTGTCTTCTCTTTGTCTTCAGGATGGATTTCTACTTGCCAGTATCCACTTTTCAGGTCCAAAGTTGAGAACCATTGTGCTCCTTCCATTGCGTCCAGAGTATCGCTGATCCTAGGCAGAGGGTAGCTATCTTTCTTGGTCACATCGTTCAACCTTCGATAGTCCACGCAAAAGCGGGTTGATCCGTCTTTCTTCTTTACCAGGACCACTGGAGACGCCCAAGGGCTTTTTGAGTTTTCGATAAGACCCTCTTCTTTCATGGTGGTTATCAGTTCTTCAACCTCACCTTGTTTGGCTAGTGGAAGGCGTCTTGCAGGTTGACGAATCGGCTTTGCATCCCCGGTGTTGATTCGATGTTGAACCAGTTGTGTTCTGCCATATTTCCCTTGCGATGATGAAAAGATGTCTGCAAATTCTTCGAGGAGACCTTCTGCAGTTCTTCGTTGTTGTTGGCCAAGATTAGAGGACTCGAGAATGTTCGTCTTTATGGAGTTCAGCTCTTTGGACTTCAATGTTTGCCTTGGGTCTTCTTCGCTGATCCTTGTTATCGCTGATACAGATTCGCATTGTCCGACAATCTCACCTTTTCTAAGCTTAACTTCGTACGGCTTGATGTTGAGTATTCGTACGGGAACCATGTTCTTTACAGGTCTAACAAGAGTCTTCCCAATGGTGACGTTTTGGGAGGACTTTACAGATGCTGGTTCGACCATGAGGTATCGATGGCTGCCAGGCTTACCTTTCAATTTCGTCCACACGAATACTTCTGAAGAAGCAGGCAAAGTCAGATCTTCTTTAATGACGGTTTTCACAGATAGCGAGGTCTCATACGAGTGAATCCCATAGATCATCGGAATCTCGATGTTTCGATATTTCAGGACTTGGTTCCCGATGTCCAATATCACTCCGTGATCTTTCATGAAATCGACGCCGACAATGCACTCGTCGCATATATCTGCTACCAGGAACAGGTGAGAGAATTCCAGCTCTGCCATCCGGATCTTAAGACGTACCTCACCATAGACTTTTGCGGATTCTCCAGTTGCAGTCCTTAGACGATAGCTATTGGTGTCGTGGAGCCATGTCTTCTTAACGAGGTCCTGCCGTACAATGGACGCCGTGGCACCGGTGTCGATGGTAGCCACACATTTGTTGCCGTTTATACTTGCTTCCACGGTCAGGCTCTTGTTGTCACGTTTCGTTTGAGAAACCTGGATGGTGTTTCTGTAGCTATCGGTACTAGAAGCCAGCTTCTGTCCCTCGAAATTGGTGGGGTGGGAAACAACTTGAGAAGCAACATTGTTGTAGGTGTAACTTTGACCAGTTGACATATTTCTGTGTTCACAGTGTTGGCATGCGGTTCCTCTTCGCGGTAATCTGCACTGTCGTTGAAGATGCCCGGTCTTGTTGCAGTTCCAGCATCGTGCTGGTCCGTCTCGCTGACTCCTTTCCAGAGTAGCCTTCTGACAAGAGCATTCTTGGACTTCCAATTCTCTCACGCGATGCACGTTTTGGGAAGCTTGTTCTGCGGCTTCCATTGTTAGAGCGAAAGCCAATGCTTCTGGTAGTGTTTGTTTTCCGGCAGTGCGAATAGCCCTTTGGAGATTTATATCGCCCACAGCTCTCACAAAGGCTTCAACAGCAAGTGGATTTATTATCTCGTTGCCAGCTGTTGGGTATGCCAGGTGGACTAATCGCTCGATATCTGCCTGAAGCTGCTGCAGAGTTTCACCTCTTTTCTGTGCCCTGTTGTTTAGTTGTACTCGGAAGACTTCTGTCATGTGGCTATCCCCAAACCGCTGTTCGATTGCGTTTACCAGAACTTTGTAGTCACCGTTCTTCTCTGCTGGGATGGTTTGTAGCAGTTCAGCAGCTGCTCCTCTCAAGGCAAGCGTAAGAGCAATGTATTTTTCGTCATCGTCCCAGCCGTTTGTTAACGCTGCTGCTTCAAACTGTTTCTTGTAGATTGACCACGGTATCTGACCATCAAAGCTTGGAGGATTCACTTCTCTCTTTCTTGAGCACTCACCAGAAGTTTCTCGAGCTTTCATCTTTCGCACTTTTTCTAGTTCGCTTGTAATGGTTTCGATCTGGTCGTCTATTTTCTTGAAACGTGCATTAGTCGTTGAATTTTGTTTTTCGACACGCTCATTGATTCTGTCTTCGAAGTCCGCAAACCTGCCTTCTAGCAGATTTTTCTGTTCATCAAACCGATCTTGTAGTTGTTCCAGAACATCATTCTTTTGTGTTTCCAGTTGTTTGAGGACATTCTCTTGCTCGGTCTTCTGCTCGTTTCTTTGAGTTTCTAGTTGCTCCAGAACATTCTTGTTTTGAGTTTCTTGCTTCTTTTGATTCTCTTCAAATTTAGCTAGAAGAAGTGTCATCATGGTAGATAAGTCGGCAGTTGCATTTACCTCTTCCGATTTTGCTTCCACTTCGAAAGCAAACGTATCTGGGTCTTCATTTTGTTCTTCCAGATATTCCTGTAGCCGTTTTACGAGTTCGATTTTATATCCTGCCGCACTTAAGCCACGTTTGCTTAATTCGGCCTTTAGCTCAGCGACAGTTAAGTCTTTCAAAACTTTACTTATCATTTTTAACTTCACTATTTCACACAAAATAGTTTAATCACTGTTCACTGTTTTATTCTCAATAAGTTTTAATCCCACTTCTGACACCAATGTAATATTCGGCTTGGTCCGACAATTAAAACTTATTCACTTTTTAAATAAAACACAAATTCACTTTATTCAAATCACTCACAAACTTATTTATTCAACACTTTCAATTATAACTTTTCAAACACAGTGTACTTTACTTATCGCAGTTCACAATCAACTAACTCGCCTCGCCACCAAACGGCTATTTATATCAAAAATGATGGGTTCTAGAAACTACTATTGGCTCCTATTGGTTCTTGGGGAAGCTGAAAGTTCGAGAGAAAATACTGGGATTTTTGTAGGGGCTAACGTTCTTAATGCTAAACAAAAAGTTTCTCTTAATCTTAATTAATTATTGCCCCTCACGAGTGTTTACTACTACAATTAAACGATATTAAGTAAAGAGAGTATGTACATTAAATAAACAAGAGATACAGAGTAAGTAAAGAGAGTAATGAAAAGTGTGTACATTAAATATAGAAAGAGATACAGAGTAAGTAAAGAGAGTAAGAAAAGTGTGTACATTAAATATAGAAAGAGATACAGAGAGTAAGAGATAATAAAGTATACACATTAGTATTAGACATTACAATAGAAGGAGATACAGAGCGTATGAGATAAATAAAGTGTATACACATTACAATATGTTACCACTGAACCCATACCTGTACAGCTTTAATAAGAGCAATTTGTGGTTGACTAAGTCAAAAGCTTTCGTCAGATCAAGGAACAGAGCAATTCCCTTATTGCTTTGGTCTAGCTCCACATTTATGTATTCTAATAATGTGAGTACCTATTGCGTTTTCAGTAGACTTTCCAAATTGTAGTGGGCTGAGATGAGAATATTGTATTTATTTAAGAAACATCTATTTGGTTGTTTGAAAAGGCATCCGAATAACATGAGGCTACGGCTTCCTTATGAAAAACTCTTTGGTGAGTTACGTATCTTACCTATCCTACCTATCTTTATATTGCAATTAAGTTGCTGAAAATTATTTAGGTAATTCGAAAAAGGAATGGGAAATAGTAGGTACATACTATCCTGAACAGAAGCAGAATGGAGGTGAATTTCATATTGGAAATTGATAACTCCATCGTACAGAACCCGAAAAAGTTGCAAACCACTTTAATGATCATTTCTCAACCATTAGTTCAAATTTATCAAATTTTTACCTAACCAAATATAAGGTGTTGTAGTGACAATTAAATTCAGGGATAGTTTTCATCCATGAAGTTTTTCATTTGTAACTCGTCTTCTCTTGATTTGATTTCCAGTATAGGTCTAAAAAAATTTCATTCAACATTTCCGGTGTTTTGAGTTTCATTTTCAATTTGAGCTTCCAAAAAGGAATCTTCCCTGATGCCCTAAAAAAGCTTTGAATATACCTCTGCATAAAAAGGGGTAAAGCGCAGAATGTTATCTTTTTTGGACAAAAAAAATTTTTTTTTGGTATTTGTCAATATGGCTTTATGGTTGGTAGATCAACAGAGGCTGCCTTCTTTAGGCTTTGTGAAGACATTTATAAGAGCTTCAATAATTCAAAGGTGCCTTCATCTCTGTTTATTGATATAACCAAGGCCTTTGATACGGTTAATCATGTTTTGTTGTTAGACAAATTGTATAAGGCCGGTTTTAGGGGTAACAGTTATGATTGGTTTGAATCCTATTTAATGCTAAGAACAAAGTGTCAAAATTCTTAATATTCTCAGCACTGGAAAGGTTATCAATATGGTTGTACGAAAAGGATCCAGCTATCCTTTTTTTTGGTCTATATTAACTCGCTTTTTGTTCAGCGTTTTAAAGGCAATATCACAGCTTTTGCAGACGATACTGCTTTGTCATTTTCTTCTTAAAATAATTTTTATCTTTTTCTAGATGTACCTAAATCATGATCTCGAGATACTGCGAAACAACAATGTTAGTGTTTGCGAAGATATCTCCCCAATCCGCAGACGCATATTTGCGGACTGTAGTCATCATACATCAGTTCTTACCTAAATTCTATGTCCGACAAGCCTGAAATGTAAATGAGATGCGGACTAACAATAATTATTTGACAATAAAAACCATAAGTTGTCATCACAGACCCAAAGAGCCTTGGATAAAACTTTCACCCACTTCTTTGCAATAGCTACCAGACCCAGAACATAATTATGTCGATAAGTTGGGTAGTACAGGTACAGCCTCCAAGAATTTGCACCGGCTTCTGATTATTAGATTAAGCTACTCTTTGCTTTAGGGTGAAAAGGTTCATAGCATCCTTAATTGACTTAATTTACCTAATTGAGACACTTTCTCAGCATGCCTAGGTATAAGCGGATCACTTCGTACTAGAGGTCTGCATGAATACATTCATTTGCCTTTACTGACCAAGCACAGTACTTCAGTGTACTCTGTTTGTTGCATGCATAAAAAGTAGTGTACACTGAAATTGAATACATTATTTTTAAAAACGCAGAACGTTGTTGGTTTGAGTCCTACTCAGGCCAAGTTTTTATTTCATCTTTCACGGGCACTGCCTCTTGCGAAGACCTGACAAATCTTCCAAGAGTATCAATCTGTCATGAAAAAGTGGTTCTCAACTCTGCCATTCGGAATCGGCGTTAAATTGTAGGTCCCCTCAATTCTTCACACGCACTCAGAGAATTGTTGATGAGAGTAAGCCACTTAGGCCTTGGCTCTTCAATAGCTGTCGCGACACTCTATTTATTTATTTATTTTTAAAAACAAACAGTGTACATCATTCGATCCCTTTATAATAGAACGAATACACTGTTTGGTTTCTTTCCAAGGCTTGAATGCTTGAATCAAATAGAACAGGACAAGCCCAACAGTTAAAAAAGCACCGAATACAGCGAATACACCGAGTATGTATAAAATAAAATAAAATGTTTAGTGTGTCTTCTTTTTTTGACTTATAAGGTCCGTTCTTTTACTTTTTCGGCAGTTTTTGTAAAAACTGTCAAAAATGTAGGAGTGGGGATGAAATTTTGTTATTCTCCCAAAAAGTAAAAAAACGCTTTACAGCAAAAATCTGCAAAATGAATAAAATTATGTCAAACGTCAACAAAACTCAATGTACTTCTTATGGTTTGACAGAACTTACAAAAACTGCCACAAGAAATTTTTGTGGCTAAAATCGGCAGATAGGGGAAATATTTTTCTCCTTCAAAAGTGACAGAACTTACAAAAATCGGGAAGAACGGAAAAGTGGGGAATTTGGGAATTTTTGGCAGTTTTCGGAAAAATATAAAAAATATACAAACAGAACAGTTATTAACACACTGAGTGCAATGATTTGCATGAATATGAATTAATGATGTTCGTAGTTCGTTTCTAGCTTGAATGGAGTCTGTGCTGGAGCCTGAGATTTCTACTTTCTTTAGTGATCTTGACCCTGATGGTCGGACACCTTATTCAAAAGTTAAGACATTTCGAGCGCTCCTAACTTTTTTAACCACACCAGAAATTTCACTCAAACTCTTTAGTTTGTGATGTACAGTTATTTTTTTCTTATTTTATTCACCTTTTCATTCTTTAGCAATTGAAAGTTCTAAGTTTGCTTGGTATGTTTTGAAAATGATTCGGTGTATTCGGTGCGTTCGATATAAACTCGATGTATTCGATGCATTTGAGAAAAAAATCAAGTGGTGTAGGTATTCGTTTCGAGCAAATACACTATTCTATTGTTTTGGTATCAGATAATGATTCATTTGATTTGTTTTGCAAGAAGTGAGTATAGCGAATAGTGTATTTGAAAAAATACAGAACAGCTTGGAAGTAGTTTCAAGCCACTCGTTGCAGATGTCTACGTTCGTACGTCCCCATCTTCGCACATAAATGTAACGAACTACAGACACATAGCTGCACTGGCGACTGAGGCCATCGGCTGGGAACAAGACATTAATACAACAGAGAGAGACAGATAGATACATAGAAGAGGAGAACATATAACATTAACGAGGAGACACAGATTTTAATTGTCTTATATCATCGCACAGGTGGCCTCAGATAAGCTGGCGTTTTTTTTTTTTAGAAAAAGAATGCTGCCGAAGCTGGGGCTTGAACCCGTAGCATTCGGCTTAGCAATCAACTACTCTATCCTCTGAGCCATGGCCACCTGCCACCCTCCTCTATCTGACATCCTGGATATAATCAGCAAACAAATAGCTGGTAGTTCTGCTATTCGCCTGAATGCCTCTTCACATTGGACTAACAATAACATTGGCCACTCTGTTATTCTTAATTATCTAGAATCAATTCCAAAGCACACAGACTACACCATTTCCCAACTATACAGTTCGATAGAAACTTTCAAACTTCTATACCTTCCAGATCCTGCTGGGAAAATAGAACATTTCTCGAAAACTAGTGATGGGGTTGATGGAGGTGTGTACTCCGATCGACTAAAACTAAATTTCTCATTCAGCCTTCCAAATAATTGTAGCGTGTTTCAAGCAGAACTTTTGACGATTAAGGAGAAGGAGATCCTGTCCTGGCTCAGAGAAAACGTGCGGGTATCCATATCTGATATCCGGATTTTCTCAGATAGTCGGGCAGCTATAAAATCCCTGGACTCGGTCTCTACAAACTCAATTACTGCCCAAAACTGTCGATCGTATCTAATAGAGATGGCACAACAGTTTAACATTCACCTTCACTGGGTGCCGGGCCATAGAGACATTCGAGGAAACTGCAAACCCGATGAACTCGCCAAATATGATATAACACTACCCATTAAACCACAAATGGCTAATGTTGGTATACCAATCGCTACATGCAAACTTTTGCTACAACAAGATGCTTTTAAGAGAACTAAAATCAGGTGGAATAACATAACCACCTGTCAGGCGACGAAAAACATTTGGCCTAATCTGGACTTAAAGAGATCTTGGTGCCTGATATCTCTAAGCAGATTACATAAAAGCTCGTTAATAGGTGTCATTACTGGACACTGTCTAATAGGAAAACAAGCCGCGCGACTGGGCGTATTTTCTAATAATTTCTGCCGAAGCTGCATGGATGAGGAGGAGGAGGAAACAGTCCTTCACCTCCTTTGCACCTGTCCTGCTCTGGCTCATAAACGTATGATTCACTTAGGAGAATACTTTTATAATGATTTAAACGATCTCAAACACATTGATATAATTAATCGTCTACGTTTCGTAAGGAACTCTAATTGGTTTCAATGAACTTTCGAAGAAAGCCTATTTAGATTCATGTGGTATCACAATGGGCCTTCAATTGGCCTAAGTGTGTCTTTTAACATCCATGACAGCCACTTTAACATAACCTAACCTAACCTAACCTAAACAAAACATCGCAGCCAATTCAACCTACCCGGCCGGCCGTCAGCCTTCTACTCTTATTACTATAATTTTATGGGCGTGCCTTATTCTACGACCAAAAACATCAATTTATAAAATTACTTAGGCCACGCAACCAAGATTTTATCGCAACTTTCAGTGCAATTAAGTTTTAAAAGTAATCCGTTAATTTATTCAATATCTTCTTAAAACGCAACGAAATTTTACTATTTAACGCGTGAATTTCTCATTTGTTCTATAGTCAATTCATTACTTCGAGTGAATATGAATAAGATAATAATTTCAATGATCGTAGCTGGCATATTAATCCTGTCCGTTCTAGTGGTAAGTAATTGGTTGATCATACTTATCGCCTGGTATAAAAACTGAAATGAAATTATTTCAAAATTCTAATTTAAGGACCTCGGAAGTGCTGATAACGGTGTGCCACATGCTGTTGATCAATCAAAATATCTCAAATTTATCAAACATTAAAGTTTTTCTAAAGGAACCTGCCAAGTACCAAATTCTTATTAATTTTGGTACCGAAAAAAAAAACAAGACCTATCAACGTTATAAAATATGATTGTCTTTATTCAATAAAAAGCCTACCACAATGTTTAGATTTTCATTGGATTGCTAGTTTCGGTAGTTCAACATCAACATTCAACACCCACGTGTCCTTCCTTGCAGCGCCGCCGTCGGTCGCTTTGTATGCCTCTTATTTTGCTGCATGTACTCGCCGGCACTCATCGTCAAATCAGGGGTTTCGTTCTGGTGGCCGTGTAAGCCCTAGCACTTCAGAGGCGGCATCACTGATGGCTGCTTGGCAATGTTGCCATTGGTTTTCTACATTTTGTGCTGGCAGCAAAGGACTTCTGAGGAGATTTTCGGAGACACGATCGGAAAAGGATCAAGCAATCTCTTGCGATTGTAGCCGTTTGACGTCAAATTTTCTCCTAGTATTTTCACGTGTTGGCCTTGATCGAGATATCCGCATTCGTACCTTGGCTACAACAAGGTAATAGTGGTCCGGGTCGGACATATTGCATGCTAGAGAAGTGTCGTGCGTCGATCGCAATGTGATCAATCTGGTTGACGGTTGATTGATTAGGAGATTTCCATGGATATCGAGCACTTGCTACCTTTACGTCTCGCCCCGCAGCGAAGTCGATTAGTGGTGTCGTGTAGGCTATGGCGTTCGGTTATTCCACCAAAGATTACTTCTCTGCTCAGCTTAGCAATAAAATCTCCAAGGACAATTTTAATGTCATAATTGGGGCATTACCCTCCCTCACTCATGAGACTCGATTGAAAGAATCAATTCATAAAAAAAGAATTATGACATTAACTAGGTCGCAATCAGCGATTTTTTTTATTCTTCGCCTGATCCGGTTTTATAGAAGTGCTTATGAAAAATGTAGATTCAACCCTAACTTTTTGATATGTCCAAAGATATGAAAGCAAAACCGCACCGGCATCTTCGAATATGCCACTATGTAAGCGTGGTACCTCTAGCTACATATGTCAGATCCACGAGCATTGTCGGCAATAAAGGGAATTGGAAGTGTCTCTGTTTGTACGAAAACAGCATTGCTCCTTTTATCAGTTTTTCGAAAAACGAATGCTTTTTAATGAAAATAGTATCAACCAACATCAAATAAGTCATATTCTTTTTGGTTTTTTTCTAGTAATCGCGAAATTTGTTCATACAAGTTCAGGAACACACATGTCAAGTTCATCCTAAACATTTTCAAAATCATCTATTCTGCACTTGTCAATAAACACATTCGAACCTACCGAATTTATCTAATCGCCCAATCAAAACAGAAGTTCGATACCAAACGTTTATGATAATCACACACATTTCTTATTAAAAGGCAAAACACAAAAACCCATTGGCCAAAGATTCCACAACGATGATTAAAAAGACGACAATGAAACAAAAGCTTATTAGAAAAATGCTCTTTCCTTGTAGGTATCGAATTTGATAGTGGTAATCAGTCGAATAGATTTGTTCGACATCTATCTATAATAAAGAATTGTATCTAGTGTAGGAAACAGAAAGTCGCTTAAAACTAATTACGAGTGTTAACATTTGCTCAACCTATTTAAAGGCAATACCCTTTATTATTTGGCAGTCAGTGTACGAAATAAACTTCGACGAAGAAAAAACGATTTGGTTTTTTCTTTTGAATAAAAAAATCTTTTTTTTTCCTTCGAATTCATTGAAAAGCCAACAAAATGAAAGGTGAATTTTTGACAATTTTAAGAATGTTGATAGAGTGGTGCGAGAGATTTCAGAATGTTTAGAATACGCCTTTTTCCAATCGAAAATTCGAATATCGAAAAAAAACTCCAATTTGTTATGAGACGAACTAACCACCTGTTTTTGTTTCGCAGGCTCTTCAACTCTCAGTGTTGCGATCCAGCTGCTTTTGGTTGCATTCATTGCCAACATATCCCAAGTGAAGTGCCTCACACCCGAACAAACATGTCCACTTGTTCAGAACAACACCTACATTGCCGATCCCAAGGATTGTCAAGGTTGGGCCTTATGCCGAAATGGCAAGCCCATCTATGGCAAATGCCATGACAATCTTTATTACGATTCAACTAGCGGCGTCTGTGATTATCAACAAAATGTTGCATGCAACACCAACGTCCAAACCATGTGCTCCGGCCTAACCGATGTCTACAAAGCTGATCCCAATGACTGTTCGAAATACTTGTATTGCCATGAAGGCGCAACCTACTCGGCTTTCTGTCCACCTGGACAAAACTACGACCCTCAAACTGTATCCTGTGTTTGGGCGGCAAGTTCCAACTGTTTAGCCAACAATCCATGCCTGCTGGTCCAAAATGGATTCATGGGAGATGGTAAGACCTGCAGTGGGTACATTCGATGTGGTAGTTCGCAAGTTGTTGTCCAAGGCCAATGTCCATCCGGTCGGTACTACAATCCCAACAATGGAATGTGTGACTATCCAGAAAATGTCAAGTGCTCAACATCGCCACCTGTACCAGTTGTTCCAACTAATCCTCCAGCACCTGCTGGCTTGTGCAAGAAAGACAAAACATTCTATGGGGATGGCGCAACATGCCAAGGGTACTTTTACTGTCCGACAGCAAACGGTGATCCCCAATGGGGTAGGTGCCCGAAGAACAGCCAGTTCAATGAGGCAAAACAAGAATGCAATGACCCGGATCAGATAGCTTGTGCAACAGATCGATGTGATGGTGTGACGAAGAAATTCATGGCTGTGGCCAATACAAAGTGTAAGCAGTATTATAATTGTAATAACGGAGTTTCTACCGGAAAGGGATCGTGCCCTGACCAGTACCCATATTTCAATGAAATTGGCGGTGTTTGCCAGGCTAAGCCCTTGGAAGCTCCTATTTGTGCGTAGAAAGCCAATACTTACTCTTGGAAATAAAATGTTTGTTTTAACAAAAAATTGTGTTTATTATTATTTTTATTTTTTCTTAAATTAATTATTATAAATTATTTCTATCGATGATGGGAACAATGTACCTGCTCCGGTTTGCCACAAAACTCTCGAATCGCGTCCCAATGCATCCCACTTGGACATGATGTTAGAACAGGCTTACCGACTATGCAAATGTAGTACTTTTGACAGTCGTCTGTGTGTGGTAAGTATGCTTGTCTCATCGATGGACATCTTGGTTGCTTTGGTTGGTGTTGAGTTGTATGTTCTGTATGATTTGGTCTCGTAGGCCTCTTGATGGGTTCGTCTGTCTCATAGTCAATGGATGGAGTAACACGTTCTGTACTCTGTTCTGAGCCAACATCTCTAGAATAACATTTGGCTTGCGCATTGATTTCGCATTCAGCTTTTTTGTGATTCCACATTACTCCGTTGCCACAGGAATGTGTATGCAAATGGCGATAGGCGCATATGAAGTATTTCTGGCAGCTAGTGGGATGGGGAAGGAAATAGAATCCGTTGTATAAACATTGAACATTTTTTGGATCGTAGCCTGTCATCACGTTGACCGGGTGACCAGTTTCTGGGCTGTGAGCTCCAGCCGTTGGATGATTGATAAATCCAGCAGAGGGCGATGATTCGACACTTAAAATGGATGCAATCAAATTCCAGTGGTGACTGGGGTAGTCACCATCTTCTGTTGGAAGTTCAACTGGACTGTGAGTGAAAACATCGTCAATTGTCGGAGTAGGGGGACTTGGCTGTTCCGTTACGACATCATCGATAGTGGGATAGCCTGGAGAATTTGAAATGGGTTCATCGGTTATGACATCATCAACAGTTGGGTACCCAGGACGATGTGAAGAAGGCTCATCGGTAATAACATCATCAACTGTTGGGTACCCTGGACGATGTGAAGACGGCTCATCAGTGATGACATCATCAATTGTTGGGTACCCAGGACGATGTGAAGAAGGTTTACTGGTTATGACATCATCAATAGTTGGGTAACCTGGATTATGTGAAATTGGCTCATCGGTAATGACATCATCAACAGTTGGGTACCCTGGACGATGTGAAGACGGTTCATCGGTTATGACGCCATCAACTGTTGGGTATCCAGGACGATGTGAAGAGGGCTCATCGGTTATCACATCATCGACTGTTGGGTATCCAGGGCGATGAGAAGAGGGCTGATCGGTTATGACATCATCAATTGTTGGGTACCCTGGACGATGTGAAGGCGGTTCATCGGTTATGACATCATCGACTGTTGGGTATCCAGGACGATGAGAAGAGGGCTCATCGGTTATGACATCATCAATTGTTGGGTACCCTGGACGATGTGAAGACGGTTCATGGGTTATGACGTCATCAACTGTTGGATATCCTGGACGATCTGAAGAGGGCTTATCAGTTATGACATCATCAACTGTTGGATAACCCGGAGGATAACGGCTTGGTGTTTGTGGTGTCACTGAAACTGTCGCACCATCTGAAAAAGAAAATCAAGCCATCTCGAAACTTCGAACTTTTAAATTTTAGCACAAACTGACCTGACTCATCCGGTTGTTCCACCCAATCACAATCAGCATACTTGGGCCAGTTACAAACTCTTAATTTTCTATCAAAATGCAATCCAGGAGAACATTTCTGGAGCTTAACAATAAACTGACACACAAAGTAAGAATTGCAGTCCTCCGGATTCCGAACAAGCATTCCATAGCGTTGTCCTTCACACAGCTTCTGTGTGTTCACAACTGCCCATGAGTTGTGAAATCTTATTCCAAGTAGAATGACTATCAAAACGCTCGAAGACAGCATGTTGCTGTTTTTACTTTTTCTTAGTCAAAATTTCTATTTACGAATTTGTAAATTTGTTTCTGTTGGTTGTCGTTAGAATATCTTACTGAATCTGAGGTTTCGGTAGACGTCGACTTATATAGAGACATGGTCGCTAATTGACGAAGGTCGATCCACTTCTTGTAAAAAAATATTGTTGAACACTAATTGAAGTTTTTGGTGATAAAAACGAGCAAAATTCACGTGGGAGTAAATGACTCTACGAATATTTGTTTTTCAAGCATCTTAAGTCTGTGTGAGGTGGGGCAATCGATAAAGTTCCGATAAGAAGACACACTGCGTCATTTGCAGATTGTTGTGATAAATTATAAGGCAGCACGTTTTTGAACTTGAACTTTAATAACTTAAAGGGTTTATAATTGAAGGACTCTAGCTAGCAGATATCTCCTGTTTTTACATCCGAAGGGACAGAAGTATAATAGATTTTACGTGGGCACCTAGCAATTACACACTGTCGGCGTGAAAAATTCCAACTGAAGTCAGCTGAGTCACTATGTTTTATTTAAGAGGACACTAAACCTCTTCCTGATGATCCACCAGCATACAAAAGCACACCTCAACTTTCTAAAAAGAAAGAAGCAAGAGTACACTGTATCTAGATTTACACCAGTACCAATTGAATTAGTGCCAGCTCTTATTCATCTTGGTTTGATTCTAGACTAACTACTCATGTAACATCACGGAAAACCGCACTCAACTTTCAGTCACCGAAAGAAGAGCCGTTGTCCGGTCACGGAAACTGCACTCAACTTTCAGTCACCGAAAGAAGAGCCGTTAACCGTGATATACGAATAGCAGCTGAGGCCAAACTCAGACAACCACAACCCCCGCGAAGGTCCATCCCACTAGTAGGTGGCTTAACCTCACTACCCGCGGTACCCAACAGCCTGGGTGAGGGTATCACTTTTGTATACTTTCTGTGATATTATGCAGAGCTAATTTATTGCATACTTTATAATATTATGCTTTAATTAGCTTTTTGCAGCTTCTCCAGTTGGCGGATGAGGGACACAGCTCACCCTCTGTCAGGTACATTGATCGAAGGGATGAACCAGCCAATCAAGGGAACACACCCAACAGTTTGTCTAATTTCCTTAACATCCACAAAGTGTAATTTTTTTAACTTTACTACATCCTTGGCTATAGTATCTTTTTAGGATTGCATTGATCTTCATCATACTCCTCTTCAATCCGTTAATTCCATCCAGAGGTATAACTTTAGGCTGTTGTGAAAGTCTCCAAAAATAAAGGCGAAACCAAAACTAGTATAACGTATTTACTGCATACTTTTGGTTGCGTCAACAATTTTAAACGAATTTCTTACGATTTCTACGATCTGGTTCAATTTTTTCCTCCGTGGTAATTTCTCTGAATTTTAGAATTAAAGAGCGCCTTGTGTAATCCAAGTTGACTTCAAAATCTGCATGTACCCTTTATTATTACCTTGTGGTAGAATGTGCTGTTAGTTTCGTGTAAGGCTCAAGTTTGTAACTCATTCAGCCTAGCTATCTGGCTTCATTTATCTGTATAATAATCACTTTCAGAGAGTGTGGACTTGTTTTCAGTTCTTATCAGTCATAAAGATATAACTTCCTAAGATAGATAGAAATGTCACGATAAACATGCACCTGCATTCTTTCTTAAATAAATTCTGCAATTCATTTGTCAAACAGTTCTCAAAGTTTAAGAAAGGGCAGTCACCAACAAATACCTTAAATTTTTAATTTTTTTAAATACATTTTTCAAAGCCCTTACAATGAAATACTTTCTAATTGTGTTGATGATGGTTTTGCTGGCCATATCGATGCAAATAACTGCTGCGATTGTTCCGAAAGGTGACAGATCCATCAGCTATCAAGAATCTTCCAATGAAACTTTGAAGATCGATGAGAAATTAATTTCAAATCGAAGGATTATTTGGAGACTTTTGAGTGCTTCAGTGTTCTCTTGAATTATTTTTCTTAATAAATTATCAAAATAAATAAATAATAAGCATTTTCAAGTGTTTTATTTGTTTGTTTAAGTTTTTCTAGTGATTTTCTAAAATTTATGTAAAAATTCCTTATATTGTTCTTTACAAGACGAATTTAAAGTAGGACAAGCCTCTTTGGAACTTGCTCTCAAAGTCCATTTCTATATTCATTTCCATACCTTAATTATTTCATTTCAATGCATTTCTACGTGCGTTTTCTGAAAAGCAAACAAAAAAGGAAAACAACTAACATTTTTATCTCGCATCGGATCAACACACCTCTGTCTGATGTTAAACATCTGACAGATGGGCTTGTAGCATGCTAGAAGCGTACATCCATCTCACCACACGAGTACACGTTTAATAGTTTCATTCAACATCGTTCGCATTCCTATATCTTAAACAGTTCAATCAATCAGTTGTGTAATCAAAAACGATATTGTCGTTGCCTACCATCAAACGTCAAGACCGCCAACTATAACTACAACAACGCAAACGAAGACGCAACGCGTCCCATTAAACAAGCCTGAATGTCTACAAGAGCTGCCGAAGTGTTCATTAATATTCATCTCATCAAAGGAAAAAAAGTCAAGTTGATGCTATCGATAAATTGCTGATTCAGAAATTGAATGACAAGAAACTTAATTTTTGTTCACTAACATGGTGATTCTGTAATCGATTAAATGTGTCTTATTATGGCAATGTTTAGCTGGCAACTCTTTTTTATCCAAAATATCACTAAGATAGAAGTAGATGCGAATTGAATAAGGTCTGAGTAGGGAGTCCAGATAATACAATTATTGTATCATACGGCAATTTATCAAAAGAAAGTCCAAAAAAGTGACATGACTCCTTATAATTGGTTGATTAAAAAATTATCGATTTCTTTTAAGTGTTGGGACTTTTCAAGATGTGTAATGTTTTGGAAATTTGCTAAATTTGTTTTTTAGAATTCTGACAACAATTTTCAAATCTTAGGCCGTGTGTGAATTGCGTTAAAACTTCTACCACGATTAAAATTTGACGTCTTGTTTGAGGTGGGATCAAATTTAGCCATTTGCTGTATGAATTGCGTTAAAACAATTATTTTAACCAAAATTTCTGCGTAGGTTAAAAAAATTTCCCTCGATAATTTAAGAAATTTCCCTGAACAAAAATTGGTTTTCTTTTTCACGGAAAAATAATTTCTCTTACAAAACATATTTTTAAGAAAACAGGGTTAATAAAAAGTCTCTGAAACTAAAAAACATTTTTTTATTTATTGTTCTCGATTCTAATGTCATATTTTAAAACAACAGATTAGGAAAACAAATACACACGAACACCTGGCTCAAGGCCCTAATTTCGTGGTGGATTGAATTCAAATCCACTCTATTTTTATATGCAAGAATTACATGCATATTTATAGTGTATGTAGCCTTGTGTAAAAAGAAAAGGCACAAGATTAATCTTGAAGCATTTGTCCCATTGCCGTAGACTTTACCTTCCGTCATTTCCATTTATCTCAAGTACCAGTTTGCTTTTACCGTTAATAAAAGCCATACTGGTAAATGTGTTTTTATCTATATAACTGAGCTTAGAACACTTCACTCAGTTACCGAGAACGAATTTCTCGTTAACCACAGCCACTCTGAAACTCCTACAAGGGGGCCGACCGCAACTGTAGTTGAGATTCAAAGGCTCTAAAAACACAATGAATCCGGGCATCAACTACCCCAGAGCACCAGTTTTTTCAGAAGACATGGTAGTCTCTTTTGTTATTTTGTACTCTGTGAATGTATGAAATTATCATCATACATTCTTTCGAATGTGTGAAATTATCACACATTCGTACAAACCAAAAGGATAATTTTCCAGCTTCGTTGAGTTAACGGCTCACCAGGAACACTGGTGTCCATTGTCATGCAGTCCATTTTACCAGAAAGGAGCTGGGTGGCCAAACTGGAAGACTGCATGACATATTGCCATGCACCACCAACCTTTTTATAGAACAATCATTAGTGCCTTATTCTATCACAATGATATCAAGTACAGTCTCATTAATCACGGAGTTCAAGGAAAAAAAGTGATTATGATACATGTACAATAAAACGTAGGTTCATTCGCCCTGACCGAAGTCTGGTTGGCGCTCTG
This sequence comes from Sphaerophoria taeniata, assembly GCA_943590905.1. Taxonomy (NCBI): domain Eukaryota; kingdom Metazoa; phylum Arthropoda; class Insecta; order Diptera; family Syrphidae; genus Sphaerophoria; species Sphaerophoria taeniata. The sequence continues at coordinate 10,557,141 of OX016542.1, read as the reverse complement.
TACCACTTGGAGGTTGAACCTTCCGCACATGAGCGGCAAGTAATCTGTACTAGGCATTGCAAGCAATCCTTTCCAAACCCTCACCCACTCTTCGCAGAGCTTTAAAACAACAGTCAAAAATATTCAAACAAAATTCCCATTTTGATTAATTGATCTATTCGGTGTGGTAACACTGAAACATTGTTTTCACAGCGACAGCTGATATCTGTCATACATTTCAAAAGAAACAAAACAATAAATTCGTATTTGGTTTAGAAAAATGACAAATTTAAAGTATTTTGTGTTAATTCTTTTATATCTTTTAAAATATCAACGCATTATAACAAGAACTTCAATTAAACGGAGAAGAGAGCGTGGGGTAAGTTATTAGTTGACGTTCAAGTTAAAACTTTTCCAATAATAAATGCTATCGGCAGATTACCCGTGTAAGCTATGGAAGACTTCGAGTGTTTTCAGAAGACACCACTGCAATTCTCAACAACGATGAGATCAAATGTCGTGAACATTTGCGGTTGAAAAGTTCCACTTTTAGAACGATTGTGGGCCTCATGCCAGGGAAACGGTGGCTTGCTGGTGGCTTTATTGGAATGAGCAGATATACTGTGTGTCTCCAAAGCGTTCCGCTACACTCCTTCAATTGAAAAAAAACACATTTATTTTACAGAAATTTGTTACTGTTTTGCAAACCTCCATCCATCATTAATGTTTGGATTTTTAGATGTAAACATATCATCCAGACTTATCCTAATTTCAATTAGTTTTATTTTTTCTTCGTGAGACCCCAGAAAATAAAAGCATTGAATTTATATAAATTAATTGATTTCAAACTTACATTTATTGTATGGTTTTCTTAGCAGGTTGCCATGGTTCAGAGGATAGAGCAGTGGATTGCTAAGCCGAACGCTACGGGTTCAAACCCCAGCTTCAGCAGCATTCTTTTTCTACAAAAATCGCCAGCTTATCTGAGGCCACCTGTGCGATAACATGAGACAATACAATTCTAAGTCTCCTCCTCTGAGCCACGTAGGTTTCTGTTATGTGTGCTTTCTTTCTATGTGTCTATCTGTCTCTCTCTGTTGTATGTCTTGTTCTGTCCCAGCCGATGGTCTCAGTCACCAGTGCTGCTATGTGTCTGTAGTTCGTTACATTTATGTGCGAAGTATTGTGAAATGTAATGTAATGTATGGTTTTCCAGCCTGCCTTCGTTTTTTTTCTTGATCCATATTTCGTTGTTTGAATTGAATGCAAAAGCAAGAGCAAATTTCTCTGTCACTAGAAACGTCAAATTTTAACACACTTTAACCTGCTTCACAGCTCAATAAATTTGAACCCATTTTATTCACCTCATAAGGGTCAAATTTTAACGCGGATTAAATTTAAACACATTTTAACGCAATTCACACACGGCCTTAGACCGCTTGCGGTGATGGCACATAGGTGCATAATATCAACACTCCGCTAAATAAAAATTGACCTACTCCTTTTTTTGTTTTTTGTTTTCATTGTGAATTAATAAACCGTTTCTGAGTGTGCTTTTGATATTTTTTTGTAATTTTGATGAAAATGGAACCTGGAATCGGTCTTACCCCATTAAAATTAAGTGGGGAATGAATAAATTTGACTTTAAACAAAACAGAATACCTTGACTAACTTGTTAAAAAACAAAAACAAAACTGGGTGTGAATGTGGATTGCGGACAACCGCGATACCTATCGGCCGATGATGCATTAGGAATACAAAATTCGACCTAATCGATCTGATGACAAATGAAAAATATGATGTCATTTTATAGTTTATTCAAAACGGCTTTTACAGTAGTACATGATGTGAAAAAACTCAAATACTACTAAATACTTTGAATATTTTTGTACTTGTTTAAAAGCTTAAATTACTATATATCATTGAGAAAATTTTGTTTCGTATAGTATTTAATGTAAAATAAATATTCTCATTCTCATTCATGTGTCGACTAACATAATAACAGGTTATGGGCCCATTTAACCGAAGAGAGCAGTTCTCCAAGAGCAAGATTTGCTAGGCATTTTAGATGGGGCTATTCCGAAACCACCAAGTCCAGAAGCAGATGGCAAAATGGGTGCAACGTTACGACAAGGCGTCTTATGTTGTTGTTATGTTATGGATATGCTCGAAAGTATTCATCAGAAGAATAGTGACATTCGAGTGATGATGCTGTATGGAGAATATTTGAGTATACGAATGGCCGAAAATGAATCTGTTACATCCCATGTGTCAAAAGTACGACAGATTGCATCGTAATTAGAGGATCAAGGAGAGAAGTTATCTGAAAATTTGAAAATGTGTCGCATAATTAGCAGCTTGACTCAGTGACGGATTTAGGCTTGCTGCCACCCAGGGCCCCGTTCGATGCACCGCCCTTATTGATAAAATGGATTTCATTAATTTTGATCCAATATTTTTATTTCAAAATAACTTTATTTTATTGAAGTATTTCAATTCAATCAATTCGGCTTTGGTCCGCGGAAAAAACGTAGATTATATCGTCATAATTAATTTCTGCGACTAGTTGAGCTTCAAACTTTCAATAGACAGCTATGCAAGAGCATTAAGTCTATTTTGGTTCATGTTTCCACGTAAATATGTTTTTAGTCTTTTTAGAGTGGAAAACGATCTTTCTTTTGAACAATTTGTAGCCGGAATACTCAGAAAAATTCGGCGAGCAATGTCCACATTCGAATAAACATTTCGAAGACTCCGTGAATGCAATACATGACATATTCTTTGTGTGGAATCATTGAGTTGACAATGGAAATTAATACATTAATTGACTTAGTCTCTTCCAAATCGTCAGGATACTTACTGACTATAGTTTATTGGCACTCGTTTGTATCTTTTTCAGATAAATAGTTGAAAAAATTGAAGTTTTTGCAAAGTTTTTCATATGCACTTTTATGCCCTGCTAATTGTTCACTTAGTGTCTAGAATAGGGTAATAAACATTTGTGCGATAATTTTCTTGTCCAGAAAAAGGTGGTCTCTCATTTACCCGTGAGCCGTGAGTCATCTGGCTCAATTTTTCTGTTTTTTTTTGTGCGACGAGTATCACAACGATAATAATCATGAACTCCAGACAGTGCTTTAGCTTTTTCTTCATATTCAGAAAACTGTCTTTCACTCATGTCTTGAAAAAATAAGGCCAGAGAACAATAGATCTGCACAACGGATGATAAATTAGCTTGAGATTCTTGAAGCTTCATACTAGCAGCATTAATAAAACGACTTAAAGTTACGTTCCAGACAATGACTAGGATTGCTGTTTCTTAATATTGTAATTTTCGCTGCAATCCCGTAGCTTCAGATTGCGTATTTGGTTCCTCATCTATGACGACGACTCTTTTTCTAATGCGTAACATGCATCATGGCGAGCAGACCAACGAGTTTGAGAAAGACTCTTAACTCTTAAATTTGTACGCTGCACCAAGATTTCCCAACAATGTGTAGATATGGTAAAGAAATTGTATAATATAATATAATAAGTAGAAAAGAAGTTAAATGCTTTTGTTACCGATTCAATTGCACGCCACAGGACACTAATAAATTTATAGGCACATAATCTGCTTGAGGATTAATTGTTTTGATTCGTGTCTGAAGGTCTGAATATACATATACCTGACATATTTTGTAATGGATTGTCTTTACTTTTGTTCTAAAATTTTAGGATTGCAAACATTTTGCCGTCCTTCAAATTACACCGCCCTAGGCCTGGGCCTCACGGGCCTAGGCGTAAATCCATCACTGGCTTGATTGCTAGATTCCAAAATTTCCTTACCGTCTGGTATAACATCAAGGAATGTCGTATTATGGAGACCCAGATTTCGAAACTTAAACTGGAAGAAGACCAGATGCAAACATTAGACGTCGAAGGAATTGTTTCGAGATAGAGGCTTGGCTGAATGGAAAATGGGTATCCAGAATTATTGAAGACGTACGCGAAGAAAGGATTTGTAACTAAATTCAATAAAGAAGGTTGCATAGTTTCTAATGAGGCTGACCGAGTTATATGGATGGTAACAGTTTAGTCAGAATGGCGTTAAGACATGTTCAATCGGAGCATGCATGTATTTCAACAAGTGTTAAGATGTCAGAATCTTCTTTGCAGCAGTGGCACACCGTCTTTTGGAACATGCCAGTGGTACAAGCATCAAGTCGTTGTGCTCAAAAGATTTGGAAGATGGTGTAAAATTGACCAATAAAAATGATTTCTTTTTCGAGGAATGTCAACGTGGACTTATCAAGAACAAACGTGTTTTAGTAAAAGGCGAATGCATTCACGTCGATTTGTGCGGCCCTATGGAGACTGTTGGCATAGGAGGAGTTCGTTATGAAGGATGAAGCAACAAAATTCAGATTTGTCTATTTGGTGCTGCGCAAAAATTCATGGCACAAAATTTATAAACAGTAGGTTTCGTCAATGCTGGCAAAATTTGGCATCACCATGGAACGTTTTGCCCCATACCTGAGCAGAACGGTTATATTGAACGAGATAGCAGAACACTTCAAGAATCTGCTCGGCTATGCTGATTGCAAGTAGTTTAGGGTAGTTACTTTGGCCGGAAGCTGTAAGAATTGCTGTTTATATTTTGAATCGAACCACAACCACGAAAGACATCAATCAGACACTATACGAGCGTTGGTTTGGTGAAAAACCACAGTAAAATAATGTCAAGATATATGGTATAGTCGTATTTGCTCATATTCCAAAAAACATCATAAAGAAGAAATGGGATCCTAAGTCGAAGAAAGTTTATCTGGTTGTTTTCGAATCTTCGAATAAAACTATCGACTTTATGATTCAGATTCCAAGAAAATTTGAATCAGTTGTGACGTAAAATTCAATGAGCACTTCATTTGCAACAAATACCTAACGCTTGCTGATGATGGTGTTGACGAAGGTACATCACGCTAGATATGTTGACTCCAGCCGGAAATGGCTTAGTAACATGGAGAAGTAGACGCCAATCGCATGAGAATCTATCAACACCAGAATCCGTATATTTTGCATTATGCGAAGGTACGGAAGAGGCAATATGGATTCGTGGACTTCTCATGGAACTGGGATTCGAGCAAGATGGTGGTGCAACAATATTTTGTGACAATCAAAGTACAACACGTTTAGTCAAAAACCCATACTATCATCATCGGACAAGGCACATTAATAAAGCAATGCACTTCAACCGAGAACTACATTAAGAGGGTGATATTGCAGTCGAGTACGTCAAAAGCGAAGATCAACTGGCAGACGTTTTTACCAAACCATTGTCAACAATGAAATTCAAATCAAACGTTCTTCGACTTGGCTTGAAAGATTAGTTTTCAATTTTATTTAAATTTATTCAAGTTAAATTTTTTCTAATGAATTTTGAATTGAATGAATGAATGAATTAATCTATCTTCTATATATGTATATAAAAATGAATGTTGGTTTGTATATTACTTATAGACTCATAAACATTTGATCATGTAATAATCTTTGGAAAAGTTGTTGTGCATAAACCCGGGATGGTTCCTGCGTTGGAAAAACTAATTTTTATTGAATTACGTGCGAGAAAAACGCAAATAAAAATTGGGTACCTGTAAATTGTTATCGATAATTTCGTTGCTTTATCGATATTTTCATTCGATATATTGATTGACCACAGAGCAGATACAGAGAGAAAACCTCCCAAGGTATTTTGCGGCGAAGCTAGGCAAATTGACGGGCCACGCTTTAAATGTACACTTACGTACATGTGTGCATACATATACGCAGCTGATTCTGATGGGTTGGGGTCGTTTTCCCGGAAATCAACTTCCCGGATAACGATTGCCCGGAAAAATTTTGGTTGCGGGATTTACTACCATTTGAAAAAAGAAATGGTACTATTTTTTTCCGGGATCTAGCACTGTTTTGGAAATTTATTCCAAAATTACCATTTCGTATTGGAATGTATGATAATGCGAAATTGTTGTTTTTTAATTTTGTTATTTTTGATTTTAGGTTGAGACCAATAGTTTTCTTAGATTTATTTATGTTTTGAGGAACACTATTTTGGACGAACAAAAATGTTGCTTTTTCGACATTTTTTTTCGTTTTTTTTGTTAAAATTTTTATTTGGGTATGAAAAAATTGAAAATAGACATGCATGATGTTCGGCAAAAATGTTTGGGATTTTGTTGTTAACAAATAACTAGAACATTGTATAAAGGTTAAACAACAATTGGATGACATACGCCGCAAAAACTGACGTAAGGTCTTAAACATTTTTATTAACAACTAGCTGACCCGGCAGACGTCGCGGTCGTCCTGCCTTGATTTGAAGAATTAAATGAAACTCCGTCAAGGAGTTTGTGAAATTCATTGGAATGACTATGGAGACAACAGCTGAAAATTCATTGTACCATCCCAGAAACCTTCGGGAGTTTCATTTAATTCTTCAAATCAAGGCAGGACGACGTCTGCCGGGTCAGCTAGTGTTAAATAAATATTTTCATTCGTTTGTCGACCTTCAACAAAAAGTTAAAAAAAAACACAGGAAATCAGAATACAGTTCCTGTTTATCTCATCGAAATATGTCTCTTTCCAGCTCTGGTCCTTAATCTCCAAATAATCTCCATCTAATGATTCACTCCACAAAGTCAATCACTCTATTAGCTCGTCACATTGTGTGAACAAAACTTAATACTCCCAAAAAATACTAACTTTCTGCTTCCCACGCGCCTTGTCGGCGATGTCAAAATGATAATATGACTCAATCAACGCGTAAGTCCATGATATTGAAAAGACACACAACTTCCAATTTCGCAAGTGCCCACACCCCTTGCCCCTCACTCACATCCGACTCAACGCCGAAACTAATCATTCGCTGAGTTCGTCCACATCGCCATTTATATTTGTCTCTATGCCATCGGCATCATGATAAATTGCCGCGCATTATTCAAAAGCAAACAAATCATAAGAAAACAAAAAACAAAACGAACATAATTCGACGTAAGTAGCTGCAAAAGATAGTTCAGGCGGTTTTCATCGGTTTGTCGGTGTGTCGTTGTCGTTTTTCGGTACGTATGGTGATGGTGTGGCGTGTGGCGCTAAACCATTAGAGCCCCCATCGCCACCTAAAGATTCAACGGCTGTGTGTCGATCTTAAGTGATTCCAAATTCAGCAGCACCGCACTTTTATACAGTACGATTGAAGAAAATAAAAATAATTGAATTGCGTAATCGATTTGAGAGATACGTTATTTTAAACTCGCTGGCTGCGGTCACAGACAGCAAAACGAGGAAGACTTACTGCGGGTTGTCCGTTGCGAGCAAGACCATGCGAGTTGAATTCGTACGCAATTTTGTTCGTTCATTCTTACAATTATTATCTGACTTGCTTATGAAGGAAATACAAAAACAAAACAAACAGAATCAAGAAAAAATTGTGGCATCAAGGAAATTCATATCTCGCGGAACTTCATAATCAAGAAATAGAATTACGAAGAAAAAGAAGATTAAAACTGTTCGAAAATGGGTGGGGCAAAAGTACCAATCTACTTAACAAGAAAAAGAAAACACATCGAGTAATCCCGAGCATTTTTGAGGCATTTGAGTTCAAGGGTAAATTTTAGAAAAATTAAAAAATACTACGTCTCTCATTGCCTCACATGTTGGGGCTATGTAAATATTGAACCGACTTAAGTTTTTTTTTTTACGACATGCAATTCGAAGTTACTTTATTTTTGTTATTTTATTTTAAGACTTAACGTTTATTGCTTTTGTGAAATTATTATTGTGGTTTCGTTGAACGTTGAAACGTGTCAACTCTTATTTTGAAAAAGAGTTAATTATGTATGAGACTTACTTAACTTCATTTTGATGTGAGATAATTCGGGTTTTCGCAAAAATTCGATTACAAGGTTTTTGATGTTAAAATGTTACTACTTACAAGTGGAGCTTCAATTGTTGGATAACATTTTTTCTTCCGATTTACAGCAAGTAAGCTGTATCAAAAATAAAATGAATCGAATACTAGACCTAGTATTCTCATCTGACGCAGTAAATACTGCAGTTGTAGAATCTACATCTGCTTTATCAACCGCAGATAGTAACCACCCTCCATTTTTTTTTTTACTTGAGCGGTCATTCACTTGAGAATAGTAGGGTAGACTGGGTACGGTTGAGACAATTTCGCTTTTATTGTTCATAACTTTGATTTCTGTAAACTGAGCGATGAAGTGGATATGTTTAATAAAAAAGCGGGTTTTCATCTACAACTGAAGGATAACTTTTGAGTCCTACCTGCATTACTTTATGAAAAATATGAAATTTAAAAAAAACATCTTTTTTGTTGCAACCGTACCCATACCAAGGACGGTTGAAACAGTGACTGGGATCAGTTGAAACAAAATGAAATAATAAACATATTTTTTATTTTTGACATTGTTTTACAATGTTTATCACATATTCCATTGGGTGATTAATTTTTTATTAATAATAATTTATTAAAAAAAACATAACACAAAAAAATCAACAATTAATAAAACAAAACAACACGACAATAAATAAATAAATAATCCATATCTTTATAAAACAAAACAAACGTAAACAAACTTAATTTTAAAATAAACTGAACAAAAACCTTATTTCATCGTGGTTTTTAAACGAAAAATTAATTAGTCGGAATATTCCGAGTCGCAATTGTGGCAAACATATGAGCTCCTATATAAACTACGTACAAATTTTGTTTCAATCGTACCCAAAAAAAATGTTTCAACCGTTCCCAACCCTTGTTTAAATACAAAATTGTATATAACTATTATCACATTAAAAATACGTTGAAACAGGTCACTGCGATACGTTATGCACTCTTCATTTATAACACAAACAGATACACAATATTCTTACATAAATAGAAATTCAGTTATTGAAAAAGAAAACGGCACATAAATACTTACTTTTGGTTGCCAATATAAAAAAATGCTCTCTCATACGATTGCCACGCGCCACGTGAAAAGGAAAACTTACGATTGTAGCACTATGTATTTGCTTCGTTTGCTCTTGACAAACTTTCGCGTATCGCCTACCGTTCCTGGAAAATTTGATTTGTTTCAACCGTCCTTTGTTTCAACCGTACCCAGTCTACCCTAATCCCCATGATTGCTCATATACATTTGACTTCCGAAAAGCTGATTTTTTGCAGATTTCAAATCGCTTACAAATTTCCAGTATCCAAGAACTTCCGTCCAGCAATGATATATGATATTGACGCAATTATTGCAAATTTCTATTCTTTATTTATGAGTTGCATTGAAGAGGCAGTTCCTAAAAAGAAGTCAACCCACTCTAACACTTTTAATCATCCTTGGTATACTAAAGAGCTCAAAACACTTCGTAATAAGAGAAATAAGTTATGAAAAAAATACCTCAAATCCATGACCTTAGAAAACCAAGTGTAGTTTATACAGGGTGTCTCAAAAGAAAGTTCACATTTAAATCTTTTTTTAAAAGAAAAGTCTTAGCTTTATTGAAAAAATGTTTATTTTATATTGAAGTACACTGTTTGGGAATTTATTTTTTAAAAATAACATCGTCCAAATGTAAACCGTTGCGCTCTCGGCATTCATTTAGTCGGGCACTAAAATTGCCTATGACAGCTCGGCAGGTAGTCTCCGTGATGGCTGCCATTTCATGACGGATATTTTCTTTTAATTGTGCCAGGGAAGTCGGTTTATTAGCGTTAACTTTTGATTTGACATAGCCCCACAGGAAAAAATCCATAGGCGTTAAATCGGGACTCCGTGGAGGCCAATTTATGTCACCTCGCGCTCAATCATCTGATTTACAAAGGCAAGCCTCTGACCAGCATCTTGAGGCTTCAGTTCTTGCACTAACTGAATTTTGTACGGGTGCAGCTTTAAATCTTTGTGTAAAATGCGGCATAATGAAGATCTGTGCACATTTAAAGCAACAGCACGCTTCCGAATCGAAAGGTTTGGATCATCTCGAATAGACTGAGTAACACTGTCCACGTTTTCGGCTGTTCTTGATGTTCTTGGCCGCCCAGATTTTGGTTTCTCCAGAGTTGACCCAGTCTCTTCAAACTTCTCAACCCAGTCTCTTCAAACTTCTCAACCCATTTTGCAATGAGTCGAGTGCTAGGCGCATCATTTAAGTGACGAATATGTCGAATTCTACGCGCTACAGTCGCCGAATTACCGTTTTTGTAAAACTCACGTACGCACAACGCACGGTCCGCACCAGAGAAACGCTCCATAGCGACTAAATTCCCAAGAGCCAGACTACCGACTGACATACCCCCCGCGCCCCTCAGAATAGTTGCTTTCGCGTAATAAGATAAGCAAATGTGAACTTACTTTTGAGACACCTTGTATCTCATTTTTTGAAGAATTTAAGAAACTGTCTTATGAACTTTATAGTGAGTATTTACTTACTATATAGGATGCTCTCTGGCGTCTGGCCCGAAAAGTTTTTGGAAATGCATTAATTCGAAGAGGAAATGTGATGTTTATCCAATGAACTTTACTAGTAATAATGTAGCCCTCAACTTAACTTCTGAAATATGTGAAGAATTCGCAAATAATTTCAGCAAATCTTTCATCGATTCTCCGGCTGTTGTGGATAAAGATTTGTTTCAATATTTACGTGGCTGTCCACAAGATTGTTTAATAAAATCTCAGTAGAGACTGACGACATTATTAAAATTCTTTCTCACCTAAAAGAAGATTTTTCGAGTGGTCCAGATGGCATTCCACCTATTGTTTAAAAAAAGTATAAGCCTGTATTAGCACCTTCCCTCCGTAATATTTTCGAATTGTCTGGGAAATTAGGAAAATCTCCACCTATTCGGAAAAACGCTTATATTATACCAGTGTATAAGAAAGGAGATAAGGCCAATATTGCCAATTATAGACCAATATCTAAGCTTTCCTGCATTCCTAAGGTGTTTGTACAAGTTATATGTGACAGTTTGGCATTTCATTGCAGGAACATCAACTGTCACCAACAGCATGGTTTCATGCAGAAACGTTCCACTGTCACAAATCTTCTTGTTTTTATAAATCAATGTGTTCGCACTTTGGAATGTGGTCAGGAAATCGATTGTGTCTATACAGATTTTTCCAAAGCTTTCGACCAACTCTCTCACGCTATTATAAAATTCAAATTTAATGCATACAGCTTCCCCCTATTTTTCCTCACTTGGATTTCCTCATATCTTGAGAATAGGTCTTATCAAGTAAAATTCAGGCATTTTATCTTTAAGTCATTTTTTGCTAATTCGGGAGTTCCTCAGGGTAGCCATCTAGGGCCTCTACTTTTTAATTTAGTTATAAACGATGCTCCGTTATGTGTACGTAGTAGCAAAATTCTCATCTTCGCAGATGATATGAAGATTTACAAAAACATCTCTTCTAGTAATGGTCATATTCTGCTACAAGATGACATTAATAAAAAAAAAATAATTTAAATCTTAATCCAATAAAATGTCAAACAATGACCTTTTCAAGGAAGCGTGCACTGTCTTCATATGACTACGCTATCTCACAGCACATTCTAACCCGTGTAAATTCCGTTAATGATCTGGAGTTTTTTTTACTCCTAAGCTCGATTTTTCTGTGCACATTAACAAAATTGTGAATAAAGCTAATTCAATGCTTGGATTTATAGAGCGTTGGTCAAAGGAGTTCCGCGATCCAAATATCACCCACGCTCTATATACCTAATTGCTATGTTCGGTTCGTCCTCACTTAGAATACGCTTCCCAGGTTTGGTCACCTCATTACGATATTCATATCGAGAGGATAGAATCTGTCCTACGAAATTTGTAGTCGTTTTTCCCTCAAAGGAATCCTATGGAGTGATCCTTTAAAAGTCCCCTTTTATGATGGAAACATTGTCAAATAGACGAAACAACAATGACATGGTATTCTTCCATCAAGTTATAACTGGTGTAACAGATGCACAGGAACCACTTGGCTCTATATCTTTCAACCATCGGGGTGGCGGTTATAATCTTCGCAGGAAGGACATGGTACAAGAACCTAAACATCGTACCAACTATGGATTTAGTAGGCTTTCAAACTGCAACTCAGACTTAGTCGATTTAAATCTAAGCAAGAATAAATTAAAAAAATTGCTAAAGACCAGTGTTCTACATTTTTAAATGTTTTTTTTTTTGTTTAATTAATGTTATAAGTTAATTATTTTTGTATTAATCTTGTTTTTGTTCATCTACGTGAGTGTTTGTTATGTTATGTTTGCTTACGACTAACACTGCACTAAGCGATGAGCCGGTGGTATAACATAGTCTACTATGTTGGCAAACTATTGGTCGTAAGACTGTGCTTGCTATAAGCTCTCTTCGACCAATTCTGATAGTGTAAAAAAAAAACCAACAATATGAGAGGAATCATTTTTGAAAATCCTTACTCTAAAAAACGAAATCAAAATAGAATTTCTCGAGGAGCGACTTGTTCCTCAGTTCATGGTGTACCTAATAGAGTAAAAGCTAATAACTATGATTTATGTTCAGCAAGTTTATTTTCGACTCTAAAACGGAAAGTATGATCCATATCCAAGTATTATTGCCGGCTGAATTTGATTTTCTGTTTTTATTTTTAGATGGTTTTTGATGTGTTTCAGACAGTTCTATTTTATTCCCCTAAAGATGTTTCTATTTCCATCCCCATTTTCCGATGTTACGAAACTAAAAATATTATGCACACTAAATTACGTATAAGGAAATATCTTCTCTCACTCGTATCTCAAACTTCAAACACCAGCGTGAACTCTGTTGAACAATAAAAAAAAAAACTCAGTCACTGTGGCGTATGCGTGTTATTTTTTTGCTCTCTTTCCATCGATAAAGCATTGCAGTCAAACAATCAATTTACACCTACACAAAAGTCAATTTAGTAGATCAATTCTTCTCTCAGATAAGGCAAATTGCATTCTTTTTCCCATTTATTACTTTGTTGTTTATTCCCAGTACACTAATTGGTTGCAACATTTTTGTATTAGTCGCTGCCAGAGACACTCAATCCATAAAGGGTAAATAATGTTTCTAACACAATTCTTCAATTAACAGGTGTCAAGTGTGTGTTTTGTTATTTAAAACGATACCTTGGCCGTTCGTTTTGTTTGCCTGCTAACCTACTGCCCTTCTCTCTCTTTCCCTTTGAAATGTGACTTTGTGCTTCTAAAAGAAAAACAACAAAACGCAAACGTCAGATTGAAGAGCTGTCAAACGAGCACGATCGATTTGCATTTTCAATGCCAAGTAAAGAGCTTTTTTCTCTCTCTCCTCTCTTCAACTTCTCGACGAAAAAAAAATAAACAAATTTAATAAAAATAAATAAATAAAAACAATTTAATAAATTCTCCAATACAGAGGAAAAATATTGAAGAGAACGACTAAAGAGTGAAAGAAGCAAGGCACAAAAATAGCGATAAACCCGTCCGCTGTTGTCGTGATCGACGTCGTCAGCAGCGTCGTCGTCTTCCGCTACAGAAACAGATATCGACCGATATAATGAAGCCAACAGCAACACCGATAGACCACCAAAACAGAACTACAACGATCAACGATCCTCGCCGAACAAAACGTACGGCTCCGCATTTGCCGATGTGGTTTTCAATTTTCATAGTGCTTTTATTACTTTCTGTATGATTTATTTGACTTTTCAAATGTGTAGACAAGTGGACAAAAGAGAGACAGACACAAAAATAAACATCATCGAACGAACGAAGTGAAACTGCACAAAGCGAGTGTGAGAGAGTATAACGAACACGATCAAATCGAAATATCTCAGACAAAAAAAATTAACACAAAAATGTTTAAAGTATCTGTATCTCAACTCACTCACTAAATATAATTATTATTATTTCTCGCAGTTTAGTTGTGAAAGATACACATTAATCGCGGTGCGGTGTGACAGACGTCTTCGTTGAGCCGATTTTAGTTTGTCCATATGCTTCGCTTCGTTGTTTTATTTTTTATCTGTTCTTATATATTTTTTTGTAAATTTGCTTTTCGTGAGTTTTGATATCTTTATGGTCGTTCTTTATGTTTTTTACTTCGATTGACGGTATTTTCTGTTCATAGCGAACACGCGCGCTATAATCAGTCGATGGAAATAAATAAAAATAAAGCGTTCCGGAGTGAAGAATTGATTTTTTCGAAAAAAAGTTGTACCTCCTAAAAAAAGCATAGGAATCCCGGTTTTATCGTTTTTAGTCGTTTCTTTTTTTTTGTGCAAAAAAGAAAGAGCAAAAAGGCGAGTCCCTCCTTATACGTTAAAATTCTTAAGTTGGTTTGAAAAAAGCTTTCCTTAAAATAAGTGAAGAAAAGAGCTTGGAAAGAGAACGCGAGTGATTTAAAGTGGAATATCAAAAAAATATATAAATTGTTATTGTGTTTTGTGTATTTGGGAAAAGGTTTAATTTAACCAGAAAATTTAAAGAAGAAAAAAAAATTGTTTTATAAAAAATCAAAAAGAGAAATTCCAAGAGTCTCAAAAGATAATTAAGAGAGATTATCAACTAAATTACAAAAAAAAATCTTGTTTGTGTTTAATTACAAAAAAGGAACCAAAGACCAAACTCAAATACCGAAAAGAGCCGAGAGAGAAAGAGAAAACTCAACAGTGATAAAAAATCAGTATTGATCGCAAAAAAAGGAATTGGTATTGGACTTGAAATCTGGAGATACAAAAAGTTAGTAAATTTATGATGAATTTTAATTTGTTCTTGTTTGTTAAGAAGACACTTATATTGTCTGTCAATAATTAGGCAGACTAGACAATAGATAAGACACGTTTTTCTTGTCTCGATTTTAAGATAACAAATTTATGATATCCCAACTTATGTTCTTAATCATCGTTGAAGGTTGATGGTTTTGAGAAAAAAAAATTGATGAATAAACAAAAATGTCGGAAGCTTATGATCTCTAAATCATATCACAAGATTATAAACAAAAGGTTCAATCAGATTGTTGTCGAAGACAAGAATTATATTTACAAATGAGATCGGTTCACAGGTAACGAAGTTTAGAGGGTTCAAAAATGACGTAAGCTAGCAAATTTTTAACAAAATGTGTGTTTTTCGTAGAACAAATATGAGTTTCAAAGTTTGAATTGGAGTCATTTTTTATTTAGAGTAAAGTTAGGTATATTCGCTTACTCAGGAAATACTTTGAAGAGAGTGAGAAAAACAGTATAGATTTTACATGTAAAATATTAATAAAGTATTAATTCTTTACTACGTTTGCGCTTTTACATTTTAAACCATTTGAATAAGATATCAGACATGAATATAGTAACGCCAGTTTTGCTACTATGAGAGAGATAGTAGCCTCGGATAATGACCCCCCTCTTATAGTAACCAGACCCGGAACGACAACGGACTATATGCATTGAGAGTTTCTACCTGGAATGAAAGAACACTCTACACTCCAGGTGCAACTCAGAAACTTGAATCTGTCCTCTGGCAGTATAAGGCAGACATTACTGCGTTCCAGGAAATACGATGGATAGGATCAGGGACAATGAAAAGGAAAAAGTGCGACTTTTATTACAGCTGTCATCAAAGAATGCATATATTTGGATGCGAATTTGTCGTGGGAAATCGGCTTGGATCGAAAGTCATGGATTTCAAGCCAATTAGTAATCGCCTGGCTGCAATCCGCAACAAGGCCACACTACAAAACATCAGTTTAATATGTGCACACGCCCCTACCGATGATGCTGAAGAGTCTAGCATGGAGGATTTCTACGACCTCCTGGAAAGAGCCTACGGAGCCGGTCCAAAGTACGACGTCAAAATCGTACTCGGATATTTCAATGCGAAAATCGGGAAGCGGATTGTTGGAAAGCACAGCCTCCACGAAGTGACAACAGATAACGGCTTCCGACTAATCGACTTTGCTGCAGCTCGTAATATGGCGATTTGTACCACTAGGTTTCCAAGACGAAAGATGTACACAGCAACCTGGCGATCTCAGGATGGTCAACCACCAACCAAATCGACCATGTGCTAATCGGCAAAGGCACGCATCCAGCATCCTAAACGAGCGCACTTTCCGAGGAGCTAATTTCGACTCTCACCGCTTTCTGATAGTGGATAAGTTTAGAGCTCGAATATCAAACGACAAAAAAACACGTGCGGCCCAAGGAAAGAAGTTCAACATCGGTTGCTTTAAAACCTCGGAGAATGCCAGAGACTACAGTGAGCACCTGAGAGAGCGACTCGCCGCCGCCGCGCCGCCGTCCTCCCAAGTAGATATCACAGATTTCAACACCTTGTGGAACCAATTTGACAAAATAATTAAAAATGTAGCCGAGACCACCATAGGTTATTAGCCACCCCCAAAAAAGAACCCGTGGTATAATGATGAGTGCGCGATATTGAAAAGAGAGACGGAAAATGCGCGTTGCCAGATGCTGCAACGGAAAACAAAAGCAGCAAGAGAAGAGTACCGCACAAATAGGAGAAATGAGAAAAATACCCTGCAAAGGAAGAAAAGAGCATCTGCAGTTACTCAGCGCAAAGATCTAGAAGAGTCTCGAGCCAAAAACAACACCCGGCGGCGTTTCTTTAAAAGGTCGAAGCAACAAGCTTTTCTGGTTTCAGAACTGGGACACAGGCTCTTCGAAACAGTGAAGGAAACCTAGTCACCGAAGCACAGGAAATTGTAGATGTTTTCAAGCAGCACTTCCAACAGCTGCTGAATGCGCAAAATGTCGAGCGAGCTAATGACGAAAGAGAAGCGAGACATTCAATGAAGACCCAGTCCCAGCCCACAGCACAGAAGAGGTAGAAAGAGCCATCCAAAAGCTAAAAAATAACAAGTTCGCTGGGTCGCATACCTGCGGAACTCTTTTAATATGGAGGATGTGTTTTTATGAACCGCATGCACCAGGTCATCACCAAAGTGTGGGAGGAAGAATGCATGCCCACTTACTGGTCGATAAGTTCCATATGCCCCATCTACCAAAAAGGCAATCCGATGTCTTGCCAAAACTACCGAGGCATATCCCTGCTTAATGTTGCATACAAAATCCTATCCAACGTACTATGTGAGCGTCTTAAACCTTTCTGCAACACAATAATCGGCACGTACCAGTGTGGCCTTAGGCCAGGCTGAACAACGATAGACCAAATATTCACACTGAGGCAGATTCTCAAAAGGACCAACGAATTTCAACTCGAAACCCACCATCTTTTCATCGACTTTAAAGCTGCTTATGATAGCATCCACTGCCAAGAGCTTATGATGGCGATGTCTGAATGCCGAGCAAACTGATCCAGCTGTGCCGCATGACGCTAAACAATACGCATTGCAGTGTGCAAATGGGTAACAGCTAAACCGAGTTATTTCAAACATGCGCAGGGTTTAGACAAGGAGATGTGTTGTCATGTGACTTCAGATCAGCTGGTGCATGCTCCTAACCAAATCATCTCCAGGTGCTTTGTACAGTTCGGCGGCTAGACCGTTTCCGCCTGCTGCTTTTTTTGTTAATTACGTAGTGTATTACTGTCTATGTCTCCATATGCGTCAATATACTGAGGGTCAGTATAAAATACACTATTACATATGATCTACTTCCAGTTTTCTCAATCTACTTCACTTTTCTCCCAAATCTACTTCAGTTCCTTTTTTTCAAAAGGTAACGCTGAGCTTTATTGTCATAGCATGCATTGAATCCCTATGGCTGAACTCGTAAACGTCAGGCGAATATAGAGCTAAAGCTTGTTTTAGTTTCAGCCTTTAATAATTCAAACGTAAGGACAGCTCGATATTCAATATCAATAGGTTAGGTTAGGTAATGAGGCTGACAGTTGGTGGCGTTACCCTCACACTTAGATCAATACAGATCCATTGTGATACCCATGAGTATTGCTACTCAAGCTTATAAGAAAAACCTATGTGTTCAGTTAATCAAGCCATTTAGAGGCATTGACGAAGTTCAGAATGTTAGTACCTGGCCTGGTGTACTAGAGAGTTCTTCTAAATCCCCGAAGAAATAGTTGCCAAGCAATTTCTTCCTTTGATGGGAGAGTGCGGGACAGTGACACAGAAAGTAAGAAGTATCTTTATGTACCTCCTCGTCACCGCATCCTCTGCATAGATCATCTGAATTGATTGTCATCTTCTTCATATGATAACCTAACAGATTATGTCCGGTAATTATGCTTACAAGAGATCGAAGAGAACCCTTGTGTAGCTGCATAATTCTTTCCGTTCTTTGTTTGTTAAAACAGGGCCAGATCTTTCTTGTAGTACCGCAGGTGTCAAGAAGGTTCCACCTTTCATCGGCCTTAATAGTTAGTTATTCTTTTTGAGATTTCCTGTTTTGAATAACAGGTAGGGGTGCTAACTAACTGAGCTTGGCCTACGTCAAGCGTTGACCCTAATCTTGCTTATTAATCGGCTTTCTCGTTGTCTGGTATATCGGTGTGGCCTGGGACCCAGCAGTGTTTAATGTTGTGCTGTGTGCCAAGAACCATAAGCTCTTCGCGGCAGCATGAAACAAGCTTTGATTTTACCTCAGTTGCAGTAATTGCTTTTATTTCCGCTTGGCTATCAATGTAAATGGTGATATCAGCTCTTGGTATCGCCATCATTGATACTTTTTTAGCAGCTGTTGTCACTGCCAGAACCTCCACTTGGAAGACACTACTGTAGTCTGGAAGCCTAAGCGAGGCGGTTCAATATCAATAAACAGTAAATAGACTAAAAAAGTTTGCATGGGAGCGCTAGTGCCAATGATCAATGGTTTGAATGCAAAATATTCTACAAATACAACTCGAGTATTTATAGCGTTTGCAGAGAGCGATATAGCCTGAATAAGCATATCCATATGTTTGGAAACGAGCATTGTCAAAATTTCAACATGTCCGAACTTGGAGTAAATATTTTAAGATTTATTATTAAATTTCAAATTTTCTCAAAATAGATAATGCATTCGTTTTTGCATCAAGTAAATATTTTCCAACTTAATTGCTTCGCAATATTTGTATTCAAGATCAATAATGATCATCTGTTTCCGGTCCAAAAACAAATTTATCTGTGTTCTACGAAAAATTCAAGAATTCTCAATTGGACGATGAAAATAAATTATTCCAACAAAACAAACTTTCTATCCAAAAATATATCTCCACCAGAAGAATATTCTTAAAATAGATAAGAATTCAGACAAAACAATTTAGTCAAAAATTAATTAAATCCGCACTTATTAGCTTATTCATGAAACAAAAAATTGTTTGTCACAAGAATTTAACTAATTGACACTGTTTACCCACTCAAAAGTGCTAAGTCCTTATCTCGGACAGAAAAAAACTATGTCGATTGAAACACTAACCTGATTTTGCGAAGGCAAAGTTTAAGAAGCAAAAACATCCACCTATATTTGATCAGCGGCATGAAAAACAATTGAAATCTTATAAATAAAACTATTAAGGAGATAAGAATTGCAATTTTTCCGACCAAGTAAAATAAATTTTCATTTCAAGTCGCGGGCGATCGCATCACAAGTGTACGAATGTTTATTCATCTTTTTAAGGTAAATATTTACTAACTCGTTTGCTTCATTTGTTTATTCAAATTGTTTTTTCTTCGCCTTTCAATCGATTCTTAATTATTTTTATTTTTTTGTTTTGTTCCATCCATTTGATTCCTTTTATTTATTTCCATCGGAGAATAAAATAAAATTGAGTAATTAAGATACGCTAGAGAACTCGTTGCGGTAGGTAGGTAGGCAAAGACTCGTTGGACACTTTTTGCATTTGATTTTTTTCTTATTTGCATTTCGGAAGTGAGTAGATATTCCTTTTTTACACTGCCCCCATGATGAATCATTGCTGTATAATTAATTCTAACGAGTTTTTTTTTATGGCCAGACAAAAGAGGTTGATCTAACCGATGAACTCATGTTTCTTTGTTAGAAAGCTGTTTTGCTTAATGAGGACGTACATAATATTCTATTCAATAAAAAAGGTTGATCCAGAGCTTTCTAATGATAGAAAGATAAAAGCTTGACAACAGGAGATCTTCTCTGAATTTCATTACAAATGTGATCTTCTCGAACTTATCGAATTCCCACAGCCAAAACCCATTTGTCTACTCAAATAAAATTATTAAGAGTTACTATATTAAGTGTTAACATCAAAAACTCAACACCATGCTCCTCCAAGTTCATAATAATGCCAAAATTGTTAATTGATACAACCGACACTAATGGCCTCTATTTTTCTTCTCCAAACACTTCCTTCCCCATCCATAGTCAAACAGCAATGCCACTTTACCGCCAATAGTCTGCATATAAAATTCTTTCATTTCAAAGCTGCTTTCAATACCCGACCGCAAATGTTTGTTTGTCTTTCAAAAAGATTTGCTACCACAGAAATTCAATTTTTAAATTATCTTATTTCCACGTATCGAGTACGAGGTAGGGGCACACACATGTGAGGTGGTAGATTTTACCTACTCGTACAATTTTATGATTCACTCAAATGTCTATAAAATTTTCGGCTTGGGTTAATAATAATTTACATAATTTCTCGTAGTACAAACAGATGTTTTGTTTCTCAGAGAAAAGAGAAAAAACAAGAAAGAGCTGAAATATAAAGCAAAGAGCCAAGTTGTAATAAACTTTTCTTTAGCTAAAAATTTCAATTTGCCAGTAAATTTGTTTCTTCAACTTGTCGATGATTTCATTGCAATTTTTTTTTATCTACAAATTGTTGATATTAAAGAACAATAAATAAATCGATTGAGTTAGGTAGTTGTTGTGTTATCGTTGAATGAATTTGTCATTTGTCATTTTTTTCTGTTTGATTTTGACTTGAAGTAAATCATGTTTTCTTTTGCTATACATTGTTTTTATTTAAGGACGAGTCATATAAGCCTTGAAGTTATATGAATTTTTTGTCTGTTATCATGAGAGAAATGATAAGGTTTTTGATAGCGAAATGAAAATAATCTTGAAGAGTCATAAAATTAGAACAACGACTGAAGCGTTTTATCTTTTCTTTTTATTTTAACAATTTGCTAGAACCGAGAAATCACAATGATTGTTTGGACTTCTTAAGTGTTAATATTCGTTGGTTTTAATAATTCCCCTTACACAAAAAAAGTAAGTATACGCCCAAGTGTCTCGCTCCCGTATAGTTTAAGGTTAGGTTGAGGGGCTGACAGTTGATGTCACCGTCACACTTAGGACAGTACAGATCCATTGTGATACCCGCCACTCAAGCTAATAAAAACCTATGTGTTCAGTTAATCAAGCCATTTGGGGACATTGAAGAAGTTCAAAACATTAGTAACTAGAGAGTTCTTCTAAGTCCGCGAAGAAATAAATGCCGAACAATTTCTTCCTTTGGCGGGAAAGTACGGGAAAATGACATAGAAAGTGTGCAGTGTCTTCTCGTCATCATCGCATCCTCTACATAGATCATCTGACCTGATTTTCATCTTTTTTGTAATGATACCCTAACAGATTATGTCCGATGATTATACTTACAATAGATCGAAGTGATTTCTTGTTTAGTTGCATAAATTTTCCGTTCTTTGTTTGTTTAAACAGGGACAGATCTTTCTTGTAGTGCAGCTGCAGATGTCAAGAAGATTTAACCTTTCATCGACCGTAACAGTTATTCTATTTGAAATTTCTTGCTTTACGTGACAGGGTTGAGTGCTGACTAGCTGAGCACCAAGAGCCTCAAGCTCTTCGCGGCAGCCTGAAACAAGCTTTGATTTTCCTCAGTTGCAGTAATCGCTTTTACTGCCGTAAAAGTTGTATCAGCGCGTAGTATCGCCATAATTAATACCTCTTTAGCAGCTGTTGTCACTGCCTGGACCTCCGCTTGGAAGACACTACTGTAGTCTGGAAGCCTAAGCGAGGACCTCCACTTGGAAGATACTACTGTAGTCTGGAAGCCTAAGCGAGTCGGTAAACTTGAGAGATTCAGAATAGAAGCCTGCACCTACACCAGTATCCATCTTAGAGCCATCTGTATAGATAGCTATTGACGACTCACTGGTGTATGGTATGTTATCTATCCATTCCTCTCTGCTTAGAAAGGCAGCATGGAATGGTTTGTGAAAATCTAGTTCGGGTGTTTAATAGTCTGTCGTAGTACGCATGCACCCATAACTTTATGAAGGATCTGAGCATGTCCTATGGAACTGTTTTTCCAGACCTTAGTCTGACTAAGTTGCAAGGCATTTTTAACTGCAGACTCTTGAACAAAGGGATCTAGGTGTTTTAAATTGAGGATAACTTCCAGTCCCGTAGTTGGGGTGGATTTCATTGCCCCTGTAATACCTGTGCTTAGTTGGTAAGTGCGTTGACTGCTAAGCCGAACGTGGTTGGTTCGAGTCCCACTCAGACCAAGTTTTTATTTCATCTTTCGCGGGTACTGCCTCTTGCGAAGACCTGACAAATTTTCCAAGAGTATCAATCTGTCATGAAAAAAAGTGCTTCTCAACTTTGCCGTTCGGAATCGGCGTTAAAATGTAGGTCCCCTCAATTCTTCACACGCACTCAGAGAATTGTTGATGAGAGTAAGTCGCTTAGGCCTTGGCTCTTCAAGAGCTGTCGCGCCACTCTATTTTTTTTTGTAATACCTGTGCACGCAAGTCTTTGTACTTTTGTCAAAGTTTTAAGGTTCGTGCTTTTTTCTAAAGCATTCCATCAAACCAGATTACCAAAGGTAAGTATTGGTCTAATTATTGCCGAATTCATCCATCTGATAATTTTAGGGTTTGGTCCCCAGGTTTTCCCGAAAATTCTATTGCAGGAGTAAAAGGTGATCGACGCCTTTTTATATCTTTCATTGGTGTTAAGACCCCAGTTTAATCTTTATATAACATCACCCCGAAATACTTTGCATGATCAGGGATAGGCTTCAATTGAAGGTACTTTAGGATCGGGTATTTTCCGTTTGTTGGTTAATAGCACTAGTTCTGTCTTAGCTGGATTGATTGTCGGCCCACAGTTCCTAGTCCATTTACTAACCAACGAGAGGGCATATTCGGTTTGTTCGCTGATAGTGGATAAAAGCTTTCCAGTCGCTAGCAATACAAGATCGTCAGCGTAGGCTTTTATTTTTACTCCAGTTGATTACAGCTTAGAGAGTATGCCATTCATGACAAGAACCCAGAGTAGGGGTAAGAGGACTCCACCCTGTGGGATGCCCCTGAATGTGGATACTCTCACCTTTTCCTCTGCTAACTCTGAGTTGTTTTGTCTCTTCCTGAGCATACACATAATCCACTCTGTTATAGCTTTTTTGACCTTGTGGTCGGTCAAGTGTTAACTGCTTAACTGTTTCATTCGTTACATTTTATAGTAGGACATTTCTACCCAAGATAAGAACTCAAGATTTAGTCTCCAAAGAATCATTTAAGATGTTCCAGAGCATCTCTTTAGTTTTTTATCTGATACCCATCCATCTTTTGAATAAACTAAGCTCTAAACTAATCAAAACACATGACCGCAATTGAATTTCATTTTTTTTCCTTCACAGACCTAATGATTAACCAACAGTCAAATCAAGATGAACTCAACCAAAGAAAAGGAATCAAAATCTAACAGGCAAAAGTCCAGCAACAAGTCACAAAAGTACAATTCTAAGAAAACCAAAGTCAACACTCCCATCGAGCCCAAGACATCAGCACGATCCAATTCGGTCAGAGTGTCAAATAGTTCGTCCAAAACCAAAAATGCACTCACTCCAAATAACAACAATAACAACAATTACAACAACAATGGCAAATCCAAAGACCCCTCGTCATCGACTCAAGGACCTGCTGGCAACGGCAGCACAACAGAACCTCCAAAATTCGAGCGATCCAACAGTTTCTCCCTGACCCGAAGCCTGTCCAAACTCATAACATCCATAACCGGAAGTAAAGAGAACATCAACAAAACCGACGATGAATCAAGTCCATACAAATTCACCCGAAGTCGTTCGATGATACTTCTTCGTCGAACCAATCGACGTAGTGTCATCGAACCACAACTGGAACAGCTTTCTGAGGAAACCGAGAAATCACCGGATCAACCTGACAGCAAAAATCTCTCCCCGGAAGTTGTGCCCGAAGTTGCTGAGTTTGAGTTCAGAAAACCGGTGGATCCGAGTCCTCCGATTTTCAATCCTCAGGAGAATTTCCAAAAACGACGGTCGTCCTCGTTTATTGCGTCCTTCCGAAAGACTCTGGCTGGAAGTACGGAAAAGAAGAAAACTCTGAATCCGAAATGGAGTGCTTCGTTGCAGTCGTTGCAGGCCATCGACAATATGGTTAGCTATGAGAACATGAAATTCATCGATTATGACAAGTTTCATAACTACGAAAAGAATTTGGAGCGTCAGCTTTCTTGCGCTCATTTGGAGACCGATGAAACGACTGTTGATGGGCCTACAACGCCGCTGACATCAGTACCAGTACCGACGACTCCGACATTTCCGACTGTTATTCGACGACCGAAACGCGATTCCCCGCCGACAAATATTCGATTCGATTTCGAACGGGAGCGATCGATAGGGACACAAAGTGCAATTTTCGACTCGGACTTCGAACACAATCTGGACAAGCCAAAGAATTTGTATCGATTTAGTTTGGATAGTCGAAAATTGGAGCGTTTGAATAGTGACTACTCAAGGGGTTCTCTTATTTTGGATTTGAAATTTGACGCACTGAATTTAGAAGATGGCAGTGTGGAGAGACGTCGAAAGAGGCCGGTGTCATTCTACCTGGGAAGCGTGTCAACGTTGCGAAGGAGCCGAAGTGCCAGTGAAGTCATGGATGCAACTACAGCTATTCAGGTGAGTTTAGTTTGAAATTTATAATCTCATTAAATCACTGATGAAAGCAATTAGGGACGTTAATTTCCCCATTGGGAGGCAAAATATGGCCATAACTTTCAAGTAACATTCCAAATTGACAGCTGCCATCAGATAGTGCACCACCAAGAACACAGAATTTCAATTAATTACTATTCGGATCATGAAGTTTGATACTTGGAATTGATTTATTGCAAGCAGGAGTTTTATGTTATTCTTTTTAATTGATTCCTCAAACTGTCACAGTGGTGTCTTACTAAATAAGAACTGACAGCTTGACAGGCGGCAACTTTTGATTAAGCTCAATCTCAAACAAACACCGCAATTCCTTAAGCTGTTAAGCTATTTATTTTATTATGAAATTGTGTTACAAAAAAGTGTTAATTTATTTAATTTGAACTCTGATTTGAAAGAAAAATAAATGGACAAAATGTCTATTGCTTAATTAATATGAAATCATCGCTTATTCTATGTTTTTGTTTTGTATTGCTGCGCTTCCGGTCTCTCCGGTTTTATTGATATTCTGAGTCACCTTTGGCAAAGTGAACAAACGCCAACACTGTATCAGCTAGATAAAGAGCTCCAGTGATGACACAGAGTGATCCCATAGCAATACCGACTTGCCGTTCGGATGCGACGTACAAAAATCCCTGATCGGACATGTAACCCTTCCAGTAGTGAAGGGCAGTTCCACCAACGGCTATCCACATGAAAGTTCCCACAACGTTCATGATGGTGTCGGATAATTCACTGAAAACATAGAATTTTGTTAGTTTTTCTTGTTTTAATTACAAAAATAATAATTAATTACCGCTTGTGTTTGGTTGTGCCAAATGAGTAAGCAATCAAGTGAACAGCTGTGTAAATAAAGAATCCAACGAAAACACCAGATGCAACGATTTCACAATCCGGACTCTTTTCTTCGTTGAGGTTCCATGTACCGCCAATGCCCAAGAATTCACCACCGTCTCCGATTCTGTAGAGGATGATGATGATAAGATTTAAAACCTAAAAGAAACAAACAAATTATGAATTAGAAGAGCGAAAATCATGAAATAAAACAATGCGATGTTTTATCCGCAAGAGTTTTCTGTTGCTTTAGAGATTTTCGCTTGTATTTCGGATTTAAATTTTCTTTTAAAGTATTTTTTTGAGCTGTTTTCTTTAATTCCATATTTTTTCCAAACTTTTTGGAAGCAAAATTTTGCACTAAACTAATTTAATCTTGTTCTATGTTTTATCCGCACAATTTTGGAGACAAGTTTGGCTAAGTTTGGATGTTTTACTCGATTTTTGGGTCTAAAAAACACTTTATTTATATTCAAGGAAGGAAAACAGCATTCTATGTTTTATCCGATACTGTTTTTACTTTGATGTCAAAGATGTAGAAATTCTTTTTGCTCAGTTTTTTAGTTTTCTCGCTTTTATACGAATAATTATTGAATACTTCTAAGAAGTACTTGTCTATGTTTTATCCGATTTATTGATTTGTATTCCGAGGTTTGTTTTCCAAACTCGGATATTTTCTTATTTTCGAACTGTTCCTAAGTTATGACACATTTCTTTTGCTCAAAAAATGTGTTTATCTTTTTTTGTTTTCTAGTGATTCACATCAAAGCTTTTTTAAAGGTTTTTCAACGCTTCAATACGCACCACACCACTCCCTTATCATTCAATTTAAAGTATTTCTCACGAACACATTCTAAGTAATAGAGATAGCTTATCTTTTTATCAGCTTCTTCATAGCACAATTGAAATAGAAAATGTTTCGAAATTTTACACAAAGTAAAAAGCAGAAAAAAAGCAACAAATGTATAAAATATACGCGGATTATCTTCTCAACCCACCAATTTGGCACACTTGATGAAAATCGATCCAATTGTTTCCACAGACACCATCTTTAGTAAATTTCTTAAGGTTTTTGTTAATTAAATTAAAAATACTTCGAATTCGAATAAGATTTATTCGACAATTAGTGGAATTAAAGGATTTCCTAATTTCAAATAAATTAAGACAATATTTTTCTCTTGTTCGTTGGTCGTTAATAGTTCACTTGTGACTGAATTGAGTCCGCCAAGATAACAGGTTGTTTCGAAGCTTTGAATCTCATATAGCGCTACAAAAGATAAGATTAAATTGTGTGCGAGGTGTTATCTTATCGCAAGAGGTGTCATATCTCGTTCAAACACTACTTGACGAAACTTTTCTGTTACAAAGGCACAGGTGGGTCTTAACGTTGTAGTTGTAAGCGATGTTTTGCGCAAACATTGTGAAGATTGTATCATGACTCTAATCAGTGTGTATCAGTGAATTGATAAGGGAACGCTTGGAATTTATTTACAAGAGTTATAGTCATCGTTGGGTTACTTGGAATTAGCTTTGGTATTCTTGGATAAGGTCTTAATCATTGTCTTTTTCCATATTGATGGATCGAAAAGGGTTTTTGGGACGCCTTCGCCTCCTACAAGGTCAAATTCTATAACATACAATGTGTAAGCTGTATTCCTCGATATACGAAATGATGTCAAGAACCAGCTTTCTCTGTTTACTGTTTTGCAATGAAACAAAATTCTTGTTGAGAATAGATGAAGCAACGTATGCACTTTTCCTAAATTCCAAAAATAAAAACCCCCGGAAAAATCCCGAATGCATTTGCCAAAATGTAAGAAGGATTTTGCAATCTCACTCTCTGACATTGAAAAGACATTTTGTTAGAAAGTCAAGTCGCAGCAGTGATCAAATATTTTTTTAAGGATTTTTCTTTGAACAAATTGACTGACGATTTGATAGAGACACGACATCGACATTAGATTCGAGTAAACGCTAAGAAGAACGTCAGGAAATAAATTGCTATGCCATGCACAAAGGAAAACAATTTTCAACTACAGGAGAAAAAGTCCTTTTTTTCAAGGGATAAATGTTTCCGTCCCTAGTTGGGCATGTTCGAAAATTGAAGAATTGAGAAAGGAAATAAGATGATATCCTCGTTTGCTTGATATGCATCCTAACAAGTTTCACAGAAGTCCTAGAAATGGTAACACATGTTTGGTGTTTTCGATTTGTTGATTGAAAGTGACTGTGAAATCTCCAAGGATTTTGAAAAGGGAAATGTACATTCTACCCTGCAAAGTATTTGAATAAACACTTTATAGTGAAAAAAGCGTCTTGGAGATGGTAGCATTTTAAATTCTCTTGTAAATGAATCATATTTGACTCAGGAACTGGTATTTTCTATTGACAGAACCTTTTTATACCCCCTGTAGCCCATTTTAGTGGACTTTGATCTACAAACAAACTCTTGGGGGCCACATTGATAATTTTGTAACGCTACCCCGGGCCACAAGAAATTTTTTTTATAGTAAATACAAATAATAATACTCATTTTAATGTGCATAGTAGTAATAGTAGAAATGGCTGCCACGAGCAGTCTAGCACTAGCACTGGTTTGCGCCGTTTTGATACCATAAAAACTCATTTGACCTATAAAATTAAATGAGGGATTATATGTATAAAACTCTGAGTTTTTGTTTTGAGTTCGCTAGCTGACGATCTCAAGTTCAAAGAGAAACTGAAACAGTTAGGCCCTCCGCACACGAAGCAACTGTTTTGCGACTAGAATCGCAAATCAGTTGCTCAAGCAACTTTGTATATGAAGCTCTATAGCAGAGCTCACACGCTCGACTGAAATGAAACCGGTTTGCAACCGGTTTGCAATCGGTTTCCAACTAGTCGCACGCAACTGATTTTGTAGGTCGAATTTGAGTTGCTTAAGCAACTTTTTTTGTTTTTGTTATTAAAATTATAATATTATATATAAAAACAGATGTGTTTGTTTGTTTCTATGTCTGGTATGAACTTCTAAATGGCCCAACAGATATTTATGGATTTTGCATGTTGTATTTCTGGAATTTGTTTGGCATTGGAAAAACCATACGGAAGAGTCGGAAAACTGGAAATATGAAATATGATATGATACATAGACGTGAATTTGGTTTCTTGCATATTCTTTTTGTTCCAGAATCGCTTATCAAATAGTAAAATAGAAAGTTCTTGATGGAAAACCCGCAAAACTCATTAGAGTTGTAGGTGCTTTGGTTTTCTAATGAAATATTGTTGATATAAGACCGCGAATTTTAGGTGCATTCGTTTTCAAATAGAAAAATAGAAAATTGTTGGTGGAAAACTCGGAAAATTAAAAAAAAAAGAGTGAATCATTTGATGGTTGATAACATTTAGGATTTTGATTACGTAAAGGTAAACGATATTGATAAGATACGTGGTGTTTAATCACTCAAGGAGTTTATCTGAAGAAGCTTAATTGGGATGAAAAGGGCTTGGTTTGTTTGTATGTCTGGTGTAGAGACCATCAGCAGATACACATTCTCTCATGTTCGTGTCCATCTTTTGGATGTTGGAAGCAACCAACTTTGGCATCCGTTTGATTTAAATGTTCTGCTGCCATAAAGTCTGCATTTCAATTTTTTCTGTATGTATGGATGGGTCCAATGTTCTCTTCGTACAAGTTTTCTTTGTCTTCAGTACTGGTAATAGTCAATTAAATCGTCTTCATCAGTACAACTGTTTGACATGTTGAATAGTTTCTTATAAAAATTGTGAACAAAAAATTAAAAAATCAAAATTCGGTCGTACTCGTGTGCGGAGAGAAGTCACAAATCGATCGCAAACTAGTTGTAAAACAGTTGTTTGAGCAACTGATTTGCGACTCTAATTGCAAAACAGTTGCTTCGTGTGCGGAGGGCCTTAGTTTAAAATACGCCTCAAATACATCTTTGATCTTTAGTTCGGAAAGCTCATTAAGGTCATTGAAGAAGGACTTTCCCAATGATTTGGTTCTCGTTTTGGCTAGGGCCAAACAGACAGAAAGTATTGTGAGCTAAGATGCGTGTTCCCCAACAGGCCAGTGTCCGGTGCATGTTGCAACGACCCTGGCTATGCCTTGCCTGGGTCTGCAAATAAGGTTATTAGTGCAGGATTTATTGTAGGTGGGCCATATCCTTCTAGATATGATACAGTTGGTTAGGCTACTCCACCTGTGATTTGATTCAGCGAAAAAAATTGAGACGATCTTGTCCTTCATAGCACCAAGAGGAATGTTGACTCTTTCCGCGAGCGAACTATGAAGAGCTGATCCTTGCCTTGCCAGCTCGTCAGCCCGTTCATTGCCCTCAAAGCCACTATGACCCGGAATCCAGACAAGAGTGATCCTGAATCCAATGTTCATGCCCGCTAGCTCACTCCGGCCAGTCTCTTGAATAGCCGCCTGACTGTCCGAAAAGATAGTTGTATTGCGGTTTTGATTCGGATCTAGTTTTATAGTAATTTGCATGCTTCCTTAATCGAGAGCAGTTCAGCCTGAAACATATTAGCAAAGTCAGGAAGCCGAAAGACCTGGAGACATTTAAAGACTCAGAGAAAACTCCTGCACCAACCCCACACTCCATCTTTGAGCCGTCGCGTCGTCAGTGAAAATAGATGTGTCGAAGCCTCTCGTCACCAAGTCATCATCAAACTCTTTCCAGATGGAATGATAACTTAAAATCCGCACTGAGGTCCACAGTAGGAGTGCAGATGTCCATTCAATATTTGAATAAAATGATTCCAATTGAATTTCGCAATGGCAAGAAAAGTAAGGAATACTAAGCGACCGACATCTGTTTTTCATTTAGTTGTGCAAACCTTTCCTGGCGTAGAAAGGAGTGACATCTAGAAAAAATGTTTGAAGACATACGATGTCCACTTTTCCACTGCTGTACGTTCTAGTGTTGCTTCCATTTTGAAAACTCAAAAGGAAATATTTTTCTCACGTTTTTCTGCAGTCACTCGATATTTTAAGAATTTATTAAACCACGCCGCGGGCCAATTTTTATAAGCTCGCGGGCCGCAGGTTGAGTATAACTGCTCTAGATACTAGTTTTCTACCACACAAAAGCCTTGTTTATGAGTGAAATTTCAATCAATGTGAATCATATTTATTCATAAACTCGTGTCCCATCCCGAAGACAGTGAGCTTATCAACTGTTACCCTCGTCCTTCAATAAATTCTGCTACTTTATACCTTTCCCATAAAACTGTCTTCAAAAAAGCTTGTTTTGCTATAAAATTACCAGTTGTTTTAGTTTTCTTTTTTCAGCTTCTCACAAACTAATTGCAAAAACAAAAGAAAATTTCCATGACACCACCAAGCAGACCAATTAAATATTTTTTCAATTAAATTTTACTCTTATAGACCATAACGAGCAATTATTACAATTCGTAATTTCCATTTCATTACCTCTGCCAATGACATTTATCACAATATTTTTCACAACTACCACCATCAGTGACAGAGACTTTGAATGAGGTAGCTAACCTTGTCCCATGTCAAAAATATTGAGAAAAAAAAAACATCAAAGTAAAATTTCATTAAGTAAACCGCTTCAAGTCCAATATTCAGAATTCAGTGTCGTTGACGATAATAATCCCCACCTTTCCGGCAGCAAGAGTCTCATTCATGGCCTCTTGCAGTTCAATCACGCGTTCCTATGATATCATCATCTGTGTCGCCATAGCCAACGTCAGTTTGAGCTCTAAAGACTTGCGAAAAAAAACGTTTACTGTGAATCACCAGCTGATGACAATGCTGTCTAATTAGCATCTGCTGGAACCTCCACCAAACCCACATCCAAGCACCAATAGAGAGGTTATGAACCTTGCAAAAATTTTCGAGATTCAAATCATTATGCAATCAGAAAAAAAAACGAGCAAACAGCATCAACAAACGACTGAGCAAACTTGGATTCATCATTCAATACCAATCAATTAGTTGATAGCCCTGCCTCAGTCTGGCCCACCCACAACAATTAACACCACGAACAGCTGTCAGAAATGTCACAGTTGCCTGCGAAAGGAAACAACATCAATTTCCATTTCCATGCAAAATACGGTAGAATGACAAAGTAAGAGTCAACACAACCGAGAAAGTAAAGCTTCTCTCCCTGAGTCACCATCAGACAGACAGTTGTTGTTGTTGCTTCCATTCTGTCAAATCCATACACAAAGAAGCCAAACAAAAATGGACCCCAAACAAGAATAACTGCACAACAGATTTGGCAAATGGCTATACCGGTTGGCATAACATTACCTTCCGTTCGATGTTCGAAAGAAGGAAACAACCATATTAATTCTGGTTTGACACCCCACCCGGTGTGGGAGTGAATTGGAACATGGAAAAGTTGTTTTTCCCTTTTTTTCTCGTGTCATCTGCCTGACAGCGCATGTGAGCTAAAGTAGGTTAATGCTTTTGTGAATGAAAGTCGTGCATTACGAGTTTGTTTACATATTTTTTTCTCAGTGCAAACATTTCTCAAAAGAAGCTTTGAGCGGTTTTATGGGTTTTCTTAAGAGAAAACTTCTCTTAATCGATTCGATAGGAAGTTAAGAGCGAAATTTCTGTTGAAGGAAGGAAAGTAAAAACATACGCAAGCAGATTAAAAGGAAATTAATAAGAGTGTGCATACATTTTTGTTTTTTTTTTTTCGTTTTTGTTGATTTATAGCGACAACAGAATCTATTTGTAAGCCTGTCAGTCTTAATATAGTCAATGTGATCGTGAAATGACACACTTTATGATCATTTTATTTATTAAATAAAAATAAAAAAACAACATCTGCTTGAAAGATGTTGGACTTTCTTTTGTTGTTGGTTTTAAATGGTTTCAATTAGTTTGGGTGGTGCTAAAGTAAATTAGTGTTAATGATACAATATTTCTGGGTGTTTCAAAGGAATGCCGAGCTATTAAGAAGATGAAAGCTTTCAGGAATTTGAAATTTATTCACTTTTTTATGGATTGTTACAGGGTGAAATATTTAGATAATGTTGATTTGTTTGAAGTTGAAATCACATTTCTTGAGACAGTAAGTTGCACCGAAGGAACAAAATTCTAAAGTATTCAATTTAAAGTCTAAATATCATCTCACCTCATTTCGCTACAATTTTCGGTATATTTTTACGTCAGTATCTTGGTAACAGAAAGTTAAAGTATCAGTATTTTAAAGTGCTTTCACTTTATAAATACGTACTTCACTTCTTAATGAGTTCATAAGCAGCTTACATTGAGAAATCGTTTACTTACTTACTTATCCGGCTCACAATCCATGAAGGGTCTCAGCCTGAGATACTGCAGTCTTCCATCGTGAACGATCCCTCGCATGCACTCTCCAGTCACCGAGACCAAGCGCTCTGGCATCCGCAGTCACTTGGTCCTTGTACCGTAGGTTCGGTCTTCCTTGTCGTCTTGAACCTGGAGGCTGGGATGAGAAGACTTTCTTGGCTGGAGCGTTGTCGTCCATTCGCTCGATGTGGCCGAGCCAATGTAGTCGTCTTTTCTTGGCCTTCTGGACTACATCCACATCTCGGTACAGGTCGTACAGTTCACGGTTCAACCTTCTCCTCCATTCGGCATCGTACGGGACCGAAAATCCGTCGAAGAATTTTTCTTTCGAAAGGGCCCACTATCAATTCCCCTTTTTAACTTATCATCCAATGCTCGGCGGCGCCGCAGAGTATGACTGGTAGAATCAAAGTTTTGTATAGCAGACACTTTGTCTTTCGATTGAGGAGTTTTGAACTCAGTTGTTTTGCCGAACCGAAGCAGCAGCGGTTCGCTAGGGTAATTCTTCTTCGGATCTCCACTAAAATGTCATTTGTGGGATTGATGTTTGTTCCAAGGTATGTGAATTCCTTAACGACCTTAACTACCTCGAAATTGTGGCTACCAACAGTGAAATTTTGTCCTAGGCGGTTGACAGATGTTGCTTTGTTTGTTGACAGCATGTACTTTTTTTTGTCCTCATTCACTTCAAGACCAACGAGTTTCGTTTCGCCTGTTCTTCAATCGCATTGAAGGCTTCACGCACAGCTCTCTGGGATCGACCGATGATGATGATGACTATGTCGTCCGCAAAGCCTAGGAGCTGGGTGAATTTGTTGAAGATAGTGTTTTTGTTTTCTGTGCTCACACCTGCCTTGCGCATTATCTGCTCGAGGACTATGTTGAAGAAATCGCATGACAGCGCATCTCCTTGTCTAAACCCTGCGCTTGTTTGAAACAACTCGGATGAACTGCTACCAATTTGCACACTGTACTGCGTATTGTTAAGCGTCATGTGGCACAGTTGGATCACTTTGTTCGGGATCCCGAATTCAGACATCGTCATCATAAGCTCTTGACGGTGGATGTAATCATATAAGCAGCTTTGAAATCGATGACAAGATGTTGGGTTTCGAATTGAAATTCCAGGATTTGCCTCAGTGTGAATATTTGGTCTATCTTTGTTCTGCTTGGCCTAAAGGCATAATGGAGCTTTTCGACCAGTTGCATGTTGCATGCTGTTTATCAAAACGCCTCCTCCACATTTAAAGAGTTCCACAGGTATTCCATCCGACCCGGCGGACTTGTTATTGTTTAGCTTGTGGATGTTTCTTTCTACCTCTTCAGTGCTGGAGGCTGGGACTGGGTCTTCATTGACTGGTCTTGCTTTTCTTTCGTCGATGGCTCGCTCGACATTAAGCGTATTCAGCAGGTGTGCTACTTCAAAATATCAACAATTCTCTGTGCTTCGGGGACTAAGTTTCCTTCACTGTTTCGAAAAGCCTGTATCCCAGTTCTGAAACCAGAATCTAATTGCTTCGACCCTTTTAAGAAACGTCGGGAGTTGTTCTTGGCCCGAGACTCTTTGAGCTGAGAAACTGCATAGGCTCTTTTTTTCCTTCGCAGGGTATTTTTCTTAATTTTCCTTTTTGTTCGGTGATCTTCTCTTGATGCTCTTGTTTTCCGTTGCAGCATCTGCAAGCGTGCATTTTCCGTCTCTCTTTTCAATAAAATTGAGAAGTCCATTATTAAAAAAATATGCTTTGTCAAGTTCTATTAATTTTACTTTTGAGTACTCGTACTTTAATTATGGAAGTACCACTTCTAGTCCTTGTGAGTACTAAAAGTTGCACAAGTACTAGACGAGAATTATTCTTGTACCTGAAATCATTGCCATTTGCACTTGAAAGAACTGATACTTGTACTTCAAAAAAGTAAAATCGTACTAACAATAACTAATACCGTACATGTGATGTACTTAACTACCAAATTTACTAGATTTTTAAATCTCAACTTCCAGGCTGTTGAAGAACACGTCTCGGTACTTTGAACTTGTACTTGGAAGTACGTCCGGACCCAAACACTTATGCAGATACTCTGATTAGGACCTGCAATTAGTTTAACGATTTATAAAATTTAAAACATTTGAAGGAAATTCATTACTCCCCCCATTCGGCAGTAATAAATTATACGAGCTGTTATCATAAATTAAAAGCTTCCAAGTAACAAATTTGAGCGTCCCATGGTTCGATACAATTTTGTGATAAAAGAAAAATAACTTTTCCAACAAAAACTCAATTTATAATTCAAAAAATTATCGCAATTCTCATCACCCCTCGCAAAACGAAACTTTTTCCTTTTTAAAACAAATTAACCACATCCAATCATAACACACACCACCCCCTCGATCCACGTCAATTCAGCAAGCAACAATGCAAGAAAACCGTACTTCATTCCCCATAAAATTTCCGTTAAATTGGCAAAAAATTCCTCTTAAAAGGAAGTTCTGGCCCATAACCTCACTGCCTTTTCTCAAAATAATGACAACATCGATTGAATAAGAACATCAAACACACCACAATGTATCTAACTTTGGCCAATTACCCCCGCGACAACCGTCGCTCGACTTTGGCTTTTATTACAAATTTTCCACCCCACCAAAATATGGCATATTTCGAAAATTCCATTGAATCTCAAATAAGGAAATTGTCATTTTGAAGATGGGTGACATATTTGTTGGAGATGAGCAAGGGGAAAATCCCAAAGGATATATCCAGACCACGTTCACCAGGCCAGAACGGCAAAATGTTTAACCTTTTAATTCGAGAATAAAACTTGCCTCACATCAAACAGAATCAGCCAGCGCCCCACTTTCACCATCAACATGCCACACATATCACTCATACTCAACTCGCATGATATCATCTCTCTCGAATCAAATAACTGACATTGTTTACTTGATAATTAAGGTCCTGCATGCTGTTTGTGTTTTCCTTTTTTTCAAGAAAGAAAGTGAACCAAGAAGACAGACACAAAAAAAACCGTTACTGTGTCGAGTTCCCTTCTGCATTTCCCTTTCATCGAGCATTTTTGTTTACTCGAAGAAAGTAAACAAAAATGAAAGCTCCCTCAAAATATGGAGGCAACCAAGTGGGATGTCCTTACAATATGTCGTCACATCATCACTGAGTGAAATCCTTTTTTGAGTGAAATTGAAAACAAACGAAAATTCCGTAACACAGAGACAGAGATTGGAGAACGACACAAATGAAAAGCTCCACTTTTTCGACAATTTTGAGTCGATGTACGGTTGGCAGAAAACTTAGTTCGTTACGAACCGTCAGCACGTGTAGACAAGTAGCCCTCGCAACATTCGGATAAAAAGAGGATAACGCCGACAATCCAACACAGAATTCCATTGTTTTTTTGGTTTTTCATTTTCTTGCGTTGGACATTTTTGTATTTCCTTGTATTCGAATAAGTTTCGTCCGTGTTTTGAATTTAATTTGCGTTTTTCCGTTTTTTTTTTTCGTTTTACTTCTTCCTCTTCCTGCTCTTCTACTTCTACTTCTTCTCGCTCCTTTGAAGACCAACCAGACAAAACAGAAGAGAAACAAAAATATTAACCTACAATTATTGTATTATCCTGGTGCCCAGTGAGTGTCTAATCAAATTTGAAGGTCCTTTTTGTGGGATTTTGTATGAATATGAATGGAAAAAATAGAAATCATAGTGAAAGTGTAGACAAACGGATGAACGTGCTGCAGTGAAGTTTTGTAATTTGTTTGGTTTGCTTCTAGTCGTGTGTGGCGCGCTATCTCAAGTGGTTCGTGAGATGATAAAATGAGTAAATTAGCTGTGGGGATACTGCAACTATAGTAATTTGTGCCGTAATCTCGTTCTTCTTCTTCAGATCCTTATCTTCCTTCTTATCTCTGCGCTGTGTTATCTCGTCTCTTTAAGTTTACTTATTTTC
Organism: Sphaerophoria taeniata; assembly: GCA_943590905.1. Taxonomy (NCBI): domain Eukaryota; kingdom Metazoa; phylum Arthropoda; class Insecta; order Diptera; family Syrphidae; genus Sphaerophoria; species Sphaerophoria taeniata. The sequence continues at coordinate 10,520,152 of OX016542.1, read as the reverse complement.
GTCCTTGTCTCGGTCGGTTTGAATTCATTAAAGGACCCTTGTGTACAAAATTTGCGGGGTAATTTTTTTTGTTTGCGTCTGTGACTAAAATTAAATGCGACATCAAGAAGGATCACAAAGAGTGTACTTGAATAATTTAATAATAAATTTTGTGTGTGAATTATCCAGCGGCATTTTTATTCGACCGCATTAATTTTTTTCGTCCTGTCAATCAAGGAGGAGAATACGTGATTTTTTGTCTATTTTGCTATTCGTCTTACAAAAACAAAAAGACAAAAGGATGCTCCACGAGAACTCTCGATTAATTAACTACCATCAACAAAATTGTATCAATGTGACTGAATGTAAGTTAAATTTGGATATCCTCTTTTTGTTCCATTTCATTGTTTTTCGACTGACAAATTAACGGTTCGATTGATAAGGATTATTTACAGTTTGCCACAAATTCGTTGGTTAATCTTATCCTTTTGTGAACCTAGACGACAGAAATTTTCCATCTCATGGACTCTGAGTTCGACATTGATATTCAGGCAATGAATTGAATGTTGAAATTGAATTCAAGTGAGATAATGAGAAATAAAGGATAATAAGGAGACGAGTTTAAAATGGTTTTGGCAAAATTTCGTGTGGTTTTGACTCGCTCGTTATTGTATTTATAAGTCTACGTCTGTTTCTATTTCTCTGTGTTGCTGCCGGAGGCTAGATAAATGGTTTTAAATCAACGTGAATTCTGCGGTTTTTGTGTTGGTGATGGTGGTTGGGAATATCAAATAAGGCGCACGTTGTATTTTCACTTGATGGCTGCTAAACTTGAAAGGTTTAAATTGCTGAGTTCAAATTTTTTGTTCAAGAGTTGGGTTATGGTGGAAAGTTTTAAGCTTGGTACTTTATTAAATTTTGTTGCTGTGATGTAATAAAAATTGGGTGAATGGGCCTGCCCAAATGTTATGAAGGTTTAGTATTTTCATTTGGTCGAAAAAATTGCGGTTTTATTACGAATCATTAACTGTATTTGAGTTGGTTGTAGTATGGCTTTAAATTCGACCGAAGATGTGTCTACTTTGCATTTAAATTAATTTCGGGACTGTTCATTTATGACAACAAGCGGTTTATGATCGGCATTTATAACTCCTAAAAAGAAGTATGTGTACCTACTTCAAGAGTCCATTAAAACCTATTCAAATGGCTTTTTCCAAATAATACATCATATTGGGGAGAATAAGCCGACTTAAGATTGTATACTGGAAGATAGGAAATCAATCTCACATCGTACTTCAATTAGATTTATTTAAACAAGTTTAATTCGAAGATTGTAATGCAATTATATTTGTATTTAAAACAGCGTCTTATTTGTATCTTATTCTTTTCGGACGGAAGTAACAAAAGTAAAGTAAGGCGTGAACCCTAATGAGTAACGAACAAACAGACACAAGATATGACATCACCTGGAACAGAACAATACAACGGAGAGAGACAGATGCTTACTTAGTTAACCGGGTCCCAATCCATGAAAGATCTCAGCCTGATACACTGCAGCCTTCCAAAGGGTACGGTCCCTCGCATGCACACTCTCCTGTCGCCAAGACCAAGCGCTCTGGCCTCCACAGTCACTTGGTATCAGTACCATAGGTTAGGTCTTCCTTATCGTCTCAAACCTGGGTGCTGCGAAGAGAAGACTCTTTTCTGGAGCGTTTTCATCCATTCGCTCGATGTGGCCGAGCCAATGTAGTCGTCTACATCCACATCTTTAGTACAGCTCGTACAGTTGAACCTTCTTCTCAGTTCACCATCGTCGCATACGGGACCGAAAATCCGTTGAAGAATTTGTTTTTCGAAAGTGCCCGATATCAATTCCCCTGTTTTACTTATCGTCCAACACTTGGCGCTGTAGAGTAGGACTGGTAAAATCAAAGTTTTGTATAGCAGACACTTTGTCTTTCGTATGAGGAATTTTGAACCCAGTTGTTTTGGCAAACCGAAGCAGCAGCGGTTCGCTATGGTGAAACTTCGTCGGATCTCCACTAATGTGTCGTTTGTGACATTGATGTTTGTTCCAAGGTAGGTGAAAGGTGAACTCCTTTACTAACTCGAAATTGCTGCTACCAACAGTGACGTTTTGTCCTAGGCGGTGGACAGATGTTGCTTTGTTTGTTGATAGCATTTACTTTGTTTTGTCCTCATTTACTTTACACTAGACCAACGAATTTCGCCTGTTCTTCATCCGCTGTGAAGGCTTCAAGCACAACTCTCTTGGATCGACCGATGATGTCTATGTCGTCCGTTTAGTCTAGGACCTGGGTGGATTTGTTAAAGATAGTGTTTTCCGTACTCACACCTGCCTTGCGCACTATCTGCTCGAGGACTATGTTGAAGAAATCACATGACAGCAAATCTCCTTGTCAAAGCCCTGCGCATGTTTGAAACAATTGGGATGAGCTGTTACCCATTTGCACACTGCACTGCGTATTGTTTAGCGTCAGGTGGCACAGCTATATCAGTTTGATCCTGAATTCAGACATCGCCATCTTAAGCTTTTTGCGGTGGATGCTTTTATAAGCAGCTTTAAACTCGATGAAAAGATGGTGGGTTTGGAATTGAAATTCATTGGTCTTTTCCAGAATTTACCTCAGTGTGAATATTTGTTCTATCGTTGTTCTTCCTGGCTTAAGGCCACACTGGTTCGGGCCGATTATTGTGTTGCAGAAAGGTTAAAGACGCTCACAAAGTACGTTGGATAGGATTAAAGGATATGGCTTGGTAGTTTTTGAATGCCATAGGATCGTTATTTTTTTTTGTTTTTTTGAAGATGGGGCATATGGAACTTATTGGACAGTCAGTGGACATGCATTCTTCCTCCCACACTTTGTTGATGACCTGGTGCATGCGGTTCATCAAAACACCTCCTCCTCCTTCCGCAGGTATGCCTTCCGACTTGCCACTTGTTATTTTGTTAGCTTTTGGATGGCTCTTTTTACCTCTTCTGTGCTTGGGGCTGGAACTGGGTCTGCATTGACTGGTCTTGCTTCTCTTTTGACATTTCCTCGCCGACATTATGCCCATTCAGTAGCTGTTGGAAATGCCACCTTCCACACAATATATAATATTGGGGAGAATATGGTGACTTATGATTGGAGAGTTTACAAAGCCTAAACAAAATCAGTTTAATACTCCAATTTAGTCTTATCTTAACAAGTTGCCTTCCAAAAAAATAATGAAATTATATTTGCAATTTTAAACAGCGTCTTATTTTTATACTATTCTGTTCGGACGGAAGTAAGATTCGTGTTTTAATCGCAAACCCTAACGAGTAACGAACGAACAGATATCTGAAAGCACTGATGACTGTGTGCCATCGGCTGGACTGGAACAGAACAAGGCATTAATAAAATAGAGAGGAGAGAGATAGATAGGCACATAGAAGCATACGTGGCAAAGAGGAGGAGGCATAGATTTATATTGTCTTATATTATCGCAAAGGTCGCCTCAAATAAGCTGGCGATTTTTGCAGGAAAAGAATGCTGTCAAATATTTTGACTAAGTAGCCAACTACTCATTCCTTTGAGCTATATCCACCAGCATTTTAAATATCAGAAGCGATGCTTAATTGCCACCGACACTAATAAAATAGACCTGCAGATGTATTAAGTTACCAGTCAAAACACTCTGTACACTAAGTTTCTCTGATCTCATGGTAAATGATTTAATCGTTATCAAAGAGTTGCTGAAGTCCTGCACTTAAGGATTAGAAAGGTGTTCTCGGAAGCCATATTTGGAGATTATAAAATTTTTTGATAAATATTAAATTCTTAAATTTCCATGTCAAAAGTATCATGAAAGTTCATTGAGGTTCAAAAAGCAATAGCATGTTCTTAATTTAAAATTTCCCCAAGCAGCAACTACCACTGGCTCTATAATCAAAGACGAGCAAACTATCAATTTAAATCAATAAGCATGAAGTTACCCCAACATTTGACATTTAAACCAAGAAACAGATACAAACAAATACAAATAAAGACAACAAATATAAATACGATTCTCTCCAGCGATAACTTAAATGTCAAGCAACCATCACAGAAAGTTTTTTTTTTGCATCATAAACTCTTATAGTATTTTTCCTTTATTATAATTTTGTTGATCCTTTACTTGATGTGTACTTGTTGTTGTTGTTGAAGTTTAACATTAACATGCAAGGATCAAAAACTGCCTATTATTATATTGCTGGCATGTTTTGGTGTCATGTAGGCAGAGGTTCTGATTGATATCACCCAACAAACGACTAACCACGGACTCACACAACGCACAAAACAGAGCAAGAAAAAGTGTCATTTAAACAAATGATATGGTCCTCAGCCATGAAAGGTAGTTATTTTGTTGTTAAACAAATGGAAATAAATAAAAGTATATGTTTAGAGTGCCCGAGGTCGGTTAAGGATCCGAACATTGTTGTTACGGTCATAAAGTTCGTTGGGTATTTATATCTTTTGATACCCCCCGACTCACCTCCCCAAAAAATAAATTTCTGCGAATGTTGAATGAAGCTATTTCGATGTGGAAATGACGCTTTATCGAAAACTTAATTATTTAACACATTTTATTTATTTGGTGTCAGGTCTGCGGCTTATTAAAAAATTATGGGAATCCTGGCATTGATGCTGTTGGATATTATGTATGCATTTTGGGGACATATACTAGCCTGAAGCTGACGATTATAAAATATAAAAAATGCCAAAAACAAGAGATCCTTTTCGGTTATAATCGACTCCGCTTATTTCAAAACCACAGTGTTCGCCACTACCTATAGAAGACTCTTCAAAAATTTGCGTGTAAGTTCTAAAGAACATTTTTTTACCCAAATAAATTTATGTAGTTTTCGAAAATGTGAACCTTTTTTGACATTTTTCACCAGACCAGGAGCAGGACAGATAATTGGTCTTTACTGTGCATAAGAGTTCATAGCACAAGGATTCATTTTAATACAATTCCCAACTCCCAGTGTGTATTATTGACTGATTCTGTGAATAAATAAAAATCCTTAACTTACCCAAATAACGTGTGACCATGAAGGAAGTTTGTTAAAGTTAAACTTGACGAACAAATATCAACAAAAAGAAAATTATATCAGGACGAAAAAAAAGGAAAATCGAGTAATGGATTATTAATTGAGGTTAAACTAATGGATTGTTGTAATAATTAATGACAGGAATTTTTTCGAATCCCTCCGTTAAAGAAATTGTTATTAAAACACAATTCAAGAGCTTTTTCTTTTGTCTAGAGAGACTTGTGTTCTTCTTTAAGTGTCATGATTTACGATAGAGATAATTTTGTTATTATTGCACGTTTAGTAAATTGCTTGTTATTCATTATCAAACAATTCCAAACTTTTGCTGGATTTTATGATTAATAATAAGTTGTAAGGTCCAGCTGTAAATGTTGGACCGTTTATTACTTAGAGAGGATATCATTTATTAAAAGACATTCACGATGAGATGTCATAATGCCAGTTTCATTGAGACTCTTATTGTGTGTTCTATTTAATAGAACTCGAATCAGATTACTCTTTGTTCTTCGCGCACGAAATCCTTACGGATTTTATAATGGAAGAAAACTTAAACTGGGCTATCAGCTCTTTCTCCCTTTATAAATCTCCAGGCCTTGACGGCATCTTCTCTCTGATGCTGCAAAAAAGCAGTGAATTTGTCACTCTCCACCTGATAAACATATTCCAAAGAAGCCTAATATGAGTACCTATGTGTTCCAAGGAGATGGCGTGAGGTAAAAGTAGTCTTTATAGCAAACACCGGCAAACCTAGTCACACGGAACCCAAAGACCTATTAGTGTCACTTTTTTTGTACTCAAAACACTTGAAAGACTAATTAATATATTATGTACATACACAGTAATTTAAAACCGGAGGTAATATCACCCTTCAAACATGCCTTCACAAAGGGTGGAAGTGTAGAAACGGCACTTCCCTGCGTAGTTAGAATAGAACGATAGAAAACACACTTGACGTTAAAGAATACACTCTTGCATCATTCTTGGACATTGAAGGAGCCTTCAATAACGTCCACACAGTGCAATTGAGAAAGCACTTAATGATCTCAAAATGGAAGAAGTAGTTATCAAATGGATCATGCGTATGCTGAAAACAGACAGATACATATCAAGCTTGGTAACGCAAAGATAAACATGTACGGGAGTTTCCCCGCAAGGTGAAATTCTTGCACCACTTCTCTGGATTTTGGTGATGAACGAGTACGAGATCCTGATAAAACTTAAAACTAACGGTATAGTAGTGGTAGCCTACGCTGATGACTTAGCGTTTTTGGCGACGGGAATATACCTTAACACGCGTTATCAAAGGTCAGCAACTGGACCAAGAAATGCGGCCTTAAGGTAAACCCGCATAAAGAGAACGGGTTCTGTTCACAAACAGAAGAAAATTACTTCCGTTTGAAATACCAAAAATAGATGACATCACACTTAAAATTTTTGACCAAGCGAGATACCTCGGGGTCCTCGGGATCAGGAAAGCCATGATTGTGCTCTATATATGCAACATAAGTCTGTGTAGAAATTGGGGCCCGAACCCCAAAATAGTCATGTAAATGTTACACCTCCATTGTCAGACCGATTCTAACCTACGGCAGTTTGGTTTGATGGAAAGCTCTGGAGAAATCCACGAATTTAAAAACCCTAACCAAAGTACAAAAGATGCCTTGCCTTAGTACTTGTGGTTTAATGAGGACTAATCCATCTGCGGGCCTAGACGCAATCCTCAATCTCCCCCCATAGATCTATTTGTTCAAGAATCAGCACTTAGGCTCAGTCAGCCAGTATCTGGAAAACTAGTCAGGGTGGCCACGCTGTTATTCTTACGAAATACGTAGGTTACAATAATCTGTACGGATTATATGAGCCATTACTTAGTACCGATGACCTTAGAGGCCGTGGTAATGAAGACGAGTATGAAGAAACTGCTCATTTTCTCTGCCACTGTCCTTCACTCTGTCCTACCAGGAAGAAAACTCTAGGCAACTTCTTCTTCAACGAACTAGAGGAACTATCCGAACTGCCAGGCAAAAGCTTGTTGAGAATTGTCAAGACCTCTAAATGGCTAGACGAACCTCATGATTGATAGGTTATTTATTTTTCAGCAAGTTACAATATTTCAGGATACCACAATGGATCTACATTGATCTAAGTTTGACGGTAACAATACAAACTTTCAGCCCACTAAACCTAACCTAACCTAACCTATTTAATGGATAAAATTCCAAATTGATAAATCAAACTACCTAGTTAACATTTTCTACAGCCATGGAAACTATATAGGCAGGTTCTATTTAAATTGAGATTTAAATTTGTTTAATGAATTGAAATAAGGATCGCGAACCGAAGGCCTCCTTTAACCTCCTCATTATGTAGTTTAACCAGAAAGACTACTCTTTTCTACTTATTAAATACGCGATATTGAAAGCATCATTAACAGAACCCGCTTAAAGAAATAATTCCTTATGTTCTTGAATTTCGTGCCTCCGGAAATGTTGGCCTCTCAATACAGGCCTCTTCCCTTATTAACTCATCAAAAGTAAAATAAAATTCTCAACCCTGGTAACGAACCTTACGTCCTTCTCAGTCCAAATAAAAACAAAAGACATTTCCAAACCAAATTACATAAATACAAAAAAGCCACTTTTCGAAATCCCATTGAGGTTCATAATAATTATCTCTCTTGAAAACTCCTTAAGAAGAGGACTTTTGTGCCAGTCAACAAATTCACAGAATTCGAATGAAAACAAAACTCAACACGCCAATAAGGACAATCATATTCCATCTCCAACCGCTTTGTATCCTTGGCGCTTAAAGATTCGCACTGCTGCTGGCCACAGCACACAGTTTGCAAAAAGAGAAAGTCGAATAACGAAGACGATGAAAAAGTTTCTTTCAAGAAGTAACAATTCCGGAAGTTGAATTCATTCAAAGTGTGTCTGTTCTCATCGGTTTGGTCGTTTGTTTTTTCCTTCTTTTGCAGAGACTACACTTCAATTGAACTTTTCTGCTTAGCGAAAAAGTTCTTATTCCATTTCGTGTTCAACTTTCCCTTTCGTTTCCATTGGAGCCTGTCAAATTGGATTGACATCAATAATTGGTTTTCATTAAGTCTTGTTACGAGCACAAAATACACACAACAACAACTATTTCCGGCGATAAAATCATAAAAATAAATAATAATTACTTAAATAAGTTCGCAAAGACCACTTATACGATTTTGCGACGTGCAAAAATCCAAAGTCCCCAAAAATATCTTCGACAATGCCAAAAATAGTTTTTTTTTCTGCTTCTCCTAATGGCGTTTCTCATTAAATTCATAAAATCGAATGGCAAAAATCTTGAAATGATGTAAAACAGCGACTAACCGAACGCCACCACGACCGTCATAGTTCCGCATTGAATGCCAAATTACATTACCAAATTCATGCACAATGGCCACTTACACAAAGCCCATGTAAAATGGAAATGTACCCGTGCTATGGGCGAGAACTTTTGTCATTATCCGCATACGGATACAAAAACGAGACCACTGAGCCGGCTGCCTCATAATTATCCTGGCCGCGATCCAAAAGAACAAAAACTTTTCAATTGGATTTTTTCTTTTTTTCTTCGGTGCAGCTCAATAATAGCACAGAAATCTTTTCCATTAAAGAAACAAAAATACAAAGAAGATGAAGAACATTTTGAAAAGAATAAAAACAGAATCGAATAGATTGTGGGTTGGTCGATTTTGGCGGCAATAATGGCAAGAAATAAATTTCAAATGCTTTAAACTTTGTGATCAATAAGAAAAAATTGAATCCTTGGAGAGTGTGTTTTGACTATTTATGGAATTAATAAATGTAAGGTTTTATTGGTATTCGAATTTTTAGAGAAAAAGAAAATTGGGAAATAAATATACACTTCACCAGCTCCCATGAAGGATCTCAACCTGAGGTACTGCAGCCTTCCATTGGGAAACCAAGCGCTCTGGTATCCGCAGTCACTTGGTTCTTGTACCGTAGGTTCGGTCCTCCTTGTCGTCTCGAACCTGGGGGCTGCGAAGAGAAGACTCTTGGCTGAAGCGTTTTCGTCCATTCGCTAGATGTGGCCGAGCCAATGTAATCGTCTTTTCTTTCTGGACTACATCCACATCTTAGTACAGCTCTGAGCTCATACAGTTGGACCTTCTTCTCCATTCACCATTGTCGCATACGAGACCGAAAATCCGTCGAAGAATTTTTTCTTTCGAAAGTGACCAATATCAATTCCCCTTTTATACTTATCGTCCAACACTCGGGACTCGGGGCCTTAGAGTAGGACTGGTAAAATCAAAGTTGTTTAGCCAAACCGAAGCAGCAGCGGTTCGCTAGAGTAATTCTTTATCGTAGGTAGGTAGGTGCGAACTCCTTAACTACCTGGAAATTGCTGCTACCAACAGTGACGTTTTGTCCTAGGCGGTGGACAGATGTTGCTTTGTTTGTTGATAGCATTTACTTTGTTTTGTCCTCATTTACTTCAAGACCAACGATTTTCGTCTGTTCTTCAACCGCTGCGAAGGCTTCAAGCACAGCTCTCTGGGATCGACCGATGATGACTATGTCGCCCGCATAGCCTAGGAGCTGGAGGGATTTGTTGAAGATAGTGCTTTCCGTGCTTACACCTGCACCGTGCGCACTATCTGTTCCAGAACTATGTTGAAGAAATCACATGACAACGCATCTCCTTGTCTTAACCCTACGCATGTTTGAAACAACTCGGATGAACTGTTACCAATTTGCACACTGTGCTGTGTATTGTTTAGTGTCATGCGGCACAATTGGATCAGTTTGTTCGGGATCCCGAATTCAGACATTGCTATCATAAGCTCTTGGCAATGGATGCTATCATAAGCAGCTTTGAAGTCGATGAAAAGATGGTGGGTCTCGACCTGAAATTCATTGGTCTTTTCCAGGATTTGCCTCAGTGTAAATATTTGCTCTTTCGTTGTTCTGCCTGGCCTGCATTTTCCGTCTCGCTTTTCAATAACGCGCATCATACCACGGGTTCTTTTTCGGGGGTGGCTGGTAACATATGGTGGTCTCGGCTACATTTTTAATTATTTTGCGATTTTGGTTCCACAAATTGTTGACATATGTGGTACCTACTTGGGAGTACGGTGGAGAGTCGCTCTCTCAGGTGCTCACTGTAGTCTCTAGCATTCTCCGGAGTGCTAAGGCAACCGGTGTCGAACTTCATTCTTTGGGCCGCACTTGTTTTTTTTTGTCATTTGATAATCAAGCTCTAAACTTAGCCACTACCAGTAAGTGGTCACAGTCGACATTTGTTCCTCGGAAAGTGCGCACATTCAAGATGTTAGATGCGTGCCTTGCGCCGATTAGCACATGGTTGATTTGATTGGTGGTTCGACACATCCGGAGATCGCCAGGTTTTTTGTGTAACATTTTCATCTTGAAAAGCTAGTCCTACTTATCACCGTATTACGACCTACAGCAAAGTTGATTAGTCGGAAGCCGTTATCTGTTGTAACTTCGTGGAGGCTATGTGCTTTCCAACTAATCCACCAAAGATGTCTTCCTTCCCTTTTTGCATTGAAGTCTCCGAGTACGATTTTGACATCGTACTCTAATTCTATACAGGCTCCGTAGGCTCTGTGCAGGAGGTCGTAAAAATCCTCCTTGCTAGCATCCTCAGCATCATCAGTAGGGGCGTGTACGCGTATAAGACTGATGTTTAGTGTGTCCTTGAAGCGGATTACAGCTAGGTGATCACTAACTGGCTCGAAATCCATGATTTTCTATCTTACCCGATTTCCCACGACGAATCCGCATCCAAATATGTGCATTCTTTTGATGACAGCTGTAATAAATGTATTGTCCCTAATCTTTTCCATTGCATTTCCTGGATCGCAGCAATGTCTGCCTTAAACTTCGTGAAGACAGATCCGTATTCTTGAGTTGCACCTGGAGTGTAGAGTGTTCTTACATTTTAGGTATAAACTCTCAATTCGTAGTCCGTTGTCGTTCCGGGTCTGGTTGCCATAAGATGCGGTCATTATCCGAAACTCTGCCTATCTCTCTAATAACTTCATATTTTTTACTGTACTAAACTCCAAATTTGTACAGGTTTTGCGAGTTATATCTAGTGATATGACCAGTAGCTGATGCTTACCGCTTGGAGGTAAAGTAAACACTTGGGTCTAGGAAAAGATACGGCATATACCCCCAGATCCTACAGCACTCAACCACTCAACCAATAAGACGTGAATTTTTTATTAGAAATTTTGATTAAAAATTATTTTAAGGATAGACTTTCACTTTTATATAAAAAAATGTGTTGCTTTTCGAGTTTCTAGCTAAGTGGCCCATAGAAAGTTTGTGCAGGCTGTCCCTCTTCTACACTTCATGATGATGTTAAGCTTAATAGAAGTTGATCCTTGAAATTTGAAAAACAAATCTTTTCATGTTCAATTTTGTTTTCGTTTCATGTATGACCTTTAAAAATTTAGCAGTAAACTTTTTGAGTTTCACTGTCAATATTTGTATTTCTTATCCAACTACCTAATCCAACTTTCTTCTTCTTTTTCACATTTGCCTTAGCAAAACATTTTTCTTAAAAGTTTTAATATTTCAAGCTGAAGAACCAATATTTCTCTCAAGGACAATTTCATACTAAACTGAAAAAGAAACCTCTCCAAAGTCTATAAATTTCAAGATTCAATAAACCAAAACAAATAAACCAACATTAAATAAAAGCAAACCCAAACTGTTCATAAATTCTTCAAAAAAATATATCAAAGAAGTCTCTCCAACATATGACAAACGAAAACGATACCTTTCGTCCATATACACACACACACACTTCTTTATCCACGCTTTCAAGTGTACAGACGTTTTTTTTTTTGTGTACCGTTCCGGAAATATTTCAATTTTCATCTATTTTCGGGCAGGACACAAGAGGCTCCTTAAAAAAAAATGAAACCTATCCAAACAAGGACATCAATAATAATAAACCTTGCCTACTGTACGGCACAGATGAATTTAACTTTCTTGTTTTTTTTTTGGAAAACTGTACAGGAAAAAACTTCAATTGAAAACGAAAATTTATGAATGCCATATAAATCAAATTTATTAGAGCTTGTCACACATGCGAGAGGAAAGGACCAACATACATACACACAAAACAAAACAACATGTCTCCTTTAGTTAGTTGTCGGCCGACCATTTATTCAGGTGAGATATAAAACGTTCTCGACGCGATGCGGCAGAACACAAAACACGAATCCCAATCCGCCAGAATTCTCGAAATTCTCCACATCCACCCACACAGAAAACCACAATTCATTTCACATTCGTACCTACTGACAATACAAGAATGTCTGGGGATGTGTAATCATTTTTCTGCTCAATTTTTGTGCTTTATAACACAGGCAACCGGAATTCCTTCCTGAATCCTGCGAATATATGTCATTTATATTTTTCCTCAAGACCCAGACAGCAGCATCACTCACACTCACTCATACGATTCTGATGAATTTTATTTTATCATAAAAGAACGACATTCGAGACGAGCGAGTGTTGAAGAAATAAAATACCCATATAGCTTGCTTGCGTTGCAGAAATTTCAAATATCCCATCTTAAAGGACATAAATCTATTTATACATTCTCGACGGTATTTCGACATATTTTTTCTTGCTATGGTTCTTGATGAAATGAATGAAACAGCGTCCTTTTTTTCTTGTGATTTCGATTGGTAATTTATTCCACGCATCTACCTTTTGAACTTGCCTTTATTCCTATATTCTGAAGTCACACACACACACCGACAGAGAAAGTCCTTAAAATCGAATTTTATTTCACAGAAACACACAATGATTTTGTATTGAATTTGAATATTTATTGCTGAACATGCCAAATTGATGTGTCATTTTAGATTTTAACCCAACCAAATATCCAGTTTTCATGTCGGTTGGATTATTTTAAACTTGGCTAGCGTTTATGTTCGTGTCCTGGGTCTGAGTCTGAGTCTGGTTGGTCGATTGAATGATAGGAATAGGAGGGAAAGGGTTTGATGAGGGTATTGGGGAATAATAGACTAACTTCTATTCCAGGAACATGGATATTATGGGGGATTACATGAATTTGAATCAATGGAAAATTAGAATCGAAAGTATACTTAAGTTGGGATTATTCAAATTTTAAATGTTTTTTGAGGGATAGAACAAAAATGATTCCTTTTTTGTTTTTAAATCGCTTCGAGGTAGGATGTTCGAAATGAGATTATAACTGAAACGAATAGTTGTAAGCCTTTTTTTGGAATAAAAAAGTTAAGAACATTTAAGTGATAAATAAAACCGACTCTTCTGTCCATTTTGAACCAAGTTTCATCTACAAAACTTCTCCGGCCAGCTCGGTCAATAGGTAGTGCTCCTGCTAGTTTTGAAAGAATTTCTTTCATTTTTGGGAATCCTGAAATTGTCCTCCAAATTAATTTTTTCGACCTACCAAGTTTCAAGACTGATTTAAATTTTTGGCTTTATTGACAGTTCCAAAAAACTGCGATTCGACCAAAATAAAAATTGGTGGACACGAGAGCCAACTAAGTATTACCATTTTTTTTTTAAATGATTAGAACCCACTCAAGGGGTTTCTTATACCCTTTTTATACCAGAGACTCAGAAAGTGCTTTAGGATGGTGAAAAGGGGGTGCCGGTGTATATTAGTCTTAAATTCCTGAACACTGCAATGATTTTGAAAGACAGAGTATGGTAAGAAGTTCCACATTCCCGTAGTACGGCTAAAGAACGAATTTCTATACTTGAAAGTATGTCCGAAGTTGGGCTCGCGGAAAAACTGATGGGCATTCCTAGAACCTAGAAGTGCGAGTATTACGGACGAATTGTTTAAGGGGAGGAATGCAACTAGCTATTTCACAAGAGCACATACCGTAAAAGTAACGAAAGAACAGGAAGAGACACGAAACGTTACGACGACGATGGTCTAACGAGATGAATGAGTTGGTTATGTCTTTTCATTCTAAGGGGTCTCTTTTGTATACCGTCCAAGAGGCTTAAATATTTAGATGGAGCACCAGCCCAGAGATGAGAATTGTACTCAAACTTTGGATGGATATACGTCTTAAAGATAATAGCCAGATCAGACGGGAAGAAAACATCTTGTGGCATTTGTGGCGACATCGCATATGTGTTCGTAGCTAAGGGTACTATCATCAGCGAAACAATTTGTTGGATTATAAGTTACAGAAAAGAGATCATTTATAAAAATGAGAGAGAGGATCGGAGACAAAACTGAGCCCTGGGGCACACCATCATTTATATTGTGAGTTTCAGACTTGAAGCCGTCCAACTTGCATTTAACGGTTGCTAATCCATCATCAATACCGAAAGCATACATTTTCGATAAAAAAGCAAAATGCCATACTTTATGAAATGCCTTTGAAATATCAAGTGCAACAATCTTACTTTCTCCAAAACGAATTAAAGATTTGTTCCACTGTTCGGTGAGATAGACCATCAGATAACCAATGAACCTGTTGCTACGAAAGCCGTACTGCCGGTCAGTAAAAAGCTCTCGGTCTTCGAGATATTTCTTGAGCTGATAGTTTATAAGCGTTTCCATGGCCTTATATAGAAGGGAAGTAAGTGCAATCGGACGATAATTGTAGGGAGAAAAAGATTCGCCTTCTTTTTGGAATTGGATAGACAAATGCTGTTTGCCAACTGCTCGGAACGAGCCCAGAAGAATAGGATAGATGGAAAAGCTTACTTAAGGGTTTTTCCAGCGTGGAAGAATACCTCTTCAGAATATAATATCGGGGATACCATCCGGACCAGCGGATTTATGTTTATTGAGATCTTTTAGGACTCTCGCCACAGCACGAGTGCGGAAGAAGATTTGTCCCATGGAATCATCGACGCGCTCAAGAACTGGACTAGTCACGACACTCTCTGGCAGCGAAGAGTTGGAGCTTGGAGGCGAACTGCCTAGCAAAAAGGTTAACTTAGGAATCGAAGAAGATGAAGTATTCTTCATATTTTTTACAAATTACCAAAAATTCTTACTGCCTTTGGGACCATGCAGAATTTTTAGCCTTAATTTTTGGTCATGCAAGAACTTGGTCCGTCGAATATGAGCATTACAGTTGCAGGCCTTCCTGGCTTGTTTAAACTTGTTCCGGTTTTCCTCAGTTATGTTGGCTCTAAAACACCGGAACTTTTTTTCTCTGATAACCTCTTTACAGCTGGAAACAAACTATAACTTTTCTTTGTGCCCAATGCTTTTCACCCTATTCGCGCAGTGTTCTTTAACAACGGAAATGTAACTTCCTCAAAATAACTTATTGTAACTTCCTACAAATTTATGAATGACAGAAAATAAATTGATCCTTCTAAATGAGCACTGTTTAAATTCAATAGATGTGAGCTTCTCTTCTAAGATAAATTTTTTGAGCCAAAAATATTTCTAATCTCCTTTATTGCACCAAAAATTTAAGCTACTCGCTTTAAAGAGTTCTTAAAGTCCTTAAGTTCTATCTACAC
Organism: Sphaerophoria taeniata; assembly: GCA_943590905.1. Lineage (NCBI taxonomy): Eukaryota > Metazoa > Arthropoda > Insecta > Diptera > Syrphidae > Sphaerophoria > Sphaerophoria taeniata. The sequence goes on along the minus strand of OX016542.1, from coordinate 10,504,558 downwards.
TTCCTTTTCAATATCAAAATACACACGGGAAGGATTTAAAGATATCCTTGTGCTGAAAAAAGGTTTTATTCTTCTAAACCGATATCTATGTCAACCTAGAAACACTAAAAAAAAATGTATACGTACACACCATGGGACTTTTGTGCGTTTCCCAAGGATTTAAAAAAAGAACAAAAGTGTGTGACGAGAACAAAAAAACAAAAAAATATTTTTTCCTTGGCCCTTAAATCTTTTTATCTTCTTCTCCGCACGTAGATATCATTCGTGGTTCGTAGAACATGTCTCATGTCACTTGAGAACTTTTTTCCGTTGTTGTTAGCAAAAATCCTTAAACCAACTCATTATCTCTAAATCGCATCATACGGCTTAGCTACCAGACACGGTTCAAGATAACAGACAACGGAATTTAACTGATATGGGAAACTTCTCTTCAAAAAGTTGTACGCCAAGGTTAAATCGAATAAACAAATTAAAGCTCTTCGCTTCATTTTGAGACTTGAAGTTGTCTAGCATACATAAATATCGGAAAAGTCCTTAAATAAGCAAAATTTGTAAGTGGAAAAATCACTTTTGGTTGTAAATTATTTTAAATCGTCGGATCTATTAACAAAATAACGAGATCTCTTGAAACTTTTTTTTCCTTGAGCCTCCTCGAATTTGCTTTGAAAAGATGAAGGCAGGATAGAATAACGAAGGACTTTTACTCAAAGTCCCTTCTGTATATTATTTTTGTTATTGTTTTTTTTTCATGTATCTGCTTCCATGTACCTACTTGTACATACTCTCACACAAAGTCAAGTTCGGAAAAATTTGAATAATAAAATTCCAACAATAACTCTATTATAGAAAAGTCCTTAACCTTGTTCTTGTTGTGTTTTTTTTTCATTTTGTTTTGCTTTTTTTGCCATCCATGTCCTTGCTTAGGGGTGAAATGATTACGTACGATTTCTACTTACGGGTTTATGTACGTGCTATTGTCTCTTTGACTCTGCGGGGAGGACAAAATATAAAATCAATATTAAATTATTGTTCTATTTACCATAGACGACCGACACGACTCACTTGTCTATTGAAAAGGGTTCCTTAGGAAAAACAAATTAGAGTAAGGTAGGTAAAGATAAAAATTGATCGGAGCGGAGCAAGTGATGATATAATTTTGTTTCATATTTTGTTAAGAATTCATATGAGCAAATCAAGTAGTTTTGACGTTAAGTTAATTTAAAGAGCTTACCTATTTAAGGACAACGACCTTATTTGACTACCTAACACTGTTTCCACTTGTATGCTCAAAATATTCTTGAGCTCAGGACCGAAACATAAGTATCTCTGAAAAGGTATTGTATAGGAAACGCCAATATGATTTTGCCAAGCTCTTAATGGAAGACCCTGTAGTATTGACTGCTTTTAGTTACCTACATACGAATGTTTGCCATACAGGCAAAAATGTTATGACTGTTTAAATCTTAAGTAAAGTGAATTTCCTAAGGCTATCATACCAAGCTGAATGTGTAAAAAGAATCCTTAATTACATTGTCTTACATAGTGCTTTGATAGTTACGTTACGTTCTAATTTTAATGTAGGCTTTTAGACTTCAATAAGTTTTCTCATCAAAATAGAAACGGCAGTGCCCCCGCCAAGTCTAGCTACTGAAACCAATCTTAAAATCTAATATTTCAAGTCTGTAGATCATTTAGTTCCGAAGTTAAGTGAAAGCAAAGTTTCGCAATTATGACTCACTCACCCACTCATGATCATCAGAATAGAACTAGTGCTTCCGATAAAACTCAGCGAGCTAAAATTTGGTACAGAGTTAGGGTTTAATGGCCACTATAAAAACTAGGACAATCGAAGATCTGGAGTACCTGGTGACCCTAATAATTAGAAAACACAAACTGTAAGAGATCGACAATTCACAAGAGCCAAAGCCAAAGTCTTAAAAATTCCATAACCAATATTCATGGGATGCACCTTATAAATGTTAACTTCAAGAGTATGAAACCTCAAGCTTCAGTGATCACCAAATACAACCGGCATAGCCTAAATACCGCACCGATCTTTCAAAAATTAAACCGTCTAAACCTTTCGTGAACAAACACGTTAATAAACACGTAAAACATGTAAAAATAAGAGAATCTAATGAAATAAATCAGTAATATGCCCACGTTTCTATAAAAAGAAGTGAAATCCCACCAAAAACATTATGTAAAAAACCTGAAGGGTACACAATGCATGGTACAAAACCAGGTGATCCATGACACCATTGCCCCAATCTGTCGCCAGAACCGCTACCCATTGACTATTTAAATTGCCACTTGGAAAACGTTGATTCAATAACAAGTCAATTGTAGGCTTGATAAAGTTGCGTATTTCAATAAAACTTATGTATAGGTGAGCCTGAAACAAACAGTTTACAAAATTATTTCCAGTATAGACGAACTTCTAATCGGCCAAGTCACACAACATTAACTAATCTAACTAATTAACTAAAATCGCAGTAAGGAACCCTTAAATTGGCACGACTTGGTCTAGATTTCATTACAATTTAGACATAAACAAGCAACTCCATCGAGACTTGGCTAGTTTTTTACAGAATGTTTTTGGTGGGATCTGTTTTACTGCATAAGTTTTAAATAGAATGATGGATGGTTCACTGTGGCGTATGAGTATTATTTATATTATTTTAAAGAATCGAGGATTTTTATAAAGTTCATCGCGTCATTCAATACTTTTCACTGTCAACATGTATTACCAGAAAAAGATAATTGCATGACATTCAACTAAGAATGTTATAACTTTGGAATGAAGGGAATCCTGTAAGCTCTTCTTTTCAAAGCCACAGCGGCCACAAAATATCAAAATGTTTGGTTCTGTGAGAAGAAATTGATTCCAATGTAAACTATTTTGGGTTAATACCAAGACTTAAGTAAGATACTAGGGTCGAATATCGGTTTAAGAACTTTTCTTTGGTGGCGGCTGGCTGTCCAAACCATCTTCATCCCGTTGATATTGATGAAGACGACCTTTGGTTTCTCCAGAGGAAGCCTTCTTGCTCAGTAACCTCCTTAGCCCAAAGAGACAGCGTATGGCAAAATTGATACTTCTTGCCCTTGATTTCAGAACCAACTGGTGTTTTTGTAGACACAGTCATTAATCAGGTAACTTTAAGTTGATGGTGGCAATTATGACGCTCTGTCTAAGTAGCTATTGTTGGCTGTCCATTTTGTTCTTTGACATACAGTCTACAGTCAATGATTAATAATGTTGACGTCTATTTATTCTTCATGATGTATTTATTACAGATTAACAAGAAATTTCCTACAGTCATTCGTGACCTTGAAATTAATGAAAAGTTGATGTTCGTCGATTAAGCATTTTAGGCTTTAAAAGAGTTATTCAAGACTAAGTTAAGCTACAATCGCTTTTACAAATATTGAATTTTATCTGAATATCTTTTACTGTAAATAATTCAGTAAAGTATCATTTCGGCATACAGACGTAACTGAAAGCTAAAGTGAAAACATCATGATAACTACAATTTTTGACCTTTTTTGAAAGCTTTTTATTGATTAAAAATATTTCAAGTGCGTCTTATTGTACAAATATCAATAACAACAACATACTAGTGATTTTTCCTCCCCATCACTTAACACTGTTTTCAATTCATTCTTTCAATGCATGAATAATTGACAATTATCACTTGATTAATTAATCAATTACTACACATCCATCCCTACAGAAATGAAACGAGATGTAAATGAAAATGTTGTGCTGATGTTTCGTATCCGAGTGAAGAAGAATAATAAATGTGAAAACCGTGCTGCAATAAATCATTTAAAATTGATTAAATCTGAGCTTTGCAGTTAAATGAACAAGAAAATGAAGATTATTGAAATTAAAGTGGAGAAGTTTATCTGAATGAAAATTCACTTCTCCTTTTTTTAAAGCGAACTTGAAGTGAATATAAAACCGTAATTAGAGAGAAGCGTCTTTTGTGGGTTTTTTTTTGAGTGTGCAAAGCTCTTTGCTAAGTGCTGTCAATTTTTTCCAAGTCCATTTTGTTTTTTTTCGAACCACTTAAAATTAGTTTTCCCTTCTTTTATTTTTGTTATTATTCTCATTCCCTACCCACACCATTAATGTCTATTGGAAGAAAAGTCAATATTATTCCGTTAGAGGTGTCCTCACAAAATAATCTCAATGTGCCATTCAATTCACCTAAGCTCCATCATATACTTTGATTCAAAATGAAAAAAAAATCATTTAAGACTTGTTTGTCCATTCGTCCTTGTGTCACATTTTTTGCTTCATTCTTGATCATTAAGTAAACTTTTGTGCAAATGACAGTAGGTCACGCAGATCGAGCCATCATCCACCACAAAGGACGACCGTTCGTCGTTCGGTCAGTCGGTTGGTCGATCATATACCATTTCCGTCGTTCATTATGTTTTCATTTCACTGATGGTGATGGTCCATTGAACTTCGTTTCATTTAAGTCTGATTTCACATCAGTCGGTCTTTGCTGTCATTGCCATAATTTCGTGGTCCACTTAAAAAAAAGAATCCCCAGGAAGAGGACTCTCTTTAAAGTCCTTCTTCCCTTAATGCCGTGCAAGTGTGTATTTCCGCCTCTTCCTCTTTGTAGAATCCTCTAGGATAATTAATTTTTTTTTCTGTTCTGTTTGTTTGCCCTCATTAAAGAACAGCCAATGCCATCATCACCGCACAGCTACACCGTGAGGAAATAAAAACATTTTAAGACTCTTAAAGCACTTTAAGATTTGAGTTCTTAAATGATTACTTATTTATCAGAGTTCTTTTTAAGTTGTCAGTGGCGCGGTTAAAAAAAGGCCAATGATTAGTGTAAAGCAAAATAAAAAATTGATTAAAATTTTGACTGCACTTTTCAATCAGTGTACTGCGTTATTGACATGAATTATAATAAATGAAACTTATTTATCTCATGAACCTTTTTAGTCTCCTCTTGCCACATTCTGTCAGCGTGGGGGACAAAAAAAAACTGTGTTTACATTTTCAATGAACAAGGACGTTCACGTCATCGTCTTTTCCTTCAAAAAAATGTTGACTTTCCATTTTTGTTTTCATTTTTCTCTAAAAATAATGTTTAAGCTTCTTATTATCAACATTTAAACAAAAATTAATTTATTTTCACTTTCACTTTTAATAACAATATTTTCTTCCTCTTTTTCTTCTTCTCGTTTTAGGTAAACAAGAGAACAAACAATTTGTATATAAATTTAATTTCTTTCGATAAAATACGAAAATATGTGCGCGTCTATTTTTGTTGTAATATTATTAAGTGTGTGAATTTTTTGAATAAAAATTTATTGTCAACTTGTGAACGAACATTAATTTTGGGTAAAAAAAAACATGATTTCTTGTTGTGTGTTTTTGAAGTTATAAATACGAATTTGATAATTTAAGTGATACACGAAATATCAATTGGAATAGCTTGGAAACCAATTTGGATAGACATGGTTTGAAAGGAAAAATCTTTGAACATAAGGTAAGTTTAGAATGCTTAACTGTTTATATTATTCAAAACAAGAAACAAAAATTGCAACAACTCTTAAAATTATACTTCCTAATACTTTTTAAGCTCCTAAGAAGAAGAAGAAATTGAATTCATATGGATTTCCTCCAGGATTCGTCAAATGGATTTCTTCTTAACTTGATAATTGATCTTATCAAATTAAATTCAGAAACTCTTACTCGATATCTTTCATCGCCAAATCGGGTGTACCACAAGGTAGTCACTTAGGACCCCTTTTATTTATTTTAGCTTTTAACGATGCTCCGTTAAGTGTTTGAAATAGTTAAATTCTTATCTTTGCGTAATCCTACATTACATGATTATGTTTTATCCCAACACATTATCCCGTGTCTTTAAAGTTAGGGACCTAGGACAGGAGTTCTTTTCACATCTAATTTAGATTTTTCAGAACACATTAACAACATCGTCAATAAAGCTAATTCAATGTTAGGTTTTATTAAGCGTTGGTCCAAGGAATTCCTTGACCCTAACGTTTCCTATGCCTTGTACAATTGTTTGGTTCCACTGTGTCAAAGGAGAACAAATAATGATATTGTTTTCCTTCATCAAATTATTACTAGTGTCACTGATGCTCCAGATATTTTGAGTTCTATCCTTTTTAATTACAGAGGTGGAGATTATATTTTGCGTTCTCATAATTTTATTAAAGTGCCCCAACATAGAACTAACTACGGAATGCATGAGCCACTGACAAGAATGAGTAAGCTATTGAATGCGTATGAAGACTTATTTGACTTTAATATCAATAAAATAAGCTAAAACTTATTCTTAAAAGCAGTGTTCCACGTTCTTAAATGTTTTTTTGTGTTTTTTTTTTTATTTTTTGTCTCATTGTTATTTGCGAAATACTAACATATCTTGGCAGACCATGTATGAATCGTGTGCAGTCATTAAAAGCTACAATAATTTTCCGCTTACATTCAGAATCTTGAGAATGGTAGACAATACGATTGTACTGTTGCCGTTCAACATTGAGGATTTAACTTGTTTTAACATCAGATCCGAAGAAAGTAAACTCGAAGAAGCATTTAGACTGCGCTGTGCAGTCCACCATAGATCTTTCTTATTGTGTCAGATGTGGCATCACAACACGATAAATTAATTATTATTATTGATAAGGAAGCCGAGATATTTTACTTTATCATAATAGGGTAACGTAGATCCATTCAGATAAATAATAGAAAGTGTGATGTGTATTCATGCACCTCCTCGTTACCGCATCCTCTGCATAGATCATCTGAACTGATTCGTTTCTTATTTTTCTTATGATATCCTAACACATTATGTCCGGTTATTATACTTACAATAGATCGAAGTGATCTCTTTTTTAATTGCATAATTTTTTCCGTTCTTTGTTTGTTAAGACCGTGTAGTGCCGCAGCCGCAGATGTCAAGAAGATTTCACCTTTCATCGGCCGTAACAGTTATTCTATTTGAAATTTCCTGCTTTAAGTGCAGCAGCATGAAACAAGCTTTGATTTAACCTCAGTTGCAGTAATCACTTTTATTGCCGCTTGGCTATCAATGTAAAAGGTGATATCAGTCCGTGGTATCGCCTTCATTAATACCTGTTTAGCAGCTGTTTTCACTGCTAGTACCTCCGCTTGGAAGACACTACTGTAGTCTGGAAGCCTAAGCGATTCGGTTAACTTGAGAGATTCAGAATAGAAGCCTGCACCTACACCAGTTTCCATCTTAGAGCCATCTGTATAGATAGCTATTGATGACTCACTGGAGTATGGTATGTTATCTTTCCATTTCTCTCTGCTGTGAAAGGCAGCATGGAATGGTTTGTGAAAATCTAGTTCCGGTGTTTTATAGTGTGTCGTAGTACTATGACCCATAACTTTATGGAGGATCTGAGCTAGTCCTATAGGACTGTTTTAGTCGTCTGACTAAGTCGCAAGGCACTTTTAACTGCAGATTCTTGAACAAAGAAATCTAGGGGCTTTAAATTGAGGATAACTTCCAGTCCCTCAAAGGCGATCGATGCCTTTTTACATCTTTCTTTGGTGTTTAGACCTCAGTTTAGTTTTTTATCTAAGATCACACCGAGATATTTTGATCAGAGATTTTAAGAGGACAGTCTTCAATTGAAAGTACTTTAAAATCGGGTATTTCACGTTTGTTAATCAACAGCACTAGTTCTGTCAGCCCACCTCACCGCATATTCGGTCTGTTCGCTGATAGTGGATAAGAACTTGCCAGTCGCTTTAGTAATGCCAGATCGTCAGCGTAGGCATTCTTCTTAAAGTCCAGGACTTCTAGAAGACCATATTGTGAAATCGTCAGCATATATTTGCAAGTTGCAATTAACAACGAAATCTGGGAGATCATTAATGAAAATGCAAAAAAGGAGTGGTCCTAAGACGGACCTTCTGATACTTCTGGGATACCAGTATTGATTACATAAGGGCTAGAGATTCCTAATTCGGTTTCAACGCAGATTGATCGGTTTTTAAGTAAGGTTACATTGGTTCAAGGGCAGATCGAGATAAATCGAAACTACTTGTAAGTTTTGACAAGAGAATGTACAGTCAAATGCTTTTGAAAAATCAAGCATCACAATTACACTTGTTCCATCACGATCTGCCGCTTTCCTTAGGTCTGAGGTTACCTTCAAAACTGCTGATTCGCAGCTATGTTTTTTTTTCCTAAAACCTGATTGCCATTTTGAAAACTTATTAAATCTTTCTAGATTTTTTGGGTGCGGGGAAATAACTCCACGGGAACTAACTCCACTGAGGGATTTACTTCCCACCAAGTGAGAACTTACTCCACTTTTGTAAAGTGTAGTTAGTTCCCATGTACAGTGGGAATTAAATTCCTCAAATAATTAGTGGATCTAGTTCCCTTCGAATTTGAAATAATTTGCCACTTTAATTGAGAAAAAATTAAAATAGGAATTCAAGTATACTGAACAATTTTGTTTGTGAAATTAAAATAATTGTCTTTTAGAAACGAAGTCATTCCGAAATTCAGTTTTTAAGACTGAAAATAATTTTAAAAAATCGCATGTACAAAAATATTGAGAAACTTAGAGGAAACCCATTTTTAAGAATCTGACCCCCTATATGGTGGTTCATTAGTTCAGAAATCAAATTCGGGGTTTCTGACCTTTGCTATTAATTTTAAACATTTTCTAAAACGGTATTATGACAATTAAAATATACCGAATGCTATAAGTTTATGTGACATAAAAAAAACTTTTTCCTATGCAAACGTTCTTCTGAAGTTTGGTGTTCGGTGAGAGTAAGGCATTCTACAAGCACACTGTACTTGAACCCAGTTTCATCTTGTCCCTTTAAATAACTGAGCTATTTAAATAACATTAAAAGTTCCATCAGAAAGACATTTTTTTATTGACTCTTTTAACTCTACAATCGCTCTCAAATGATTAAAAAAAAACTGTATTATTAAGGATTTGGAGCTTGAACGAAAAATTGGAAGCGAGCGAAGCGAGCGGAAAAAATTTTGCCCAAAAGAGAATCAATTTGGGGTGTGAAAATAAAAAAATTCGCGCGAATTTTTTTATTTTCACACCCCAAATTGATTCTCTTTTGGGCAAAATTTTTTCCGCTCGCTTCACTCCCAATCAAACCAAATTGATTTTGAGTGTTACCGATAGTCATCAACATCATCCACCAAGGTGAAAAAAGATGCTCAAAATGAATCATTGCAGTGCAGCACCTGCTATCCAGACACTAGCATGCTTTTCCAAATTAAAGGAAACGGCAACAACTTTGAAAATGAATTGCTCTATCCATTTTGTCGACAAATAGGTAGTAAATAAAAATGATCTTATTTATTTATAGGACATTTTGGGGTTGTTGTCATGACCCACCATAGTGGGTCATTAGCCCCGAAACCCATTTTTGGGACTTCTGACTTCCGGACTAGTTTCCCTGCGCCATGTATAAATGTGTGGACTTAGTTCCCATTAGAAAGTGAACTAAGTTCTCACCCTACATGGGAACTAACTACACTTTACAAAAGTGGAGTAAGTTCTCACTTGGTGGGAAGTAAATCCCTCAGTGGAGTTAGTTCCCGTGGAGTTATTTCCCCGCACCGATTTTTTGTAGCGTTTTTGAAAGAAATGTCAAGAGACTGGTGCGTCTGAACTCTGACAGAGATGTGGGATATGGTATTTTGGGAATCGGAATAATTTTGGCGGGTTTCTACTTTTCAGAGAATTTTTTGCTGTAAATATAGTGGTTGAAGATATGGACTAAATAAGGGAGAAGAATTGGTAGTATTAGCATTATATAAACTTAGGCGACATATCAAGACCGATGTCATTAGATTTAACTGGGTGTACTGCCAATTCAACTTCCAAAGCACTAACACATCTAAAATCAAAACAGTTGTAAGGAGATAAATCTCTCCAAAATCTAATAAGACTGGCTCGGACGAGTTCGGAATAAGTACTGAACCCATATCTGCTGTTACTCCCAGTTTTTGTTTTAAGTTCTTAAAAGGCGTCTTTGAACATAGAAGGCGCTTCAAAAAATAAGACCGTTTGATGTTGCGAATAAGTTATGTTACATTGTTCCGCACAAAAACATATTGCGATTTGTTAAATACTGTTGGATGGCGTTTATATGCTCTGAAAAAGCGTTCTCTTTCTTGATTTAGTTTTTTAATTTGGGCTGTGAACCAAGGACAATATTGAGGCTTTATGACTTTTGATATAGTGCGCACATAGTTTCCTAAAAAATTTCACTTGTTATTGACGTCAACATAGAAACTTTCGAGAAAAGTGCTTCACAACTCAGCCGTTCGAAATCGGCATAAAATTGTAGGTTCTGTCAATTTCTGACACGCACTCAAAAGGAGTTGTTGAAAAGTATAAGCCAATTAGGCCTTGATTCTTCTTCTTCTTATTACATGTCACATGCTATTCCAATGGCCGCTTTAATCTAAAGTTTCGGTAGATCCTTGTAGCATCTTCTTTAAAGTCTTAATATCATTTTGCTTTGTTAAAGATTTGTTAGCAGGAAAACAAAAACCTCACAAAACGAACAGCGGAATTTGCTTGAAAGGACGATTTCTGGGAAATACCAACTTCCATTCCTCTTGTTTTTTTATGAGCAAATCAAATTTTTCAACCAAACCACTTCAAGTGAATTCTCAAAATTTAACCTCTATTTTTCATCGATATCCCAGGAAAAATTCCGTCCAAAATATAATTAAAGTTCAAAAAGGACATTTTTCGTGTCAAAATTATCAATAAAGTCTAAATTTCATTGGAATTTTTCAATTAGCTTTTCTTTTTCTTAACTTTAATTCATTATGTCCTTCAAAAGAAAAATTTATTTGAAATCAAAGGAAACAAAAATGTCCTTGAACACAAAAATCCAATCATAAATACTCAAAATTGTCATTTCCTTCCTTCTTATTTATTTTGGCCGGTTGGTCCTTTTATAATGATTTTGACATATACGAGAAACTAAATGAACAGCGGCAGTGGTCCTTATGGTTCGTACACCGAAAAGTTAATAGCGTCAACATGATAACAACGGAGAATTTGTTTCTTCCTGTTGTCCTTGTTCCTTCTCAAAAACTGAAAATTACCCCTTTTTCGGAGGCAGTAATCTTAAAATGTTGTGCCTTCCTACTTTTCTGTGAGGTGATGGTAGTAAAAATAGTTCTTATGGAACCAAAGATAAGGACAGTGTCGATATTTTGTGCTGGAACTTGAAGACACCAATGATAATACCATTATACAAAACACCAACAACACAATCAACGAAGCACAAAAAGACGAGAATTTAATTTTGAAGTTTCCCAAGTTGTGCAAACCGTATAGACCCACAGATTCACGGCTCGGTCGTTCCTGCGATAAATTATTATGTTCCGGGAGGATAAAAGTGTGTCCAATGTCGTCCCTGGAAACAAGACAGCACTTCCTTTTGTTCTGTCCTTGTTAACTCGTGTATTGGGGGAAAGTCTATTTTTTTTTTTTCAATTCGAAAGGGCGAGAGTGTTATTGCGAGCTGTCGAACATCCCGTTCGGCGCCTTTTTTAGGTTTTCCGAAAGTGTTACAATATCCTGTTTTCAAATCCTACACTTGAATGGAGACAACTTTGTTTTCGATCCTTTGTCGCTGGAGGTGGCAAAGCGCCTTTTTGACGCGCGTGGTATTTAGATTGTGGGAGATTTACGAGCTATTCGAGATAGTCGTTTTGGTACGTGCTCTTGAAGCTGTTGAAAATTTATTCGAATAGAGGCATAATATCCTTAATTGCTCGCTCGTCTAGGGAAGGCTGTTTTGATTTCACTGTGTTGTGTTGTAGTGGGACAGCATTCCGATGTTAATTTCGAATTCATGGGAATAACGATGCCACCTCTGGCACCAACGCCCATTACCATGGGTTTTCCAAATTCCTTGGGAATGTGCGGTGCGGGAATACACAAAACACGAAGGAATCCCTCGTCGGAGGATGTCTTGAATGTTTTGTATAATAAAGTCGTAATGAATGATGAATTGTTATTAGAGATGTTTTATTCAAAGGTCACGTGCCAGCTTTTGCAGATGTGAAATATGTCACTGATAAAATGTCAATAATAATAAATGAATTGAATTATATTTAATGGAGGCATGGTGATAGTCAAGGATCACAACATCCAAAAAGCATATGGTAGTGTATGTGTGCTATCACGTAATTTTGCAGCAAATTAAGAAAAAAAAATCGTAAATTTAACAAAATGTTCATGAATCTAATGAAGACATTCATTAATTTTAACAAATTGTTCATAAATTTAACAAAAAATTCATTGATTTCATAAATCAATGGCTATATTTCAGTTTCTTAGCAAAAAGGGATCTTTTTTTCCTTTTGGATACAATTTCTCCAATTTCATCCGAATATAGATCCCAACAGAGCTTGACAATGCCGAAAGCGCCAGAGCAGAAATTTGCTTTGACACAAATATGTTCAGGCAAAAAACTGATATGATGTCAAATATCAAGCTTCGTTTGTCAAAAACATTGTACCTCTTATCACACATCGCAACACGAAAAAAGGACTCTTATACAAGCAACAAGTTACATGGTCCTCTGTCAGTGAAAATGACAAAGAATGAAACTTGAAAGGAAGTTCATTTTTCTCCTTGTTGTCGCATAGATGAATATCGTGAACACAATCATCTCCAAATGTCACCATGTCATTATCCAGCAGTCATAGTCCTTCTAATCATCCTTCCATGAGAATAATTTGAAAAGACACTTTTGACTGCAAATCTGTCAATCTAACCTTAGCCTTAGACACAAACACACATAAACAAGCAAACAAAAAACCATAAAAACAGCATAACAAGGACATCTTATAAAAGAAGTAAAACCATCGTAAATGCTTTCGGGCTTCCTGCCACTTTCACCTTCAGAAATAATTGCCAGAAAACTAGCATTTTTATAGATCTGCAAGAACATCGTCACCGCCTATAATATCCTTGCTGAAGTAAGTTTTGGACAATATCATTCTGAATCGTAAATGTCCTGCCCTTCAAAGGTTATCCTGCACCTTGCATTCGATGTTTGCTTGCAACTTAAAAGTCATTATCCTGCGGCTCCTATATTGTTCTTTTACTATGCCAATAAAATCCCGCTTGTCGATTGAGAATCCAAAACTTAAACATAAAAATACTGCATGCAACCTTGATAGCTACTAGAGCAGTTCAATGTTTGCACTTTCAGAGACATTTTACTGACCCTGGGCACAAAATTTTAATTGAGAAATCCTTTGCATGAGCACCTGGGGTGATATCGAAAGGTTTTTCGGTCGATATGTCATCATCATCATTATTATCATCATCGTCGTCGTCGTCGTCGTCAGGACTATCCATACGAAGGCCAGAAGGCATCAGATAGAATATTCGATGGGGGGATTTTCCGACTCAGTTAACTACACCAAAAACCCTAAGGAGCTTTCCATCTCTCTCGCACTCTCTCTTTCTCTCGTGTCCTCACTGTTTGGTGGCTGACTGGAAGACTTTAGAGATTTTAAATTTTGATATTTTGCTTTTGTCTTTTACTTTTTTTTTGCTCGCACTGAAGTCAGGTTGACTGACTCCAGAGTAAGTTTAGTGTGCTTCGGGGAATCCAGTTGAATGGGTTCGTTGTTGTTGGTGTTAATGGTGTAAAATGGCAAATAATTTGTAGTCAGTCCATCGAGGGTGTCAGTATCGGATGACGAGACGAGCAAAATGTGTCTGATTTTGAATGCAAAGTCTGTTCGGATTTGTACTTTGCTATCCTCTTGGGGATTTTTAATGGAAAGGCTTTAATCTCTGATGGTGATGCTGATTAGGGTGGGTGCTTTATAGAGTGTGGTTAATCTGATTTAATGGGCTTTTGAGATTTCAGTAAGCAAATGAAGTACCTATTCATTTGGTGCGGTTGAAGGAATATGGTTTTGATTTTATTGAAAATGCTTTGTATAGTCTGAAAAGTTCAACAAGGATTGAAAAGTTAAGACAGGGACAGAGCTAGTTTAAAGCCGTACTAGTATTCATTTGATATTAATCAAAATACAGTTCCTGATACGGACCTTACCCATTAGCAACCATTCTAAAACGCTGAAGCATATAATTTGAACTGATCAATCGTTAACCCATTTCCTACATGCAAATCCGCTTTTAATAATTCTTCTCCTCGTAATAATAGGCAAGAAGATTCCATTTAAACTCATCAATAAAATTTTCCAACTAATAATTACCAAACTATGACTCCGACTCGTTAGCTTAATGCCTTCCCTAATTCCTACAATTCCACATCCTCCAATCAACTCAAACCCAATCAACTGAACCGTAGGCAAACATGCGAGATATATGTTGTTCATTCATTTCATTTGGATTTATTATAGTTCCTCAAACCAATTTGATAACGAATTCTATAAAAGTATATATCATTTCCTTTATTTAGAACTCTACCATCATGCCGCTGCTCTCCACATCCCACTTACCGCACTCAAACCATTGCACAGTTGTATCGATCGGGTTTGTAGATTTATACCAACTTTCCTTTGTGAGCCTTGCGAATGGAAACCCAGAAAGGATATAAAAAATAGAGCTTAACATACAAATACATTCATATACGTATGCGATATTGAAAAAAAAAGTAGAAAATCAAGGTGCGGCTGATTAATCAGTTTAAAAGCAAAACAAGTTCCTTTGGCCTTCCGATTCCGATAGCTCTTTGCTTTGCTGAACGCGCGCTCTATACGTGTTCGGTGTATCGAGGATGTAGTAGTGGCTTTGACTACATAGAGGTCCTTTGCTCTCCTTGAATCGAATGTAATTTCCGGAGAGGATTATACCACCACCATGCGACCCCTTTTTCTCCACCCAATCCTGCTCCTCATTTAGGCCAATACATTAATTATAAGCCCGCTATGTTGGCAGAGAGATAAAACCTGCAAGGCATGTCTAAGTCGTTTTCGTTTTTCGTCCGCTCCAGTCTGTCCAATTCGAAATGAAAAGCCAAAAGCAACCGAACGCTTTTAAGGGAATAATCGAAAATTAATGGCTCAACGCCATGTTCTGGCTGGCAACCAAGCAAACGACCAAAACCAACGCCAACACTGTCTACAGCTACAAAAATAAACGAGTGTTCCTCAAGAAAATTTTCTAAGGTTCAAAAACACATTCACACGCAAACCTGAGTTTGGAAAAAAAAAATTATTTTTGCATACCACCACCTTCGTTTTTGCAAATGAAAACAAAAACAAAAAAAAAGATATCCTTCGATCATAGCCGTAGCTAGGATTTTGTTTCAGGGGGGGTTAAGTTAAATGATAATTTTTTCAAATTTTTAATAAAAAAGGAAACATGTTTATCAAATTTATCACATTTTTTCAATTCGCCGAAGCCAATTCGTTTGTTCACGGAACAATGTTTGATGGAAAGTTTAAAAATAATTCTTGAGTGTATCCCCTTTATTAATGGAAAGGGGTTGGAAAGGATGTGCCGGACTGCCGGTGTACATTGGTCTTAAATACCTGAACATTGCATTGAATTGGAAAGTCAGATTGTGGAAGGGTGTTCCACATTACGGGCGAATTGTTTTAGGGGAGGAATGCAACTGGCTATTTCACTAGAGCGCTTACCGTAAAAGTAACGATAGAACCGAAAGAGTCACGACACGTTACGACCGATGGTGGTCTAACGAGGTGATGGAGTTGGTTATGTATAGGGCAACCAAAAATATGCTCGAGCATGTTTTTTTTGGAACGTTGAATTTGACAATTGACAAGATAGAAATACGTTTCACGAAAAAACAAGCATTTTGGACCCCATTCGTTAGAGCATATTTTAGCATATTTTGTTATAAATGCATATTTTTGCATATTTTGCTTTAAAATGCATATTTTGACATATTTCATCATTATTTGTGATTTTTGATGCAAATTTTGCATTTAATATATTTATTTTTTTGCGAAAAATTCGCGATGCCATTCAAGTATACAATCCAAAAGTAACGCATGTGACAGGTGAGGCCCACAGGCTCCATAGAACTTGTGTAACACTTCGAGGTCAATTTCCAGAAGCTAATATTTTCATCGCAAACGTAAAATAAGTGTTTAAAAGCTCCGTCAAGAATAAGGGTATTCAAGGATATTGCACCGGAAATACCACTTCCTTCGCAACCGATTACGACTCGTTGGGTATCTTGAAGGGAAGCAGTTTACTGTGTAGGAATGTTTAAGAAAAGTGGAAAGCATTTTCGAAACATTAAATACGAGTTGTTAAAAAATTGTTTAATTGAAGTGGCATTAAATGTGACTTGATATTTCTATCATCCAATTATACATTTTTATCGAAATGTATTGCACAACTGGAAACAAGCGGCCTTCAGCTAACTTAAAATTATTGATCGATGCCCAAGTTAAAGTTAATACCGTCGACTCCAATATCGAAATAAAAAAAAATATCGATGTTTTGGAAAAATTAGAGGGCTCAAATTGTTTGTTAGGGCAGAATTTATTCGTAGAAAAAAAAACTGCATCTGAAATAATGGCATTAAGGCCTGCACGTAGATATAACTGCCGGATGATGTGCCTACAAAAATGTTTTCAGAAAAAAATTTAAGTAAAACTGTTTTCCTTTATTGCAAAAAAAATTTTAACAAATATTTTTTTGTTAATTATTCTGGTTTATATTTTCATTTTTGATGTTTGGTATTTATTTTTTTTTATGTTTTTGTTTTATTGTTCTTTTATTTGTCTCTAAGGATATTTTGAGCACTCCTGATTTTGTTGACAAGTAAATAAATAAAAAAACAACACGAAATTTCATATTTTTTGGTATTTCGAAATTTTTTAGAGCATATTTTTAGAGCATATAATTGGCTTTTTAGAGCATATTTAAAGCGCTATAAATGGTTTTTATAGAGCATATTTTTGGTTGCCCTAGTTATGTATCTATCGTCAATCAGTCTTAAGGCTCTTTTTTGTATACCGTCCAAGAGGCTTAAGCATGTAACTGGAGCACCAGCCAAAAGATGGGAATTGTACTCAAGCCTTAGATGGATATAAGTTTTAAAGATAAGGGCTAGATCAGACGACGCACGGGGAGAAAAATTTCTTACACTGTCTTCAGAAACTGCGGCATTTTTGGCGACATCTTATATGTGCTCATTCCACAAAATGCGGTCAGTGATGCACATACCGAGAATCTCCAGATGTTCGGTCTCGTTGATGCAAGTGCTACTCATGGGCGGTGGCAGGGCAGGGGAGGTATATCTCGCTTTAACGATACAAGACAGCATTGAGTTTTCGAAGCATTAAATTCTACGCAATTTTGTATTCTCCATTGTACAATAATGTTGAAGTCAGTGTTTAATGAGCTTATCATATTTTGCCGTTGCAGTTCCACATCCGAAGAGGAGGGATGTGATTCTGGAAATGAATAAGAAAAGCTAAGGGTACTATCGTAGGCGAAACAATTGATTGGATTAGAAGTAACAGACAAGAGATCATTTATAAAAATGAGAAAGAGGGTCAGAGACAAAATGGAGCCCTGGGGTATACCAGCAATTATATTGTGGGGTTCAGACTTGAATCCGTCCAATACAACTTGTGGTGAACGGTTCGAAAGAAAGTTTCTAATCCAACGAATAGGGGATTCAACGATATCGAAAGATTTGTTCCACTGTTTGGTGAGATAAACCATCAGATCACCAGTGGACCTAATACTGTACTGCCGGTCATTAAGAAGCTTTCGGTCTTCGAGATAGTTCTTGAGTTGATAGTTTATCAGCGACGTAAGTGCAATCGAACGATAATTGGAGGGAGAAGAAGATGCGCCTTTTTTTGGAATTGGCCGGACAAATGCTGTTTTCCAGCTGCTCGGAACGAGCCCATAAGTAGGATAGATGGAAAAGCATACGCAAGGGTTTTGCCAGCGTGGAAGAACACCTCTTTAGATTAACAGCAGGGATACCATCCGGACCAGCAGATTAATGTATGTTGAGAACTTCTAGGACTCTCGCCACAGCACGAGTGCGGAAGAAGATTTTTCCCATGGAATCATTGACGCGCTCAGTAACTAGGGAATCATGACACTCTCTAGCAGCTTTCGCGAGAGAGCTAACAACTGGAGTTTTTTACTGACAACGAGCGAGCGTAGGGACCGAAGAAGAAGAAAAATTCTTCATATTTTTTATACAAAAGACCAAAAATTCTTACTGTCTTTCGACATTGCAGTAGTTTTTGCCTTAATTTTTGGTCATGTAACGACTTATGTAAAAGAAATATGGTTATCTCTGCTTGTAGGTTACTAGATGGCGAGAGTAGTAAATGATATCTTGATTATACTATAAGAAATAAATAAACGAAGGTTTCTGGAAGAAAATAGAAAAATACCCTTATGCTTCAATGGAAAAGTTATAAATTCAGTGTTAGCAAGACAAAAAAAAAAATCATTAAATTATTAATCAATAGTTATTTGATTTTGCTTTACAAAATTATTTCGGGGAGGGTTAAACCCCGTAACCCTCCCCCTAAATACGGCTATGCCTTCGATTTACGTTTGCTCATATAATTTCTAACACCCGCGCCGGTACAGCCGCGCCAATTTCTTTGTACAAACTATCGCGTGCAGAAAAACGGAGCTCATTTAATTTTCACTATTTTTGTTCGATGTGAGACAAGCGGGGAAAAATTGGAATATATGGCGGTGTTGAAGGGGCTCTTTTGTTGCATAATTCAAAGGAATTCCTTTGTTTAACTTAAATCGGCTTTTGGGGTGTTGTCGTAAGGAAATGCAAGACGAGAGAGAGGGGACGATCAAGGATATTGGAACTTTGAAGTTTTGAAGAAGAGAACTGAAAACTCATGACCAAACTCATGTGGTTTGGGTGTCCTTATGGGAGTGGGGACAACAAGAGAAGTCCATCTACTGTTGATATAGCAGAACACTGAGAAAAAATTCTCGTTGATAGTTTGACATGTCATGACAAGTCATGCATGTGGGATTTTCCAGCAAATCAAATAGAAAAAAGAAAGAATTTCAACTAAATTCACTTTATTAAAGATATAATTAAAAATATTATAGATTAGGGCAGGCAAGGCAAGTTGACGACAAGACGGTTCGAATACGAGTGAGTTGAAATCATGTCGTTCTTCTTCATTTCTTCATTCTTCTTGTTTCTCTTCTCGTTCGTTTCATTTGGCGTTTTTCCTTTTTACCTCCGAGCAGATTAGATCAGATCACGGATGTGTCAAAAAAAAATCTGTGTTTCTTTTTTAGCTCCGATTAAATCGGAGCTAAAAATTTTCATGCTCTGAGCTAAATCTATTTGCTCAGGATAAAATGATCGAGCAAATAGAGCAGATAGCTAAGCGAAGACAACAAACGTTATCTGATCTAATCTGCTCGGAGGTAAAAAAGAAAAACGCCAATTGATGTGGTGAGTTTATAGGGTGATCCTACATGCATATGTGGCTGGAGTCTTAAGATCTTCTATGGTTGACGAAACTTTCCAGATATGTGTATTGTGTAGCCTTAAAACAGGATATTTAGCAGAAAAACGTTTTCTATTCAATTTCAAAAGAAAATCCTTTCAGTGTGACTGCACCTTCGTGAAAGAATTTGAAGAGTTTAATCAAAGTAGGCTCAATCGAGTTGTGGTTTTCGAGGTAATAACAGTACAAGTCGAACGCATTTGCATGCTTCTCGATAGGTACGTCACAGACCAATAGGTCGTACCAGAATCGACCGTGATGCTTCATCAAATTCATAGCAAAATGGATCTAAGTAAAAGGATTTGCTTATCTTTGCTCTCTTTAGCTTACAAGTAAACACATTCAATGAAACATTCATTGGCTTTAACCTTAACCTGCAACATCTAGGCACTATAATCCAAGTTTTGCATTGGAAGCAAGCAAACGATATCGAAATTATTGTCTGCAATAGGTACATATATGGTTCCAGCGATTCTATTCGTCTGTCTGTCCACTGAACCACGATTTGATCGATAAACAAATGATTTTCAAAGAAAATTTGGAATATTTTGACTTTCAGTAACTCGTAAACGGGTCAAAATTTCAGTACGAAATTCAAATACAACGCGTACATATTTTTGTTCACTATTTACGACATTTTTGCTCTCTAAATGGGTCGGGTTCGGAACACTGGAAAACCAAAGCCCGTAAATCGAAATACCGAAAAGTATATTCCCGCAGTACTTTTGCCCTTAAAAAATCCTTCCTTTTCGTCACTTAAACCTCAAAGTAATTTGAATTGAGGAGATCGAAATCTGGTACGTTTTTCGATTTTTCTAACAACCCTGAATTAGGCCACACCCTTTTTCAAAAACAGACATTTTATGAGACACGAAATGCTGAGAATCATGGAGAACGAACCATTAAAATTCTTCGTTCAAATACTTCTATATTTTCATTTCAATTCTAGATTTTTCATGCTAGGGGAAGTACCTACACGTCGATTACTCTTCTTTTTATTTTTATTATTTTAATTTTCTCCTAGCTGACCTGGTAGACTCTTATAAGTGGATTTTAGATTTGATTAAGTTCAATTACTCATATTCCGACCTGAAACAAGCCACATATAACTGACCGTAGGAAAACATATCGGTTGTGATCAACGGGATGCTCCGAAGGAGAACTACCTCACCTTCGAATTTCTCATGGAGTATTGTCGCGTAAATCACATTGTTTATCAATTTACTTGGCACCAAAAGCTTACCGTTTGTTGTGAATGGTACCTTATTCAGAATAAACATCTTCAAAACACCTAAAGGAAAACACTTGTTACTACTCGGAATTTCAATACTGTGAAAAAGTAAAGAAAATAAAATCAAGTATACCTAGGTTTTTCAATGAAAATTTTTCAGTATTGAAATTTTTTTATTCTAGTAAGTTTTTCAAGACGTGCAGAAGTGCTCAAAAAAAAATCAAAATTTGTATCTTCAGAGAAGAAGATACTTCTGGAATCTTCTGAAAAAAAGATTATAGGTATACAAGTTTTGAATAATATAGATTAAAGAAAATATCCTTCTACATATAATCATTAAATTACAGATCCCTGAATTTGAATTGAGGTAGACCCGGAAATTCCAAGGATTGATTTGGACATTCAGTCCCTCAAATCCTTTAAATAAGGATTGTGCATGAAGCATCAATCAAAATCCTTAATTTATATAAATCAGTGCAAAGCCTTATAATCTTTAAAGTTCCAAGTGACAATATCTAATATATCCTAGCCGAAAATTCGATTATATCGATTTCAAAGGAAATTTTAATTGCCTCGACATTCGATGCTCTCCAAGAGACATTTTTTTTTTTAAACACAAAAACATAATTCAATCAAAGACTTCAAGATTAGTGCATTTAAGCCTGATAGTGACGGTGAACTTGGAAGCAGTTAATTCCTGAAAAGTTGAAGATATTTTTGTTAAAAATATTAAACATCCCTTTTCCTTGTAGACAACTAGCTTAAATAATTTGTTCTTTTTTCATCTTAACTTAATTTTTTTCTTAATCTTAGTATTTAACCTAAATTATCTAACCATTAATAATAATCCCGTGATTGTAAAATATTTATTGTGAATGAATTAGATAACAAACATAAATTTCTCCAAGTCAATCACAACAGGATCAAGAACGGGTGCGCACATCGTCCAGGATCCATGTAAGTTTGCATTGATTTTTTCCTAATAATATTTCCAATTCACAACAAATATTTCGAATATTTAAATACCTTACAATAACTTTCTTAAATTACTGCGATAATTAATTCATTTAATTGATAGTTTTTCTATATAATTAGTCCTTTTATAAACAATGGTGGTTTTCTTTAAATCAACATTTGTTAATTTTTTATTTTGTTGTAAATATTTTGTACCGATAGTACGCGTTATTCTTTAGTATAAAAAAAAATATGTCAAAAATGTCTTGGACTATTTAAATATATAATCGAATTTTAACATGACAAAGTAAATCATTTTACTTGGGGATTGTTGGGGTGTCGTAATAGTCAAGTGAGGTAATATGAAGAAATTATTTCTAGGGGTAACACTAAAATATGAGTAAGTGTGTTACCAAAGTTATGTAGTAGAGGGTGGGACCAATGTACTCAGGTTATATAACATCTAATAACCCATTGCCAATGTCTCACAATGTCCGTCCGAGAAGAGTGTCTGTTTAATCAGAATTTTAAGAATATCTATATATTCAGTCCTGGCATGAAGATTTTAAGTTTGTTATTCTTGAGTTTTACTGGCTTGCAAGAATCCTCCCCACCGACGAGCTAGACCTTCCAAGCATGCCAACGTAAGTCAGTGGCTCTGACAAGAACATTTTATCTATGTTCAGTTATATGTGAATAAAATGGAATAACAAATATGGCGCCCAACGAATTAGCATTTTGACAGTTAATTTTTATATTCATGAGTCCCGTATATTGATGGATTTGATAACGAGTTGCCATGAATATTAATTTATCTTTTTCCTTAACAGAGACAAATTTTTTAGGTCCAGTCTGAGAATTTATGCATGTTAAGTATTAGTAATTTTATTTTAATATTTTTTCCAGCAGGTTGTTTTAGTATTGTAAGTCTGTAGTTAACAGCCAAAGCTGTTTATGCATTGCGACAAACTAAAATGACTGAAGATGATAACTTTTTGATTATAAGTCCTTTATTACAAAATAATTGTATAAACGTAGCTATAATCAAATTTTAATAATTAAAAGTTAAATTTTGTAAGACATTGGCAAAATAATTAATTCACTTGACCTATTAAGACACCTAAAACAACCCCAATTTCATATAGAAACCGAAAGCAAATTCCAAAACTTAAAAGTACAATGATGACACGTTCTAATAAAAAGAAGAAAAATTCTTCAAAAGAAAATCTTGAAAATTTTGATAGTAATGATGATTCTCATCTCAATGAAAGTGTTGAAACTCCAAAGAATACTGGTACGATACCAAAGGTAATTCACTCTCCAAAAGAATTTCATAATAAACAATTATCTGAATCAGTTTTGCAATCGGACGAAGCTGATAATTTTACTGAGGCATCAGGAGCCACCTCTTTATTATTTCAACAACCAACCATTCCAAACCTAGCTGAATCTTCTCATATCCAATCCAAATCGAAAGGTTTAGATTCAAATGACATAAATAAAATAATATCAGCTCTTCAACAAACTATAATTTGTAATCAACAAACGGTCATGAGAGAATTGAAGTATTTTAAGGATAATATAACCGATCAGGTCGAAACGATTAGACATAACGTAAATCAGAGTCAGAGAGCAAGAGAAAATAATTTTTTCCGTTTTCCACCAGATCTTAAAGGTTTTCCTGATAGTTCACCTATGGTTAATCAAGCAGCGTCAACTTCCCTTGCCAGATATGACCAAAATTGCAACATTGAAAAATGGAAAATATCTTACAATGGTGTTGGAAGCGTCCATGACTTCATATTCAAGGTGGAAACCTTAAAAGAACGCTCTCAGTGTTCATGGAGTCACCTTTTATCTTTCTTCCATCTTATTTTAGAAGATAAAGCTGAGAAATGGTTTTGGCTTTTCTCAAAACAAAAACAAAAAGAATATTTCTTATGAATCTTTCAAGGAAGCATTAATTCGTGAATTCAGTCATGTCGAAAACGATCATGACAAACTCGTACGAATGCTAGAACGTCGACAAGGTCAAAGGGAGGTTTTCGATGACTTCTTCACGGCTTTAGTAACGATGAATTCTCGTTTAAAAGAACCTATGAGTGACAAAAAACTAATAGAACCCATTAAAAGTAACGCAAAGGAAGCATTAGGATTTTTGTTATTTGCTTACGATGATATTGATTTACAAAAATTTCGTGAAGTCGCAAGACGTGCTGAAAAGCATTTACTGCGCCAAGGCAATTCAACCTCATTTAAATCCAAACCGAATATAAATGAAATTGAAGTAACAGATTATGAAAATATAATAGACAATGATGATGACGATTTTAATGTAGCTGCGTTCAGCCATGAACGCAAAGTTGATACGTCCAAATACCAATGCTGGAACTGCGATGTTATTGGACATTCATTCTTTGAATGTCCCTTAGAACAACGCAATCTTTTTTGCTATAAATGTGGTGCGAAAAATGTGACGACAGTCACATGCAAAAAGCATTTGATGGGAAATCGATCGGTGGGCGAGAAGGTTGCCGGGAACACTCGCTCATTCCCAACTTTCCCGAGCCAACGATAGAAACTGAAGGTTATGACGACCATAGGTCCTCCAGTCTTCCAAAGAAATCCGATATTCAAACACTACATAGTCAAATAACAATCTTACAAAGAAATCCTCAAACAAATCCACCATCGGACGATATCATATTCCATACTGATTTACATCAGAGGAAGTTAAACTATAACAAAGTTCGTTCTAGAATTTTCAATACTGAACCCTCGAAACAGATTTTGAAAGCTCGAGAACGATTTAAGAAACGTAAAAGTCATCGCTTAGCAATTGAATCGACAACAATCTGCACTAACACCGAAATACGACCTTTTATCAATATTCAAATTGGTACAGAGACCATGTTATCACTTCTTGATTCTGGAGCTTCAGTTAGCGCGCTCGGAAAAGAAAGTCTTCAATTCATAGAACGTAACAATTTTAAAATCACGGAAATAAAATCTTCTTTAAATACGGCTGATGGTGCAAAACAAAATTTCGTCGGGTTCTGTGAACTTCCTGTAACATTCAATGGGATTTCAAAAGATATTTTGTTTTATGTAGTACCTTCTCTTCAACAAAAAGTCTATTTAGGCATTAACTTTTGGAGAGATTTCCAAATCGCCCCGAATATCATATCTGAAATTAGTCTTGATAATTCTGCTTCGACATCTACAAACTTGCACAAGCTAAATCAATTTTAAAAATACGAACTCGATAAAGTCCTAGAGATCTTTCCTTCATTTTCAAAACAGGGTTTAGGACGCACGCATTTAATCACTCATTCAATTGATACCAGCGATGCGGCTCCTATCAAATCAAAATATTATCCTCTTTCGCCACCACGACAACAACAGGCATACAAGGAAATTGAAGAAATGTTAAAATTAAAAGTGATAGAGCCAAATTGATAGTCCATGGTCTAGTCCGATTGTTCTCGTCAATAAAGGAGGAAAAGTGAGATTTTGCGTAGATTACAGAAAGTTAAACAGTAAATCCAGGAAGAGTGCATATCCTCTAACTAATATGAATGCTTTGTTAAGTAGAGTCAAAGACACTCACTTCATCTCTGGGATTGACTTGAAAAGTGCATACTGGCAAATTCCATTAAAGGAAAGCGATAAGGAAAAAACAGCCTTTGCCGTTCCAGGCATGCCCCTCATGCAATTCAACGTAATGCCATTCGGGTTGAGTGATGCGTCACAAACCCTATGCGCTCTTATGGATAAGGTCATTCCGTCAAGACTACGAGAATCTGTTTTTGTCTATGTTGATGATCTCCTTGTTTGCACGGAAAGTTTCGAAAGACACTTGGAAGTACTTTCAGAAGTATCAAAGTGCCTTAGAGATGCTGGGCTAACCATCAACCTAGAGAAAAGTAAATTCTGCCAGACCGAGATAAAATATTTAGGGTATATTGTTGGACATGGTTGCCTGAAAACAGATCCGTCCAAAGTGGATGCAGTGACTAACTTTCCTTTACCTAAATCGGTCCGCCAAGTCCGACGATTCATAGGTATGGCTGGTTGGTACCAGCAGTTCATTGCTAACTTTGCGGATCTATCAGGACCACTCACAGACTGTCTCAAGAAAGGCATAACATTTGAGTTATCTCCTGCTGCAATAGAAAGTTTTAATAAGTTGAAGGTGGCACTAAGTTCCGCTCCAGTACTCGTGCAACCAGACTTCAACAAAGAATTCACAATTCAATGTGATGCTTCTAGCGTTGGCGTTGGTGGTGTTTTATTTCAGGTAGACGATGAGGGTCGGGAAAGGCCAATTGCTTTTGTCTCCAAGAAATTAAATAAGTCACAACGAAATTACACGGTCACGGAATTAGAATGTTTGGCAGCCGTGATCTGTGTGAAAAGGTTTAGGCCCTACATTGAGGGGTTACCATTCCGAATTATAACCGACCATTCAAGCCTTAAGTGGCTGATGTCGCTTAAGGATTTGGATGGTAGGCTAGCTCGATGGAGTCTAAAGCTACAAGCTTTTGATTTCAAAATCGAGCATCGGAAGGGATCTCTCAATGTGGTGCCTGATACGCTTTCTAGAGTAGACCTGGAAGAACTTAGCCTTAACGATATATCCAAAGAAATCGATTTGAACTCTCCAGAATTTGAGAGTGAAGAATATATCAATCTACGAGAAAAAATCAAGTCCAATGGTGATGTTCTCCCGGATTTATGTGTCTCTGAAAATTTCGTCTATAAAAGAACGAGATTTAGAGAGGGTATGAGCGATGAGGAAGATAACTTATGGATGCTTTGGATTCCGAAGAACTTGACCAGAAGGGTTATTGAAAATGCGCACAATTCTGCTACCGCATGTCATGGCGGGTATGCCAAAACTCTTTTCCGCATCCGTCAAAAATATTTCTGGCCAGGTATGGCCAAAGATGTTAGAGAGTACATAGATTCTTGCGACACCTGCAAGGGAGTTAAGGCTAACTGCAAAATTCTTCGACCAACAATGGGAAACCAAATTATAACTGAACGCCCATTCCAAAGACTCTATGTGGATTTCCTTGGTCCATATCCGAGGACTAAAGATGGTAATTCGGTTATTTTCATCGTCATCGATCATTTCTCTAAATTTATTTTTCTCAAAGCAATGAAAAAGGCCACTTCCATAAATGTTATTAACTATCTGCAATCCGAGATTTTCAATTTCGCTGCTTTTCAGAATGCATTTGGTGTTCAACATATTACAACAGGTTTATATTCTCCTCAAGCCAATGTATCTGAAAGAGCTAACAGAGAAATTATCGCAAAATTAAGATGTTTTATTGGTCGTGATCACACAAAATGGGACAAATACCTCTCACAAATCACGGCTATATTAAGAAGCGATTATCATAACGCTATAAAATGTTCTCCCTATTTTGCCTCCTTTGGACAAAATATGATCCAACATGCATCCGCATATGGTATATTAGATAACTTGAAATGTATGAGAGAACCGTCTATTAACGTTATAACTAATTCAGATAGGTTAGTTAAAATACGTGAAAACATCTCACGAA
The DNA here is from genome assembly GCA_943590905.1 of Sphaerophoria taeniata. Lineage (NCBI taxonomy): Eukaryota > Metazoa > Arthropoda > Insecta > Diptera > Syrphidae > Sphaerophoria > Sphaerophoria taeniata. The sequence goes on along the minus strand of OX016542.1, from coordinate 10,477,259 downwards.
ATTTAGATGCAGCCCATTTGCGATCGGCCAAGACATATAACACAAGGTCAAAACCCATTGAATTCAGAGTTGGCCAGGAGGTATATAGAAGGAATTTCCAACAGAGCAGTTTTGTTGAAGCCCGAAATGCTAAATTTTGTCATAAATTCCTAAAATGTAGAATTCGAAAAAAGATAGGGAATTGCTTATATGAGTTGGAAAAGCTTAATGGCGAATATATAGGCAAATTTCACGCCAAGGATATTAAACCCTAATTTGAACTTTCGCCCGGCTTTTCGTGGGTCGAGCCACACGTTGTTTTACCAATTCCCATTCATTTTCCTTTTTGTTTCCTTCCCTTTAGTCTCAAACAAAGAAGGTTTGTTGTGAATGGTACCTTATTCAGAATAAACATCTTCAAAACACCTAAAGGAAAACACTTGTTACTACTCGGAATTTCAATACTGTGAAAAAGTAAAGAAAATAAAATCAAGTATACCTAGGTTTTTCAATGAAAATTTTTCAGTATTGAAAATTTGTATTCTAGTAAGTTTTTCAAGACGTGCAGAAGTGCTCAAAAAAAAATCAAAATTTGTATCTTCAGAGAAGAAGATACTTCTGGAATCTTCTGAAAAAAAGATTATAGGTATACAAGTTTTGAATAATATAGATTAAAGAAAATATCCTTCTACATATAATCATTAAATTACAGATCCCTGAATTTGAATTGAGGTAGACCCGGAAATTCCAAGGATTGATTTGGACATTCAGTCCCTCAAATCCTTTAAATAAGGATTGTGCATGAAGCATCAATCAAAATCCTTAATTTATATAAATCAGTGCAAAGCCTAATAATCTTTAAAGTTCCAAGTGACAATATCTAATATATCCTAGCCGAAAATTCGATTATATCGATTTCAAAGGAAATTTTAATTGCCTCGACATTCGATGCTCTCCAAGAGACATTTTTTTTTTTAAACACAAAAACATAATTCAATCAAAGACTTCAAGATTAGTGCATTTAAGCCTGATAGTGACGGTGAACTTGGAAGCAGTTAATTCCTGAAAAGTTGAAGATATTTTTGTTAAAAATATTAAACATCCCTTTTCCTTGTAGACAACTAGCTTAAATAATTTGTTCTTTTTTCATCTTAACTTAATTTTTTTCTTAATCTTAGTATTTAACCTAAATTATCTAACCATTAATAATAATCCCGTGATTGTAAAATATTTATTGTGAATGAATTAGATAACAAACATAAATTTCTCCAAGTCAATCACAACAGGATCAAGAACGGGTGCGCACATCGTCCAGGATCCATGTAAGTTTGCATTGATTTTTTCCTAATAATATTTCCAATTCACAACAAATATTTCGAATATTTAAATACCTTACAATAACTTTCTTAAATTACTGCGATAATTAATTCATTTAATTGATAGTTTTTCTATATAATTAGTCCTTTTATAAACAATGGTGGTTTTCTTTAAATCAACATTTGTTAATTTTTTATTTTGTTGTAAATATTTTGTACCGATAGTACGCGTTATTCTTTAGTATAAAAAAAAATATGTCAAAAATGTCTTGGACTATTTAAATATATAATCGAATTTTAACATGACAAAGTAAATCATTTTACTTGGGGATTGTTGGGGTGTCGTAATAGTCAAGTGAGGTAATATGAAGAAATTATTTCTAGGGGTAACACTAAAATATGAGTAAGTGTGTTACCAAAGTTATGTAGTAGAGGGTGGGACCAATGTACTCAGGTTATATAACATCTAATAACCCATTGCCAATGTCTCACAATGTCCGTCCGAGAAGAGTGTCTGTTTAATCAGAATTTTAAGAATATCTATATATTCAGTCCTGGCATGAAGATTTTAAGTTTGTTATTCTTGAGTTTTACTGGCTTGCAAGAATCCTCCCCACCGACGAGCTAGACCTTCCAAGCATGCCAACGTAAGTCAGTGGCACTGACAAGAACATTTTATCTATGTTCAGTTATATGTGAATAAAATGGAATAACACGTTGCACAGTTTTGGTTGGTTTATGTTTCGAAGAATGATTACTACGTAAGCCAGGTGGTAAGCCAGGAACATCTGGATAGTTGGTGGCCTCATATTCTAAATGCTAAAATTGCCCGCACCTCTAAGTAACGATGTTTGGGAATACTTTGTTGATAAGTTCGTCTTTCGATGAGTCAAAGTTACAGAAATTACGAGAAAATGAAGTCTCAATCCGCTCGAATCGTCGACAGGAACTCGACCATTACCGATAGTCAACAATTGCCCATCTCGGTTATCAGCTGAAGTGTATTTCGTCAGCAGCCGTTGATCTTGGCATTACTGGCAGTGTTTGGTGGAAATCTACAGAAAGTAAAATCATTGCTCATCCAAAACGTCTCTAGTCATTACGATGATATTTCAATGTTCTGTTAAGGGATTGATATTATTTGTTAGTTTGTTATTCTTATATCGTTTACAGCTGTCCGAGTAGTTGTGTAGATGGTTTTTAAGAAGTTTGTACAAAATCGACCAAGCCGTTCACGAGATATGGCCAGCATAGTAGGTAGTAGGGTAGCAGGGTAGCGGGTAGCAGGGTCACGGGTAACGGGTAGCTGATAGTGGGTAGAAGTAGCGGATGGCGGGGTAACGAAGTAGTGGGTAACGATTAGTGGGGTAGCGGGAAGCACGTAGAAGTAGTGGGTAGCGGGTAGCGGTTGGTTAGGTAGTGGCTATCGGGCTAGCAGCTAAGCGTGAATTGGGTAGAAGTAGCGCCTAGAAGTATTGAGAAGCGGCTAGCGGGTAGTGGTGTATTGGGTAGCGTGGTAACGTGGTATATCGGGATAGTAGGGTAGTGGGTTTGTGGGAAGCGGGTAGACATAGCGGGTAGAAAGTAGTGGAGCAGCGGGTGTGGTAGCAGGTTACAAAAGCTTAGGTCTTTTATTTATCGATTGAGGCACTACAAAGTTGTTGTTTATAAACGCCATGTTATCTCTTCCTGTAGAACGAAAAATATTTCAAAAAGGATATTGCCTCTCAATTCAATTTTCCCAAAAAGTAGTATGCCCGCAAGGAAACATTTTCCGAAATTTCATTTTCCAGGCTTTCAACATGAACAGCTCTAAATAAAGTATTTCAATTTGAAAGGTTTTGAAGTTTAGGTATCAGCAAGTTCGTGCGCTATAGTAGGACACATCGTGCAACCCAGGCGTGCATTTTTTTTCTGTGTCTAAGGCTTACCTTCAGACAACGACATAATAACGAAAAACTGTTTGAGTGGTGTCAAACATTTTAACGAAGAATTTTAAATGTACTAGGATTGTTCGTGCAAATAATTTCGTTTTCAAATCGGCTTTTTTGACCTCCTGATACCAAAGCCAGATCAAAACATGTTAAGGCTGAGGACAATTAATGTTCTTCACTTGAAGTTATTGATAAAAACGGTTTATAAACATGAGGGGGGAAGGGAATTGATGTTGGTAAACCTTACATCAGCTATTTTTGAACAACAATATCTTCAAACTCTTCAATATCCACTGTTACGAAGCTAAGATGTCAACACACATAACGAACTCCTCTATAAATTTGCTAACTTATGTAAATATAATTCAAATGGCTATTTTATTGTGTTTGAAAATCTTTTTTTTCCCTTTGCAAATAAAAATAAAAACCTTTTTTGATGACTCAGTTTAAAATAACACACATATCCGCAATCTCTTTTTCCCACGAAAATATAAATGCATTCATATTTCTCCGTTATTTCAGGAAAATGTCTGTTTTAGTACCACCAAGTTTGTTTTCCAGTCATCCCATCAAAAGAGAACTGAATAAAAGTTTTATTTTTAAAGCGAAATAAAATTGATAAGGTTTCATAGCCTGAAAGGACACACTTTTCATGAATTTTTATTTCTAAATTTTTTTGTGAATGTGCAAAAATGTTCTAGATACTTTTGACTGTGAAACCGTATGAATGCTTTAAAAAAATGCCTGGTGGATGGGCTTATCCTTTAAGTTATGATATTTCAAGAAGAAAAAAAAGAAGAAAAGAAAATCCTCCTTAATAAATTGCTATCCCGAATTTTTTCGCATTTTTTGTTTTGTCTTAAGACCCTCAAATTACCAAACAAAGGGACGGAACAATTTATTAGCATAAACTGCGTCTGATGATGAATAGTTTAGTGCGTGTCAACAGGACTATGATAAAATGAAATTCCATAACAAATTAGAGATATAAAAGCTACTTTAAATTAGGACAAATCGTTTTTGTCACTCTTAAAATCGTATGTCAACAGCAATTTTTAGTTCTTGCAATTTTTGGCTTGACAAATCTTCTGAAAATTTCAAATTGCTTCAGTTTTTAAGTCTAAGTCATAGTTTTTGGTTTGCCATCTCAGGAGCTGTTGATTAATTGTTTCCGCTTAAGTAAGCAATAATGAACAACTCTCTACAAGTAAATGATTGAGAGCATAAAATTCAAGTTTACTTAGAAACTTTAAAATGCATCGTTTGCAACTTTTCTCTACCTTCACAAAGTCAAGATAAAAGTTTTTTAATGAGCATAATTATTTGTTCTTAAAAGTAAAGTCCAATTATTAATTGCACTCACTTGAACAAAATTACCTTAAGTCGACAATTTTTCAGACGCAAAAGCAAGTTTGTGCATTTCAGTTGAATTAAAATCCATTTAGGATACATCTGTCATTCCAAACAAACTTAAACTTAACAGCGAGGGTTAAAGATGCTTGCGAGCATATTCTTCTTGGTCCTTCCAAAGAAAATAGGAAAGACAGAGAGAAAGAGAAAGCAACCTGATGTAATTGAAAGAAGCTCCTTTCGTGCTGGAATTAATTAAATGCAAATGGATAAACGTCGTCATGTCGTAGAAATAAATGGTCGTCAATTTAGTGTTGTCCTAACAAGATAATGTATATCGAGGGTGCACAGATGATGATGGTTCTGGGTCAAGCTTATGTTCTTATAAATAAGCATAATTTTGAATTAATCATGAAATAATTTAACCTTTGAATTTGACATGAGGTTTAAATGTTCGGATGCGAAATGGCTCTTTGTGGTTAAGTGGATTAATGTTTTTGATACATTTACTTCGTCGTCCTGCGGCGGATGGAATGGAAGGTTGATATTTAAAAAGGGCTAGCGATAGGTTTAAAAAGGTTAAAGAATTGTTGTCTTAAAGCAACTTATGAAAACTGAGGGTTCGAGCCGGATTTACATGATTTTTCTTAGACTAAGTTAAGGATTGAACTAAAACAAACAAGAAATCACGTTAAAACAAATCAAACACAATTACAAGGAAACCTCTGGTCCTAAGTAGGCATCGATTAAACACGAAAAACCAATAAGCCGCAGGAAAATCAACCACACGTTAACCTGATTCGATTAAGGTGTTTTGGAAACATCAATTTTATTTTTATTTTTTTTCAGCCCAAGTACCACACAAATTCCTCCTCCTTGTGGGAAAAAAGGTTATTTCATCTCAATCACGTTACCACATTTAGAACGGAGCCGGAACACGTCCACCCATTGTTTCTTCTACTTTGTTGGTTTCTTTTTTTTATATAGCAAGCGAGAATGATTTTTCAATTAATTTTTTCATTCAACAAATTAAGTATAGGAGCATAATACGCAACATCATTGACGTATATTGCTAGACGCGCCGCCAGCCAGCAGATTCATTGACTTTTTAGGGAAAAAAGGGTTTCAAAGGAATCAAAATAAAAACTGACGTCAGTCATCTCATTTAATAGCAATCTAAACTAGAGCAGAGAAAAACAAACAACTACATATCCTTGCTCTCGTTGAATCGTCGAGCTCGCACCGCAGACTCCGCGATGTTCGTCCTTAGCCACAGAGAAGTGATGAAACATTACTGCTAATGGAAATTAGAGAGAAATTAATTTTAACCTCATTTGCTCATACCCCAAAACACGTTCGTGGTTAAAATGGTGGTGAGGATGACAGTGTTGCTAGTCAGAAAAACAACTATGAGGAAGAAAATTTTGCAAACAAATTATTTGAGGGTTCTCTTATCATGGAAATTAAAGTGTAAATTTAAGGCTATCTGGCAATGCTCTCCCCTACTTATATGGTTTCCTCATTTAACTGAGATTTAATCTTTGATGTTTTATTTTTCTCTCTCTGCAAAATAATATCAAATAAAGTTTTGATCAAACTTTGGGGGATTTTCCATTCAGAGTCTACCTGTGTGCTGTGTCTGATGTATCCATTTCCAGATCGTTCAACTGCAATACCGAAACATTTCCACCAAAATGGTTGTATTTAAAATAAATAATTTTCCAATTTAACTCGAACTTCAATGGCTTCGTGATGAAAACAGACAACAACTTTGAATTGAAATTGGAAGCATTTATTAATGATTTCGCACGAAATTTGTCCAGGATCAACCCAAATAGCTAGCTTTTTGCAGTTTTTGTTCGAGTCACAAAATCAATTTAAAAGGATTAATTAATAGACCATCATCCATATCCGGCCATTTTGCATTTGGACTGCAATTAAATTGAAAAATTTGCGATTAAATCAATATCCTGAGGCTGCAATAATTCAAATGCATTTTCCCACTAATCCCAGCTTTTGTTTAATGTCACTTGCCACCATTTGGACCGGAAAAATTGTTTCCTAATATTTAACCACCGGAGAATAGCGACTGTTCTCTGTCACCAAAAAAATTAAGGCTTAGTCATACATCACGGTTAAAATATCCTTCCGCTCTGGTTTTTGGATTATGTAATATTTCGAAATCGTATTTGCATAGTACAACTCAAAACCCTCGATATTTCAGCTGAGGGTACCATGTTTAAACCACAGATTGGAGGTCAGCAAGGAGCAGGAGCGGCACAACTGGCCCTAGAGTATATAAATGGACTCAATTATTCCACCAAACCTGTCTGCAAAATGCAAATTTTCCAAAGAGTCTACCTAAATTTTATATCCTTTCCTCTTAACCCACAAAATGAAATTTAAAAAAATAAATATGTGTAGGCGTAGCTTTACCAAGAAAGATTTAATTTCGGTCAAAGGACTCAAGTGCCTCGTGCAGTCGTGCTCGTGGTTAAGGCACGACACGTCGGGAATGATGAGCAACGACGACGTAACGCATAAAACCACCCACCATATCGCAAAAGCTGGGCATTTGTTTTTGCTTTCACAGCTGACACTGATGGCTAAGTGAGCCGAACCGGGTGCTTGGAATTGTCGTCATAAATTCTAAAGCATGTCGCTGAATTTAACACCCGTCCAATTCCACACAACATCTATTGCAAAAAGAAATAGAAGTCGTGAACAAACCACACATATACAGAAGTTCGCATACATAAAATTCTCGTCGGATTTCTGTCAAGATTTTTGGGTTAGATAAACATTTAAATATAGCTGATGAAAAAGAAGCCCCATCAACTACTGTTTCTCCGGTTGTTTCATATTCAATTTCAGACACGCTAAGGGGGGAGTCCTTATACGCTCTCGTCGTGCCATGGATTCGCCGCCGCCGCGCGCCGCCGTCTCCTTCGTCAGTAAAATGTAATATATCCTTTTTTCAAGCAGAATCATTTTTCGAGGACTCTGCCATAGAAGACAGAGCTAGCTATTTCAAAATGTGTCTATGTTGATCAATATTTTGAAAATACCTCAAACACAAACCCACACGATTGCTGGCAGAAATAACGAACGAAAATATTTGTGTTTGCTTTTATGGAGGAGGCGTAGCCAGTTCATTAGCATTAATTTTTGGGTCTGATTGATTATTTTTGGGAAAATTATTATCCGCTGCCGGTACCGAGTTGTGTGTCTTTGCTGCATGATATTCCAAACCAATTATTAATTTCATTATCCTGTTGTTTCAATTGACAACGAAAATGAGACTCAACAGACACACATAGTTCCTACTTGGTCTATCTATGGTGGACGGTTGATGAATTATGGTGACCATGCCAATTCATAAGATCCTTTTGCAAAAGACTCCTAAAAGGCTTGAAATAAGTTACATATGTATAGATTTTGCTTATTAAGCTTGTTTATACTAATTAATGTTATCAAGCACAAAGCACTTGTTCTAAGGTGTGGAAACCCTTTGCATGCACTTGCATGATTTGTGCGAGTAAACGTTTAAGACACCTGGTCGCCATACGAATCATGACACACATGGTATTCGTGGTTATTTATTGAAGCAATTAATAATAACGAGTTGTTAGGTGTTTTCATATTTTTAATGAGCGGAAGTATATTCCGTTTATTGGATACCAGTTGTTTGAAATTTATTCGAAAATTTTGATTAATGGTCATTGCTTTTAGAATCCATACTTAGAAAAATATGCGAGCAAGTGAGATATAACCCTCATCCCCACTCCAGATTTCCGAAAGCAGCCTATGGACAAATAGCAAATTAGAAAGAAAACAAATCAGAAGGACAATTTCTAAAAAAACGAAAAATATTTTCAAAGCCTTATTACGGAGTAACTTACTTGCTTACTTAAGGTGGCGCTACACTCCGTTTAAGGACTGGGCCTCGTTGAACGGTCTCCGCAAGCCAGCTCGGTCCCTAGCTAGCTGTCTCCAATTTTGCACTCCAAGTTGATTAAGGTCCTCTTCCACTTGTGTGCGCCACCAGTGTCGGCGTCTTCCTCTCCTTCTACATCCCTCGGGAATAGTGTCGAAGGCTTTCCGGGCCGGAGCATTGGTATCCATCCGCTCTAAATGACCAAGCCATCTGAGTCCCTGTACAAGACAACCCGTAAAGTTCGCTCTTGTATCGTCTACCCGAAGAACTTTCCTCTCGAAACAGCCTGAGGTACATTCGTCCGCTTATGTCAAGGTCCTTGCTTCTGCACCAAACAGCAGGACTGGGATGATGGGGGTGTCATACAATAGTCTTACCTTAGTTGCTCGAGAGAGGGCTTTTCCACTCAATTGCTTTCTTAACCGAAAGAAACAGCGATTAGCAAGAGTTATTCTTCGTCTGACCTCGGCACTGGTGTTATTGTGTTAATAGCGGAGCCTAGGTAGACAAACTCCTCTACTACCTCGAACTTGTATGCTTCTATTGTGACAATCTGCCCAAACTGTTGGTGTTGGGTGTCCTTCCTCGAAGACAGCATATACTTAATTTTTCCCTCATATACCGTTAAACCCATTGCTGCTTCTGTCTGTCTTTTTCCAATTATATCAATATCACCGGCGTACGTGAACAGACTTCTGGAAGATAGTCATAGTGCCTCTGGTATTGAAGGTGTTGAAGGTGGAGTTTTGCACTATCTTCTCAAGAACGATGTTAAAGATATCGCATGACAGTGCATCGCCTTGTATGAATCCTTTTTTGACATCGAAAGATTCCGTAAGCTCGTTGCCAACCTTGATGGCGCAGCGAGAGTTATCCATCGTCATTTTTTCGCAAGCAAACGAGCTTGGCAGAGATGCCAAAACTAGAACATTGTTCGTCTCTGCAGATGCTGTCATACGTGGTCTTAAGATCGATGAAAATGTGGTGGAGTTCATAGGTTTTTCCCAGGATCTGACGCAAAGTGAAAATTTGGTCAGTGGTTGACATTCCTGGTCTGAAAGCCACATTGATAAGGACAAATCAGATTGTTGACGAAAGGCTTCAGACGTTCACATATTACGGCAGGGAGGATCTTGTAGGCGATGTTAATAAGGCTGATTCTTCTGTATTTGGCGTAGTTTAGAAGATCTCCCTTTTTCAGGATCGGGCAAACAATTCTGAGGTTCCATTCATCGGGCATGAATTCCTCCAACTTTGAATTTTGCTTTGAACAGTTCGGCAGCTAGACCATCTGCTCTAGCGGCTTTGTTGGATTTCAGCCGTGATATTGCCGTTTTCACTCCTTCTAGTTCGGGTTCAAGGAATTGTTGGCTATCATCGTGTCTGATGGAAGGCTCCTGCCTGACGGCGGGATTTTGTTCGTCGTCACCCTTATTCAGTTTACAGAAGCGGTCTTTCCAAATCCCCAGCATTGACTGCGGTTTTACTCAAAACGTTTTTCTGCCATAAAATGGTGATCGACAGATAAAACATAATCTCATTTGAAAATAATCATTTCAGTGAATGAAAGTGCGTTTTTTGGGTGACTCGATTGGATGAGAATCATGGAGAACGAAGTTTTTTTTATTATGCGTTTGTTTTACCTTTAAACTGAACTTAAAAATCAAAATATCATCTGAAAACTAAAATTGACTTTAAAACAAGTTTTTTTTCTGCTTGGAGAAGGCCCGAAAGTCGATATCAATTGTTAGCAAATAATTAAAAAAACTAATGGAATTCTGAAGAAAAAACAAAGCAAATCAATTAAGTTACACAAACTGAACGAATAATTATTAAACAGCTGTTCGCCTAGGTTCTCATGACTTTGAGAATTCTGTTGCCAAAAGAAAAAGAAGGTGACAAAGATATACCCTTGACCGAAAGATTGTCAAAGTTTCTACCTATAGCTTGGATTGTCTTCGGTTAATCGTTTAATATTCCCGTTTTTTTTTTTTAACTGGGCTTTTGTAAATTAATTGCTAGCTAATTCAACCAATCATCATTCGAATAGTAAAAAACAAACATCCTTAATTAATGCAATTTATTTTGTAAACAGAACTCAAATCATACCCTCTAAGCGAACTTCCACCATTATGCACTTGGCTAGTCCTTTGTTCAGCTATTAGCAAGCATAAACAACCTTTGTTCCTTAATTATTGTTATTGAACCAATTTGTAGCACGATATGGGGAGCTATTTTCCAGTCCAATGCCAGTTTTTTCTCATATTTCATGCAATCATGATCGATGTTGGAATTTAAAAAAAATTGCACTCAATTATTCTACAAGAACACCAGGGACGTTTCCGTTAAAGAAAACAGAACACAGAAAGCATAACCCTGCCTTAAGGGCTTCGACAACCTTTATTAGAGTTTAGTATAGCACCTCGGCTTTAATTACTGTTTACATATATACCTCTGATGTGCTTTAATGGCTATTGGACTCACTCTCCTTCTACCTCATCATTTAAGGTAATTATCAAACTTAAGTGGAAGCTATAAGCAGTTTTATGTTATGGAATACATCAAAACTTTTCTTGCCAGGATTAAGGACCTGCTTTTCGAGGTAGGTATAGGTATATGTTGTGCTTTGTGTGCACTGTAGCGAAGGCATAATTATTATTTCAACGGAAAAGATTTTTGAATGGGGCTTCTTCCGTTGTGCTTGACTGCCTTAATTTTGGTTTTCTTGGGTAGGATATAAGCGAGCTCAAATAGTGATTAATAAACAGAATTGGTAAAGTGATGATACCTAATTGTTGGAATTTTAATGATGCAAAAGGATATCGGGTCTTAGACTTTGGCTAGAGTGTGTGTGTTTGTCGGGATGAAAATAATGTTTATCGTGTTTTATTTAGTTTGTTGTAATTATTGTAATCGGATTTGTGAGGGTTTAGTTAGGGCGAATGTTAAGAGTTCGGAAAGTTGTTTGAAAGCGAGATGCGAGCGGACTGTCGTAAACAGCAAAAAGTTAGGGAAATTAACAAAATTTAATCAATCAGAAAAGACGCTCTTGAACTTAATTTAATTTGTCTTCTTTGTTCAAATCCGTCAGTCGATTCACAGAAAATTTAAACAAGAAAACATAAACTGTAAGTACCTACACTTAGTAGCACTATCTCCTCTTATTTTAAGGAGACCTTGAGTTTGAGCCTTAAATGAAGACCGCCACTGAAAGGCACAACTTGCTTGTTTTCAAAATATTCTTTCACACTGGGAAAAACTGAACGACAATGTTTTGGTTTCTCAAAATTGCCTTTTTCAGTGTGATGAAAAACAATTCCCAACCTTCATCGCCTTACCTTCTAATTAACAAGTTGCTTATAATTCTACAAACTTGAACATTTTTTCAATTCAAATTCAGTTTTTGATTTGACTCAATTCCCTAGTACCTGCCTTTTCAGCAGAAAAAAAGGAAACTTTATTGTTCGCTCCTCGACTGAAGGTCTCTTCTTTGTAAGAATGTCTCATGGTGTTCTTGTCAAAGTCTCTCCTTCACCATTTTCTGAGTAAGAAAGAAAAAAATCTTTTTTTGTTTGGTCTAGCGAATAAATTATTAACCAACCAAGAGTGGCCTTATTGAGTTCTTCATTAATTTTTGTTATTTTTCCACTAAAGCGGCAGATAGACATTTTCATTGGATGGAAACTTTTTTCTTCAAAATTAACCATCGTTCTTATGTTTTGCTTCCCTTCGGCTCATGAAAGTGAGGAGCTGATTTCCGTGGCCTTCTGTCTGGAGAGTAAATTATATTAAAACTTATGCAACGGTGTGGGTTGATACGATTGTCGTTTTTAGCTGATTTTTTGTTTTCAAAAAAATTGAGAAGAGGAAATCCAATAAAAGCAGTCGACAGAGGTTGTCTGTGATTAATTTAATTCAAAAACAAGGTCAGCTTTGAAAAACAGGATTGCGATGAGTATTATTATGGCTTCAAATGAAATTGACACCTTTGTCAATAAATTTGTTTAATCCTTTGTCTGACGGAAAGACAAAGGATTTGTTTGGTTTCTACTTAGTTTTTTAATCAAATTTTGAATCCAATTAAAGCTGCTTTTGAAGGACATTTTGACTAAAGAACAAATTGCAAAGAGGCACGCGACTCAGAGGTACATATTTTTGTCCTGTTTTCGGTTCTATTGAATCTTTATTTGATGTGCTCTTTTTGTTATTTTTTTTTTCCTTCGAGCACTGAACAAACGGTTTCATTCAGGACTTGTTTCCTCCGTTATCAAAGGATCTAAAAATTAATGGCCATTTCTGACAGTCTAGGAAGGAACACCGAAATTCCCCATAACAATGTCGGTTGGTTGTTATGGGAACAAAAAGTACAACCAAACAACAAAATCTCTATTCAAACTTTTTTTTGCGAGGAAGCATAAATTCACTGAAAATGCCAAACAAAGCCTCTTTACCTGGAGCTACGACCGACCTCCGCCGCCATTTGTTTTCGCTGTTTCGAAAAGTCCCTGTTTGTTCTTTTTAAGGGACAACAAAAAAATTCAAAACAAAATCAGAACAACAACACCGAAAACCGAAAAACAAATGAAAATAATCTTAGAGGATATTTTCTTTACCAAACATTATCCGTGGTTTTAGTTTAGTTTGACGACAATGTAGACAGCGCACCGTGACGGGAAAACTTGAAAATCGTCAGTTGATAACGACACAGGTTAAATGCTCTTCAAAGGATTTCTCGTTCGTATTTTGTTTTGCGACCTTTTAGCGCTTTGCCACAAAATAGGACATCCGAATCGATTTTTCTGTTTTTTTTTGGGAACCCTTCCCATGGAATTTCAAAGTAAAGCCAGAGACAAGAGCTATATTTTTCTGGAAAAAAATTTGTATAAGCAAATAATACGGATTGGAAAAATTTCGATCTTCAGCCATTCACAATCGAAAGGGATTATTTAAATCGATTTAAATGAAAATAGACTCTCCTTTTTCATTTGAAGAACATTTCCATTTCCTGTGGTTTTCATGACAATTTCATACAAAAAAAAACGAATATTTCCCAAAACTCATGGGGGTGTTCGTATGGTTATAACCACAACTCAACCAAATTACAAAACTTTTTCATTACGCTCGAACGAGAACTTGGGATACAATTTTGATAAATTAAAAACCAGAAAATTGTTGCTATTACAAAATGAAATTGTTCCAAATTTACAGAAAAAATAAAAATTCAGAAAAATCAATTTAGGCAACGATTATCCTCCTCCCACATGGAGGCATTTTTAAGTCGAAATTGAAAAAGGTAATTTACTGTTCCCACACATGCCATTCGGTGGGCTATTAAGAATAATAAAGTAAACATTTTCTTATCCTGTGTGCCTGCGAGAGAAATTAAATTCTCGTGTAAAATAATTCAGAGCACTCTTAACAACTGCGATTATCCCACTTTATCTTGACTAAACGAGGAACGTTGAATTCCCTCGTCTTGTCATTGAGACAAGCTGACAACACCTTAACAATCGTTCCATTCACTTAGGTACGCATTCCTTGCAGCACAGCGATGGTGATAAAATTAGCTTTTTTAAGCAATACGCGTGTGAGTTGTTTCATCCTGGCCTAACAATATGAGTGAGTTTTTAACGACTCTATAAGATTTGAAAGTGTACTTATATTCCCCAACACCTTTCTTTCTTTAAACTGCTTAAGTGACAATCTTAAATGCCTTAATGTTGTTGAACAACAAAAATAACACAGCGACGACATCGAGCAACGATGGAAAAATCCTTTGTAGTCGATTTAATTTCCAGGAAATAATCAAGATCTGAGGCAGATGATAAGAAACAGAAAAAAATAAGCAAAATTGTATGAATAGAAAGCCAAAGGTAGGTTATGAGGAAGTGCCTAAGTTAAAATGAAGCCAGCACCTTATTTCTAAGTTTTTTTTTTTTTTTTTGTTTTTTCCTTACACTTCCTGCTATTTAAAGCTGATTCTAAAAAGTGATAAAATGAAACTTGGGAGTTTTAAGCATTAATTCAAACATCTTAATGGTGAATTGGCTCAAAGCTTCGCAATTGAATGTCATTTTAAATTCCAGGAAAAAGAAATGTCTGTGAAGTTTTTCATTAAATTTTTATGTTGGTTCAATTATGTTAAACTTATTGTTTTATCATTTAAATTTTTGTTTAAATCGAAAGTCTGATCTGTCTCCAGTTTCGCATTCAAAGTTGGTTCAGGTCCTCTATTACCTGTGAGCTCAACCTGTGTTGCAGTCTTCCTCTTCTGCGACGCACGTCTGGATTCGAAGACTCTACGAGCAAGAGCATTATTTTCCATTCGCTCCACATGATCCAACCATCTAAGTAATTGGACCTTAACTTTTTTGGCTAGGTCAGTGTCGTTGAACAGCTCATATAGTTCTTGATCGAATCTTCGTTTCCATTCACTATTTATGCAGACTGGAACAAAAATCACTCGAAGAATTTTCCTCGCGAAGCAGCCCAAAGCGTTGTCATCCGATATTGTCATGGTCCATGTCTCTGCATCATACATTAGGACCGGGATGATTAGGGGTTTGTACAGTGACACTGTAGTTGCTCGAGAGAGGACTTTACTACTTAATTGCCTTCTAAGTCCAAAGAAACAGCGATTGGCAAGTGTGATTCTTCGTTTGATTTCAGCGATTGTATGTTGTTGTCTGAGTTTATAGTGGATCGTAGGTAGACGAAGTCCTTAACTAGCTCGAAGTTAAATCTGTCTATACTGACGTTGGCTCCAAGACGTCGATTTTGGGTGTCCTTTCTTGTTGACAGAATTAACTTGGTCTTGCCCTCGTTAACCGCTAGATAAATCTTACTGGCCTCCGACTCAAGACTCACGAGCGCTCCACTGACATCATGCTTGCCAGACGGACTTTTGAAAGATTGTGCCTCTGGTGTTGACGTTGGAGCTTTGGGTGCGGGGAAATAACTCCACGGGAACTAACTCCACTGAGGGATTTACTTCCCACCAAGTGAGAACTTACTCCACTTTTGTAAAGTGTAGTTAGTTCCCATGTACGGTGAGAACTTAGTTCACTTTCTAATGGGAACTAAGTTCACACATTTATGCATGGCGCAGGGAAACTGGTCCGGAAGTCAGAAGTCCCGAAAATGGGTTTCGGGGCTAATGACCCACTATGGTGGGTCATTCGTGTTTACATTCATAACTACAACCCCAAAATGTCTTATAAATAAATAAGATCATTTTTATTTACTCCCTATTTGTCGACAAAATGGATACAGCAGTTTCCTTTAATTTAGAAAAGCATGCTAGTGCCTGGAAAGCAGGTGCTGCACTGCAATGATTCATTTTGAGCATTTTTTTCTGCTTGGTCTGAGGACGATGACTATCTGTAACACTCAAAATCAATTTGGTTTGATTGGGAGTGAAGCGAGCGGAAAAAATTTTGCCCAAAAGAGAATCAATTTGGGGTGTGAAAATAAAAATATTCGCGCGAATATACCCCAAATTGATTCTCTTTTGGGCAAAATTTTTTCCGCTCGCTTCGCTCGCTTGCAATTTTTAGTTCAAGCTCCTAATCCTTAATAAAACAATTTTTTTTAACCATTTGAGAGGGATTGTAGAGTTAATAGAGTCAATAAAAAAATGTCTTTCTGATGGAACTTTTAATGTTATTTAAATAGCTCAGTTGCAACAAGATGCAACAAGATGAAACTGGATTCAAGTACAGTGTGCTTGTAGAATGCCCTACTCTCACCGAACACCAAACTTCAGAAGAACGTTTGCATTGGAAAAAGTTTTCTTTATGTCACATAAACTTACAGCATGCGGTATATTTCAATTGTTATATACCGTTTTAGAAAATGTTTAAAATTAATAGAAAAGGTCAGAAACCCCGAATTTGATTTCTGGACTAATGAACCACCATATAAGGGGTCAGATTCTTAAAAATGGGTTTCCGAATGACAAGTTTCTCAATATTTTTGTACATGCGATTTTTAAAAATTATTTTCAGTCTTAAAAACTGAATTTCGGAATGAATTCGTTTCTAAAAGACATTTATTTTAATTTCACAAACAAAATTGCTCAGTGTACTTGAATTCTTATTTTAATTTTTTTTCAATTAAAGTGGCAAATTATTTCAAATTCGAAGGGAACTAGATCCACTGATTTTTTGAGGAATTTAATTCCCACTGTACATGGGAACTAACTACACTTTACAAAACTGGAGTAAGTTCGCACTTGGTGGGAAGTAAACCCCTCAGTGGAGTTAGTTCCCGTGGAGTTATTTCCCCGCACCGGAGCTTTGCACAATCTGCTCAAGAATGGTGTTGAAGAAATCGCATGACAGCGCATCGCCTTGTCTTAAACCGTTTTTGACATTAAATGCGTCCGTTAGGTTTTTTTCCGACCATGCTGGAACAGAGTGAGTTCTCTATTATCATCTTACACAGATTGACGAGTTTTTCTGGATGTTGGTCTCTATAGACGCTGTCATACGCGGCCTTGAAATCGATGAAAAGGTGGTAGGTATCGATTTAAAGTTCCTCAGTCTTCTCCAACATCTGCCGTAGAGTGAACATTTGATCGATGGTGGACTTTCCGGGTCCGAAGCCACACTGATAAGGACCTATCAGGTTGTTGACGAACGGCTTCAAACGTTCACACAGAACGGCAGACAGGATCTTGTACACGATGTTAAGAAGACTTATACCTATGTAGTTGGTGCATTTCAGGGGATCTCCTTTCTTGAGGATCGAGCAAACGATGCTGAGGTTTCATTCTTCGGGCATGCTTTTCTCCGATCAAATTTTGCAGATGAGCTGGTGTATGCTTAGATATCGCTATCTTCACTTCGTCAATGACGGGTGGGTGGAATTGTTGGTCTGCTCTACCCAAATTGAATAGTTCTGTTTAAGGTGGTAGAATTTTCTTCGTTATCACCATTATACAGCCTGGAAAAGTGGTCTTTCTATATCCTCAGCACTGACTGTGGTTCCACTACGATGTTCCCATGATGGTCTCTACAGACTTCTGTTTGAGGTGTATAACCCCTGGTGGTTGCTTTTACTTTTTTGTAAGACTTTTCAACCTCGTTCTTATTCTGACATATCTTTGTCCGTCTCCTCGATTGCGCTATTCTTTTTTTGTCTGAGAAGTTTGTGTTCCCCTCTCCTTTCAACCTTTTCTACTCGTAGAGCTCGTGAGCTGCTCGTGTCCTACTTTGGAGCGCCGCTTTGTATGCCTCTTTTGAAGCTGCATGTCCTCGCCGGCACTCATCGTCAAACCAGTGGTTTCGTTATTGCAGATTTCCGTCACTATAAGTTTTTCTTAAAAGGTTTTTTAGCCACAAAATGGTGTTCGATGGATAAAACATTATCTCATTTGAAAATTATTTCGTTCATGAATGATAATGAGTTTTTTGGGTGAGTCGATTGAATGAGAATCATGGAGAACGATTTTTTTTGAATTTGTTTTACTTACAAGATGAAACTTTACATTATAGCATCATCTTTAAACAAGAATTGGCTTTAAAACAGGAATTTTTTCTGCTTGAAGAAGAGGATTAATACAGTATCCCAAAATTCGATATCAATAAGTTAGCAAATAATTTAAACAACCAACTGAATCTGAAGAAAAAAACAAAACTAATCAATTGAATGAGACAGATTGAACGAATAATTATCTTGCAGGCGTTTGCCTTGATTCTCACGACTTGGAGTCACTTGAATTCATTTGCACATATAAAAAAAAATTGACAAAGGATACGCTAAACCGAAAGCCTGTCAAATATTCTATCAATCGTTTGAATTGAGACAGTAGGACAGGACCGACTAACCGATTTGAATTACACTTTTCGTGAAGTGAAACCGAATAACAGAAACCGAAAACAATTATTCGAAGTTAATAAGTCACTTAACCAAAAAGAAAAAACGACCAATTGGTTTTCTGCAATCACATGTCAAAAACTTTTTAACCACACCAATTTAAATCGAGACGGATCAATGAAAACCAGAATCAACTTTACACCACACACATGAAACCTGCACCCCAGAAGAAGAAAAACTTTTCTATCAACACAAAAGCAATTTTCATTCGAAAACCCCCCTCAACAAAAAAAAGGAATAAAAACCACAATCCTTATTCAAAACGACAAATCTCCCACACACACACACACAAACACACGTTCTATTTTAGCAGAATTATCGTCGTCGATGAATAAACTTTGTTCAATTCGACTAACATGCAACGATCACCTGTAGTTAAACTTTGAGCATAATCTATTGGGTGGTCTTACACTGGCCAATTAAATTTAATTATCGACTCCGGAAACAGGTTACTTGCTTTTTTGTCTTTTTTTTTAGAATTAACTCAACACACCCACCAGTCACGATGAGCAAATATCCTCTGCAGTTTCTATGGGTGCAACTTTGATTGCAAATCAATTTTCTAGTAGTTTTTTCATAGAAAAAACTGCCAGTGTCCACATTGACTACAAGTTGCGCTGCAGGAAATTAGTCAAACCCTTTTGAACACACCCTTCCTTTATAAAATGAAATTGAAGACAGTCAAACGCAGACGAAGTAAAAGTAAAAAAAAAAAACAAGAGTCATGTACCTAACACGAAATTCCTTTGATTCCATTTTCGCAAAAACTTTCAGCTTCTCAAGTTTCAACTTCTTTTCGCATAGGGAAACAGTACCGTACGAATGTTAAACAAATGTTGTTTATTGCTTTTGACTGGCGAGATTGTCATCGTGCGTTGTCATCATCATTCTCATCGTTATCCTTATTATTTGAAACAACTTCGGTTGTCTGCAATCATGTAAAAGTTTATTCAAACTAAAGGCTTTAAGAGACGACCAAAAGTTTTAGACTTTGGTAGCAGTAAAAAGTATGCGACGAACTTTTCGACACCCATCAAAGTAAATAGCAAAATTATTATTATCATCAGTTTCTTATAGAGGTATGTAGTTAAGGCAGAGGGTGAAAGTATAACGAATAGAAGGTCGAGCAACGATAAGTCAAGTGGAAGTGACTTTAATGAAATTGTTTTGCGATAAGTTTTTTGAAGTTTGCAATATTAAAGTTTTGGCTGGTTTGCAAACGGAGACTGAAAATTTGGCTATTCTCTTATGACATTTTACTTGATTTTGTTGAAAATTCGAAAATGAATTTACCTTCTGTGTTGAGATCAATAAAAGGACTCTTCTGCTTCGTAGAATTGGAAAACTTTGCTGAATCTACTTTAAGACATAAATAAGGTCAAAGGTTACTGTCAAAATTATTTAGGTATTTAGAATCTGAGATAGTCAGAATGTGTCACAAATTTAAGGATGTTTAAAGGTCAAATTGGATTTTAAGAGAACAAGGATTTTGACACTGTGATAGTGCTTCAATAGATATCATAAATTTTCGATGGTGGTCGTTTTCAATTTAAACAACTTTAAAAGTCAATTTTCTTGTCTAAAGGTTAACATAAACCAAAAAGTTTTTAAAATTGAAAGTGAAATAATTTGTGTAGGCGCAGTTAGATTTAAAGTGTTTCATTGGTGTGTCGGGCGCCATATTTTGTTTGTAAGGATCATAAGTATGTAAGGGCGTAAAAAGAATACAGAAAGTTGGGAATATTGGAAAAAAAGAAAACCAATCAAATCAATAATTTCACTAAGAAAAACTCATACCTTCCCTCCAAACACCACTGAAAATCTGACCATCTGTCGAAGTCAAACCGAAAACACAAACACAAATTTTATTAAATTTGTTTTTCTCATCAAAACTGATGTCTTCATTTTGCGTCTCTTCATCCTTCCCATTTCTCTCGGTTCAAGCTGATGAAATTTCCTTCAAAACAAATTTAATAAAACATCTGTTGCACGAGATGAGATAAGCACAAAAAATTCAAATAAGAATCTTTTTTCTCCATTAAAAACCCCAAAATCTAAATTTAACAGTGTTATCTACTCAGCTCGTCTCGATTAGATGAAACAACAAGGCAAAGGTCAAAGGATGTAATGTTGTTGCCTTTTTTCTCGTTTCTTTTCTGTTTAAAGGATTTTTTTCAATTTGTTAATTTTAATTTTGTGTATTGGGATATTCATGATTATTTTTGTTACAAACAAATTTTAAGAAACAACCGAGGATAGTCGGGATGAAATTATCTAATTAAAATATTTGTTTTCTGTTTTTTTTTCTCTTTGCTTATTCCAGATTTTAATTTTCATTTATGAGGATTTGCTTTAAAGATTGCATATTTATGGGGGAATCCAGGACTCTGGTTGTTTTGTGTCATGTATTGTGGATGGAAATTTAATTAATTTTAAAAACAGAGATGTAACTCAAATCCTTATTATCACTCGGTTTCGTTTGTGTGAAATTCTTTGTGGTTATGTTTTCAATTCGATTTAAAAAAAAAAGTGTTTTTCATTTACATGAAAGTAAGTCCCTGTTGGTATTGATCCAAAGAGATTGGAGAACAAAAAGTGGGAAACATTAGTGGCGTAGCGCCCAGTGCGACACCTACACCTTTTCAAGATACAAATTTTATTTTCTTACATTTTGAATGTCTTGTCTTCATTTTTAAGAAAATCATCGCCTTCGAAGAAGAAGTCTAAGGATTTTTTTTCCGAGAACGAGAAAAAAAGATAAATTGATCTTTATTAATGTCTGATTTGAATTATTGTGTGACTTGATGCGCCAGATGTGACATTTTTAATGAATTTATAAGTAAGTATTTGGCTGTTTTAAGTCAATCATTTTCTTGGAAAAGGATTAATATTTGACATCGTTCTTTGTGTCGTTTCGTCTGAATAGTAAGGTAAGGTTAGGTTGTATAGATGTTGTTGACTCACCTAGACCTCAAGGGTCCATTTTGATACCACTAAAAAAGTTACTCATGGGAGAGTAATGAACTTAAACAAACCATTTTGTACTTTCAATGAAATAAGAGAGACATCTTGTGTCGATCGTTGCCGTGTTGGACTGTTTCCTCTTCCTCCACGTCCAAGCAGCTTCTAAAGAAGTCATTTGTGAAGACCCCTAGCCTCATAGCATATATGTACCTATGAGGCAGTGTCCTGTTATGACTCCGATAAGGGAGCTTATACTTTGTTTGCTCAGAGAAATCAAAACTTTTGACCGCTTCAGGTCTATGCTTGGCCATATTTGTTTGGCTGCTACTCAGGTGTTACCCTGTGACCATCTAGCATTTGTTGATTCTTGAGCATATTGTTTGAGAAGATGGTTGAATGTAGCAAGTGGTGTTCCTATGTTGTTTCTTTGTCCAACAGTGGGCAGAAGTTTTCCGGTTTTGTCGAGCTCATCAGCTATGCAATTTCCAGGAATGTCATTGTGGCCCGACACCCAAATGAGGTGAATGTTAAACTGTTCTGTCATCTAATTCAGAGATGATCGACAATCGTGGACTATAAGAGAGTTTGTGGAAGCAGACGCGAGAGATTTGAGAGCGGCTTGGCTGTCCAAGAAGATACGTTTATCCTTGTAAGATATAACATTTTCCTTACTAGGATAGTGCCTCTGTTATAGCCATTACTTCTGCCTGGAACACACTTTATTGGTTCGGAAGTCTTTATGATAGACTGAGATTCAGGGATTGAAGGAATGGAAACATGGAAGTTATTATCGAATACCATTATTGGGGTGGTAGAGTTTAAGCAATCTGGGATGGATCTGAAATTGCCTAAGATAGCAGTATGACCAGTGTTGTAACTGATTCATTGAGAGGTGGCTCTTAGCCTCACGCATGAGTTGCCTGCCATCATTTTGGAGAAGATGTCATGAAGCGTTAGGTTTAGAAGTACCTCTAAAGCTGCTGTTGGTGTTGAGCGAAAAGCTTCCGTAATACATATACCTGCTGACCGCTGGACTTTAATGAGTTTATTCAAATTTACCATCTTGTCCAGTGCGGTCCACCATACGACAACTCCATAAATGAGTATCGGTCTGATTACCAATGTGTATAGCCAGTGGGTTAATTTTGGGGAGCAAACATTTTGAGCCTATGGCCTTTTACAAGTAAGGAGTGCTGCAGTAGCCTTCTTTACTCTTTCATCAATATTTGCCTTCCAATTTAGTTTTTTGTCTAAAATGAGGCCTAAGTATTTGGCTTGGTCGGAAAAGCTTAGTGGTATTCCTTTTATCTTGAGTCGGCTAGTTTAAGGAATTTAGTACCTTTTCGTAAGGAGTATTAATTCCGTTAAATGTGGATTGATGTCCAAGCCACAATGCTTAGCTCAAATGCCTATTTAAGGCATTTTGTAGTAGTTCCGAGAGAACTTGTGGGTGTTTCCTAAGTACAGGTATTGCAACGTTGCCGGCATATGCAATCACCTTGAAACCCCCTACTTTCAGTGATGTTAGGATTCGTTTACTACCATGTTCCATAAAAGAGTCGAAAGGACCCCATCTTTGGGGGTACTTCGAATCATCGATCTTCTCATGCTGGAAGTTATTGTTCTGCTATTAAGCAGCTTGTCCATTGCGTAATAATATAATCTTTGTATTTGAGAGAATATTCACGCACAAGCGAATGAAGTGCTGTTTCTACTGATTTTCCCTTAGAGTAAGTATGTTGAGCTGTGGAAATGAGACATGGTTTCAAGTTATGTCTGATATGAATTTCAATCAATCTCTCCAGGGTTTTAAGAAGGAAGGATGATTGGTCGTAAGGGTTAACGTGGGAGGGTAGTCCTGCTTTTAGAATGAAAACTACAATTGCCATTCTCTAGGCTTTTTGGAATATATCCCAACCTTACATAGACATAGGAAGAATGATCTCCAATGGTGGAAAGATAATATCTGAGCATTTTTTTAATTCGGCAGGAATTCTTTCTGGCCCTCAAGTTTTATACGGATCAAAGCAATGCACAGCCCAGTGTAGTTTTTCCTGCGTTATAAGATCAACTATATCGTTTGTAATGGGTTGAGACTTAGATGTTAAGTCGTTTAAAATGATAGAGCTACCTGGGAAGTAGGTGAATAATAACAGATTAAGAGATTCTTCATCTGTAGTAGTCCACGAGCCCGCTTCTGTCATTAAAGCATTGGATGTTGTTGGACTTTTTGATAGAATTTTCCTTATTGTTGAGGCTTCTGAAGTATTTTCTCATTTTCCACAGAAATTTCTCCAAAAGGACCTCTTGCACTTACTTAATTCTTTCTTATACTGCTTTAGAGCTTGTTTGGGTTATCCATTTTGCGGTTTCAAAAGTCAACGTATAAGTCCCAGTCAGAGGGAGATCTAGTGTACGTAGATCTATTGATAAGTTTGCGACAACTCTTCCTGAATGGTTCTAGTTCCTTGTGCCATCAGTGAGGTTTCTTTTTACCCTTTACAATGGTTAAGGGGCATAAAGTCCTCATTGATTCATTGAAGCCTTCGGTGAGATGATGCACAGAGAGATCTAGTTCATTTTTGAATAGCATTATTTGACCCGTAAATCCTTTTCAACAAACTTTAAATCTGGAGAAAAGATTGCACCCAACGTTGAATCACTGTTCTTGACTTTTGTGTGAGCTTCAAGAGAACTTTTAACAAAGCAGATTATTTCTTTAATACAAGAAAATAAATTACCCACTTTAAATGCTCTTCAAGCAGCCGTTCAGCAATTTTATTGCTGAAATTAAACCCCCAGCAAGTATTTCTTTGAACTTAAACAAATGTTCCCCAACGTTTAATTTAAGAGCAAAAAGCGAACCCTCACCCAATCAATTGGAAAACTAGCAATAAATAAATCCCAACATGCTTCACCGTAAATTTCCAGTTTTACCCTCTTCTATTGACTTCATCAAAAAATCAAGGTTATTTTTCAAACGACAATACAAGCCATCAAATAAAGCATTTTATTTCTTGCTTCCTCTCAGAAGATCAATCAAGTGAGCACACAAATTTCAATCGTTATATTGCCCAAATCTTGAAATATATTCCACTCTATTCGAGCATTTGTATGTGCGGTGCAGCTAGAGCCGAAGGACCAAACAGATAAAATTGACAACAATATAGGATTCCTGTCAATCCAATTGCCCAAATACATATCACTTTGATTTTCACGACCAATCAACTATTTGTCCTCGGTCGAAAAAAAGAAACGAATTTTATTGGGCCATAGGTCCAAATAGAAAATACAAATCAAACCTCGAATAAAAATCTACAAAAAGAATCAAACCCAACCAAATAAAAGCCAAGTCTCTGCAATACGCTGTTGGTTATGTAATGCCAAAACACACAATGTCCGGTCACAGTCGTCCTTTCTCTTCACAACCGCATTCCGATACTATTGCAAAGGTATACACAACCGTGAGTCGTCGGTGGTCTGTTTGGCGTTGTAGCCATTGTCGGCTCTCGCGCGAATGGTCCCATTGGTGTGCGTCCTTGTTGCCGTCACACATATCCTTCTTCACTCACTTTGTGTAAGGCCTATTACCAAAATACGTGATTTGCGTGGCCAATATGAATGCAAAGAGACCAACACGAAAGGATGAAACAGAACAACATCACCATTCCAAGTCATCGTCGCCGGTCGTAGCCAAACAAAAACATCGACTCGTGGTTCGGGATTTTACGGTGGTACCAAATGGTGTGGAAAAAGGATACTTAACAAACGAATATAGTCCATTGGATTGTGTTCGCTTTTGTTTTTGGAATTTTGTATGAGTATCGCGTTTCCTATAATCGCTGATATCGACTTCCACACGAGCGACAGCAAAAGTGATGTAATTTTCGTTGTGACGTTGATGGGTTTCGTCTTGGGGGCAGCAGGATATTTTTGGCGTTGTCGTCGTTGTTGGTATAAGAAACTTTGACACCTTCTTCAATTCAATCACCTATTTTTTGGCTGACTGCCAGCATGTCACACTCTGAGTGTTTCAGGCTTTCGGCATTCAAATTTACTCGGGTGGGGAATTAAGGGCAGATACCAGAGAGGAGTGTAACTTTGGTAATACTGATATCTTTCGAGGATAATGTAGGTACGTTTGAATGAGGTCTGACAGTTTGTTTTGATATCATTAAGACTGTCGTTGCTATTTTAGTTTTGAATTTATGAGAAGCTTTCATCAGTTTGACAGTCAAATTTTCATGAGGAGGACCTTTATATTGTCAACCGTGTTTCTTTAAATATTTCCAAGCCCTCATCGTGGGTTTCTTCTAATTTTGAGTCAATCTCCAATGGAATACTTAAGTTGAGTTATTTGTGAAGTTTGAGTCAATAGAGACACTCGAGGAAGTACCAATGTCTTCTTCTTTATCGCTTAGAGTTCAATGTTTACGAGGTAGTTTTGTGAGGTGAAGAAGGCGCATTCCACATTTGCCATCTGAGCCCCAAAAAATATACATTTGAAGAAGTTCTCAAATCATCTAAGACTCCATTACTAAGCGTTTTGTGCCGCTTAAGTTTTGTTTATAATTGAAAAAAAAACAGTCTACCAAATTATCTAACCATAACCCGCTTGGAAATAAAAATTTAAGAAGACATAAGACACCGCCCGCCGCCGCCACCAGCCTAAGAAAAATAAATAACCACCACAAAAAGTGGCCAGGAAATGATGGTTGAATGTTTTTCTCAGTGCGGTTTGTTTGCTGGTTGTTCTTCGTTCCGTTGATGGTGGTGATTGCTGCAAGTGGTTTTTTGAACTAAAACAAAACACCATAAATTGAGCAAAAAACTTCAAAACTAAAGGCGCAAAACGTTATGTAATGAAATTTAAAACTCTTGCCATTACAAGAATTCCCAAAAACAGCAGCAAAACTACACCAGCAACACAAAAATGAAATGACCTCAATCTCTGTGCCAGGTTATCAGCTAGAGCTAGTTACCAACACTACACTATTCTATATGCAGTTTCACCATGCCAGCAAACAATAGCTGCTAGCTGGCAAAACGAACGACTATCAACTAAGGATACAGAGTCACATGAAACAGTTCCAACAGAATGTGAGGAGGATGGTTGTTTGGGCTTGTTGTTGGTGCTCTAATTTGAGCCTGAGACAGTTTGGGTAGCCGGCCGTTGGATGTTGCTGGGTGAACTTGGAAGATAAATCGATTTTGAAAGTTTTTCGGGTAATCACCTTGAAGAATTTAACCCGCAAGCTGTTCAAATTTTTGTCGTTTGTATTTTGTCTTGGCACAGCATGTTGTGTTTTTTTTTTTGTTGGAAGTGTCCCTGTTGCCTGTTCAAACTAGCAGACTCTGTAATATCGGCTAAGTGGTTGGATGCAATACAGGGTGACATCTTTGAGGTTAAGAGGAAATTAATGATGACTCGGGGATGCTTTTAATTCTGTTATTAAGTGATGGTTAGGGAATGATACTTTAAAAGTGTCCTTTTTTGCACATAAGGATAAAGGCACAGTGATTTATTTTTTGGTAAGAAGAAAATGGTCTGGAAGATTTATGTCAACCCTCTTTGCAGTAAAAAAAGCCCTTATCATGCCTTTAAAAAACAATGTCTTCGCAATCAAAGCCTGGCACCTCAAAATTGTCTATCGGTTTCTTCTTTTATTTTCTTGCCACAAGTGTTTTTCTTCTTGAAGATAACCAGTAACTTTAACAAAACTTTTCGTCTAGGTGGTCATACAAACCGCTATATCAACATTCTCGCACTCAGTTAAAAACCTCTTAAACCGCCTTATCGGTCTGGTCTTCCAAAACAGACTACCTATGGTTAGTATTCAAAACCCCACTCACCAAAAATTAGCATAAAAAAGCCATTAGACAATTTAGTCTCGGTTAAAACTTTTAAAACACCTCACTAACACCATATCTTTCTCAAAAAAAAAAGAAAAAGAAAAAGAAAAAGAAAAAAAAGATACAACCACCCTGTATCGTTATTGAGCACCTCCAACAACAAAATTATGCTCCTTGATAATAAATCTTTCAGAAAATAATAAATATTTCCTTGCATCCTGGCTGTGGTATACAGCGCAGCAGGGTAGTTCTTGTATCGAAACATGAATTGAGTTATGATGAGAATACTTAGACACTTTACACAACCTGAACAATATTTTGTGAGGCGCCTTGAAAATACAGTTAGTTCCACAGTAGAAACATTTTGTTCTGGGAATTGCATAAACTTTACGCGCATGTGATAACCTACAAAACAAAAACTCCCAACACAGGAAAGGAGTTCCTTATAACTGAAGTGGTTTTCTTCGAAAAGCTCTGAAGAGACTCAGGGATGGATTCGATTAGTTTTTACATGACACTGCCAAAACTACGTCTCTTGAAATGAAGTATAGGCCCATGTTACCTACTTACTTACTTATCCGGCTCACAATCCATGATGGATCTCAGCCTGAGATACTGCAGCCTTCCATCGTGAACGGTCCCTCGCCGTAGAGTAGGACTGGTAAAATCAAAGTTTTGTAGAGCAGACACTTTGTCTTTCAAGTGAGGAGTTTTGAACCCAGTTGTTTGGCCAAACCGAAGCAGTAGCGGTTAGCTAGGGTAATTCTTCTTCGGATCTCCACTAAGGTGACATTTGTGGGATTGATGTTTGTTCCAAGGTAGATGAACTCCTTAACTTCCTCAAAAGTGCTGCTAGCAACGTTTTGTCCTAGGTGGTGGACAAATGTTGCTTTGTTTGTTGATAGCATGAACTTTGTTTTGTCCTCATTCACTTCAAGACCAACGATTTTTGCCTGTTCTTCAATCGATGTGAAGGCCTCAAGCACAGCTCTCTTGGATCGACCGATTATGTCTATGTCGTCCGCAAAGCCTAGTTTTCCGTGCTGACACCTGCCTTGCGCACTATCTGCTCCAATACTATGTTGAGGAAGTCACATAGGCCCATGTTATCTCCACCAAAATCCACCCCTGTGGAGAAATAAGAATTCCTACTTAATTTTGTTATCACCCATAAACCATCGATGGCGGGCTTGAAGTTTATCGTTAAATTGCAAAAGTTTCAGAATTCGCCAGGATGCCAGGATACCTAATAAAATTTCCCAACACCGCATAGCCGAAGCGAAGTGAAAGATAAACAAAAAAATTAAAATAACTAGGTGAGTGTTTTGCAGGGAATAACCACCAGATACTTCGGGTGAGGGGCGGTCCGTCGGTCGTCGAAATGAAAACATTTTTTAATACTCTGGTTTTCGGTAATATATTCGAAGACGATATTGGCGGAGTGTACTGTTCACCCCTGCCCCAACTTTATCGATCAAAAGATAATTGCTTTTCCCTCTTTTTAAGGTACTTTTCATTCTTTCGGTTGCGGTAGTCAGGAAAGTATCAGAACGTTGTAAATCGACGGTAACCACCGTCACATCTAGAGATAGAAACAAAAAAAGGACTTAAAGTGCCTACGTAGTGCATAATTTGTGAGGAGAAAGAAGAAAAGGACTTTTTGCTGAATAATGAAAATCTTGTTGCCGCAATGAAGGCATCCTTCAAGTTGTGTCTCATAACGATGTCTCTCTAAACTGGATTTTCGGAAATTGTATTTTTGTCCTTTCAATATGCATTGATTTCAATGGAATTATTTCAATGGGAGGATAATTGTGGGGAAGAGGAAGAGGATGATTAAGTGTTCTGTCGTTCATTTAATTAGGTTTTGGCATCTGCAATATTAGAATTTGTGCATTGTGTGGTTGCCAATTGAATTGTTGAAGGCGTTTGATGATGTGGTTACGGCATTTGAATGCGTGCAATTCTTGATTAAACTATTGCAATTATGGTATAAACTATATTTTAAATGCAATGTTTTTAAACATAAACACGACTAGGAGCACAATTTACCATATATTGCAAATAATGCCCCTTGTTGTTCACTGGGGCGTATACGTACTATTTTTTCCTTATTTTCATATACATATTTCGTTTCGTATTGCCCACAATTGTGGCTATAGTTTACAACAATACTTACAATAACAACAACAAAATTAAATTAACTCAAATAAGTTCACCACTCGAATATACTTTTCATGCTCTGTCCCGGGGCCAATCAAGAGCGTATTTTTCAAAACATTGACTTCAACAAAAGGACTTTTAACCTTATCCATAAAATAAACAAAAAAAATTCAACACCAAAAGGAACCTTAATCCCCTTTTCCGAGGTAAACTCAACATTTCCTCCAAATTTTTATTTAATTAAAAATAGGCAAACAAAAACAACCGACCCGTATGACTTGAACCACAAATAAATTTGTTTTTCTCTTAAAAATTGTTTTTGTTTTTTTTTCTGCATCCTATCGTCGTTTATTTTTATAAGTCTTCTAAGTTTTCGGTCAACGACATCAAAGAAAATGTTCCACTTTACTTCTATAGGTTTTTGAATTTTTTGCTTTGAATCATCCTTTGAGGGAAAATTCAAATTTTAAAGGAAACAAAAAACAAATTGAATGTCTCATTTCCATATTATTCTTACTACCTATATTTTTTTATTTTCGTTTTCATTTTTATCACTATCTTCTCATTTGGCATTGGAAATACCGAATTTAATGAACTAAAATTTACCAAGTGCCAGTGTTAAAATATATGGCTAAAAGAGCATAAATGAGACACGCCCCCTTTTGACACATTTTTTAAGAACATTCTCTGTTTGTACCCTAAGTATACTTCTGAAAGCCATCGAGCGATATATCAAATGAAAGGTAAAATTAAGCTCTATTTGATAATTTGAGAGACTTTTACTTTCGTTACTCAATTGCCGAAATATTGGCATTTGTATATATGTTGTGTTTTTTTTTTTTGTCGACAAGTTGCAACTTCAAAATGCAGAAAACCTTATTCATTTGTCTGCAAATGCTAACTAAATTTTGTACCTCTACAGTATGAACATGCTAGTAGCTTAAATCATTACCAATACGCAAACTAAGTGTATAAGTCATTTTAAGGATGGTAAACCAGTATAGAAATCACAATCTGGGCAGAAGCAAAAGTAACATTTAGTTTGGTTTGTTGAACGACACACAACACAATCCAAAGGAAATGAGAAACGGAATTTGGTAATAATGACAGAAGAAGGCCCACCATTTATCAGTTGACAAAGTCTATTAACATTCTGACATTATTTTCTGCGTTGAAACTTCAATTTATTGCTTCGAGGACAGTATGGAAGTTTTGAAGAGAGTTCATTGGCCAAGTTAATATCTGAGTGAATTAAACAAAATTGTCCAGAGACGCGTGGTAAATTGTGTGTGTCCTCAAAATGATTTATTCAAAAGCCTCGTTTATTATCACTCACACACAGCATTTACTTTCATATAGACCCATGCTTTCAGTTTAATAGCTCTGTTTCTTCGAAAATCATCAAAAGATCACGTCTTGTTTGGTTTTTTTTCTTTTGTCGATTTTTGAAATTAATGAAGTGCCACAAGTAGCTGATGTATTAAAGGACAAAGAATACGACGTCGACAACAACGACGACGTGGACCATTTAATGGATGTGTAATAAAATGAAAAACGTTATGACATTCGTTTATGACAAGAACTTAGCCCCAAGCGAGTGGGGAGAAGTCCTTAAAAGAATCCAGTCTGGGCGTGTTTTTTTGTTGGTGTCCTTTTGAGTTATAAACGTCGATATCGTTTCGAATTAATCGTCTTTAAAAGATTTTGCTTTAACGTGTGTGTATGCACATTTAGGGGAAACACACACAAATAAAAACGAAAAATAATTCATTGATGCTGGAAGATAAGAGAATTATTGACATATTAAAAATTGAATCCCTGTTTTGGGATAATAACTTCTATATTTGGAAAAGATAAAGAGGGGTAATTTAATGTGAGGGGCTTATGGGAATTATATTTTATGGGATTTTTTTTCTTTCATATATAAGGACATATTAAAAGGCACTTGATCATCGTCTTTGTCTCTTGAGGAAAGCCACGTTCTTTCATGTTTATGAAAAGATATTGAATTAATTCTGAAAATTGAAAAAATTGTCGTCCCAAATGACATGTTGAAGGAAGCCCAAATCTTCAACATCTGGTGAAATTCATGCCTCTTCAGCTATAAAAAACAATTTTTACTGAATGTTGTTCACGATGGCGTATACTTGCTATTTTTTCTATACTATTCCTGTTTCATTTTTTCGAATATTTTTTTTCAATTAATTTTTGCAACAAAAGGATAATGAGGACGTACAAAATAACTGTCAATATGGCATGAATATTTCAAATATTGTTACTTGAGTAATTCATTGAAATATTATCCTCGTCTGATCCACATCAAAAACAAAACCAAATTGAAACACGAAAACCCAAATTACGCTATCCTTTCTACCCTTAAATGGTCCAATATGTCATCTTTATTGTGTTACATTATGACTTCCGTCATAATAATAATAGCCCGACAAAAAAGAACAACGATTTATTTTCATTTCATTTAAAACTGAAAATTTTCCATAATTTCACATTCATCACTAACAAAAATTATTGCACAAAAATATATACAAAAGCTCGTGAATAAACAATCCATTAACAATAAAATACAATATGTCCTTGGTGTCATTTTATTTGTCTTCTTTCCTTGGCACACCATCACACACCCTTTAAATGCAAAAAACAAAAAAAACAATTATTAATGTCTACCCTCATAATAACTGTATTCGGTTATTTCTTTTATTTATTTTTTATTTTTTGTAAAAGGGCAACCAAGGGTAATGGCAATAAAGAGGACAATTAATGTCAAAAAAGAGCTTTCCTTTAAGGACGAAGCAAAACATGGCAGATCCCTCTGTTTATTGTTTTGTTTTTTACTGAAGGATTTTTTTGTTTGCATTTACAAGCGAAAAACGAGTCATATATCAAAATGTCGTTGTAATTAAAGGCGCTCGCTTTATGTTGCGTAAAAAGTCATCGCCCTCTCCTTTTTAAGGTTTCCTCATTTTCCATACGCGAAATGGGCATAATGCGGTGATGGTGAGCAATGTGGACGCTCAACAATATCCGCCTTGTGACAATTTTAATAAATAACTCACTCTGCAGAATTCCAGCTATCGAAAGGACAAGCTTTACTCGCATATCCTTAATCACAGCGTCGAGGAATGAAATGGGAAAAAAAAACTGCTCACTGTCTGTGCGGCAATATTAATTTCTTTCCTTGGCTGTCAGTTATGTATTTCATCGTTTTTTTATGTGCCATAGGGATTCAAGTAAAAGGATACACATTTTTTGTATTAAATATGAAAATATCTTATGTCAGCATGGTTTCTAATGTTTTATTCTTGAATGAAATAAAAGATTTGAGGACATTTTTTCTTGTATTCGCCTTTATTTCACCTGTCTGCTGGGCGGGTCAGGCATGTGGACAGGCTAATGCTTTCAATAAGGACATTTCTTGTAGATAATTCAATTTTTCTCCCTGAAAATTTAAATATTTAGTGACCCTTGGGAAAATTGTATTTAAACGATGAGGAAGAAGTTTTCTAATGTTATTACTTTTTTATACTGGAATTTTGTGTCCTTCAATCAGGATATTGTATGCCAGGCTCAGGAAATTTCTATGCGCCCGTAGTTATTTTGAGTATTTCGAACTTAATTTTCAATACAAGTTTGTCCTAGATTCTATTATGGTGTACAAGAACTTTGTTTCGGTTCTCGTAGGTGAAATGGTTTTTGCAAAAGAGGATTAAAATTAATTGAAATCGATTGATGGGGTATGCGAAAAACAGGATGCAGGATGATATGCAAAAACGCAAAAAGGTTTCATTTCGAAAAAGTTTCATAAGGTTGTTGCGAACTTTTTAATAGTTTTTAGCCATATCCTCGGGAGAAGTTAATTCAAAACAGGACCTTGGTCAGCTTTAAATTTGGAGTCTTAATAGGATTGGGATTATATTTGAAACTACACAAAGTTTTGGAATAAATAATCTGAAATTTAATCATCAAAAATATGTGCGTTCCTAGATTTTGACTTCTCCTGCAGAATTTAAGTCCTTTCAAATTTATGATCGCCATTAAGCTGTTTGCCATGAATTAGAGCCCTAATTGCTACTCAACTAATTGACCATCGTAAATTAATTAATTATAACAAAAGTGATTACAGAAATTAATACAAAAAGCGTTATTCATAAAACACAACATTATAGCCCACGTAGGTTTATTTGCTCCAAAAATAAACCTCTAAATAATTAACCCGAAACTCAGTTCTCTCTAAATTT
Organism: Sphaerophoria taeniata; assembly: GCA_943590905.1. Lineage (NCBI taxonomy): Eukaryota > Metazoa > Arthropoda > Insecta > Diptera > Syrphidae > Sphaerophoria > Sphaerophoria taeniata. The sequence goes on along the minus strand of OX016542.1, from coordinate 10,443,631 downwards.
TCCTATTCAATATTCAAACCAGGCCAATAAACCCATTAGAAGTTTTATTTTATTTTTGTTTTGTTCGTCAACTTAATCATCCCTCGACTTGGCAAAATTTGATTCATTCTTCAACTCAGAGAGCTATTCAGGATTTCCCGTGTTCTTAATTACACATAACGCCCCCATTAAAAATATAAACAATACCGCAAATTAATGGTCTCTGAAATGGAAATAAAAACAAAATTAAACTTAAACAACAACAACAATGAAAATCGAGACCAAATAACGACGAATAGAAACGCAATTTTAAAACTTGTAATTAACTAAAGGAACGAACGGACATCCTTAAACCACAACGAAGGCATTTCATTGAATCACCAACAAGAAGTAAGTGCCAAACTTAGAAACTAAACAACAACTCTCCCGCGATTACCTCTCGCACTCGTCGTACAGTTTGAAACCTGTCAAGGTGCCTTGCAAGCGATAAATTAAGCACGCGCTTGCCATTAATTCCAAACATCTTCACTTTGTTGTCATTTCCGCTTTGCCTTGCCTATGACGACAGCCACGACAATACAACAACATAAAGAGGACGATACTAAGGTGCTTTGGGTATATTATGGGTGTAGTCCTCAAAACACCATCTTCGATGATGGCAAAAACAAAAAGTAAAAGGCAGGCTGGTTTAATGCCACAAAATCAACAGCCGCCACCGCCAACACCAGCACCACATCGCTCAACTTTTACTCAACTATCGATCAAACATCGAATTGCTGCAGAACATACATATATATACAGACAGAGACACCACCACACCTGGGATATTTTCATTTGCATACTAATTTGCTTAAAAGGTATCTTTTCTCAACCGCCCACCATTGTGTTGTCTCGCTTTGACATCAAAGTCCTTGCGTCAAACTTTTTGGGGTTGATTTTTTGGATAGGCATCAGGACACGAAGGAAAATTCAAAAAAAATCTCTGAAAGACGATCTCCTAATTGTTTTATGAAAAGTTTGCTTTCCAAAGATTTGAGAAGTGCGAAACACAAAACAACAAAAAAAATGTTTGATAATCCTCCCAGGACGCGATAAAGGCACAAGGATTCATTACGTTCACATTCATTTGTATTACTCGTTTTTTTTTAATTCGTGAGTCAAAATCATGATTTTTGAGAAAAAAAAGTTGATTAAAGACCTTTGATTGCCGGTGTAGATTTAACTTTACTTTTTTGCTTAACTGATTGACCCATTAATTTGGCAGCCATCAGAGGATGACAGGTCAGGTTTGAAGTTTTTTTTCCTTACCAATATTCCCCTTGTGTTGTTTTGGTCAGAGGTAAAAACAGAAGCGTTTCTGCTTGAATAAAAAAAAATGTATCCAAAAATGATTAATGATTGTATCGGGTTGGCTTTACATCAACGCAATGACGAAAAAAGAAAAAAGTTCAAAGGTAACCCGATGATTGTGGTGTATGGATTCTTTTTCTCTTTGGTTTTGGCAACATTTTTCATTTCAGATTTATTAATGATTGAAATTTGAAGCCCTTTGGAGGGTTTGGGTAGATTTCCCATTTTTTGTTTCATGTGAAATGCGATTTTAAAAGGTTTGACATTTGTGTTTGTGTTGTAATTGATTGACACATAAGGGAAATAATATTTTGAAATAAAATATTCAGAAAGAAGAAAGTTACATGAAAGTTTTAAGTTTCAATGCAATTAAGAAAAGAGATAAAATAAAGCAAAGCATACTTTTAGGAAGAAGCAAAAAATTGCATACTTTGAGGAAGAGCGGAAAAATAGCATACTTTGAGGAGCTTATTGAAATTGAGACGACTTCAAAAGTATTTTTGTTTAAAAGAATGAAGTTATTTCAGGTGTTGATCTTGAGCTTTGAATTTTTAAAATCGCTTTGATAAATATGAAACACTTACAGTGCCTCAAATCATAACCTTCCTAATTTCCTGAAGTACTCAAAACTCACGAGTCTCCTAATCCAACCCTCAAGGTACACACCTCATTTTGATACAATTTTCTGCAAACGAAAAAATACCCAACCAGCAAATTTTTTTCATCTCTCCACAAAAGACTCTTCGCACTCTGTGAAGAAAAATGTAAAATTAAGTAGGATTCTCCTCGCTTTGCAAAAAACACACAACGACGACGACCGCAACTGCGGCGCCGGAAGTAAATGATGCAAGGTCCTTCTGTTTGGATCACCATCACCCACCTACAACCACAATGTGTTTCGGTCATAAATGCTTTTGGCTCTAACGAAGGATAAACGTTTGTTTGTATGTGGAACACACAAACATATGATCCACTCTTATGAAGAATGAAAATTCAAGGCTGGGGCGAGGATTTGGTTTGGGGAATTATTTTGTAAGTGTGATGGTCGCAATTTCATCTAATTGCATTTGCAACCAACAACAAATGTTCGTATACCCCATCGGCAATCGACATAAAGGACCTGGTTTCGTCTGTCTTTGGCTAGGCAGTGATGGTTGATGATATTGTTGTTAGAGATGTGCGATGTGACTTGACTTTGTACGAGAACCGTCGTCGTCGTCGTCGTCTCTTACCATCAGAGAGAGTGTTTGCATAAACTCCCTTCTGAATGCAACCTTAACGTCATATTAACACAGAAGCAAACACATTATTCAGTTGAGGATATATCCTTTTGAACTCACTTAACCCGTTTCCATTGGGAGTGAACACTTATGTGTTTGGAGGTTCATGGGAGACACAAACTAACACTGAACTCCTCCGTCAAATAGAATTTCTAAGGACGGTGGAAGTGAATTTTCTAGGAAATGGAGAGATCAAAAGTAAACTACTTGAACACAAAAATGTGTTTAAGATTATTTTTTCGTGAAGCAAACTTTTATAAATATTCATCGTTGGAGTATTTCTACTTCTTGGCGGTGAAGGGGATAAAATCTGGGATGCAATCGAATAAAATCGATGCAGAGCAAAGTTCATTCAAAAGCACTCCGGTTGATTACAAAATTTTTTATTTTGGGTTAAGAGCTGTTTAACTTGAAATTTCGCTGCGAGTAACATAAATATCATTTCTTATTGCTTGATAAAATGAAGTTCAAAAAATGTAAAGCCAATCCGGCAAACGTTGTTTTGTCAGCGAAAAGAAAAATCAGTCAAGCCGTTTCGGAGAAGTATACAGACTAAAACTGTGACAAGAGATTTTTATGTTAATACAGAAACAAATTTTAGAAGATTTCCAGACAAAAGTATTTACACTTCGAATCGTAATTATTTGAGGGTGAACGACTGAAAGTCTGAGTTTTAATCAGAATTTTTGTATTTTTGTGTTGATTTACGATTTTACTGTTTACAAGATTATATTTTTGTGTAAATTTGTTGTAAAAATCTTGTGATACCATAAGAAGTCATAGACCGATTAATAATTATGTTTATATTGCAATCTCAAATTTACCTGAGGTTAGTAACATCTTGATAAGCTTTTCAAGGTTTTTTGGTAGAACCAATTCTACCTTTAAATACCACATCAAACTGAGAGACAAATCAGTAGCTCATCTTCCAGTGATCCAGTTACATTTCTCGCTCAAAATGAAAGGTAGAACATTTTTGCATTTAAAACAGAACTAAATTTAAAAAAAAATGAATTCTTCTTGCAGTTCTTATTCCAATAATTGGTTGTATCCTAGTACTTATCCCCCAAATACAAGGCGATTTACTTCCAGTTTCTTGTAATATTGGTTCAACAGGACTACCATCTACAGGCATCAGCGGATGGGGGGTGGATCGACCATGTGCTATAATCAATGGTCAGATAGGTCCAGCTAGGGAATCATGTTATGCTTTCAACTTTTACGAAGACAGGGCAGATGTGTATGAATGCAGTTGGTCTATGACAGGCGTTATTCCAAAAGAATACTGTTACAACAGACCCGCATGTCCCCGTAATAATGGAGCCACAAAATGGCCATATCCTTGTTCATTAGATCGTTTCATGGAATGCAAGAGTGATGGAAGCTCTCAGATTAAGATGTGTCCAAGAGGTCAGGACAATGATGATATACAAGATTGTCAGTTTCCGGAGGATCCGAATTATATTACCAAGCAATGTAACTATTTACGGTTTACAGATTTGTAAAATCAGTTTTGAGTTTCAATCGGTGAAGACTATAATTTTCTCTTGGTGTTGAATTTAAAAACGAGTACATTCTTTTTGAAAAACAAATTGTTATAACACAACACGTTTTCTGAAAATAAGAAAAAGTAGTAGATTGAAACTCATGTTTTTCTTATTTAATATTGTTCTTGCTTAAATTTAATCTTTAAATGTATTTTTTTTTTTAAAGCGGTAGACGGTAGACGGCATGCTTTATTTTTTTTTATACAAAATTGTGCTTTTCTATTTATTATTTTAATCAACAATAAAGATTCATCTAACCTTATCTAATGTTTTATTTTCACAAGCGTTAATCTTCTTTATATATAAAATTCTACTGTAAGTGAGTATGGCACTGAATTCCCCCTTAACGGCTGGGCCGATTTGAATGATTCATAAAAAAAGAGAGATTTTGCTCCAATATGACATTACGATGATAAAGAAGTCGAAAAAAGTTGGTCCGGCGATTCCGTCCGTCACAACCTTAACCAATGGTCCGATTGACTTCAAACTTGAAAATTAGAGGCTTGAGCGTATTTTTAAGATCAGAATTTAGGGTAGTCACCATAATTTTTTTTTTTTTTTGCCAAAAACCAAGTTTCAATTTTCTCAAAAACGGCTTCAAGTTTTTTTTTTAAACGTCCTCGATTTTTTTTTTATATTTATGTAAAATAAACATATTTGTATTGCTCCAAAACGTTTTTTTATTATAAAATTTTCTCGAAAATAAAAGACTGATCAGCGTACTTTTTTTGGTTTAAAAAAATTTCAGAATTGTTTTTGTATTTAAAAAAAAAAAATATTTTTAAACTTTTTTTTCAAAATTCCGTATCTCGAACACAGATCAATAATAAAAAATAATATTTACATATAGGAATACAGGAGCAAGTTCGTATGACCCAGTCGTACACATATATATTTTTTTTTTTTTTTGTATGGGATGACAGGTGTTGTGGCAGTCGTCATCTATACTGCAACTACAAGGCTGGATCGACGTCAATGAATTATTTTTGTATGCATTCATTCCTTAATTAATTTTAATCATTACGTGTATGCATGATACTTGGTGACGCGATAAACGTTGTTTTACCATATAAATGATTTCTAAGAACTACAGAACCGATTTGGCTCAAAATTGATAAACAACAAGTGGACGGCTATAAGATGCTTTTTTTTCTAATAGCTGCCACGATAAACGTTGGTTTTCCATATACGTAATATCTAAAAACAACTGAAATGATTAAGCTCAGTTTGATGGGTTGGTAGCTTGGAACCAGAGGATGGCTATAGGATACTTTATATCCTACAAGCTTTCGGAGAAGTGATTTGCCTCAAAATTGGTATTGAGGTATTTTAGAAGCGGGAGACGGCTACAACCTGCTTTTTATCCTACTAGCTAGCCCGATAAACGTTGTTCTATCATATAAATAATTTCTACGAGCTATCTTAGCTGCAAAAAATATCTATATTGACGCTAGAAACATCAAAATACAACATTCAATGCCCGGCAAAGAGATATTGCTGTTACCGAGCCATTTTCACAATCGAAGTAAAGCCTTTGTTAAGGGCCTTAATCCAGAAGTTGAGGACAAAACATTGTATAAGTTTTGTAAAAACAAGTGTATAATATGAAACTGAAAATCATAAAATTAATTAAACATTTATTCAAGCCGAATATAGTTTATGAAATTTTAAAACTCACAATACCAATGACAAACGAAAAAATAAAAAGGAGAGTACTCATACGCCACAGTGTGTCATCATCATCATCATAATCATCAATTGGATTCAAATATCATTGCATTTTGATAGAATCTGTGTTACATTACTATTCTGGAGTTGATCTCAAAGGAGGCGAAATGCCAGGAGTTTGATTTTGTTTTTAAACATATTTCTACTATGACATGAAGAATCGGAAAATTAAAATCTTTCCCTTCTAATTGCTTATTTTCCACAAGCAGTATTATACGTCATTAAGGGAACTTCAAGTGAATCCTTCTAATCTTATTCAACTCAATTGACACTACACCCTTCTTTAAGCGTTAAATAAATATCACTGTCACAGTATTTAATCAAATTTACACGTTCGTCACTTCCCCCTTTATTCACTGACTTAATAAACGAAATTCAAAAATCCTCATTTAACCGAATTAAAAATGTAATCTTCTCTTTCTTAAAGTGGTTCCTTAACATATTCGTATTCATATTTGTCTTAATCTTCATATTGCCTTCATTAATTTTAATGAAATCCTTTATTTATAAGAAGACAAAAGGGTAATGAAAAAATCCCCGCTTCTTATTAAAATTTCTTGTTTTCATAAATTAGACAAGGAAAACAAAATATAATGAGTTTAATAAACTAATTACTCGCTCTGTAGGAATTAAACTTTGAACATTTCAATTTTTCTCTCTAACAGGAACAAAATATGTTCATTTTCATGCTTCAGACGAGCTAAACAGTTTCGTCATCACTTCAGTCATCGTAGGTATATCCTTTTAAGTAAGTTCTGTCTGTAGAGAGATAAAGCTCTTCAAGGTATTTGAGAACCTGAACACCCTCAAAAACTATTCAAATAGACAAACAAAATTATTCCAGTCTGAATGCTTTTTGGTAGACAAAAAACACCACTTCCGGTAGTTTTAGTTTTGTGTTATTAAAATAGGACCTTTAAAGACTTTCCCATATCAAGTACCTGCTACCAGCCCAGCCCAGTCCATACAGTTAAATGAAAGGAAGAACTTCGGTTTGAGTGAATCAATTAATCAAAACAGGAGGCGGGGGAAGGAACTTAACATTTCGACACACATGGAAACAGTCAATGCAAAGACGTCAGGATAACACAAGATATTGTGTGTATTACAGCTAAGAGCTCATCGTTATATCAATATAAACAGATAGAGATAGAAAAGGAATAAAGCAGAATAGACTGATGTGTGTTATACAGGGCAGTGATTTTGGAGCTTTTTGAAAAACAGAGAGAGAGACAGAGGATCTAATAATAATCCCTGTGGTGATTTGAACGAGCACATTGTGTGTGTTATTTATAAGGACCTTTCAACCCAACAACACCAGCACACTAATTCTTAATGATGAGGTTAAAGGTAAAACTTTATTCAGTGTTAAGTGTATTTATTGTTTGAAGGAGGAAATTTACTGGTTGCAGGATATAAATATCAAGATAAAATATAGAGATGGCATTTCTGATGACAGATAGAATTGATATAGCCGTTTTAGACATACACAAGCTGGTGATGATGGTGTAGGTATATCAGATCGATGTTAATGTTAAGGCATGAGGCTGAGAAGAATTTGAGAAAAGACATTCAACGAAATGATGGATGAGTGTCTAGAAGATTTATTCTTGTTCTTATTTTTCATGAGATTTTTGATAATGGATTGTAAGTAAGACTGATTGTCTGTTAGTTAGACATATCTCTTATTGCTGAATTTGAAAAGGATTTGTTGGATGGTAGAATTTATGTTTGTCATTTGGGACTCAGGTGTAAGAATGAGATCAGTCATAACCCTATACTGCGTCCTCAGGCATTTCCAGTCAGTTTCAAACCATTCGGTTGGTGTGAATAAATTAATCTTTTTGATGCCAATTTTCGTAACTCTCCATTTATGCATACAGGACCAAAAATCACTCGAAGAAGCAGCCAAAAGCGCGGATGTTGTCATTGTCCATGTCTTTGCACCATACATTAGGACCGGGATGATGAGGGTTTTGTAGAGTGTCGCTTTAGTTGCTCGGGAGAGGACTTTACTACTCAATTGCCTTTTAAGTCCAAAGAAGCAGCGATTGCGGATCCTAGGTAGACGAAGTCTTTAACCATATCAAAGTTCAATCTGTCTATGCTAACGTTTGCTCCAAAACATCGATGTTGGTTGTCCTTGCTTGTTGACAGCATTTACTGCTAGACCCATCTTCCTGGCCTCCGTTTCAAGGCTCATGAACCTATGTCAATGTCGTCTGCGTATCCTAGTAGCTGGACGGACTTTAAAAAGATATTGTCTCTGGTGTTGAAATTGTAGTTGTGCACAATCTTTTCACGAATTATGTTGAAGAAATCGCATGACAGCGCATCGCCTTGTCTAAAACCTTTACTACTACACCTCTATACCTCTGTAGTTGGTGCAGTTCAGGGGATCTCATTTGTTGAGGATCGGGCATACGATGCTAAGGTTCCATTCGTCGGGCATGCTTTCGTCCGACCATATTTTGCAGATGAGCTGGTGCATGCTCCTAACCAAATCATCTCAAGCTGCTTTGTACAGATCGGCGGCGGCTTGGCCGTTTGCTCCGGCGAATTTGTTTGACTTAAGCTTAGATATCGCTATCTTCACTTCGTCAATGTCGGGTGGGTAAAATTGGCAAGTGCAAATCCGAAATTCGTTGTCCTCTATCCTAGGCTTGTTGGTGTTTCGGAACTATATTTTCTTTATGTGGCTGGGCAGTCAACCCGACGCACGACCCCCAACCTGGAGGGCCAAGTCTAAATCTAAGACGAAGAGCCGGCTTAACCGCTCCTTATAGGCCTGGGCTGCGAATATGTCGTAGTAGCCTTATAAGGTGTTCACTAAGTAGTATATCCTGACGTGAACTGTAGACGAGACGCCACCGTTGATTCCATCTGGAGTGTTCTTCTGCTGCCGCCTGTTAAAAAGGAGGCATGCCTTAATTCACACATACCTTCTCACCCTCTCTCTTTTTGCTCACCTCTCTCTTTTACAACTGGAGTTGGAACTCAATCTTCGGTTGAGGTACTATAGCCACCCGATGTTCTCCGCGGGTAGGTGGAGAGTAGGAGTTGATGAACAGAGGTTGCTGTGGACGCTTGTGTCCTCTTCAATGTGTCTACCCTTCAAAGAGTTTTCTTTAGTGAAACAAAAAATTATTAACGTCATCATCACAGCTCAAAATATGGATATACCTAGTCGGTTAATCCACATTTCATAAACATAAACTCTCTTATCATAACATTCTTTCCTTTCTTCTTTCTTTTTGATATACGCATTCAAGCAACCAAACCCATGATAAGATCCATGAAAAGCCTAGCTAAAGTATACATTAACGACCTACCATAAATCTTGTTAACCACCATCAGCGCTACTGCCGCCAACCATTCAGCTAGAGAGCCTCTTACAGGTCTTATAATGTGAATAAAGGTTGTTTCTTTTTTTTGTGGACGGATTTTCTCTTAAGCCCCATGAAGAATTGCTTTCTGTTATTTTGCGTTGTGTTATTCTCCTTCGAACTTCAAACAGCATGCTCCACGCTCAACAGCAACGATAACAATATGCCCATTGTTCCCTATCTCTCGAACAATATATTTTAGTTTTTTGTACCTCTACTGAATCACTTTAACTACCCATATAATTATTACGGTTTGTCCCGAAAATTTCTATTAAGCTTTCACCTAATGGGAATGCCATTAGTTTGATTGCAACACCACAAAACTCCAATTAATTGTTGTAATAGATGATGTTGTAAGTTTGAAGAAAACAAAAAAAAAACTTAAGAGCAGGAGTGCCCATAAACAATTCACGAGTCAGGTACATCTCAATCTAAATCTTGAGCTTGAAAATCAAACACGCTATACTCAACTAGCCCCATACACTTTTCAACAGTCAAAAATAGAACCTGGAAATAGAACACGCGAATACCGACTTCCTTCTATTGTCGTTGACTGATTTTCTGATATGTTCGTACGTCATTATTATACTCGTACTTTCGACCTCATTCAAAGAGAAACAAGTCATAAAACAGACGTTTTTTTTTTCTTACTTGCTTTATCCTTCAGTTAAACATGCAATCGTCTTTTGAGATTATGCAAAAGAAGTGACTTTATGGACTTGGAAACAATTAAAGCTTAATGTTTCACTTATGTTCTATATACGTTTCTCTATGGACGAATCATCCTCGGAACGGTCGCAAGAGTTTGGTTTGCCCCTAAACGAACATGCTTGGAATATTCATAATAGAGACTTAAGTCAAATAGTTCTCCTTTTTTGCTGTTCACACGTAGGTTGTTCATTTGACAGATATGAACTTAAAGACCCTCTCCGTCAGCGCAAATAGTCCTCATGGGCTAGCTGCAGGTTTTGTTTTAAAAATTGTGAAAAGTTCGTGACTTGTGAGGCTAATGGGAGTCGCATAAAATTGTTTGATTCCAGGCTGAACATTTTTGCAGTTTGAAAGGACCTCTCATGGATTCCAGGAGCTGTTTTATGTCACAGACAATATATTTAATAAAACACGATGAGTAAAGATGTTTAAAATTCTCCGACGCACCAAACAACGGCAATTTCTAATTAATGAAATGTATTCCTGTGGCTCATTGTATTTCCCCATGAATAACCTTTCACTCACTGTAATCACAACATCAACTGTCAAAATTTTGGAGTACGACAGAAGATTTTATAATTTCTGACGTCGTCGTCCCCAGAAATGTCAAAGTTTTGAAAACTTCCGGCAGGAATAGAATTTTCACTTTCTAATTTGAAAGTTCTCAACATAATGGCTCTCTCTGCTGCCATAATCGTTTCCAAACATTTATGCGTTTTGATTAATTAATTTTTCCCCTTAAATCCTTAGAGTTTGTCTGCCAAACAACAACGCACAAACTCACAAAAAATAACAAACCTGACAAACTTGATGCATGAACATTTTTTGTCCTTCTTAATTTTTCTGTCAACATTGTGTCAAATGTCAGGAATGATTGAAACCCCTGCGACGACGACAACAAACGCACACTTGTCGTTGTCGTTGTTCAACATACATTTTTCATGATTGCAATATCTTGCCGTTTACCTGAGTTGAAGAATGAGGGTAAATAAAAAAGGAAAAACAGTTCATGGAACTTAACGGAAGTCCTGGCCATGTTGATGGCTGCTTCATCAGTGTTCGTTCTCAAGTATAACGAATGACTTTTACGAGCAAGAATATAACCCTTTTTTTCCTGGTATTTTCTTGTGTAAAAACCAGAAGGACGTACGTTTTAATGGTGGCAATGTCGTATGTAATGGATCATAGTAAATCTTGACGCTATTTAATTTCCTTTGGAGTGAAGAGTGCCTGGGAAGGTGGGAAAACAAATGTCCCTATATGTTTGATAAAAATTTCCCTTTTTTTGAAAAGTTTTTTTTTCGTTTTTAATGCTGAAATTTAAAATTTCCTACTGTAAAAGAGTTGAACCTCTGGTCCAACATGTGGTATTCCGTTACTCATTCTCTAAGCCGACTCAAAAGAACTGCTCGAAGTCATTTAGAATGTCATGTCTGTTCAAGAAGATTAACAAACGAAAAATTGAAGTATGTGACTGTTACAGTCTGAAGGCGAATAAGCCAACCGAAGGAAACGAATGAAATTTGCTGTGCAGAGGCAAAATTAATTAACTGTTTCCGGTGTGCTTGTGTTGCAAACTACGAGGGTATGTGGGTGGTCTATGAAGAGTTAAGAACTTACTTCATTTTTGTTTTTTACAAAACTGCTGTTGCAAAAAAAAATAGTGCCAAGGAGAAAAAGGGAACGAGGAATTTCTTATAATTTATGGCTGAAGTCATGTCCTCACGTGTGTTTTTCATAACAAAACTACCAACCAGCAGCGAACAAGAAGGAGTAAGTTAACCAAACTACACGAAAACAGTAGAGTGAATGAATTGCATTTTGATGTGAAGAATTTATGGTTTTGTCACTTTTTGTGTTGTGTTCCTTTTTTCAACTGTTTTTCCCTCTGCTTTTGTTCGCTTGCCCCCCTGGTCAGAATCCTATTTTATTTCTTTGTAATGTCGGAATAGTATTTTGAAAGGGATGTCCAAGTCAGGTTCTGGTTCTGGGTGAATTGGAATAATAATGCGAAAGTTTTCTTTAGAAAAAAGTGATTCGAGAATCGAAATGAACTTGATGGATTATGCGAATGACGAATAAAAATGCCCTCGAATAGAAACATGAATTTCCTTTTTATTCAAACAAGTTTTATTTTCTTGTTGGTCTTGTTTCGTTTTCTCTTTTTTTGTGTTTGGTTTTGTAAGAAAAAGGTCAAGAAATGGTCAAAAGGTCGACTTTTGGGATAGAATTATAATTTATAGAGAGGTTAAATCGTATTTTGATTTATAAAGAAGTTTTAGAATCGGTTTTTATGCTACTGGAACTGTATTGAGGAAAAGGAATTTGGGGAAAATCCTATTAAAGTTTTATTATGTGTTTCGATTTGACAGCGGGGAATCTGTTTAATGCTTAAATATTTAAGCTGACGAAGGTTGTTGGTTTTGAATGCATGATTGATGATAAACTATGAATAAAAATCGAATAAAATTGTATTTAAAAAATGGGTTTCTTATAGGTTTTTGAATGGTTCTTAAATACCTTGATATCGATTATTGGAATATAGCTAACATTATTATGATGTGTTGTATTGACCAAATAATAATTGACTGAAATTTCCACCCTCGATATATAGCTTACTTTGTAGCTGTGGTATTGCTTTCGAGTACTGCACAGTGAAACAATGAAAAGTTTGGTCCTGGAACCGTTCACAAACTATATCCTGTCAAAGTCAAATGTACCAAAAATCTAAATTGTTTCATCAAAACTCTGATTTTATTGAAAAATTGCTTCTCAACTTTGACTTAGGCCTTGTCTCTTCAAGAGCTGTCGCGCCACTCCATTTATTTATTTTATGTTTCCCTTGTTACATTTATTACAGAGACTGAATGTGAATTTTAAATTAACAAATAATCAATTTATGTATGTACGCTTTCATAAATTATCCAAAAAGTAGGCTATAAAATAAATTATCCAAAAAGTAGGCTATAAAATATTTCATCACAAAAGTATGCTTTAAAAAACTTTCATTATTTGAAAATTGTGAAAATATGATAGTATGTGCTATAGTGGAAATTTTGTTGGTAATAAAAAAGCTAATAAGGACTACAGATTCGATCCGCTAATTGATACAGACTGCTGGATCTATATTTATGAACCTGGTAGTCTCTTCTTGTGTCCCCCTTACATTGTGGCTTGTTAAAGATGCACTACCCATACTCAAATCTATCACGAATATCAGCATCTTTCCAGATATCCAATTATTCGCCTCTGTCTCTCCATAATTCAATAAATTCCACACACGGGATCTTGAGAGCCTTATTGTGACCCAATGGCCACTCCAATCCTTTTATCATTGCTTAAATTCAAGATTTCCTTAAAATGCATCTGCCTTACATTCAAGTTCAAATGTTAATTCGCCTTCCGAAGAAGAGTGCAAACTCTCAAGGATATTCTTAAATTTCGACATAACACAGGAGCAAGACCTTAACACATCAAACTCTAGAGTCTGTATCGTTTCATGTGCATTTTCTGTCCCTCGACTCATAAATAATTTATTTTCTCAACGACCATTTAGAAAATTGCACTTTTCGACGGCAAGCCCCAATTGCAAACTCTCATGGAAAAGTTCATCCTTCCACATAAAATGTACACATGTGGATTTTGTTTTTGGTTAATTTTCAAAGGTCAAATAAAATCGTCCTCTCGTACCTACTTTTTTCTAAAGAAAGACTTTAAGTTCAATCTTTTTTTAAGGATGCATAACTTTAAGCTAGAAATATTTAATGAAATTGAAAAGCTTTAATCTTTAAGTTCAAAGGAAAAATTGTTCCTTTAAAATGAAAATCACTGAAAAAAATTATTTCTCCATTTCCACACAAGTTGAAAATACTAAAAGTGAATATTTCCGCGAAAAGGATATTGTGTTCAGTGAAAAATGTTAAACATTGCTTTCCATTATTTCTCCCAGCATGATGAGAGAACTCAACAGTTATGAAAAGGATATTCGACTGCAAATGAGATTGCAAGAGGGTGGAGCCTGACTAGAAAATAATTGAATTCACACCAAAAACGAAAACAAAACCCATAAAACAGTCAGAAAAGAAAAACTCAATAACAAGGATAATAATTTCCACACCAACACCCTTTGATATTTTCATGGGGGATCGAGTGTGCATTTTTATTAACGAAAAAAGCTTTGCAAACATATTCTTTAAAACAGACCACACCGGGAAAACAAAAAAACACGAACAAACATTTTCGAAAGTAAGTGGTATTAAGTCCTTGAGGGATTCCTTTTTAAAAATATGTTCTTTTCCCATGTTTTCGCTAAATCCACTCTCATGTTTATGGACTTCCCATACTTGCACACCTACACACTCGTACAATTTCATGCTTACGAACGAGATAGTAGTGGGACCTGGAAATTGAATAGAAATATATTCTTTTTTTAATATGTAGGGTACAACGATTTGTGCAAGAAGGATTTTCTATTATGAAATGGCTCCCAGGACGAAAATAAATTTTCAGCCAAATACGAGAGCTCATAATTACAAGCGGAAGTGGAACTACATAAAACAGAGCAGCATGCAGAAAAATGAAAAAAAAATGATATCTACAACCTTTTTCTAATTAAATTTATTCACTCAAAGAAGGACGATGGGTTCGGTAGGGGCGTGTGAAGGGCGGGTGGTTGTATGTGTTGTGCTGGAAATGTGCAAAACCTCCGAGGGATGTGTGTGATGAGTGAAAGTTGAAAAAAAGGATTTCACTTTTCATCACCAGAAGAGGGAATAGCTCCAGCAGCAGCAGCGGCTCACCCCATCAGCAGAATGTACGAATAAATTTGAGGATAGGGGGAGCATTCATGTGGATTCAGTTTCACTTGAAAATGACAACATATGCGAGTTTAGTAGTTCATTTTTCTTTCTTCTTTTTTTTTTTTTGTTTGGTTTTGAGGAAGAGATGTGGAATGTGTGGTTGAGTGAGGTTAGCTTAAGTTGATTTCCTAGTTTGCCAGATGGGAGTTGGCTTTTGCTATAAACTCGTACCTTTTTCAGCACAACGGATGTGTGGATCAATTTGTAAGCCACAATTGTCGTTCATATACTCGACTCCTAGCAGCAGCATTAAGTTACCGAAAGGATTGCTTATAATGTTTGAATGAAGGAGAGGGAAAGTTTTTTGAAGAATATTATTTTTGTTGTGAATAAGGAGAGGCAGGGAAGGAAGAGGATGGAACACTAATAAATTGCTTTATATGGTCTTTGAGGTGGTTACGATATGAAGTTTAATTGAAACGAAAGACTTAACTTGCTATATATACAGAATGACAGTTTAATTCACTGTTTGGTGAATCAAATTAGTGGTTGAAGTTTGAGGTATATTCGCAGACACGCTCAGGGTACAGTTTGGGATGGTGTCTAAATGGCAGAAAGTTTAAAGTTAAAGTTTGAGTTGAGAATTAACGAAAAATGTGTCATTTAAAGCAAATTTTGGTGAAATTTTAATATGAGAAAGCCAAGTGTGACGGTTTTCAATAACATCTTCCGGATCTTTAACTGGTCACTATGCTTCCTCGATTTTATTAATATGATTGTTTTGGGATTGAATACGAAGAAAAATCATGGTTTGATTCTAGCTGTAAAGGTTATCATCACGGAAAAAAGAAGTAAAGTTCAAGTGTTTTAGAGCCAACCCAACTGAGGAAACCCGGAACAAGTTTTAACAAGTAAGGAAGGCCTGCAATATTTGTATATGACCAAAAATTAAGGCTAAAAATACGGCAATGTCCCAAAGGCAATAAGAATTTTTGGTCATTTGGAAGAAATATGAAGAATTCTTCTTCTTCCTCGGTCGTTGACAATGACATTCCAGTTGGAAGGTGTCTCGCTAAAGCTAACCTTTTTTCTAGACAGTTTGCCGCCAACGCTTCGCTGCCAGAGAGTGTCATGACTCTTCCAGTTCTTGAGCGCATCAATGTTTCCATGGGACAAATTTTCTTCCGTACTCGTGCTGTGGCGAGAGTCCTAAAAGATCTCAACATACATAAATCCGCTGGTCCTGGTGGTATCCTGGCTATTATTCTAAAGAAGTGGTCTTCCACGCTGACAAAATCCTTGCATAAGCTTTTCCATTGATCCTATTCTTCTGGGCTCGTTCTGAGAAGTTGGAAAATAGCATTTGTACAGCAAATTCCAAAAAAATGCGAATCTTCTTCTCCCTCCAATCATCGTCCGATTGCACTGCCGTCCCTTCTTTCTAAGGTCATGGAAACGCTGATAAACTCAGCTAAATCAGCTCAAGAAATATCTCGAAGACCGAGGGCTTCTTAATGACTGGCAGTACGGCTTTCGTAGCAACATGTCCACTGGTGATTAGATGGTCTATCTCACCGAACAGTGGAACAAATCTTTACATCGTTTCGGAGAAAGTAAGATTGTTGCACTTGATAAAGTCTGGCATCTTGCTCTTTTATCGAAAATGCGTGCTTTCGGTATCGATGAATCCCTCCTTCGTTGGATTAAAATTTTCTTTCATATCTGAAACCCACAATTTTAAATGCTGGTGTGCCCCAGGGCTCCGTTTTGTCTCCGATCCTCTTTCTCTTTTTTTATAAATGATCTCTCGTCTGTAACTTCTAATCCAATAAATTTTTTCGCTGACGATAGTACTCTTAGCTTTTTTTATTCGTTCCCAGACTCACATCCCTCCTCTTCGGATGTGGAGGGATTCTCGAGATTCTCGTTATGTGCATCACTGACCACCTTTTGTGGAATGAGCACATATGCGATGTCGGCAAAAATGCCGCAAGATGTTTGGGTTTCTTAAGACGGTGCAAGAGGTTCTTCTCGACATCTGCTCTGACTACTATCTATAAGACCTATATCCGTCCAACTCCCATCTCTAGGCTGGTGCTCCAGCTACATACTTAAGCCTCTTCTATGGTGATAGAGACATCGCTGCGTTATTCCATTCGTTAGATCACCGTCATTACGTTTCATGTCTCTCTCTATTCTATCGTTACTTCTATGGTAAGTGCTCTAGAGAAATAGCCAGTTGCATTCCTTCCTTTAAACAATTCGCCCGTAATACTCACGCTTCTATCCATCAGTTTACTCTCGAGCTCAACTTCGGACGTAGGTACTCTCAAGTAAAGAGAATAATTTTTTAGCCGTACTATGCGAAATTGGAACTCTCTTCCACACTTTAGCTTTCTGATTGATAACAATGTTCAAGAATTCAAGACCAATGTACACCGACACCTCCTTTCCAACCCCTTCCTTTCTTCCTGATACACTCACTGTGTGGTAGTGTCCGTGGCTTAGTGGTTTGGTGCGTTGGCTGCTAAGCAGAAAGTCGTGGGTTCGAGTCCTACTCGTGCCCATAGTTTTTACTTCATCTTTCACGGGCACTGCCTCTTGCGAAAAACTGACAAAACTTCCAAGAGTATCAATCTGTCATGAAAAAGTGCTTCTCAATTTTGCCGTTCGGAATCGGCGTTAAATTGTAGGTCCCCTGAATTCTTCAAACGCACCCAGAGAATTGTTCATGAGAGTAAGCCACTCAGGCCTTGGCTCTTCAAGAATAGTCGCGTCCCTCTATTTATTTTTTATTTACTCACTGTGTCTCTGGCATAAAAAGGCTATAAAAAATCCTCAAAACCTAATATTTTTTTCAAGACTCAAGCTGCTTTCCGGTATCAAATTCAGCGTTTCTTGTGTATAAAATAATTTTTCTTTAATCTTTTTTTCTTCGTTCCAAAAATCTTATCTCTTCTTTTTTGGAAGGATTTTCTGCAAGATTTCCTCAAAATCGTCTACGAGTTAAAATACATTTTTTTCTATCCCACAATAGCCGCACGAAAATTCCAATCAACTTAAGGCTATTCGCCTACACATTCCCATCCTCATTTAATCTATTCGAATTCAATACACCTCCTACAAGCCGCTACGAACGCTATTAGTTGCGATTATGGGCAATATGCCTGCCAGAGTAGAAAAAACACTTCATTAGTTTTCCCTCATACAAACACATCGGCACACACACAACCATTAAGCCATCTGACACACCATTGATGTCGGTATATTTTGTGTATTGTCATGCCAAAATTGATTCGTCCTATAAAACAGGACTTTACACAAATGAAAATTTCTGTTGTTGCGTTGGCTGATTCCATCAAAATACATAAAATCCTCTTCAACATTTTCAAATTGAATTCAATTTAGAGTTAAGCTTTATTTTTATTTGTTCTTCGTCTTTTCGCATCGTTCGACGTCGTCGTCATTTCTGATGAATCATAATATAAACTCTTATAGAACTCGTCGGGTTTCGTCAATACCAGGATATAGGCAAGTGGCATGCTTTGTTGTTGCCCATGTAAGTATGCAATGAATTCTCTTTTTTACCTTTTTTAACATAAGAAAATTGCCAAGATTATCCGAATACAATTCAGGCATCTTGAATATTTGTATTGGAAAGTCAATCAAGGACGAAATACCTCAAAATACGAATATATCTTCTAGCAAATATTTTGACAGAATTTATTTATGTAGAAAAAATGTTTTTGCTGTTGAGATGATTTATTTTTATGATCGGGAAAAGCCGCTTTGTCAGAGAGGGGAGCAAAAAATAAACCGAATTGATATCGAATCAAGGATTTATGGTGTAATATTCTGATGGATTTGTCAAGGTGTATGCGGTTGAGAGAAATTGTCGTATCACTTTTTTTATGTTCAAACAATATCTTGATATTTTGGCAGGATCTATAAATAAAACAGATACATGATGATACTTGAGAGCAAATAAATTACATCGTGTTTCTATTTAATCTGCGTAAGTCCTTGGAATTATGGTATTTCTTCAAATGTTATTGTTCTTAAAGAAGGATCTGACTTTAAGAAGGTATGAAACTGTTGGAAAATTCAAAAGATTCTAGAAGAATCAATTTAAATCTCAAATATTCTGGCAATTCATTTTGGGGACCTTAAACGTAATTCCCTTTCTACTGCCCAAAATCTGAGAAACAAGGACTTCAATAGTTGTTGAATATTCCAAGAATTCATGTTAAAATCATTATCCTTTCATATAATTCCTCTTTAGAAATAATTTTCGCTCGATTGGTTTGCTGACGAGGTATTATAAGCCAGCAAAGGGTCTGACTGCTATGAAAATGTTCAGTAAATCGAGAATTATTATGACAACACTCTTGAAAGTCCTTTGTTCTCAAGTAATGTTAACGTTATCAATAAATATTTAAGTTATTGTTAAGACGTCATTAATTTTCATCAGAAGGTTGTTTGCTTTTAATAAAAAAAAATAATACCCAAAGGTAATACTTGACAATATTATTTTATCTACTCGTAGTTTTTCTCCATCTAAGTAAAGCTTAGCCTTCAAAGGGTAATCAATCATTTTTCCTATTGCTTTGTTCCTTAATAGAAAATAGAGAATGAACATTAAAGACTGGAATAATGGACAGAAGTTGATGGAAAAACAGAGAAATTAATTAATAAAATTGAGTTCAAGCGTTAACGTGTTTGCTTGTCAGATTTTTCTTAAGATAAGTTTGGTTATTGAAATGACTCATTTTTTCACTTATCCTTTCAAATTCCCAAAGGAAACTTAAACAATAATTATTTTTTCTGACGATCTGACTATTTTTGAAAATTTTAATTCCAAAATTGAAGTATGTATATTTCTTTTCCCAAGATGATATGTAAATGTAATGTTTACTTAAAGTTGCGCTACAGTCCGTTGTGGACCTGGGATTCAATCACCAGCCAGCTCGGTCCCTAGCTAGCTGTCTCCAGTTTTGCACTCCAAGTTGATTGAGGTACTCTCTCTCTTTTGTGCGCCATCTGAGTCGCAGTCTTCCTCTACTTCAACGTCCCTCGGGAATAGTGTCCAAGGCTTTCCGAGCCGGAGCATGTGAGTCTCTGGACCTTGACCCTTCTGGCAAGGTCCACGTCATTGTACAACCCGTAAAGTACGCTGTTGTATCTTCTTCTCCATTCCCCATCAATGCACACAGGGCCAAAGATAACACGAAGAACTTTCCTCTCGAAACAGTCTAAGGCACATTCATCCGATTTTGTCAAGGTACATGCTTCTGTAGTATACAGCAGGACTGGAAAGATGAGGGTGTTGTCCACTTTTACCTTAGTTGCTCGAAAGAGGGCTTTTCCACTCAATTGCTTTCTTAGACCAAGTAAACAGCGATTAACAAAAGTTATTCTTCGTCTGATCTTGGCGCTGGTGTTATTGCCCGTGTTAATAGCGGAGCCTAGGTAGCCAAACTCCCCTACTACCGCGAAGTTGTATGCGTCTACTGTGTCGTTCTGAGCCGTCGTCGGTGTCGAATGTCTGTGCTCGAAGACAGCATATACTTCGTGTTTCCCTCATTTACCGCTCAACCCATTTCTGCCGCTTCTGTCTCAATTTTCACAAAAGCGCCATTGACATCACGATGTGTTCTTCCCATTATACCAACATCATCAGCATACGTGGTAAATCGAACAGACTTTTGGAAGATAGTGCCTCTGGTGTTGACGGTGCAGTTTTGCACTTCTCAAGAACGATGTTAAAGAAATCGCATGACAGTGCATCGCCTTTTCTGAATTATTCTTTTTTGACATCGAAAGATTAAGTAAGCTCGTTGCCAACCTTGATGGCGCAGCGTGAGTTCTCCATCGGCATTTTGCACAATCGACCGAGCTTGGCAGGGATGCCAAAACAAGACATAGTTTTATACAGTTTGTCTCTGTAGCACACGCGGCCTTAAAATCGATGAAAAGGTGGTGGGTATCGATTTGGAGTTCATAGGTTTTTTCCAGGATCTGCCGCGAAGTAGAAATTTGTTTGATAATTGACTTTCCTAGTCTGAAGTCACATTGATTAAGAGCAATCAGATTGTTGACGAAAGGCGTCAGACGTTCACATATTACGGCAGAGAGGATCTTGTAGGCGATGATAAGTAGGCTGATTCCTCTGTAGTTAGCGCAGTTTAGAGGATCTCGCTTTTTCAGTATCGGGCCAACCCGATGTTTATCTTTGCAGCATCGGTTCTTGCTCAATGACCTTGAGCCAGCTGTTTTACCTTCAGATAAAACCTCCTAACTTAATTCCTGCTGTTGGTTCTCTCAACATCCTCGATCTGACGCTTATCATGCTCCCTCTTTTTTCAACTGAGAAGCCGGCGGCGGGCGTTCCTCTCTCCTCTTTTGCTCGTAGAGCTCGCGAGCAGGTCTTGTCCTTCTATGCAGTGCCGCTTTGTATGCCTCCTGCTTGGCTGCATGAGCCTGCTTGCATTCTTCGTCAAACAAGGGTTTCGTTTTGGTGGCTGTGTAAAATCTAGCACATTAGATGCGGCATCTCTAACTGCTTTCTGCCAATGTTGCCACTGGTCTTCGATACTTGATGTTGGCGGCATATAGGACTTCTTAAGAAGTTACTTGACACTCGATCAGAGAAAGATCTGGCGATCTCTTGTGATTGTAGCCGTCCGACGTCAAATTTTCTTGCAGCATTTCCTTGTTTATACCGTTGTCGGGATATTCGTAGCACAACCTTGGCTACGACGAGGTAGTGGTCCGAGTCGATGTTGGCACCCCAGAAAGTCCGACGATCGCAATATGATCAATCTGATTGACGGCGGATTGATCGGGAGATCTTCATATTCCTTTATGGATGTTGAGATGTGGGAACCATGTGCTTGCTACCACAAAATTTCGCCCCGCAGCAAAATCGATCAGCCTGAATCCGTTGTTGGAAGTGGTGTCGTGCAGGCTGTGTTTTCCGACTGTTCCACCCAAGATTTCCTCTTTTCCCAGCTTTGTGTTAAAATTGCCGAGGACAATTTTAATGTCATAGCTAGGTCATTGCTCATATGTTTAGTCGAGGAGCTCGTAGAACTCGTCTTTGGTGTCGTCCTTTTCCTCTTCTGTGGGGCATGTGCTCATATTAGGCTAATGTTGCCGAATTTAGTCTTGATTCGGATCGTCGTGATGCGTTCGCTTACACATTTAACGCTCAAGAATTTTTGCCTGAGTCTGCTTCCCACGATGAATCCGCATCCAAAGAGCCGCTGTTGTTACTCTCAGTATAAGTTACCATAGTAAATGTTTTTCATCCTCCTTTTGTCCGGTCCATTCCATCGCATTTCCTGGATAGCGGTAATGTCTGATTCGAGCAGTTGATGTTATAATAATGTAATGTTTATTTTTCTATCTGTATTTCCGGTTGACAAATTTTCGTTTCTTGTTTTCTTTTTCGAATCCATTTTAGAGTCAAATTCTAAATGCAAAAAAGTGATACATAAAATCCTTTTGCTTTCCCATTCACGTTTTTGGACTAGCACGTTTCGAAACTGAGTAAATTTTACTGCCTGAACAATTTCGTCCGACGCAATCCTGCATTTTATTTCCAATAAAATGAAGATTTTTACTTGAAGAGTATCAGAGTTTTTTAATGGAAAAACTTTGTACCAACGATCATTACAAAATAAAATACGAACAAATACATACAATTTCCATCTATTCCCACATTTAGCCCTATCTAGAACATCTATGTTGCAAACAGAAAAAATATTCCTCTTGGTATCCGACTGCAAAGTTAATAAGTAAATGTCGATGTTGGTTGAAGGTTTCAGCATACAGTACACAACACAAACGCTTCGAGGTGAGAAAAGTACAAAAAAATGAAACATAAAACTTTTACTCGTTGTACCCTGACGAGGTGTACCTGTGCACCTACGCTGCGTTCGAAAAGAACATAGAAAAGTTTTCCACAAGAATGAACATTTTGTAAAGTTATCAGTACAACAATGTTGCTACCCTTTTATTCTGTGTATCATGGGATTTGAGTAAAAAACGAGGCAATGATTTACAATCAGTTGAGTTTATTTTTTTTTGTGTTTGTTTTCAAAGTTGATAGAAATTGAAATTTTTCTGTATGTAAACAATAAATCGTCCCGATGGATCAGAAAATACACAGTGTAGAAAGAAATCACATGAACTAGTCTTGATATTCCCATTTGCGCCTATCCATCCGCTTTTAAAAGTTAGCAGCCTGAATGTAGGCAATACATTATTGGAGTTGTTGCAGTTTTAATAATATATTGAAAGAGCTAACTTATATTTTATTTCATTTTCAGGAACCAGGAACGAACAACAAAATCAAAAAGAAATTAATTATCAAAAGCAAAATAATTTTAAATGTAGAAACTAACAAAATAAAAAAATAAAACCAACAAAGTTTAATCAAAAATAAACTCTCTTTGGGGGGGAAAACATTAAACGCTTCTTAATTTAGATACTAACAAAAAATAAACATTATTTTATAAACAAACAAACCAAAAAAAAAATTATAAGCTTGCATAGCCTATTATGGACGAAGCTGGAACAACTGGCCACCAAGTAGTATCAGCAGCATCGCAAAGTCAAAAATCATTTCCTAACCAAAATACCAACACCAAAACCACAATCACAACCACATCGTCAGTTTATGTTGTGAAAACAAGCACCAGTAGTAAGAATAGTAGCAGTCCAGTGACGACGGCAACACTTAAGAAACAAAAACATCGCAAATTAGTACGTTCACCAGAGGTATCTGTCTGTGATATACCAGGATCGGTTGTTGCGACAATTGCTGCAACAGTAACCGACGTAATGGGCGGCGGTTTTACCACACCACCAACGACGTTACAATTTTTCGATACAAACAGCAAACCGCCAAGGCAACCGGAACCGCAAAGGACCCTATACAATTCTTTCGAGGAAAAACATCGAAAAGAATCATCATTATCATCGGAACAAACATCGAACCTTCCAACAAAGCTTTTAGACACCAAAACCACAACAACCACCACCACTGCCACGTGTAGCAGCGGAAGTAGGAGTGGCGGAGGAGTCTTAGGTCTTAGTATTGGCGGTGGTTCAAGTAGTCCAACATTGTTCAAACCCTGTTTACCGGGGCTCGGAAATTTGGGACCTCTATTGCTCGAGAGTCCTGACGACCCACCAGATTTTGAATATCAAGCTTTTAGCGCCGAAAGTGGCAACAGTCAGGAAGGCAGTGGAGATATAGTTGCCGATCCGACGAGGTCGCGTTTTAGTTTTAAAGACACCGCTGCACTATCGATGGGCGGTGAGTTGAGTACCGGATCTGGTAATCGAAATCCATCACAAGAGGGCGATAAGCTAAACCGATTGCAGAGCTTCCTATTTAAGAACTCCTCATCGTCTGACGATGGCAAGACTGCATCATCATCGACAGACAAATGCCCAAAGAGCAGAGGCAGTATCACCGCCGCCACTGCCGCCACTGTCAACCAACGGGCACCGTCTTCGTCAACATCGACCGAAAAGGAACCACCAGAACTCGACTATTATCAATACACACTTACCTCTCCGAATAATCCCTTCCTGCCGGAGATCATAGCACGAGCTTATCGTTCAGAGAGTGCCGATAGTGAAGCTAGTGGTGCACGGGTTGTCGTCTGTGGCAATGGCGAAGTCCATGACAAAGGCAAGCTATCACCCACGCAGTCATTGTTTGCCTTCAGCCGGAGTAGCAGTGCTGAGAAATCTGATAGCGAACGGGATCATGCCGATGTCATTTCCGGTTTGGGTTTCGAGGGTGGGGGAATAGCAGCAGCAGTACATTTACACGATAGAAAATCATCATCAGCAAGTGCCTTCGAACCCACAAGTCCGGGAAAACATAAAAGGAAACTTTTCTCATTGAATTCACCGACAAGAGAACCAAAACACCAGCAGCACAAGGATAAAATCTCACCTCAATCGTCGATTGGTAGCAGTGTGGTAAGGAGTTTGAATCCATTTTTATCGTCGGCAGCGGCAACTGTGACGACTGCGTCAATTGGCAAACAGGAAATGGCTCCCAGCGACTTGAATTCCAAACGAGAGGAATTTTTGCGGGCTACAATGAAAATTTGTTTGGTCGTGTCACCGCCGACGAGTAAGTTACAGGTAAGTTCGATGTGCTTCTTTTTTTGTAGATTATCCTTTGGTTTTTCTTTTATGAATAAATTTACTTTTCTGTTGTTTATTTGTTATTTCTGTTTTGTTTTATTTTGGGATTTTATTTTCTTAAATTCCCGAGGAGGAGTTGCTGGGTGGAGGGAAACAAATAAACATGATTTGTGGTAAAAGGATTTCAGCACCTTGAAGGGTTTTAAACATCAACCGGAAGTCTTGCGAGTGTGAGTTAAAAAAAGGTACGACCAGATTATCCCTTTTTAAAGTTCTTCACTTAATGTTTTTGGAATAAAAAAAAATATTTGCTCTTCGTCTTTCCTTACAACTTTGAGTAGACTTAAGTGTTTGCTGAACAAAAGGATTTTTTTAGTTTTTCAAGTCGGATTAAAACTGTCAAAACAATGTCAGCAATATTTGAACATAAAAAAGCAATACACAGGACAAATGTCATCTTTATAAATGGCAAGTTATCTTCCATGCCAACAGCAAATAAATTTGAATTCGAAAACACTCACTAGCAACTTGCTAAAGAAACTTTTTGAGCCTAAGGCTCCTAAAAACGTGTAAAACACATTTTAATTAATATTAATGCCACGATTAGGACTCTGCAAAACATTTCATAAACAAAACTATTCCTAATTGCCACTTAACGCCTCTAAGCCGGAAAACAAAAACTAACAGATTTTAAATGAACGTGTGCAGGCCAACTAAGCAAATAGTTTCGCCGAAACTTTATCTCTCCCTGTTCAATTTCCGTTTTTCTACCAATTAGAGTAGCGTAGCCTAACTTTATTGAGTCCAAATTCCAGTATCCTCCATTTTCAAATCCAAACCACCGAATTCACTTTCAATTAACAGAAACCCCTTTTTGAATCGTCAGCCTTCAGCATTCAGCCTTAAAGCAGACTTCTGCCTTTTCGGGGAATTTGGCTTAGTTTCGGTAAAAAACATCACTGAAACTATTCCTCCATCCTGAATTTTGGAATGGAAAATATTCGCTCGACAAAAAAAAGTTTAAACAAAAATTCCACATACGCATTATAGTCATACCGCTTAAGAGGAAATTCATTTCGAAAACACATCCAGCCACGAGATTATCCAGGACGTTGCTGTTGGTCCTTGTATTAACCACACGTGTCGGGTGCAGCGTTAAATTTGTTGCAGGGAATGACACGAGAGGGAGAGAGTGAAGCACAGCACCATATCCTTTTGTTGAATGAAGTAATAATGGTGTCCTGATAGGCGAAACCGGAAATATAACTGCATCCGTGCAGCAGCGCGTTGTGGTGTGAATATCACTCAGGTTTTGTGCCGTTCGATGCCATATTGAAGTTCATTTGTCTGGAAGCATGGATAAGTATTTCAGATTGTTCACTCTGCGGTCAAGTGGAAAAGAATTCGTTGTTGCATCGTTACCAGCCATACTGCATCAAAGTGTGTGTTTGAGTGATGTTCATTTAATCCTGAATTTTCAATGCAATAATAATAAAAAATGCAGCTGTGTCATGGCAATACATTGACGTTGTTGAAGGACGTTTAAGAAAAACGAGGAGGGGATTAGTAAGCTTCAGGAATTATTATGATGGGCTCGTTGCTGGGGTTGTCTAGGATCCTATAAATATTACCCTAACCAAAGGAGCCTTTCGTAGATGATGGTTTTCTATTCATTGGAATCGTGAGAGGAATGCCTAATGGCTTTTCTATAAGTCGGATGATGTGAAAGTTATGAAAAGGATAGCAAGGATTCCATTGAAATAGAAAATAAGAAAATGTAGGATGGAATGTGTTTGGTGTGTACGCGAAATGGAGTAGGTTCAGTATTCATAAAATTTTATATTTTTTTTTTATTTTTTCTGCTTCGGTTTTTTTCATTTTGACAAGAAAGCATTAAAAGCAAAACTGATCAAATTTTTTCTTCTTTTCATTTCAGGTAAATTAACACCGTCAAACAGGGTATGTAGGTAGATACGCATTTCTCACACCACACAATTCATAGAACAAGGTAAGGTTGCTCAATGCTCATTCATTATCCTTCCATTCTTTTCCTTAAATTCATGGCTAATTAATATTAAAAAGCAGTTAATTTTATAAGCAAACAATTGAGCTCAGAGAGTTTAGCCAAGCCTAAACAATTAAAGTGGCTATTTATAGTTTGTATGAACACACCTTATAATTAGACATTAACCATTTAACACCCACAAAAAAGCACCTTCCTTTCTACTCCAACAACCACACATTTGTAAATTGTTAATTGCTCTGGGTGAATTAATGTTTGCCGTTTCCCAAGAGCTCTCCAGATTAATTTATTTCCCTTTGAATAGTTTTTGAAATTCAAAACAGAGAAAAAAAATTGCTCAAGCCCTTGAAACTTAAGAGATTTATGAAGGATTTCGTTTCATTAAAAATATGAAAGCAGGAGGACTATGTGAAAAACTACCAGAAGAGAAATAGTTAATGTTTCTGAAATTATAAGGATTCCAAAGTATTACAAAATTGTAAATAGATTTCACTTAAACATTGTGATTTACAAGAAATTCTTCTTCGAAAATTGAGTGAAATCACCACATAATTTCTGAAGACAGAAATCGAATTAAATTTTTTTTGAATAAAGACTCTCGGCAGACGAAAGCTATGGAAAAACTTAAAAGAGGTGGTAAACAGACCAAATAACCTCTGTGTAGGTGAGCTGGATTGTAATGCTATAAAAAACTCCTTTATTGCATCAATTCTCCAACCATCTTTGAACTCCATTCAAAGCTTTTCAGCGGAAGAATTCTCTACAATGTACAATGGAGCTGCGTTTGGGTTTTCATGTGTTAGCTCTGAAGATGTTGTCGAGAGCTTTATTTCATTGAAATCCAATGCTGTTGGTTTTGATAACCTCCTCTAAAAGCCATGCTCCCAATAATCTTGCCACATCTCACTTACGTATATAATACTATTCGTTACAAAGGGAATCTTTCCCTCAAAGTGGAAAGACTCTAAAATTGTACCCATCCCCAAAAATAGTTTCAACACGGAGTTTAGGCCCATTGCAGTCCTCCCTTTCCTATCCAAAGTCTTGGAAAAAATAATGCAGAAATAACTTTCTGGACTTCTCTAACAAAACGGTCTTCTTGCTTCAAAGCAATCCGGGTTTCGCCCTTCCCACAGCAGTGAATCAGCACTCTTGGAAGTTGTTGAACGGGTGCGTAAGGCGTTGGATGCCAACAAAGTTTCATTTTTGGTTCTCCTAGATTACTCTAAGGCGTTTGACACTATCAACTACCACATCCTGTGTCAAAAACTTTTAAAAATTTACAATTTTTCTTCTGACGCAGTTAAACTTATTTCCTCTTATCTCGGCCAGAGACGTCATGCGGTTGTACTGGGAAATAAAACTTGCAATTTTATGCCTCTATCTAGCGGAGTTCCACAGGGTTCAATTTTGGGTCCATCACTTTTCTCGATTTACGTGAACGAAGTAACAAAACTTTTACGCCACTGTGATGAACACCTCTTTGCTGATGACCTTCAGCTAATGAAAAGTTGCCCAGTTCGCATTTTGAAAGATTGTGTTGATGCAATTAACGAGGATCTGTTATCGATTTTAAATTGGTCAGTAAAATGTGGTGTTAGTTTAAATCCACTCAAAAGAAAATGCCTTGTTATTTCTAAAAAGCCCGTGGACTTGGCTGGTTTTCCGGATGTTCTTCTTGGAGGCTCAAAAATAGAATTCGTGGATACCGCTAAAAATCTTGGTATTTGCTTTAATAGAACCTTAAGCTGGAACGACCGATCAGGAGCTCTTCGATTATTGTGGCCAACAAGAAAGTTTATCCCATTGGACACTCAAAAAATGCTTGCAAAAACACTTGTAGTACCCAATCTTACATATGGCTGTGAAATTTTTTGTAAGCTGATAGTGTCAATCAAAGAAAGATGAATACTGTGTTCAATAACGCGCTATATTTTTGGTCTTTGAAGCTACGATCATATCTCTCAGTTCTCCAAAAGTATCTATGGCATCTCCTTTGACAACTTACTTAGGCTCCGAACTCTTAATACTTAACTCTTAATACGCTCTTTAACATCATCCGTACGCGTCAACCTACATACCTGTATGATGTGTTCCAGTTCTCGCTTTCAAGACTATCAAACCAAATTATTATACATCGGTTTTCATGTTTAAAGTCCGAGGGACAGTTTTTTATTAATGCTGCTCGTTTGTGGAATTCCATACCACAACATGTTAGGAGTGCGGACTCAGTAGGGAAATTTAAGAAAAATGTCTTTTCGTACTATTCCTTGTCTTGTGCCTGATTGATGTTGGTTTTGCTGCTTTCTGTTCACTTGTCTTATTTAGTTTTGCTCAGACCTTAATTTGTCTTCTTTTCTTATCTTTGTAATGTTTATTATTGACTATTCTTACTTATATGTATGTATTTTTTTTCCTACTCAAAATTATTTAATGAATGACCTTGTCTTTGAACATGCACGTCCTAAATTTAAACTTAATTATAAATAAGATGTAAATCTTAATATTAAGTGGCCATTAAATAAATACAAATACAAAGACTTCTTCCGATGCGATATTTTTTAGGGACAGAAACATAAGTCGGTTCTAACTTCAAACCAAAAATAATAAGTGCGTATAACATAACAGGATAGGGGAAGAAAGGACATGGGGTCAAATCTGTGTTGTCACATGCGAGATCTTCAAACAGTTGACCGCGAAACATTTCGAAAAATGTCATTAGAGACAAATTAAAAATTACTCTAATACAAAAAGTCACACATTAAATTTTCCCTGACTGTATGTCCCTCGTGACGAGGATAATATGTAATTTCTGACTCCATTACAACGTGACTGAGGTGGTAAAAAGAGGAAAAAACATTAATAATATCTTACATCAGTTTGCAAGTGGCGGTGTGTTTTGAGGTATTTTTTTTTTGTTTTCAGGGGTTTTGTGTTTCACAAAAAAATGCAGAAAACCGTGAACTTTGAGTTTGCTTTGAGGTTTTAATGAAACCTCAAAGAATTCATAACGAGCAAATGTTTCAGAGTTTTTTTTTCTGGAATTCTGCGAACACAGAGAACAGGTGTTGTATTCAGTAACTGGGAAAAAAAGTATGTGGCTTGAAAACGTGAATAACTAACGATGTGTTCTGACGAAAAATGTTCAATCGTTGCAAATTCTACATTTATTTAAATTTTAAAAATTCGTGAGTTTAGAATAGATTGAAGACAGTAATTGTGTGATGTTAATTACAAAGAAAAGGGAAGAACGCACATTTCTTTTTAGTCGAAATTATTAAAGTTCTTACTTTAAGAATACTACTTCGCATTGAATCAAATGTGATTCATGAACTTTGTGTGACGTAGAGAGTTGCCGAATGTCACTGCCTGACACTTGCAGCTATGATTATTATCGTTCTGCAGTACAATTACTTCATTTTGAAAGAACATAAAAATCATTTAATTGTCTGTGAATCGCATTTGACGGAAATAAATCAACGTAAACAAGAAATCTTGAGTATGTCAAATATCACATCATTCACTATTATTTTTTTTATCGAACCCCAAATCTAGACAACTTATCGCGAATTTGACCGTCTGTGTGATTTGATTCAAAGAATTTTATCCTTGTACCCTCACACTGATATCGTTATAACGAGCGATTTCAATGTACAAAATTCTTCGTAGCTTCTCCATTCTGGCCCGACAACAACCGAAGGAATGTGTTCCGATATCTTTGCTGAATTTAACCACCTTACTCAGATAGTCACTGAGCCTACTCGAATATCGGACATTAATGGCCAAGCGGAAAATACTCTTGACTTGTTCCTTACTTTAAGGAAGTGTGGAGGAGTCCACTTAAGGTAAGTATAGCGATGTAGGAGCACTTGGTGTTGTTTAGGAGCCAAAGCTTTAGGAGGATTCGGACAGAATCAAGCCTCTCGGATCCCAAGAAGTGGTGTGGGTGGCCGGATCTGCAACACCAGCAGCTGATCCAAGCAAAGAAGTGTCACTAATGGACTCGCCCAGTGACAGGTGTGGAAGTAGTGGTATGTTTTGTGTTTTGTGTTTTTATGACGAGGTGAGGTTCGGTGGAGGGGCAAAACCCTGACCCCGTGATGGCTAGCCTGGGCCATACCACGACCCTATCCGCCGAATATTCTTTCCCTTAATGCCTCCACGCCAGTTAACCCATCCCCTTTCCCTCATCCTATTGCCCTGTTACAAATGGCTTGACTTGTTCCTTACGTCTGACCCTAATAAATACACTATCAATGTATTAACACCTCTAGGCAGATCAGACCACAGTATTTTATCTGCAAATTTCTCGTGTCAAATTAATCCAGTTATAGAAAGAGCTCCGAAGAGAACCGTATGACAATACGAGAAAGCCAACTGGGGCGGTCTCTTCTCCAGCGCAGATATGATTACTAATATGATTGTTTTGGGAATGAAAACTTTAATCCCGAATAGGGTTAAAAGTATCAAACGGAAAGAAAAATCATTGCTTGATTCTAGCTGTAAGGAGGATATCAGGGAAAAAGAATTGAGTTAAAGGTGTTTTAGAGCCAATCCCACCGAGGATAACCGGTATAAGTTTAAACAAGTCAGGAAGGCCTGCAATGCCCATATTCGATGGACCAAATTTTTACATGACCAAAAATTAAGGCAAAAAATACTGCAATGTCCCAAAGGCAGTAAGAAATTTTGGTCATTAGTAAAAAATATGAAGAATTTTTCTTCTTCCTCAGTCCCTACGCTCGTTGTCAATGACACTCCAGTTGTTAGGTCTCTCGCGAAAGCTCACCTTTTCGCTAGTCATTTCGCCTCCAATTTAACGCAGCCCGGGGGTGTCATGTCTCCATCAGTTTTTAAGCGCGTCAATAGGCCAGTTCCACCTAACAACATCTCATTGAGATTTCGGAGATCTCAGAGATTTTTTAAGTGGAACAAAAAATCTCAGCTGAGATTTGAGATTTATTTCTGAGATCTTTGAGATGAAAATATTTTGGATTCGATTTCTCACTCAACTATTTTGACGTGACTGACATATGTACAACAACAATTTGTAATTTTGCCTCAGTCAAAGTGACATTGAGATCTCAGTGAGATGTTGTTAAATAGAACTGGCCTAATGATTCCATGGGGGATTCGCACTCGAAAATGCTTTCGGTATCGATGGATCCCTCCTTCGTTAGATTAGAAACTTTCTTTCGAACCGTTCAACGCAAGTTTTTTTTTCGACGGATTCTAGTCTGAAACCCACAATATAAATGTTGGTGTGCCCCAGGGCTCCGTTTTGTCTCCGACACTCTTTCTCATTTTCATCAATGATCTCTTGTCTGTAAATTCTAATCCAATTAATTGTTTCGCTGACGATAGATAGTACCCTTAGTTTTTCATATTCGTTTCCAGACTCACTTCCCTCCTCTTCGGTTGTGAAACTACAACGGCAAAATATGATAAGGTCTTAAACCCTGACTTAAGCAGCATTGCAAAGAGAGCTGTAAGAATCATTGGTGTTGGAGACATGACTAATTCATTCCCTTCATTGGAACACCGTCGCGTCGGTCGTAACGTTTCATGTCTCTCTCTGTTGCTTCTTCTACGGTAGTTGCTCTAGTGAAATAGCCTTCCATACTCTGTCTTTCCCAATCATTGCAATATTGATGAATTTAAGACCAATGTACACCGACACTTGTTTTCCATCCCCTTCCTTAATTCCTACTGCGCTCAATGTGCCTCTGGCATAATTAGGGTATAAAAAGCCCCTTTACTGTGTGCAAATTATAAAAAAAATTAAAAGGAGCTTAATACAATTTTCATATTGTTCATTTTATTGAATCGTATAAGACTCATAGACACTGGAAGCGGTATAGAGAAAGAACATACAATTCTGTGTTGGTTTGGCTACAGAGAAACTTTTTCAGAAAATAAATAATTAAAGCTCTAATGAGAAAAATGAGGTCAACAATCATATTAAACAAAACCATTCACATTCAATTCGGATAGTCAGTTCCAATGTCTGGCATCCTTTTCCTAGAAAACAAAGATATTAAATCGAGAAACAAAATAAATATTTCCACTCAAACAAATCAAAGTCGATTGCACACAAGTATCAATCCAAACGAATACAACACAACTGATTTTGTTTTCTCTTTTTTTTTTTTTGTTGTACAAACAATCCAATCAAACAATTTCTGAGTAAAAATTATTCCACATACGCCCCAGTATGCGATCCTTGAATGCTAACGTTCGTATTTATATTTTTTTGTTTTCTTTCTTCATTTTTCTTTGTTAGTCAATCAATGTCTTATCCCCAATAGAATTGCAAACCCATCTCAAAAATAACGTTATCCAACAAATTACTCTTGTGTGTATATTCAACACGAACGGTAAACCCAATCCAACAGCAGCTATATTTCATTACGCTCAAAAACTTAGCCAGCAAACACAAAAGAAATCAAGAAATAAAGGATACACAGCAACAGAAAAAAAGGTACATACATCTTTAAATAGAAAAACCTCAAGAAATATCACCTGAACATTGAATCGTTTTAAATTTTTAAAAGGACGAATTCTTTCTCGAACCACATTCACCAGCATACCAACACAAGCAAGTGTGAATTGATGCTCTATCGACAGGTTCTTCTTATACATTTGTATATTTTGTGCAGGTATTTTACCGCTGCCGCCGCCGGATGTCAATTGTTGAAATCCTTTCATTCGAATCATTTAGAGTACTTTTTTTTTATATTGTTTTTCTGGGGTCCTTGTTCGCTGGCAAAAGACAAGTACCATATCCTGTTTTGATGGAGACAAATTGCGAGCACTTAAAACAACCACTTTCCAAGAACAGCAAAACACCACAAAATGTAACCAACACAGCCAAAGTGTTAAAATCCATTTATCCTTTTTTTTCAAACTGGCTCAATAGAAAGGTTGACTCGACTTTCAGAGGTGAAAAAGGATCGACTGAAAAAATTGAAGAAAAAAAGGACTCTTAATGGATATCGAATGCTGCTACTTAAATACCAAGCATTCTTTTACATTCAAACAGAGAAAAAATGGAGACAAAAAATAGTATGGGTGATTGCGATGATGCCAATGGGGAGAACGACTAGGCAATGAACTTTGTTGTGAATATCCTTTTTGTTATTCTTTCAGTAAAAGAAAAGCCAACTCCCACTGCCATTTCAATTATTCGCATTATCTTTGGCATATTAAAAGTAAAGAAACGACCATCTTTTGTCTGATTGTTTGTGTTGCTTTCTGCTTGTGGCGCGACAACGGACAATAACATGAATTTGAAAAGAAAAGAAAAGATTTGGTGCACCATTGGGGAGATAAAAGGAAAAAAATCATAAAAAAGTGAGGTTATTGTTTCGATTGAAAGATGTCACTGTCGGTAGCCTGCAAGTCTGGGTTGAGTTTTATTTGTTTATTTTATTATTCGTGAGTTGGGTATGACAGAATGACGCCTGATGTGAATTTGGTTAAGTGGATTTGGGAGTAATCGATGACACCTTATTTTGTTCTCTCTCTCAAGGGAAAGACGATATTTTTACCTTCGTAAAGCGAGAGTGCTGATTTTTGCTTCAGGCCTTAAAAGACATTTATATCACCAATAGTCCTTTTCTTTAATTTTCAACGCACAACCAAAAAAGGGCAAGTATCTTTTTTTAATCCTATTTTTCATTTTATGTACACTGTGGCGTATACGTAACTTTTTTTCATCATCATCAAAATTGATATAAAACTCATCCAAACTTAATTAGAAGCTTCTAGGATTTGTATCACTCCTTAAGTTCAATTTGTCTGAAAAACTAACTAACAAACTAACTTACAACTACCAATGGAAGACTAAAACTTTACTTCCCCCAGGAAGGGTTAGCTCTGTTTGTTTTATTGTTCCTTCCAGGGAATTAAATTTTCCAACACCCAGGACACCATTTCATATCTGTTTACGTCCTGTGTTCTCCAACTTTATTTTATTCTATGTATGGCAGGAATATTGTCGCGTTTTAAGTTTCATTTATCTGTCCGTTTGTTTGTGTTTTTGACATCCGGACAGTTTAAAATAATAGTATCACCGTAATTGGACAAACGTGTGTATCCAACACACACTCGTTTCTGAATATTCATAAACGTCAACAACAGTAGAGTTTTACTCCCTATTTTGTTGAAAAAAAAGACACTAGTACAATTCTTTTATGAAGGGTTATTGGACCCATCAAATGGTCAACGCCATTACAATGTACTCAGTCGGATGTGAACAACACTATATCGAAACAGAAGCACGAACACTTGAATGGGATAGTGTTTTTCTATCTCTCTGCTGATGGGTCATTTGTTGCAAGGACAATGAGTGTGTGCCAAATGCCAACGCCGCCGGACTCAATGGTGGACGTTGGTTCCGACAAATGGTTTCATTGGAAGAGCTGCTATCGGTGTACAGGCGATTACTTTTGAATGGAGTGTGAAGGCCCTTTTTTCTGTTTGTGTTCAACAGAAAAAAGAGAAATTGAATGCCTGGTGACAACATTCACTCGGAGGACCTTTGAAGTTTCAGTTT
This sequence comes from Sphaerophoria taeniata, assembly GCA_943590905.1. NCBI lineage: Eukaryota > Metazoa > Arthropoda > Insecta > Diptera > Syrphidae > Sphaerophoria > Sphaerophoria taeniata. Next base: position 10,408,098 of record OX016542.1, on the reverse strand, counting down.
TTTGTTTTTCTTTAAGTTTAATTTCGTTTGTTTAAATTCAAAAGTCATTGTAAGAATACTAACAAAAACCTCAATTCATTGCCATCCAAACTAATTTTACGACAGGTAATATCCATTACTCAAAATTTTTGTCTGCAATTTTATGTCAACATTTTTGTATTTTTATGATGGCAATTTTTTATTTACAAAGTACTCACATTTATCCACCATAATAACTCGCCGAACCAAAAAGTAGAAAAATCATTCTTCAAATAAATCCCTGAGTTTAAGTACCATCTACGAATTGTACAAGTCTACGGATACACCGTGTGTCCTTGTCATGAAAAATATCATTATTCTCTCTCTCTCTCTCTCGCTCTCTTAAAATCATTTGTAACAATAATCGTCATAAAGCTCAATATTGCTTTCATTTTCTTTACTTCCTGTTCCTGTGCATCAACTGACTTGCCTTATGAATTTTCAATTTATTTCCTCCTGTTGTACCTCATCGTCGTCGCAATTCGTTTTCGATGGCTTGCAAGGAAGAATTCAACATCAGGTGCACACCACCACCGACCGACTGGCTCGTTGGCTGGTATGGTCCTTTGAAAATTTCAATCACGCAAAGGCAAACAAAAATATGTAATAAAAATATTTAAACAGCAAAAATATACAGTTGACTCGTAAGAATGTGAACCCCTCGGCTGACAGTGATGTAACTTGATGTAACAGCATTGAAGATATCACCTGTTTTCGAAACTTAATTTGTTAAGTTAAAATACCTACAAACTTGCTTTCAGAATTTCCAATAAAAAAAGTGTGTTCAATGAATCTGGCATCTACTGTATTCAGACAATGTTTCCGAGCAAAACACAATTAACAATAAAAAGGCATCCGAAGGAAGTGTTTTATTGGATTTAAGGATGAATTTTATTACAAGTCATAACTTGTTCGCCCGGCACATACACACACACACTGACACACCCAAAACTTCCATCCAAATAAGACTGAAATTTCAACCTAACATCTGGTTTCTGTTGGATGGCAAAAGAAACTACAACGGTTAGACGACAGAGACGACCGACAACACCATTTACAAGTCCTAAAATGAAATATCCCAAACAAATAAATCAACACAATTTTAGTGTTCGATTGTAACTTGTATCCTTGGAAGTGCCCTAGTCAAATGTCAAAATGAAAATCTGTACTGCCGTAGTCTGGAATCCAATTAAACAACAATGTTGAGGACAAATATGGCGGAAATAAACAAAATTGTGCCAATAAATTACCTGAACTCATCGTGCCACGTATATATGCTTAATTATGCAGACAAAATTATATGTGAGAGGTGAAGTTTGAAGAGGTCTTTCAATATTGCACTCTTAACCTTAATTTATGGATTTATAGGGATTGGGCGGGTTTATAGGCAAACTTACAAGTAGATATTGGTTCATAAATAAATGGCTAGAGAATGAGGCTGTAAGGGTGAACAGTTTATTGCTTGCATTAGTACCGTGATGGATTTAGTTTTCACGATTGTGGTGCATTTAATAGGTTTAAGGGCCTAGGTTTTCAAATAAATTAAGAAAATGCTCGAGGGTGTGGTGACGGTTGGTTTGAGAACCTGAAAACTTATTTACTTACTTGAGGTAGCGCTACAGTGTGTTGTGAACTTGGGCCTCAATCAACAGTCCCCGCCAGCCAGCTCGGTCTCTAGCTCCTAGTCTCTGTCTCTAATTTTGAACCACTCCAAGTTGATTGAGGTCCTCTTCCACTTGTGTGCTCCACCTGAGTCACGGTCTTCCTCTATTTCTACGTCCCTCGGTAATAGGGTCGAAGGTTTTCCGAGCCAGATTGGTGTCCATCCGCTCTAAATGACCAGGGCATCTGAATCTCTTCTCGCTAGGTCAATGTTGTTGTACAACCCGTAAACTTCGCTGTTGAATCTTCGAAGATGACAGGAAGAACTTTCCTCTCGAAACAGCCTAAGGCACATTTATCCAATTTTGTCAAGGTCCATGCTTCTGCACCGTACAGCAGGACTGGGATGACGAGGTTGTTATACAGTTTAACCTTAGTTGCTCGAGAGATGGCCGTTCCACTCAATTGCTTTCTTAGCCCCAAAAAAAACGCGATCAGCAAGAGTCTATTGTGACGTTCTGTCCGAGCCACCATTGTTGGTGTTTGTTGGGTGTCCTTCCTTGAAGACAGCATATACTTCGTTTTTCCCTCATTTAACCGCTAAACCCATTTTTGCGGCTTCTGTCTCAATTCTCTGTGTTCTTCCCAATATATCAATATCATCGGCGTACGCGAGAAGTTTAACTTTGGAAGATAGTGCATCTGGTGTTGACAGTGGAGTTTTGCACTTCTTCTCAAGAACGAACGAGAAGTCACATGACAAGGATTACCTTAATTCTTTTTTGACATCAAAAGATTCCGTAAGCTCGTTGCTAACCTTGATGACGCAGCGTGAGTTCTCCACCGTCATTTTTCACAAGCGAATGAGCTTGACAGGGATGCCAAAACTAGACATAGTTCGTTACTTTGGATCCTGTCATACGGCTTTAAAATCGACAAATGGTGGTGGGTTTCTATTTGGAGTTCATAGGTTTTTTTTCCAGCAAAGTGAAAAATTGGTCGAGGGTGACTTCCCTAGTCTGAAGCCACATTGATAAGGACCAATCAGATTGTTGACGAAAGGCTTCAGACGTTCACATATTACGACAAAGAGAATCTTGTAGGCGATGTTAGGTAGTCTGATTCCACTGTAGTTGGCGCAGTTTAGAGGATTTCCCTTTATCAGGGTCGGGCAAACAATGCTGAGGCTCCATTCATCGGACATGCATTTCTCCTGTCTAGATTGTCACCTGCTGCTTTAAACAGCTCGGCAGCTTGACCATCTGCTCCAGCGGCTTTGTTGGATTTCAGCCGTGATATTGCCGTTTTCACTTCTTCTAGGTCGGGTTCACGGAATTGTTGTCTGTCATCGTATATGATAGAAGGCTTCTGTCTGACGGCGGGGTTTTGTTCGTCGTCACCGTTATACAGTCTACAAAAGTGGTCTTTCCAAATCCCCAGCATTAACTGCGATTCTACTATGATGTTCCCTTGTTTATCTCTGCAGGCATCAGTTCTTGCTCGATGATCTTGAGCCACCTGTTTTACCTCCCGATAAAACCTCCGAACTTCATTCCTACTGTTGGCTCCCTTAACATCCTCGATCTGACGCTTCTCATGCTCCCTCTCTTTTCTGCTGCGTTCCTCTCTCTTCTTTTGCTCGTAAAGCTCATGAGCAGCTCTTGTCCTTCTATGCAGCACCGCTTTGTATGCCTCCTGTTTGGCTGCATGGGCCTGCTGCATTCTTCGTCAAAAAAAAGGTATTTCGTTTTGGTGGCTGTGTGAAATCTAGCACAATAGAGGCGGCATCTCTAATTGCTTTCTGGTAATATTGCCACTGGTCTTCGATACTTGATTTCGGCGGCGCGCGTAGGACTTCTTAATAGGTTACTTGACACTCGATCAGAGAAGGATCTGGCGATCTCTTGCGATTGTACCCATCCGAAATGTAAATTTCTTGCTTTGGTCGTTGTCGGGATATTCGTAGCACTATCTTGGCTACGACGAGGTAGTTTTCGGAGTCAACAGTGGCTACTCTTCGGAAAGATCAAACATCTAGAATGCCTTCCGTGCGTCGCAATGTGATCAATCTGGTTGATGGGTTTATTGATCCTTTATGGATGTTGAGATGTGGGAACCACGTGCTTGCTTCCACAACATTTCGTCCCGCAGCAAAATCGATCATCTTGAATCCGTTGTCGGAAATGGTGTCGTGCAGGCTGTGCTTTACGACTGTTCCACCGAAGATCTCCTCTTTCCCCGCTTTGCGTTAAAATCGCTGAGGACAATTTGATTGTCATAGTCGTAGCTAGGACATTGCTCATATGTTTTGTCGAGGATCTCGTAGAACTCGTCTTTGGTGTAGTCCTTTTTCTCTTTTTTCTCTTCTGTGGGGCATGCGCGCATATTAGGCTAATGTTGCCGAATAAAGCCTTGATTCATTCGCTTACACATTTGAAGCTCAAGAATTTTCGCCTCGTCTGCTTCCCACGACGAATCCGCATCCAAAGGGCCGCTGTTGTTGCTCTCAGTAACAAATACCATAGTAGATGTCGCAGTTTTTCATCTTCCTTTTGCCCGGTCCATCCCATCGCATTTCCTGGATAGCGGTTATGTCTGCTTTGTAGCAGTTGAGGGTCTCCGCTTATTATTCGACAGCATGCGGTCTATTTAGGGACCTAACATTCCACGTGCATATCCGTCCGTTTGCGAGACGGAACTAAATGTTTTTCTTCGTGGTCGTGAAGTCATCCCGACGACATAGTGAAAACTTAACAAGAAAAAGAGAAACGCCTCCTTCCCTGGCCTTTATATCTGTAGGTCGGTAACTCATGTCTCATGTGTCCCAACAGTTAATCTCTTAAATATCTCATGACAACAATTTTTTTCACTTGGCAGCTCAATTTCGGGTTTATAGAAATTATTGATCAATCTTAATAGACTTTCCAACGAACTACTAACCCACTTTCAAGATGACCCATGGACTCCATGATAAATCATATTTATTGCGACATTTTTATGATACCATTCCAGCTTGCTCACAGTTATGGAATATTTTGTGCAGTTTTTATTATCGTCGTCGTTGTTGGAGGCAATTCAAGTAGCGAAGTGACCACTACTCATAAAAATTTTTTTTATTTCTCTCAACTTTTGAACCTAAAAAACCTCTCAAAGTTAATTCATTTAACCTGAGTGCATCCTAGAGACATGGTCTATCCTTTGACCCACTCTCCCTGCCAACATAACCTCAACCTCATATTTTTAAGACAAAACACGATCAAACGGAGAAAAACAAAACAACCTACGAACTTTTATTTTGCGCTTGCAAATCGGAAACACCAGCAACTAAAAATAGTTACAACTCAAAGCAGCCTTTGTTTCTATTTTTGTTTTAACAAATAATATCCTTTTATGTTCGAGACAGAGAGTAAACCTCTCTACCACTTGTTCTACTTGTTTTTCCTGCTTTTGTATTATTTTCGTATTGAAAACTGAACTGAGGTGAAAACGACCGTCGACGATGACGGTTCTTTGGGCCACGGAACAATTCACAGATGTTTTTTTTTTTTTAATGGAATATGTATGATGGGAATAATTTGCATAATGCAATAGAACTGCTTTAGCGCTCCTTTTGTATATCCGGAACGAGAGACGGGGCTTAGCCGGAGATATGAATTCTTTGTGTTTCGTTGGGAGTATAATGGAGGCGGTTTTTTTTAGGGGTTCTTTCTTTAGACGGACGGTTTGGTCGGTGTTTTTCTGCTTCTGAGTCGACGTCGTTTCTTTTATTATTTATTTTAGTTTTGCACTATTGTAATTTTGCTTTTGTTTTGCAGGTGTTGAAGGGTATGAAATTTTAAGAAAAGAAAAATAAAACAGCCTTGATGTTGAGAATATATAAACATATTAAAGCTTGTGGAAATATTAGATTGGATTAAGTAAGATAAATCCTTATTGTTGATTAAAATAATAAATAAATTTACTTTTGTATAAAAAAAAATTAAACCATGACTTCTAAGCCGTCTACCGGTTTAAAAAAATGCATTTAGGGAATAAATTGAAGCAAAAGGCAATTATAGTTTAACCGTCACCGATGCAACTATAATTCTAAACAAGTTTTATTCAACATTTTAACATTGTTTGGCTTTAACTTCTTCTGGAATATCGCAAACTCTCTGTTCTGCATTAAATACTTGATGGTAACATTCAACGTAAAGAATTTTATCACAAAGAGCTTAAATGGAAGCGTAATACTGAGGAAAGAATGAAAAAACTATGTGCATTCTACACATGCAAAAAGATCTTCGGTGTACGTTGGGGTATACGACCGCGAGTCATCCAATGGATGTACATACACAGCGATTGTCAGACCCATTCTTACCTATGGTTCTATTGTATGGTGGAAAGTGGTGGAAAAATCAAGCTATCTCAAGAACCTGAATAAGGTACAGAGACTAGCCTGTATTGGAATAACAGGGGTTCAGAGATCCACACAACCAGCTGGGTTGGAAATGATCTTGGATCTCCTGGCTCTGGATGAGTTCATGAGGTGCACGGCAGCCAAAACTGCAATTCGTTTAAAAGAACAGAGTTTTTGGAAGCACAGCACTTATGGGCACGGGTCAATCTTACAAAGATATGACTCGATTCTAGGACTGATGGAGACCACCGATTACATTCCCCCTTTACTAGATTTTGATAGGAAATTTTCTATTTTTATACCAGAAAGACAGGGTTGGGATCCTAATTCACTTATAAGTAAACAGGGTATCCCTTTCTACACTGACGGTTCAAAAATGGAATCAGGAGCAGGTGCTGAAGTGTTTTGCCAATCTCTCAACATCAGAGCATCGTATAAACTCCCAGCTGACTGTAATGTCTTCCAGGCCAAGTTCTTTGCCATTGAAAAAGCAGCTGAATTGGCACACCATGAAAAGCTTAGCTCCTCGGAGATTACTTTTTTCGTGGACAGCCAGGCTGCTATCAAAGCCTTAGCTAGTGAGACCATAAGATCAAAGGCAGTTTTAAACTGTAGGAAGGAATTAAATAGAATTTGCCACACTAACCAGATTAAGCTCTGATGGGTTCCTGGACATAGCTCTGCTGGGTTTCTGGATATAGCAATATAGAAGGGAACGAAATAGTAGATGAACAAGCCAAAAGAGGGTCAGAAGCAGATACAAGTAGTAGCGACCATTCAGATAGGGGACCACTCGTCCCGTTTGGGGTACTCAAGAGGAAGATAGACCTTAAATCAAAAGAGAAAATCAATAACTCCTGGAAATCCAGGGACGATTGCGTAGTCTCTAGAAGTTTATGGCCTAACATAAACGAAAAGGAAACTCGGTGTATTCTATCGCTGATTAAAAGGAATATTAAAATCATTGCGCCATTGGCACAATGGCTAACAAGATAGGGGCATTTGCACCCGAGGAGCTGTCAGGATGAGGAGCAAATAGAAAAAACTAAACACCTGCTCTGTGACTGTCCGAACCTCCAAACTCACCGACTCCATCATTTCGGGAACAGGTTTGTTGGGGAACTGGATGATCTAGCACAGGTCTCAATGGCACACATGAGGAAATTTATAGATAGCCAGGCTGGTTCGTTAGCATCATTGCTAACTTTAACAATGGACCAGTAGGCCCCCGTTTCTGCAACAATTTCACGATCTGCACACCTAACCTAATCTCTATCAAAAGGATATGGAAAATATGCGGGAGAGTTTAAACAGATGACTTTTAGGTCAATTTGAATGTCATCAAAAAACAAAGTACACTGAAGCGTATCAGCCCCTTCTTCGATTTAATTAAAACTAAAACATGCTGTCTCGTTGGCAGCAATTCCAACATCAATCAATATTGGAAGAAACTGTTCGAAGTAGATCGCCTTGTATTTTGGGAACAAAGGCTAGAAGAATACAAACAATTATTGGAATAAAAACTGCAAGAAGAATTCAAATTTTTTTTAATTTAGTTCTGTTTTAAATGCAAACATTTTCTACCTCTAATTTTGTGCGAGGAATGTAACAGGATCACTAGAAGATGTGCTACTGGTTTGTCTTTCAGATTGTTGTGGTATTTATGGGAGCAAAATGTTCAACCAAAACGAGTTGATAAGATTGTTAAGATGTTACTAACCTCAGGTAAATTTGAAATTGCAATGTAAACATAATTATTCTCCGGTCCATGACTTTTTATGGAACCACAACATTTTTACAACAAATTTACATAAAAATATAATCTTGTAAACAGTAAAATCGTATCAACAAAAAAATATAAAAATCTTGATTTTCAGTCGTTCACCCTCATATTATTACAATTCGAAGTGTAAACATTTTTGGCTGGTATTTTTCCAAGCTTTTTGCTATTTTTGTGAAGAGATTTTGATCAAATATGACATTACGATGATAGAGAAGTCGAAAAAAGTGGGTCCTGCGATTCCGTCCGTCTGTCTGTGTGTTTGTTTGTAAACACACCTACAGCCTTAACTTCTTGAAAATGAGAGGTTTGAGCGAATTCGCATGGGTAACTTTTTTGATTTTTTTAAGATTAAAATGTATGGTAGCCTAGCCACAGCTACCATACAATGAAGGGCAATATTCTGACAAAATACACATCAGAAGCAAACCGTAGGTAGGTGGAATAGCTTAACCAGTTTCGTTATATCTTGGATAATCTGGCCCGCCTATAACAAATAAAAATCAATCAATATAATTTCTAAACCAAGGCATGACATAGCCAGGATGGATGCAACTTTCAAAATTGGGTATACCATATGACATTTTCTGCAGTAGCTTTGAGGATCAGGATGAAAAAGAAACAGTCCCACACTTTCTCTGCCATAGTCCGGCTAGGAAAAGAGCACTCCACTTAGGTAGAGAGTTCTTCAATGGTATTGAGGAACTGTCAGAATTCAAGATCAAAGACATGATCTCATACCTCAATACTATAGGGTCTGCCATCTAACGTTTTTCAGCTAGTGCTTTTTTCGTGAATGGTAATACTTAGCTCATGTCCGATTTGACAGATAATTAGTTTTATCCTTCCGCTGAACGAATATGGTTGTGTATATGCTTGAACAATGCTGGAAAATAAAAGTGAAAGAAACTGACATCCTCATCGGAAAACCAAAGCGTGAACAGCCAAAAACCGTACACCCGAGAATATTGCAGCTGTGGCAGAAAGTGTGAGTGAAGCGCCATCAACATCAATTCACCGTCGTTCTCAACAATTGAACATTTCGGAGACGTCATTGAAACGAATTTTGCATAAAGACCTTGGTAGGACGCCATACAAAGTCCAATTGGTTCAGGAGTTGAAGCCAACAATCCAATGCGTTTTCGCTTCCCTAAGTGGGCCTGCGATCGCTTAGAGAAGTTGCCGATTTTGCCAAAAAAATCTTCTTTTCAGATGAAGCTCATTTGATCTTATCGGGTATGTAAACAAACAAAATTGTCGCATTGTGGGCACAGAAAATCCGCACGCATGCATTGAAAAGCCGATACACTACACCCAAAACGAGTCACTGTTTGTTGCGGATTTTGGTCCAGAGGCATAATTGGGCCATTTTTCTTCGAAAATGAGCAACTAGTGGCCGTTTCAGTCAAGGGCGATCGTTATCGAGCCATGTTGATTGAACGAATTTTTGTTTACAAAAATTGAAGAGGAGCATATTGGCAACATTTTTAGTTTCAACAGGACGGCGGCGCTACGTGCCATACAGCCGAAGCTACACTCGATGTTTTGCGCCCTGTTTTTGAAGATCGCATTATCAGCCGCAGAACTGATGTCGTTTGGCCACCTCGGAGCTGCGATTTGACACCGTGATTATTTTTTGTGGAGTGCCGTAAAAGATAAGTGTTACGCCGACAAGCCAGAGACAATTGACGCTTTAAAGGACAATATTCGTGAAGCCATTGCTGAAATACTGCTGCACATAATTGATAATGTGCTTAAAAATTGGACTGATCGTCCGGTAGGGATTGGGTTAAGGTCAATCAAAAGAGACGAAACAATGTTAGTTGGGTCGGCTAGTACATAAATAAATGTTCCAGGTCAAGTTCATAAGGTTGACAACTGCTGATTAAAGAATCAACTGACATAAGTTGCTTTTTCTTTGAAGGCGCACGTCAGCTAGCTACATTTTTCAATGCAGAAACCAGAGCCGTCCATAACTGTCATTTCCCATCGTTGGAAAAAAAAAAAGTCGTAAGAACTCTAGAAACGAAGTCAGTAATGGACTCTTTTTTGTAGGGACTTTGGGCTTTGTTAAGACAGACGAGACAAACAGACAGGGTGGTGATTCGACGCTGTTTCTTTTATTGTATATTTTAATTTTGCACTATAGTAATTTTGCTTTTGTTTTGCAGGTGTTGGGCATGAAATCTTAAGAAAAGAAAAACGAAACGGCTTTCATATTGACAAATATATTTATATGCTTGTAAAAGAAGGCGCATTAGGCAGATTTTAGTATAATATTATTAACATATTTCAATAAGGCTTTCAATGAAATGTATTGTTAAATTTAACATCAAGAGAAAATAATATAATTTAAGTTGAACCTTCACCGATTAAAAATCAAAACTAGTTTTACAAAAGTTCTAACTCTAAATTGTTACATTGTATGTTACCAGTATAATCGCAATCTTGCACTTCGTCATTATAAACTTGGCCTTGCGGACATTGCTGAATCGTGGTGACTCCACCACTGCATTTTATGTACGAATTATCTTTACAAGGAAATCTAGATTTTGTGTCTTCTTCTCCATTAGGACATTCTTGATAGTTGTAACAGTAGGTTTGAGCACCATTTTCATCTGTAGTCACACTGCACTGAAACACATTTTTCGACTCGTCTGGGTCTATAGTAACACATAATATCATTCCAGCAAGCTTAATACGTAATGTAATACATTCTCCATCATCATATGGGGGGGAATCTGAAGTAGATGGGATTCTTGTAGGAACAGGATCAACTGTACAAGAAACTTTTTGAAGTAGATTGCCATGTGTTTGTGCGACAAGTGCGAGGATACAACCAATTATTATAATAAAAACTGCAAGAAGAATTCAAATATTTTAAATTAATTCTTTTTAAAATGCAAAAATACTGTACCTTTCATTTTGTGCGAGAAATGTAACAGAATCACTGGAAGATGGGCTACTGATTTGTCTTTCAGTTTGATGTGGTATTTAAGGGAACAGAATAATTGATCAAAAAACCTTGGTAAGCTTGTCAAGATGTTACTAACCTCAGGCAAATTTGAGATTGCAGTGTAAACATTATGATTAAGATGTTTACAGCAAGTACACATCTTTAATCTTGTAAACAGTCAAATCATTCGTTAATAAACACAAATATCTCGACGAAAATTCAAACTTCCAGTCGTTAACCTTACAATAATTACGATTCAAAGTGTAAACATTTTTGTCTGCAAGTCTTCTCTAATGGCCCCTATCGGGAATCTCCCAAAAAAATTTACTTCCCACGTAAAATTTCATTCCCTAGAAATATTTCTTGTTATCGTGAACTTCTTTCGGAATGAATTTTTCCCAGGAAAAAAACTGCCAACTTTAAAAAAGCAAAATTATTTTCGGAAATTAATTTCGAACTGTTTTGGCAGAAATATTTCTTTTTGCTTGAAACAATTTTTGATTTTGTTTGACGGAACTTTAAATCTTAAACAGTTTTATATTGGTATATCATTAAAATGCAGTAAAGGATTTCTAGGAGGAGGAAGAAATAGAAATACATAAATATGAAACCAGTAGGATCACAGGTTGTTGTTCATTTGTTCAAGAGAGTTCAATTACGACCTTATAAAAATATCTGCTTCCTTCACAACAACGAACTCTATCGCCTCTTACTGTTTTGGTCTGCTAATCTTGCACAAGTGTCTTATCTCAATGTCTTAAATAGTTCCACTTATGTCTTGTAAAGAAGGGATTATACTTCTATTTGATCTATTAAAAAGAAGCTCTGAAGCTGATTTCCTCGTTGTCATCTAAGTTTCATTGCTCTCTCTTCTGGATGACCCTTGGGTCCTAACTACAATACTCTCATTCGCCTCGAACCACAAAGTAGAAAGTTTCCCAAGGTACCCAGTGCAAATCGAACCATGTAATAATCTTTGGAAAACTTGTGCATAAACCCGGGATTGTTCCTGAGTTGGAAAAACTAATTTTTATTGAATTACGTGCCAGAAAAACGCAAATAAAAATTGGGTACCTGTAAATTGTTATCGATAATTTCGTTGATTTATCGATATTTTCATTCGATATATTTACCACAGAGCATAATATACAGAGAGAAAACCTCCCAATGCATTTTGCCGCGAAGCTAGGCCACGCTTTAAATGTACACTTACGTACATGTGTGCATACATATACGCAGCTGATTCTGATTACATGAGAATGCATGCGTAATTACACGAAGAAAAATACCACAAAAACAGATTACACAAGCCACAGACTAGATAAAGAGGGGAAACCCATGATACAAGTACCAAAGGTAATATACTCCCGAAGATTGTCAAGTTCGAATTGTCCAATAAAATCCAAGATGGCGGATATAGAGCGAATTCTAGTGCGAGAGTGATACCACTTTAAAAATATTTTATGTTCACAAATTGATAAACAAAAATTCAAAACAACGAAATGGAAATATTGTTCAATAAATTCATTTTTGCATTTAAAACTTAATTGCATCTTAATTCAGTGGAATTTGATTTGTTTTGTTTATAGCGCCAAAGGTGACCCTAGCTCTTACAGAGAATATAAGTTTAATATATAGCTCATTTGACAGATGAGTACTGTGGCGCACCAATCGGCCTATGGAAGCACGAACTTGCTAAGGGAATTTTGACACATGTCAACTAGCGCCATATCGGTGGCCAGAGGTGACCCTAGCTCATACAGAGAATAAAAGTTTTATATAAAGCTCATTTGACAGATGAGTCTTGTGGCGCACCAATCGGCCAATGGAAGCATAAACTTGCTAAGGGAATTTCGACACATGTCAACTAGCGCCATACCGGTAGCCAGAGGCGACAACAGCTCTTACAGAGTATATAAGTTTGATATATAGCTCATTTGACAGATGAGTCCTGTGGTGCACCAATCGGCCTATGGAAGCACTAACTTGCTAAGAGAATTACGACATTTTCAACTAGCGCCATACGCCAGAGAATATAAGTTTAATATATAGCTCATTTGACAGATGAGTATGTAGCGCACCAATTGGCCTATGGAAGCATTAACCTGCTAAGGGAATTTTGACACATGTCAACTAGCGCCATATCGGTGGCCAGAGGTGACTCTAACTCTTACAGAAAATATATGTTAATATGTAGCTCATTTGACAGATGAGTCCTGTGGCGCACTAGCTGACCCGGCAGACGTCGGTCGTCCTGCCTTGATTTGAAGAATTAAGTGAAACTCCGTCAAGGAGTTTTTGAAATACATTGGAATGACTATGGAGCCAACAGCTGAAAATTCAACTGAATTCATTTAATTCTTCAAATCAAGGCAGGAGGACGTCTGCCGGGTCAGCTAGTTCTTGATATTTCTTAAGCTTTCATAATCTCTTGGTCATTTTCGTTTTTTTTTATCACGTCAAGTATCGTAAGAGCAAGGGCAACCACATTCACTATTAATACACACACGTTGAATTCAAAATGTCTGTCGAAGGAATACGCATATTGAATGTTGCTTAATCTTGACAAAGAGGAACCTGATAGACAGTTCCAAGTTTAAAGAAATGAAGCCGAAGAACCCATCTTTTGATTCTATCAGGCGGTTTTGAAGTAGGCTTTAAGATTGCTTAAAAGGATTTTTGGATCGTTTCTGAATTCTATTCCTGCAAGGTAACAATAGAGACGTCCTGCACCCAAAACTGAAGTCAAACTCTCTTTTTTTTTTTGAATGTATTCTTTCCACTGCAGAACGGCTTTGGCTGGCAACTTCTCCATCAAAACATTTGGGAAACAACTCCAGAGAAATCACGAGAAATTTCGCAAGGGAAAAGATCGCAATAATTTACTAGGGGAATTTCGAACATTTTTCACTTTATTATTCCTGTGGTCACGCCATTGCTGGTGAACGGCTTGGCCGATTTTAATGATTTTTTTAGTATTTTTTATTAATTTTGATCAAAGTCTTGCAATAACAATTTATTAATTCTCTTCTTTTTCTTGTACAAATGTGATTTTTGAAAATCGTCAAAATGTTTTTTTTTTTCATTGGAGTAACAAAATTAACTCCAACAATTGGCCTTATCTGGCCAATCGCAAACTTGTTTCTCGGGACTGAAATGCAAACCAGCCGGACACGTTTTTCGAACAGCTTCTCCATTATCACACTGACGGAATGCATTACAATCACCTGGCATCGGATAAAGTTGCTTATTATTTGGATCACGACAAATATTTCCCGATGTAAGGTTTGGCCAGCAAACACCTTTGTTTTCCACACAGTAGCGCTTGTCCAAGTCCATATGCCAGCCATTTTGGCAGATTCGCTTTTGACCGCCATTTTTGCCATCACAAAGATAAGCTATTTTACAAGTAAACCATTCATGGACCAATTGATTTTTCTGTTTGCCTTCACACGGGTGGCGTAAGAAGAAAGCATGCAAATGTGCCATCACAGAGAAAAGACAAACGAGTAAGAAAATAACTGAAAAAAGAAAGAATTAAGTGTTTAAAATACAATTGTACGAGTTTGGTATTACCTTTCATTCTGCTTTGAAAAAGGACCTGTGTATCACTTGAAGAGCTTAAATTTGTATGATTTCGAAATTGCAATAACCCTCTTTATATACGATTCAGTTCACAAGGTTTTATCTTAGTTCCATAAAATGTCTAAATATTTGGGCCAAAAATATTATCCTATCACAAAGACTATAAAACGGGAATAGATTGCATTTTAATAATTTTATTTTACAGCGCCAAAAGCCATCAAACATTTTTTTTTTAGATTCAAAAGCTCCAATGAATTAATTTGTGTAATCTTTATGAATCCGATCATGTACCTGCGGGTTTGTTTGGTTCTTGATTTTTTATCAATTTGAAAAGAATCACAAAGTTGTAAAACAAAATTAAAATTGTACATTTTACTGCATTTATTTGATTTTATTCAGTTTTAATTTCAAATCAAGTGATTGATATAAATTCTGGCCTTGGTTGGATGCAGTGTTGAGGCCAATGCGTAGTTGTATTATGAGCTCCCCCCAGCTTGCCATCAGCTACAAGAATATACCCTAACGCATTATACGATATTGATATAACAATCAAAACACATTTGATCCTTTTTCAGTGTTTGGCTTCGAAAAGATATTAATGCATTAAGGAGAGACATAAACGATTTGAGATGGCCTAACTTATTCTTCAAAAACATTCATCCTTTGAACATAATTTACCCAAAAATGTGACCAAGGCAGCTTGCTGATGGGTTGTATATTAGTTGAATGCTATTTTGTAAATCTTTTTTGAGCCATGTAATTGCTTTCTAGATTGCGGTTGTGTTTTTTGAGGTAGTATAAGGCTCTGGGCAGATTTTACGCTCATTTCACACAAGTGTTTGTGTTTCTAGTTTGTACATATTCTCAATTCTCAACAAGGAATCTGATCCTTTCATTATAGTCTGCATTATCATATTGAATAATGAAGAAAATTCGATGGGGATTTTTGCTTCTCTTCAATGTATGAAAATTATGTAAATTTAAATGGATTTTTCCTAGTTTCATCTTGTTTTTTGAGGGAACTAAATCAAGATGGAATCAAGAAATAAACGGGCGAGTACGAATTTATCTTAAAATCTTGGAAATTGCGTTTGCTGATTGTTGCTAAAAATTAACATACCTTCTTCAGGTTCGAAAGTGTAACGAGCTTTACTTATATTTTATTTGTCATAATTTGTTCCAACTTCCTTACTTATTATGGTGGCGCTACATTCTAGGTCGGACACATACCTCATCCAACAAGCGTTGCTCGGGATAGGATTTTACTACTCAATTGTCTTCTAAGTCCAAAGAAGCAGCGATTGGCAAGAGTGATCCTTCATTTGATTTCAGCGCTGGTGTTGTTGTCTGTAAATTTTAAATTTGTCTACACTGACGTTTGCTCCAAGACGTCGATGTTGGTTGTCCTTTCTTGCTGAAAGCATAATCTCCGTCTCAAGACTCACTAACGCTCCACTGACATCACGCTGTGTTCTTCCAATTCTCTCAATGTCGTCTGCGTATCCTAGTAGCTGGACAGACAGTGTGAGTTTTCCATTGTCATCTTACACAGAAAGAGAAGTTTTTTCTGAGATGCCAAAACTAGACATTGCTCTATATCAGCCATTCTCTAAGTGTGTTCCGCGGAACCCTAGGGTTCCGTGATAGCCTTGTAGGGGTTCCGCAAGAAAAATTCACCTCTCTGTTATCTTTGATAATACAATAAAAATCTCATATAAAATGTTTTGAATTGATTCATTTTTGACAATCGAAAAATCCATTTGTACTATCTGAATGCATTTATTTCATAACCTACATCTGTTTTCCAAACACCTCCTTTTTACAGTTATATATTTCCTAGAAACAAAGTTTTTGTTGTTTTACTGCTGCATTCTGATTGTATCAATTCTGTACATTTCTTCTCATTTCCCTTCAGTAGTAGATATCGCACAATCGATTTACACAATTTTGATTTCAAAATATTGCGTTTGTGTGACAAAGAATAAAAAAATGGTAATACAATTTTTAGAGTTTTTTTTTTATTTTTAATGCATCAGAGGGATGATAATGGAACATTTTTACTCTGGATATAAACAAGTACTTTTGACAAGGACCCTTAATTTCCTTGTCCTTAATTTCCTTCAAAAAGAATTTGAACGTAATTAAAAAAAATTAATAAAACCTTAGAGCTGTCCGGAGACTAGATTTTCATTATTTTTTGTACCAGTGTCCGGACACTTAAAAAAACGAAAACTAAATTTTTTTCTTTAGTTATTGATAGTTCATTATATTTTCTTTGAAACAAACTCCATTTGATTGCAAGATATCACAAGATCAACTATTCCCGGTATATTTTTCCAAGGTCTGCCACTATTGTTTTTGCTAAGAAAACAGCAGAACAGCAGCGACTGCTGCTTAAACCACCCATAACTTTTCTGTTATACATTCGATCGGTTTGAAACTTCGTATGTATATGTTGATTGTGGAAAATGTTACTGATTCTGTATTTTGTTGTTTTTTGCAAATTCTGTGTTTAGTTTCGCTTTTATTCTCCATAAAGGCAAAAGCGTCCGGACACTGCGGCCTGTCCGGAGACTGGTGCAGTTACTTGTTTTGTAAGTAACTAATAATTGACTGTTCCATTGCACTGTTCCTATGCTAATTAATAAAGAATACAATTTTCAAAACTATTGTTTTATTATAGTTGTAGGGTTCCGTTAAGTATTTCGCTTTCCAAAAGGGTTCCGTCGCCAAAAAAGATTGAGAACCGCTGCTCTATATAGTTCGTCTGCTTTGAAATCGATGAAAAAAAGGGGTAGGTATCGATTTGAAGTTCCTTAGACTTCTCCAAGATCTCCCGTAGAGTGAATATTTGATCGATGATGGACTTTCCGGGCCTGAAGGCACACTGATAAGGACCTATGGAGTTGTTGACGAGAGGCTTCAAACGTTCACACAGCACGGCACGGCACGGCAGACAAGATCTTGTAGGCGATGTTAAGGAGACTTATACCTCTTTGGTTGGTGCAGTTCAGGGGATCTCCTTTGTTGTGTATGTAATTTGGAAGTATAAAAGAAACACTTGTAATTTTAAGTTTCTTAAATTAAAGTTTATTTAAACAGAATAAGTTGTTTTCTCGTGGATTGATGAAAAACGAAAGAGGACGAAGATGCCGGATATTTCATGAGGTTGACAATGCTTCGTTCAGTTTCGTTTCCATATGATTTACTACTTATTGTTCGGGTAGCAGCATAGTGCTGCCAAATAATAATTAATTAGTTAATTATTTAACAAACGTAATGCAAACATAACATTTCCTCCCTTCCTTATATAATTCAAATTCTTTTATCAATAAATTTCATATAATTCAGATACTTTTACCTATACAAATAGCTAACTTAGGTATACATAGATTTTTGTAAAAGTTATTCATACATTAAGAAAGAAGGTTGTTTTCTAATTCTTGTTGATCTGCGTAGTTCAATTTCAGTTGGCTTTACGGCCTCACGTTATTTTGTTTTCCTGAATCTACATCATTTGAACATGCCGTAGAATTATGGATCAGACTTCCATCTGTTATACTCGATGCATTAGCATTTGAACTACTTTTAGCAATTTTTGTAGTATTCTGTAGGCTATCCCGATTTGTTTCGATCACTGGGGGTACAGTTTCTTGAAATACAGGTTGTTTCGGTGTATTTTCACCGATTTCTCGAATCTGATCAATGTGCCTGTGCCATACTCTACCATCATCTAACTCAATAATATAGTGCAATAACCCTTTTTGTTCTATAACTTTGCCAAATTTCCATTTCATATTTTTGTCAAAATAATCTCTAACAGAAACCCTCGTCCCTCTCTGAATAGTTCTTTTAGCTTTTTCGTCATAGGGAAAACTATTATTATTTATATCCGGTATCCGGGGTAGCATGAAATTCAATCTTGACCTTATTTCACGACCGAACATCATTTTTGATGGTGACTGATTAGTTGCTGAATGAGGAGTTATTCTATACCGAAGCAAAAATTTTGATAGATTGAATTCTTTGTTTAAACTGTTGCATTGCAACGCACGTAGTGACTTTTTTAATGTTTGAACATATCTTTCTGCCAGCCCGTTTGTAGCTGGATGATATGGAGCTGATCTTTTGTGAGTAATCATGTTTAGTTTTAAGAACTCTTGAAATTTATGACCCGTAAATTGGGTACCATTATCTGTTACCAGTATTTCCGGTATTCCAAAGGTAGCAAAAATGTTTCTACAAATTTTAATTGTAGATTCTACTGTTATGTTTTGAAGAAAATGAATTTCAGGCCAGCGTGAAAACGCATCTACTAATATGAAGTAATAACCACCATGCAAAGGTCCACAAAAATCAGCATGGACTCTTTCAAAAGGCATTTTAGCTGGTTCCCAACGATGAAAAGATTCCTTTGGAACGTTGCATCTATGTGAATTACATGTAAAACAATTTTTACATTCGTTCTCAATGTCAAAGTCCATGTTAGGCCACCAACAAAAACTTCGGGCTAATTGTTTCATTTTAACAACACCGAAGTGTGTTGAATGAAGTTCAGCTAGTACGCTTGTTCGTAAAGAAAGTGGGACTACGACTCGCGGCCCTCTCATAAGACATCCGCGTTGAATTGAAAATTCATTTTGGTCGATGTTAAATCGAATTGCTCTCGGAGCTATTTTACCTGTCTTAAGGTACGTTAAGAGTGTGGCTATTTCTTGATCATTTTTAGTTTCTCGTTGTATTGATTCAATTGAAATGGGAATTTTTTCCAATTGTTGTATATCAACAATTTCTGGTTCATCATAATCGTAAAGAGCTTCACTGTTCAATGGAAGTCGAGGTAAGAAGTCTGCATTAGAATGCGATTCTGTATTTTTGTATTTAATGTCGTATTGATACGACTGTAAAAATACAGCATAATGTTGCATTCTTGTTGCACATAAAGTCGGTAACGCTTTTGAAGGAGAAAAAATTTGAAGCAGCGGCTTATGATCTATATATAGCGTGAATCTATGACCCCACAGGTACTGGTGAAATTTACGAATCCCGAAAATTATAGCATACGCTTCCTTGTCAATTTGGGAATATTTTTGTTGTGTAAGTGTTAAGCACTGGGAAGCAAACTGTGTTGGGCGTTCTGAACCGTCGGAAAACATGTGTGAGAGCACTGCTCCTACCCCGTAAGAAGATGCATCCGTTGCAAGAATAATAGGTAATTTGGGTCAAAATGAGCCAAAATTTTATCCGACTGCATTTCACGTTTCATTAAATCAAAAGTTTTTTGGCATTCTGATGTCCAATTAAAAATCGCGTCTTTTGAAATAAGTCCATATAAGGGTTTTAATAATGTACTTATATTTGCCATGAACCGTCTATAGTAATTCAAAAGACCGATGAAGGAGCGAACTTCAGTTTTATTTTTAGGAATAGGTGCATTTTGAATAGCTTCTATTTAAGATTTTGATTTTTGTAAGCCTTCCTTTGAAATTATATGCCCACAATATTCTATTTGGTCTGCAAGAAAAGAACTTTTGTTCAAATTGATGTGAAGGTTGTGCTTTCGAAAAATTTTAAAAATTGATTCTAATCTTAGCAAATGGTTCTCTGTATCTGCTGCCGTAACTCTAATGTCGTCTATAAAAATACTTGTACCTGGAATACCTTTAAGAAGTTTTTCCATTTCTCTTTGCCATATAGCAGGGCCAGGAGCTATTCCGTACATCATTCGAGAAGACCTGTACAAACCTTGATGAGTATCCAATGTAAGACATTCTCTATCTTCATCACGAACTTCAAGGTGTAAATAAGCTTGACTAATGTCGATTTTCGAAAATTTATTTCCACCTGCCATTGTAGCTGTAAGCTCATCAATAGTCGGTAAATGAAAATCGTCTACAATAAGGTTTGGGTTTACTGTAAGATTGTAGCTATCACAAATTCGAATTCTTCCCGTAGATTTTACTACTGGAACAATTGGTGTTGCCCATTCGGACTGGTCTACCTTTTCTTAAACTCCCTCTTTTACTAAGTTATCCAACTCCTCTTCTATTTTAGGTAAGATTGAAAAAGGAACCATTCTGGCCTTAAGGAACACTGGTTTTGTATGTGGCTTGATATATAACTTAGCTTGTACACCGGATATTTTACCAATTCCAGGAGAAAAAATTTCTTTAAATTCTTGAATAAGGGGAGCTACCTCTTTTGGTAACTTAGAAATATCTAGGGTATTTATTTCCTTTGCACAATGTAGGGTTATTTCTAATGGACGGATCCATTCCCTGCCTAATAATGGTTGTCTATCTGAATCAACAATGTAAAGGTCTAGCTGCATATTTTTCTCTTTGTATATCACATTAACTTTAGCATAACCTATAACATTGAGTTTGGTTTGGCAGTATGACACTAACCCTATTTTTGTAAAATGTATTGGCACGTTAAACAATTGATCAAACTGAGACTTACCCATAATTGAAACTGCAGCTCCACTGTCAATCTCCATGTCAACATTTTCATTTTCAATTTGAACACGTGTAATGAATTTGCTTCGATTATCACAGCTAGAGTCGATCACCAAAATTTCTTCGATTTGTATAGTTTTAGTTGATACGCAATTTTTCTTTTTCTGACAAACCGATTGTACATGCCCTGAGGTGCGTTTTTGCGCTGACTATAATCAACTATAATCAACAATGGTTGACTATTTCTCGTTTTTGCACGCCAATAGTTACGATTCGTAATCACAATTGTCGTTTTTGCGGTCTGTGTTGATGTGTCAAATCGTAACTATCTCTAACTATTTCCAATCCATCTCAGGAGGTGAGTTGAAAGTGGTTGGTGTGTCAAAGTGTGACACAAAAACTATAGTCAACTATCGTCAGCGCAAAAACGCACCTCTGGTCGTTTACAAAAATTACAGAAGAGATTCTGTTTTGTGCATTTATTTGCCAAATGGTTTGAATTACCACACCTAAAACATGACATAGAAATATTTTTAGTTTTATTGAAATGATTATTAAATTGAGTATTCTCTTTTTTCTTATCTTTAAAGTTGCTGTTTTTGTTATGCGTGCTCCTGCTGTTGCTATGATTTTTATTTGATGTAATGGAATTGATGGTATTACGAGACGTGTGGAGTTCTCCATGTAATTGATTTGCGTCTTTCTCCGAAAGTTCAATTCCAATTGCGGTTTTGACTGCATCATCCAGTTTCAGGTCTTTGCACTCTAAGAGACGAGGTTGAGTACGCTTGCTTGCGAGACCAAACACAAACTGATTTCGAAGAGCTGTCTGATGATAAGAACCTAATTTGCAATTGATGCTAAGTTTTTGTAGAGAGGTAATAAACTCTTTAATACTCTCTCCATCACGTTGTCTCCTTTGATGGAACCTGAAGTTCTCAGCAATTTCCAAGGGTTCCGGGACGTAAAAAGTTTTCATTGTGTCACAAAGGTACTTGTAATTTTGATGTAGGTAATTCCGGAGAAAGTTTGTCACAGAGTATATCATATGCGGCGGCACCCATGAAATGTAGAAGGTAGTGAATCTTAAACTGCTCGTCGACTTGAAAAACCTTGAAGGAGCCCTCTAAACGTTGAACCCAGCGGTCCCAATTTGATGTCCAAGCATCGAACATCTCTATGGTGAAACTGGCTTGTACGGACGTCATTTTCTCGGATGAAAGTTGATCTGTAGATGATGTATCACTCTTATTTTGGAAATCGTCTTTCTCTTGATTTTTTGGAGGCATCAAGTGCGTAAAATGTATATATTGTAATTTGGTACACGATCGCAATGGAAACTAAATAATTGTAATAATGCTTTGATTAGTTCTTGGGAATTATCCCATCCTCGTCGCCAATTTGTTGTGTATGTAATTTGGAAGTATAAAAGAAACACTTGTAATTTTAAGTTTCTTAAATCAAAGTTTATTTAAACAGAATAAGTTGTTTCCTCGTGGATTGATGAAAAACGAAAGAGGACGAAGATGCCGGATATTTCATGAGGTTGACAATGCTTCGTTCAGTTTCGTTTCCATATGATTTACTACTTATTGTTCGGGTAGCAGCATAGTGCTGCCAAATAATAATTAATTAGTTAATTATTTAACAAACGTAATGCAAATATAACATCCTTTCTTGAAGATCGGGCATACGATGCTGAAGTTCCATTCGTCGGACATGCTTTCCTCCGACCAAATTTTGCAGATGAGCTGGTGCATGCTCCTAACCAAATAATTTCCAGCTGCTTTGTACAGTTCGGTGGCTAGGCCGTCTGCTCCAGAGGCTTTGTTCGACTTAAGTTTAGATATCGCTATCTTCACTTCGTCAATGTCGGGTGGGTGGAATTGGTGGCTTTCTTCACCCAAATGCAATGGTTCTGTATAGGTGGGGGAATTTTGTTCGTCACCGCCTTTATTTAGCTTGGAAAAGTGGTCTTTCCATCTCCTCAGCACTGACTGTGGTTCCACTACGATTTTCCCATGATGATCTCTACAGGCTTCGGTTCGGGGTGTATAACCCCTGGTGGTTTGTTTAACGTTTTCGAAAAACTTTCGAACCTCGTTCCTGTTGTGATATCCCTCTATCTCCAAGATCTCACGCGTCTTATGCTCCCTTTTTTTCTTTCTGAGAAGTTTGTGCTCTTCTCTCCTCTTCTGCTCGTAGAACGCACGAGCTGCTCGTGTCATTCTTTGCAGCGCTGCTTTGTGTTCCTCTTGTTTAGCTGCATGTGCTCGCCGGCACTCATCGTCAAACCAGGGGTTTCGTTGTGTTGGTCGTGTAAACCCTAGCAGTTCAGAGGCTGCATTTCTGAACTGCTGCTTGGCAGTGTTGCCACTGGTTCTCTACATTCTAAACAGGTTTTCGGAGACACGATCGGTAAAGGACCTAACAATCTCTTGCGATTGTAGCCGTTTGGCCTTGATCTACCTGCCTTGGTACTCGATGTTGGCATCTCGGAATGTGCGAACATCTTGCATTCTAGAGAAGTGTCGTGCGTCGATCGCAATGTGATCAATCTGGTTGACTTTTGATTGATCAGGAGATTTACATGTCCCCTTGTAGATATCGAGATGTGGGAATCGCGTATTTGCTACCATTACGTCTCACCACGCAGCGAAGTCGATTAGCCCAAATCCGTTATCAATGGTGGTGTCGTGTAGGCTATGTCGTCCGATTATTCCCAAAGATTTCTTCTCTGCCCAGCTTCTCCAAGGACAATTTTAATGTCATAGCTAGGACATTGCTCAAAGGTCCTGTCGAGGAGCTCGTAGAATCTGTCTTTGGTTTCTTCATCATTTTCATCAGTGGGGACGTGAGTGCAAATGAGGCTTATGTTTGTGAATTTAGCCTTGAAGCGAATTGTCGTGATGTGCTCATTCACTGAGTTGAAACTCAAGACCTTCCTCGTAAGTCGAGTCCCAACTACAAATCCACATCTAAATAGACGTTTTTTTCCGATAGCAGTTGACATAATAGATATCACAGTTGTTCATTTTACGTAAGCCCAGACCATCCCATCGCATTTCTTGGATGGTTGTTTTATCTGCTTTATAGCAGTCAAAGGCTTCTGCTAGTTGTTCGGCTGTACGTGGTCTGTTAAGTGACCTAAAGTAAAAAACCGAAATTCGTTGTATTTAAATCGTTTGCCACATTAATTCCGTCCGTATCCAAGGCTTGTTAGTGTTTCGGAACTATATTTTCTTTATGTGGCCGGGCAGTCACCCCGACGCACGACCCCCAATCTAGATGGCCAGGTCTGAGTTTAACTCCAAGACGAAGAGCCGGCCAAACCGCTCCTTAGAGGTCTGGGCTGCGACTAAGTCGTAGAAGTCCTATAAGGTGTTTACTAAGTAGTTCATCCTGACTGTTCTTCCGCTGCCACCTGTTGAAAAAGGAGGCATGCCTTTGTGGATGCATATCTCCTCTCCTCTCTCTCTTTGCTGCCGCCAACAACTTCCCACTGGGGTTTGAAACCAATCTTCGGTTGAGGTACTATAGGCACCACGGGGAGGTGGAGGGTAGGAGTTGATAGGCAGTGGTTGCTGTTGACGCTTATGTCCTCTTGAATGCACTGTCTCTACCCTTCGAATATCAAAAAATTTATAATTTATTTCCTCTAAAAAAAATAGCAAGTATACGTCACAGTGAACTTTTTCCTAGAACTTCAACTCTAATTTCGAAATAAAGCTTTATAAAGGCTTATTCAAGACGAAATGTGAACAATGAAAACTGTTTTCCAGTGGCATGTTGCTATTACTCCATTCACTTTGTCACGGGTGCCTTTTAACACCCGACCTGTTTTGGATCGAAACACGACAAGTAAAAAAAAGGGCACCGGGTAGGTCTACTAGCACTCGCTCATCCTAGCTCGTCGATGGGGTGTAATGTTGTTGCCGAAAATGGCCGCTGTTACATGTTTTTCATTCTCCATTTATGCAGACGACTTTATTTAACTGAAAAATAAAAACCGTTTTGAACTAACACCTTTCCACCAAAATGAGTTCATTTATCAAAACAACGATAATAATCTGTTTAAAACATACACATCGTTAATAGGAAAGCAAACATGAATGACAACAAACTGCACATTTATTCTTTTGGATTATCAACCGGAAACACATACACACCTACTCTCAAAATTGCCCGGACTCAAGTTAATCTCATTTCTCGTTCATTAAATTCCAATTGTTTGATTGAGCATTAAAGATACATTCATGATCAGCAGTCATTTCAGAATTTGCAATTTCGATATAACAATTTCAATCACCATCAGCATGGCAATGATAAACTGGATTTTCCATTAGCATAAAGTTCTTTTCAAAATTTCTTTTCAGAGAGTCCTTGTACATTTGGGTATAGAAAAAATATCTTATTCCCACCAGAACCAACCATAACTATTTATCATGGAGAAGAGTTATATTCCGACACGGTTAACTTATCCAATTGTCAATTATCTTGAAAGAAACTCTTGCATCCTTTTTACGGTTTTTCATACATTTTTTCGTCTATGAATTCACACAAAAAGCGAAAAAGTCACGCAGTTGACTCTATAAAAAGAGAAATCAGATACCATCGCTTGGCTTAACCTCTGAATATAAAAAACTCAATGATGAACAACATTTTACTGTGTCATTCATCAATATTTAGATATAAATGCTGCACACGCAGAGCAAAAAAATAGAAAAGAAATCTAACAACGAAGAGGAGCAGCGAAATATATCTACTAAACTTTTTGTATGACTTATCGCTGTAACTGCACAAAAGTGTTTTCATTTTTTACTGACAATATTGTCACAAAATCAGAGATACAGAATTTTTTTACGATTTAATCTGAGTGAAAGGTTAACAGTTTTTTTTTATTTTATTATTTCGAGTTCGTCCTGTGATGGTCGTTGGGGTTGGTTTGGTTTTCCTGCTTCTTTTCGATGACAATGATAAAATTTATTGATTGTTAAGCTGACAATGAAATATTGATTTATGTTGTTAAGTTAGAGATGGTTAAGGGTTTTTGTGGCGAATTCAAGAGTATAGCATGGATATCTGCTGAAATGCATTTTTCAGAGCTCTGTGGTTTATCGTGTGGAAAATGTCAAGAGTGTGTTTATTGACACGAATCATTGGATAAGAAAGTAGCAAATAATAACAATGCTTCATTTGAAGATGACTGGCTAATAAATTGTGAGGAAAAGTTGTCCCATTTAAGATTTTGTTTGACTTGAGATAGTAAAAAAGTCCTTTTGACGAAGGTTTTGAGTTATTCATGATCATTTCCTGAGTTGCAAACAAAATCATTCCAACTCTTAATTAACCACCTAAAACTGTAATTACGTCGTCTTACGAAATCACAAACTTTGACTCAAGAACTGCAATTTAATAAAACTCTTCAACTGTAGTTTCTTTTTGTTTGAGAATCCTTACAAATTTCAGGTAAAAAAAATTGAAAAAAGTCGACTCTAACCTTCACGTTTCGGCTGAATAACAACTTAACTTTGTTTTCTACAGGATGTTCCAGGTATTGAAAGATTGTTTTTGTATTTATCATGTAGATGTTGATATAGGATTCCATCCAGAAAGTTTCTTCCAATAGGTTCATCCTGAATCCTTTAGTCATCAACATCAAACTTGGCCACTTGAATGGATCCCCCCGCTACAACTGAAGGGCAGCAATCATGAAGTGATGTTTTTGCCTCATGGAAACTGCTTTTCAAACCGTCACCCCATATCGAACCAACGAATTTAGCTAAACCTGATTCATATCACCCTATTCCAATGTTTTTGCATTTCCCCTCTTAACCTCGATTTTCTTTTCAATTGGCTTCGTTGAATAACCAGTAAAATCATTATTATTTCTGAGCCAGCCATAGTCAAGTGTAACTACCAATCTGTCACCACACTATAATCTCATCTCCGCATCTCTTTCTCTCAAGAACAACCTAAGCACTTGACATATTTATTTATAGGATGCCCTTCATCTTATTCATTCAAATATCTCCAAGTGAGGAAGACAATTTATTAAAAAAAAAAATCAACACACGCCCCCAAACAAAATTGAATAATAAAAATGAATCCTTCATCGTTGTCGTCTTCTTCATCGTCATCATGATTGAATTGATGAATTTGAAGTATGAGAGAGCAACGCGAATTTATGAAATGTATCCTTACAATGTCATATCTCACATCACACTATATGTACATCTTTTTTTTCAAAGAGGAAGCAAGCTGTGGAGCGACAATAATCTGAAGTAAAACATGATTAATACATGAGTCATATGCCAGGAGAGTTACATGAAAAGTGTGTCCTCGTCATGCTTACCATCGTCGTCGTGGATCGTGGTTGTTGTACTTGTCGTCTCGCGATGTTTTCCAGATTCCTAGAATTTTTGAATTTAAAAGGATGACGCAGACTGGCGTCTGTTTCCTTTTCGTTGCTCCCTTTTTTTTTTGTTATTCTACAACCGCACCCGCACGCTTTGAATATTTGTGGGCTTTTTTTGAACTATCTTATTCAAGTAATTGTTATTGTACTCAACTCATAGTCGTTGTTGGTGTGATTTACATCAAGGAGATGATTTATGAACCTCAAATGTACAACCCACGTTCCTGTCAGTTAACACAACAAAAATTGTTTGTACCAAGGGATTATACATACAGTGTTACCACTTAAGTAAATTTTATTTACCATCTGTTATAATTTCATGTCTGAACTAAATTCCATTTCCTTCTTTTATTCAATTTGTTTCACGAACTGATGAATTTTGCTAAAATGAAAACAAAATAGTCTCTCGTTCCTTAAAGAGAGTCGTATGGCAACTCGAGAAAGCCAATTGGGACGGTCTCAATAACTTCTTCCGGATTCTTCACTGGTCACTATGCTTCCTCGATAGTGACGTAGACTTAAGCGCAGATATGATTACTAATATGATAGTGACGTAGACTTAAGCGCAGATATGATTACTAATATGATTATTTAGAGAATGCAAACTTTTATCCCGAATAGGGTCAAAAACATCAAACCCAAGGAAAAGTTATGGTTTGATTCAAGTTCCAGCTGTAAAGAGTTTATCAGTGAAAAAGAAGTAAAGTTCCAGTGTTTTATAGCCATTCCAACTGAGAAAAACCGGAACAAGTTTAAGCAAGCCAGGAAGGCCTGCAATGCCCAATTACGGACCAATTTTTTTCATGACCAAGAATTAAGGCAAAAAATACTGCAATGTCGTAAAAGCAGTAAGAATTTTTTGTCATTTGCAAAAGATATGAATAATTCTTCTTCTTCCTCGGTTTCTACGCTCGTTGACAATGACACTCCAGTTGTAAGCTCTGTCGCGAAAGCTAACATTTTTTTTTCACTAGGCAGTTCGCCTCCAACTCTTTGCTGACCATGACTCCTCCAGTTCTTGAGTGCGTCAATGATTCCATGGGACGAATCTGCTTTCGCACTCGTGCTGTGGCAAGAGTCCTAAAAGATCTCAACATACATAAATCCGCTGGTCCGCATCGTATCCCCGCTTTTATTCTGAAGAGGTATTCTTCCGTTTTTCCAGCCAATTCCAAAACGAGGCGAATATTCTTCTCCCTCCAATTATCGACCGATTGCACTTACGACCCTTCTTTCTAAGGTCATGGAAACGCTGTTAAACTATCTGCTCAAGAATTATCTTGAAGATCGAAAGCTTCTTAATGACCGGCAGTATGCCTTTCGCAGCAACAGGTCCAGTGGTGATCTGATGGTTTATCTCACCGAACAGTGGAACAAATCTTTACATCGTTTTGGAGAAAGTAAAATTGTTGCATTGATACTTCAAAGGCATTTGATAAAGTCTGGCATCTCGCTCTCTTATCGAAAATGCGTGCCTTCGGTATCGATGAATCCCTTCTTCGTTGGATTAGAAAACTTCTTTCGAACTGTTCAATACAAGTGGTATTGGACGGATTCAAGTCTGAAACCCATAATATAAATGCTGGTGTGCCCCAGAGCTCCGGTTTTTCTCCGACCCTCTTTCTCATATTCTTAAATGATCTCCTGTCTGTAACTTCTAATCCAATTCATTGTTTCGCCGACGATAGTACCCTTAGCTTTTCATATTCGTTTCCAGACTCACATCCCTCCATTTCGGATGTGGATCTGCAGTAGCAAAATATGATAAGCTCATTAAACTCAGATTTAAACAGCATTTTACAATTGGGCTGGTGCTTCAGTTACATACTTAAGCCACTTGGATGACATACAAAATGTAGTAGTAAGCACATATTTATGTTAAGGTATTGCACGCTACCGTATTGCTATAATGATTATCGTTACTTTTCCCCTTAAGACATTATTGTACACATATTGAGTCAAACCTAATTGAACGCTTTTATATTCAAACAACCGATAGTCATCTACACATGTATTAGTTATTGTTACTCTTCCCGTAAGACATTGTTATACACATGTTGAGTCAAACCCAAACCGAATACCTTTATATTTAAAACAACCGATAGCCATCTACACATGCGTCAGTTTCTTTTATTCCGCTTTGTATCTCTTGCCATTTTGTATGTATTAGTGTGTAACTAGTTTTAAGAACGAAAATAAGAAAGAAAGAGATTCATTCTATACGCATCATCCGAACGAAGTGGACGTGTTGTGAAAACGGCTTAATAAAAATCTTTAAATAAAATAAACGTGTTTTGGTTGTTTTCTTGATTGTTCCAATTAATATTTAAATTCCCTGCTACAAATATCAGAAGTGGGATCCAAGATCCAATAAAATTTAAAAAAGAACCAAACACAAAAAAACAGATTGTTAAATTTTTTTTTCTCTATCTCTGCCTCTGCTGTGAAAGTTCTAGAATTCATTCTCACTAATAACGCGTCGCACATTTTCTTGTCAAGTAACGCGTCGTATATTTTTTTTCCTCTCTTTCCCCTTGCTGTGAAATTTTTTTTTCGGTGGTTGTTTTCTGTTTGCACACTTTTCGCTTTTCGGTAAAATGGAAAATATAGTCTATGCATCAGACTACACGGCCGCCCAGCTGCGCGAATGGCTACAACGGTTAGGAAAACAGAGCAGTGGAAAGAAGGTGACGTTGGCTGTTCGTCTCAGCGAAATCCCATTGCAACTACGTGGAGAAGCGCCGAAGAAAAATGCTCCCGAGAAGGAATCACATGATGACCACGACGACGACGACGGCGACGAGGAGGAACGTGTTCCTAATGAAAACGAAACACATGAAGAAACTGAGCATACGTTAACGGATCGTCAAAAACAGATTGACCACGAGTTACTACAACGAGAGGTGGCTATTTTGAAAAGAGAAAGAGATGTAGCAAGAAGGGAAAACGAGCTGTTGAGAAAGATGATGAGCTTGACAACGGGAGTGGCAACGGAGATGACTACAGCTAGAGTGGAAACGGGAGAGACAACGGATGGTGCTATAGAACTGACAACAGGAGCGACAACAGCAACAGCAACAGAATCGACAGCAGCGATGGAAACGGGACCGATGGGAGTAACAACAGAAACGACAACAAGCAACATTCAACCGTACACGGCATACAAAGACCTCGTCCCAGACTACAACGGTGGTGCCAATATTGACGTTTGGTTGACACAGTTAAAAAATGTGCAACAGATGTACAATGTAGGCGAAGACATGCTGCGCACATTTTTTGTGTCGAAGTTAAGAGGGAAAGCGGAGGAGTGGTTGCACACACAGCCGAATTTCTTGTGCGAGAGTGTCGAAACCCTTTCCCAGTCGTTGAGGGAAATTTTCGGGGTGAAAGAAAATAGAATGGCGACAAGAAAAAGGTTCGAAGCAAGAAAGTGGGCGTTGTCGGAGACGTTTGGAGAGTACTATAGCGACAAGTTGAGACTGGCTGCGGGTCTGGAGATGGAAGAAGAAGAGCTGGTAGAGTACATTATTGATGGTTTCACCGATGAAGACATGAGGCTATACGCATACGTCGGCGCATTTACTACCAAAGCGGCCTTGTACAAAGCCTACAATAAAGTACTACAACGACCAAAACGGAACGAGACGGGATCGGCAACTGAAGCGACAACAGGATCGGCAAGAAGGACGTCGAGGGTAACAACAGGATCGAGTAAGACAACGATGAGATGCTATAACTGCAATTCGATTGGACACATGGCAAACGAGTGTAAGAAACCGAAGCGAGAGTATGGAGCGTGTTATGCTTGCGGAAAGATGGGACATATAGTAGCAGCCTGTCTAGAACGGAAATCACTTGTCCATCAGCTCACAGTAAAGACAGAAGATGATGATTATGTAAGAAGATTATGTTTTGTTTTTTCAAAAAATAGTGAAAAATTTTCTCTAGATTGCCTCATAGATTCCGGTAGTCCTGTCAGCCTTATTAGAAAGTCAATAACACCACAACACATTAAACTGATCGAACTTAAAAGTATAAAAGAACAAAATTATTTTGGAATTAATAAAAGTAAACTGAAAATTTATGGAATGTTGTCTGGTGTAGTTATTTATAAAGATATTGAGATAATTATAGATTTGTTAGTGGTAGATGACGGCACGACTGGATATGAGGTAATCTTGGGACGAGATTTTTTAAATAATGGAAGGTTCAAATTTTTTTCTGAATTAGAAAATTGCAAAAATGAAAGTATGTTAATTGACAACAGATCGAATTTTGAAAGAGAATTAATGTCTATTAATATTGAAGAAACTGATAGCGAAAATTTAAATTTAGAAGTGGATGAGCTAAATGATTGTCGGTATAAAAAACAATTAAACGAGTTATATTTGAATAGTTATATGTATGCCGAACGCCCCGCCGAACCTTTGGTAAAAACTAAAATGAAATTATCATTAAATGATGTGAAACCTTTTCATTGTCGTCCAAGAAGGTTATCTTATGCTGAGAAAGGAGAACTCAGTTCGTTGCTAGATGAATATTTAGACAAAGGCTATATTAGGGAAAGCGAGTCCGAGTACGTTTCACCTATAGTCTTAGTAAAGAAGAAAACTGGAGAGCTCAGAATGTGTGTAGATTTTAGAACTTTAAATAAGGTAACGTCAAAAGATAGCTACCCCATACCGATAATTGACGATTTGTTAGACAGAATGGCGGGTAAAACTATTTTTTCAAAGTTGGATTTGAAGAATGGGTTCTTCCACGTATATATGCACGAAGATTCGGTTAAGTTTACTTCGTTTATTACACCGTTAGGCCAATACGAATTTTTGAGAATGCCTTTTGGACTCAAAAACGCGCCGTCAACGTTTCAAAGACATATAAACAAAATATTTGCAGACATGATAAGAAACGATAAGGTGATAGTCTATTTGGACGATTTGATGATAGCTACGAATTCCTATGACGAACATTTTTTGATTCTTGAGGAAGTCTTTAAGAGAATGGTAGAAAATAAACTGGAGCTTAGAATAGACAAATGTAAGTTTCTTCAAAGTAAAATTAAATATTTGGGTTTTACAATTACTGGTGAAGGTATTCAGGCTGATGATAGGGGTATCGAAGCGATACAAAACTTTCCGGTTCCACAAAGTGCTCACACAGTACAGAGTTTCTTGGGCTTATGCTCATACTTCCGTAGGTTCGTTAAGGATTTCTCGACTATTGCAAAACCTTTATACGATTTGATTAGAAAAGATAGAAAATTTAATTTCGGTCCAGAGCAATTGGAAGCTTTTGAGTTACTAAAAACTAAATTGATAGAAATGCCAGTACTGGCAATTTATAACCCAAAAGACGAGACAGAGTTGCATTGCGACGCCAGTGCCCTAGGGTTTGGAGCAATTCTATTACAGAGAAAAGAAGACAAAAAGTTGCATCCAGTCTTCTATTATTCCAAAAGAACGACAGATGCTGAATCAAAATTTCATAGCTTCGAGTTGGAGACGCTCGCAATTATAAATGCCCTAAGTAGGTTTAGAATTTATCTTCAAGGCAAAAAATTTAAGATAGTTACAGATTGCAATTCTCTAACCCTTACTTTAAACAAGAAAGAACTCAACCCAAGAATTGCTCGTTGGGCATTGGAATTACAAAATTACGATTATACGTTAGAGCACCGGGCGGGCACTCGCATGCAACATGTTGATGCATTAAGTAGGACGACGAATATTTTAACGTTGGAAACTAATACTTTTGAAGAAAATTTAATTATATGCCAAGGGAAAGATGAAAAAATAGTTAAGTTGAAAAAAATGTTAGAAAATGCAGAACATGGGTTATATGAAATGAGAAACGGAGTGATATATAAAAAGAAAAATGATGGTAATGTAGTATTTCTAGTGCCAGAACAAATGGAAGATCACGTGATGTATAGATACCATGATGAAGTCGGTCATGTAGGAACAGACAAAGTAATTGAGTTAATATCAAAAAGTTATTGGTTCCCTAAAATGAGAGAAAAGATAGGTACGCATATACAAAACTGTCTTAAGTGTATTTCTTTTTCCGCTAAACAAGGTCGAGAAGAAGGCTTTCTCCATATTATACCGAAAGGAAAAGTTCCGTTCGAAGTAATACACATAGATCACTATGGACCGGTGGATAATTCGAGACAGGTAAAGAAATATATACTGGTAGTGATAGATGCTTTTACAAAGTTCGTGAGACTGTACCCTACTAAGACAACAAACACTAAAGAAGTAATGCAAGCATTGGTTGATTACTTTAGGGCATATAGTAAGCCAAAATGCGTAGTGTCAGACAGAGGAAGTTGCTTCACAGCAAATGAATTTAAAGAGTTTCTATCTGAAAGGGATATTCAGCATGTGAAAATTGCAACAGGATCGCCTCAAGCAAACGGACAGGTAGAGAGAGTCAATAGGAGTTTAGGGCCAATGATAGCAAAACTTGTCAAACCAGAAGAGGGTATACACTGGGATCACATATTGGAACAGGTAGAGTATTCACTAAATAATACAGTAAATCGAACGATAAAAGAACATCCGAGCGTGATGTTGTTTGGGGTAAGTCAGAAAGGTAAGCCAATAGACAGAATCGTTGAAAGTTTAAGCGAAGTTGAAAACGGGATAGGAAAACGGGATTTAACTGAGATAAGACAGAAAGCGGTGATAGAACAAGAAAAGTCTCAGACTTACAACAAAAATTACGTGGACAAGAAAAGGTGTAATCCTACATCCTACGAAACAGGAGACTATGTAATGATAAAAAATTTTGACTCACATCCCGGCGCATCTAAGAAGTTGATCCCGAAATTTAGAGGACCGTATCGGGTCGCTAAAGTCCTACGAAATGACAGATATCTGCTCGAAGATGTAGACAATTTTCAACAGTCACGGTTACCATATCAAGGGGTGTGGGCGGTCGGCAATATGAAACCTTGGTTAGGTGAAAAATGTAAAACAAAGTAGAGATCAGGTGATCTCAAAGGTCAGGATGGCCGAATTGTAGTAGTAAGCACATATTTATGTTAAGGTATTGCACGCTACCGTATTGCTATAATGATTATCGTTACTTTTCCCCTTAAGACATTATTGTACACATATTGAGTCAAACCTAATTGAACGCTTTTATATTCAAACAACCGATAGTCATCTACACATGTATTAGTTATTGTTACTCTTCCCGTAAGACATTGTTATACACATGTTGAGTCAAACCCAAACCGAATACCTTTATATTTAAAACAACCGATAGCCATCTACACATGCGTCAGTTTCTTTTATTCCGCTTTGTATCTCTTGCCATTTTGTATGTATTAGTGTGTAACTAGTTTTAAGAACGAAAATAAGAAAGAAAGAGATTCATTCTATACGCATCATCCGAACGAAGTGGACGTGTTGTGAAAACGGCTTAATAAAAATCTTTAAATAAAATAAACGTGTTTTGGTTGTTTTCTTGATTGTTCCAATTAATATTTAAATTCCCTGCTACAAAAAAGAGCTATAAGAATGATTGGTGAGAGAGACATCACTAATTCATTCACTTCTTTGGAACACCGTCGTAACGTCTCTTGTCTCTCTTTGTTCTACCGTTACTTCTACGGTAATTGCTCTAGAGAAATAGCCAGTTGCATTCCTCTCCTTAAACAATTCAACCGTAATACCCACGAATCCAGGAATGCCCATCAGTTTACCCTCGAGCTCAACTTCAGACGTACTGTTTAGTATAGAGAATCGTTCTTTAGCCGTACTACGCGAATGTGGAACTCCCTTCCACACTCTGTCTTTCCCAGTCATTGCAATGTTGATGAATTCAAAACCAATGTACACCGACACTTACTTCCAAACCCTTTTCTTAATTCTTAATGCGCTCACTGTGTCTCTGGCATAATAAGGGTATATAAAGCCCCTTTAGTGTGTGCAAATTATAAAAAAAAAAAAAATGTGCATCACTGACCACCTCTTGTGGAATGAAACATATGCGATGTCGCCAAAAATGCCGCAAGATGTCTAGGTTTCTTAAGACCATGCAAGAAATTTGTTTCCCCTTCCGATCTGGCTATCATAAGCATACCTAAGCTTGACTCTCACGACTGAGCTGGTGCTTAAGTGAAGTTCTTAAGTCTTCTGGACAGTATCGTACCATATCGTTGAGTCATTTACATCTTTTGAACATCGGCTTTATGTCCCATGCCTCTCCTT
This sequence comes from Sphaerophoria taeniata, assembly GCA_943590905.1. Lineage (NCBI taxonomy): Eukaryota > Metazoa > Arthropoda > Insecta > Diptera > Syrphidae > Sphaerophoria > Sphaerophoria taeniata. Next base: position 10,372,660 of record OX016542.1, on the reverse strand, counting down.
ATTTTACCATTTTTTCAGCAGCATATGCTGTAGTGAAATAACCTTTCTTTCCTTAAGATATTCAACCGTAATAACCGCCCCCAGGAATGTCCATCAGTTCACCCTTGAGCCCAACTTCGAACGTACTGTCATGTACAGAGAATCGTTCTTTAGCCGTTCTACGTGAGTTTGGAGCTCTCTTTCACACTCTGTCTTCAAGAATTCAAAACCAATGTTCACCGTCACCTCCTTTTACGTCCTCTATCCTTTTCCCAATACTCGCACTGTGCTCTTGGCATAATAAAGGGTTATGAGAAAAGCCCTTGAGTAGTTAATAATTTTTCTTTTTTTTGGGGAGGGGAGGGGGTAACGACATGATGGATTTTCCTTAAATTAAGCCTTTTAAATTGACTCTTTTTGTCATTCTCAGGCAATTGGCAACGCTGTAAGCCGCCACTTCGCAGTTGTACTTTCCTATTACAGGAACACAACCATTCTACAAACACAAAAGTTTCAAGCATGTATGTACAAAAATTTGCATTCGGAATCGTTTTATTTTTCTCTCACTCTCTCTCTCTATCCCTTCAACCAAAGCAGAGGCTATGTTCACAAACTCGAGGATGTTTTGTATAACATGCAGTGAGTAAATTTAATAACATGCAGGTGTGCAACAGAGATGTACCTTCGTGCTGTGCATGAGTTCTGGGTTCTGGTTTCACCCCCCCGCCCCCATCCCTTCATATTTTTCTATTTTTGCTGGCTGTTGGCAAAAAATTTAAATACAAATAGAAAAATTGCATACACAAAGGCGAGAATCTGTCATTATTTTGAATGGAAATTTTTTGAGGTTTGATTTTGTTATTTTGATTTTTTCGCTTTCAGGATATTTTGTTTGCATAAGTTGTTTGATCTTGTTTTTGCATTGAACGAGTGCAGTTTGTTGTGATTTACATGTTTAAATTGAATTTATCAAAACAAACAACATATTGGATAGATATAGGCAAGTTGAAATTGAATGCGACTAAAAGTACCGAACAATTGAATGCGACTGTTTTTTGTATTTCTTGATAATTGCCTTGGTTGAATTTACACAATTATATGAGTTGAATGAATTTCAAAGGAAATGACCTACTTATCAAATCAAATTGGATGATTTCATAGTAATTTAAATTTTTCAACATGCTCCTTGCTTCAAGAGCAGTCCCTACTTCAATCGTGCATTCAACCCACGTTGATAATAATCCTTGTCCCATTCAAATGTGTCCTATGAATATTAAATTATAATTGTCACAGGAAGGTATCGTCCTTTATTTCATTTTCGAGAATGATATCTATTTGACAGATCTTAACCTTTTTCACACAAAAAACAGAAATAAAAAGTAAGCCTTTTGACGTCATCGGGCTTGTCAACACAAGCAGCCAGTATGGGTTCTCTTTAAACAAATTATTTTTCATAAATGTTTGTATTTTCCTGGCCACGTCCGTCTGTTGTCCGGAAGCCCCAAATATGTCGTTCATAACTAATATTCCGTTATAGTATTGAATTTGTATCGACTGCAAGGATATAAGAGGATGTCCTTCCATTCTAATA